>CM057386.1:32445079-33816349 GCA_030015415.1 Cynopterus sphinx
TTTGGTGGACTCTTTAGGGTTCTTTATTATACTATCATGTCATCTATAAATAATGGCAGTTTTATGTCTTTCCAGTTGGGATGTCTGTTATCTCTTTTTTCTTCTCTGATTGTGGTGGCTAGGACTTCTAGTACTATGTTGAATAAATGTGGGGAAAGTGGATATTCTTGTCTTAGTCCTGGTCTTAAAGGGAAAGCTTTCAGCTATTCACCCCTGAGTATGATGTTAGCTGTGGGTTTGTCATATGTGACCTTTATTTTGTTAAGGTATGTTCCCTCTGCCTCTACTTTGCTATGAGTTTTTTATCAGTAGTGGATTTTGTAAAATGCTTTACTGCATACATTTTTATGATCATCTGATTTTTAAAAAATGCAACATTGGTTAATGAAATCCAGTAAGTTTCAGGTGTACAATTTAACAGTAAGGCATATATATATATATGCGCGCGCACACACACACACACAAACATACACACACACACATATATACATACATACATACATATACATACATACATACATACATACATACATACATACATACATATATATTGCATTGTGTGTTCACCTCCCATAGTTAGATTTCTTACTGTCACCACTTACTTGACCCCTTTTACTCCCTCTACTTCCCTCCTCCTCCTCCTTTCTACCTCCATATGATCATATGATTTTTAGCCTTCATTTTGTATATGTGGTATATCAAGTTCATTGATTTGTGGATATTGAACTAACTTTGCATTCCTGGAATAAATTCCACTTGATCATGGTGTATGATTTTTTTAAATGTATTGTTAAGTCCACTTAGCTAATGTTTTGTTGTGGATTTTTGCATCATTGTTCATTGGGGACATTGGCCTATAATTTCCTCTTTTTTTTTTTTTTTGTCGTGTCTTTATCTGGTTTTGATATCAGGGTAATGCTTGCCTAGTAAAATGAGTTTGGGAGCCTTCTCTCTTCAGTTTTTTGGAATATTTTGAGAAGGATGGTACTAATTCTTCTTTGGATGTTTGATTAAATTCACCTGTGAAGCTATCTGGTCCAGGACTTTTGTTTGTTGGGAGTTTTTTGATTACTGATTCAATTATGTTAGTAGTTATCTGTTCCAATTTTCTGCTTTTCTTAATCAGTCTTGGAAGATTTTATGATTCTAGGAATTTATCTATTTCTTTAAACTTGTTTAGTTTGTTGGCATTTAATTGTTCATAGTATTTTCCTGTAATTTTTTATATTTTGTGGTATCAGTTGTCCCTTCTCTTTTATTTCTGATTTTATTTGCTTAGGCCCTCCCTCTTTTTTTCCTTGATGAGTCTGACTGAACGTTTGTTAATTTTATTTATGTTTTCAGAGAAACCACTTGATTTCATTAATCTTTTCAGTTCTTTGAGACATCTCATTTATTTCTGTTTTAATCTTACTTATTTTTTTATTGTACTTACTTTGGTATTAGTTTGTTCTTGATTTTCTAGCTCATTTAAGAGTAAGGTTAGACTATTTATTTGAGCTTTTTCTTGTTTCTTGAGGTAGTTGTGTATTGCTATGAATTTTCCTCTTAGAATCACCTTGGCTATATCTCATAGATTTTGTCATTGTGTTTTCAATTTTCTTTGTCTCAGTGTATCTTTTTATTTCTTCTTTGATCCCCTTCTTAACTTATTCATTGTTTAGTAGCATGTTATTTAGCCTGCATGCATTTGTGAATTTTTCAGTTTTCATCTTGTAATTGATTTCTAGTTTTACACCATTGTAGTCTGGGAAGATGTTAGGTATAATTACAATTTTTTTAAATTTATTGACCCTTGTGTTCTAGCCTAATATGTGGTATATCTTGGAAAATGTTCCATGTATACTTGAAAAGAATGCATATTCTGATGCTTTTGAGTAAAATGTTCCACCAAAACAATTAAATTAATGTTGTTTAATATGTTATTAAGGCCACTGTTTACTTATTGATTTTCTGTCTGGATGATGTATCCATTGATGTCACTTCAGTGTTAATGCCCCCTAATAATCTTGTATTACTGTAGATCTCTCTGTTCATCTTTTTATGTATTTAAGTGCTTCAACATTGGATTCATAAATATTTATGAATTATATCCTCTTGTTGAATTGATACCTTTAACATTATGAAATGCCCTTCTTCATCTCTTGTTTCAGCCCTTATTTTAAAGTCGATTGAGTCTGATTTAATATTGCTACCCTAGCTTTTTCTTTATTTCCATTTGTATGAAATATCTTTCTCTATCCCTTTCAGTCAGTATATTTCTTTCAATCTGAAGGGGCTTTCTTGTAGGTTGCATACGTGCAAGTCTTGTTTTTTATCCATTCAGCCACCCTATGTCTTTTGACTGGAGCATTTAATCTGTTTGCATTTAAAGTAACTATAGGTGTGTAGTTATTGCCATTTTATTGTATTTTCCATTATATTTTTACCTTATGTATGTGTTTGTGTGTATCTCTTAATTTATTGTAATTACACATGATCCTTCTACTTTTCTTTTTAACTTTGTACTAGTTTTATAGTTGGTTGTTCCACTGCTTTTACTGCTTGCCTTTGTCAGTGAGGATAGTTTTCTTTCTTGTATTTTCTTATTCATATTTTTTATTTTTTTCCACTTAAAGAACATCCGTAACATTTCTTGTAACACTGGTTTAGTGGTGATGAACTCCATTATCTTTTTCTTGTTTAGGAAGCTCTTTATTTCTCCTTGGATTCTAAATGATAGCCTTGCTGTGCAGAGTAATCTTGGTTGTAGGTCTTTGCTTTTCATCACTTTAAATATTTCATGCCATTCCATTCTGGCCTGCACACTTTCTGTTGAGGAATCAGCCAACAGCCTATGGGCACTCCCTGGTAGGTAACTATTTGCTTGTTTCTTGACGCCGTTAAGATTCTCTTTGTCTTTAATCTTTTACATTTTAATTATGATATGTGGGCCTCTTTAGATTCCTCTTATTTGGAACTGTCTGCACTTTCTGGGCTGGTATGTTTACTTCCTTCACCAGATTGGAGAAGTTTTCTGTCACTATTTCTTCAAATAGGTTTTCAATTCCTTGCTCTCTCTCTTCTTCGGGTACCCCTATGATGTGAATATTGGTACATTTAATGTTGTCTTAGAAGCCCTTAAACTATCCTTTTTTTTTTTTTTGATTTTTTTTTGTGTGTTTCTGTTCTGTATGGATGTTTTCTGCTACCTTATCTTCCAAATTACTGATTCGATTCTCTGTTTCATCTAATCTATTGTTTCCCTCTAATGTAGTCTGCATTTCAGTTATTGTATTCACTTTGGACTGGTTATTTTGTTTTCTGTCTCTTTGTTAAAGCTCTCACTGAGTCCATCTACTCTTCTCCTAAGTTCATTGTGTTTCCTTATAACCGGTGTTTTGAACTCTGCATATGGGAAATTGCTTGTCTCCATTTTGTTTAGTTCTTTTCCTGGAGCTTTGTTCTCTTCTTTCATTTGGGATATGTTTCTTTGTCTTCCTATTTTGGCTGCCTCCCAGTGTTTGTTTCTATACATTAGATAGAGCTGCTATGTCCCCCAGTGTTAGCAGAGTGGTCTTATATAGTAGGCGTCCTAGAGGGCCCAATGGCACAGTCTCACCGGTTACCTGAGCCAGGTGCTCCAGGTGTGTTCCTTGTATGGGTTGTGTGTGCCCTCCTATTACAGTGGAACCTTTTTTGCTGTTTGCACATGAGTGGGAGGGACTGACCCTCGGACTGATTTTTGAGCACTGGCCATGACTACAGGAGAGGAGCTGTTGTGCAGGGGCTGATCCTACAGAGCAGGATTTGCTTTAGCAGGGTTCCAGTCCCTACCTAGTCTCCCCTTTGGGTGTGTTGTCCTCACATGCAGCCCCAGGTGGTGCTCCAGCTTCATTGAAGCCAGCTCCTGGGCATGCCAGCCCAAGGGCCTCCTGGGAGGGGCACCGCTGCAGGCAATTTCAGTCACACCTTATGCTATACCAGGTCTGACTGGTATGAGCCACCAAACAATTGCAGATGGTAGTCACTTACACTGGGGTTAGAGATGCCTAAAGAGGCCAAGCCATAAACTCAGATCGGCTGTGGTAGTGCTGGGCTTAGGGCTGCTCAGCAAGAGGTTTAGGGTACATCGAGGCCAGATGATGCTTGCCTGGGGTTTGTGAACCTTTGAGAGATTTTAGGAAAGTCTGCAGCATGAGCTAAGACAGGTCATTTGTATGAAAAAGACACTGGAGTTTGGCTTGCGTGGTCCTGAAAGTTGGGTGGAGTGGGATCCCAGGGAATCACCATTGTGGGGCGACCAGTGTTAGCCAGGTTGATGGAAACTTAGATATGGCACCTGCCTGCGTCTCCATGACAGTAGGTGGTGTGGCTCAACAGAGAAACATGGTTTCTACCGGCACTTCTGTCTGGGAGAAAGCTGCCCCTCCATCCCTTCTCTGATGCCAGACAATTCAGTTCTTTCCCGTATGGCCCTGGTGCCTTTCAAGTACTAGAGCCCAGAGTGAGTGAACCTGTAGATAGGACCCTCTAAGAGAGAAACCTGGGTCTCCAGCCGCCTCCGTCTCAGCCACAACTCCGCTGGTTTTCACAACCAGAAGTTGTGGAGACTTATTATCCTAGCAGTGGAACCCTAGGCTGGGGAGCCTGGTATAGAGCAGGGACTCCTCACTCCTCTGAAAGAATATCTACAGCCGAGATGTCCCTCCCAATTTTTAACTGTCACATGTGGGTGTAGGACCAATTCGTTCTATGTCTCACCTCTTCTATTAGTCTTGAGATGGCCTCTTGTGTATGTCATTATTTTTGGACTTCTGTTCAGTTAGACTTCAAGGAATTCTCAATGATGGTTGCTCTGTAGTTCAGTTGTAATTTTGATGTCATGAGAGGAAGCAAACACAGGGTTTACCTATTCCGCCATCTTGACCAGAAATCCAATACAAACTCCTTTTACATTATCAGAATCTGAACGTTTTGATTAGCAGTTCTCAAACTTTTTAGTCTTGGGATTTGTTTATACTCTTAAAATTATTAAGGATCAAAAGAACTTTGTGTGTGTGTGTGTTCATGTGTGTGTTTATGTGTAGCCTATTAGAAATTAAAACAAAAGTTTAAATATTCACTTATTAATATATTTAAAATAATAAACTCATTACATGTTGACATAAAAATTACAATTTTATAAAAAGTAAAGTTTTCCAAAAGGAAAAAAAACTGGTGAGAAAAATGGCATGGTTACATGGTTACATGAAAAACTGGTGAGAAAAATGGCATGGTTACATGATTGCTTAATGGAAGACAGCTGATTTTCACATCTGGTTCTGCACTCAGTATGTTCCAATATGTTGTTTTAATTGAAATGCATGACGAAAAAAAATCTTCATGTGTATATGTAGTGTGAAAGAGAAGTATTTTTAAAGCCTTTGTAGATTGTTCTGGATGTTCTCCATAAACACTATACCCAAACTTAACAATTTATAGTTTCTAAACAGTTACAATATATGATCTGAGACCATAACACTGAACTTTTGTACATTGTGACGTAACATCCAATGGTCTATTTAAGTAGATTTTTTTACCCATGTATTTTTTTGGTAACATTAGCATTGGTCATTTGGAAAGCAATAGTTCACTGACATGTACAGCTCTACTGAATTTTATCACATTTCCAATATTTAAAAAAAAACAACTTACATTTGGTAATATCATCAGCAGTCTCATCAGAGAAGTCTTTAAAGTATTGGGAAGTTGACACAATAGCAAATACAAGCTTTCCAACATAATGACCTTTAGATAAGAGCTTGAATATTATCATTTGTAACAAATATTGGCAGGTGTTTACTCTGAGTTGACAGGCTCCATTGTTCAAGAAACTGTCTACCAGATACCCATGTCTGAATACTAGTCCACTGTACTTTCAAGTAAAAATGCTGTTCCACAAAATGTAATTATTCAGTTCTCAACTCGATAATTAGATGAGCATTTTTCCTCACAAAATACATTGTACTCTGGTGTGCAGCAGGAGTGCTTTATGCATACTTCTTTAATCATCTCACAGAATATTGAAAATATATGTACTCAAGGTTGGGGATCTAATTAAATTAATAATTATTTTTTGCTCTATCAAGAACAGTCTTAAGTAAAACATTTTTTTCCTTTGAGTATGTGCCAGTTAGAAATGCAGTTATTATTATTATAGTTTGGTGCCAGTTCTTTGATTTATTCTGTGTCAGCATTTTATCCAGTATATAAATCATATTTTTTATATTTTCTATATTTTATAATATTTTGACATCTGTGGGGTGCCTTGTTGATTGGGGAAAAACTGCCCTTCCCAGAGCTAGCTACTTCCTGGGGACAGTAAATACCTTGTTGGTGAGCCTGTCTTTCTTATACAAATCAACCAACCCCAAGTTTATACCCTCAACCATGTCCTTTATCTAACTCACACACCAAGCCAATATGTTGCCTGCTCTAAACCACTCAGGACCAGTTACCAGACAACTAGAAACTACCCCTATGACCCATAATCTGCCAACACTATTCAAACTAGCCAATCGTAAGCTGTTTCTCCTGCGCTGCCTTGCCTCTTTTGTAGAAGCAAGCCCCAATAAAGACTTATACTGAGGTGTTCCCCTCATTCCTTTCTGCCTCTTGACCATACCTGGTCCTTCCTCATGTGGCCTTGCATAGCATGGCATACCCCCTCATTTCAGGAAATGATGAAAATAATAATCTTCTTTTATTGGCATCTCTATGTGTCATCACTCCATCACCTCCAGATATACAAATTCCATGAGTACTAATAAGACACTATTGCTTTAGCCCCATTAGGGCAAATATGAACATAGTTAAAAAGACAATCGAATTGTTATTATTAACAAAAATAGTTTTGTCTTTGTGTAACTCTCATAAGAGCCTCATGTACTACACAGTTCATAAATCATGCTTTGGTAACTGCTGGTTTGGATCTTTATTGTTGTCTTTTATCTCTTTCTTTAACATTTTAGTCTTCTATCTTCTTTTGTTATAGCTTCCTATTTATAGGCATTCTTAAATTTGTCTAAAAGGTAAAAAGGAAATTATTGTCTAATATTTATCTCCCTCTTAGTTTTCATTTTCTTTCCTTATTTTCCCTGTACAATGCCTTATACTTGTTTCCTGTACTCATTCTCACATCCCATTCTCACCATGGGACCTGCTATCAGATTTTAAAGTCTATAAACCTTGGACCAAAGTAATAATAACAGTATACCATTTCCTTTCAACAAATCTCCATATTATATATCACAGTGCTCAAATTCTTGATACCTACCCACCTTGGTTTGGGTAAAAAACACTCATTCTTATCACTCTTTTTTAGAGTTCCTTTTCACATATTGGTTGCTTTTCTTCCCTTTATTTACATTGCCTAAGAAAATAAATATTTGTTGAATAAGTAGATTTTATTTCATAGGCTCTCATTGGTGTAAAGTTTCTTTCTTCGTCCTTAGTTTTTGTCACTATAAAAGTTCTATAAGCTATAATAATTTGATCCATTCACAAATTGTGATTTTCTCATTTTGTGTAAATGGCTTTCAGATAAACATTTTTTGGTCCATTTCTCCCATCTGAACTCTAGTAAACTCTAGTTTAATTTGCATGCAGCAATACAGCAATCAGTTGTCTCAATATTTGGTTATCAATAAATATATCAAAAGTAATAGTCATTATCTTTACTTCACTCTTATTTGTTTCTATATCTTTTTGTTCCCATAGTCACCCCCTTTGGAGTATCAGGTTGATTCCATCATCTCTGTTATACTATCTTAATCTCTCCACAATTTGTATTATGTTATTTCTATTTGTGAAATATCTTTACAGATTAATATTCTCATTTGCCACTGACAACTTCCAAAATGAAAGCCATATTATTTCAGGTGTGGACTGCTGTAATTACTACTTGGATTTGCCATGATTTTCTCTCAGTTCTTTCTGTAGTAAGGTAACAGTAGTAAGATATAGAATTTATAAGAAAAATAGTAGGTAAGGTCAATTGGTGCCATACACATATATTGGAGAATACAGTCCTTCACAGCCCCAATAGGGAATAGCAGAATTTAAGATATGCTACTACATTGGGAGGAAAATTTGAACCCATCCTTCTCTAAAACTAAAAAAGTAATTCAGCAAATTAAAAGGAGGAAAAATTAGAATTGATGCTGAAGAGAATTTAATTATTGACCATCACTCTAGAAGAATAAATTGATGTAGCAGCAGTTAGTGATTATGTTCATGTTGCAAGTATGCTTTGTCCTCTGGTTTATTTTATAATTCATGATGGAATTAATTTCCTAGTTCTTCCCTTTCAAGAGAAAATAAATCAGTTATATGAGGAGTTATGGCCTAGTCTATAGGCTAATGTTTCTGTCAGCACTAGAAAATGAGTGCTTGAGAAAGTTTATTTGCCATGGAAGGGCTAAATGCAAGTGAAGAAAAAGAATTGGAAGCATTTTATAACACTTACTTAGGCATAAGTAAATAAAATATGGGTTTATTCTTAATCTAAACAGTTTTCTTTGCTTACTGCTTAGTACTCTTGATGGCTCACTCCATTCTCTGAAACTGCCTATTTCAAGAACAATCCCACTTTCACCATCTTTTGGTTACTTGTCCTTGTGTTTATTACACCTGCACGATGTAACTTATATTTAAATATGCCAAAAATGTGTGTTTTTTGCTTATGCAAGTTTTTCACCATTTTAACAGTATAGTAGGATTTGTATTTGTTCTATATATTTTTCCTACCAAGAGGTAATTTATTTTTGCCCTTCTATAGACCATAGTAGTGAGATAGTCCCACTATGGGTTATTTGTATATACATTTAAGCCATCACCTTTATATGAAGACTCACAGTCTTGTTTATTGTATTCTTTTCTAGAAGATGGGAAAGCTGAAGATGTTTTAATGAAGTTTAAAGAGTACCAAGATAGTCATTTTAGATCAGTTGTATTCCTCAACCACAAAAGACTAATTAAGGAAAGAAGTAATATTTTGGAGAAAACACTTACCGTAGGCAAGAACTGTATTATTTCAAAAAGAACACTGCATGAACATAAACCTGATGGAAAGGTTTTGAAAAATATTTCAGAATTAGTCATTAGAAATATCAGCCCTGTACAAGAGAAGTTTGGTGAGAGTAATGGATGGGAGAAATCACTCCTCAATACTAAGCATGAGAAAATTCATACTGCAGCGAGTCTTTATAAACAAACAGAAAGGAGTCTGAGTGATAAACAAGAGCTTATTCAACATCATAAGGTTCAAACTCCACAGCAATCATTTGAACATAATGAATGTGAAAAATCCTTCCTTATAAAAGGAATGTTATTTACACATACTAGAGCTCACAGAGGAGAAAGACCATTTGAATGCAATAAAGATGGAATAGCCTTCATCAAAAAGTCAAATTCCAGTGTCCATCCACAAAATCTTATGGAGAAGAAGCCCCATGCATTTAGCAAATATGGGAAATTCCTCTGCAGGAAGTCCATTTTTATGATACATCAGAGATCTCAAACAGAAGAGAAACCCTTTCAGTGTCCTTACTGTGGGAATAGCTTTAGAAGGAAGTCTTACCTCATTGAACATCAGCGAATTCACACAGGTGAGAAGCCGTATGTTTGCAATCAGTGTGGAAGAGCTTTCCGTCAAAAAACAGCCCTCACTCTTCATGAGAAAACACACATAGAGGGGAAACCCTACATTTGTATGGATTGTGGAAAGTCATTCCGCCAGAAGGCAACCCTCACTAGACATCACAAAACACATACAGGAGAGAAAGCCTATGAATGTATTCAATGTGGGAGTGCTTTTAGAAAGAAGTCATACCTCACTGATCATCAGAGAACTCACACAGGAGAGAAACCATATCAATGTAATGAATGTGGGAAGGCATTTATCCAGAAGACAACCCTCACTGTCCACCAAAGAACTCACACAGGAGAGAAACCCTATATTTGTAATGAATGTGGGAAATCCTTTTGTCAAAAGACAACCCTCACTCTTCATCAAAGAATTCATACAGGGGAAAAACCCTATATTTGTAATGAATGTGGGAAGTCTTTCCGCCAGAAGGCAATCCTCACTGTCCATCAGAGAATACATACAGGAGAGAAATCCAATGGATGTTCTCAGTGTGGGAAAGCATTTAGTAGGAAATCAAACCTCATTCGCCATCAGAAAACCCACACAGGAGAGAAACCATATGAATGTAAAGAATGTGGGAAGTTCTTCAGTTGTAAGTCAAACCTCATTGTCCATCAGAAAACTCACAAGGTAGGAACCATGGGAATATAGTAAAAGATGTGATTTTTTGGTAAAAACTTTCAAAGTCATAGTAAACCATGTACATAATGTTGCTTGCAAGCGTAATAATATTCAGCAGTTTAAGATACTATACCACATATTTACTTATTGTTTGCCAGCCTATAAAGCACTTACAAAAGAATTACAAGCCATATTAAATGACAAAAGTCATTGAAAATACAAGGCCAATTTTTGGTTAGATTCATGAGATATAAACTTCCTTTGTCAAGTTACTACATTTAAAATTGCTTATTTTAAATTTTAATACCTATCATGTAAACCAGGACTAGCAGTGGTCTATGAACCACACTGTGAACACAAGAGTTTTAAAAAGAAAGGAGGTGTGAACTGTGTTTCTCATTGCAAATGTAGAATAAAAATTATTTGTTACCTCTTCAAAGTTAACCACAATTGTGACTTCTAACATTACAAATTAGTTTTTCAATATTATAAGCTTTTATATAAATTGAATTATATACCATGTATTTTTATAAATATGGCTTGTTTCATTAATCATTATGTCTCTAAAACAGTAGTGCATGTAGCAGAAGTTAATTCATTTTCATTCTGTATAGAATACCATTATATGATGTCACATTTTATCGAATCCATTGCTGGTGAACTTTTTCATTCTTTACAACTTAGGGTCATAATAAATTCTTCTGTGAACATATTTGGCTTTTGGCGTATATGTATTTAATTCCCTTGTATATATACTTAGGAGTAGAATTTCTGGGTCCTAGGGCATATGTATGTTTGACCAGCTTTGGTAGATACTACCAAATAACTCAGAACTTGAACAGCATGAGATAATTCATTTTGAAGGGAAAGAACTGAATATTATCAGTTAGTGATGGTTCAGACCAGAGAATCAAGGAAACTATGGATGTTGTGAAAACTGGGAGTTCAAATGTAATGCATAAACAAAGGCTTTAGCTACAGCCCAAATTTTAATATTAATACCAGATAAATATAATAAATGTGAGATTGCCTTTAGCCACAGTAATGCCTTATAACTAAAGAGAGGGAGACAACTACCATCATCCTTGTTCAACATGAGAGAATTCTAATAGAGAAACCCCCTATGAATAAAATGAAGGGGCCAGAAGATAACCTTTACCTATAGCCTATGTCTTACTGCTAATTTAAAAATGATGACTGTGGAAAAACTTTATCCATAGCTCAAATTTTACACAACACTATAATATTTACATTAGATGGGAACTCTTCAAATGAAATTATTGTAGGAATGCGTTTATCCATATCTCATTCCTTGTATAACACCATGGGATTCATATTAAAGAAATGAAGTTTAAAAGACTAACAGATGAGTCCTGTAACTCTACCTCTGCTTCCATAAAATAAGTCCAACAATATTAAGATCATGCTAGAGTCTATGTGTAGGCACCCTGGTCAATAACCACAGCTAAACTCCCATCTGTCATCCAATATCTGCCAAAAAAGCCATCTTGGACATTGTCAAGTCTTCAGATACTGGAACCAATTGGAACCATGTGACAGACCCCAAGCAATAACTGCTCAGTTGAGGCTGTCTGAAATTTCTGACCCACAAAATGATTATATCTTTTGACTTTAATAGATTAAAAGGGGAAATAATCTTGTCAGTATATTTATATTATGAAAATTGGAAATGAAGGTATGAATATTTGGGTTCCAGAGTCAATGAGGAAAAGTTGTGACTTCTTGGCAATTTTGACATGAACAAAAACTGGTTCTAAAGTACAGTTGAAGATTTGGCTATGTTTTTGGTTTACAATTACATACCTAAATAACAGTTCAATTAGGAGTTTGTATATGTCTCTTTTTTTTCTCATTTTCTTAACATAGTTAGCTTAATTTCAAGGTCACAAATCTAGCTATACCAAAAAGAAAAAATAAAAACCTTTGGGGGGTATCAAGATGGCATGCTAGGTAAAAGCAGGGTTCGCCACCTCTCAGGACCACATTAAAATTACAAATTATAAAATGATCAACATGGAGAACCACCTGAAGTCTAATTGATTGTAACATGTACATCTGAGGATATCAAGAAAAAGCCACATCGAAATGGGTAGGAGTGGCAAGGATGACTTATCCCACACCAGCACAGGCCATTGAGCACCAGGAGAGAGAATACAGCTGCAGAGGGTCTCCCCACCCCCGAAGGAGAGAGGTGTCCAAGCCCTATACAGAGTCTCCCCAGCCTAGAGGTGCAGCCCCAGGAAGAGGAGTTCCCACAAAATCTGACTATAAAAGTCAGTGGGGATTCTGACCATCCAGGTGAGACAGAAGGAATCTGACCACCCAGATGTCCTCCTTAAGGGGCCCACACACAGATTCGCTTGCAGACAGGCGCTATGGCAGCTTGGGAGGTACAAGAGACATATAGGGAAAGATTGAGTAGTGTGGAACCAGAGAGAGGGTTGGAGGGACAGCTGCCATCATTTCTTTGTCGGTCCCCCCCTCCAGGGTAGTCTACAGATGGGCACCATCTTGCCTGTGTTGATCCCACTCCCTTTAGCCAACTCTGAAGCTTCATCAGTTCAGTGAGATTGGCAAACCCCACACTGTCCAGCCCACAGATTGCCCCTGGCAGGCCCCTGCTGGCAGCTGCTTCTACCTTGCCCTTTGCAGGTCCATGAATTCTTGGCAAGAAACAAACCTTGGCTAGCAGAGCCCACACATTTCAGGAGAGACATGTGGTGGCAGATCTCTGGTGCCAGCTTGAGTAGCAGTCTCTTGGGCAGATTGTGGGACTCTGTGGGTCTGTTGCAGAAGGTTAACTGGTTTTGCTGTAATCTGACTTTTGCAGGAGCCTGTGGACTCAGAACTGGCAGCAATTCTGATGCTGTATTGGCCTGACAGGATTGATTTGTTACACCCTTTGTCTCCCTGAGAACCCACACCACCCAATCCACAAATTACCTGTGGCAAACTCATTCCCAAGCATCCAGTTCCACCCTTTCCTTTCCTTGAGCCACGAACTTGACAGCAGACAGCATTCAGTTGATGCAGTTCACTCATGGCCCATGCATCCCAGGAGAGACTTTTGGTGGTAGGCCACAAATTCTATCCCAAGCTACAGTATTTCTTGAACAGATCTCAGGCATCTGCTGGCCTAAGACAGGCAGTGGCTGGCCTTGCTTTGATCTGAGACTTTCACAGGAAGCCACAAGCACTGGCATTTAAACTTGACACTGTATTGGCTGGGGAAATCTGCTCACTATACCCCAGTGACTTCCTGGGTCCCTGAACCACCCAACTCATGTACCACACAAAGGCTTTCCCAACTGCATTCTTATGGACAACTGGTAGGCAGCCTCAGGCCTTGAGGCTCACTGGTTCTTTTGCTACATTGTCCCAGGCTTGGTACTGGGGGTAACCAAACCTTGGCTTGCAGCATTGTCTCTCCCACTTGCCTTTATATCCAGGATAGACAGCAACCATCTGCGGATTGCTTTGTAGCTCCAACCAGGTAACCCTGAGCAATCAATGGCAGCAACTGACCTTGTCCTACTCGGGAGCCCCTCCCAAGGGACCACAGAACCAATACAAACAGAGGCTGGCACAAGACTACAACAGAGCATCACCTGACTAGCACCATAGATGGTATACTCAGAGCAGTTTCAACAACTACACAAGCTGCTAGGGCAAATCTTACTCCAAGGAGTCAGCCCCACACAGCAACTCAGACCCTGTGATTGTGGCCAACCCTCACAGTCTGAGAGTCAATCCCATTCACTGACATGCTAACAACAATAAAGCCTTAGCTACAACAGAAGAACACATATGACCCACACAAAGAATATTCCCAGAGCTCCTGGTGTAGGCAGTTAGGGAGACTGCACCCTTGGGCCTCACAGGACACATACTGCTCAAGGCTGGGAGGTATAACAAAGTTTCCTAACACATAGAACTACACACAGGCAACTAAAATGAGAAACATGCTACAAATGAAACAGAAGAAAACTCTAGAAAAAAAAATTAAAGGAAAGCATTCTACCAAAAATAAAATTCAAAATAATTGTTATAGGGATGCTCATTGAACTTGAGAGGAATAAATTATCTCAATGAGAACTTCAACAGAGCATAAAAAAGGACATAGATGTCATTAAAAAGTCAGAAATGAAAAATACACTAGAAAGAATCAGCAGTAGATTAAATGAGGCAGATCAAATCATCGAGATGGAAGACAAGGTAGCAGAAAACAGCCAATAGAAACAGCAAAAAAAAAAAAAAAGTAAGGATAATTTAAGAGGCCACTGGGAAAACATCAAAATACCAACATCTGCATCATAGGGAACCAGAAGAGAGAGCAACGGACTGAGAATTTATTTGAAGAAATAATGACAGAAAACTTCTCTAACATGGCAAACGAATTAAACATACAAGTCCAGGGAGCACAGAATTCCAAACAAGATGTACTCAAACAGACCCACACCAAGACACATCATAACCAAAATGCTAAAGGTTGAAGACAGAAAGAACTTTAAAAGCAGCAAGAGAGAGGCAGTTTGTGACTTACAAGGGTACTCCCATAAGAATGTCAGCTGATTTCTCAACAGAAACTGCAGGCCAGAAAGGACTGGCCTACAAATATTCAAAGTAATGAAAAACAACTTACAACCATGAAAAACCAGCAAGGTTATCAATTTAAATGGAAGGTGAGATAAAGAGCTTCTCAGGAAAAAGCTTAAGGAATTCATCAGCAGTATTACAAGAAAATTTAAGAGGACTTTAAAAAAAAAATTGGAGGGGGGGCGGCGGGGAACCATAAATACAAATAATAAAATGGCAATAACTATGTACCTATCAATAATCACTTTATTCTTATTTTTAAAAATATTTTTTCAATTACAGTTGGCATATGATATATTAGTTTTAGATGTACAACATAGTTATTAGACATTTATATAACTTACAAAGTGATCACACCAATAAACCTAGTACCCATCTGACACCATACATAGTTATATTAGTAGCTATATTCTGTATGCTATACTTTACATCCCCATAACTGTTTTGTAGCTACCAATTTGTACTTATGAATTTCTTCTCCTTTTTAACCCACCCTCAACCCCCATCTTATTTAGCAACCATCAAATTGTTCTCTGTATCTATGTTTGTTTCTGTTTTATTTTGTTCTTTAGATTTCACATGTAAGTGAAATCATATGGCATTTTTCTATCTAATTTATTCCATCATGATACCCTCTAGGTCTCTCATTGTTGCAAAAGGCAAGATGTTATCCTTTTTATGTCTGGGTAATATTCCATTGTATATATGTACCACTGCTGCTTTATTCATTTATCCGTGGATTGACACCCATGTTACCTCCATACTCTGGTAGCCAGGGAGAAGACTATTATAAATGATGCTGCAATGAACATGGATTCACATATCCCTTCAAAGTAGAGGTTTAGGTTTCTTTGGATAAATACCCAGAAGTGGGATTACTGGGTCTTTCTTTGTCTCTTGTCCTTGCCTTTGTTTTAAGGTCTATTTTATTTAATATTAATATTGCTAGCCCAGCTTGTTTGTATGTTTCCATTTTTAAGAAATACATTTTTCATCTGTTTACTTTCAATCTGAGTATCTTTCAAGCCAAAATGAGTTTCTCAGCAGCATATGTAAGGGTCTTATTTTAATATCTATTCATCCACTCTACATTTGAATGAAGCATTTAATCAACATTTAAAGTAATTGTTGATAGATATGTAATTGTGCCATTGAATTTTTTTAATCTTTTTTCTTCTTTAGTCCCTCCAACATTTCCTGTAATACTGACTTGGTGATGATGAACTTCTTTTGCTTTTTCTTGTCTGGAAAGCTCTTTATTTGTCCTTTAATTCTAAGTGATGGCTTTGTTGGGTAGAGTAATCTTGGTTATAGGTTCTTGCTATTAATCACTTTGAATAATTCCTGTCAATCTCTTTGGCCTGCAAAGTTCCTGTTAAGAAATCAGGTGACAGTCTTACAGGAGTTTCCTTATAGGTAACTACTTGCTTTTCTCTTAGTACTTTTAAGATTTTTTTTGGTCTTTAACCTTTATCATTTTAATTATGATGTGTCTAAGTGTGGGCCTGTTTGGGTTCATTTTGTCTGGGACTCCCTGCACTTCCTAGATTTGTATGTTTAATTCCTTCACCAGGTTGGGGAAATTTTCTGTCATTATTTTTTCAAATAGATTTTTAATTCCTTGCTCTTGCTCGTGTCCTTCTGGTATCCCTATGATGCAAATGTTGGTGTGCTTGATATTGTACCAACGGTCTCTTAAACTATTCTCATTTTTTGGATTATTTTTTCTTGTTTCTGTTCTACCACCTAACTGAGCAGAATGAGTTCTTTATCAAGGAGATTAAAACCCTCAAAAAGAACCAAATAGAACTTCTGGAGATAAATAATAACACACTGCAAGAAATGAAAAAATAAAATAGTAAGCTTAGGAAATAAAGTCAACCAAATGGAGGAAAAGATCAGTGATATCGAAGACAGAAATATAGAAATAAATCAGAAAGAAGAGAGAAACCAACGAATGAAAAATAACAAAAGAGAAACACAAGAACTAGCTGATATTATCAAGAGAGGAAACATAATGGGAATTCTTGAAAGGGAAGAAAATGAGCAAGGATTAGAAGGCATTTTCAGACAAACAGTTTATGAGAATGAGCTGAAACTCATACAAAAATTGACATACAAAAATTGAGGGAATTCTCCATTATAAGGCCTGCATCACAGGCAATACTGAAAGAGGTCAGCTCAACTAAAACACAATGACAAAAAAGAAAAACATAATTAAGAGTAAGGAGACTAGCAAACAGAAGTGGAAGAGTGCAACTCTTACTAAAAACAGGGCATTATAAGCTTAAACAATAAAAAGAGATTTGCTATAGCAAGATATTAATGAACATTCAGCATACATAAGGACAAATTAAGACAACAATGACTGAAAAGAAGAGAATTGAAAGATCCAAATTCACAAAGTGGAATGGAGGTAAGATAAGGCACATGCAAAAAGTTGAAGCTACCCTGTGGCCACTTGGGCTCCTCATGTTTCTAAATTGACAGGCAAAGAAGGGGGTTACTATATATAATGAGTAGTTGATCCTGATTATGTTTGAAATACAGGAGATCCTTTAGAGTGTCTCAGCATTACCACATCTTATGATTAATGTTAATGGAAAACTACAACCCAATTCAGGCAGGACTGCTAACACTTCAGGACTATTTGGGTCAACCTGCCAGGCAAAGAACCACAGCCAGTTGAGGTGCTTGCTAAGGACAAAGTGGATGTGAAATATGTAGTGGAAGAAGGTAGTTATAAATACCACGTATAACCACATGACCAGTTGTAGAAATGAGGACAATAATAGTATGAGCAATTCTTTATTTTGTTATGAATGTTTGGATGTATGTTAACCAAATATTTTTATCACTTTTCCCTCTCTTATCCCTTTATTGTTTAACATAAGAAATATTAAAATAGTTAATTTTATATCACAACATTTAAGTTCCAGGATATAAAAGAGTGAATCTTACTCAAGGATTTCTCCTTGGGGAAAGGGTTAATATGTTTTCAGTTGTACCTGGGATAGTGTTTCATGTTAAACAGAAGTATGATTTTGTTATTATCTTTATTTGCAGAGTGTTTTAAGGAAATGTGTTTGGGTGCTAAGCTAATAAGGAGTGGACCATTATGGTCAATTTTATATGTCAACTTGGCTAGACTGCAGTTATTCAAACACTAGTCTATGTGTTGTTGTGAAGGTATTTTGTAGATCTGATTAAAGTCCATAATCAGTTAGCTTTAAGTAAGGGAGATTATTCTATATAATCTGGGTGGGCCCGATTTAATCAATTGAAAAGCAGAGCTGAGGCTTCCCTGAAGAAGAAAAAATTCTGTCTGTAGACAGCAGCAGTTTCAGTTTATGTCCAAGAATTCTAGCCTGTCCTCCTTGATTTCAGACTTGTCTAGACAGCCTCAACAATCAAATAAGCAGGTTCACTGCAACAAATCTGTCATCTATCTATCTATTCCTCTATCTATCTATCTATCTATCTATCATCATCTCTATCTATCATCTGTCATCTATCACTGTTTCTTTTTCTTTGATTAAACATTGACTGATATAACAATCTTCCAACCTTCTCCTTCCAGGCCCCTTACTAGGCCATTTACCCCAAGAGTATGATTATTCTTCTATTGGGCCACCTCTCTTTACACATGAAGTGAATGACCAAATGCAATAGCTTAAGTTCCACTTATTGAGATAAATTTCCCTTGCCTTTAAAAGCCACTCCCGTGTGAAGCTGATACGTAATTCTGCTGCTTTCCATTTCAGTTGTACCCACATACAGAGGGAACATACTGTAAGCCAAGCTCAGCCTTTTCTTTCTCTCTTAGCTGGTTATATGGGATTTCTATATGTTCATATAAATAATCTGATAGAGGGACACTGGTGAACCTGTGATGGGTGATATGCTCATGTATATTGTATGTACCCTCTAGTAGTTCTCATGTTCAATCTTGAATGTACCATTTCCATTTTTTAAAGATTGCGCTGGGCTCATCCAACTGTATCACGTTGTGTTTCTGTCAGGACATAGTTCACAATGGGCAATTAGGATACATGGTGACTTGGTTTAACAAGGCCAACCATTCTGTTCCCACGGGGCCCAGTGGCATGCCAGAGGCTTACTTTCAAAAAGTGTGCTCATTCTTCATTGTGTTTCTCTGACTAGGACTTGCCATGAACCCCATGCTGCATCATTTTTCATCAGTTATATCTCCAATAGCATACAGTATTTTAGATCATATGGCTCAAGTGAAACAACCATTTGCACCTCAGTGAGGACCTTCTACAGAGTACTTTTCTGTACTAGGCTCCACTCAAATCTGGCAGCCTTCTTTGTCACTTTGTATATGGGTATTCTAAGGTGCTTAATGTGTTGCTTTCACATCACAGGGAAGTCTACCTGGAAGTGTACTTTCTTCTTAATAGTAGAGAATACGTAACAGCAGTTTTGTCTTTTACTTTACTAAAGTGGAAGATCTCTGAATCTTTGTAGGTTTTTCTCTCACTTTGTGAGGAATATATGTCTTAACAAGGCTTCTAATGTGCATGATATTCTTTCACCATACTTTCTTGTATTGATGTCATCAATGTAATTAATGCTGTGATGGCCTGCAGGATGTTTAGATAGTCCAGATCTCCTCATGCTATATTTTGATAGATGTGGCAAAATAATAAATACATATTTTGTCTCTTCCTTGAGAACCGTTTCTGATTTTCTTTTCTGATTAGGATGGAAAAGAATAATCACTTGAATCAATAACTGTGTACTATATACCCAAACCCATATTAATCTGCTATAGCAAAAGTACCACTTCCAGAGACTCCTAATTGGTAGAGCTTATAGTAGTTTGTAGCCATACTGTAGTTACATTTACAGATTGGTGTATAAAAAAGACATATGATAGTGAGATATAATAGTGACCACCAAACCTACGTCCTTTTTATCTTTAGGGTGGCACTAATCTCTACTGTCTTCCTGGGATGTGATAGTTTTTTATTTACTATCATAGCTTGAGGATACCAGGGTTAATCTCAGAGACTTATACTTGATCTTTACTACTATGATAGCTCTTCCACCACAGGTCAATGCCCCAATATGTGGAGTAAATCCAACTCCAAAGTGTGTCAACACATTATAAATTCTGGGATCTGTAAAATGACCACCAGATGATCTGTGGACGCAACAGGCCAAATGAAAGTTAGACTTTGGACAGAAATCCATTTATGACCCGACCCCCATATATGCCTGTTCTAACATATAGACCATGATAATGCTTTAGGTCTCTGGGTGTCACTGTCAACTCAGATCTTCTTCATGATAGTTTTCAAGATGTCTTGGTATTCTCCTTTTCCAATATACCAGTAAATGGTGATAGGTTCCTTGGCAGAAAGACTAAGATGTCCCTCAATGATCCCTGACTTCTAACTTCATGCCCTGTGTAATCGTTTTCCCTTGAGTGTGTACTGACTTAGCAACTTACTTTTAATCAAGTCATAGGAAATCTTTTTCATTATTAAGTTATGAAAGATTATAACTTCTTTCTTGCTAGAAGACTCTCTTTATTCTCTCTTGCTGGCTTTGAAGAAGCAATATGCCATATCGGAGCAATGAACAGCAATGAACTGAGAGCAACTCCTAGCTAAAAACCAGCACAAGACTTAGGTCCTTAGTCTAATTGCCTGTGAGGAACTAAATACTGCAAATAATCATGTGTGCTTGGAAGTAAGCCTTCCCTGGTTGTGCCTTCAGATAAGTCCTAGACCATACCTTGATTACAGCTTTATGAGAGACTTTGAAGTAGAGGACACAGAAAGGCTGTGGTTAGACTCATGAACCTCAGGAACTTGTAAGATAACTGTATTACTCTAAGCTGCTAAGTTTGTGGTAGTTTGTTACACAGAAACAGATAATTAATACAGGGCAAGAGAGTCTGATTCTATTTTTGGTATCTGACTGCTGAGTGTGTCCTCCCTTGGTGCAGGTGGGAAATTCAAACCACATACACCCCAGCCTGTGCATGTGAGCTCTTACACAGTCCCACTCCCTAACCACAATAAAAACTCAAGTCCGTCCCTCCTCCCCGATCTCTTAATCCATTTTGAGACCTGCTTGGAATCCATTAAAAATGGATTGACTTGATGGGCTCAAGACATGAGCTGGCAGAAGAATCAATGAACATGAAGATTATAGAGATTATTCAATCCAAAGTATAGAAAGAAAAATAATGAAAGAAAATGAACAGAGCCTCAGAGACATGTAGGAAACCATTAAAAATGTCAACATATATATAGAAAGAAAAACATTTTCCCAATTTGCCGAAAATTTTTAATATATACACCAATGGCATTTTTAAAGAAATAGAACAAAAAAAATTATCAGATTTGTATGGAACCACAGAAGATTCTGAATAGCCAAAGCAATCCTGAGAAAAAAGAATGAGGCCAGAGGTATCAGTCTGCCTGATTTCAAATTATACTACAAAGCAACAATAATAAAAGCAGCATGATATTAGCAGAAAAACAGACACGTAGAGCAATGTAACAAAATTAAGTGTCCGGAAGTAAACCCTTGCACATATGGGCAAATGATTTCCAACAGGGAACAAAAACTATACAATGGAGAAAAGAAAGCCTCTTTAAAACTATACTGCTGTTACCATACACCAAAATTAACTCAAAATGGAGTAAAGAACTAAATATAAGACTAGAAACAATAAATTGCATAGAAGAAAACATAGGTACTAAACTCATGGACCTTAGATTTAGAGAGGATTATATGAACTTGACCTCAAAGGCAAGGGCAGTAAAAGCAAAAATAAATGAGTGGGACTATATCAAACTAGAAAAGCTGCACAGCAGAAGAAACCATCAACAAGGCAAAACAACAAACAACTGAATGGGAGAAGATATTTGCAAATAGGGCTAATGTTCAAAATACTTAAAGAACTCATACAACTCAACAATAAAAAAATCTAATTAAAAAAATAAGCAGAGGATCTGAACAGATATGTCTCCCAAAAGGACATACAAATGGCCAACAGACATATGAAAAGATGCTCAACTTCACTAACTATTAAGGAAATAGAAATCAAAACTACAATGAGATACCATCTTGTATCTGTCAAATGGATATCATCAACAGGACAAGTATGACAAGTGTTGGAGAGGTTGTGCAGAAAAGGGAAACCTCATACACTGCTGATGGGAATGTAAATTGGTACAACCAGCATGAAAAAGAATATGAAGTTTCCTCAAAAAACTAAGAATAGAATTTCCATGTGACCCAACAATCCCTCTTTTGGGTATCTACCTAAAAATGTTGAAAACGTTTATTCACAAAGATATATGCACTCTGATGTTCATCGTAACAGTATTCATGGTGGCCAGAACATAGAAGCAACTGAAGTGATGTGTCCTACAATAGATAATTAGATAAAAAAGATGTGTTACATATATACAATAGAATATTAGCCATAAGAAAAGATAAAATACTGCCATTTGTGACAACATAGGTGGATCTTGAGATTAACATGGTAAGCAAAATAAGTCAGACAGAAAAAGTTGAGAACCATATGATTTCACTCATATGTGTGATATAAAACTGAAAGCAGCAAACAAACACGACAAACAGAAACTCATGGACATTGACAGTGGATTAGTAGTTACCAGAAGTAAAAGGGGCAGGGGGAGGAAGATAGGGATAAAGGGTGACAGAAGGAAATTTAACTTTTGATGGTGAACACACAATACAATATACATATTATGTATTTTTTGATATGTATACTTGAACTTATTTGCTTTTATTAACCAATGTTATACCAATAATATTAATAAAAAAGATGTAAAGATGACATTAATATCATACAGTGTGCTTGGGAACAGAAATAAAAGCATAAAATTTTTTATGCAATTGAAATTAAGTTGTTATTACCTTAAAATAGACTTACTTTTTATATAAACCTCATAGTAACCACAGAGAAAAAACCTATAGTAGGTACACAAAAAATAAAGAGAAAGGAATCAAAGCATACCCCTATTTTAAAAAATCATCAAATCACAAAGGAAGACAGCAAGAGAGGAAGAAAGGAGCTATAATGTAGTCAGAAATTATTGAATGTCAATAAGACAGCTTACCTATTGATAATTACTTTAACTGTAAAAGTTAAATTTTCTAATCAAGGACAAAATGGCAACTGAATGTATTTTTAAAATACAAGATCCAAAAATATGCTGCCTACAAGAACATCATTTTAGCTTTAGTAAACACAGTCTGAAAGTGAAAAAATGGAAAAAGATGCAAATGGTAATCAAAAGAGAGCAGGCTTGGTTATACTTACTTGTATCAGACAAAATAGACTTTCAGACAAAATCTCTCTTAGGAGATAAGGGTCACTACAATAATGATAAATAGTCAATTAATCAAGAGGGTATAACAATTGTGTGTGTGTGTGTGTGTGTGTGTGTGTGTGTGTGTGTGTCCAACAACAGAGCACCTAAATATATAAAGCAAATATTGACAGGTATGAAGGAAGAAATAAACAGCAATACAATAAAAGTAGGAAAATTTAATATCCCAGTTTCAACAGTGGCTAGCTCAACCCAACACAAAATCAATAAGGAAACACTGGACTTGAATAACACTTTAGACCAAATGAAACCAATAGACACACACAGAATATCCTATCCAACAGCAGCAGAATACATTCTTTTCAAGCACACATGGAACATTCTCCAGGATAGATCATATGTTAGGCCACAAAACAAGTCTTAACACATTTAAGATTAAAATAAAATAAAATATATTTTTGACCACAATGGTATAAAACTAGAAATCATCAAAGGGAAGCTGGAAAATTCACAAATATGTGAAAATTAAAAAACATCCTTGAACAACCAATGTATCAAAAAAGAAGTCAAAAGAGAAAACAAAAGGTATCTTGAGAAAAATAAAAATGGAAACAAACATACGAAAATGCATGGGATAAAGCAAAGAAAATTCTTAGAGGGAAGTTTATAGCAATAAAAGCATATATTAATAAAAAAAGACCTAAAAAGTAAAAAGAATTTAAAAAAGAAAAAAGAAAAAAGACCTTACATAAACTACCAAATTTTACACATGGAACTAGAAAAAGAGGAACAACCTAACTAAGCCTAAAGTTTGCAGCAGAAAATAAAAAACATTATAGCAAATATAAATAAAAGAGACTAAAAAGACCCAAAAAAGAATAAAACTGAGTTGGTTCTTTGAAAAGATAAAATTGAAAAATTGTTAGTCTAACAAAGAAACATATATATACACACTACACACACACACACACACACACACACACACACAAACACTAATGGTTGAGAATCTGTTCAATAGAAATAAAAGAATAATGAAATAAAAAATGTTTATTGTATGATCATTTCTGTTGAAACAGTAGAAACAATTTTGAATATCTACAGTAGTAAGTGGCTCAAGGTACCCACATACATCTCATACTAGAAATATTCTGAAGCTTTAAAAATAACAAATTAGAATAATATGTACTGACCTGGAAAAATGTCCAAGATTATTTAAGTTAAAAAGGCAAATTGCCAGAAATATGTCACTATAGGAAGTAAAACCTCTTCCATCCTTGTGTAACAAGCCCTTCATATGTACAGGTATGTTTGAGCATGAAGAAAGAATAAATACACATATTGTCTCAGGGACTTGTGGGAGAGGAATAAATTGTTTTCATCTTATCTCAGCCACACTTCACTAGTTTCAGTGAAAACTTTATTTTACAGAATTTATTTCCAATAGTGGTTATTACAGTAACCCAGAAACAACACTGAAACCAGACAGTTTTTACCTTTTAATAACTTTTCCATTTTCCCACTGGAAAAAAATTTATTTTCAATGATTACTAAAATAAATACTGATGAAATTCAGTATTTTACCAACTTCTTCCTTAAATTAAAAAATGTATATATCTAAAAATAATTTCATGTGGTTAGACTAGGATGGGAAGAGGAGAGGAAACCTTACTGGTGCCTCATCAGTATGAAGTATCTGATATAATTTAAATTTTAAGCCATGATTAAAAGCCTTATCACATTCTTAAGGTTTATTTCTAGAATGAATTCTCTGATGATGTGAGAAGCTTTAAAGGTAGCCAAAGGCCTTCCCACGCTCCTTTCATTTATAGGGTTTCTCACCAGTATGACTTCTCTGATGTTGAATAAAATGTGAATGAGGTCTAAATGTCTTACCACATATCACACATTCATGAGGGTTCTCACTAGTATGAATTCTTTGATGTCCTGAGGTGTGAGCACTGTCTAAGTTTCCCCACATTTTTTATACTCATAGGATTTCTTACCAGTATGAATCCTCCAATGTAGGGTAAGTTGTAACCATCACAAAAGGCCTTCCCACATTCATTACATTCGTAAGGGTTTTTTGTTTGTTTGTTTGTTTGTTTGGTTGGTTGGTTGGTTGGTTTTTGCCAGAATGAATTTTGTGATGGTGAGAGAAGCTGGAGTGGAAGCTAAAGATCTTTCCACATTCTCTACATTCCTTGGGTTTCTCATCAGTATGAATTCCCTGATGTTTGGTAAGATGTGAGCAATGGCTAAAAGTCTTTCTACATTCTTTACATTCTAGGGTTTCTCACTAGCTTGGAATCTCAGAGGTTCAGTAAGTTGGAAGCCATGAATAAAAGCCTTCCCACACTGCTTACATTCATCAGGTTTTTCACCAATATGAAGTTTCTGATGTTGAGTAAGTTGCGATCACCATCTAAAGACCTTCCCACATTCTTTACATTCATAGGATTTCTCACTTGTGTGAATTCTCAGATGTTGATTAAGTTGTGAGCAAGGAATAAAGGCCTTCCAACATTCTTTACATTCAGAAAAAAATTTTTAGAATGAGTTCTTTTATGATTAAAGAAAAAATGAGAACTGAAGTTTTCCCTACATTCTTTACATTCAAAGATTTCCTCTCTATTATAAAATTCCTGAATGAATAAAGTATATTGGCTAAAAATGGGTGTATGTATATAGTTGATAATAAATTGCCCGAAATAGTCCTACTGGTGTTCCTATTGTCTCTCAAACTGACTTTTGTCTTCCAAAATATCTCTGAAAATGAATTTCTCATGGATTTTAAATGGTTCCATGACAGCCCATTGGGATGATTCTGTTTCACAAATGTTCCTTCTTGGAAATAAAGTCTTGGGTTCACACTTGAATACTAAACCCAAAAGATAAGAAACACATTTTAATTGCTGGTTTTATGTTACAATAAATAAATAAATAAATAAACAAACAAATAAATAAATAAATAATCGATCTATGGTAGAAAAGAGAGATAACTGAAAATAATTCACTTAAAAAAGTCAAGGCCTGGAGAGCTTTTAAATACTGTCATGCAATTGAACAAACAAAAAAGAGTAAGAAAAACAGAAAAATGTGCGTTTGAGAGAAAGTGAGAAAGTTAATAAGTCAAGCCAATAATTCTCAATTTTTAATTTACCTGAGAGGGGTGTTTGTTGCAATTACGGATATTTAGGAAACATTCTAGTGAATCAGAATCTACAAGAGTCTGTATGTTTAACAGTCTTCATTAGACCAAAGGAGACTTCTAGTTGTCCCCAAATATCTATTATTACCCTTTTGTAAGGTGATTGAATCCACAGTTTTTAGTTGAGAACAAGGCTACCCAATATAAACACTGCATTTACCAGGTTCCTGGTAAATGAACCTGAAGCAGAATATGCCATGTAGTTGAATTCTGCCTAAAGAAATGCAGAAGTATTATGTAGTAGCTTCTGAGAACTTTCCTTTGGAGCCAACTCACCCATGCCCTATATCCCATATTGACCCACTTCCTCAGCAAAGCCAGTTACAATATGAATTTGAGGTCATGTCTGTGATAGTCTTGAAGAGCTACTATTCCAGCCTGGACTCTATTGCAAGAGAAAATTAACCTTCTATATAGTTTAAACCACTAATGTTTATATATCTCTATCACATGCAGCTAAATCTGTATGCAAGTAAGAGCTGCCAACTGTACTGAAATTTAAAAAATCCAGCTCTTGACCATGTAATATAAAGCCTCTGTTTACCTAAAATACCTCATTTTGAGTCTGCCATTTTAGTCATTGCTACAATAATACTAACCTCCTTTCAACAACTAGGGCATTCCAAAGACTTTCCTACCATAGAGCTTTTCAGACACTATTTCAAAAGAAAAAGTTTCAAGCTGACAGCTATATAAAGCATTCTATTCTAACACAATTTATTTTCTTGTTTTCCTAATGATGGATATTTGGGTTGTCTTCAGCTATTGGCTGTTATGATTAGTATTGTTATGAACATTCCTGTATATTTCTTTTGGTAAAAATAGGACTTCTTTCTCCTAGGTGTATACACCTTAGAATGAAATTGCTGCATCACACAATATGCATTTGTTTGGCTTTAGTTGTCACTATCTATTTTCTAATTTATAATTCCACCAAACTGTAAGAGTTCAGGTTTCTCACATCCTCAAAAATATTATTGTCAATCATCTGTTTAGGCATCCAGCAGATGTTTTGTGATACTGCATTCTGGGTTTTATTTGCAATTTCCCTGATGGCATGTGTGGTTAAGCATGTTTTCATATGTTTATTGGTCAACTGGACATCTTCTTTAATAAAATGCTAACCCAGATCTTTTGTTCATTTTTATTAATTTTTGAGGTAAAATTCATATAACACAAAATCCATGATTTTAACCATTTTGAAGTGTACAGTTCAGTAACTTCCAGTACATTCTCAGATTTTGCAATCATCAGATCATCATCTAATTCTAGAATATTTTCATTATGCCAAAAAGAAAGCCTATACACCTGGTCATTTTCTATTCTCCTCTTCCCCCAGCCTCTGATAACCAGTAATCTGCTTTATGTCTTCATGAATTTGCCTATTCTGGACACTTGATGAATTGGAATCATACAATATGTGACCTTTTGACAACAACATGGTTGTTTGTATGTACAGTTTCACTCAATATAATGTTTTAAAGGTTCAACCATGTTATAACATGTATCAGTACTTCATTCCTTTTTAAGTCTGAGTGATATTCCACTGTGGAGATGTCAGCACTGAACTGGTCTGAAAGAGAAGGTTCAATGGTGATACAGCCAGTTGGAAAAATGCACAAAAGGTCAACATGAGAATGAAATGGCAGGTACCAACTTTATTATGTGGAGTGTAGTTCTATTGCGGGAAGTGCAGTTTATTGTGGGAAGAAGGCTTCTGCTTCTCCTCTTCTGCTCCCCTTTCTTGTGCTTCCCTTCTGTTCCTCGGGGACTGCATGGTTCCACAGACATCATAGTACAATAGTGTCATTCAGCCACACATGCGTGAAACGATAAGCTGAAATATGTTTACATGTTTTAGGTGCAGGCGTCCCATTACACTAATGTAACATTCTAAATCCAGGGTCCTATTACTAGTCATGAGCCTGTATCACAGACAGAACTGGGACCAGCCAGGCCTGGGACCCACAGGAGATATACTATATCTTGTTTATTCATTCATCAGTTGAAGGACATTTAGGTAGTTTCTGAGTTGTATTTTTTTTTTTATTTCTAGGAATTCTTAATATATTTTTAATATAATCAACAAACATTGCAAATATCTTCTCCCACTCTGGTGCTGGCCCTTTCATTCTCTTAATAGTATGTTTTAATGAACAGAAGTTCTTAATTTTAAGGTAATCTAATCCCAAGTTCACAAAAATATGCTCATATTGTTTTCTAGAAGCTTTGGTATTTTACTTTTCAGGTATAGATCTATAATCCACCTAGATTACATTTTAAGGGTGTAATGTAGGAATCAAGATCTCTATTTTTGAATAATCCTATTGACTAAGCAATTTTTCTTGAAAAGGCCACCCTTTCCCTGTCATTGTTTTATTTCAAATGAATGTGTATGTTACCTATTTTCTCTATAACCCATTCCAATATTTCAACTTCAATGACTTCTGAAACATTACTAGCTAAAGTCACTAACGAAATCACTTTGCCAAAATCTGTGCTCAAGTGCCAGTCCTCACTCTACTTGACTCATTAGTAGCATTTCACACAAATGACTAATCTCTTTCACTGCTGAACAACATATTCTCCTAGTCATCCTCCTACTTCTCTGCTTGTATTCAGTTCTCCTTAATGCATCCTTCTACACTTCCAAACCTCTAAATTTTGGAATGTCCCAGTATTCAGGCTCTAGCCATCTCTTAACCTATTCTCTTTTTCTAAATACTGGTCTGGCTTACATACCAGTCATATAGTAAGTCTTAAATTTATACCGCCTAGCTTTTAAAAAAATTTTTTAAATTGTGGTAAAACATATATCAGAAAATTTACCATCTTAACAATTTTTATGTATACAATTCAGAAGTATTAATTGTGTTCACAATGTTATGCAACCAATCACCTGAACTTTATTACCTTGTAGAACTGAAACTTTGTACCCATTAATAACTACTCATTCCTCCATCCCCCATAATTGTGCAACCACAATTCTACTTACTGCTTCAATAAATTTTACTCGTCTAGAAATCTCACGTCAGTGGAATCATACAAAATTTGTTATTTTGTGACAGACTTATTTTACTCAGCATAAGGTCCTAAGGTTCATTCATATTGTAGCATGTCTCAGAACTTACTTTCATTTTAAGGCTGAATAATATTCATTGTATGTATACAATATATACCACATTTTGTTTTATCAATTTATGTGTTGATGGGGAACTAGATGGTTTCTATCACTTGGCTATTGTGTATAATACTGCTAAGAACATAGCCAAACAAATATCTGTTTTTTGAGTACTGCCTTCAATTATTTTGGGGATATATTTAGAAGTGAAATTGTTGGATCATATAGTGTTCTATTTTTAATATTTTGAAAAATAACCATACTGTTTTCCACAGGGACTATATTACTTCACATTCTAACCAATAGTACACAAAAGCTTCAATTTCTCCAAATCCACAGTGACACTGTTATTTTCTATTTTTTAAAAAATTGTTTTTGATAGTAGCCATCCTGGTGGCTGTGAGGTGATATTTCATTGTAGTTTTGATATGCATTTCTCTGGTGGCTAGTGATGTTGAGTAACTTTTCATGTGCTTCCTGGCTATTGATGTATCTTCTTTAAGGAAATGTCAATTCAAGTCCTTTTCTCATTTTTTAATCAAGTCATATTCCTTTGCATTGTTGAGTTATAGAAGTTCTTTATATAGCCTGGATATTAACCCCTTATCGATATGTGATTAACAAGTATTTTCTCTTATTCTATAGGCTGCCTTATCATTTTATTGTGTCCTTTGATGTATATACTTTTAGCTTTTACCTTACTCCTGAGTCCCACATTAATCATCTAATACCTATGTGAAAACTTTATGTAAATTATGTAATAAGTATCTCAACCATAAGATGTCCAATGAGAACTTTCAATTTCCTCTTTTTAGATTCATTCATACTCTAGCTTAACTCTTCTCAGTAAATGCAACTGTCTTTTACCAGTGTGTTAAGACAAAGCCTAGATATTTCTTTTTACTCATCTTATAGTCTGTTAACAAACATGGTCAACTTGTTCTTTAATATATATAATGATATCTGGTCGTTTATTACCACCATTCCCACCACAGTCTAAGCTATCATCATTGTGCTACTGCAGTAGTTCTCAAACTGGTCATCCTTTTCTTTCTTTCTTTCTTTCTTTCTTTCTTTCTTTCTTTCTTTCTTTCTTTCTTTCTTTCTTTCCTTCCTTCCTTCCTTCCTTCCTTCCTTCCTTCCTTCCTGTCTTTCTTTCTTTCTTTCTTTCTTTCTTTCTTTCTTTCTTTCTTTCTTTCTTTCTTTCTTTCTTTCTTTCTTCCTATCTTTCTTCCTGTCTTTCTTCCTGTCTTTCTTTCTTTCTTGTTCCACTAAGCACATTATATCTAAATAACATCACAGAACTCTTGCTTTCAAATCCCTTTAATAAATCTTCTTTCTGGAAAAAAAGGAGAATATACTTCCATTAATGCCCAGGCAGAGAAATAATTTATTAAAACCACGAACAACCAAAGTGATAAGGCATCTCAGAAAGAAAGAGAAAAATCTCCAGAAAATAAGCTTACAGACATAGAAATATGCAACTTAAATGACAGAAAATTCAGGATGGTACTTCTGAAAAAACTCAGTGAGTTCCAAAACAATCTCAGGAATTGAAAAAACAACTAGATCAGCAGAATGAGTTCTTTAGCAAGGAGATTGAAACCCTCAAAAAGAACAAAATAAATCTTCTGGGGATAACACACACACACACACACACACACACACACACACACACACACACACTGTAATGCCCTGGTTTGGAACTCCATGAGCCAAGAAGGAAACTGACACCGATGTAAGCACAAGAGGGAGTTATTGACAAGCTCAAGTTTGGACCCCACTCGTTCACTGACGCAGCAGTGGGTGTGAGGAGTCCTGATTGAGGAGTTGGGACTGAATTTAAAGGGTAAAACCACAAGCCTTGGGGAGATGTTTTGGCGTTGCTTGATTGGAGGGTTGGGGTTGACCTTTAAAGAGATTGGGTAATAGGTTATTAGGGCCGCGCGCAAGAGGGTTGTGTGCACAGAGGGCTGTGTGCACAGAGTGCTGTGTGCAGTAGGGCAGTGTGCAAAAAGGGGCGGGTGCAGAGAGGGCTGTGCACAATAAGGAAGATGTGTGCAAAAGGAGACAGGGTTACTAATTAGGGCTTACTAATTAATGGCTTTGGTTGGCTTGACCAGATGGCAGGGTGTTGTCCTTGATTGTTGTTTTTCGGGGAATTTTTATTTATTTAAGCTGGAGTCTACTTAGCAAAATGGAGTTACTCTAGTCCTTCACACACACACACACACACACACACACACTGCAAGAGTTGAAAAATAAATAGCAAGCTTGGGAAATAGAATTGACCAAATGGAGGAAAGGATCAGCGATATCGAAGGCAGAAATCTAGAAATAAATCAGAAGAAAGAAGAGAAAAACTGAAGAATGAAAAATAATGAAAGAGAAACACAAGAGCTAGCTAATACCATCAGGAGAGGAAATATAAGAATAATGTGCTGGAGCCCGCTGGCAAAGATTGAACAGCCCTGAGAGGCAGAGTGAGGATTAAGATAAAAAGACAGAAGAGAAAGAATCAGGAAGACTGACAGTCAATACTGCAACCCCAAGTTTATTTAGCACACCATATTTATACGTCATGACTTCAAGGGAAATGAAATCCCAAGTATGCTCAAACAATTGCTGACATTTGCATAGGAAGCCTGTTGCTAATCCTATTTTCCTCCTTAAAACATTAAGCCCACTCCCTGGAGCCACAAAGGTGCTTTTCAGCCTTTATAAGTATTTGCCACCTATGCAGACATCCTGCCAAGCAATCAATCTCTTATCTGCCCCAAGGGATCAGGCAAACGGCACCCAAAAATAATGGTTATTTTTGAAGGAGAGGAAATGGAGCTGAGACTAGAAAGCATTTCCAGACAAATAGTTGATGAGAATTTCCTAAATGTATGGAATGAGCTGGAGTTCAAGAAGTCAACATAGTACCCAATTATCTCAACTCAAAAAAGGCCTTCATCAAGATACATTGTATTAAAATTATCAAAAATCAATGACAAAGACAGAATTCTCAGGACAGCCAGGGAAAAGAAGATGGTAACCTGGAAAGGAAAATCCATCAGATTATCGTCTGGCTTCTCAGCACAAACCTTACAAGCCAGAAAAGAGTGGAATCACATGTTCAATCTATTAAGTGAAAGGAACTAACAGCCGACAATAATGTATTCAGCAAAGCTCTCCTTTAGGTGTGAAGGAAAAATAAAGATCTTTCCAACACACAAAAGTTGAGGGAATTCTCCACTATGAGGCCTACACTACAGGAAATACTGAGAGGGGTCAGCTCACTTAAAACAAATTGACCAAAAAAAACCCCAACACATAATTAGGAGTAAGGTGACTATCAGGCAAATATAAGCAGAGGAGTGCAACCCTGACTAAGAACAGGGCATTATAAACATAAACAATAAGAAGAGAATTGCTATAGTAAGATAGTAATGAATGTTCAGCATAAATAGGACAAATTGAAACAATGACTGAAAAGGGGAGATTTCAAAGATCCAAATTTGCAAGGGAGAATGGAGATAAGACACATGCAGAAGAAAATGGAAGACTGCATATATGTAAATATCTTTTACATATATGTAATGGTACTATGTTCTATAACATAAAACAAGAAGGACCAGAGGCAAAACCCAAAAAGCCAACTAAAATAAAGAAAACGGAAACACAAGGACAAGGAAGCAAAGGAAACATTGAGCTACCAGAAAACAAAAGATAAAATGGCTATAAGAAGACCTCATAGGTAAAGAATCACCCTAAATGTAAATAAACTCAACTCATAAAAAAAAAAAAAGGCACAGAGTGGCAGAATGGATCAAAAAACAAAACCCAACCATATGCTGCCTCCAGGCAACACATCTCAGCTCCAAAGACAAATATAGACTCAAAGTGAAAGGGTGGAAAATGATTTTTCAAGCAACAGGCATTCAAAGAAATGCAGGAGTAGCAGTACTCATATCAAATTAAATACACTTCAAAATAAAAAAAAAATATGAAGAAAGATACTGAGGGACACTTCATAATGATAAAGGGAATCATGCACTCAGAAAACATAACACTTATTAATATCTATGCTCCCAATCAGGGAGCCCAAAAATATGTAAAGACACTAGTAACAGAACTAAAAGGAGAAACAGACTGAAAAACTATCATAGTGGGAGACCTAAATGCCCCACTATTAGTTATGGAGAAATCATCCAAACAGAAAATCAATAAGGAAATATCCTTAAATGACACATTAGACCAATTGGATATAATTGACATTTGCAGAGCCTTCCATACCAAAACTGCTGCTTATACATTCTTCTCTAGTGCACATGGAACATTCTCAAGGACTAACCATATACTGGGACACAGAAATAGTCTCAACAAATATGAGAGTTCAGATCATACCAACCATATTCCCTGATCATAATGCTTTAAAGCTGGAGATCAACTGCACAAAGAAGGCGGAAGAACCACAAATGTATGGAGATTAAGCAGCATTCTACTAGAGAATAACTGGGTCAGAAAAGAAATAAATGGAGAGGTCAAGAGATACATAGAAATAAATGATAATGATAGTACAATATATCAAAACCTTTGAGATACGGCAAAAATGGTCATAAGAGGAAAGTTCGTATCATTACAGGCCTACCTCCAAGAACAAGAATGAGCCAAAATGAACAAACTAATGCTTCATCTTAAAAAACTAGAAAAGGAAGAACAAATGAAGCCTAAATTCAACAGAAGGAAATAAACCATCAAAATTAGAGCAGAAATAAATGAAATTGAAAACATTCATAACAAAAACACTAACAGAAAAAAATAAATGCAACAAAGAGCTGGTTCTTTGAGAAGCTTAATAAAATTGACAAACCCCTGGCTTGTCTCACTAAAGAAAAAAGGAATGACACAAATAGACAAAATCAGGGATGAAAGAGGAGAAATTGTGACAGATACTGCAGAAAAACAAAGGATCATACAAGAATATGATGAAAAAGAATATAACACCAAATTAAATAACCTAGAATAAATGGACCAGTATTTAAAAAAATAATCATCCTAGACTGAATCAAGAAGAACTGGAAAATCTAAATAGACTGATCAGCAGTATGAAATTGAAACAAACATCAAAAAACTACCAAAAAGTAAAAGTCCAGAACCAGATGACTTCAACAGTGAATTTTACAAAACATTCACAGAAGACTTAATACCTGTTCTCCTCAAACTCTTCCAAGGAATCAAACAGGAGGTAATACTTCCCAACTCATTTTATGAGGCCAATATTACCCTGATATCAAAACCTCGTAAAGATAACACACAAAAGAAGAAAACTATAGACTGATATCTCTCATGAACACAGATGTAAAAATTCTAAATAAGATACTAGCAAATAGAATACATTAATATATTTAAAAAGATTATACACCACGATCAAGTAAGCACCCCAGAGGCTCAGGGATGGTTCAACATATGCAAATTGATTGATGTGATACACCACATAAACAAATTTAAAAAATAATCATATGATCATATGATCATATCAATAGATGCAGAAAAAGCCTTTGACAAGATATAGTATCCATTTATCAAAACACTTAACAAAATCATATAGAAGGAAAGTACGTTAACATAATAAAGGCCATGTATGACAAGCCCTCAGCCAACACTATACTGAATAGTGACAAACTAAAAACCTTTCCTCTAAGATCAGGAACAAAGCAAGACTATCCATTATCCCCACTGTATAACATTGGAGGTTCGAGTGAGTTCAATTACGCATGAGAAAGATATAAAAGGCATCTAAATAGGAAGGAAGAAGTCATACTGTTCCTATTTGCTGATGACATCATTCTCTATGTAGATAACCCTAAAGACTCCACAAGAACACTACTAGAAACAATAAGCAAATACAGTAAAGTTTCTGGATACAAAATCAATGTTCAAAAATCATAGTGTTCCTATATTCTAATAATAAAGTATCAGAAAAAGAAGTGGAAAACTAATTAATTTTGCAATTGCAACAAAAAGAATGAAATACCTAGGAATAAATTTAACAAAACATGTGAAGGACCTATATATTGAAAACTATAAGACCCTATTAAAAGAAATTGAAGAAGATACAAAGAAATGGAAAAATATTCTGTGTTCTTAGATTAGAAGAATCAACATTGTTAAAATGACCTTATTATCTAAAGCATTATACAGATTTAAGGCAATTCCCATCAAAATCCCATTGGCATTCTTTAAAGAAATGCAACAAAAAATCAAAAGATTTTTATGGAAGCACAAAAGACCCTGAATTGCCAAACCCATGCTGAGAAAAAAGAACGAGGCTAGGGGCATCACTCTGCCCAACTTCAAATTATACTACAAAGTGGCAGTATTCCAAATGGCATGGTATTGGCAGCAAAAGGGACACAAGGTCCAGTGGAACAGAATCGAGAGTCCAGAAGTAAACCCATATTTATATGGGCAAATAATTTTTGACAAAGAAGCCAAAAACATACAGTTGACAAAGGAAAGCCTCTTCAATAAATGGTGCTAGGAAAACTGGAAAGCCACCGGTAAAAGAATGAAACTAGACTATTTATTACCACACACCAAAATTATCTCAAAATGGATTAAGGACCTGAATATAAGACTTGACACAATAAAATGCATAGAAGAAAAAATAGGAAATAAAACTCAAGGACCTTGGATTTAAAGAGGATTTTATTAATTTGACCTCAAAAGTAAGGGAAGTAAAAGCAAAAATAAATGAATGGGAGTACATCAAACTAAAAAGATTCTGCTCAGCAAAAGAAACCATCAACAAGGTAAACAGACAACCATCAGAATGGGAAAATATATTTGCAAGCTGATAAGGGCCTATCATCCAAAATGTACAAAAAACTTATTCAACTCAATAACAACAACAACAACAAAACAATCCAATCAAAAAATGGGCGGAGGATCTGAACAGACTCTTCTCCCTAGAGGACAAACAAATGGTCAACAAATATTTGAAAAGATACTCAACATCACTAGCTATTAGGGAAAGGCAAGTCAAAACCACAATGAGATACCATCTCACACCTGCTAGAATAGGTATAATCAACAGAACAATTAATAACAAATGTTGGAGAGAATGTGGAAAAAAGGAAGCCTCATACACTGCTGGTGGGCCTGAAAATTGGTATAACCACTATGGAAAACAGTATGGGGGTTCCTCAAAAAACTAAGAATTGGTCTACCATATGATCCAGCAATCCCTCTACTGGGTATTTACCCCAAAGACTTGAAAACCTATATCCAAAAAATATTTATACACCAATATTCATAGCAGCATTATTCCCAGTGGCCAGGACATGGAAACAACTAAACTGTCCTACAATAGATGATTGCCTAAAGAAGCTGTGCTACATATATACAATGCGATACTATGCAGCCATAAGAAGAGATGAAACACAGCCATTTGTGACAACATGGGTGGACCACGAGATAATCATGCTAAGTTAAATAAGCCAGACAGAAAAAGTTGAAAATCACATGATATCACTTATATGTGGGATATAAACCTAAAAGGAACAAATGAGCAGGACAAACAAACAGAGACTCTTGGACATGGACTATAGACTAGTGGTTACTAGTGGGGTGGTGGAGGAGGGAGGAGGTAGGGTTAAGGGGGTCAAATATAGGGGTTAGGGGGTGGATGAAGTGGGTAAAGGAGCTAAAATATACAATAGCTGAAAGAACTGGACATTGGGTAGTAAACACAATAGAATACACAGATGTCAAATGATGATGTATACCTGAAAATTATATAATTGTATTAATCATTATTATCCCAATAAACTTAAAAAGGAACAATGGAGACACTGAGCGACCTGAAAACAAAAGATAAAATGGCTATAGAAAAACTCCATATTTCAATAATCATCCTAAATGTAAATGGAATGAACCCACCAATAAAAAGGCTTAAAGTAGCAGATTGTATTAAAAAAACAAAACAATATGCTGCCTTCAAGAGACATTTCTTAGCTATAAGGACAGAGACTCAAAACAAAAGTGTCGAAAATGATGCTCCAATAAATTGGCACCCAAGAAAAGTGAATTAACTGTACTTGTATCTGACAAAATAGACTTCAAGATAAAAAAGGTAATGAGAGACAATGACCCTTCATAATTATAAAGGGAACCATACATCAAGAAGACCTAAACTTATCAATTTATGCTCCCAATTAGGGAGCATCAAAATATATAAAGCAACTACTAACAGAACTAAAGGGAGAAACTGACAAAAACGCATTATAGTAGGGGACCTAATTGGGAGCATAAATTGATAAATTTACCCCATTGTCAGCTATGGACCGATGATCCAACCAGAAAATCAATAAGGAAATATCATTCTTAAATGACACGTTAGACCAACTGGATGTGATCAACATTGTAAGAGCCTTTTATTCCCAAACTGCAGGTTTTATAGTCTAAAGCATACGGAACCTTCTCAAGGATAGACCACATGTCGGAAAACAAAGCTAGCCTCAGCAAATATAAAAAGAATGAAATCTTACCAAGCATACTCTCTAATCTTAATGCTTTGAACTTGGAGATCAAACGTAAAAGGGAAACAGGAAAAACTACAAATACATGGAGATTAAACAACATGCTACTGAAGAATAACTGGGTCATGGAAAAAATAAAAGGAGAGATCAAGGGATACATAGAAACAAACCAAAATGAAAATACAACATATCAAAACTTTTGGGACATAGCAAAAGCACTAATAAGAGGAAAGTTCATATAATTACAGGCCTATCTCAAGAAACAAGAAAAACCCCAAATAAACAACTGAACATTTGTTTGATGGCCACCCTCTGGGTAAAAAAGGGATTGTTTGCTCAGCAGGTGTTTGCAGTTACCTTGCTACTTTTGTAGTGACTGAGAAGCACCTGTTGCTCCAGAGAACAAGCTGATTATTAAGGAGGAGGATGGGAGCCTTGAGAGAGCAAAAGGCTCCCTGTGCAGGTGCAAGCAGTTGTTTCTTCTTGTGCAGGTGCAAGCAGTTGTCAGTCTCCCATGGAATCGTGATGCATAAATAGGGTGTACTGAATAAATTCGAGGCTGCAGTATTGACTGTGAGCCCTTCTGAATCTTTCTCTTGTCTCTGTCTTTTCTTTCATCCTCACCCCCACTCTCAGTGACTGTTCAACTTTCGCCAGCAAGCTCCGGCAAACATTACAACTGAAAACCTAGAAAAAGAATAAATGAACCCCAAATTCAGCAGAAGAAACTAATCAAAATTAGATCAGATTTAAATGAAATGGAGAACTAAAAGACAATAGAAAAATTAATGCAACAAAGAACTAGTTTTTTGAGATTAATAAAATTGACAAAATTCACTCTGTACAGAAGTGTTATCCACTGTTCCAGTGTTATCCATTGTTCCTCAGTTGAGCCCTCACCCCTCGCAGTGTGCTGATGTAGCGGCACCATAGCAGAGATGTCATCAAACTGGATAAGAGATCCCTCTGCCAAAAGGATTTCCTAAACTCTGCCTCCCCCAACTGGTGGCTCCACTCTAGCCACATCCAGGTGTAAATTCTGTGAGTCAGGTGCCCCTTGTTGAGCAGTGCCTGGACTCATACTGGTGGCAGCTGACCACAGTTTCAGGCATGGTCTCTTGAGGAAACTATAAGCACAGCATCTATGGATTACTTGCTGAATCTTAACAGGTGGCTCATAGGCATACAGGTTGGGACTAAACTTGGCCTACAGCTGAACCCCTCTCAGGACTGTGCCACTAGACTCCTACTTCACAAAACCACACTAATAAGACTGAGAGACTTAAGATCTTTGCTTATACAGAGAAAGAGACACAGAAAGGCAGCCAAAATAGGAAGACAAAGAAACAGAAATCATATGAGAGAACAGAACAGAGATCTCTGAATAATGGAGTCAAGCATTCTAACAGATGCAGAGTTCATCATCAGATGATGTCCTGAGTTCAGAATCTGAGTTATCCAAAATGACAAAACAGCAGCTATAGAGTAAAAGGCGACAGTTCACCAGGATCGGGATGGTGCATTAACTCTAATTTCCTAGGAAGATCTGTCGAAAAGGCTGTGGTTGTAAATTTCTTGGGCGCCATTGCTTTTTCCTGTGTAGAAACATGGAATCATTAGTCCAGACCATGAGAACCAAACACAAAACATCAATTAAAAAACAATGTTTTTGTGTAGTGAGAATACATATCTTTCTCTAATATGTGAGGAACATTGTTTACAAATTTTTTTCCCATTCTGATGCTTTAACTCTTCCTGGAACAGTTACATTCCTAATATTAAAGGTATTTAATAAATATGTGTGGTGTAAGGTACTATATGATGACTGTCAACAAAAGATCGCTGCCATAAATCTAATACCAAGAGGTGTCCCCAATCTGGGTGCAATAAAAGGAGAAACTTTATTCAGGGAACCCCTGTGCAAGCTGGGGTGAAGCAGCCTCCAAGGAAACTGCAAGTGCACTCCACTGCAACAAAGGGGAGGCGGCTTATATACATTCCTGCCCTGATTCCTATGGTCCACTTTTATACAAATAAGGAATCCAAATGGTCCAGTTCTGATTTATCTAAATAGCAAGGTCCTTATTGCTTTTTATGAAGCTGCTCTGATTGGTTACTATATATGCAAATGAGGACAGAGTGCACAGTTCCGACTGGTGGGGCCAGATCTCAGGCCATGGCTGCATTTCTCAGGGCTGTGCTTCTGACTGGGGCTCTCACTGAACTATCACCGGTAAGCAGCCCCATATCTGGAGAACATTTAGGAAGCTCTTGTGTAACGGGCCTTTTGACTTTTGTAGGAAGTATTTTAAAATTTTGCTGTCAAGAGGAGAGGAGGTAAAAGCAAAGTGGACTGATTCAGGCATATTACTCCACCGCTCTGCTGAGGAACAAATCCCTGGAGCTGGAAAGAAGCAGTGAGCAGCACAATCGAGTCAGCAGAGAATACCTGGTGCAGCTATGCTCTAGAAAAATAAAGATAGGTTCAAAGAATAAAATTTCAGGGACTAAAGTGAAATCTTAATGTTCAGCCTATAACATGCCAATGATACATTACACGGATAAAAAGTACCCGATGATGTGGCCTATTAAAACATTGCAGGACCCAGTATTTTTGCACAAGCATCAAAGTTTTTGATGACTGTATAAACCCATCAAATGCATCTGTACTAATTTTTATGGTAAGTTTTAAAATATTTTTTTAAGTATACACCCAATTTAGGATGCAATGGACCATAAGAGGTAAAATTTCATCTGAAATATCAACATTAGCTTAAAAAAGTTTCATTTTTAAAACTTAACCAAAAAAGACAGATCAGTATTTATCTCCAGATTATTTTCCAATGAAGATGATTGAAAATATGACATAAAATGTTTATACTTTGGAAATGTAACATAAAATGAATTAACCACATGCCAATTTTAAATATAATGAAAATTAAGTCAATATGAATAACCAAGTTTCCTCACAGGTTATCTCTTCAAAATATATAATATTTATAGGATATGCATATTTTTATTCCAAAAAAAAGAGGTAAATAAAATATTGTATAATTTTGGAATTAAACAAAATGCGAAGGCTGTATATTTAATGTTATATAAATGGACATTTTGATACACATTATAATTACAGAGGTTGGTGCACAATAGATTGAACTTGAATAAATAACTGGAATTTCAGATAATAAAAGATTACATAAGACTTTTAAAGCATTGAATTGTAGGCTCAATTTTCTAGACAAAAATTATTACACCTTGAAAATACACCTATTATTGTAGGATATGAAAGTTTTTTGAAATTTTTAATTTAGGTGAAAACATCTGAACAAATAATTTATAAATTGTCTATACTCAAAATTGCCCATTAGAAATTAATAATGTATTTCCTTTGGGGGCAAATTCATATCCAACACTTTTAAACTATAATAACAAAGAGTGACAGGATTATTAGAAAAACAAGTAAAATTATTTGTTAAATATTTTATAAATAAATTGAAATAAATAGCACAGCTATTTTTACCCACCAGATTAAAGCTCTTCACTGTTCATTATTTTTCTCAAACAAAAGTTAGGATTTCTTGGCCTGTGCTAAGCAATTACCCAGAACAACTATGCTCTTCACTTGTGCTGCACACCCATCTTCAATACTTCCAGCAAGGGGGATGTCTTCCCTATATGGGTCTTTCCAGGTGATTTTCCTCCAGTCAAAAAGATGAACTCAACAGTGCTTTGAAAATGTATTTACATAAAACAAAACAAAACTAACAATAACTTCCCTGGAATCTCTATAAGGCCCAAAGCACTAGACTTCCCTGGAGCCTTAAATTCAGAAATTTCCTGCATTACACCATTTTTGAATGTCCTGACCATCTCCACTCAGAAACTTTAACGGTTAGAATGCAGAATCTTTGTTTCATCATGTACATGAGTTTGTTTTTTGCTCCATAATAAGATTAATGTAGGCAGGGACATTGCTGCTTTAATACATCACATTTAAGATATCCCCTAACAACAACTAATGTAGAAATGATTATTTGAATGACAGAGAAGAGTCATGAAACTACAACTAGATTAGGAATCTGATTTTGTGTCCTGCAGGAAAAGCAGAACTGAGAGACAAAGGTGTCACTAATGATGAGTGCAAAAGGGAAGAAAGTTGAAAAACCTGTTGTCAAAGAGATGTTCACTATCCACTGGTCTCGATTTCCAGCTAGAGTCATCCAAACTGTCCAGATGATGTAGGCTGAATAAAAGGCAACAAAGGAACTCATCAGGATCAGGATGATGCATGTGGCTCTGACCTCATGGGAAGGTCAGAGCATTTGTTGCTACAAATGTGTTGGACTCACTGCTGTGTCTGTGCAGGACAAGAACTAGAGAGTTACTGGCCTGACCATAAAGCCTAAACCTATAAAGTGAGAGAGAAAATATATCACTGTAGTTAATGAATCTAAAATACCCTCTTTCATATTTGAAGAATAGTATCCATAATTGTTTTCGACACTTAAGTTCTTCTCCTTCACAGAGCATTTACTATTTTAGGAACAAATGAATTTATCATGAAGATGCAGGACAGGGCAAATTTCTCCAAATTAGGGGAGACCAAGCCCTTCACCAAGGGAAGAAGAGGGTCCTTTGTGGAGAGTGTAGAAAGAATTCAACATATGCACCAAAATGAGAGTCAAAGAAAAATTTATTAGAAAAGGAGTAATACTCCACAGAGTGTGGTCTCCTCTCAGAGGCAGAGAGAACCTTGAGTGTTCAGGGAATTCAGTTTATATTTCATTCTTTATTTCCCATTTCATTTGATACAGTGAGGAAGGGGAAGGAGTTGGGTATGTAGCCTGAAAGGCCTGCTGGTAATTCCCGGCCTTTAATCCATAGGTTCCCCATGGGTTTAGCCATAGGGAATGAATGATTGTGTTATGTAGGGCACCACTGAAAGATTCTGTTGGTTCTGTTTCCCCTTCCACAGGTGGGGGAAATGGTTTGTTAGAAATCTCAGCAGAAATCTTCCTTTGTTCTAAAGGTGTCCTCCTGGCCTAGCTGCAGGGCTGATCAGTATATTGAAGTCTCTAAATGTAGTTTGATTAACATTTTAATTCCCTTGCCTCTTCCTTACATTAGCTTCCACATCATTATGTTTTATCCCAAAACCTCTGGGTGTATGTAGTTCAGAAATAGATTCTGTAGTTTTCTTTTCTGGATTTTTTAATTCTTTGTATATGTTTATATTCCTATGAAAGTGACCGGCCCAAGAAACCTCAAAAATATAAATGTGAAAACCAAATGTGGATACTGTTCCTCACTCATGCCAGACAGATGGATTAGCTTATTACCTGCAGTTATATTTTCTTCCATTGATGTTATGTGTTTGGGCCTCGTGAGATGGACTAGTTAGTACATGGTCCTTGTCTGGCATGGCACAGGCAGTGAGTCCAACAAATTCACAGCAAGAGACCTACCTTCAGACTTTACCACAAGGCCATAGCCATATGTTCCATCCTGATGCTGGTTGGCTTATTTGTCTTTTTCATTTGGACTCTTTGTGTTGCTCTAATTATGAATCCAAACCAGTGGCTAATTATTAATCTAAACCAGTGTGCACATATCTTCATGCTTCCTGGTATGCAGTGCCTTCATGTTCATCAGCAGCGATACCCATGTGTCTCTGTTCTTTCATTCATGCACCAGGAAATTTTTTTTTTCTAATCTGGTTTAACAGGTATAACTCTCTGATTTCCACAGTTGAATCAATTATTCATTTACTTTTAATTTTTTAAAATTAGGTGATTAATCAGATGCATAATACTCTGCTAGAATCTGTGATATAATGGTGAATAAGAACAACTCTTGAGGAAGAAAAAAATGGCATAGATGATAGAGGTTCTATTCATCCCTCTGGTGACCAAATCAAAGTTGTGACGGAAACAAGAAGCAGCAACAAGGGAAAAATCACTTGGGATCTAGATGAACAAGCCATACAAACAGGGAGAAATCCAAGAAATCACCCTGCAATGGCAGAAGGTAGGACAGGGCAAGGACATGGGGCTGCCAGGTCCCAAGCAGCTGCATGAGACGAAGGCTGTGGCAGCAGCAGAAGCTTCTTAAAGGGGCTGCATCTGCGAGTGGATTTTTGCAATGATGAACCTGCTCGCTCTGAGCACCTGTATCAATTCAGCTGTGTGCAGGAGGCACCACGGACTTTGTCAGAATGAGGGCCCAGGTGAGGCTCGCTCTATACAGAAGTGCCAATAGTATTCATTGTTCCCTGTTGAGCCCTCCCAGCTCCTAGTCTGCAGACACAGAGCTGCCATAGCTGTGATTTCATCAAACTGGATAACAGAGGTTGCTCCACCCAGAGGATTCCCTGAAACCCCACCTGCTCCAACTCGAAGCCCCACCCAAGCCACATCAAGGTGTGTTCTCAGCGAGTCCGGGGTTTCTTGCTGAGCAGCGCCTAGACTCACACTAGAGACAGCTGTCCTTGGTTTCTGGTGTGGCTTTTTGAGGTAACTATAAGCTCAGCATCTGTGGATTGCTTCCTGAATCTTAACAGGTGGCCCTGAAGGGGTAGAAGCTTGGGCTAAATTTGGTCTGTAGCTGAACCCCTCTCAGGACTGTGCCACTGGACACATGTTTCACAAATCCACACCAATAAGACCAGGAGACTTAGACTTGTTTAGTTCATAGAAGCAGACGCAGAGAGACAGCCAATATGGGAAGACAAAGAAGCAGAAACCATATGAGAGAACAGAACAGAGATCCAGGTATAATGGAGTCAAGTAATCTAACAGACGCAGAGTTCAAAACACTGGTTATAAAGATGCTCAATGAACATTTGGAAAGTGTGGATAAATTCAGTGAGAACTTCACCAAAGAGATTTAAAAACATAAAAATGGAAATGGAAATTATAAAAGGAAACCAATCTTAAATGAAAAACACATTTTCTGAGATGAGAAGTATGTCAAATGGAATAAACAAAGGAATAAACGAAGTGAATAGAGAAAAGGATCAAATACACCATCTAGAGAATGGGAAAGCCAAGGAAACTCAATCAGAATGGCTAGAAAAAAGATGCCAAGATTATAAAATTAATTTAATGAGCATATGGGACACTATTAAGGGTCCAAATATCAGTCTGATTGGTGTAACTAAAGACAATCAAGATGTTGAACAACCATTTGAAGAAATAATGGTGGAAAACTTCCCTAACCTGGTGAAGGAAATGGACATAAAGCCTCAGGAAGCTCAGAATTCCAAAAATCAGGGATCAAAAGAGGCCAACACCAAGACACATCATAATTAAAAATGTCAAAGTTTAAATATAAAGAAAGAATATTAAAGGCAGCAAGAGAAAAATAAATAATTACTTACAAGGGAACACCCAGAAGACTGGCAGCTGATTTCTCAAAAGAAACTATGCAGGACAGAGGCTTGGCAAAAAATATTTGACAGGATGAAGACCTAGGGTCTACAACCAAGAATAATTTATCCAGCAAAGCTATCATGTAGACTTGAAAGACAGATAAAGAGCTTCCTAGACAAAAGATAGAGTTGCTGAAAAGATAAGAAAACAAGACCCCTACATATGCTGACTACAAAAGACTCACTGCAAATTAAAAGACACTCATAGACTAAAAGGAAGGGGATGGAAAAAGATATTGCTTTGATGAACCTAGAAGGTATTTAAGTCAGACAGAGAAAGATAAATACTGTATGATATCAATTATATGCGGTGTTAGGTCGGCAGGGGAAGGGCCAGCCAGATGCCTGCCTGGAGACTTCCCAGCTTGATGACGGAATCCAGACCTTCTGAATAGGGCCCACCCTAAAGCCCTAGCCACCACTGCCCTAATCCGGATGCTCAATCAGCATTTGATTAACGTTCCCCACCCTATACCCCTACTCCCACATAACCTCATAAAAGCCATGCCCTCCCACCCCAGGGAGCAACTTCTCTGGCCCCTCTCCTCTTGGGACCAGAGAACCTCACCCAGGAGCACTCTCCCAATAAAGGCTTGCTTTTAAATCTTCTCTCAGTGTGTCATGTGTTTACTTTACATGCGGAATCTAAGGAATAAAATGAACTACTCAAAAACAGACTCACAAGTATAGTGGTACAATTTGGTAATGGACAGAAAGGAGGTGAATTTGGGGGGGACTGGGAGCATGAGATGAACGGTTAAAGAAGTATAAATTAGTAGCTGATGGATGGTCACAGGGATGGGGAACACAACATAGAGAATGCAGTTAGCATTAATACATTGGTTAGATAGAGGGTCAGGGGAGAGAGGGAACAATGGGGGGATCATTTTACAAACTATATAGATGTCTAACCAATGTACTGTATAATTGAAACTAATTAAAATAAATTAAAAAAAACAACTCTGCCTTTCTTGAGCTAAAATTGTAATCAGAAAAAAATTCTTTTACACAGTTATATAAAACATTTAATCTAATTATGCTTTATTAGATTATTAATGGGGAATTCTGGGTAAGTTTTGAGTAAAATAATGGAAAGAAACATCAGGGGGAAAGTGTTACTATGTACTTATTTTTCAAGTGGCTGCTTGAAAAGCATTATGAATTTCTAAAGCATATTTGAACCCAGCAGTTTCATGCAGGGAAATAATCATCTGGAAAAACCCCTGTATGTGAAGTCACATATAGTTTTCAGTGATCTGAAGAAATCCATGCTGTTTGGAATTCAGGGAGTATGGAGACATGGCTGAAAGGGAAGCAATAAATAAATATATGTAATGACTTGTTCTAAAATACATTATAATGTAATTATATTGCAATATATGTGTATCAAACCAACACATTGAACACCTTAAACTTACAAAATGTTCTGTCAATTATATCACAATTAATTAAAGATACATTATGTGTTTGATTTATAATTTACATTTTTATAACATTTAATTTTAGAATTTTTAATGCTATTAATTGGTCTGAAAAGATAAATAATTTTTATTTTGGAGTTTCAAATTTTGTTAAACAACATTGAAATATAACTTTTTTTTGCTCAGTCATTAATAATAAATGGCAAAGTTTTGAAATAACTCAAATTGTATTTTTTTCCTATTATTTATCATAGAAAAAAGTTTGCTTCTCTTCAACAATTTGATATTATTTTCTTTCATTTAGTCTTACATTTTCTAAAAAACTTTTAATCTACCTATCTAATTTTCATTATAAATTAAGTATTTTATGCAATTTTTATTGCTTATTTCTATAATGTCTTCAATTACATTTCATTTTCTAGGAATGGACAATCTTTAAAATTTACTGCACCAAAATTATAATCTTAAACAATTTTCTTAATTTAGAATACTTACATTAGTGTTGGTTTATCTATTCCAGTCATTTTCAAAATGGAGTATGCAGTAGAATCACTGGAAAATCTGTTAAATCCTGATTGCTGATTCCTATCTCCAGAGTTTCTAATTGAGTGAGTTAGAATTAGAATGCATAAATTTTCACTGCTAACAATTCTCAAAGGTTGTTGATTCTCCCGGTCTGGGAACTACATTTATGAAATACTGGATCTATCATAATTTATCAGAGCTCACAAAATTTATTAACATTTTGTGCCCATGTTTATGCTATATTCTGAGAAATGTCTCCATTTTATTGACTCAATTGATCCAATATTTTCAACCAGGAAATTGTTTTGTGTGTTTTATATCTGTTTTTAAAACTTTACAAATAACAAAACTCATGAATAGTTTCAAACTATAGTCATTGGGTCATGTTTTGATGCCTAATACCTACATGGATAATTGCCAATCAGTAATACTACTCTACCTTAACCTAAGTAAATTTAGATTTTAGTGAAAAACACATAGGACAGTATAGGCTGTGATTGTTTTACTCTGAAAACTTCACAGAACTAACTATATGTTGTCTTACGTGGAATCGTGGTTTTTCTATTTAGTCACTGTTCTATTAGAGTCAAAACTGTGATAGGTTTTAGAACTCTCAGAATCACTTTTCTTTTTTTTTTTTTTCAAATAAATTCCAAAGAGATGTATCAGGAGTATAGCAAACCAAGATATACTTTCAAACTCTGCCACTATCAGCAAATTGTTTGTTTAATGTGGAAAAATAATGATTAAATTTAAGAAGTAAAATTTAAGTTTAGTGACATGTAAAGTGTTCTGTTTGATTTCCTTTGCTTACTTAAATACCTTATTGGAGATTCTGATGCTGGCTATGAGTGGTAAAAATTCTTGACTTTTAGTGTTGAATATGTGAACTAATCTTCCTTTCTAAAATAACATGCTGGCTACATACAAAAGATTTTGGTTTAAAGGTCACTGTTTCTTCAATTACTTGGAGGTCTTACTACTTTCTAGTCTTGCACCTCTTGATATTTTTGAAAAGTTTGAACTCGATTTCATTATTCTTCATGAGTAATCTATTTTTTTCATACTATGAGTTTGTACAACTTTATTTTTGCCTTTAAAGTTTTTTAAAGTTCATAATAATTTTATTTAGGCATTGATCTTTCCTTTTGAACTTCTTCCTTTTATTGGTATTACCATTTAGATATAGATAACTTAAATACACTAGATGGTAGGAAACATGACAAGCATGACAATGGAAAAGGATAGTACATGAAGAGCTAAATCAGCAATGAGGTAAAACAAATCTGACAGACAGACTGGGTGTATGAAGGGGGATTATACAAGATGTATGATGCTTCTGAAATCAATGATAGATTGTGTGATGTTTAGAACCCCATGTTACTGTTCCTTAGAATGGCCCCATGTGAGAGCTACCATCAAGGATTCCCATCTGGCAGAAAACCACAGGATCAGTTCTTTCCTGACTCACTTTGCTACAGACTCGCTGGCTTCTAAATGTTTCTGAGAAATACCAAACAGTGTCCTATTTCAAAAGTTTTACCTTCATTATTCTCATTTTTCTTTGAGGCCCTTTCTCCCATCACCTTCGTGTAATTCCTTCTTTGGACACTCTTGCTTTGCCTGGCCTCTCATTTTCCAGAGACCCCTGACACAATTCCGCCATATATCTGAGCATTGCATCCAGAACCACCTGATAAATGACATAAGGAGAATAGCAGGAATAATTAGGTATGTTAAGAATTTATTCCTGAAGTTAAGGTACACATCACTTTGAAAAATATTTATGTCCATCATGGATATTGCTTAATAATGTATAGTATTAAACAATATCCATGAGAGACACACATCCATGTGTTGATAATAGTAAACATTATTCATAACAGAATATCTCCATTTAGTTTTTAAAATAAACTAAATTAATTTATTTTAATTAATTTCATATATAACACCCAAATATAAACCTGGGTTGTTATTTGATAGAATCTTTTTTTCAAATACTTACATTTGTATGTATAAATTTGAAGAATGTGATTCAATTACACTGGTGATTCTCTAATTTATTTAAATGTATGTTTTACCAATAAGTTTCCATTATAAATATATATAGAACTAGTTCACTATAATAATCCCCATAGTTTGTATTATTATCTGAATAAAACTTAATATGTTTATATTTCCCTTTTTGATGTACCTCCAGTTTGCACTTAAAGCTGCTTTGACAATTATTTCATGTACACCTTTAATAATAAGTCAAATGATTTAGTGTTTAATTCTAATGTATGGAATTGCTGGTTGACCAACTTGCCTCATCTAGAGGCTGGACTCATTAACCAACTGCACTCCCTCGAATCAATGTCAGCCCATACAACACCTAGTTTGTTGGGAAGAGACTGTTCAGGTCTTCCTTGGGTCTCTCAGGTTCCAGCTCACTGGTAAGTGTGGAAGGAAAGTCTCCCTTCTCTGGAACTTCAACCACGGCTCCCTTCTTTTCTCTTCTGTGGGAAAAAGAGTGTGTGAGACTATGGATGACTGAAAACAATCTAGAAGGGAAGAAATATACAGTGAAAAGCTTAATATATAAAGCATTGAGGTGCTCTGCCATGAGCTGCTAGTATGAAATCTGCTGTTGAGAGCGTGTCACAGAATGAGAACTACATAAGCATCCTCAAGGTGATACAAGCACATCATTGACACTCTTGGCAGAAACATCCTGTGACATGCACTGGTCTTGAGGTGTCTAGGAGCAAAAATGTAATCTAATAAAGTCCTACAAATAGTCACAGAGATGTTAAGTACAGCATAAGGCATATAGTTGATAATATTGTAATTATTATAAATGTGTCAGATGGGTACTAGACTTATAGGGGTGATCACTTTGTAAGGTATGTAAACATCTAATGCCTGTGTTGTCCACCTGAAACTAACATGATATTAGGTGTCAACCATAACTAAAAAAATTTTTTTCATAAATAAAAATATTTAATAAAAAGGTAGTCTAATAAGGTCTCAATTGGCTTCAGAGAATAAATCCCAAATTTTTGCCCAAATTAGAGATTCCCATTGGTATTAACTTGATGCCTACAACCATCAGTTGACAAAAGATACTATCCTGCCAATATTATTTTTCTCCAGGAGGTAGAATTATTAGACTTTTCACACTCTGGTTTATAAATGTACAGAGTATACTCCTTAATAAACAATAGTTAATTTGATGTTTTACACCTTAAAAGCATTCTATTTAACATTAGGTAAAAGCATGTGAATGTATAAAATAGATTTATGTTTTATAGATAACACTGTGATTCTCACTGCACTGGGCACAGTCACAGAACATACAGGTGTGAGAGACATTTTTTGTGGTGACTTGAGGCCCAGATCTCGCCTTGACCGTCTGTCTGCTTCAGGGCTGCCTAATACACCTCCTCTGTCATCTCCATCATGGCCCTGAATGGTGCCTTTTGCAGGCTAGGGGGCGAGGTCTCAGACGGAACCTACTGAAGCTCACAAAAAACTACGTTAACGATTCACGCGGCATGTTTTTGAAAAGCAATAAGATAAGGTTTATTTCCTTCCAGCTACCAGCGAGTGTAAACTTGAGTCAGCTTCACGGAGTCTGAAATGTCGAGAACACTTCAGGGGTCAGCAGATTTTAACATTCCTCAGAAATCGGCCTGCTGACCCTTTATAAAAAAGTGAAGCTCATTTCACACCTTACAAGTATAGTGAGGTCACTTCCCAGCGGCCTCTAGGCCTACTTGACTGTTTCTCCTGGAATATTCTGACACTGTAAAGTCCAGTTCTGTGGGAACTACATTACCCAGAAAGCTATGCGTTGAGCGGCAATGGCGTTAAGCCAATGAAAGTCCAGGAACGGGTATTTCCCTGAGGGCTATCAGCGTTGAGGGGGGACTTCCGGCCTGTTCGTGGGGGTCGTTTTAGTGGCTCTCCCTCCGTTCTACCGGGGCTGGGGCTCCGGTTCCCACTCGTCAGGTGGAGGCAGAAGTGACGAACGGACAAGGGGCGAGAGGAGGCTTTGTTCCCCTGCACAAGGGGGCGGGTTTAGGGCCGGGGACATCGCCGCTTGGGAGGCCGGCCTCGGGACGTCGGTGCTGGGTGCGGATGCCCCGGTGCCTTCCCGCGTTACTCGGCTATCACCACTCTGTTCGGCCCAGAGGCATCGATGGCGGCAGCCGTGCTCAGGGGCCCGCCTCAGGTGAGTGTGCGTGTCCCGGGCCTCACTGCCCTCAGCCTCCCAAGCCCTAAAGCCCCGCGTGCGCGCGCTGCTCGCGTCCTCAGCCCAGGCCCTGGCGTCCCGAACAGAGAGACGCGCGTGGGTGACATCTGGGTGACGGGGTGTGGGAGAGAGTCACAGGAGGAGGGACCGGTTGTGGGACGACGTGGGATTAGGATTCGGGAACCTGGGGTCCTTCTTCTGCAGGAAACAGTTTTGGTAGAGTCGCACCGCAGTGGCAGACTGAGTACCTTCCTTCTTGGGGCCCTGGGAGCCATTGAGAATTTTGAGGAAAAGAGACATCATCTAACACAATAGGGTTTGAAAAATCCCCCAAAGTCTCTTCAATAGAAAAGAGACTATAGGGGTGATGAGAACACTGAGGCGCTGGGAATTTTGTAGTTTTAATAGGACACACAACTGGTGAGATGCAGCACAGAGGTTAAGACAGTTTGCCAAGGCTACTTAGCTCTGGTGCCTAACGGGGGTACAGAGAAGGCCTGAGCCCCTGGAACCCTGCCACGGTGACATCTCTCTAAGGTCTGACTTTTCCCACAGGTCTCTGTGGCTGCAGAAGTGCTTTTGGAGCCTGAGCAGGTAAGTCGAAGTCCCTCAGCAGTCTCAACCATTCTGGATCTGTGGTTTTATTTTATTTTATTTATTTTATTTTATTTATTTTATTTTTTATTTATTTTCTGGAGAGAACAAAAGAGGGAGTGGGCAAGAGTCAGACTTGCCTGTTAAGTCAGGTCTCTATTTTGGAGCCAGTGGGAGGGTCTGGCTCAGAGGAGGGAGATCATCTTACTTAGGGCTTAATAGGCTCCATTTGGTTACAAGGTAGGAGAAGGTGAACACAGTGATTAATAGCGGTGTGAGAGAGAAGATAGGAATGGCACCAGGATCTGGTACATCTTTTGATTTAGAGATCTTGGGCGGAGGATGGACTTGGGGTAGGTGTGTGGGGAGATGGAATGTGAGTCTTCAGGAGTAAGGCTGTTCATGGTTTCATCTGTCTCTATCCTGGCAGGGATGTGTGACCTTTGAGGATGTGGCTCTGTATTTCTCCTGGGAGGAATGGGATCTTCTTGATGAGGCTCAGAGATGCCTGTACCATGATGTGATGCTGGAGAACTTGGCACTTACATCCTCCCTGGGTAAGCCCTCACATCCACCCCTGTGCCCTGAGTGAGTCTCTGCCTTTCTTTTCCCCAGATGCATCTTTGTCTCTCTCATATTTGAACCATGGACAGTGCTTTCTTCCCCAGTTTCCTGTGTGTTCCATGATTATTAGCACATGCTTACTTCTCTTCCTTTACCACCTCAACTCGTGCTTCTTCAAAGCCTCTTGGAAGGATTTGGGGATCAGTCATCTTAAAGTCAGCCTAATGGATCTCAACTGTCTTGCCCTTTCCTTTGCTGGGTGACTGTCTAGATATCATTTATTTCTTCCTTCTTGTACTTGACATTGATTCATGCCTGACTTTGCTAGAAATTATAGTCACTTACATGGTTACTACTTTCGCAGACTGTTCTTACAAGATCCTCCTTTGAATTTCTTTATTTTTCATTTGTGGTAAAATATACATAACAAAAAATACCATTTCTAAGTGGTATTTAGTACATTCTCATTTTTTTGCAACCATCACAATCATGTATCCACAAAACTTTTTTTATGTTGCAAACTGAAACTCTACCCATTAAATAGTATCCCCCACCATCCACTGGCAGCCACCATTCTAATTTCTATATCTGTGAATTTCCTCAAAGTAGCTTATATGTGTCAGATCACATAGTAATTGTCCTTTGGCATCTGGCTTATTTTACTTAGCTTATTTACTTAAAGGTTCATCTATATGGTAGCATATGTCAGAATTTCCATCCTTTTTAACACTGAATAATACTCTATTGTATGTATGCACCACATTTGGTTTACTCATTCATCCATGGTTGGACACTTGTCTCTTATGAATAATGCTGCTATGAACATGGATGTACACATATCTTTAGTGTCCTCACTTCAGTTCTTTTGGCTATGTACTCAGAACTGGAATTATTATGTGATAATTCTATTTTTAATTCTTTGGAAATATCCATATTTCCATACACCATTTTATATTCCCACCAGCGGTGCAAAGCTTTCAGTTTCTCCATCCTTGCCAACACTTATGTTCTGGGTTTTTTTGTTTTTTTTTTTAATGATAGCCATTCTAGTGGGTAAGTTGTATCTCCTGGTTTTGATTTACACTTCCCTAACAATGAGTTATGTTGAGCACTTTCTCATGTGCTTATTGACCATTTGTATATCTTTAAAGAAATGCCTATTTAAGTCTTTCAGCCATTTTTAAATCAAGTCGTTTGCTACTATTTTTGTTAAGTTTTAGAAATTTTTGATACTGTTCTGGATAGTAATCCATTATCACATATGTGATTTGCAAATATTTCCTCCCATTCTATGGGATGCATTTTTACTATTTTTTTCATAGTGTCCTTTGCTGTAGAAACATTTTTCATTTTGGTAAAATCTAGTTTGTCTTTTTTTTGTATGTTACTTCCGCCTTTGATGTCATATGTAAGGAATTATTGCCTAATACAATGTCATGAAGCTTTTCCACTGTTTTAAGAATTTTATGGTTGTAACTCTTAAGTTTAGATCTTTGATCCATTTTGAATTAATTTTTGTATATAATATTATGTAAAAGTCCAACTTTATTTTTACATATGTTAATGTCCAGTTTTTCCAGCATCGTGTTTTTAAAAGTCTGTCCTTTCCCCATCTAACGGGCTTTCCTCCCTATTGAAAATCATTTGACCATAGAATTTATTTCTGGGCTCTTTATTCTTTTCCCCAGTCTCTTTAGTTCATATGTTTAAATAATTTTTGAGCTAACTCAACAAAGGAATGAGTGGATACCAACTGCTTCTTGCAGTCCAGCTACTTGAAATCATAGGAACAAAATTTTGGAACCAGAGAATTGAAATGCAGAATTTTCAAAAAAATACCAATTCTAAGTGACATTTAGTATATCCCCAGTGTTGTGCAACCATAACAGTTATGTATCTACAGATACAAATTTGGCAAGTTTTCAGATCTTATTTTTTCAAATAAGCTCTCTGCCTTTTTCTCTTTTCATCTGGACTCCCACATTGCATATGCTGGTCCACCTGATGGTATCCCATAGGTCCTTATGCACTGTTCACTTTTGTTCAGTATTTTTTCTTCCTGTTCTCAGAATTGGTATCTTCAAGTTCATTGATTCTGCTTGCTCGAATCTGCTTTTGAATCCCTCTAGTGATTTTTTCATTTAGTCATTGTACATTTCAGCTCCAAAATTTCTTTTTTGATTCTTTTTTGTTTATTTCTTCATCAGCAGTTCCATTTTGCTCATGTACCATTTGCTGGACTTTATCCATATTTTCTTTTAGTTCTTTGCCTATCTTTTAGTTATTTGTTTCAAAGTCTTTATCTAGTAAATGCACGATCTGGTCTTTCTTAAAGTCAGTTTCTCATGACTTTTTTTGTAGACTGGGCCATAGTTTCCTGTTGCTTTGAATTTCTTTGTTGTTGTTAAAAAGTGGACATTTTTGTCTTATGTTGTGGTAACTCAAGATACTTATTTCCCCTTTCCTCAGGGTTTGCTGTGAAGGGAGGGGTAGTTGTTATTTGCTTAATGGTTATAGGGTATCTCTGTGCTAGAGATAAGTCTGAGGTTTACACTTAAAAGGTCTTCTCAGTTTTTTTCTGGGCCTATGCCTTTCCCTTGGCATGTGTGGTGATTCTAAATTCCCTCACATGTGATTGATTTTGAATGTCCTAGTCCTTAAATTTCTGCCTCCCAAATGTGGAATATACAAGAAAAATGAAGGGTGAGGGATGGAAGGAATAGATGCCTGCTATTTTAACCTCTACAAAGTCACTTCCACCAGTGAAGTGGGGGCTTTGCAACAGTGGTGGTATGGTATGGTTGGCAACAATAGCTGCCCATATCTTTTTTGTACCTCCACCATCAGAAGCATAAGGCAGAGCACAGATTCCTGATACTTAGAGGATTAGGTCCTACCCTGAACTCTGCAAGATTCTCCAGGTACATGTGCATGACTACCTGCTCCTGGGCTCAAAGTTAGGGAAGTAGGACAGTTGGGAAATGGGTAACCAATACTACGCTAAGAGCTGAAATTGACCAAAATTAAATTAATTTAGAATATTGCAAGCCTTTAGTAGGTTCTAGAATTGCAAAATAGTTAGGTTGATTCTGCCAGTGTAATCATTGTCTAAGTTGGGAGACAGATTCCTGATGCTTCCTACTCCACCATCTTCTCTCTAGCTGTTCCCAGAGGCACTTTTTGTAATATTTAAATATCTTTCCTGTGATTTCTTATGTGCTGAATTGTTCTGGGCCAGTACTGGCCACTGATCTGTCTTTCCCTTATGATTTGGGTTATCTAGGTCCTGGGTAGTTGTTCAGCTGGGTTTAGAGGAGGAGTCCCCTGTGTTCCACAGAATGGACCTATCTTCAGGCTCAACAAGAGTGCCTCGGGGGGACCTGGCCCAGGTGAATGGCATTTGGGAGATGTGATATCAGCACTTTGTTCACATCATACCAAGATCCTGTCTTCTTAGACTTATGTTCAGGTGCTGCCATTATCAGTGGCCACACACACCTCACTCTACCTTCCTTTTTCCATTTTTGATACTGCCAACTTGTTATTATCATTAGCCCAGGGCTAATCTCCATCCTCTGGGCTGCTTATCTCGCTCATCTTTCACATTATTTTCTCCACAGTGCTTTCCACTATTGGTGTGTCCTAAAGTGTGCACATATCTTTTAATAATTTTTGAACATCAGTTACTTTGTTCTAATCAGTTTTTCATGGGCCTGGATATAGAATCACATATTACCAGCAGATATAATCCTACTTATAGCCATGGACAGAAGAATGAGTTGTAGAATGTGCCTTTCACCCCTGGGCCACAATCTTTTTCTATGTCTTGTGCCTGATAAGGCCTGCCCAGTTCTGTGACCTGAGGGACTGCGTAGTGCACAGCAGCTGTTTCCTTAATCTGACTCCAACTCCCTTTTCCTGGAAATAGTCTTTTGGATTGGTTCTTTAATGTGTCAGATGTATATTTGTGATGGTTTTGCCCCCTCTCAAAAAAGTCAACATGTATCTCACTGTCACTTCTTTGTTTTCAGGTTGTTGGAGTGGAATAGAAGGTGAGGAGGCAGCTTCTGAACAGGGCAGTTGTGTCGAAGGAGAGTCACAGATCAGGATTCTTAAGGCATGTTCATCTCCCCAGAAGGCCCAGCCCTTTGAGATGTGTGGCCCAGTCTTGAAAGACATTTCACATTTGGCTGAGCACCTAGGAGCACATTTTGGGCAGAAGACAGACACACGTGAGAAACAATTCTGTTTCACAGCCAACCTTCAGCAGTACCAGGGGCAGCACATTGGAGAGATTTCCTATGGAAGTTCCATGGATAGAGCTTCATGTACAAAGAGCTGCACAGTCCATGTATCAGGGAAGCCCTTTGCCTGTGGGGAGGTTGGAAAGGACTTTTTAGCCAGCCTGGGATTTCTCCATCAACAGATCTCTTACACTGGGGAGAATCCAAACAGGAATAATGAGTGTGAGGCCATATTTCACAGTGGAAAAAGTTATCACAACTGGGGAGAATGCAAGAAAGCCTTCAGCTGTACGGACACATTTGCTCAGGACCAGAGTGTCCTCACTCGAGAAAGCCTTTATGAGTGCAGCAAATGTGGAAAAGCCTGCACTCGAAGATGTAACCTCATTCAGCACCAGAAAGTTCACACTGCAGAAAGGCCTTTTGAATGCAGCGAATGTGGAAGACTCTTTACCTACTACTCCAGCTTTGTTATACATCAGAGAGTTCACACTGGAGAAAGGCCTTATGAGTGTAGTGAGTGTGGGAAATCCTTTAGCCAAAGCTACAGCCTCAATAGCCACAGGAAAGTTCACACTGGAGAAAAGCCCTATGAGTGCAGGGAATGTGGAAAATCTTTTAGCCAAAGGTCCAACCTCATTCAACATCAGAGAGTTCACACTGGAGAAAGGCCTTATGAGTGTAGTGAATGTGGGAAATCCTTTAGCCAAAACTTCAGCCTCATTTACCACCGGAGAGTACACACTGGAGAAAGGCCTCATCAGTGCATTGAATGTGGAAAGTCCTTTAGCCGAAGCTCCAGCCTCATTCACCACAAAAGACTACACACTGGAGAAAGGCCTTATGAGTGCAGTAAATGTGGGAAATCTTTTAAGCAGAGTTCTAGCTTCAGTTCACATCGTAAAGTCCACACAGGAGAAAGGCCTTATGAATGTGGAGAATGTGGAAAATCCTTTAGCCATAGCTCCAACCTCAAGAACCACTGGAGAGTTCACACTGGAGAAAGGCCTATTGAGTGCAGTGAATGTGGGAAGTGTTTCAGCTGCAAATCTAACCTCATCAAACACCTGAGAGTTCATACTGGAGAACGGCCTTATGAGTGTGGGGAATGTGGGAAGTCCTTTAGCCAAAGCTCTAGCCTCATTCAACACCAGAGAGTTCACACTGGAAAAAGACCTTACAAGTGCAGTGAATGTGGGAAGTCATTTAGTTGCAAATCTGACCGCATTCAACACCAGAGACTTCATACTGGAGAAAGACTTTAGATGTGCAGGGGATGCGCAGCTCCCTCTCAGTATAATTACACTCAGGAGAGAACTTGTCAGGGAGCCAGTAACCTGAATTAAAACCCATACATCTGAAAATTCACAGTGGGGAGATTCTCTTAAGTTTTAGTTATGTGAGAATCTTTAAGGAGCTGCATGACATTTGTAACCTGCCCAGGGCCCTTGCCAGTTTCTGTGACATAATTCATTTCACTTTGCCACCTGGCAGGTTCACACAGTGTGCATCAGTCACTACCCTAACAAGCACAGAGAAGGTGACCTCTGTCTCTTACCCATTTTCTGGAGGAAATCTTGAGTAGTCTTAGCCCTCCTGGGGTCCTCATTCCTTTCACTTTTACAAGTTAGGATGTGTACCTAACTTAGTTTTGACCCAGTAGATCCCGTCTAAGTTCTGCTGATGCCTTGGCAAGATGGCTACATTTTAATGACATGTTAGTTTTCATGTGACACTTATTTTAGATTTTTCCAGCCTCTAAGTCACTAACCTGAAAACACTGCCACATATTGCTTTAGATTTTGCAAGAATAAAGGCAGCATTGTTTATTCCACTTTTGATCTTGTATTCACTATGCGAGATGATTTGAAAATAGTTTGGCTATGCCAGAATTAAGAAATAAAACAGCTTTTGTGGGCGTTCAATTCTCAGTGTGCCTCAGAGATGACATGACAATATGATGGAAGAATATACCTCTCCAGTTTTGGCCTAATATACATTGTTGTCCAGGGTCTCCTAGGAAAGACTGGAGAACTTTGTGGACCGAGTATCAGGATTTTTTTAATGGGTTCAAGGAATACCCTGAGGAATTAGAAAATTGTGACAACCTCGAGTGCTGAATTGTTTTCCTTGTTCACAGTTGATATCACATGATGCTCAGTAGTGTTGAGGGGAATCCCTACTCAAGGTTTACAAAGGAGCCATGTGTCCTGATACCCAGAATTCACTAGGCTAGTGTCACTGTAAGAATACATGGCCTTGGGGAACTATAATTGGTATTTAACACTGGAGTGGAGACCAGCAAAGTAGAGTGTGCCCCTGCTAAAATTGCATCAGTCTCCAGCCACTGTGACTGAAGGATCAGTGTGCACAGAGATTCTCAAGACCTCCCAGCATGTTTATCTTTAGTAGCCAGGGTCATTTTTCAAAGAAAATAAGCTATTGGTTTTATGGAATCCTGTAGCCTTTCTGTGATATTCACTGAGAGGCTATTGCAGGAAATCAAGTATAGATTGAAATGAGATCCCTTAACCCATTGTTGTGGCTCCGTGACAGAGTGATTCCTGTTGACTCAGGTGGTGACAGATTTCATTGCTCATTGATGTTTGCTATCACTGAGGCAAAGCTAATCCAGTGAGGTCATCAGGAAAGAGTCATAGGATCAGCATACCTAATTTTATGAAAAGTGGGAGATCTAGATTTTTGTTTTGAAATATTTTGTACAGCTTTATCCAGGCATAGTTGACATGGAAAATACTGCACTTATTTGAAGTGGACCTTTTGTTAAATTTTGATATACATATCAATTCATGAAATCTCATTGTAATTATGATAGTGTCCATCACCCCTTATCTACCTCATGCCATTTTATAATCTTCCTCTCCCCAGGCTTCCAGGCAACCACCGATTTACATTTATAATAGACGAGTGTGTATTTTCTAGAATTTTATGATTTGATTCATAATATGCTTATTTTCTAGTTTCATTCATGGTTATTTTGAGATTTTCAATGATGCTTGTATGAGTAGTTCATTTTTATTGCTGAGTAGTTAATCTTTTCTATGGATAGACCATTTGTTTATCCATTCATCTTTTTACTGGCACTACTTCCAGTTTTGGCTATTGCAAATAAAGCTGCTGGAACATTTATGTGTAATACTTATATGTACATATTTATGTTTCACTTTTCTTGTGTCAGTAACTCAAAGTATAATGCCTGAGTCATAGGATAGGTGAATGTTTAAATTAAGAAACTGCTAAACTGATCTGAAATTGTTTACTTTTGCATACCCACCAATAATGTATGAGAGTTCCATTCTTCCATATCCTTGCCAATGCTTGGTATTAAGAATGTCTGTTTTGCTAAATTCTTCCCACAGCTTCCCAGTGTAGTTAGAATAAAATCCATATTTCTCATGATAGCTTACAAAACCATAGGCATCAGCCCCTATACCCTCACATCCCTCCAACTACCCCTCCAGCTCTACTTGCCTTGATTTCATTAACCAGCCAAGCTCTCATTAGCCTTGGTGTCTTGGTTTCCTCACCTTTGCACCAGGATAGGGTCTTCAGTGGACTGCATAATATCATCTCTTATTATCTGTTTCCCTTTCTGAGCTATATAGTTTAATATCCAAGTTCCCACTTAACCAGACACTAATCCCAGGTCTGGGAAGAAGACATGACCAAGGTAAGCCAGTTGGTAATAGGCACAGCTCAGATGAGTTAAAATCCCAATGTGTCCCCAGAGTTAAAGCTCTTAGCCCATACTGCCTCCTTCACAGGTGACCTGAGTGGAGATGATACAGTCCAAGAGACCCTGTTCTAAGCTTCATCTTTTGTTTTATTATGAAGAACATTGAGGTTATGTTTACTTCAAAATATATATAAAAACATTTGAAAATGCAGAAGACCTATAATAGTTCAAATATTTTCTTTAGAACAATTTTGGACTTTAAAAATCTGATTTCAAATTTTACTCTAAAGGTATAGTTATGAGAGAATGTGGCATTGGTGAAAGGATAGATAATAGAGGCCTGACATAGACCCATATGCTTATTATTTTCAACAAAGTTGCCTAAGTAATTCAAAGGTGAAAGGATATTTTCAACAAATTATTCTGAAAAATATATTTTCATGCATAACAGTAACAATCTAAAACATTCACAAATTAAAATGGATCATAGATCATAATATAAAAATTAAAAATATATACCATTTTAAATATGTATGCTCTTTGTCCTTTTTTTAAGCCAAGATTTCTTACATAGGAAAAAAAAATGAAAGAAAAATATAAACGAGTTAAATAAAATTTTAAATTCTGTAGTTCGAAGTTAGTGTTAAGAAAATGAAAACTAGTTACAGCATACAAAAAAATATTTGCAAAACCTATATCTGATAAATGATGGGTATCCAGAGTATGTAATAAGAAAAACAACTATTAAAATGGGTGAAATATTTGAACACATTACACAAAAGAGGTATGAGTGGTAAATAAGCACATGAAAATAAGTCCAGCATTATTGATATTTAAGCACATACAAATGAAAACCATAATGAGATACCACTACACACTCATTTCAATGGGAAACATTTAAAGAGTGACAATACTTTGCTGTTGAAGATATGAAACAACTCATACGTTGCTGGTGGGGATGCGAAAGAGTAAAAATAAATTTTGAAAATACTGGCAGTTAATACTCTGCTCATCATTTGACAAGACTTTACTCCTAAGCATAACCACAAGAGAAATGGGAACCTGTGTCTACAGGAACACTTATATTTGTACAGTACCAGCAACTATAGTCTTCAAAGCTAAATAGTAGATAACAAAAATGAATATCCATCCATGAATAAGAAATTATATTTGTAAATATAATACTCATCAATATAAAGTAATAAAGTACTAATACCAGAAAAAACATAATTAGCAAGGGTGTATATTTCATCTAGATCAATAATATCCTTAGAGAAACCAACTCCTCCTACTGAGATTGGACGTGAACATCTAACAGGAAGACAATATAAAGTCTGGGGTGTGGACCTCAGTGCCAGGTTCTGATAGGCCAGCCAATGTGAAGGAAACAGATTTGCTCCTCTCCTCTGAGCTGTATTAAATGACTAAAGACTGAGGGCACTTAGGAAATGGAAGAGAGCTCTACAGTTCACACCGGGGTCTCCACCAAAGTATCAACCTTTCTTTTTCGCTTCTGTCCCAGACCCTTCCCCATTCACTCACTTTAAAATCAGCTGCACCATTTCCTAGGACCCCTGCCTTCTTATCTTCTGGCCATTCTTTGCTACCCCTACCAGCCTCTATACATCCAACCTCTAGTAAAATCTCATAGAGCCTCCAATAATAGTCACTTGTCCCCTTAGCCACCCACACAGATCTGTCCACCTTGTTCCTGAACTACTGCCACCTCCTCCCACATGCTTTAGAGTCAAGCAATCTGAGAGTCTAGTACCCACGCCTGACTTAGGCCACTGAACCTCCTACCTTTGTCTTCTGCTGAGTCATTTCATATTTGTCCTTTCTTTTGGGGAATGCTTTATCCCTATCTTGGTACCTCTACTTCCATTTTCTTTATGTATTCCACAACTATTATTCAATAGCAATACATGTTAGCCACTGTTTTGGAGGAATAAAGCAGAAAAATGTCCCTTCCAGTAGATGGATCACAATCTTTGTTCTTTTATATTTTCTATATCATTCATTTATCCCTTGCCTTTTAGATGTCATCTTCAATATGATTCTATGACTCACTGATTAATTCTTTGAATATCTAAAGATCCATCTTTCTATTCTATTCAGTTTTCTTTATAAACATTTTCCATGACCAGTATTTCTCCAATTTTTTTTTAGTATATCTTCCTTTTCTATGGTTTTTTCTTTTCTGTCTCCTTGATTTTATCTGCTTATCTTAATTTCTTCTTACTTCTCTTCCAACACTTTATTCCAGATAGCGTATTTTGTTGTCTGTAAATTTTGTGAGGTTGCCATACTTCTTCCATATCTAATTACTTTTCTTGAGATGCTCTGTCTTGTCTGTGTCTGGAGGAAAGACCAAAGTCAGGCCATGTGTCCTGGCAGATACAATGAGTATGAAACAAGGGGAGGGATGTAGGGAAGAGTACCTCACTCCCATCACACTAGGCAATCAGGCAATTGGTTTTTATGTTATCTTGGCCAAGGTGGAGGTAGCTCCTGAGACATCCTGCCAAAGGTCTTCAGGATGGGAGGGGTGGTGTGACAGCTGATCAGCCTGAGGATTCTCAAATCCTCTTGCCCTATTACTGCCTGTTTCAGAACCACAGAGTGAAGATGGTAAAGGAAGGTGATGGCTGTCCCAAGGCCACATAGGTGGTAATTTAACCACTTGTTTTTAACTCTTCCCATTGTGGCTTTGGGCTCTCATCCAAAAAGTCTGAGATGGCCTGACCCCCTCTCCCCCTGTGGTTTGAAACAAGACTCTGTTAGTTGCTATCACCCATGTTTCCCTCTATCCCCTAATTCCTATCTGGTGATTTTGGGGTATGATCAACAACCCTTGCAAGATCACCATCTCTCCTGGGCCCTGAAGCTGTCTTGAGCTTTCTACTCCCTGAATCCCTTCCTGCAGCTGCCACACCCTCTCATACCTGGAATGTATTTTTCACATTGACATGGACTGAACAGGACCTGTCAAGTGCTGAGCTCTGCACAAACTTCTGCGGATACAATACAGAGCAAAAGAGGAAAAAGTCTGTTAATGAGTTGGTTAAATTCCATGGTGTGTGTCAAACAATCAACATGACAAATTAGGAGAATATACTTCATCTGATGGAGACCAAAGTCATGGAGATAAGTAAAACAGAGAGATGAATAAAGACTGATCAGGGCAGGCAGTAAAGGTGCTGAAATTTTAGAAAATGTGTCCAGGGCAGCTCTCACAGAGAAGATGTTTGAACAGAGGCCTGAAGAGAGTTTGTGGAGAGCTGAGCGTTTTTCTGTAAGGGGCATAGGGAAGGAGGATGAAAGTCCAAGGTGGGGGGAAGCTGCTGGGGCCAGTGAAACTGAAGCCAGGTGACCAGAGGAGCCGAGGTGGGACAGGGTCTTCAGGGTACTGTCAGGAAGCTGGTTTCTACACTGTGTCTGTGATGTTCAGAGAGCGACCAAGGGCACTGCCATTCTCCAGGCCCTCTCCTGTCTATGGCAGGGTAAACACAGGAATGGAGAGTAAGACATAAACTCTTAGGGCAAGTTGACAGAAGTGTCCATTGACTCTGTTTTCTTGTTAATTTCACATTTCTGGAAATTAATTTTTATTGCTTTTTGTGAAACTGTGAGTCTATGACAGATTGGAGAGTGGGGAGGCCCTTCACCAGAGGCAATTTGAACTCTGGCTGAGTGACACTACAAGTTTTCAGGAGCCTCTAGCAGAGGAGGGACAAAGACTGACTGGGTTCTAACAGGTCCCTGGACCACTGCTTTGGGAATAGACCAAAGACTGGTGGGAGAGGGGGAGGCAGCTGACCTCAATAATCCAGGAGGAAAGGGTGGGGACTTGGCTGGGGAGAGAAGAAACGAGTTTTATTCTGGATATAACTTAAAAGTAGAAGAAAGACTAACAATGTTTGAACTGCTGCCTAAGTCCCTTACTCAGAAAAACCAGCTCTATCTGCTTTCTCAACTCTCCCTTGTCTTTTACCGGGTGGTCACACCTTCCACAGCAAATCAGGAAACACAGTGATGAATTTGCCCCTAGTATGTATAGTTCCTCCTACCCTCCCCACCCCCACCCCCAGCCAGATTTTCAAACCAGGAACCTCACACCATTGAAACCCCTCCCTTTCCTTACATGAAGTCTATCAAACACCAAGTACTTTCTCAATATAAAATAAGCACCGATCTTTCCCTTCCCACTATAACAATCCTAGTCTCAGTCACTGTGATTTCTTTGCTGAACAGAGAATTCCTCTTCTGAGGTCCTAAGGCCCCTCTGACTCATCAGCCTGGGATTAGTTCAGGAGGAGAGACACGAGCCTCATTCTCTGATACACTTGAGGTCCACAAATCTCAGAGAATTAGAATGTGTTAGCAATTTGTATGAAGCTCACTGATGACACAACTTGACCAGAATTTATGTGAAACTAATGCTAGTATTTGCATTCCCACTTAGTATGAAGGTTGTTACATTTACTTCACTGCAGAAATGTGAATGCGGTGGTGATGGCCTCTTGCCCGGGGTGGTGGGGACAGGGGCATATAATAGGTATTAGAGAGCTGGAGCTGGAGCAGGATGAAGATGACATCAGAGATTCCATCAAGTGGATTTTATCCAATCACGTCTTTAATTACATCACTGACCCCAAGCCCTATAAAAGGGAACACACTTGTGATGAACCCAGTGCAGAGAGCCAGTCACAGAGCAGCTGAGCCTGTGGTCCAGGGTTATCCAGTTTGAAGTTCAGTCTCCTCGAGGAGGTGAGTTTCCAGAATAAAAGGAAAATTTCTAATTATGTGTATGTAAGTGTGCATGGATGTATGTTGGCTTAGCTATGGAGATAAAGTCCCTAGGTACAAAGATATAGGGGTAGGGGGAGATGGGCATGCATTGCAAGCAGCGGGGATAGTCTATTGTGACAACTGCTCCAGCTGTGCTAAATCTGGCCTGACTCCAGGAGACATTGCTTGGGAAAGTCTGTCTGCATGGCTTTGTTGTCTGGTTAATTATATGTTTCTAGTAATTCATTTTTATGGCATCCTGTGAAAGTGTTGGTCCATGGCTGATTGGTGTGAGCGTAGGAGTTGAAATTTAAAGCATGACTGTTCAGTTACTTAGCAGACATACACTAAGTGCTTACCTTGTGCCAGCAAATGCTCCACCTGCTTTATTCAAAAATATTAACTATTAGCTACCATGGCAATTTTGAGAGCTGCTTCATACAGATGAGGACCTGATGGGTAGTCTGTCTGGGGTCACATAAATCCCAGACTCCAGATTAAGGACCCGCACAGTCTGAGGTTTTTTTAAATTGAGATATAATTGACATATAACACTATATTTCAGGTGTATAACTTAATGACTCAATATTTGTATGTATTGCAAAATGTCACCACATTAAGTCTAGTTAACATCTGTTACCACATATAGTCACAATTTTTTTTTTTCTTGTGATGAGAACTTTTAATATAGCAGTCTGGCTTTGAATTCCAAGGTCTTAGCCATAATAATTCTCCACAGCTGTTGGCATGTCTGCAAATGTGGGCAAGTGGTTTGTGTGCCTAGAGTGGTCTAGAAAGAGAACTTGTGGGGAAACCAGAAGAGACCATGGACCTTAAAGGAAAGAAAGTTAGAGAGAGACAGACAGAGACCAAAAAGTGTACCTGGACATAGAGTACCAACCAAAACACTTAAGATGGGGTTGGAGGGAGGAGAGGTGGCTCAGGCAAGCCTTGTGGGACCAGGAAGAACTTGGTACTTTTCTCTGAGGCAAAAGGGAGCCTTTACCAAAGACTAGAGTGGAGTAAGACCTAAGCAGATTAGCATTTTATGAAGATTGACTGAAAGCTTTATGATAAATGGATTAGGTAAAGACAAAAATATGTTTAATTTTCTCCTGTTTTTTTTTCCCTAAGTCACCTTTGCCTCATTAACTGATGAGATCAGGTAGCTAATCTGATCAGCCAGCCTGGTGAGGTTGACACAAAACATGAAATAACATCAACTAACAAACTAATTAGGTTTTTGTGTGCCCACGTGTATTAATCTCACCCAATACTCACCCACATTTTCCAATTTTGTGGAATGAAGCTTGCTTTATAAAAAAGTACAAATCTTTGAAATATTAACTATATATAAAATGAGAAAAGGATACAAAAATAGAGCAGTGATATAGAAAAAAGATTATATCTTTTTTCCATCTGTTGTCCACACATGATTTGCTGTCAGAAATCAATATGGACCAATGCAAACTCAATTTCATCTTTGCTGGATCCTACATGCCAGTGGAAAAGAACAGAGATTAGAAACAACAATATAAAACTATAACTTTAAAAACAGTGAAGCAAGAACAAATGTTTTCCAGAAGGAAGGATAATTGTTGATGGCATTAAAGAAAAACAGTGAAGAGAGTTTCCCATGGAACGTGTCATTGGACTGCCACAGTGAGGTTAGCTGGGGCAGTCGTGCAAGTATTATATGTGTTGTAGGCAAGTCCAACACAGGACAAGATCATTTGTGTGGATTTCAGCCTGTCTCTTCTATTTCATTCACTTTATTCTTCAACTTTTTCTAATACTTTGTTTTCCTATAATAACTGACAGAGCATATTTGTAGCAGATCATTGCCTTCATTCAAATACATCATGTCCAACTGCAACTTAAGACCCATTTACTTCTTAAAATTAAACTTTTTAAACAAACAAACATGACAGAAACAAACTCATAGACATAGAAAACATTGATGGTTGCCAGATGGGAGGGGTTTGAGATGCTGAGTGAAAAAGGCAAGTGGACTAAGAAGTACAAATTGTTAGTTTTAAAAACAGTCAGGGGGATGTAAAGTACAGCATTAGGAATATTGTCGATTATATTGTAATAACTATGTATTGTGTCAGATGGGTACTTAACTTATTGGGGAGATCACTTTGTAAGTTATATAAATGTCTAATCACTGTTGTACACCTGAAACTAAAGTAATATTGAATGTCAATTGCAATTGAAAAAATTTTTTAATAAAATAGAAATTTTTATTGAAGAGTAATGCAATAAAGAAAAACAAAAAAGGGAAAATATATAGCTTGGTGGAATTTTATGGAGAAATATTTCTGTGTAACTACCTTTAAGATAGATAAGAGATAAAATATTGCCAGCTAAAACAGGAAGCACAGAATTCTAAGAAAACGGGGAACAGGGTCCACCTAGAGCCCTCCATATGTGTACCTGTCCCGGTATCTACTATTGTCTTGAAAAGTAACTAACATTTTAAATAACATTGGCAGTATCTGTATGCTTTTGACTTAACATAAATGGGACTAAGCAAAATGTATGGTTTAGTGTCTGGATTATTTAATTCAACGTTTTGATGGATGGTTAATCCATGATGTTGTATGAAGCAGTTCATTTTTATTGCTATCAAATACTTCTATATGAATTAATTAATAATCTATTCCATTTAATGTTAGGCATTTAGATGGTTTACAGTGTGGAAATATTATGGGTTATGATGATATAAATAAACATTCTTATTTATGTCTTTGATGGACATGAGTACATTTTCCTGCTAAATATATGCCAAAGAATAAATACAGATTGAGTAGACAGCAGTCAAAATATTTCCAAAGTGAATGCCCATCAGCAGTGACTGAGACATTCAGGTGATCCAAACGATGCTTACACTCAGTCTATATGGTTTTAGTCACTCTGGAATATATTTTGTAGCATGCTATTGTAGTTTTATTTTGCATTTCTGGGATCATTAATGAAGTTGAACCTCTTTCTCTTGGTCAATCCACTTTTGATAGTTCTATTAAGCAGTCTTCTATTCAATTGATTTGAAAGAGTTCTTTATAAATTTATTTTGTGTTTTGTGTATGTATTGAAAATCTCTTCTATATTGTGCTTCATCTTTTAAATGAATGAGTGACTCTATTTGATGACGAGAAGTTCTCATTTTTATGTAGTCCAATATTTCAATCTCCTTTATGCTGTTATTTTTATGTTGTATTAAAGATCTCTTCATATTATAAGTTCTTAAATATTCTCTTCCATGTGGTCTTCCAGAAGCTTTATTGTTTTATATTTTAGAGATCTGAAAAATCTATTTGTAATTAATTTTTGTAAGTGGTGTAAGGTAGGGGTCAAGATTAATTTTCCCCTTATGGATAGTTGACCTAGCCCCACTTATTAAAAAAAAAAAAACTATCCTTTGAACATTCACTTTAGTGTCATTTTCAGAAAGCAGGTCACTATAGATATTGATTTGTATCAGGACAATATTCTGTTCTGTTGCTTTTTCATTTATCCTTGTGCCGTGATCACAGTCTTAATAAATGTAGTCTCCTAATCCATTTTTCTTTCTGATAAATGTACATTCTGAAAAATTATTATTCTTCCAATTTGTCTTGGGTATTTTTAGCCCTTTGTATCTATATAATTTTAGAATCATCTTGTCATTTTTCATGTGCATGCACACATACACACACTTACTTGATTTTCATTGAAATAGCACTGCATTTATCAAGCATCTAGGAGAGAATTAAGATTTTCTATATTTTTGAGTCTTCTAACACATGCACATGACTATCATATATATGTAATATCTATGAATGTATATTTAGGCAGAGGGCGTACACATTTTTATTGGATTCTTATCTTAGATATTTGATGTTTAATAGAAATATAAGTGGTAAAATATTTTTTTGTTTTTAACCTTCAGCTGCTTATGTTATTGTAAAATAACATAATTGATTTTGGCACTTTGGCATTGTATCATGCATCTTGTGAGAATTCACCTTGTCACATATTAGTAGAGTATTTGGGATTTCTCTGCAGACAAAATCAAGACACATAAATAATTATATTTGATGTTTCTTCATTATTGTTGTTGTTTACTGGTTAGGGAGCAGTCCAATGCTGCATAGAGTTGACAGTGGACATTGATCTCAATCTCAAGGTAAAAACTTTAAAAGATAATTTATTCTGCATCCTGTAGACTCTACATCAATGAAGTTCTCTTTATTCCTAGTAAACTGAGTATCATTTTTAATAACAAGCACCGATCTTTACTAAATATTTTAAATGTATCTAAGGAGATGATTATAGTGTTTTTTTTTTCCCTATATTCTATTAGTGTGGTAGGTTACATTGGTTTTTAAATTTTAAACCAACTTTTCATCTAGAAAGTAAACTCCACTTGTTTGTGATACATTATTTTCCTTAAATGTGACTGGATTTGATTTGCAAATAACTTTTAATTTATACACCTATATTCATGAGAGATATTGACCTGTAGTGTTCCTTCCTTTAATGTATTTGTAAAGTTTTGTTATCAGGGAGCTCCTGAACTCATTAACTAAAAGAGGAGAGTTCCCACTATTTTATGCTCTAGAAAAGTTACTGTAAAATTAGCTCTCTTTCTTAAATGTCTAGTAGAACTCATCAATGATTTCAGTAGGTGTTGAACTTTTTTGTTTGCTTTTCAATATGTCAGTGCTTTAATTAATTATATTTTCCTATATCTAGCTTGCAGTCTTTAAGCATCTACCAGTTGTTGAAACATATCCCCAGAAAAACAACTTAGAATAGACTGAATCCCTGAATTTAGTCTCTCTGAGGAATTTGTGTCAAGAATGGCTTTAGATCTCAGAATCTCATGTCAAGGCGAACCATCCAGGAATGATCCTGGGTCAGAAAATCTAGAGCTTAATACCAGCCAAGGACCTGCCATCCAAGAGGAAGAGGGGATCTCTGGGTTCCCAAGCACTGAGCTCAGCTTGTTGTCAAACAGCAATAACTTGTGTGCAAGACAGGAACTGCAAAGACTTTATAAGTCATTTCACTCATGGCTGCAACCAGAAAAACACAGCAAGGATGAAATTATTTCTTGTTTGGTCCTGGAACAATTTATGATCAATAGACCCTGCAGTGACAGGTCTATATTGAAGAAGAAATGGAATTCAAGTGGCAGAAACCTGGAGAAATTCATGGAAGACCTGAGTGATAATTGCATAAAGCCACCTGGCTTAGTAAGTAAAGGGGAAGAGGGGTATAAGAAATAAGTAATGTTTGTTGGTGTTGCCTGGAAGTAGAGAAATAAGAGTTAGTGTAGACTCAGTTATTAGTCCTTGCCAAGGAGAATTTTTACCATTCTAAGTAAGCAAGGAAGAAATGTTTTATGTGCATGTATTCAGTAGGGCAAATGGGAGCCAACATATTGATTTAACTGATTTAAGCTGGTGTGGTGGTAGGAGGGCTCACTAAGAAATTTCACAGTTGAGCAGAAACCTTAAGAATGAGGAGAAATGCCTTAACAGGAGTTTGTTCTTTCCTCAGAAAGAACATCTTTTTTTTTTTTTTTTTAAATTAGGGAAGCCACTCTTACTGTGTTACCATAAAATTTAACGCCAGCAGAGATAAAGGGCTGGACAGTAGGTGTGGGAGCACTTAGTAGAAAGATCTTGGGTAAGCTCGATGAGGGTAGGTTTTTCACAAAGGCTTGTCACTCAACAGATCTAGATACAACAATGATAAGGGTTTGTTTATAGGTCCATGTCCACATGCAGGGACAGGAAGCCCTCTTTTCTGAGAATATGCCCTTAAGAGAAGTCATCATTCACTTCACAAAACAGTTGTCAGCAGGAACCTCAACAGCATCAAACATGAAGACACCCTCCTGGACTCCCCAAGATACTTCCCTGGAAACAGGACAAGGTGAGTGAGGGGAGCTGAGGTAACAGAGGGATGTTCTGTGTGGAACCCTTTTGGGGTATAATTTCACTGAGTCACTTCTTTATTTTCACAGGAGATGAAGATAAAGAAAATTATGGCAGTATTTCTTTGGAAACTTGTCAAGTAAATGGCAGTACTACTAGTCAAGGCCATCAAATACCTTCCCTACTTGTCATCCAGGAAGAGAGCTGTTCCAGGCCTGAAGAGAAACTGCTCAACTCTAAAAGAGCAGGTCTAAGCACCTCCAGGTCCCAGGAGGGGTGCCTGAAAGGACCCCCTTATCAGGACGTCCTGATGGAGGCAGGACCAGTGTCTCTCTCCAGGCCAGATCAGGTCACTCCTGAGCCTGTTCCTACCCATCAAAGCAGTGTGGGAAACACCACATGTGGGGAACACCAAGGAAGATTCCATAGAGCACAAAAGTCATACCAATGTGACAAGTGTCCCAAGATCTTTAGGTATTTCTCTCGGTTGAAAATCCACCAGAGAAGACACAATAATGAGAGGACATTTATTTGTGCTGAGTGTAACAAAGGCTTCTTCCAGGCCTCAGATCTACATGTTCATCAGAAGATTCACACAGGAGAAAGGCCTTTCAGGTGTGGCACATGTGAAATGTCATTCAACCACAGAACAAATCTTGTGGCTCATGAGAGAATTCACACTGGAGAGAAGCCCTATGTGTGTTCCTTGTGCCAGAGAAGCTACCGCCAATCATCTACCTACCACCGCCACCTGAGGACACACCAGAGACTTGCCTTCAGATGTGTTTCCCCAGCACCAGAAGCTTCCTCGATGTAATGTATAAAAATGTATCTGTATGTGTTATTTCCATGGTACTTCTCTTTATGATTCATATTTCTCTTTATGATTTATAATATCCTGATTATATTGTCCATTTATTGTCTCCTTCACTAAAATGGAAGTTCAAGGAGGATGGGATTTTTCAATTTTGTTCACCAAAGTATCTAGGGTGCCTAGAAAGGGGTTGACACATATCAAATGACCAATAAAATCTGTTGAATAAATGAGAAGTGTAATGTCAGTGTTTATTTCTTAAAATCTAGGAATATGCCCCACATGAGAAGGCAATGACACCCAAACCCAGGACACAAACACCCACTCATGGTGGTACAGTGAGGTTTTCCCTGCCAGCTATTCTGTCCTCTGTCCACACCCTTTATTTCAGTGCAGCCACAGACACCTAAATATGTGGGGAGAGGAGGAAGAAACCTGGAAAATAGGACAGCCCTTGAAAAGGAACTGTTATAGTTAAGTGATATAATCATTTCTTTAATTCACTGGACATATTAAAAGTTAAACTAGATGTGAATATCACTGGCAATGGGAAATTGCAGAAAGTTATTACAACAGATACCAGAAAAGTCAAATATTTTTCATTCATTTCTTCCAGAGATGGCAGGTATGGGGAGGAAGGGGAGCTTACTTGCAGAAACAGTTTGAAAAGCAGTTTGGATAAAAAGAGGATTCTGGTCAATGTTGAGGCAAAGGCATGTACGCTGCTTATTTGGAATCCATTTGTGAGCTGGTTTCTACCAGGAAATTTGGGCTCAATCCCACTGAAGCTAAGTGACATGTAGAGATGGCTTGAACCATGGAAAGGGGCACTCTACAGGGAAATTGTGACATTTCTGTGATTCCCTCACTGCATCCATAGAAGGGAGAACTCGGGCTGCAGATAAGGTTCCATTGTGTGGAGAAGCATGTTTACCCATCCTCTTTCCTGTCTCTAGGGATTTTGCTATAGTGAATATTCTGGCACATGCTTCCTGGTACAAAGGAAAAATCTCTTTCAAAAGACCTCTGTGAGACAATTTGCGAAATAATAGGAAATATATTTTCCCTGGTTCCTGGCACAGATCTTCAAAAACACTTGTAAGTTTCTGAGTGATGAAAGCACTAGACACATCTTTTGTTGTAATAGTTGGTCTTTGACCCTGGTTTCTGATGTGGAGTTCCTCAATCCTTTGGAATTTCCCATGTGTCTTTTTTTTTTCAAAAGTGACAACCTTTGGTGGGCTCCCGGATGGCTGGTCCTCAGAAAGACCAAGCCATGATTAGAAGTTTAAAACTATCAGTCCCACACACATCTTCTGGGAAAAGGAGAGGGTCTAGAAATTGAATTAACAATTGATTATGTTTTCGTAACCACAAAATTCAAAGAGCTTGGTGAACACATTTGTGTATTAGGAGAGTGGTACACCCCAACTCCACAGGGTGTATTCAATTCTCATTGTAATTCAGAAAGCCATTTAATGTTTTGATTTTCAGCAACATGAGCCCTGCAGCTACAGAAATCAAAGCTTTTAGGGCTATCATGGAAACTTTCTGTTTCTTATATTGGGACTTGAGCTGAGAGACAGTGATCTTCAACTTACCATTTTCTCTCTGTAAGCAGTAATGTGAAGTCAAAAGAATCCTTCCCTGAACACAGTCCTTGTAGTCACACTCACTGTCTTAATACTCACTGCAGCACTTACTTGGTCTCAAGGCATGTACTACAGTTGCTACTTCATCATAATCAGTTCCAGGTAATAGATCAATTATGATGCCAATGCATACCATGGGTCACTAGCACCCCATTTCCCATTGGCTAGGTGTTTAGCACTTCATTCAAGCCCAAGGGCATGGTTGAACCAATATTCAAATCTCATCCTTATGGGTTTATCTTTTGGGAGTACTACTGCCAGAACCAGTTCATTATCAGTTAGGGTCCAATCAGGAGAAAAAAATTTCATAGTAGTGTGAATAGAGAAAGTTATATAAAAATTAGCTAAAACATTGGAATAGTGAGGAATTACTAGTTATAAGTAAAGACAACTCTTAAACCACTGGGATGATACTATATACACACACACACATACATATGTATATATATATATATGTATATATACACATACATATAAACACACATATACATATATAATCTCAAAAGTGATTTAAAATGGCAATACAAAATATTAGAAAAATTTGTGAATATTTGACTGAAGGACTTGCATATAAATCATAGAAATCAATAAAAAGAAAATAGGCAACATATTTGAACAGACTCTTCATTAAGGAATGTGTATCAGTGGTCAGTAGAAAAGTTGTTTGACATTAGTCATTACAAGATTCTAAGTTAAAACTACAATGAGAAGACACTACAAATCCACTAGGATGAAACTGATTAAAAAGAATCACAATACCAACATTGGTCTCAGCCTAACTCAGACTTCAATGTCTCCCAATGAAAATTATCTGAGGTCTTAAGTCTTTTCACCCTCCACTGATGTTTCCTCACAGCTATTGCTACCATTATCTTTGAATAATTACATAATCATTATTAATGACTTTCTGTAATTTGTATTTCAGTATCTTTTTTCTGAGATATCATCAATTCCTTATGAACATAACAGTCCCAGCAATCACTGAAGGAAATGAGATGATGGGGTTCAGATGTCCCTGTGAACATGTGCTCTGCCTGAGAACACTTGTCACTATCACATACCAAAACACAATTTAACAAGTTGCTCTCCGTTTGGGATAGATGTCAAATTCCTAAAGGAATTGACTATATACCTTAGGCTATTGAGTAGAGAATACTGAATGGATAAACAATGTTGTTCTACGGAGTGGATACCATAGCTGAGTATACAAGCAGGAGAGCTGTTCTCTGTGGGAACCAGAGGCAGAGATAACTTGTCCTCTTACTTCATGGCGGCCTTCCTTATCTTCCAAATCATGGCCCAGACTGAACGTAGTTATAAAATCGACTAACGCCTCTAACTACATGCATTTAAATAGCAAGAACATGTTTATTATATTTCTGCTAACAGAGGATGCATTTTGTGTCTGAATGAGAATAGGTCCATTTGGCTTAGGGAATAATTGAAACAATATTTTTAGCCTCGAGAAGCATTCTGAGCTTCATGGAGTCTGAAATAATGCCTCCAAGTAAGTGATCAGTTGCAGACAACACTGCCCAGAGACCTACCAACCGCCTCTGAAAGATAAAGTCGTCATTCCCCAGCGCCGCTCGTGGTGCCTCGACAGCTTTATTACTGAGGTCAATGAACGAGACACTTCCGTCACTGGTACAGCAGCAGAAACGTCGTTACCTAGAGGGCAAGGAGCCCGAAGGTGGCGGGGGTGAGCCTATGAAAGCCCAGGACAGAGATATTTCCGTGCGGGTGAGGGCGGGACTTCCGGCGTCGGCCGCCCCGCGGCGGTCGTTTTGGCCAATCCCGTCCGTTCCCTGAGTTAGAGACTCCCAGCGCAGGGCTGCGGTCTAGAAAGTGCCAAAGGCGTGGTCTCCGCGGCCCAGGGGCGGGTCCGAGTCTCGGAGGCGGCTTAGCGCGGGGTGTCCCGGGGTCGGGGCTTCAGTACCACGCAGACTCCGCTTCGTCCACAGAGACCGATGGCGGAGGTCGCGCCGCGGATCCCGGCTGAGGTGAGTTCGTGTTCTCCGGTCTTCACCGCCCTCAGCTCCCCGAACTCTAAAACCACGTGTGCGGTGGCTGCGCTCGTCCTGCAGCCCAAGCCCCGGCGCTCGTGGCCGACATCTGGTCTGACGGGATGTGGAACGGCGTCACAGGCAGAAGGGCCGGCCTTGTGGAGACTTGAGGGTGACAAACTGGGAGCTTTGGGAGAACCCCAGGCCCTGTTTAGTGTCCGCGGGGAATGGAGACTGTGAAGGGAAGTTTGCCCGAGGAGTTTCATTTTCGTTCTCAGGACGCTGGGAGCCGTGGAGGGTTGTGAACAAAAAAGGAACCTGAGATAGCGTTCCAAATGTTTTCAAAAGCTGCTCAGAGGAAGAAAAGACTCGAAGAGGAGCGATAATAGGGAGAGGAAGGTGATGTCCTGTAAAAGGTTACGTAACTGGCAAGAGACCGCAGTGAGGACTGAGGCCCAGAGGTAATGCAGCTTTCTCAGTCACCTGGCTTCTGGGCTAGTCAAGGGTATTGAGCGGCCTGAGCCCATGGATCCTGGCGGTGCATATAGATTCCTGTAACTGCAGAATCGCTTAGGGGTCCTGGTTTGTGGTGCTTATTTCAGGGCCTCACTGATCCTCACCCCACCCTGACAGTCTCTGGGATAGTGGTGTCCTGGGACTGTACAGCCACTCCTCCAGCCCTTGGACATGGGGGACTTAGAACAGACACCAAGCTCAGGGTCCTAAGTCCAGGTCTAGGGTCGTATGGAGTGGTTCCTGTTTTTGGCAACCATGAGTAGCAGTTGGAAGGGAGGCTGAACTGGTTTTGGGACCTGCAGGAATCCTTTCTTCTGAATGGGAACTAGGAGCAGTGAGACAGGAGGCAGATCTAGAACAGCTTTGTGAGAAGTGGATGTCGACTGAGGTGATGGGAGCAGTGCGAGATTTGGAGCAATGGAGACAAGTGACCTGACCCAGGTCTCATTAGATTCCCTGTGGCTGCAGCATGGGAACAGTATGAGTGTGGAGGTGGTAGAAGGACCAAGGAGGAGGCTACTGTGATAGTCTGAGTGAGTATGATGATAACTGGACCAGGATTGTGGCCGTGGAGGTGGGAGAAGCAGTCAGATTCTGGATCAGTGTTTTAGGTATGACTGCCTGGATTTTTTGATTTTGAGGTTGAGAGACATAGGAGTAAAGGATGACTCAAAGGTTTTCTTTTAGCAGCTGGAAGTTGGACAAAGTCCATAGTAAGAGTAATTTTCATTCGGGATATCAGGAGTTTCATTTTTGGCATGTTAAAGTATGAGATGTTTCAGAGACCAGTTCATGGGTGTCTAGAACTCTGAGGAGGAGTGCAGAATGGAAACTTTCCAGAAGGTAGTGAAGAGTACATGACCAGGGAAGAGCTGTCATCATTTTAATTTAGGGAATGCTGGTCAGAATGATAATGGTAATAGTAGACTAGGAGGAAGAGGGCAGGCCCCAGAACTGAGTTTCCTGTTTGAGCCCCTTGTGGGAAATGAGTGTCAGAACACAAGTTAGAAAGAAGTGGTCCTGTAGAGGGTGGGGGAGAGAATGTGGTTTGACAAATGGCCAAGGCCTTCAAGGATGAGTGGACATGAGGTAGATGTGGAGGCATAGGAGTAATTTGCACAAGACGAAACTGGAGCTTGTTCTTATTCATAGGATTTTGTTGTGACTCTTGATGTGGCCCGGGTTTTTCCGTCAGCCTGGTGGATTAGCTTAGGGGCCTAAGTAGTCATCTTGAAAACTCACTGAGCATGGAGAAGAGGGGCACTGGAGCTGGGTCTTGAATGAGGGTTAGGAGGAGAGAGAAAGGCTGTGACTTAAAGGGGCATCAAATGAAGTACAGTGAAGGGCTGTGCATATCTAAAATCTGATGTTGGTCCCAGTAGGTGAGGGTGAAGCAAGGAACAGTCAGGGAGGGAGGCTTTCAAAGCAAGACTCAAGGCCGCCACTGTCAGTGGGGAGTGTCAGAGTCTGGGGTAGTACTTGATCTTGTTTGAATTTGCCAGGCATCTTCTGGATCACATATGCTGAGAATGAATGAATAGACCAAAGAGATGACTATGGTGTAGAGGGGGAGCAGACTAGAGCTGTAGGAGTGCATTGTGAGAGAGAGAGGTTTGGGATAGTGAGTGATGTTTGGGAGAGGGCATGTGAATTCATCCCCCTGTGCCCTGATATTGACCTAAGAGTCAAGGGTGAGCTCATGTTTGTTGGTGTCTGGAAAAAGCGATACTGGAAACTCCAGGGGAATTGCCTGAAAAGGGGATGTTGTGGTCCTGCATGCCAGGTCCAGAGCTGACATAGTGATCAATATGCCAGGAGAGCTGACATAGTGATCAATAGAACCACGATGAGACAGTGGACATCAGTGCCACCCAGGCTTAGAAATCTCCACTGACATGGGGAAGGGAGGAAGATGAGCAGGGGATAGATTAAGGCGGTGGTGAAATTAGACTCTTAGGAAAGAGGCTGATCATGGAATGAAATGACTTCATCATGATAGGACTGTTACCTTTGAAATTGTGTTTCTGGGAATGTAGCTGTGTGAGAGAAGTGTGGTTACAAGAATTATGTGCATGTGAAGAGGGTAATGTTTTCAGGGCCATGGAGTTGGGGTCATAAGGGTGAAGGGTGATGCTATGTTTTTTGTATCTTGGAGGGACAGTCCAGGGGGCCTCAGTATTGTTTGGCAAGACCAGTATCAGATCAGTTAACTTTCTTATTTGGCCAATTTTTCTCCCCAACCTATGTTTGGTACCCACAAACAGAAGCTGATCATGGAATGAATTGTCCCCATTATAACAGGGTATGAACTTTGAGGACGTGGCCATTGACTTCTCTCAGGAGGAGTGGGGGCTCCTTGATGAGGCTCAGAGACTCCTGTACTACAATGTGATGCTGGAGAACTTTGCGCTTGTGGCATCTGTGGGTAAGACCTTTACATCTCTCCTAGTGTCCTGAGGTGATGTCCTGCCTTCACTTTTTTTTCCCACAGGTAGCTGTCTTTCTCATGGGCTCTGCTAATTTCTTCCACTTTCTTGTTATATGTGCTGGGGGTACCAGTGCTGAGCTTTGAGGAGTGCTCTGAGCAATGGACTCCCCAAGCGTTTCTAACACTTGTTGCCTCAAAAAGTTCAGGAAGGTGTCTGGGAGTCAGGAGTCCTGCAGACAATTTAATGGATCCCACCTTGCTTACCTTCTCCCTGGCAGGGTGGCTATGTCCAGATCTATAACATCCAGTTCTGTCCCCTTCCTCTAGGTAATAGGTCTTTATGACTGCTGTGTCAGGTTATGGTCATGACTTACATGACCATGGGCTGTCCTTGTAAGACCCTCCTTCAGTTGTTTTCCATTTCTGCCTTGAATACTATTGTATACTGATTTTTTCTGGGCCAGTGCTGGCTGCTCACCTAGTTTGTCTTTCATTAAGATTCTCATCATTCAGATACCGGCTAATTGTACAATTGAGGGTTCAGGGAGAACCCTGGTTGTTTTGCAGGGTGGACATAGCAAGATGGTCTTAGAGGAGGCCTGACCCTGGTGAGTGGCAACTGGAGGAGAGCATGACATAAGGACTCTGTTCAAATTATAACAGGAACCTGCCGCGTGTCCAATAACGTTTTTGTGCAAGTACCACTGATCACACCTCATTTCTACCTTTTTTCCCCATACTTGACACTTTGCTGACTTGTCATTTCATCTGTGACTTCCTGGCTCCTTTCACCTTTATGATCTCCATGCATCACCTGTTCCTCTGCACTGCTTCCTCTACAGTAGTCTCTAACATTCATCTGTACATGTTATGAGGTGTGCACATATCTTTAAATTGTTCTTGAACACTGGATGCTTCAGTTCATATTGAATTTTACTAGGAAAGGACACGACTAACCTTCTGCACAACTTGCTTATGTCACCAGCAGACAATGTTCCTCTGAAGCCTGTTGGCAGAAGAATGGATTGGAGATCTTGCTGCTCTTCCATGTGGTGCATGCCATCTTTGTCCTTTCTCTGGTGAGGTCTCCCCTAATCTGTGATCTTCCAAGGCCTAGTGCTGCACAGAGCCCCTTTCTCAACCTGCCTTAGGCCCCTTGTTTTCAGAACAGTCCCATGGACACAACATATTGTGTCTGACACACCTTTGTAATGGGACTTCTCCCTCGCACTGAAATTATCAGCCATTTCCTCGGCATTTTTCTGTTTTTAGGTTTTTGGCATAAGATGGAAGATGAGGAGGCCCCTTCTGAGCAAAGTGAATCTGTAGGAGAGTCACGAAGCAGGGCTTCTGAGACAGCTCCAACCATCCATAAAACCCATCACTGTGAGATGTGTATCCCAGTTTTGAAAGATATTTTGCACGAAGCTGAGCATCAAACAATATACTCTTTGCAGAAACCATACTTGGGTGGCAGATGTGTGAGATACTTCTGTTTCAGTGAAAACCTCCACCAGCACCAGAGGCATGCCAGTGTAGAGAAGCCTTGGCAAAGAGAGATGGATGGGGCCTTATTTGTGACCAGCTGCAGCTTCTACATGTCAGGGGAGCCTTTCATCAGTAGAGAGGTTGGGGAGGACTTCCCAGCTACTTCAGGCTTTATCCAGCACCAGGCCACTCCTAACAGTGAGGAGCCACACAGTGGCAGCGAGAGTGGGCAGGCCTTTCACAGTGGAAAAAGTCATTACAAATGGAGTGAATGTGAAAAAGCTGTCAACCACAATCACAAATGTATTCACCGTCAGAGTGTCTGCTCTGGAGAAGGACTTTATGAGGGTAACTGCAGATATGTTCAATACCAGAAAACACACATTGGAGAAAGGCCATATAAATGTGGTGAATGTGAGAAATTCTTTAGCCAGATTTATAGCTTTATTAAACACCAGAGAATTCACAGTGGTACCAAACCTTACAAATGCAGAGAATGTGGAAAATTATTTACCCATAACTTTAATCTTATAAAACACCAGAAAATTCACACTGAAGAAAGGATTTACAAATGCAATGAATGCGGAAAAATCTTTATACACAAATCTAGACTCATTCACCACCGAAGACAGCACACTGGAGGAATGCATTATGAGTGTGGGGACTGTGGGAAATCCTTTAGCTACAAATCCAACCTCATTGAACACCAGAGAGTTCATACTAGAGAACGGCCTTACGAATGTGAGGAATGTAGGAAGACCTTTAGACAAAGCTCCAGCCTTTTCCGACACCAGAGAGTTCACACTGGAGAAAAGCCTTATGAGTGCAGCGAATGTGGAAAAACCTTTAGACAAATCTTTAACCTTATTCGACATGAGAGAGTTCACACTGGAGAAATGCCTCATGAGTGTAGTGATTGTGGGAAATCCTTTAGCTGCAAATCTGAACTCATTCAGCACCAGAGAATTCACAGTGGAGAAAGGCCTTATGAATGCAACGAATGTGGGAAGTCCTTTAGACAGTTCTCTAACCTCATTCGACACCGGAGTGTTCACACTGGAGAAAGGCCTTATGAGTGCAGTATTTGTGGGAAATGCTTTACCCGCAAATTTATCCTCATTCAACATCAGAGAGTTCACACTGGAGAAAGACCTTATGAGTGCGGTGAATGTGGAAAGTCCTTTACTCGCAAATCTGACCTCATTCAACACCAGAGAATTCATACTGGCACAAGACCTTATGAGTGCAGTGAATGTGGGAAGTCCTTTAGACAACGTTCTGGACTTATTCAACACCGTCGAGTTCATTCTGGAGAAAAGCCTTATGAGTGTGGTGAATGCAGGAAGTCCTTTAGCCAAAGTGCTAGCCTCATTCAACACCAGAGAGTTCATACAGGAGAAAAGCCTTATGAGTGTAGTGAATGTGGGAAGTCCTTTAGCCAAAGTTCTAGCCTCATTCAACATCAGAGAGGTCACACTGGTGAAAGGCCTTATGAGTGCAATGAATGTGGGAAACCCTTTACCCACAAATCTGATCTCATTCAACACCAGAGAGTTCATACTGGAGAGAGACCTTATGTGTGTAACGAATGTGGAAAACCTTTTAGCCGCAAATCTAACCTCCTTAGACACCAGAGAGTTCACACAGGAGAAAAGCCTTAAATGTACTGGGAATGTTCTCTCATTCAGTATTACAACACTGGAGGAGACTGTAAGAACCATTTACCTGAATTTAAACCTCTTTGCCAATATGCACTGTGCTAGATTCGTCATAAGTTTCAGGTACATGTGAGGTTTTAAGGAACTGCACTGCACTTTCTAACCTGCCCCATGCTATTACCAGATTTATGTCACTGCCAGTTACTGTGGCTGAAACCATTTTACCTCTCCCAACTGATTTACCTGCACAATGCATTAGTCACAATCTCAAATGCTCTGGGAAGCTGACCTTTGTTCTCCCTTTTGCTTGAAATTTTGAATACCCTGAGTTCTTGGCAGAATTCTCTTTCCTTTCTCTCTGACTTTAGGGAATGGACCTGCCCCAGTTTTGGCCCAGAGGACCCATCCTCAGCTAAAAAGGGGACTACCTCTTTCAAGGACATTATTGTTCTCACGTTATATTTGTGATGAATTTTTTCCAGCTTCTAATTCACCAACATGGAAATGTCTCTGGTTTGTGATATTTTTATAAAGGTCTTTGTTTTTGTACCTTTAATTTTGGCAGTTCTATTCACTGCACAGGGTGATTTGAAAGCAGAATTGTGATCTATCAGCACATAGAGGTGAACAGATTTTTGTGTGGCTCCCAACCTTTCTGTGCTTCAAAATGGACAGTATAGTGGGAGAAAATCACTCATTGTCCAACATTGATTTATTTTGCATTGCCATCCAAGGCCTTGAAAAAAAGACTGCACAGCTTTGTGGTCCTAATTTTCAGGCTTGTGCCTTGATTGTTGTGAGAGGTCAGAGATCACCTTAAAGAGGAGACATTTGTTGCACTGTGAACACTATGAATTTTATTCCTTGTTCATAATATGTATTACATAATTCTCAGCAACATTGATGTGTCTTTTGTGAACCAGTCAGCATTCCTATTGATTCAGATGGCAACAGTTATTTTTTACCAGTATTTGTTGCCACTGAGACAAGGCTGCCCCTCTCAGGGCACAGAGAGAGAGATGATATATAGGGTTGCCACCTAATTTTCTAAGAAAAAAGGGTCATCGAGGTATTTATTTGGAAACACTTTTTAAAGCTTTATTCAGGTGTATAATTGATATGCAACAGAGTGTTTCCTAACATACAATTTGGTAAATTTTGACGTAGGGATAAAGCTATGACACCACCACACATGAAAGTGAACTTATCTTGTCCATATAGTTCCTTCGTGCCCTTTTATAATCTCCCTGCCTTTCCCAGCACTCCAGGCGTTATTGATTTACCTTCATTTACAAGAGCTAGTAGGTTCCTATAATTTTAAATAGGCATCATAAAGTGTGTACTCTTTAAAAATACTGGTTTCCTTCATGCACAATTATTTTGAGATTCAAGAATAATGCTCACGTGAATGGTTAATTTTTTTTTAATCTTGAGTAGTATTCAGTTTTGTGAATAACCAGTTTGTAATTTATTCATCTGTGCCGGAGCCTGCCGGCAACACTTAGGTCCTGAAAGAGACAACAGTTTGCGGCTAAGAAGAAAAGAGACAGAAAGTATGGGATCGAGAGGTTCAGTTCTAAGGAACTGACCTCGTCTTTATTTTACAGAGGCTTTTTATACGTTGATTATTTCCAAGCTACAGCAAAGTTTTCAAACAAACAAATCATCTCCTGAGAACAATCTCTTGGGAACAGTCTCCTGGGAACAGTATATTTATTAAACTTTTATTTATGTGCATAGAATCTATTACTTGGCGTCATATGTCTTCAACTGCATCCAAGGGCTATGTTCACAGGGAAACTTCCCAGGAACTGTGGGCACAGAGAGCTTTTATCTGTAAACAGATACCAGAGTGCAATGGCAGCTCCCTCGACAGCCCAGAACCTTATCCGGTTCTTCTCCAGGGCCGCTCCCCACACATCTGTTAATGGTTTGGGTTATTTCCAGGTTTGGGGTATTGCAAGTAAAGCTGCTATGAATATTTGTGTTAGTTCTTTATATGGATATGTTTTTATTTCTCAGACTACTAATAGGGTAGGTGAATGTTTTACAGTTTAAGAAATGCTGAACTATGGGTTATTCCTTTTTGCCTTTCCACCAACAGTATGTGATAATTCCAGTTTCTCTACAACACTGACAACACATGGTATGGTTAATCTTTTTCAATATTAGACCTGGAAATAAGTATGTAGTGGTAACTCAATTTGGTTTTAATTCTATTTCCCTAAGAATTCGTGATGTTGAGTTTTTTCCCCCATGCATTAATATACCCTCTCTTTATCTTCTTTGGTAAAATGCTCAAACTCTTTTGCCTATTTTCTTTTTATGAATTTATTTAATCAGTAGAAAGACAGTGCAACAATAAAGATGAATGTTAGTTTTTCACTCATTCAGTGAATGACTTTGTTGCCACATGGAACAGTTTTTTTTTTTTTTTTTTTGAATGCGGGAAGTAAATTTTCTTCCCTCAAATTTTTGTTTTAACTACAATTTAAAGCCTACTTAAACCATACACTTATAAATTTAATCTGCATTGTTAACATATTCTCTACTACTTTCTTTAAATCTAAACATTCTCTCATACATTAAATTGAGACTAGGTTTATAATCTTCATCAATTTCCCTAGTGTAAATATTCCCATCATGCTCAATTTCAAACTACCAAAAAAGTGTCACTGAACATGGATTTTAGTAGCATAGCATTATATTTTATTTGCAGCATATTGATACAAAGCCAACAATTAACTTCAAGAACATAAATTAGAAAAAAAGTAAAATGATTGGGAAGTGTCAAGTTCTAAACATTTTTGAAAAACAGTTTGATGTAAGTGTAGTTGATTTAAAATGTACATTTTGATGTTTCCCTTACATGCTTGCATCCCTGAAACCAACTATCCTGCCCTTTTTAATGCATTCTTCTCAGCATATATAATCACTGATACAAAGACATATTGTTTATAATGGCTATTTTCAGATGTATCCATAAATGGAAAAGACTGTTAGGAAGCTCCATGAATCCTATCCCAGTTTTTCATTATTTATTATCACAGTAATTCCTGTATCTATCCCCATGCATGTTAGTGGGGTTTTTTTTGTTTATTTGTTTTTTAACTTATAATTCCACCTAAGTCAATGCATAACCTTTTCATAATACATTTCTAAAATGTAAGTGCTCATAATTCTGGTAATTCGAATACAAAAGAATATTTTTAAGATATGCTATGTCTGCTGAATATTAAGGTAGATTGCAATTAGGGTACAAAGTAGATTTGTATGGCTTTTCTTAGGTGTGTCTTTTAAGTTTATTCACATACTTGCTGCTCACCTCTTTTTGATATTCTCTCAAAAATTAAGGTGTTAGTGTTTTATATGGTCAGTTCAATATTTCTTGTGTAATTTTAAATTCTGAGTTACTCCTGAATAATCCCAATATGTATAAACTATACTTCCTAATATTTAACATAATTAGACTTCTCTAACTTCTATTTGTCAGATAAATAAAACATTAACCTTTTAAAGTTACACCTATAACAATTCACAAAATTCAATTACTGTTTTTAAAAAATTGTAAACCCTCTTAAAAGAGGAAGTCAAAATCCCAGATTATAAACTTTAATCTGCCTTTCATGATTTCTACGCATATCAAATTACAACATATATATTATAAATATTTTACAGGTTTGTCAATTATACCTCAAAGCTTAAAAAAAAAATTAAATTACACACACAGCCATGATCTGAACATTTAGAAATAAAACAATGGAAGAGAATCTTATTCATCCCGTGGAACAAATATACAGAATATAATTATTACTTTACTTGCCCCTAAAGAGAATACACTTCATAGTTGTAAAAGATTAGTTGTTGAGAGTTGTTTTTGGGGAATGATCAGTAATGCCTTATCAGTGGTCAGATATTGATAAGGAACCATCACACATTGCTCTTTATAGTGCCAACTCTATTAACTAATTCAACCTTTTTGGCTTCATTGTGAAGGATAGCCATTTTTTTTTTTAAATTCTTTTTAAGACCAAAAGATTGTCCTTACCAAGTTGATGATAGGGACTTAGTGTAGTATGTGTATCCCTTGTGATATTTTGCCATGTCTACATAGAGTAGGGCAGTCTAGTATTGGTGAAATCCATAGCCATAGGGATCTTCTAGTGAAAAGGTATAATATGTCATTGTATCAGTAATTAATAAACAAAAACTTCCTAGTAATTTCACTACATTTCATTAATTTCTACATTCTTGAGGTTATTTGTGGCTACTAAAGCAGTATGGTGGAAATAGAATGTATTGATGGGCTACCAACAACTTTCCACATTTAGTGATGTCATATTGGCACTTTTAAATTGACAAGAATAAGAGCATATGTGCAGGGAAATTGGCCAAAACTGCAAAACATGGCTTGATTTATTGTATTGTTTCATATCTAGACTTAAGAAAAAGGGCCCCCATCTTCACCTACCAGCCCCCAAAAACTTTACTGCCATAACCTGAAGATTACCCCTAAGTGTGACCACAATTCACTCATCTGAATCCATACAGTAGCCACCACATTTTAATGCCTCCCCAGATTTCCAGACCTATGTGTCCAACTGCCCACCTCATGCCTCCACTCAGTGATCTCATAAACTCAGACTCTTAACATGGCCAAAACAAAGCTCCTGATCACACCCTACACCCCAGTGAATATTACATCTACTATGTTCTTCCCCATCTTAGATAATGGAGCTTCCATCACTACAGCTACTAAGACTGACCACCCTGGGGCCATCCCTGAATCCTGTTTCACTCTTTTCCCCTCCACATTAGAAAATCTAGTTGCCCCTTTTTAAAACATGCATCCAGGATCCAACCACTTTTTCTGAACTACCATCCTGGTCTGTTCAATCCTGGTTCTCATCTGGACTTCAGCAGTAGTCTGCAGCCTGATCATCCTTGCTTCTCTTTCAATCCCACAGTCTGTTCTCCACCCTGCAGCCTGATGGAGTCTGGTGAGACCTTGTTAAAATCATTCCTCTGATTCAAACATCTCTCCATTACCTTTAGAATAGACCCGCAATTTCTCAGTCATTCCAGTCCTCATTCCTTTCTCTTTGCTCTTTGTTTCCACCTAAAAGAAAGGAGACCTGTGGTTTCTTGAGTGCTGCCAACTCAGTTATACCTCTTAGCATCTGCACATCGTGGTACCAGTTCCTGGAAGAACCTCCCACCCCCATACTTGTTTACATTGGTTGCCAGAAACGGGAATACCTGTATGTAAAGCTTGACATGGACTTAACACCCTTGGCTTGGAATTTCTCCCGGGTCTCTAGACCCAAGACTGAGGGAATGACAATAGCCCAGGATACCACAATCCAGAGAATATTTAAGTGGGGGTCAGAGCAAGTGAGGAGCTGACCTGTGTAGGTTCCAAAGTGCTTTTGCAGCTATGGAAACCTGTATGTATGAAGGGGCCAGCATTACAGGAATGAGTCCATGTGGGGTTCAAGAGGCTCATGCATCCATGTACCTTTCCTTGGCCACTGATTGTCTAACCCCTGTGCCTCAATGCTCAGTGTCCTTTCTTATCAGCTGTGTCACTTAGAGATTCAAGAAATATTAAATGGATAAAAGTGTTGCTCAATAAATTGGACAGAATAATTGACTATACAGGCAAGAGAGATGTTTTCTTTGGGAACCACAGACAGACCTGTTATACCAAAATTATTCAGATCTTGCTAAAACTGTAAGGCAGGCTTTATTAGGGACCATTGCCATAGGTGTAGAAACAATGGAGTTTTCAGTGAGGAAGAGAGAGTGAATTCAACTTCAGAATTTTTTTTTTTTTTTATGTTGGAATTTATAGCCAAGGAGCAAGGTGGGGATTCGTAAACTAACTTGAGTCTTTGAGAAGGCAGGCCAGTGTGATCACATATCACCTGTGTACTGTTGAGGGATGAGGAAATTTGATCAGACATCATTGGTGGTCTGGTAGATATTGAGGATGGGAAATTCTTGCCAAACTAAATTAGCACATTTATTGCTCTTGAGGCCAGAGGCCCCGAAAACCGGGCTTACAAGGGGAGTAGGGAAGAGTTTAGAGGAGCCAGACCGAAATTCAACCAAGGAGAAACTGTTACATCCTTCTCTGTACTCCAATAGCATTCCCCTATCTTTCTTGGCATGACAGTCTAGAGAGTATGTTCTGGCTTGCCCCTGACCAAACATACATAGACTGACACACTGATGTTATGATGTGGAGTGCATGCATTTGCATTACAATAAAATGTTTATTAGCTTCTACTAACGGGACACACTTGGAGCCTTAATGACTCCATGGAATGAAATGTTGATTTGGATTTGTAGCCTTTGGGAGCATCAAATATATGTTTAGCCCCTGGAAGCACGCTGAGCTTCATCGTGTCTGAAATAATGTCTCCAAAACTTGGGTTATCAGTTGCAGAGAGCGCTTCGCAGAAATATGAGCACGATCCCTTTTAGGAGGGGTGTATGCCATCTACCAGCGCCCCTGGGCCTGAGCCGCGCCTTTGAAGCCAGAGGGGACCACGTTGCCCAGAAGGCACAGTTGAGCGGCAGCACCGCTACCCAATGAGAGATTGGAAAAGACGTTCCCCGTGTGGCCCACCCCGAGGGCCGGGACTTCTGGCTTCCTCCGCACGGCGGCCATGTTGGCTGCTCTGGGTTTTGTTCGCCCGGCGCCGCCTCAGGGCCGCTGGAGAGAGACAGAGGTGACGAGACCGGAGGAGACGCGAGAGGAGTCGTGGTGCTCGCCTCCCAGGCGCGGGTGTGCGGCTCTGCAGCCCAGCCCGGCCACCCTCCGCCAGTCTGCCCCGAGAGGCGATGGCGGCGGTCGCGCCCAAAGGCCCGGCTGAGGTGAGTGCGTCCCCGGGGCCTCACCGCCCGCAGCCTCCGAGCCGCAGACCCCGCGTGCGGGCGCCGCTCAGTCCCGCAGCCCGGGTCCCGGCGTCCGGGCCAATGAGGCGCGGCGGGCGGCCTGCAGGGTGCCGATGTGTGGGAGAGGGTCTCAGGCGGAGGGGCGCCTGGGCCGAGGCCCAGAGGTTCGGCAGCCGGCGCCGGCCCTGGCCGCGCGGGGTGCAGGGAGGCCTGGGCCCCCGAACCCGCCGTCGTGCCGTTCTTCCGAGGCTTGACCCTTTGCACGTTCGCATGGCTGCAGGAGTGCTGCTGGGCCCACCGGGCGGGGAGGGAGGCCTTGACCCTCACCCACACGTTTTCTGGAATGTGGTATCTTCGGGTCCTTGAGCGCCCTTTCTCCCGGCTTGTGGCCTGGAGACCCTGTAGAAACCCCAAGCTCACAGGCTGAAGTCCAAGGCAAGGCTTAGATGGCTTCCCCATTTTTGTCAGCCGATGTAAACGGCGGTGGAAGGTTAGGCCAGGGGCGGGTAGCGGGATGTGCACACGCATGAGGTAAACCTGAGGCGAGAGGTGCAGGAAGCTACAGGTCTCGTCTCTCGTGGTAACAAAGGGCAGGGGAGCAAGAGTCAGGGTTGGACTGACGGCCTGGGAAACTGTCTGTCTGTCCTGGAGCCAATGAAAGATTTGGGTCAGAGGAGGGAGTGATACTACCGAGGCTCTAACTGGCTCCATCTGGCTGCAGGATGGTTATAGATGGTGGGATCGAGGGATGCGGGAGGAAGATGAGGGTGGAGGCCACCGCCATAATTCGGTGGAGGGTTAATTGATCCGAGTGGTGTCCTAGGAGATGTGATTGGACTCTGGATGTGTTGTTTAAATGGCAGCTCTTATTTTCCAGTGTGGTCAGTGAGGGAGTGAAACAGAAGACTCGGGGATAATCCTGGGTTTTTCTTCGCAGCTGAGAGAATGGAAGCTCCATCAGCTGAGATGAGGCAGGTGGTAGTAGGAGTATGTTCATGGGAGGTGTCTGAGATTCTTTGCAGAGCTCTAAGTGGAAGCAGTAAGCAAGCAGCTAACTGCACAGGTCTGGAAATCTGAAAAGGGTTAAGGATGGAGACATGGAAAATGTCACCACTATTGTGTGGGCCAGGGTGAATGAGTTGTCAGTCACATTTAGGAGCATCTTTCTGGTTATGGTGGTAAGGCTGTTAGGGTGCCAGGAAGGGGTGGGGTGTGTGCTTAGGGGCTCAGGACTGGCTCTCTTGCTTGGATACCTGGGTGATGGTTTTGGACTTCAAATAGAGGTGAGGGAGGTAAATGACCATGGAGGACGAGTGTCTCAGGTGCTAAATAGTGGCCCAGGTTTCCAGTGGAAGACTAGACATGAGATGGGTACAGAAGCTTAGGAGTAATTGAGGCAACATGATACTCATGATATTCACCACTCTGAGAACTCCACCAGGATTTTGTGTGGACTTTTTTGGGGACTAGGGCGTGTCATTCAGCCAGGAGAATCAGGTTGTCTGTGACCTGCAGCTGGGGTTACCTGTGTGAGTCACTCGGCCTAGGGTGGGCCACCAGTGAACTGTATCTTTAAAGGGGGATTAGGTGGACAGAGAAAGGTTATGCTGAGGGGACACCAAGTGCAGCACAAGCTGAAGAGGACCATGGGTATCTGAGATCCACATATGGTTTTGTGTTAAGACTGACGCCAGGAATGGAGCCAGGCATGGAATGGAGGCCTTTGTAGAAGGATTTGGGGCTGCCACTGGACACATTGGTAGGTCTAGGGTAAAATTGGATGCTGTTGCCAGTTGTATTAAGGTCCAGGATTATGTACTGCCTTTACATGTGATCATAGCTGGAGGGACTCAAATGGCCTGAGTGCAAGTTCTGCCACTGATAAGGTCTCCTGGTCAAACAGCCTTCTCATCAATGGGACCAGGTGCAGTTTCTGCTTCCCTCTACATGGATTTGTTTCCTACCAACACAGAGTTATTCAGACAAGCTAATTATATTATTTCACAGGAACCAGGAGGTACCCCACTCTCTTGATCCTATAAAGTTTGCATCCTACAGTTACTGGTTGTTCACCCTATTTCAGAGTGCAACCTCTACATTGTCCTTGTGGGCGTACTCTTCCCAGGTTGTGAATCTATGTGATTGATAAACTGCTGTTCATTTCCTCTGGTCTGGTGTCATGTGTTTGGTCATCTCCATAACACTAATATGGGAATCCCACCCCCACCAGTGGGGTAAAGAGGAGGTGATTAAAATACAAGTAACATGTAGGAACGCCAGGGGGATTACTTTAGTAGTGACCCTAGGCACATGGCTGTGGGATCTACAGAATTATGTGTTCTTCGAGAGGAGGAGTATGCCTGATGACTCCAGGGTCCTGGTTTCAGACTTATGTGACCTTGATCACACCACACCGGTGGACTAGCCTGGCACGAGTAGGTGGAGCCCCCTACACCAGGTCCACAACTCAGATATCTGCTTGTCCACCTTCTCTTCTTACTGATGGCTGAACCCTGTGATCATTGAACTTTATGAGGAGACAATGGTGCCAATGGCACCAGAGCCTGGTTTGTCCTTTGAGTTGGGGAGATTGGGAGGATGGGCATAGAGTAGATGTGGCGGGAGAGATTATGGGTTCTTGGAAGAGGAGCTTTTTGTGGTTTCATCTGTCCCCTTAACGCCAGGGCAGGGTGACCTTTGAGGACGTGACTGTTTACTTCTCCTCGGAGGAATGGGATCTCCTTGATGAGGCTCAGAGACGTCTGTACCAGGATGTGATGCTGGAGAACTTGGCACTTATAACCTCCTTGGGTAAGGTCTTGCATCTCACCCCTGTGCTGTGAACTAGTCTCTGCCCTTCCCTTGTTTCCCAGGAGCAGGTCTGTCCTCACAGCAGGACCCTGGGCTCTGCTTCCTTCCCCAGTTCCCTGGGTAGGTCCTGTGGTTGATTGGGCTAAGGTGTGTGTACTGCTCTCTCCTTCCTTGAGCAGACCTAATTTCTGCTGTCATGAAGATTTGCAGAGAAAGAATCAGGTTCTGGAGTCTTCCAGTGAACCTGCAGGACACTACCTTACTTGCCTTCTCCTTGACCAGGTGACTTTGTCTAGATCCAAGGTACTTGTGTGCCTAGGTTTTGCTTCTTTTAGGTGATGTTTCCTCATTGCTATCACTGATATGGTTACTTCTTAAATGGACTGTAAGCTGTTCTTACAAGACCCTTTTCCAAAGTTCTCTGTGTAATATTTCGTTTTCTTTCCCATGGGCTCTCATGTGCTGAGTTGTTCTGGGATAGTGCTGGCTACTCATCTGTCCTGCCTTTCCCTTAGTACTTGTGTCATCGAGGTGCCATGCATCTGCTCATTGGGGGAGTTGTGTTGAGTTGGAAAGCAGTGGTTTACAGGATATACATGAATCTGGCCACAGCAAGACAGGCTCCGAGGGAGCCTGGCCTTGAAGAGCGGCACTTGAACGAGGGCATGATGTCAGTGCTGTGTTCAAATCATACCAGAAACCTATTCTGTTTGACTAATATTTTGATGCCAGTGGCCACACTTCATTTCTGTCTTTCCTTTCCCTTTCATGACACTTTGCCAAATTGTCAACTTTACCACTTGTCACTTCTACTCTGACTTCCATCCTGGGCTTAACCTCACATCTGAACTCCATGTCTTACCTGTTTTGCTCAGTGTTCCATCTGCAGTGGTTTCCACATCAGCCCCAATGTATTGTGTTTGAGGTGTGCACATAGTCTGCAATAGTCCTTGAACATTAACGGCCTGTCACAGTTATATCTTCTTGGGTCTTGACACACCCTTCTATGCTGCACTCATGTCACCAATAGACAAGTTCCTTCAGAAAGTTGTTAGTGAAGAAATGTATCACGGACCTTATCTTTCCTCTCTGTCTCACACTGCACAGTGGTGTCATTCACCTCATGGAGCCTTTCACATTTTGTATTCTTGATAGCCCAGTACTGCTGTGCAGCTCCATCCTCCACTTGAAACAACAACTTGGTTCCACACACAATCACATGGACTGATCCCTGGATTAGTTAGACACACACTTGTGTAGTAGCTGCCTCCTCCCACCAAAGGCAGCATGATTTCACCAGCATTTCTTGCTTTCAGGTAGTTGGCATGGGGCCCAGGATGAGGAAGCACTTTCTGAGCAGAGCATTTCTGTACAAGGAGTGTCACAAGTCAGGACTTCCAAGGCTGGTGTGTCTCCCCAGAAGGCCCATCCCTATGAGATCTATAGTGTGGACTTGGGAGACATTTTGCACTTGACTGAGCACCAGGGAACACATCATGGGCAGAAACTATACAAGATTGGAGCATATGAAAAACAGTTGTATTTCAGTGCAGAACATCAGCATCAGAAGCAGCACTTTGGAGAGAAACTCTTCAGAAGCAACAGGGGCAAAGCCTCATTCATGAAGGACTGCAAATTCTGTGTGTCAGGAATGCCCTTATCCTGTGGGGAGGGTGTGAGGGACTTCCTGGCCAGCTCAGGAGTTCTCCAGCATCAGGCCACACACACCAGGGAGAAGTCAATCAGGAAAACTGAGTGTGGGACAGCCTTTCACAGTGGGGAAACTCATCACAGCTCTCGAGAAAGCACAAAAGACTTCAGTTGTGAACGCATACTTGTTCAGCACCAGAGAGTCCTCACTAGAGAAAAATGCTACATGTGCAGTGAATGTGGAAAATCTTACAGCAAAAGCTACAGCCTTAATGACCATTGGAGAGTTCACACTGGGGAAAAGCCCTATGAGTGTGGAGAATGTGGGAAGTCCTTTAGGCAAAGCTCTAGCCTCATTCAGCACCGGAGAGTTCACACTGGAGCAAGGCCTCACGAATGTGATGAATGTGGAAAATTATTTAGCAACAAGTCCAACCTCATTAAGCATCGGAGAATTCACACTGGAGAAAGGCCATATGAGTGTAGTGAATGTGGGAAATCCTTTAGTGAAAGCTCTGCGCTCCTCCAGCACCGGAGTGTTCACACTGGAGAAAGGCCTTATGAGTGCAGTGAATGTGGGAAGTTCTTTACCTACCACTCCAGTCTCATAAAACACCAGAGAGTTCACTCTGGGTCAAGGCCCTATGCGTGCACTGAATGTGGAAAGTCCTTTACTCAAAACTCCAGCCTTATTGAACACCGTAGAGTTCATAGTGGAGAAAGGCCTTATAAGTGCAGTGAATGTGCGAAATCTTTTAGCCAAAGCTCTGCACTTCTTCAACATCGGAGAGTTCACACTGGAGAAAGGCCTTATGAATGCAGTGAATGTGGGAAATTCTTTACTTACAGCTCCAGTCTCTTAAAACACCAGAGAGTTCACTCTGGATCAAGGCCCTATGAGTGTAGTGAATGTGGGAAATCTTTTACTCAAAACTCCAGCCTCATCAAACACCAGCGAGTTCACACTGGAGAAAGGCCTTATGAATGCAGCGAATGTGGGAAATCTTTTGGTCACAGCTCTAGCCTCATTAAACACCGGAGAGTTCACACTGGATGAAGGCCTTATGAGTGCAGCATGGATAATTATTTATCCATAGCTCCAACATCAGTGACCACTAGAGTTTTCAAAATGGAGAAGGGCTTTATGAGTATTGGAGTGTGGGAAGTTATTTACCTTTGATTCCAGGCTCTTAAAACATCATAACATCATGTTGGATGAAGGCCTTATGACTGGCTAGTATGGGAAATAGTTTACCAAGGGCTAGCCTCATTAAATTCTAGAGAATTCCAACAGAGAAAAGCCTTATTAGCACAGTGGATGTGAGAAGGCCTTTAGCTGAAGAAATTAACTTCACTGGATAGCACAGAGAGAACTACCTTAATTGCACAGCTGTGTTTCTTTGTTCAGTGCAACCTTACTGGAGGAGACCCCTTACGAAGATGCCATTTGCCCTTATTGCATCTCATACATCCAGACATGCACATAAATTTCAGGTTTATGGGGACTGCGTCGTACTTTTTAATCTGCCCAGGGCCATTGCCAGACTTATGTCACTGCCAATTCTATAGCAGAAGCCATTTCAACTCGACCTCCTGATCGGTGACCTCAGTGGGCAACATTTATTCATCCCATAATGTTCAGGGAAGTAAACTTCAGTGTTTTCCCATTTGTGGGATGATCCCTGAGTAGCCTCTTTGATGAGTTAGGGCATGGACCTTACCCAGTTTGGTCTAGAAGATACTGTTAGACATTTGAAAACATGGAATATATTTTTAAGGGATGTTGTTGGTCTCACATGAGTCCTGTGATGGTATTTTTTAGTTTCCAAGACTGTGCCTACTGTTGCTCTTTTTTGTACAGCAATAAAGGTTTTATTGTTTAAGCCACCATTAATCTTGGAGGTTCTATTCACTGTATGGGGTGACTTGAAATTAACTGGGTTTGCTAGCATGAAGGAGTGAACAGGTTTGGTTGGGATCCCAAACTTTATGTACCTCAGAGTGGACAGTGATGGCACAATATCTCTCTTCAGTTTTGGCCTAGTTTGCATTGCTGCTCAAAGCCTTTAAGGAAAGATTGCAGAGCAGCTTTGTAGTCCTCATTTGTAGCTTAGATGCCATGGTATTTTGTAGATTCAGAGTTCAACCTGAGGAAGGGGTCATTGTGATAACCTTCAGTGCTTCTGACCGCAACGTGAACTTGCGGTGACACTGCATCATGTTCAGCACTGGTGAGGGACTGCCTGCCCCCCAGGTTCTGCAGTGGAACTATGGGCCCTGATGTCTTGAAGTCTATAGGGTAACATTGATAGTTTTAACATTATAGGGATCAAAGGAATGATAATTGTTACAGAAACACTGGATTAATAGGGGGTAGTGAAGACTGACACAAACTGGTTGGCCTGCACCTCTTTTAAAGGGGCATCCACAGTGTTCCAGTCACAATGGCTGTGAAAGATGAGCAGGTTCAGAAATTCTCAGGCTCTCCACAGCTGTATGTTTATGTGGTCGAGGGCCCTGTTAGAATATAAACTAAAGGTTTTGTGGATTCCTGTGGCCCCTCCGGGCTGGCCATTGCTGAGCAGGAAAATGATAGAAGGGGGAGCTCAGCCCAGCGATGTGGTCTTTGTGACTCAGCTTATATTCTTGTTGAAGAAATTGAAAACCACTTTCATTCTCACCTGTGTTTTCTGCCACTTGAGGCAAGTGCCCTCGCTCTTGTGAGGAGAGAGAACATGGTCATTATGGTTGCCAAACCGGATTTTCTAAAAAGAAAGAAATCCAGACTTTAATGTGAACCATATTTTTAAAGTTTTAATGAGGTATAAATGACATGCAATAACCTGTCTATATTTAAAACATACAATTTGGTAAGTTTTGACATCCATATAAGTCCATGAAATAAGTCAATCATAATAATAAATCCATCACCCCAATATTTATTTACCTTTTGTCCTTTGATAACCTCTGACCTCTAGGCAGCCATTGATTTGCTTTTCATTATAAGAGATTAATTTGAATTTTCTATCATTTTATATGATTGAAATTATAAAATATTTAGTCTTTTTCTTGGATTCCCTTATGTGACATATTTTGAAATTCATCAAAGGTGCTCATATGAGTAGTTCACTCTTTTTATCTTGTTTGAAAGTATATTATCAATGGACCACTATTCATCTGCTTATGGATATTGTTTCCAATTTTTGCCATTGCAGATATAACTGCTATAGAAGAAATTGTACACAATTCTCCATATTGATGTTTCCTTTCTCTTTTCTTAATACCTGGAAATGCAATACCTGAATCAGAATGTAGATAAATGTGTAACTTTAAGAAGTACCAAATTGTCATCTAAAAGGATTATTCCTTTTGTGTTCCTACCGGCAGTGTGTGAGAGTTCCAGTTTACCCATAGCCTTGCTAATAGCGAATATGGCTTTTAAAATTTTGACTCTTTTTGTAAATATGTAGCAGTATCTCACTCTGGTTTTAGTTGCATTTCCTTGACATTTTGTGATGTTGAGCCTAGCTAGTGTACAAGAAATATGGGGGAAGGGTAAACAGTATAAAGAATCAACAAGGCAAATCTAGATTGTGGCAAATTCTAATGGATAGCAGTGTTAGCAACTTCATCAAGGTAATAAGAATTAAAAAGTGATAACGGTACATACAGGTTAAAAGACTGCATCCAGACTGCAATCAGTCTGCATTAAATAATGAATACAACTAACAAAATTCAGCACTTACAGCAATTTATCATAATTTTAAATATTTTTATGTTCCAAAGTTGCTGTAGTTACATAAGAACCTTTACATTTTAGAAATATTCTGAAGGAGTTATGTGCAAAATGGCTCCACTAAATGCATGGGATACATGAAACAAGAATGGTATAAAATGACAAATAATGACAGGATAATGACTTCCTGATAGTCTTTTCCATTTTTAGATATATTTGAAAATAGCCTTTACAAAAGGTATAATATGTTCTGAGCAATTTTATAATGGTGAGAAGGATAAATTTAAAAGGGCAGGAATAAACTTTTAGTTTTAATAGTATGTAAATATCAAATGTATATTTTAAATATAAGCGGTTTAAGTCCATTATGCCTGAATTAAACTGTTTAAAAACAAATATTCAAAATTTGTCAGTTCCTAATTTTCCCCCCATTTTAATAGATACAGTGTGTGTGTGTGTGTGTGTGTGTGTGTGTGTGTGTGTGTGTTGGGGCATTTTTTATTTTATATGAACTGATACACAAAAATCTTACAAAAGATTTGAGGGCCCTTTGTAGCCTTAAAATAAAAACAACTAATACCAACCATAGAAAGTTGGAGAAAGCTTTTCATGTCAAGGCCTATTTTCCTTCTTTTGCAGGTAAGAAATTAGGGCCTACAAAGGGGAAGTGACTTGCACAACTAGTTAGCAGGATCGGAAGTAAAATCTAGGCTTACTAACCTAACCCTCAGTCAAAAATTAAGAGGAAGATAGAGATTTCCTATATTCACCCTGCTCCCACCAAGCTTACCTTCCAACGTTATCAACATTCCCCTCACCCCCACCCCCACAGAGTGGTACATCTGTTAAAATTGATGAACCTCCATTGATACATCATGACAACTCAGAGTCCATTGTTCATATTAGGGGTCACTATTGGTGATGTACATTCTGAGTTTGAACAAATGTGTAATGTATCTACCTTTAGAGTATCACATAGAATTTCTTCACTGCTTTGAAATTCCTCTGTATTCTGTCCATCCCTCCCTTGTCCTTGCCTTACCTGGGAGAACCACTAATATTTTTACTGTCTCCATAGTTTTACCTTTTCCAGAATGCTATATAGTTGGAATCATACAGTATGTAGCATCTTGAGACTGGCTGTTTTCACTTACTAACATGCACTTAAGGTTTCTCCCTGTATTTTTTTTCTTTTTTTAGGTGACCTCACAGATTGCAAAGACCTTGTCAGCTTACAACCCTTCATTTATTTTTTATTTTTTATTTTTTAGGTGGTCTCTCATCCAAGTACTAACCAGGCCCAACCTGCTTAGCTTCTAAGATCAGATGAAATCGGGCTTGTTCAGGGTAGTATGGCCATAGACTCTCCCTGTCTTTTCACGGCTTGATAGTGCCTTTCTTTTTAGAACCAAATAATATTCCATTGTCTGGATGTACCACTGTTAATCCATTCACCTACTGAAGAAGACATCTTGGTTGCTTCCGAGTTTTGGCAATTATGAATAAAGCTACTATAAACAATCACGTGCAGGTTTTTGTGTGAATGTAATTTTGCAACTTCCTTGTTGCTGGGTTATATGATAAAGTATGTTTGGTTTTGTCAGAAACTGCCAGTGTCTTCCAAAGTGCCTGAATTATTCTCACCAGCAATGAATGAGTTCCTGTTGCTCTACATCCTCACCAGTGTTTGGTGTTTCCAGTGTTCCAGATTTGGGGCATTCTAATAGGTGTGTCATGGTATCTCATTAAGGATTTTTGCATGAGAGATACTGGTTTGAAGTTTTCTTGTAATATCTTTTGGTTTGGGTATCAGGGTAATGCTGTCCTCTTAGAACGAATTAGGAATTATTCCCTCTGCTTCTATCTTTTGAAAGAGATAGCAGAGAATTGGTATAATTTCTTTCTTAAACATTTAGTAGAATATACCAGTGAATCCATTTGAGTAGGGTGCATTCTTGTGTCGAAGGTTATTAATTATTAATTCAATTTCTCTTTTTTAATTCTTGTCACTCCTAATTTACAGTTTTTGTAGTTGTCCAACAGTTCTCGGGCATTCTGTTTTGTTCTGCAGTCTTTTCTGTTTGATTGTTTTTAGTTTTGGAGGTTTCTGTTGAGATGGTCTCAAGTCAGATTCTTATTTTAGCTGTGTCCAGTCTACTAATAAGCTCATGAAAAGGATTCTTAATTTCCATTACAAAGTATTTGATCTCTAGCATTTCTTTTTTATTCTGTTTTAGAATTTCCACCTTGGTTTACATTGCTCCCTCTGTTCTTCCATGCTGTCTACTTTATCGAGCCCTTATCATATTAATCATAATTACCTTAATTCTCTGTTCTCATATTCCCACATCCCGCCTTTATCTGTGTCTGGTTTTGATGCTTGCTTTCTCTTCAGACTTTTAAAACATTTTATTATGCTTTGTAATTTTTTATTGATAGGCATGATGTACTCAGAAAAAGGAACTTCTGTAAATAGTACTTTTGTTCTGTGATGTTAAAGTGTGGGGAGAAAGGAAGTGTTTTGTGGTCTTTTGATTAGATCCCATCATTTTTTGCATTGTAATTTCCATGAGTTCTTTAGAAGTGTATTTTTAAAGCTTCTAAGTTTAGGAAGCTTTGTTAGTAGTAGTTCAGAGTTTTATTTGCTTTTATCAGAAAACTATTGACATATAACATCATGTGAGATAGGATGGCTAGAGTGGGCTGGAGTTGGGTATTTCCTTTCCCCAGGTCATTTAGGCTCTGCCTAGTTTCTCCTGGGGGCAGACTAATAAACAAATCCTTGGGCATATTTCAAAATAGTTCTCTTTTCTCTCTCCTTGCTAAAAGCACACGGATTATTGCCCTGTATTCACTGTGAGAACCAGGAGGGAGTCCAGGAGGGAAAATTCCACAAGAGTGAGGTGCTCTCCCCATGACTGTATTCCCCTGGAATTTTTATCTTATATTTGTCTCCACTGAGCCTCCAGCACTTGTCCATTACAGTTTAGGTTCCAGCCTCGGTGCTGCTTCCTGTGGTGCTTTCATTTTGGAGGTTTATACTTAGGTAAGTGGTGATTCTCTTTATTTGCCTCTCAAGATCTCCAACTTGGGGACAGTAGTTTGCCCTATGACTGTACTTTTAGGCATCTAACAAGTTTATTCTGTCAGTTCAGCATTTTAGTTGTTAGGTTGGAGTGGTAACTTCCATCTCCTTATCTGCTGGACTGGAAACCGGAAGTATCCTCCTGCCCTTTTTATTTTATCCTTCTAACAAATGAAAGTACTGTACAGTGACATTGTTAAGGTCTAAGTGTGTAACCCCAAAATTCACCTGTTGAAATCCTCACCCACAAAGGTGATGGTATTAGGAAAAGCCTTATGGAGGTGCTTCTGTCATGAGAATAGAGCCCTCATGAATGGGACCAGTGTCTTAGTAAAGAGGCTCCAGTGAGAGCCCTAACTCCTTTCATGTGAGGACATAAGAAGTCTGCAACTCTAAAGGACCCTTACCTGACCCCATAAAATATGTCAGCACACTGTTGTAATTTATGTAAGACTAAGGTTTCATTTGTAATTATTAAAATCAATAAGTTATATTCATTGGGGTTATCAGCCAAGTTATTTCCATGAATTATTCTGTTTCCTTACTCAGTGTGTGAACATGAAGCATACCTCATTTTGTCTCAGCCCTTTCTTTCTTGAGCTCCAGTCTTTCACAGCATCTTTTCTCTCTCTTTGTGCCTGAAAGAAATTACACATAATTAATAGTGTAAATTCTGTGAAAGGTGGACTTATACTTTTAAATGCTAAAATTTTCCCCACCTTTCCTGTAGAATTACAGCACTTATACCTACCGTCTTTTACGATTTTTATTTGCCTTGGAAGAAAATACTCCAAATTGCTGAACCCTGATTTTTCACATTGCCAATGACCGTCTCCAACAGACTCAGGACCTCCCTTACCCTAACGCAAAAAGAGGGTGTTTTGTTAAGTTTTTAAAAATTGTAAAACTACATGTCGAGCAATTTATTATTTTAGCCATTTATAAGCATACAGTTTGGTGGTATTAAGTACATTCACAATATTCTCATCATGTTAACTCTTCCTTTGATTTTTAAAAAGACCCTGGATTTACAACTTAGAGTTATAATTTGCCCATTGAGAGCCCCCCTCATTCAGATGTGCCATCTATGGGGTTCAGTCAGTTTGGTGGTAAGGAGTTGGCGCATGAAATCCCAAAGTGGCCAGATGATAACACTGTAAATTCAAAATGACCTACCTACCAAGTTGGCCAAATGTGTCCAGAAATCATTTAAATTCATGTGCCTCTGATGAAATTGTGGCTCCAGAAACTCTGGCATCTGTCGCCAACCTCCTTAATGTTCTTCTACCCTTTCCTCTTTTGGCCTGATATCTTGCCCAATTGTTTACAGAGGAATTAGATCCTATCCAGCAAAAGCCAAATCATCTTCTCATCTACTGAGAAAAGAAATGCACAGGTCCACACCCACGTTATTCTTTACTCCCTGCATCGTGTCTGAATGGGACCAGTTGTCCCTCAGAAAAACATATCCCTCCTGTCAAAAGCCAAACCTGAGGTAAAAGACTTCAATATAAGGAAAACCAGAATATCGTTTTGAGCTATAGACTTTTTCAAACAATACCCTCCAACAAACAGCAGGTACAAGGGCAAACTGAGCCAAACCTTTTATTTGAAGAGGAGATTACCCCCCTCCACCCCCATGGAAGATGTTCTCTGTTTGCCAAAGGGAAAGTGATATCAAGGAGGGGACCCTGAGAATGACATAAATCTCCACAAACACACATTCTTAAAAGTAATTTGGTTTTTCCTTTAGCATCTCCACGTAGTTTAGTTACTTTTCCATAATCACCTCTCTTTGTTCAATCTAGTATCAAATCATTTAGGTTTTGCCACCCTTTTGGGTCTTTGTTTTTTCTTAGCAGGGCTCCCATGTCACATAAAACTTAAGGATAAGACATTTGTATGCTTTGCTCATGCTACTCTGTCTCATGTCTATTTAATTGTCAAGGCCATCCTGAGAAGGTGGAGGTAAGGTTTTGCCTCAGTGACATCTTCCTTTCTGGTGCCTCTGAATTCTACCTCCTTCATTGGCTAGATTCTACAGTGCTGACATGCTCTCAACTACCATCTTAAGAAACTACAAATATGGGTGGATCTTTAAAAACAACATATCATACAACCTAGTAATCATGTTCCTTGGTATTGATCCAGCTGAGTTGAAAATGGACATTTACACAGAAACCTGCATGCAGATTTTTACTGTGGCTTCATTCTTAACTGCTAGAACATGAAGATAACCAAGATGTCCTTCAGGAGGTGAACAGACAAATGTACTGGCATGCATCCAGGCATTGAATGTTATTTGGTGCTTAAAAGAAATGAGACTGGTGAGGGCCCTTAAGTGTGTATTACTAATTGAAAGAAGCCAATTTGAATAGGTTACATATGTTATAGTTCCAACTAACATGACATTCTGGAAAAGGCACCATTCTGGGGAAGGAGATGAGTGGAAAATAGGTAGAGCACAGAATGTTTAAGGCAGAAACCATTCTATGTGATGCTGTAATTGTGAGATTCGTGTGTACAAACCCAGTGGAATGTGCAAGGCCAAGGGTAAACCCTGATGTAAACTCTGGAGTCTGAGTGATGATGATATGTCAGTGTAGATTCATTAATTCTAACCAACACAGCACTCAGTGTAAGATGTTGACAGGATAGTGGGGAAGGGGAGGCTCTGAGTGTGTGTGTGTTGGCAGGGGAAGTGGGAGAATAGCAAAGGCAGAGCAGGGAGCATATGGAAGATCTACTATGCTCAATTTTGTTCTGAACCCAAGTAGAAACCAATACACGTTTTAAAATTCCAGTACTATCACATAGCTGGCCTCCTTTTGAGAACCCAATTTGTCCAGGCTACTTTAGAGTCAAACTTCTGTGAATACTTGTACTTTCCCCACACATCCTTTCAGTGTCTTCACCTGACATCCACCCCTCCCTCATCCCACGTATTTCACTACATTCTTGGCACCCACCAGACTGCTCCAAAAACTGCTCTTGCCCTGGACACCGATGATTTCCATGGTGAAAAGCTAATTTCCACTTTCCATTTTCCATCTTATTGGACACTCTAGCAGCTGTAGGAGAAGAACATTCTCCTCTACTCTTAGGGTGTCTGGTGGGGCCTAATATTGAAAATGACCTAAGGCAGATTAACAGGCAAAGAGCAAACATTTTATTAAATGTTTACACCTACATGGGAGCCTTCGCAAGAGAGTGAAGACCCAAAGAAGTGACCTGATAGGAAGCTTTACCTTTTAGACAAAGAATCGATAAGATTTGTCAATTCGTGAAGGGTTGACAAAACAGAGGGTTTGGGGGTTGCGCTGTGGGTATTTGGTGGTGAAGAAGCAAGCAGGAAGATGGCGAGTTTAACAGGTTTCTTGGTACAGGTTACTCAGACTCCAGTTCTGAAAACCTTCCACCTATGGTGATTAGACTGACTCTCTTCTTCCCGGTGCAGGGAGGGTCCCTTTCAGCTGAGGGTTTAATCTGTTCTCGGGAAGATAAAAGAGGCTCACAGTGTCCCCTTCCCGACACGCTGGAAACAAAAAATTTCCTCGTCTCTCCCCTGTTGCCTGAGTCGTGCAGTGCAACTCCGAGGTGGATGCCTGGGAACGTGGGGGCGCCCTCCACCCGCTCCGAGCCGGGGAGACGCGCTCCGAGGCGGGCCAGGACGATGCGAGGTGGCGGCGATCGGGATTCCTTCTGCCGTTCTCGCGGGTTGTTGGGCGCCCTCTGGTGGCACGTCCTTTCCGCGGAGCTCGGGGAAATAGGAAATGGGTGGGATTTGGATGCGGTGCCCGACGCAGAGTTCTAGGAAGCCGGCAGCGCTGTCAGGTTGGCCCCGGTCCCTCCCGTTCCCTGGAGATGGCACGGACAGGGCCCCGGGAGTCTGACCGTCGGAGGGGTGGGCCAGCCCTCACCACTGGTCCTCCGCCCGCAGAAGCCGATGGGGGTCTCTGGTAGAGCCGGAGGCTGGCCTCGGGGGTGCATGGAGGCGCAGGGACAGCGTGACGGGAACGCGTACGTCCGGATCGTCAAATAGGGTTTTTCTCAAAATTTCCGGGTCTCGCTGCCGGGGTGAGAAATGGCCTGGGTGGTACACGGAGCCGGGGGTAGAAGGCTTTGGGCCGGCGCCTGCCCATGGGGTGAGCCCGCCGACCAGCTCGCACCCCCTCTGCCACCACGCCCTGGGGAGACCCGATGACGGTCCCTGGGAGCTCTGGGGGGCTCTCCGTAAGGGCCGCGGCTCCAGGAGCCCGCCGTGATCTGCGGACCGGCTGCAGTGCCCCAAGTCGGTGTTTTCCGCCGCCACGTAGGCAAGGACCCGCTCTGCGGTGGTTGAGGCCAAAGAGGTTGGCGCTCTGGGCACGCAGGGCTGCGGGCATGACCACGACCCCCGCCAGGCTGTCTCCACTGCTGGACCACCCGCCAGGCTCTCGGAGCCGCCCCTCGTGCGCGGGGCCCTGGCGGCGGTGTGGGCTGCGGAGGCTCCCACGTCGCTTGCACACGCCACCGGAGCCCGGTGTGGACATGACGATCCAGCCTTCCTGCCGCGGACTCCTTCTGGGGTCTTCGCCTGCCATGTCCTGTGAAAGGGGGTGAGGCTGAACAGCCCCTCGGGTTGCTGTTGTCTGGGCTCCCCTTGGGCTTCGCTAGTGATGCACATGGCCCTGCGCAGACGAGGGAGGACGCTCTGCCTGCTGTGCGCATGGCCTCGCCTTCCCTCTCCAGGCCGGGCAAGAGATGCGCTCCGAGGAGGACTGAGAGGAGATTGGGTGTCCGGGTGGCTGTCAGAGCCGCCATCCTGCATCCGGATCCGGGCCGCTGACTTTCGCGCGGGCTGTTGGGCGCCATCTGGTGGTGGCGTTTATAGTTTCCTCCCTCAGAGGCCCTGGGGTAGTCGGAAGGGACGAGATTCCACTGCTGTGGAGTTCCAGGAGGCCAGCAGCACTGGCCGGATTGTTTCGGCCACAACCTGGCATCATCGCTGCATTTGTTCACCAGAGACTGCACCACACAGAAACAAGAGTGACTTTCACCGCAACACTCGCCGCAAGTGGGGCTCCACGTGGAATGTGAGAGGGTGTCCCGCGCCTAGATAGCGGTCTGCTCTGAAGGTGGTGACCGGTCTAGGCTGTATGGGAAGCCCCAGGCAGGGAGGCCACAGGTGGTGTGCAATCCCTCCTGAGACCTCCTCCTCATCGGAGGCGCCTCTGGAATATTTTCTAAGTCTCCATCTGGGATGGAAGGACGGGGCTGGCCCTACCAACTCATGTCTACTCTGCTACCATGCCCAGAGGGTTGACTAGATGGCCCCCAGAACTCCAGGTGATGGCCTTGGGATAACATTTATGAACTGTGGCTCAGCCATGGGTCAGCATGCCCCCATGACCTGTGTTTTGGCCCCATCAACTAGCATGGTAATTTTTTCATTCAAAATTGGTATTTTCTGCTGCCAGGTAACTGGTTACTCTTTGCTTTGGTAGTTGTGGCTGAGGAGGTTTTCTGGGCTTGACCACAATCTGATGCCCAGTTCTGCTTGTGCTACTGGAAGCCTTTGCTTGGTTGGGTCTGTGCACTGGCTCTCGTGCTCCTTAGCCTGACCATGGTGCCATCTACACTCCAATGCCCCCCACACACATGTGCTCTATGCCCCAAACCTGGTGTGGTTATGGGGACCTCACTTGTAGGGCTGTGCCATGTGGCAGGCATCCTCCATCTGGGGTTGTCTACTGCCCTCGCTTGAGGCAGCACGTCCATGTGCTGTCTCCCCAGGCTCTCCTGAGAGCTTTCAGTACTGATCCATGTGGTGCTTACTCTCCCTTGGCCCGAATCAATGTTTGTGGGGTGCCAGGTGCTCTTTCCATGACCCTTTACCCCTCCTTGCCCTTGGAAAGTGGAGTTGCAGACCCCAGACCACCGTGGTCTTTGGAGAATGACCTCCTGGCATCAGCACCCAGAGCCCCGTGACATACTGGCCCCTCCTGGCGGTAGGGAGACTCCCCACAGCAGTGTCTGAGATGTGGGGCCCAGTTGGCGAGAGACGCTTTTCCAGTGTTCTTTGCTTCCCGTAAGCAGGGATGAGTATGCCAGTTAGGTCGCAGGGCACCAGCACCTTGGGAAACTGTCATGTTGTCAGTTCATACAGGTGTGATAACTTTACTAGTTTCATGATGAAAACAGTAATCAGAGCAACACAGGCTCTGCAGTGCAACAGGCCAGAAGTAACATGGGCTCTTACCCCCAATGTGGGCTCTCAGGTCTCCCTGTGCTCCCTGTAATGACACCGCTGTGCCTGGTAGGCCAGTGTCTGTGGCGACACCCCAGTGAGGCCTCTGATTGGAGATAGTAGCCTCAGGAGGCACACCCAAGTGCCCCTGCTCTGGTGGTAGACCCTTGTGCTGTTCCCATTGTACATGCATAGAGCCCTTACAGTGGGTGACAACCAACCAGGGGTGGGGTTGGCAGGTCTTTGTCTTCCACAGCCACACCTCCCCTCTACCAGGTTGGTGCTCCGTGAGGTGCCTAGGGGGCATCACTCCCGAATCCTGTCCTTGCCAGTGTCCAAGACTAGATGGGGCCTCATGTGACCAATCAGTGGCATTGAGTGTCTTTGTGTGTGCGCAACAGTCTAGGAGTTGAAAAGAACTGGGCCAAGCCCCTGAGATGTGCCCTCCCAGTGACCAGTTGCTGTTCTGGTGCCATAGGGCTGCTCTGTACTGAGGCATCTCAAAGTGAAGCCCGAGTTTCCTGGCATCAAGGTTCTCCATCTAGCTGTGGGCCCGGGGCTGAGCATTTGACCTGTCAGGGTCTAATCAACCATGTGCCTGCAGCACCTGGGCCTCGGCTAGGCCTTCCTACCTGAGCATGCTGGCCTTGGTGGCAGATGCCTGTGTACCCTTAGTAGACTAGCATCTCAGCCTCACCACGGGAGTGGGGAGAGCTGTCCAATGCATTTCCCACTTTGAGTGGGGGGACTACTTGCTGTGTGTGACCTCCTCACTATGCCTGGGCCACCAGGACATCACCAGCCAATGTTGCTCTCTCCTACCTCACTGATCCTACCAGCAGCACCTGCTTCTCTGTGGACCCTGAGAAGGACTATACCAACTAACAAGGGCTCCTGGTGGCTAATTTGGCTCAAACTTAAAAAGCAGCACCTAGCAGCCATGGCTGAACAAGAGATTCTCATGCAAACTGTGCTTCTGGGAGAAACGGACTAAGGTTAGGTGCCTGCCTGCCCAACCAGCCAATTATAAAAGAGTTCCTGGAATCATATTTCAACCAATGGTACTGACTGTCCAATCCCAGTTGTGCAACTGTATTCCAATCAGCAATTTCACTGAGCAATCAGGACTTCTACGTGAGGCAGCTTGGAGAGTGCACTTTCACTCTTCCACTGAAGACTATATCCCCACTGGTGCTGAAACACTGCAGTTTTGCCAGGGGCAGCCGGCACAGGGTAGAGAGGAGTGGATGGACCTCAGCAGGTGAAGCAGCTGGAGCAGAGCTGTCTAGCTGGGGGAGGGGCTGTGTGGCCCAGGTGCACCTCACAGCCATGTTCTCCTAATGTAACACTGTTGAGCTATTTTCACAGCTGCACTGCATCACTACTGAATCAAATTTCCTTCCTTGACTCAAACTGGAGAGACGTGTTGGTGATGAATTGGCACTCCATGACCATCGGCTGGCATCTCAAAGATGAAGCTGTGTGTATGTATGTATGGCTGGGACAGTGAGACTGCAGGTAGGTCATTAAGTTAGTTATGGGTCCTTTGGCCACTTGGCTTTAACTTGATAATGTAGTTCTGGTGCTAATACACACCTAAAAGTGATGACCCGCCCTTGTGAGATGCTTGCCTTTTTCAGATCAAAATGCCAACCCATTGGCTTTCCCCCACTGGAGGCTTTGGAGACTCTGTAGAACTGGCAAGGTTAGTTGTTAGTAGAACTACCTCGCTAGTTGTTAGCTTCTCCTGGTGGCCACAAGCCAGCCATTGGAACATATGCTCTACCCCCTTTCATTGGTAGTGATGGTACCAACCATAGTGACCACAGGTGACAAGGCATTAAGGTTCAATTCTGGAGGAGGGACTGCCTTAAGAAATGGCCGCCACATCCAAGGAAGGCAGTGGGCATGCAACTTGCCCCTCTGAAGCAGAGGGAGGACTGAAAGTCTGTTATCTGAGGCCATTTTTGCTGGCTATTAGCAGGGCCTGCAAAACCAGAGGGAGCACATAGCTCTTCTTAAAGTTGGAGGTGTTTATGTTTAAGATGAAAACAACAATGTGTTTCCTGGTGACAAAGAAAACGAGAGTAATCTGGGGTAGGTAAATCATGCTCATGGAAACAATGGCAACTTGTGCCACCATTCTAAAGCAACCTTCCTGCTAAGGCCATTAGACACAGAAGCCGTGTCATGCTATAACCATGAGACCATAAACTTATTGAAAGTAAATAAAAGTGATTTATCCTCATTAAAAAAGTATTTTTTTTAACCTGCAAAAATATGTTGCAATGTGAGAATCATGAAGTCCAACCAAGGAAACAAATGTTATGGAGGAAAAAAGACACTGGGAGGGGTTGTTTTGGAGAAAAGTGAGAATTTAGACAACTGTTTCTCATTGGTCAGTGTCTGGAATAATCAAGAACTTCTTGGAGATGCCAACATAGCCAAAAAAAAAAGGAACACCCCCTTCATTATCAGTTTTCCATGTAAACAAACTGTGGTGTGTACATCCACAAAGCAGCATAGTCCTCAGCAATAAAAAGAATGAAGTATTTCACATGACTGACATCTCTGGATCTGAAAGTAATTATAAGCATGAAGGAACTAACTTAAAAGTAAATCCTAGTTGCCGTAAAGGGCAGAGAGGTCTTAAAAAGAGCACAGCTGAGTTAAGAGTTTTTAGGTGTGTTTTTGATCATTTTAATTGGGTGCATACCTTATCCCAAAACTAACTGACTTAAAGCTGCAGTTCCATAGCACAGAAGTGTGGATTCCCCACTTACCACACTTATTTTCCTAAGAGGTTTAGAAATACTGAATAATGATTTGAGAAGTGCAGCCTTGCAAATATGTTCTTAATCATTCATTTGCCAGTGTTTGGCCTGGGCCTTGGCATCATACAACCAATACCAGACATTAAGGCAGCACATGATTCCTTTGTAGCAGTTGGCAAACAGATCCCCTACAACAGAGCTTGGCATATATGACCTCCTTGGGGAAAGGGAACCACTGTATACTTCTTGCAAAACCACTGGAGGTTGTCACAAGTCTACGTAGTCCTCTGGGCTGACATACAGGGTGCAAATGAGAACCATGAAGCCCTGTAGTCTTTCCTAGGAGGCTGTGGTCACAATGTTGGCACTGGGAAGCAGGTCAACCTTTTCAAGCTGCTAGCATTACCTAGAGTGTCTTGGCTGAAACCATGCCTTGATTATTAGAGAGGAGGGAAGTACCAGATTAGGAAGGATAGGTTGACATGAGGTATAGGCACTGACATTATCACAGCCCTCCTGTCATGCCCACCCTAGGATCTGGCAGCCTTTGAGCCTATGCTATTTGGGCTGGTATTATGGCATCCTGTGGAAGCACCAAAAACTGCATATGATGCTACCAGTCCTAAGGAGATAAGTGAGGGACAAGGTGAAGGACTAGTGCTGGTCCATATAACAGACAACAGAAAGAAGAGGAGCATCTTATGAGAATGTGGTTCCCAAAGGTAGTGAAGGAGGAAGAAAACTGGGGCTGAGGTGTGCCATGTCTGGACCCTTACCTACCCAGCTGAGGGGAGGCAGGCATGTGAGGTAAGTATGGCCCATGAGGCTCACTGGGGCTGCACATTTTGGGACTACAAGTTTGAGAAGAGGGTGGTGCTCAGTCACTCACAACAGCCCCAACTTCTAGCCAGGAACAGGGAAACGAAACAGTAGCTCGGGTCCAAAGGGGAGAGCAGTGCAGCAGCCCTGGGAAGGAAAGCAAAGAGAATCTAACCTGGGGCCTTGGCAGGGTGAGGGTTCTTACCCAGTGAGGCCACAAGTACAAAGTTATTCAGCTTGTAGTGTGGGAGAGGCATCCTTGAGCCTTGTTGGAGCCCCCACTTTTCTATCCATGACCATCTTTGAAGGCGAGATGACCTGCTAGGAGGGGAGAGATGAAAACACAAACATCTGTCCCACACACATGCCACATGATCATCCAACTCAGCGAGGATCAGGCTCTGGTGCTGCCGTCACTCTCTCCTCAGGAGGAGGTCCAGATACATGGCAATCTAAGTTCAAGGACTGAGGCTGAACCTACTGCTCATGTTACATTACAAAGTTCTTGGGGAATGATGTCAGAAATATGGCGGAGTGAGATGTCCACAAATATCTCCCCTTGAAATAACAATAAACTGAACATCTAAAACTCAACAAAAAACACCCAACCTGCACAACCAGCACATCTGAGCATGGGACCTGAGAATAAGAGCTACCATAGGAAAGAACCCCAGGAGTCACACGGTAGACTGGGAGAAATAAAAAACCTGATTCTCCTTGCAGCCGGAGTACCTGCCAGAGGAGGGGGACAGAAGAAGTTTCGGTGGGTTCCCTGAACAGCCCTACCTGAGAGAGCTCTGAGTGCCATGCAGCAGCAGTGCCCAGGGATCAGGGCAAAAAGCAGCCTACCCCCACAACACAGAGGCCCGCCCCCCACCCAACATCCTCTAAGAACAAACAATGTGGAGCCCCAAAGTAATCTAAACAAATGCTACCAAAACCGTCACTAATGCTACCAGGACTGAGATTGAGGGTATGAGCATAATTGAATATTTATCAGAAAAAGAAAGGGCATGTTCACTTTATATAAAGCAGGGATCCAAGAGGCTTAGATGCCACCTACTGGAAACCAAATGTAAAATGCCTTCTTAGCAATAGGCTAAAAAGAGACCAATATTTAAGAAATGTTTCAGGGGGTGGGGAGGGAGAGGAAGCAGAATATATTTCCATTAACACCCAGATGGAGAAATAGTCCATTAAACACCACAACCAAGGTGACAAGGTGTCTGAGAAAGAAAAAGAAAAATGTTCAAAAAATAAGCTTAAAGACCTATAAATATGTGACTTAAATGACAGAATTAAGGATGGTACTGCCTTAATGAGGTCCAAAATAATTCATATCAACAATGCCAGGAATTGAAAAAAACAACTAGATGATCAGAATGAGTTTTTTAGAAAGGAGATTGAAACCCCCAAAAAGAACCAAATAGAACATCTGGAGTTGAAAAACACACTGCAAGAGATGAAAAATGAAATAGCAAGCTTGGGAAATAGAGTTGCCCAAATGGAGGAAAGGTTCAGTGATATCGAAGACAAAAATCTAGAATAAATTAGAAGGAAGAAGAGAGAAACTAAATTAGAAAGCATTTTCAGACAAATAGTTGTTGAGAATTTCCCAAATCTAAGGAATGAGCTGGGCTTGGAATTCAAGAATTCAACAGAACCCCCAATTATCTTAACCCAAAAAGGCCTTCTTCAAGACACATTGTATTACAATTATCAAAAATCAATGACAAAGAATTCTCAGGGCAGCCAGGAAACTGAAGATGGTAACCTAGAAAAGAAAACCCATTAGATTATCATTGGACTTCTCAGCACAAACCTTACAAGACAAAAAGGAGTGGAATCAAATATTCAAACTATCAAATGAAAGAAACTACCAGCCTTTGTATCCAGCAGAGCTCTCTTTTAGGTATGATGGAGAAATAAAGACCTTTCCAGACATACAAAAACTGAGGGAATTCTCCACTACAAGTCCTGCAGTACAGGAAATACTGAAAAGGGTCAGCTCACATAAAATAAAATGACAAAAAAATACATAACTATGAGTAAGGTGATTAGCAGGCAGATAGAAGCAGAGGACTGCAAACCTTACTAAGAACAGGGTATTATAAGCGTGAACAATAAAACAAGATTTGCTTTTAAAGATAGTAATGAACATTCAGCATACATAGGGACAAACTGAAAAAACAATTACAGGGTAAGATTTCAAAGATCCAAATTCACAAATGAGAATGAAGATTAGGCACAAGCAGAAGAAAATGTACTACTATGTATATATAACTATTCTTTACAAATTTGTAATGGTAATAACCACATGCCAGATTCAGAACTGAAGTATATAACATAAAATAAGAAGGACCAGAGGTAAAATCCACAAGACTCGACACCCCCCACCCCACCAAAAAAAAAAAAAACAAAAACAGACATACAAGGACAAGTAAGCAATAGAAACAATGAGCTACCAAAGATAAAATAGCTATAGGAAAACCTCATATTTCAATAACCACCCTAAATGTAAATGGACTGAACTCACCAATAAAAAGGCACAGAGTTGCAGATTGGATCAAAAAACAGAATTCAACCATATGCTGCCTCCAGGTGACATATCTCAGCTCCAAAGACAAATATAGACTCAAAGTGAAAGGGTGGAAAATGATATTTCAAGCAAATGTCATTCAGAGAAAAGCAAAAGTAGCAATACTAACATCAGATGAAACAGACTTCAAAATAAAAAAGGTAAAGAAAGATATTGAGAGACATTTCATAATGATAAAGGGAATCATATACCAAGGAGACATAACACTTATAATATCTATAGTCCCCATCAGGGAGCCCCAAAATATATAAAATAATCAGTAAAAGAACTAAAGGGAGAAACAGACCAAAACATTATTGTAGTAAGGGACCTAAGTACCCCACTGTCCGATATGGACAGAGTATTCAAACAGAAAATCAATAAAGAAATAATATCCTTAAAGGATACATTAGACCAACTGGACATAATTGACATTTGCAGAGCCTTCCATACCAAAACAGCTGCTTATACATTCTTCTCTAGTGCACATGGAACATTCTCAAGGACTAACCATATACTGGGATACAGAGATAGCCTCAACAAATATAAGAGGGTTGAAATCATACCAACCATATTATCTAATCATAATGCTTTGAAACTAGAGATCAACAACAAAAAGAAAGCAGGAAGAACAACAAATATATGGAGATTAAACAACATGCTACTGAAGAATAACTGGGTCAGAGAAGAAATAAAAAGTGGTCAAGAGATACATAGAAATGAATGATAATGATAGAACAACATATCAAAACTTTGGGACACAGCAAAAGCAATCATAGAGCGAAGTTCATATCATTACAGGCTTATGTACAAAAACAAGAACAAGCCCAGATAAAAAACCTAACACTTCATCTTAAAAAAATTAGGAAAGGAAGAACAAATGAGGTCTAAAGTCCGCAAAAGGAAAGAATAAAAATTAGAGCAGAAACAAATGAAATTGAAAACAAACAAACAAAAAAAAAATAGAAAAATTAATGCAACAAAGAGCTGATTCTTTGAGAAGGTTAATAAAATTGACAACCCCCTGGCTAGACTCACTAAAGAAAAAAGAGAAAGGACATAAATAGATAAAATGAGGGATGAAAGAGGGGAAATTGTGACAGATACTGCAGAAATACAAAGGATCATACAAGAATACTATGAAAAAGAATATAACACCAAATTTAATAACCCATCCTAGACTGAATCTAGAACTGGAAAATCTAAATAGACCAATCAGCAGTATGGAAATTGAAGCAATCATCGAAAACCTACCAAAAAGTAAAAGTGCAAGACCAGATGGCTTCACCAGTGAATTCTACTCAGTATTCAAAGAAGATTTAATACTATTCTCCTCAAATTCTTCCAAAAAAAATCAAAGAGGAGGCAATACTTACCAACTCATTTTATCAAGCCAATATTACTCTGATACCAAAACCTGGTAAAGATAACACAAAAAAAGAAAACCACAGACCAATATCTCTAATGAACACAGACACAAAAATCCTAAATAAGATACTAGCAAACTGAATACAGCAACATATTAAAAAGATTATACTATAGTCAAATGGACTTCATCCCAGAGGTACAAGCATGGTTCAACATACACAAATTCATTGTGATACACCACATAAATTAAAAATAAGAAACATATGATCATATCAATAGATGCAGAAAGCCTTTGACAAGATACAGCACTCATTTATGATCAAAACATTTAACAAAATTGATACAGAAGGAAAGTATCTTAACATAATAAAGGCCACATATGACAAACCCTCAGTGAACACTATACAGAATAGTGACAAACTAAAAACCTTTCCTCTAAAATCAGGAACAAGGCAAAGCTGTCCACTCTTGCCACTGTTATTCAATACAATATTGGAGGTCCAAGCGAGTGCAGTCAGGCAAGGGAAAGAAGTAAAAGGCATCCAAATAGGAAACGAAGAAGTCAAACTCACTATTTGCAGATGACATGATTCTCTATAGAGAAAACCCTAAAGACTACACAAGAACACTACTAGAAACAATAAGCAAATACAGTAAAGTTTCTGGATACAAAATCAACTTTCAAAAGTCCATAGCATTCCTATACTCTAATAACGAAGTGTCAGAAAATGAAGTGGAAAAATAATTCCTTTTGCAATCACAAAAAAAAAAAGGAGGAGGAGTAGGAAGGAGAAGGAAGGAGGAAGAAGGAAGGAGGGAAGAGGAGGAAGAAGAGGAAGAAGAAGAAAAGAAAGAAAGAAACAAACAAACACAAACAACCACCACCTAGGAATAAATCTAACGAAACATGTGAAGGACTTGTATGATGAAAACTGTAAGACCTTATTAGAAGAAATCAAAGAAGATACAAAGAAATGGAAAGATAATCTGTGTTCTTGGATTGGAAGAATCAACATAGTTAACACAATCTTATTACCTAAAGCATTATACAGATTTAATGCAATCCCCATCAAAATCCCATCAGCATTTCTTAAAGAAATAGAACACAAAATCATCAGATTTGTATGGAAGCACAAAAGATCATGAATTGCGAAAGCCATCCTGAGAAAACAGAATGAAGCTGGTGGCATCACTCTGTCCAACTTCAAATTATACTACAAAGCAACAGTAATCAAAACAGCATGGTATTGGCAGAAACACACACAGACCAGTGAAACAGAATCGAGAGTCCAGAAGCAAACATATGTATGTGGGCAAATAATTTTTGACAAAAGAGCCAAAAACATACAGTGGAGAAAGGAAAGCCTCTTCAATAATGCTGCTGAAAAAATTGGAAAGCCATCTACAAAAGAATGAAACTAGACTGTTGTCTAAAACCACACACCAAAATTAACTCAAAATGGTTTGAGGACCTGAATATAAGACCTGAAATAATAAAGTGCATAGAAGAAAGGATAGGAACTAGATTCAAGGACCTTGGACTTAAAGAGGATTGTATGAATTTTACCTCCAAGGTATGGGAAGTAAAAGCAAAAATAAATGAATGGGACTACATCAAACTAAAACCTACACAGCAAAAGAAACCGTCAACAAAGTAAAGAGACAACAATCTGAATGGGAAACTATATTTGTAAACAATGCCTCTGATAAGGGCTGAGTATCCAAAATATACAAAGAACTCATACAACTCAATAACAACAAAATCAAATGACCTGATCAAAAAACGGGCAGAGGACCCGAACAGATACTCCTCCCAAGAATTCATTCAAATAGCCAAAAAACATATGAAAAGATGCTCATCATTGCTAGCTATTAGGGAAATGCAAGTCAAAACCACAATGAGATACCATCTCACACCTGTTAGAATACCTGTTATCAGCAGGACAAATAATAACAAATGCTGGAGAGGATGTGGAGAAAAAAGGAACCCTCATACGCTGCTGGTGGGACTGCAAATTGGTACAGCCAGCATGGAAAACAGTATGGAGGGTCCTCAAAAAACTAAGAATTGATATGCCATATGATCCAGCAATCCCTCTACTGGGTATTTACTCCAAAGACTTGAAAACCCATATCCAAAAAGATATTTGCACACTGATGTTCATAGCAGCATTATTCACAGTTGCCAGGACATGGACGCAACCTAAGTATCCTACAACAGATGAATGGATAAAGAAGATGTGGTACACATATACAATGAAATATTACTCAGCCATAAGATGAGATAACATAGTGACGTTTGCAACAACATGGATGGATCTTGAAATAATCATGCTAAGCAAAATAAGCCAGACAGAAACAGTTGAATACCACATGGTATCACTTGTATGTGGGACAGAAACCTAAAAGCAACAAATAAACAGGACAAACAAACAGATACTCAGAGACATGGGCAATAGACTAGCAGTTACTAGAGATAAGAGGGAGAGCGGGGAGGAGGGAGATAGATGGGGTAAAAGGGGTCAAACATGAGATGTCAGAAAGAAATCTAACTATGGGCAGTGAATACACAATACAATGATATATATGCTTTACTGTTGAATTCTACACCTGAAACTTACTGGATTTCATTAACCAATGTCATCATAATAAAAAATAAAATAAAATATAATTAAACTCTCAACATATTATATGGTGATGCATATACCTTATTGACTTTACCATTTTTTTGAACTTTATAAAAATAAGACTAAATAAAAATCATTCCATTGCAAAAAATAAAAGCTATTGGACTATCATATGGAGTAGGCTCTATTTCCCCCCCCACCAAGCCAAGAAAGTCAATTTAGTTATGTAATATATTTTTAAAAATCTATAAGATGGTACTATTAAGAGAGAAAACAGGATGAAAGAAAGCTTACAATCAAGATTCTGTTTTGGTTTAGTATAAATGTTTTTAAAAAGGCAGTAGGAAAACACAGAGGCAGGCACTCCTCTTAGAAACATGAAGATGAAACCTGTATTTTCACATTATCAGTTCATATAACACTTTATTCATTATAGCACAGTGCTAGGAAACCCCCTTGTTTTTCCTTCCTTCCAGAGGTGAAATCCATCCAGAAGAATGAATGCTGTTACACACACACAGTGGAACAGTTAGTACTCAGCAGTAAAAAAGAAATGAAGCAACCAGGTATGCAAATAATCTGCATGAAGTTCAGATATATTATGCTTAGAAGAAAATATCAAAAGTGCCATGTGCTATGCATGGAGAGAGGACTGGTTTAATACCCCTGAACTGCCAAGGTGTAAGAGAAACACAGAAAGAAAAGGAAGTCTCCAGAAACTAGTTATAGAAGAATGCAAATTAGGTGACAGAATTTAATTGCAGTTATAGAGAGAAACTCAATAAGGAGTTCTAGAAAACTCAGGGAGACACTGAATCAACAAAAGGGGGTACTGACTGAAACTCTAAAAAAATAACCAAACAAAAAAAAACAACTCAATAGAGACATGCATATTAGAAAGCATGGAAAGAGCAGGGAGAGAGAATTACTGAGCTTGCCTTGACACAGGTGGAAGGGAACCAGATTTTTTAAAAAATCTGGGCTGGCTCCACTACAAAGCATAGATATAAGACTACTGGATCCATCCCAGGAGGGAAAAGGGTACAGAGGAAAAGGGTTAAATGTATGTAGGGTGAATATGATGACAGGTGAGCAGGAAGAAAGAAAATGATGTGGAGGCAATTACCAACTCACAGTAACCATGCAGCAAGAATCCAGAGATTGAGACAAGAAACAAGATAGAAGGGGAGAAGAATCACAGACAACCCCTAAACCTATAAAAAAGCAGACAAATTTCACAAGGGGGAAAAAATAGGGAATAATTAACATTTGTTTTTTGGTGCTGTAAGTCCTCAAAGATTGGTAATGGACCCAACTCACCAATCAAAAGGCATAAGTAGTGAGATGGATTAAAACAAGACCCATACGGTGGTGTCAGAAGACCCCTCAAAGCTGAAAGTGGATGTGATAACTAGTCTGGCAGATAGCATCCAGGGAAAAGCAAATGTAACTTATCTGTCAGACAAGATAGGTTTCAAGACCAAAGGCACAACTAGAGACAAAAATGGAAATTTTATGATGATGAAGAGGACACATACTAAGACATAAATAACATTTATCACTAGATATGTCCTGATCTGGGAGCCCCAAAAGATAAAGCAAGAAAATATTACTACTGAATGATGAAAGTACAAATATGGCAGGGGACAGGTCACCCACACAGAAAGACTGCCCTTCATGGCATTCTTTGCAAATACATCAGGGACACTGTAAATGACATACTCCTCATGCCCAACAATATTTTCTATCTACAATGGTATGAAACTGGAAATCAATGAGGAAGAAAGTAAAAACCCACAAAGATAGGGAGATTAAACAACAAAGGGTCAAAGATCCAGAGACAATAGGATGACATCCCCAAATTGGGGGATGCAGAAAAAGCAGTAATAAGGGAACAGCCCAGCATTACAGGCCGACTGAAAAAACAAGAAAATCTCTTACATGACACCTTAAAGAAAGAAGAAAGGAAGCTAGCTCAAAGTCAGAGAAGGAAGGTGGGGAACAGGAAAATAATAGCGATAACCATCAACAGAACTGTAACAACAGACATATTCGTTGAAAAACAACATTGACAAACCTATCATTGGCTAGACTCACTAAAAAGAGAGAAGACTCAAAGGATACAAAGATACAAAAAATACAGAGGATATATAATATGCCAGTAAGTAACAAAAAATTATGAAAACACCATTTACACTTGCATTAAAAATACCCAGGAACAAATTTAACCAAGGAGGTAAAAAAGATGTGAGTACTCAGAAAATTATAAGCCACTGAAGAAAGAAACAGAAGAGAAGATACAAATAACCTGAAGTATATTAATTAATATCTTATTCAAAGATAGGAAAACTTAACATTGTTAAAGTGTCCACTACCCAAAGCAATGTATAGGTTCAATGCAATCCTTATCAAAAAGACACCAATGGTACTTCTCACAGAACTAGAACAAAAATAGAGGATGGTACCAGTATAAAAAGCAAACAAATAGGTCAATGGAACAGAATAGACTACCGCCCTCCCCCCCGCCCAAATAAATCCATTATATATGGTCAATTTATGAAAAGGGAGGCAAGTATATACAATGGGGATAAAGACAGTCTCTTCAGATACTAATATACCAATATACAAGAAAGATTACACTCAAAATGGATTAAGAGACTTAAGAAGACCCAAAACTACAAACTCCTTAAATACAGGCAAGTACTCTGACATTCCCCTTAACAATTTTTTTGGATATATCCCCAGGGAAGGGAACAAAAGATAAACAAATGGGACTACATCGAACTAAAATGATTTGCACAGCAAAGGAAAAACCATCAACAAAATGAAAAGACAACTACTGAATAGAAGATAATTTCCAATTCATCTGATAATTGGTTAATATCCAAGGTACACAGAGCTCATAACACCCATTAAAAAATGGGCAGGTCCCGTACACACATATCTTCAAAGAAGACAGATGATGCTCAACATCACCATCAGCAGGGAAAAACTGTAAAACTACAATAAGATATATAACCTCTCCCCTCTCAGAATGGTTATCATCAGCATATCAACAACGTGGTGGAGAGGATGTGGAGAAAAGGAAACCTCTGTGCACTCTTGGTGGCACTACAGGTTGGTGCAGCCACCACAAAAACAGCATGGAGGTTCCTCAAAAAAATTAAGAATTGGACTACCACATGACCCAGCAATTCCACTTCTGGGTATTATCTGAAGAAACTGAAAACACTAACTTAAAAAGATATGTGCACCCCTGTGTACATTATTTACAATAGCCACATGGAAACAAGTGTCCACAGGCAAATGGATAAAGGATACCATACAATGAAATATTACTTAGCCAAAAAAAAAAAAAAAAAAAAAAGGGAGAGAGAGAATGAAATCTTGCCATTTGTGACAACATGGATAGACCTAGAGGGTATTTATACAAAATATTATACTAAATGAAGAGAAAAACCACATACCATGTGATTTCACTTACGTGTATGTAGAATCTAAAAAACAAAAGAGGAGCAAAGTCATAAATGAAGAGAACATTTTGATGGTTGCCAGATGGGGATGGGTAAGAAAGGGAAGGAGTTAAGATGTACAACTTGCCAGAAATAAAATAGTCAAAGGGGATGTAAATTACAACAGCATAGGAAATAGTCTTGGATGGTGCCAGATGTGCACTAGACTTAAACCAATCTAATATATTGTATGTAAACTATAATTGAAAATTACAAAAATTTAACAACAACAAAAACAATAGAGGAAACAAATAAAACCAAAGATTGGTTCTTTTAAAAGACAGCAACAAAATTAGTTAAATTAATTAGAAAAAAAGACATGATTTATTAAAATTAGAAATGAAAGTGCGAGGATTACTACTGGGTTTACAAAAATAAAGGGTTGTAAGAAGTCCTGCATAAATACAGGAGAAATGCTTCATAAAACTGAATTTGGTAATGATTTCTTGGTGATGACACCACCAAAAAAATAGGTAAACTGAACTATATGAAAATTAAAATCTTTGTGCATCAAAGGAAAATACCAACGGTGAAAAGGTAATCCACCACACAGACTGGTAGAAAATATTTGCAAAAGACACTTCTGATAAAGTATATTATCCATTATGTTCAGATATCTTAAAAACTCAATAAGAAAACAACCCAATTAAAAATGGCAAAATACAGATGGCAAATAAGTATATAAAAAGATGCTCCACATCATCAGGGAAATACAAATTAAACAGTGAGATACCACTACACATCTGTTAGAAGGGAACACTGGCAAATAAATACCAAATGCTAGGGAGGATGCAGAGCAACAGGGACTCTGGTGAGATGCAGTTAGGCAGTTTCTTAAAAAACTACATACTCCTAAGTTTCAGCATTTGCATTCTTTGATATTTATACAAATAGTTGAAAACATATGTCCACACAAAAACTGGCACATGGTATTTATAGTAGCTTTATTTATTAAACTTAAAAGCAACCAAGATGTCATTTAGAAATATTCTGTATGACACTATAATGATGAATTATATATACATAATTATACACATTTGTCCAAACCCATACAACACCAAGAGTGAACCCTGAGGTCAACTATGGATTTTAGGTGATTAAAAGCAATCAAGGTATGTTCATTAATTGTAACAAATGGGTAGGCTATGCATGTGTGAGAACAGGGGTATATGGGAAATCTCTGTGTACCCTCCTCTTAATTTTGCTGTGAACCTAAAACTGCTCTAAAAAAACTATGTATTAAAAAAGGCAACTCATAAAATAGAAGAAACTATTTGCAAATCATAACCTGATAAAGGGTAAACAACCAGAATAAACAATCAGAACTCCTACAATCAATACAACAACGAGAACATAGGCAAAGAACTTCAATGCACACTTCTCCAAAGAGGATATACAAACAATCCAAAGCAGATGTAAAAATGCTCAACATCACTATCATTAGGGGAATGCAAATCAAAGCCATGATACTTACCACTTCATACCCAGTACACTATGATAGCTATTATTTAAAAAACAAAACAAAACAAAACCCTCCCCCGAAAAGAGTTGAATAGGATGTGGAGAATTTGGAACCCTTGTGTATTGCTGGTAAAAATGTAAAATGGGGCAGCTATGGTGGAAAAAAGTATGACAGAATCTCATAAAACAAACACAGATTTACCATAGGTTCCAGTAATTTCATTTCTATGGACATAGCTAAAATAATTTAAAGTAGGGACATAAGGAGACATTTGTACACCCATGTTCATACTGACATTCCTCACAATGGCCAACAGGTAGAAACAACAGAAATGTCCATTGACCACTTACTAAATAAAAAAATTGTAGTATACATAGAGAGGAATATATTACTCATCTTTAAAAAAAAAAAAAAATCCTGTACATGTCACAACATGGATGAACCTTGGAGACAAATATGCTAAGTGAAATAAGCCAGACATGAAGTAACCACCCAGTGTATGATTCCACTTGTATGAGGTATCTAGATGAGTCAAAATATCCTAACAGAAAATAAAATGGTGGTTGCCACAGGTTGGCAGGAGCAGAAATGGAAATTATTGTTTAATGGGTATACAAGTTTTAGCTTGGGAAGAAAAAGTTCTGGAGAGGGATGGTGGTGATCAGCTGTATAACAATGTGAATCTGAATTGTATATGCTTAGAAATGGCTAAAATCACAAATTCTGTTAAGTAAATTTTACAAAAATAAGTCATATTACTTACCACAGGATTAATAGTTAAGCAAATGATTTTAGTGTAAATGAAGTGATGAGTTTTTCAAAGTTTGGGTGTTTCTTACCTGCCTTGTAAGCATGTAAGAAAATATATGTAAACCAAACACAAAAATGTTCATTACAATTTCAGCTATTAAAAGTGCCTGTATAACTAAGTCCACACAGTTTTACATTTAAAATTTTCTGAGAAAATTGAGGTTCCTCTGTCCATGACTGGGCCTGGGCAGCTCCACTAGCCTGGCTGACTACCATATCCCTTTTCACATGGACATGAGGGTCTGCTGAGACTTCAAAAAGGCAAACACACACCACTTTCTACCATTATCTCCATCCCAGGCATGACTCCTTGCCCCCTACTGCTTTCTCTTCTGAAAAACTCCCCTTGTACCACAAGATCCGTCCCCTTTTGAGGCCCACTCACTCCTGTCTGCCCTTCAGTCCCATTCCTCTCCTCCCTCATTTCAGGATCCATCTGAAAGTAAAACCTGATTCCCTACTCTACCAATCCTGTTCCTACCACAAATTTCCCTATTCCCATTCTTTACATGTTTGGGCAAAAATTCTGGGTGGTTATTTACTTTCTATCATGGCCACATCTGATGTAGCAGGAAAATCTGTCAGTTCTGTCTTTAAGCTCTATGTAGAATCTACACCTGTGGCCACTCTACTCCCTCCTCTTTGGCATAGCCAAAACCAAAATTTTTGGAGCCCTCCTCACTGGTTTCTTTCTCTTCGCCCTCATCATACCTCTTCCCTCTCAGACAGTTCTCCCTGAGCAATATTTGGAATAGTTTTAAACTCAGTGTACCTCCTCTCTTCCAACCTCCCAGGCTCCAGGAGCCCCAGACAGATGGCCCAGCTGTGCAGGCTGCCATTGCAGGCATACCTTCCCCTCATACTCTGATCCTTGCAAACACGAATTGGACCCCAGGTTTCCTGAATGCCTCTGGCTCAAGCGTACCTCCAAGGCTTTGGATGTGCTGGTGCCACAGCCTATAACACCCTTCCTCATGGTGCCTTTCAGAAATGGGGTCCCCCATCCACAAACACCCACTGCTCTGGAGAGGGCCTGGAATGGCAGTGACCTCGGCAGGAGACCCTGATTGGGGCTTTAAGATTTGAGTGTGCTTTGGGCCAAGTGAGGGTCCAGAGAACACAAAAATCAGGTGGGATGCAGTAACATAACCATGCTTGAAGAACCTGTGGCCATAGCACTGCCGGGAGCCCTGCGATATAACGGAGACCTGGGTGGGTGTCCTGGAAGCAGGTCACCCTGGCAGCGCTCACACCAAACCCTAAACACCACACTGCAGTGATGACAGCATTTCTTCTGACTCTCCCAACTCGATTCCTTGGTCCAACCCAGTGACCTTGAGCTTATTACCATCAGTGAAGGGCATCAAGAACCAAAATGATCACCACATGGAACATGCTGGAAGTCTTGCCCCAACGTGGTAGTACTCAAGGAAAGGCCCCTCTCTGGGCTTTCATTGGTCCAGCGCTGCCCAAGATGGAAGATGCATGTTCTGGGAAATGCAGTCCCATTACCCAGGTGGCCGTTTGGAGGAGCACCCAAGCCTGACTGTCTGCTCATTGGCTAAGTGGTATACTGGAGACCAAGAAAAAGTACTTCAAAACTAGAGTCAGTCAGCAAAGCCTACCACTTATAAAGAACAAGATTTAACTTGGGTTTCTCAACGTAAAAGTGGATGCACCGTTACATTTAAAATGTTAAAAGACAGATTTGGCACCATCCTTCATTTTTCTCTTACTACATATATAATAAATATATATTATTTACATATATATTATAGTATGTAGTTTTGATTTCTATATAAAGGCTACTTCAATGAAAATCTTGGAGAGAATATTCAAATAAGGTAATTCAAGTCAAAAGATTTTGGAATAAAATGGAAAGTAAAAGTAACAAACCATCTTCGTATGTTTCATTTTTGGCTAACAATTTTAATATTGATAGCAGACATCTATTATTCTCAGTATTAATTATTTTAACTTGGAGTACTTAATGGTGTTGCAAGACAAAATGACTAATAGATTGCGCTATTAAAACAAAACTCATCAGTTTGTTTAAACTTAGTAAGCCTGATATCATCAAGTGTTGGTAACACTGAAGACATTTGTAAATATTACAAATTTAATTCTGTGCTTCCTGTGGAAAAGAAATTCCTACCTCGTTACATACTCTAGGTAAGTGTTTATAAACTAGAAAATGTGGCATGTCTGCAGTAGTGATATTTATATTTTCCAATACCATGCACAAAGAACCTGTCCAAAGAAACTTTCAACAGAAGGTTGTAGAAATACATATTCACACATTTGTGCTATAGAATAGTAAACAAAAATGAAAAAGTACTTGATAAACACACAAGAACAATGGTAAAGTCATGAATATCATATTGTGCAAATAGAATTAAGCAGATAACAATCCTTATCATACATTTCCATTTGTACAAGGTTTTCAAAGAGGGAAAACTGTACTACATTGGTAAGTGTTCATGGAAGAGTAAAACTGTCAGGATAACCCAGGAAATGCCTACTTTGAACATCAGAAGATGACCTAGGAGATAATTAAAGGTATGTGACATCATTGGAGATCCCTGGGCTCCTGCCTCCCTAAACCCCTCCTGAGCTCTGGAGCCACGTGACCTGGGATGGCTGCATTCATTATCTCTGGGTCTCAGTACTCAGTGCTGACTCTTACCAGCTGTGTGACCTTGAGCAAAGAAACCTTCCTGTCACACCATTATTACCTACCATCCAGTCTGTTCTTCCACCAAGCAGCTTTTGGAAAAGTTTTAAAACTCTAACTCTGTCTTTCACAACCCTCCATGATTTTCAACATCCTGAGAATGTCCATCCAGCTGCTCAGCCTGCCACTCCAGGCATCACTCCTAACATTTTGTCACCATAATATAAACACAGCACTTTAAAATGGAACTGGAACTGCCATACCAGAGGAACTGCCTTGCACATTTTGTGCCTGAAACCTCTGGCATTCTGAAACACAAAACAGACTTTGGACTGGGCCTAAAGCAACCTTAAGCCCCAAAAGAACTATTTGCAAAAATAATGAGAAAACATTTTTATGATGATTGGACTGAAAACTGAAAACATTGTCCAGAATCAACATCACTATCTTAGGTTACCCAGCATCAATGGAAGTGCCCTCCATTGAAGTGCCTCTACTTCTATTCAATACCTCTTGTCTTTGTCTCCTTGTCAGAAGACTATTTGCACTTTTGCTTCAATCAAAGCTTCCAGAACACCCATTTTGTTAAAAATCTGAAAAAAATGCTCCCTTTTGTTCACTTTGGACAGCTTTTTATTCTTAGATTAGCGCATGTCTATTCCCTAGACATACAAAACAGACCCCAGGTTCCTGGGTCCCCTGGGCTCAGCCACCCCCTCCTCTTCTTCACACGAATAGTCCCTCCGCCTGTGACCCTCTCCCATCACCCCACACGTCGCCCACCAGCGCCTCACCAGTCCTGGACACGGACCTGCACAACAGGAGTAGCACCCATATGTGGAGCTTTAGGGATCAGGGTGGCTGAGGGCGGCGAAGCCCCAGGGGATGTGCCCTCACCTCAGCCATCCGACTCTGGGGACGGGAGAGGAGCGGACATGGGCAAGCAGGTCCCTGTCCTAACCCTGGTTACCTGGATGGCATTGCTGAGCCTCACAATGGTCAGTTCGATGGAAAAGCGCCTCCTCAGTTACGTATTCTCAGTTAAGACCCAAAGCTCACAAGACAGGATTAAATCATTTACACTAGGACAATGGTCAAAGTAAAACGACTGTATCTATTTTTTACCAGCATAATATTCAATAGAAATCATTGTTTATACTTTGGACCTGTGATATGCAAATTAATAATCCCTATACTGATTTTAAATCGGTTGAAAAAATAACGTGAATGATAAAGCCCTCTCACAGACTGGTTCTTTAAAATAACCAAGAAAAATTCAGAGAATATGTGTATAATTACTTTAAAAACAACTAAAGGGTAAATTTGAAATTTTTTGATAACTTTGGAATTCAGTAAGACTCATAATTTGGTATTAAATAAATGCTATTGGCATTTTAATGTACATAATTACAGGTGCATATAATAACACATACTCGACTAAAGTTGGTAGAATTTCATCATAAAAGATTGGAAAAAGCACAATTTTCTAGAGAGAAATAGGCCTTTTAAAAAATTGGCTATTAGTGTCTGGAATTAAAGTCTCTTGAAATACTAAATTCCAGGTGAAACTAGCAGAGAAAAACAATTTGTAAATTATTTAGATAATTTTGGCCATCAAAAATTGATAATGCATTTTCCTTGAGGGTTAAATAATATCCACCACTTTTTTTTTTTCAATGATTATGACCCATAGCTTATATCTGCACAAGAAAATTGAAGTGTAAAATAGAGCAACCACTCAAAACTTCATAAGGCCGTTGATATTTTCAATAAAGGTATTATATCTCTATATGATTCAGATCTTGTTTTTTATTGTTGTTTTACATCATTATTTTGCTAGACAGATTATTCATCATTTTTCACTTCAAATTATAACAATAAAGTGTGAGAGTATTAGTAAAAACAAGTAAAAATTTTTAAATGAAATATTTTTTAAATAATTTGTAATAAGGAACCCTGCTATTTTCACTCACTAGATTGAATCTCTTCACTGTCATTTTCCTCAAACAAAAGTTCAAATTTCTTGGCCTGTGCCTATGGCTATGCCACCCCAAATACATACAATCTCATCTGATCTCGGAAGCTAAACAGAGTTGAGCCTGGTTAGTACTTGGACAGGAGACCACCTAGGAATACCAGGTACTGAAGGAGTTAAAAAAAAATTTCTTGGCCTCTGCTAAGCAGTTACTTAGCACACATGTAGCAAGCACCTACTCTAGGCCAAATACTTTTCTAAGTGATCGAAATATATCAGGAAACCAACCAGGATTTTGCCTTCATAGAACTTGTATTCTAGCTCAGGAAGACTAACAAAATCAGATAACCTTGTTACTATGCACAATGAGTACAGAGTGTGAGTGGCAGCTGCTGAAGGTGGTGTTGATATGTGGTGATGGTAACAAAATAGTAGGGGGAGGGGTCTTACAAATCAGGGGCTATTGGGATAAGGACCTGTGGAAGGTGGAGGTTGACTCATGTGCATATCTTGTTTCAGGCCAAGAGGCCCTTCAGAAGGGGTTTGAGAGGCAAATTTAGAGAGGCAACCATAGCTACATTGTGCAATTATTGTGGAGCTTAACTCTGAGAGATCAGATGCCATACAAGATCTTGACCAGAAGTGGTTCATGACTGCTGTTGACATTATACTGTAGAAGAGTCTGGGTGGAAGCACAGAAACCACTTAGAAGATTCTGGATGTGAGATGATGGTGGTTGTGACTTGGAGGGAGCAGGATGATGGTGGAAAACAGCCCAAACCTTGGTACATTTTGAAGGTGAAGCCAACAGGAATCATATAGGATACATGTGAGGAGTGAGAGAAAGAGAAGATTCAAGGATAAGTCTGAGAATTTTTGCCTAGACACCTGGAATATGAATTGCTATTATTAAAGGGACAGGGAAGGCTGAATTAGGGTAGGTTTTTAGGGAAGCTTAGGAGTTTAGATATACACCTAGTTCAGTTTCAGGTGCCTACTGCATGTCTATGAGTAATGTCAAGCAGAGAATCAACTACAAGCCCGAAATTTGAGAGAAGAAACTGAGCTGAACCCGTAAGTTTGAGAACTATTGGCTTGAGGATGATATATCCAACATAGGACAGGGTGAGATCCCAGAAAAGTGAAATAAGAGTTCAGGATGTGAAAACAGAGTGGTGAAAATATTCTTGTGAAATTGCTGCCCCAAAGTAGGAGACATAAGAAGCAAGGAGCATATTTGGCCAAAGAGTAGGCAGGCTTTTACTTAACAGAGAAGATAGTATTTACAGTGCCAGTTGTAAAAGAAAAAAAGGGCATCGGTGGCTCAAATCAAACAAGAGACTTATCAACCACAAGGTTGGGTTCCCATTGGCCACTTTCCCATACTTCTAAAACAAAGGTAGGATATTTGTAAAAACGATTCAACATACTTGTCTGCTAATTTTATCATTTGTCACTTTGCACTTGTTTCTATTGATTTTTTGTTGTGCTAATAGGTAATACATCTTATATTCCTGCTTCTTTGTGAACCCACTTATTTATTGGGTACCAGACAGGATAAACTGCACATTGAGCATTGCATTTGTTAATATTTCTTTAAATAGTGTCAGATTTTGACATGGCTTTCAGTAAAGGAATTTTACAGCAGTTTTCCCTTTGAACACTTGCTTTTAATTACTTTCAGGGTGGATCCAGAGCAGATTTTAGTCTGTTTAATTAAGTCCCACTATCTGGGTGCAATATTTCTAAGAGCCCTACTTATATAACAGGTGTTTCCACTCTGGCAGATGATCAATCACATAAATCTTCCCCAGTCCCGTGTGAACTCCAGGAATTATCTGGTATACTGCCCTTTAGTGGTACTTTCCTAAACCTCAGATAATTCACTCCAGTTACATTTGTACAGATCAGGGCACAGCCAACAATTTCAGTGGATCTTGCCTCAACAATTTGCCTCTCGTCTTTCCCTGTGTCCTCCATCTCTAGGTTCCTACCCTCCCATGCTCTGCCACCTGAATTCTGGTCACATTAGCCTTCTTGTACCCTGATTTTTGTCTCCAGGCTCTAAGTGGGGGAAATCACAGGGCCACAGTCTTTTGTTTCCTTTCTGAGAAGCAAAATATCTCAGTGGCTACTTCTGAATTTCCTAAGACTTTGGTACAGCAGGAAACAAAACCCAAAAAATTGATCAGAAAACAGATAATAAAATAAACAAGATCTTTGCCAGGCAGAGAAAAAACACTAGAGAATAAAACTGTCACAATCTGAACACAGTCTTTTTTCCCAATGGAAAAACCTGGGCCTTTCCCCGATGTGGATTCCACTTGTTCCTAGGGGCTCATTTATAGTGACCAGTAACGTACCTTCCCTAGAACCTGCAGTCAAGTCAACCTGTGATGGAAAAAGCCCCTACTACTCTTGAATGAGAAGCGGCCTCTTGTTCACATTGGTACCGCACACTCTGTGATAGCCCACAAACACCCTGTGTGAGATTGTCACCCAGAGGATGTCCACGATGTTCTGGTCCATTTGGACCAGCTTCCTTCACTCCAGACCTAGAGCTCCAGGTCCTCTTATTATGGTGTTTTTTTTGGGGTGAAGGGGTGACTTTGCAGCAGGGCCGTAGGCAAAGAGAAGCTAAAACCTTGAGGGGCTGGGGGCTAGAGCAAAGGGGCCTGGGAATTGAGTTGATATGGAGAACAGGTGATAGGAAATGCCAAATGCATCATTGGGGCCCGAGGCAGAGTGGGCATCCGTGCAGGAGCAGGCACAATTAGCAGTCCTGGAGATGCAGGTGGCAGGTATGGGAGAAGGGTGCGGGGATGGCAAAGTCAGGAGTTGGTGTGGAGGCTGGGCCCTGAACACCACGCTATGGAAGGAGCTGGCTGACACGACATAGGAGGAACCTGGGGAGCCGCCAGGGCAGGCACAGCTGGACAACAGGGGAGGGCAGGGAAGTCAACCCTCACTCACTAGCCTTTAGGTGAGGAGGAATTCCCGAAGGCTGGGCTGCTGAGGACTGCAGGGGTCAAAGGCAGCAGAACCTGGCACCTGTAGGCCAGAAAGCCCGGGAAGGTACAGCCAATTAGCCCAAGCTCAAACTAAACTCCACCTGGGTACCTGCCTTCTTGACCCCCCCAGCCCCTAAGCCAGCAGCTTGAGATTTCAAGGCTCTGGCTTCCTTCTCCTTGGAACTAAAGCCTCTCTAGGCAAGTTCTACGCCAGTCCCACCCAGCTTCTTCATACCTTTGCTGCCCTGAGTCCAGAGGCAGGGTTCCCCTAGGCCCTGGGCTTCAGCGATTCTTGGATGGTGGCAGATTGTGTCTTCCTGGAGGCTCTGGGAAATCAGGTTCCTGCTTGTTTGGGTGGGCAGAATCCAGTTCCATGTGGTTGTAGGACTGGGTCTCTCTTAAGCTCCCTGGATGCTCTCAGGCTGTACTGAGATCTGTGAAGACACTTTCCTCATTTTATTTGACTGAATTCTGACCTCTTGATCTTGCTGAGCCAGGACAGAGGTTGCAGTACTGTCCTTAGTTCCTAGTGCTCCTCTTCAGTCTGGTGCACAGCTGTATCCCAGAACCAGCAATGGGATATCAGACGGCTATTTTGTTTTCTGCCATACACCTCACTCTTGTTTGCATGCCTCTCCCTGCAGCTGGGAAAGGTTCTCCACATTTAAAGACCCATGTGATTAGATTGAGCCCACCTGAGATGTCTCCTCGCAAAGAGCCTAACATTGATTATATATACAAATCCCACTGACCATCTCTACCAACATTCATGGGTTCCCAGGATTAGGGCATGGACATTGTCAGGAGCAATTATTCTGCTACTACAGTTTATAACCTCTGGTCTCCAGATCCTGCTTGTAAAATATATTGAACCCATCCAAAGATCCCCATAGATCTCACTCCATTGTTGACTCAGCATCCAGATCTCATCTAAGTCTCATTGGCTCAGAAAAACCCATATCTTATCATCTGAACTGGCCAAGTCAGGTGTGGGTGAGGCTCTGGGTATAACCCTGCAGTGCATATTCTCCCTTTCTGTGGGTCTGTAAAACTAGGAAACACGGCATTTTCTTCCCCAAATAAAATGGTGGAATAGACCTAAGATAATAGTTATACATTGTTTCAGAAGGGGAGAAAATGGAAGGGAAAAAAAACGCCGTCAGTCCCAGGACATTTTGAAACCAAGTTAGGTGAACTTCATAAGGATCAAGGCCTGGCAATATCATCTGTGGCTCTGAGCCCTGACTACTAGGCTCGAAGCTCCCAGCTCTGGGTTCTACTCTGAGTCATGCTTCATTTTTCATTAAAGTAACAGGTTTGCAGCATAGCTTCCTCAGCCAGTTTAACAGTGTAACACCTAAGGTCTGGAACCTTCAATTTCATATTGTCCTTTTAGATCCAAGGTGTTTCTATTAGAATAAAAAATTTTTAAGAACTTTGTGGGTCTCCTGTGTATGTCAGAGATTCACTCCACTAGGCAAAAGTTTGGTCCAGATTTCCACCCTGCCTAGATAATCCCATTTTGGGATTTTGCTGAGATGGCTGAGTGACACATTTAAGGTTCCTAGATGCTGTTTATATTGAGGGGACCTCATTGTGTGGCTCAATTGATTTTTATCTTGCTGAGATATTACAAAATGTATATAGCCTCAGCTATTTAAAACATGCTTTCCTGACCATGGATCTCTTCATTCAATGTCTCTTGCAAATTAATGGGTTGAGAATTTCCCAAATCAAGTCTTGGGTCTTTTCTATTTAACAGTTCTTCCCTATAATTTCTTCCCTGTCACATTTTATAGTAATTAGTTAAAAGCTAGGTCACTTTCAACACTTTTGATTAGAAACCTCAACTAGATGTCCATAAAGAGACTTCTAAATGCATATTTGCAGCTTTATTCTTAATATTTAGAATCTGGGGGTAAAATGTTAAGATAAATGAATAAATTGTGGTACATACAGACTACCCAGCAATATAATGAGCTATTTGTACACACAACAGATGACTCTCAAAATAATTGCTGTGAAAAACAAAAATCTTTTAAGGTTCCACTTAAAATTTTAGAAGAGGCAACTTTATGTAATCAAAAACTCACTGCCTGCCTAGAAATGGGAAGTATTTGTAAGCGCACTGAGAGATTATGAAGGGGCATGAGGTCATTCTGGGGGTGAAGGGTACGTCCAGTATCCAGACACAACAGGTAAAGAGCCCAGAGAGGAACAGGAATCGAGGAAAACTACATTCTTTGCTCTGACACTGACCTGGGTCCTATGATAGCCCTGGAGATCCTATTTTCCATACACCTAGTTCTCATACAGCCCCAGTGGCTGGAATGTTTGTTTTCACAATGGCACAATCACTCTCATTTGTTGTAGTCTTTCCAATCCCCATTATTCACACCTAGAATTTCTGTATTACTCTTGTCCTTTCTTGAGACAGTAGGTCTTACAGCTAGTGAGCTGTGTACCAGATTCTGGCCTTTGGGGCATGCAGAACTCATCACCCCTCAACAGTGCTAGAGACTATGGAACATATGCTGGGAACAAGATACTTAATTCATGTTGTTCCCAAACACAATATAGGTCATTACAATAGCACCCTCTTCTAGGTGACATCTGGACCCTCAAATAACTGAAATAGACAAAGTTGGTCCCCCAAGCCCTGAAACCTAACCCAAGATGCTTTTGTCAGCAATGGAAATTAACACCAAAGTTGGACTGACAATTGTCCTCTGCCAACTTGCTGTTCCATTTGAGGCATGCAGAGTTGGAGTCCCCTACAAAGTTTACCTCTTTAGTTTGGCAGGTCCTAGTTGTTTTCAAATCACTTCAAACAGTAAAAAGAACCAAAGAATCTCCAAGATTAAAGATGGCATAAATAACGTCTTTATTACACACAACCAGAGCAACATGAGGCAAGTCTAGGCTTGGTGACTTAGAGGCTGAAAAAATCTGTCACAACTATAACAAGACAAACAATACCCATGAAGAAAACTTTTTTTTTTTTGCTACCAGAACACAACGTAGGTCCTCTTGTTAAAGATGGGTCATGTCCACACCTTTACCAGTCAGTGGGGAGGGAATGAGGACCCCATTTAACTGTTTTAGAATTTCCTCCAGGAATTGAAAAGAGAATACAAAGTTCTGCCTTCTCTGAGGATTACAGGGTGACTAAGCTCGTAGAGTTGATAGTTTCAGCCACAGGAATTGACACAAATCAGGCAAGGAACCTGATAGTGCAATACAGCCCCTGAAAGCCTCCCCTGTACCTGGCATTCATAAGGTACCTCCCCAATGTTAATGTTTAGATATATGAAGTTCAACATCTGATTGATATCTCCCTCTCAAAGGGTAATCACCAAGTTCTTGTTGTGTTGAAAGCACTCCTAAAGCCTTCCTGCAGTGTGAACTTTCTGGTGCCGAATGAGGTGGGAGCTTAAGCTATAGGCTTTCCCACATTCATTACACTCATATGGCCTTTCTCCAGTGTGAACCTTTTGGTGCCGAACAAGGTGGGAGGTTCTGATGAAATCTTTCCCACATTTGCTGCACACAAAAGGCCTTTCACCTGTGTGAACTCTCTGGTGTGCAAGAAAGTCAGAACTTCGACTAAAGAATTTCCCACATTCAATGCACTCAAAAGGCCTTGCCTCAGTGTGAATTCTCTGGTGTTTAAAGAGTGTGTATTTATGGCCAAAGGATTTCCCACATTCACTGCAAACATAAGGATTTTCTCCAGTGTGGATGCTCTCGTGCTGAACAAGTGTGGATTTGTGTCTGAAGACTTTCCCACAATCATTGCACTTATAAGGCCTTGCTCCATTGTGAACTCTCTGGTGTACAATTAGATTGGAGTGATGGCTAAAGTATTTTCCACATTCGCCACACTTATAAGGCATTTCTCCAGTGTGGATTCTTTTGTGTTGAGTAAGGTTATCCTTGCGGCTAAAGGATTTCCCACACTCGCTGCACTCATAAGGCCTCTCTCCAGTGTGGATTCTCTGGTGCTGCACAAGTGTGGCTTTGCGGCTGAAAGCTTTCCCACACTCGCTGCACTCATAAGGCTTCTCTCCAGTGTGGATTCTCTGATGCTGGACAAGTGTGTCTTTGCGGCTGAAGGCCTTCCCACATTCACTACAGTTGTAATGCATCTGTCCAATGTGAAAGGCCTCCACACTCTCAATGCTCCTTGTCTTCCTCTTGCTGTGGGTAGCCTTTTGCTGGTGACCACCCAAACCTGCCTGGAAGTTTTTCTGCTCCTCTTCACATATAAAGGGCTTCTCTGACAAATGAGGTTCTTCACGAACTCTACAGTTCTTCACAAATGAGGTTTTGCTTTTGTCTCTTCTTAAGGGTTTCTCTGCGTTGTACTGCTTCTGGTGCTGGTGAAAGTTTGTACAGAAAAAGAATTGTCTTCCACATGCCTCACATGTATAAGGTTTTAGACCATGATGTGTTTCCTGATGTTCATCTGGGTGCAAAATACCTTTCAAGATGGGGCCACATGTGTCACAAGGATGAGCCATCTGAATCGATGAACCTGCTTTGCAGTATGACCATGTGATACTTCTACAGAAATGCTCTGCTTGGGTGCCTCCTCATCCTCCACTCCACACCAACAACCTAAAGACAGAAAAATGCTACTGAAATGTACGTTGACTTCTGGTGGGAGAGGCAACCCTATCATGAATGTGTGTCTAGCACACCCAGGACTGAATCCATGGGGTTGGTGGCAGGATGACAGACTTATGATCAGGTTAATGAAAGAGCTGCCATGACTTACTAGGTTCTAAGGGTCACAGAATGAGAAAGGCCTCATGGGGGACGCAACTAAGGGAGAAGACGCAGCCAGGATCTCCAACTTAGTTCTTGCAAATGGCTTTTAAAAGAGCTTTGGCTATTGGTAACAAGTGAGCGCTACGTAAAAAATGTATTTCCAGGCCCAGAAAAATCCAATTTAAAATTAGCTGGTACTGAAGAACTATTTAAGGATATATGTATGCCTCACAATACATTAGCATCATCCAATATAAAAAAGCACTGTCGAGGGAGGAGTAGAGAGCACTAGTGAATGGAATGGACAGCTCTGGGGGTCAGTGGTCAGAATAGAAATGACTAGTGTGTAAGGTGTCCAGAAAGAGAAGGAAAAATAGAAATACGTTATGGCCTGTAGCCTAAGCACCAAACAGTAGTCGGCACAGGACAGGTTTCTGGTGCTATCTGAACCCAGTCTTGAAGTTACTCTCTGCAAGCTCTTACTAGGGCCTGAGTCCCTTCAGCTGTGGCTAGTCATGATCTCTTGGTCAGGCGCTGAGTTCTTTCCCCTGCTATAGTTCAGCAACCACAGAGCATCTGGAAGATACCAGTCAGAGGAAAGATGGCAAGTGAGTGAGAAAGTTCTGCCCCAGGGAGAGCTTAAAAGAAAAACATTACAAAATGAGCCTCAGAAATATCTTGCAGGAACAACCCAATGAGTCCCACAAGCAGAGACCATAATTGTAATTCATGACACAAGCTGGCCCAAGAAAATATCAATTAAAGGAAAGGGGCAGAATCTGGAGCACAGGGGATATCACACTGAATGTTGTGAACAGAGCAATACAGCTAGGGAAAGGCAAAGCAGGGCAGTATCCATGGCGGACCACAAGACTCCTCACCCCAAAACCCTTCCTAGAAGAGGTTTTGGGCAGAGGAAATGGAGTGGAGGAAACAGTACACACAACTGAGCCCTGGCACCCAAAGAAAATATGTGAAGGAAAGAAAGAAAACAGGATTGCCCATGTCCAGCTATGACAAGGAAATGGCAGCCTCTGGGGGATAAAAGAAAGCTGAGCACAGGCCAGAAAACTGGAATAAATGGGGCCTTACCCAGGATAGCTGTAAATGCAAAACACAGTAAGCACTGCATTGTGATCTAAGAGTCTCTGAGCCTTATCAAGTAGGCTGTACTCCTCCAAGGAGAAAAATACAAACGCATCCTCAAAAGTTACATGACATGCATTAAGACTAAGCCTCTTTCCCCAGAACTCCTGATCTAGTCACTATACACTTACTTTCCTCCCCAACTCCACAGCTCAGACAAAACAGCAGTCCGTTGTGTGACTGGTGCATACTCTTTGCATTTTCCATTCATTTTGTCCAGCTCAGAACAACAGGCAGGTGGACAGGTAGCCAGACATTAGAGTTGGGGCCTGGCATGCAGGGCCCAATCCTTCTCCTGCCAGTTAGTTCCGCTAAGATCCAGAGATTATGCCTCTCACACAAATTTGAGGTCAGCATTCTCCTTAATGCCCTCAATACCAGAGCCCTCAGACCATGAGTTAAGATTCTATCTCCATGTATATGTCACTCTTTAGACCACAGCTCCCTCTTATCTATGGATACCCAAAACACAGGCACCTCCCACATGCAAATCTGCACACGGCATCTAGAGAATGCTTGGTTAATGCATCCAGAATCACATGTGGCCCCAGTTGATGGCCATGAGTATCTCTGAACCCAGCTTTCAAATCCTCCACTCCCTGATTCAACTTCAGCAATCCAGAACCACAGATATTAGATGAACCCAGCCTTTTTCCACTTTGCTATTGCACACTGAGGACACTATAGCCTCATCAGTCACAGGCTTAACAACAAACTCTCAAAGCCCACATCCACTGGCCTTTTATTGTGACTCTGCCAAATGACCCAACTGTCCCTGAGCTAATATATGAGCTTGACTGAAATTCCCCACATCACACCAAAGGTCACCACAAAAGCCTGGGAAGCACAAAGAGGAAAATAAGCACCAGCTTTGGCCTCACTTTCATCTCATCTCTATCACTGCTACATCCCAGCAGCCATTTCATGTCCACTCTCTCCCTAGAAGACTTTGCCTGCTAGATCCTATTCTTCCCTGACAAGACACCAATTTCCCTTTTCTTGCCTTTCAGGTAATTTTTACTCCCTCTCTGCTGTGTCTCACCCCCTTTCCAGACCCCTAAATGGCACTGCCACAGCAACATACAGGCTCTCTAACTCTGACATACAGCTCTGCTTCTAATCCACATACTGGCTCCAACTTGTGGATGTCTACAACTTGAATCCCTTCTCTGAACTCCAAACCTGTGTCCAGCTGTCCTGGTTGATACTACCACTCAGATGTCTTTGGAGTATTGCAAATTTAACACAGTCAAACCCTAACTCCTGATGTTAGTCCTATCACCAACTTGTTCACTATCTCAACTCAGGATTTTTCCTTCCTTACATGTTCTCAGGCCAAAACTGTAGGGTCATCCCTGACTCCTCCCCTTCTTTCTCTCACCCTCCACATCAGAAAATCACTCCCTCCTCTGCTCCAAACCTTCTATGGCTCCCACCACTCTCAGAATAAAAATCCAGCTCCAAGGCTGCCATTCCAAAGTTGAATCCTGTCCCCTGCTCTCAGATCACACCAGACATACGGAAACTTGAGGTTTCCCGAATACTCCCAGTGCAGCCTCAAGTGATGCATTTGTACATGGTGATTGCTATGCCTGGGACACTGTTCCACACTTCATCCCACTGCTTACCAGAAATGGAAACCCTTATGAGAATAGAAGTCAGGGTACAAGACCTTTGGTGACAATGAGACCCTCAAACACAATGGAAGGTAGATAGTAGGTTGAGTCCCAAGACACTGCCATTTACCATACTGGGTTGCAAAGATCACGAGGGTAGGGGTAGGTTGAATGAGGACTAGCACACTCTGCAGTCACCTATGGAGGATCATAAGCGCTTCTGCGACCACAGTAACCTTGCAGGTGGAAGGAACCAGGAGTGATAATTTACAACACTGGGGTCTCATAGACTTAACTGTGACTCTAACTTCTGTCCTGCCCTTTGGCAAGGATGATTTCTGACCGTCTAACCTTAGCTGCTCACACCTCAGTGCTGCCTCCCATCAGCTGTGACCATGAACAAAGATCTGTGTCTCAATGTCCTCATTTGCAAAAGCAACGATAATAGTGGCACCCATCTAATAGGATGGCTATTTCTATCAGACATGTTAATGCACATCAATACCTTTGACTTAGCTCTTACTGTCCATGAACTTAAACTTTGCAAATGTTTTTGGTGAAAATGAAGTGACAGGTTTTTGAAATTCTGAGTATGCTTTTAAAGCTTTTAAGAAAACGTGACATTTAAGACTGTCTATTGTAACCAAATGCTTAGAGGCGAGCACTTCAATTATTAAGCATGAACATAAATCTGATTTATCTTACCTACGTATTTTTAATTTTTAAATGCCTGCGCCTGCCTGCTTATGTCAAGTGTACACAAGTCCTTTCACTAAACCAGCCTACCTGGTACATACTCTTAAAATGAGCCTACTAGTGACTCTTCATCAGATATGTGTATCTCTCCTCATCTGAGGAACTGAGGAACTCGGGAACTGATGTCCTAGCACCCTACACTGGTCTGAGGCTCTTCCACTAGTCTGGCTGACTTTTCCTCTGCTCCACAGGCAGCACGTATGGGGGCGAGCAAAGTACACAACGTGGCAAATCTACGGCACCACACACCATGCTCTCCAACCCAGAAGAGGCTCCTAATACCCTACAGCCATCTCCTGTTGACATCTGCTACATCTCTTTCCTATGCCAGGATCACTCCTTTCTGAAGGTAATATCTGGGGTATTCACCCCTTCTCCCTTGCCCCCCAATCTCTCACCTTGGGAACCACATAGTGTCCTTAATATTTTCCCCTTATATCTGTTCCCCAGGTTTTGATCTGAAGCTTTGTCCAGCACAGCTTGTTCTGCAGAACTCCAGGCCTGCATGTCCAACTGCCCTTGTGACACCTCCACTATGAGCCACCTCAGCTTTACCATGTCCAAGATCCAACTCCTGATCCCCCTTTAGGGTGCTCCCTGATCCAACTTACACATTTCCATTCTTTCAGATGGTTGGGGGAGTGGAGGGCTGTTTTTGGAATCGCCTCGAATTCTTTACTTTCACTCACAGCTGTATATGACGCAATTACTCCTGTTAGTTCTATCTGCACAATTACTCCAGAATTTTGTGCCTTCTAAACCTGCAAGCCCTCCTGCCACTGATCTGGTACAGCCACCACTACCACCACCATAGTCATGGAGTCCGTTGCCTCCTCCCCAGTCTCCTTGGCTCCAGCCTCATCATCCCCACCTCACCCTAGTCCGTTTTCCCCGAGCGAACGTTGAGCTAAAATTCTTAATTAGTTCCTGTCTCCACCGTTTCTAACGACCGTACTGGAAATGGGAGCTCCACCCACAAACACCTAGGAACCTGAGCTTCAGCGCCGTCACTGGGCGCCCTTATTCGGAGCCTCAGGACTCGGAGGCGAGGGTCGGGCCGTGTCAAGGTCCGGGGAACACAACACCTACCTACGCCAGGCTCATCCCCGCGGCCGCCGCCATCACGGTCTGGACAGTGCGGAGCTGTGAGGATCCCAGACTCAGGCCTTCGCGGGCGTTGCCACCGCTCGGCCTCTTTACAGTGGGGCCGGGGATCCTCTCGCGCTTTCTCGCTTCTGTCACCTCAGAACCGAACCTCAACTTGCAAAACTCCGCTCCCACGGCCCTACCGAAAACCGACAAGATGTCCACCGTGAGGAAGACGCCGGAAGTCCCGCCCAGAGGTCCCGCTCAGACTTCCGCCTCACGCCAGAAACGCCCGTAACCGTCCGCCCCTGCGTGGCGCAGAGATTTCTGGGTAATGTAGTGTTTCCCCCGCCCCCACCGGGGTGTAGCTCCGTGCGGACTGCCTTAACTCGCAGGAGGCGGCGGAATGGTACTGCGAGCGGCGGTCGGAAGTGGCGTCACGAGGCTCCGCGGATGTGGCGGGCTTCAGACCTCTTTCAAGAGTCCGTACGCGGGTTACGGCTTAGTGTAGTCTGCAGGGATGTAAGAATGTTTACAGATATTCTTTCGGATATTCCCCAAAGCTATAGGATAAAATAAATGGACATGCCACCTGAAATGTCACTCGGCATGTACTCGCGAGTGCATTCCTATTTGCCTTTTTAAAAAAATACTTGTAGATCCGATCTTTAAGTAGTTTTTGTGAGCTTCACTTGGGTCAGGGGTAAGAGAATAATCTGCAGACAAGGCTGTGGAGTGGCAGGAGGAGGCCGGAGGTTGGGGTCCCTGAAGCAAGTGACTAACTGGAATGCCTCCTGTTGTTAACGTAAAAATTAAAGGCCTTTCAAAGTGAGAGAGGCTGAAGCATTTATTTGAGATCAATAATAGTTACTCTAATCAATGATTCAGGCAGAAACCCAAATAACGTTCTGATTAGGAGACCACGGCAAGGGGTACTTAGGGAAGGGGAACAAATTATATCAATAGAAGGAAGGTGTTTCTATTGGTGCAGATAACATAGTGATGTTAATTCTAAACAAAATTTTAAAATTTCAGTCCAGTGTCATCAATCCAGCACTCATAATACCTGTTTTCTTGTAATCTTTGCAAACAGTTCTTTGGAATACAAGGTTACATTAGTCCCAGTCAAAAGGTTATTTCGTTTTAACATTCCAAACCTTTGAAGCATGAGAGTGTAAGGCAATTCCTCTGGGGTGGCAGCTCTAGCGCCATGTTAAACTGGCTCTCTTATTTTTTTTGACACTCTGGTTTCCTCAGAAATGATTCCTGACAGGGCCATGGGGAGGAAGACAGAGAAAGGGGCCACTTTGAAATAGGAGGTCAAGGAAGGCACCTTTCCTGCCTGTATTGTCATCAATGGTGTCCAACCTAGGGAGATGCACTCTTTAATCCAAAAGATATTTTTTAGCCCAAAAGCTGAGATACATTTATTTCCTTTTAGGAATATGCCACCTATCTGAAAAGAACCATCGTAAGTGCTCTTGTGTGCCAGGACAGTGGCTGACTTGGTCCTAGTGGCAGCAGATGTGCAAAGGTGATATCTGAACACAGAAATAAAGATTTAGGACACCATGATCTCATTTCTTTGCTGGGAAGTGTGATTCTCATTTCACTTGCAATTACAGGTTGAGAGTTGAGATTATGATAAACCGGGGGCGGTGGGGAGGCAAAGGGGGAAGGGGAAGAGAAAAAGGAAGAAAAACATCCTTGAATAGTTCGATTTACTGAAAGTTAATAATTGTGAAGTTATTCACAGATATATGCAGGAGTGGCTCTGAGGAACTTATCTATGACAGAAACTAACAAAATTTGAACTGGGAAAACTGAAATCTTAGAAGTGAGAGGATGAAGTTGAACACCTGGCTGTGTCGGTGCCTTAAGTGCATGGAACAAATATGAAAACAAGAAACAAAGACCCCAGCCATCAAGAAGCTCACACTGCATTTAAGAAAGAGAGAGGAAGAGATGAGAAAAAAGAAACTGGATTACATGGAATGTTAGAATATGGTAGGCACAATGGAAAAGAGAGAAGGGCACCAAGAAGTGGGGCAATCAGATGCAATATACGGCCAAGGGAGGCTGATCTGCGCCCAAGTTTTGATTTATGAAGGTTGTTAAGTGACAACATAGATAGGCCAATGCCATTGAAAGAAAAGTTTAATATTACAATTCCTCTAGAAATGAGAGGCATAACATACCACACAAAGCCACAGAAGGAACACCATGTTTTGGTTAGGAGGCAGAAGCAGGACCCAGAAGAGAGCATAGGCCAGAACCTTTGTTGTGTTTTCTGTCAGAAAGGCAAGGCAGGGTAAACAGCCGAGGACTGGATAGTTAAAATAATTCCAATGGACTCTTGGATTGTAAGACTGGTTTCTAATTGCCAGTTTCTTAACCTTGGGATAATTTAGGACACATAATTTTGTTCATTTAAATGATTCTACACTCGTAGGTAATGGAGCCCCATTCAGGGTAACCACTGAGTCTTTATGTAAAACCATAAGCCCATGAAAAATATTAACACAAATTAAACTCCTTAAACAAAATGTGCAGATTTTCAGTTGATTAGGTGACATCAGGCTAATGAAGAAACAGCTCTAAGAGATAAAATGTTGCTCTTGAATTTATTAGAGGCCAGAAATTTATTTCATCATGATTGTCATTCATAACAACCATATTGCTTAAATATATTGGATTAGAGTGATATTTAGATAATTTAGGTACAGATTTTATATTTATGTACATTATGTACATTAAACTTTTGCAGGAATAACTTTCAAAAATATAACAAGATGAATTTTTCAGTATAATTTGACATCGTAGAAATGCAGAATTTTACATTTTACCACATATATTTAATGACCAATATGTTTGTAAATTTAATGATAATAAAAGTCAAATGATTATTTAAAGGTGGAAAATAAACATGAAATGAAAATGAAACTTTAAAAGTTTTCTTTAAGTACCAATGACAGACAAAATGTTCTAAAGATTAATTTTATTCCATAAAAAAATGACAATTTTCAAGATCTGTTTAAAAAACAGAACTGGACAGTGGTTAAAGTAATAAAAGCAGACTTTAATCAGAAACTATGGCAATGGGGGAAAAGAGACCTCCACATAGAACTGGGCTCAATTATGAATACAGCATGAACAAGTAAGGGGTTATAGCCAAATTAGCAGATGGAAATTACTAAGAAGAAACATCAGTGGTATGAGAGGATTCTTGTTAAACTGACCTGACAGAATTCTTGGAGAAGGCAGGCCAGGGTGCCTGGGAGATGATGGAGGTGAGGAACCTGATCAGATATCGAGAGTGATCAGATATGGAGGTGAGGAGGATTCTGGCTAAACCAACTTAATAGGACTCTTGCTAAAATTGGTCAATGCAAAGATGGGCATGGAAGTCCAAAAGTCAAGGCCTAGTTGGGAAGAGGATTCAGAAGAGCCTGACAGGTCAAGGAGAGACTCTTTATCATATCTGACCTCTAAATGTCAGTAAATTGGAAATACGTTATTTTGCTACTTATTTTTTTAATGAAAAAATATTGTAACCTAAGGTAAAAAGTGGTAAGCTAGAATGTGTACTAAAATAAATTTACTTTTATTGAATTATTATTTTTTTTTATCACAAGTCATTTTTATTATTTTACCTACTGGACAGAAGTTCTCAGAAACCCATGACCTTTCCTACGAAAAGTTTTAATCATTGCAATGACCTCCAACACCTGCCAGAAGTTACCACCTACTTTCCTTCCTTCCTTTCTCAACACACTGTATATCACATACTCTTTGCCAAACACCACGAATCTCCTTCAATTCTGTGAAGTACACCTGTGCCATCCCAACAAAATATCCCCAGGTCATTTTTTTTCTCCTTGAAACACCGTTGCTCAATATGTTTTGGCAATGCAAATAAATCTTCTAGATGTCACTTCAAAGTTTGAAGTTCCTTTCTACTCCAGCACTTTCAAACACTGAAAATCCTCTACAAGTCATTATCATTATTGCCTGATTTTCTCCAATAAATAGCATTACATAATTTTAGAAAGTCGTCTTTGAGTCATGCTTTATAGTATATTCATGTTTTTGGCAATCTTATAAGCAATTTGAAGCCAGGATTATTTTTGTTGTTCTTTCTATACTGAATCCCAATGTGGTAGCACATTATCTAGCATAAGACATGAGCCTATGAACACAAGAAAGTGATTAAATAAATGCTAAGATGTTTTAGAGGGAACTTACTATCCAGAAACCATACTTCAAAAAATTATTTTTCTTCACCAAAAGGCAGAGCAAACTGAGAGATGGGTGGCACTGTCAAGGAGCATGAAGGGCTGAACACTGGGAAGCCTGAAAATACCAGTGCAGAGGTTTTCAACAGCCATTGGTTTGGGTTCACAATCAGGGCTACCCGAAAAGACAAAATGGAAGAGAGAAAATAAAAGGAGAGAAATATGCTCACCAGGACCAAGATGGTGCATGTGGTTCTGGCCTCATGGGGAGTTCTGGGGGCATGGCTGTTGCTGTGAATGTTATACTCACTGCTGATGCCTGTGCAGGATGAAGACCATAAAACCACTAGACCAGGCCATGAGGCACAAATATATAAAAATCAATGAAGGAGAAGATGACTGGGTGTCTGGAATGGGTGAATTACAGTATCCATAAGTTTTCTCCATACTCATGTTTTTGTTCTTTCTTGGTCCAGTAACATTCTCGCCAATAAAGATATCCAACAGGAGATGCAGGATCCAGCAGAGAAAACAGGCAGAAGCCCATGCACATTGGGAATCTAATCTTTAAACTCTATCCACTTAGATGTATTAAGATTGAGCTTAATGGCCTGAAACCACTGAGGCAGGCAGTGCCAAGGGAAACGCCCACTCTGTGTAAATAGAAGACAAATTTACATCCAACATCACCCAGGAAATATTTCAACTCAAATGTTGCCATTCTCTGAGGAGTTCCTTTGTTGAAAAGAACCAAGTTGTTGGCTATGACTAGGTGGATGAGAATCAAGTCAGTGGGTCTCAACATGTGCCTAGTGAGCAAAGTAAAAATATAAAGACAAAAAAGTGAGGAATTTTCAAGAATCCAAACTCCAGTCTGAGTAAAGAAAATAATACTCAAATTTAAGTTGGTAGAAACCATTTCATCAGTTTAAAAGGGGGATATTGATGGCTGATCTTATTTGAATCACAGGAATCGGGAGACCAAAATAGAAAATTTGGTTACTCTTGTTATACCAAAAAATTTCTTTGATCACATAAATTTTCAACTCAATGTAAATATTCAGACACACCTTTCATGTATGCAAAATAAAACCTTGTGGGTTTATTTGTAATAAAAAAGATTGGAACTAACCCACTCTGAAGCAAGGGGTGACTGATTAAATGAATCATGGTACATTTTCACAATGGAGTACCAGGCAGCTTGATGAGGAAAGTTTTCTCTACTGTTGCACTTCCAGGATGTACAATGAAGTGAAAAATAGAAAGTGTCAGATATTGTGTGCAGTTAATTTTACTGACCTAATTTTTATCCATTTATCTATGTGCATATGATTATATTTTAAATAGAATGTATTTAAAATTTATAAAAATGAGTACATGTAGATGATAGCGGAGACAGAGTAGAGTAAGTATGAAGTTAGACTACTTTCAGTATATCTGGTTTGTGGCTTTGGTTTAAAATTTTTTACATATTTATTCTAATATATAGTAGGAAAAATATAAAATAACTCAAACATATAAACAAAATATAAAGAAATAAAACTGTGTGCCAAGTTGGGGTTTAACCAAAAGAAATTACTTCTATTATATTTTAAACATTATGATTTGAACATATATTCTATATCAATAAATATGTGAACAAAATAAGAGCAAATTATTGCAGTTATAATATTGAGTAAAAAATTGGTATTTTAATTCCGTGATGTTCTATACACACACACACACACACGTGTATACACACACACCATTTTATTAAAAGAAATCAGCTTCCTGAAGAAATAAATAAATCCACATCTTGGGTATGGAAAATGACCTCAGAACTCCTTATTATATAAGAAAATGAAAGAGCCACTCCACACCACTGGGGTTATGTCAACAGCACCCAGCAGTTAACGTGAAAGATTTCCAATGGCAAAATGTGAGGCATTTTCAGCATCAAAAGTAATTTTAATGAATTAAAACAAATATAAATGTTTTAAAAATACATTTTAACACTTCAAAAAACAATTTTACTTAAAAAAAATAACTTTATATTTGGTAGATGATAGAAGACCAAATCAACATATTAAAAAAGGGAAAAATAAAGAGAGAATTAAAATGTTTTTTCTACTTAATCTTTTTCCAGAAAACTTTCTCTTAAGTTTCTACCTAAATAGAGAAAAAGGAAACAGAAGTGGAACATCACCTAAATTGAGGCAATAATCATTAGTGACTATAGGATCTTATAGGGGTCAGGTCTGTGATTAATGTCATAAAGGAAGGGTGCACAGGCTGAATAGAGAATCCATAAAATGCTGCAAAGGATTGACTATGTAGGGAAGTAGGCAGACAAATATATTGGCATAAAATCAGATATTTTTGTATATGAAACAGATAAAGATTTACAGACACACACAAAAAAATAGTAGAAGTTTAGTGCGACTAAATGAATTTAACATTGGGAAGGAAATGTTTATTCCATACATATTATAAAAATACTTGCACTTATTTGAAAAATAAAGCTAAATTTCTACTGCAAGTCATTTAGACAAATAAAATCACTTATATACCAGCATATAAATAGAAAAATCTAAAACTAACAGATAAACCATATAGAAAGGAATATACATATTTTTTTGAAAACATGACTTGCAATGAGTACTTACAAGTAAGCAGACGTGTGTGAAAATGTACAATTTATATAAAAGGCATGAAAAATTAAAACATGAAACAGAATAACAGAAAAAAATTTACATCAGAAAAATGAAAAGGGGAGGCAATTAATTATATTCTAAGTACCCATTTATCAAATTTTCTTAATCAGATGATTGTATATTTTCTAACATTGAAAGTTCTATAAGTAAAAATTTCCGAGGAGAAAAAAATACCAAATATAAAATGATTTTTCTCAGACATTAACAGGCAAATGCATAAAAAATTTAAAATGAGACACCATTTATATGTAAAAATACACTTATTTGCCAAATATTTCAGGTTCACATCCTCACTTTAAATAATAAATTTTATTGACATGACTATCTCAACAAATATAGGTGTATTGAGTTAATTCTGGTTTCTCCACTTGAAAATCTTTACAATGGCATAAAAGTAGGATCTTTCTAGATTTATAAAATATTATTATTAGGTAAAAATATTCAGTTCCATTATTCACATTTAATTAGATAGCTTTTTTTTCATTTTTTATTAATTTTTATTGAGGTAACATTGGTTAATATTATATAAATTTCAAGTGTAATTCAGTATCTGTTTACTCTATTGTATGCTCACCACAAAAAGTCTAGTTTCCATCCATTACCATGTATTTGACCCCCTTACCCACATCCTCCTTCCCCTCTGGTACCCACCATTCCGTTATCTATACCTATGAGTTTGGTGTGGTTTTGTTATGTTTGTTCATCTGTTTTATATTCCACATATGAGTGAAATCATATGGTTTCTGTCCTTTTTCATCTGACTTATTTCACTTAGCATATCCCAAGATCCACACGTTGTCACAAATGGTAATATTTCACATTTTTTGTGGCTAAGTAGTATTGTACATATATACCACATCTTCTTTATTCATTCACCTATCAGTGGACACTGAGGCTGCTTCCATATCTTGGCTATTATAAATAATGCTGCAAGGAACATAGGGGTTCATTTACCTTTTTGAGTTAGTGTTTTCATATTCAATGGATAAATACTCAGAAGATGATTGATGGATTATATGGTAGTTTTACTCTTAAAAATTTTTTAATTATTTTTTTTGGTGACATTGGTTAACAAAATCCAATCATTTTCAGCTGTACACTTTAACAGTAAGGTGCATATATATACATACATACACACACATACATACATACATACATATATATTTACATTGTGTGTTCATCTCCCATAGTTTTCTTTCTGTCATCACATATTTGACCCCTTTTACCCTGTCTATCTCCCTCCCCCTACCTTCTGGTAACTACTAATCTATTGTCCATGTCCATGAGTCTCTGTTTGTCCTGTTTGTTTGTGGATTTTAGGTTTATATCCCACAAATAAGTGATATCATTTGATTTTCAACTTATTCTGTCTAGCTTATTTTGCTTAGCATGATTATCTCAAGGTCTATCCATGTTATCACAAATGGCTGAATTTCATCTCTTCTTATGGCTGAGTAATATTCTATTGTATATATGTACCACAGCTTCTTTAGCCAGTCATCAATATCATAGGACACTTCAGTTGTTTCCATGTCCTAGCCACTGTGAATAGTGCTGCTTTGAACATTGGTGTGCAAATATCTTTTTGGATATGGGTTTTTCAAGTCTTTGGGGTAAATACTCAGTAGTGGGAGTGCTGGATCATACGGTAGAGCAATTCTTAGTTTTTTGAGAAACCTCCATACTGTTTTCCATAGTGGCTATACTAATTTGCAGTCCTACCAATAGTGTATGAGGGTTCTTTTTTCTCTGTATACTCTCCAACATTTGTTATTACTTGTCCTGTTAATTATAGCTATTCTAACAGGTGTGAGATGGTATCTCATTATGGTTTTGATTTGCATTTCCCTAATAGCTAGCGATGTTGACCATCTTTTCATATATTTTTTGGCCATTTGCATGTCCTCTCAAGAGAAGTGTCTGTTCAGGTCCTCTGCCCATTTTTTGATTGGGTTGTTTTGTTGTTGTTGTTGTTGTTGTTGTTGTTGAGTTATATGAGTTCTTTGTATATTTTGGATATTAGGCCCTTAGTAGAGGCATTGCTTGAAGATATATTTTCCCATTCTGATGGTTGTCTCTTTACCTTATCAATGGTTTCTTTTGCTGAGCAGAGCTTTTCAGTTTGATTCACTTATTTTTGCTTTTACTTCCCATGCCTTGGAGGTCAAATTCATAAAATCCCCTTTAAGTCCAAGGTCCTTGAATTTAGTTCCTATGTTTTCTTCTATGCATTTTATTGTTTCAGGTCTTATATTCAGGTCCTTAATCAATTTTGAGTTAATTTTGATGTGTGATAATAGATAACTAGAAGTCTAGCTTCTTTCTTTTGCATGTGGCTTTTCAGTTTTCCCAGTACCATTTATTGAAGAGGCTTTCCTTTCTTCACTGTATGTTTTTGGCTCTTTTGCCAAAAATTATTTGCCCATATACATATGGGTTTACTTTTGGACTCTCAATTCTGTTCCACTGGTCTGTGTGTCTGTTTTGCTGCCAATACCATGCCATTTTGATTACTGTCACTTTGTAGTATAATTTGCAGTCAGGCAGAGTGATACTCCAGCCTTGTTCTTTTTTTATCAGGATGGCTTTGGTAATTCAAGGTCTTTTGTGCTTCCATACAAATTTGATTATTTTTTGTTCTATTTCTTTAAAAAAATACCAATGAGATTTTTATGGGGATTGCATTAAATCTGTATAATGCTTTAGGTAATATGGTCATTTTAACTATGTTGATTATTCCAATCAAAACATGAAATATCTTTCCATTTCTTTGTATCTTCTTTGATTTTTAAAAACAGGGTCTTATAGTTTTCATTATATAGGTCCTTTACATGTTTCCTTAGATTTATTCCTAGGTATTCCTAGGTTTTCCTTTCTCCATTATATATTTTTGTCTTTTTTTGTCAAAACTTATTTGCCCATATAAATATGGGTTTACTTCTGGACTCTTGATTCTGTTCCTCTGGTTCACATGTCTGCTTTTCTGCCAATATCATCCCGTTTTGATTATTGTCACTTTGTGGTATAGATAGCAATTTTTTATAACCACTTTAATGTTAGAAGCTTTCTAGAGTATTAAATCAGGGTTCAACTACCTTCATTTTTATAATAAAATTTAACTTATTTACATTAATAATCAATAAGTAATAATAAATTGTGCAATTGGCATTAAAATTTGCAAACACTGGAATCTTGGTAAAGTACAGATTAAGAAAAGTAAATGCTAATGAATCAAAACATTTCTAGGAGGGTATACAGTAATCAATAACAGATCACAAACCCAGTGTCATGAGAGTTTAGGGAAATGGGAGCATGAACAATAAAAGAACATTTATTTTATGTATGTGCATATACCTGTGTTCAAGTATGTTTTAGGAAAAAGGTAGAGAGTTTATAATGCCAATTAAAAAATTTATGAAATCACTGGTAAATTTTTAAAAAATTGATTAACAAATCCAAATGAGAAAAGAGGATATGAGGCTTGCTCATGAATCATAATTACAATAGATAAATCATAAAAAATTAATTTGAATAATAAGTAGGTATGTCAATTAAACAGGAGTGAGAGTTTGGTAAATAATATAGCCACAAATATTCTGTGAATTCTGGTTCCACATGTCCTTTAAGAAATGCAGACATTTATGTACAAATAAAGCCCCATCTTAATTCTTTGGTCAAATTGCTTTCTATGGAGGCACAAGTAGGAAATATACTGGGCACATCTTACTTCTTGAGAAAGTGGCAGGACAGTCCTTACCAAGAGCTCCTCTTTCTGTGATCATGGTGGTTTGAACACACCTAATTGTTACTGCTTGTGAGGTTAAGCCAGGGTGATGGCTTTAGAAACCACAATGAATTCAAATCAGCTGCTAAAATTCGAGGACTATCAAAGGACCTTTACATTTAGTTAAACATCAAGATTTTTAATGAAGTAATATTACCTGATGATTTCGGCTCCCAAACCCTAGAAATTCAGAAGGCCATGACTAAGACAGCAGAGGACATATGGCAGACAGGCTTAGGGACAGGAATGTTGGGTTTCTACTTCTTAGGAACACTCAGAAAATATCCTTCCTGCATGTATTGTTTCCATGTTATCACCCAAGACAATATGATTATGTTTACAAACATATTACTTTTTTTTCCTGACCCAGACATTGTTTTCTTTGTACTTTTTAAAATTTTATTTTATTAGTTTCAAGTATACAGGTTAGACATTTATATAGTTTATAAAATGATTCCCCTAATTGCTCCTTCTTTCCTCTGGCTATCCACCTAGCCAATACATTAATGCTAACTGCATTCCCAATGCCATGCTCCCCATCCCCATGACCATGTATCAACTACTAATTTGTACATCTTTAACTCTTCATCCCATTCCCCCAGCCCAGCCGACCCCTCTGCCCTCTGTCCATCACCTAATTGTCCTCTATACTTGTGAGTCTGTTCCTGATTAGTTTCTTTTTGTTCATTATACACACACATAGTTTCTTAAAATGTTTTCTAAGCAATATATTACTTTAAGATTTTATTTATCTAAATAAAAGGCAGCTCCACTTACCAAGTATCATTCCTTGCTGAGACAGCAGATGTTGTGGTCATATTTGGAGTATATGTGCAAAGGGGGCATTTTATCCCTGAGATAAAGGTTTGGGACACCATGATCTCATCTCCTTGCTGGAAAGTGTCACCTATAATTGTAGTGACATTGTGTGCATGGAGGCGTGGAGACTGTCTCTGAAAAAAAAAAATTGTGAAATATACAAATTCCTAGAAGCTATTACTAGTGATTAATTCATGCATTCAAAAAGAAAGAGAAGCAGGTACAGCCAAGGAAAAACAAAGTTGTCTGAAAAGTATAGGTGGGAATGACAGACAAAACAAGAACACTAAGGTGTATGAAGTGAAAGAAGGAAGCTTAGCTGAAAGGTGGGCTATTTCTGGCCAATCTGATGATTTTGCCTCCCAAATATGATTATTTTTAATTTCTGAGGATCCTGCCCAATTGCAGACTGGAAGGCAGAGGGAATAATAAATTGTTAAGTAAAAGTTGTTAAATTGTTAAAAATGAATATAAACTTTTATTCAATGCTTTGATTAACATATGCTAAACACCTAAAGTATGTCACACATTATTCTTGGTGTATGGGGACAGAGGGAGCTAGCAAAGAACCTGTCTATTTTGAAGTTCAGACAGATATTAGACACTAATAAATAATAAATTATACAATATACTATATGATGATAGGTACCTTGATTAGGGGAACTGGATTTTGAGGATGAGCAGGGAATATGAGAGTACAATATTAAATAGGGTAGTAATAGAAAACCTTGTAGACAAGTGGATACTACAGGCAAGACTTGAAAAAAAGGTGAAGAATTAAGCCAGGTGGCATTTTTGTGCATTTCATCCAAGCACAGGTTATCAGCCAGTGTCATGTCCCAAGAAAAGCCAGGTGCCAATGTCCATGGAACCAGATACGTGAGGCAGAGTTTAAAAAAGTAAGTCAGAGGAAACATGGGCTAAAGACCTGTGAAGCTCCTCAGAATCTTTTAAGAATTTTGAATGTTCTCTAAGTTAACTGAGAGGCCCTTCCAGGGTTTGGATCAAAGATAAATATTACCTGATTCATATGTAGAAAGAGTCATGTTGGCTGGAGAGTTGAGAGTAGACTGCAAAAGAAAAGGCATAGGATAAAGATGTTAGATGAACATTTTAGAAACAGGTAGCGGATGGTGAGTCTAATCAGGCTGAGGGAAGGCATGGTGATGAAAAGTGGTCAGAGAAAGAAAATGATTATAAAAGTTTAGTCATAATGGGTGAGGGAGATAAATGGTAGAACAGAAAATGTACAAGGGTAGTTATTTTATGAAGGACACAAATGTTATTGAGGTTATTTGTAAAAAAGATTAAAAGGGACTGAAGATTAGTGATGATTTATCAATCAAGAAATCTGATAAACCAAAGGGAAAGAAAAAATCCTCAGAAGGTAAGATATGAAGTCATCTTTAGGTGGCATTAATGGAGAGATCAACCCAAAATTGAGGAGAGACATCATTTCCATTTTAACACAAGAGCCCATAAGAGATTTTACATTTAGGAGGCAGAAAGTGTTGTCAAATAAATTCAAATAATGTTTTCTATTTTCTGTACAAAGGTGGCAGAATATATTCATAAGTAATCCTGGAGGAACTTATAAATTGACAGATATGGCATTCTTGAGATTTTAGTGGATGTATTAAATGAAGAATGCCAAGTTTAATACAAGCAAGTAACAGAAGAGGATGAGGGGCTGTTGGAATAGACAACAGCTGGAGGATTAAGGTAAAGTCCTTGACTAGGATTTGGGGAGCTTTCAAATGATACATCAGGAATGATAGCTCTTGGAGTAGGTGGATTGAATATTTACAGATAATTAAGGTAATTCAGGCTAGAAGAGAGGTTCTAGATTATTTGGGTATTTCCCAAACTAAGTGATGTGAGATAGTAACTAAACTATGAAGTGTTTTTAGCCAGTGTGAGTAGTGAAATGTTACAGCAGTGATTGTTGAGCCCAGGAAGCAAGGTGATTCTAAATAATAGAGTGTGTTTGTGACCCCAGATGGTGGAGAGTCTGGCCTTCCCCTATATCTGCAGCCAATTTATGCTCTGTGCTGCAAGTGGCTGCTGGCACATGCAACTGGGCTCAGGGTTTTTGGGGTCAGTGCAAATACACTTCCCTGGTGGTTGGGATCTAGTGTTGTGCTGAAAAGAAAGTTCCCATTGAAACCATAAATAGGAATTATGTATCACACTACAGCCTATGCCACACCATGGAATATTACTGAATCCACCTAATAATCGAAGTGGGGTTAGTGTATGTTGAGGAGACAGTTTGGAAGAGTCAGAGTCTGGAAATGTTTTACTTACATGGATAAGGGAGAGGAGGAATGGCAATGCTAGCATCCCCCACCCTGTCTCCGTGGCTTAATTTATTAAGTCTCACTACAATGCTGGCTTTGTAATTCTATTAATAGTTACTATCAGGTTAGTAAATACAAGCTACAGCCAACTCTCAGATTCAGCATCAAAGCCACCACCATGCTTTCAGCTATTTCTTTTGAAGTATCTTTCTCTTATCCTCTAAAGTATCATTTTCTAGTCCCTAGAGCAAGAAGTCTCAGAATCAGTCAGGTATGTGCGCCCTCCCTGCAATATGTCCTTGTGTGCAAGTCCACATCTGCTTCTGATGACCTTGTTGCTCCAGGCACCAGACATCCTGCCAGGACTGCAGGTGTCTCTTAAAACAAGTGTACAAAGCAAAAATAAGATTTCAAGAAGCCCTTAGCATTCTGGATGTCAGATCAAAGACTGAAGATATGAGGTAAAAAAAAAAAAAAGTCCTAGAATTTTTTAAAAACCTTAGTAGCTCAGCTTTGCAACGTGTCTTCCTTAAAACAAACAGAACTGGTGAGGCTCTAAGAGATGGAGACTGAGCAAAGGTTCTCTGGGCTGGTAAAAGGATAAGTGGACATTGTGCAATGAGGAAGTCACTATCAATGGTCTCGGTAACTTTTCCATGCAGAGATCATACACATTTTACTTCCAAGTTTAATGATAATTACTGATAGGAGAATTTTTAAAACTGGTTTTAATATTTTAGTTATCTCAAAAAAATTTCACAGCCAGGGAAAGATTAAGCATTTTATATTTTCCTAACTCATTTTAGATAATCAGGCTTTAATAATCTCATGTCACATAATTCAAGTGCTTCTGATTTCGCTCACTATAACTGGGAGAAATGACTGTGTTCTACATATTGCAATTCTAAAAACATTTTGAGTTGTCATGACTGTAACCTCCTCTGCATCTTTGGGTCTACGAAACATCCTGGCATCCAGGCCACAGAAACCTGTAGTCTTTCCTGGAAGGCCTTGTGTAGTGTGTAGCTTTTTCTGACACCAAGTATATCATTCCAACACCAATTCTCCAATACCAACTGGGTGTCCCACAATTCTGATATTCTTTGCAATTAGTGCAGACCACACAGGTTAGGGACTCAGTCCTACAAGACCATCACCACTTCATGTCAGCCACAAATGGGGTCCCTCGGCTACCCGCACTTCTGTCAGGCCAACTATAAATGTGGAGTTCCCATGCCCCCACCCCCTCGAATTTACTAGAATGATTCACAGAACTCAGGAAAATCCAGTATTTACTATTAGTTTATTATAAAAACACATGCCAACAGCCAGATGAAGAAGCAGACAGGGTAAGATCCAGAAGCATCTCAAGTACAGGAGCCTCTATCCTAGTGGAGTCAGAGTACACCTCCCTTAGGACTAGATGTTTTTACCAACCCAGCTGTTCCCTAAACCTTAGGTTTTTTTTTTTTTTTATCAAGGTATTATTAAAAAGTCCTGATTGACTATATCATTGGCCATTGGTGATTAAAGTCAATCTCCAGCTCCATCCCAGATGTCAGGAGTGGGACTTAAAGTTCTAACCTAATCTGGTGACAAGCACCCTTCCTGAAGCTCTTTACTAGCCTGCTCCTTGAATTATTTCATTATCAAAGATGCTCTCATTACTAAGGAAATCTTAAGGGTTTCCAAAACTCAGTGCTAGGAACTGACAAACACCAAATATTTTTTACTTTATCACAAAAGAAATGAAGATCAGGCAAAAATTGTAGTGAGAGCATACTGTTCCCTCTGATGCCTGCACAAAAGCACTCCACCCCTTCACAGGGGCAGAACCCAACTGTTTTCAGCCTATTGCACAATGAGTATAACTCTTAAGATTAAAGGTGACTTAAATAATTAAGATTTATTATTCCAGGGGAATGTGAGGCAGTTTCCAGGTTGGTCTTGGAGGCTAGAAAACCCATCAAAAATATCACATAAGACCAACAATGCCATAAAGAAGGGGATACTTTAAAAAGCACCAGCAGTTCTCAGACTGGGTCCCCAGGGTCTAAAGTGAGGCAAGTCCACACTATAACTAGTCAGAGAGAAGTGAATGGGAAGCCCCAGGGTCTCGGTTCAATTTCCTCTAGAGAATGGGAGTGGGCACAAACATCTGTCTCTTCTGAGCATGTTGTAGTGACTGATACAAGCCACGAAGATCTACCAGGTAGTAGATGAAAAATGACTTCCACCTCAGAACCTGGCATAATTCTTACAAGGGTCCTGAGCAGGTGAGAATATGAAATCCAGCCCCCAAAAACTTCTTACATATCTGGAACTCATGGCAGATGGCTTCTCATGGAGACTCTCTAATCCTGTCACAACGAACAGACAGCACATTTCTTGAAGATTTAAAACCATACATTACCTTATGTGAAATTTCCATACTGAATAAGCTTAGATTTTTGCTGAAGCCTTTTCCATATTTGCTAAAGTCATAAAATTTAGCTGGACTGTGAACTGTTGGGTGTTGATTCCAAGTAGACTGTTAACCAAAGGCTTTTTCATGTTGGCCATTCTCTCAAAGCCTTTCTCTAGTGTGGAGTTTATGGTATTGAATGAAGCTGTAGTTTTGGCTAGAGGATTTTCCACATTTGCCCTGACCCGCGGGACCTAGTTATTCGCGGGCTCGAAGAGGGTCCAGCCTGAAAGAGAAACGGGCGAGAAAAAGGAGCGGAGGCAAGACAGTGTTCTGATCAAGCCTCAAAATTTTATTTTTCACAACCGCTTATATACAGAAAGAACAAAGGGGGGCAGGACTGCTGACGTAGGGAGGTACGTGGCACGATGTCATTTGTCGCACCAATGGCGTGATGCAAGTGGGGGTGGGTAGGGGTGGTGCCCTGAGTTGGCGCGCGCGGGCTTTTTGCGGTGCACCCCATTCATCAGGAAGTGGAGTGCGCGCGGGCTGCGCGCCCCATTCATCAGAAGTGGGGCGCCCGGTGGGCGCTGGCGCGCACTTCGCCTTGGCTCCCAACACACATTCACTGCATTCATAAGGCCTTTCTCCAGTGTGAACTCTCCAATGTAGAATGAGGCTGAAGCTCTGGCTAAAGGACTTTCCACATTCAGCACACTCAGAAAGCCTTGCTTCTGTGTGAACTCTCTGGTGCTGAATGAGGCTGGAGCTTTGTCTACAGAATTTCCCACATTCGGCACACTTGTAAGGCCTTGCCCCAGTGTGGATTCTCTGGTGCCGAGAAAGTTTAGATTCGCATCCAAAAGCTTTCCCACATTCACTGCACTCATACAGTCCTTCTCCAGTGTGAATTCTCTGGTGCTGAGTAAGTGTACATTTGTGGCGGAAAGCTTTCCCATAGTCACCACATCTGTAAGGACTTTTTCCATGGTGAAAGGCCTCTGCACACTCAGCACTGCTGAGTACACTCAGTGCCATTTTGGGAGTGGCCTGGAGAAGACCTACACTGGCCAAGACATTCTTTTCAACCTCCCTGAAGGTGAAAAGTTTCCACACCGAATGACATTCATTGCTCTTTACAAAGGAGGCCCTGCCCACATCTTCGCTGTCAAGTTTCTTCATACTGTGCTCCTGGTGTTGGTGAAGATATGCATAAAAACAGAACTCTTTTGCAGATGCCACACAAGTGTTCGATTTCTGCCCAGTATCCATTCCTTGATACTTGGTCAGTTACAAAATATCTTCCCTGATGGGAACACACACCTCATAGTGATGAGCCTTTTGGATTGATGGATCTGACTTTGGAGTCTTGATTTGTGGCATTCTTTCCAGAGAAACACCCTGTCCAGAAGGTGCCTTCTCATTCTCTATACCACATAAACAACCTGAAAACAGAAATGCTAGTGAAGTACATGTTGTCTTTGGGGACAGGTGGGAGTCACTTCACAACTATGTATTGGACACACCAAAGAATAAATACATGTGGTTGTTTTCAGGATGAGGGAGTTTGGGTCAAAATGAGGAAGGCGCTGCTTTGCAGTACTGGATTCTAAAAAGACATTGACATAGAGTGGACTTACAAGATGAAAGACGTAAGAATGGGATGCAGCGCAATGTAGAGGTAGTAGTTTTCAATGCATACCTCCTAGAATGACCTTCAGCGGGGCCTTAGCTGCTGCTGACATGTGAGTGTTGCACAGAAATTTTGTCCAGGAACAGAAAAATCTGATTATAAATGAGTAGCTGGTGTTCAAGGGCTATATGCACACTACCAGTTAGAAACGTGACCCAGTGTTGAACACTGCAAAAGCAGCCATGAAGAGGAATGAGTAATAGGTGGAGGCAGGAAAGGTGGGAGCAGCCAGGGGTTAAAAGTCAGTAAAAACATCAAGCTGGCCAAGGATGAAGAATGGGGAAGGAAAAAGGAGAAATGAATATGGCCACCAGCAATGGAACCAAAACAGTAGCTTTAACAGGTTCCTCATATCATGTAAACACAGGCCTGAGTTCATGTCCTCTCTCAGCTGCTGGTCAGCAAAGCCAGGCCCCCTGTAGCCCATCCTGCCATGACGGGAGTGATATCCACTCTGTGAGGCACTCAGGACTCTCTCCTCCAGGAGGGGTTGAGCAACTAAATGGGACTTGGATGATGCAAGTCTTAAGGGAAAGGCAGGAGAGGTTAGTGGCCAATATCATCCCAGAGCAACTTATCATATAATGGTCTACAAAAAGAAAACTAAATGTTATTAAAAGAAGCTTAGATGAAGATGTCACAACAGCTAATGGTGCAAGGAAGTAGTGCCCACACCGGTGCTGGCAATTCTGGACAAATGCAGGCATAGAGAACTGTTAGTTAGGAGAAGGGAGCAAAACCTGGGGTACATAGGTACTGGATTTGGAAAGTCCCCCAGCCAGGGAGGGGATAAGCAAGATGGGATCCATTTAGATGACTGCAAGACTACTTACCCAGAATCCTCCTCTGCCAGGCTTTGGGGCAGCAGCATTTGGGCTGCACGGGCAAAAAGAGGGCAGTGCAGACAACCCAGCCCTAGCAAGGAGAGTACCTACCCAGGGAACTGGGAAAAGAGACATTGTCCACGGTTGCCCCGACCCGCGGGACCTAGTTATTCGCGGGCTCGAAGAGGGTCCAGCCTGAAAGAGAAACGGGCGAGAAAAAGGAGCGGAGGCAAGACAGTGTTCTGATCAAGCCTCAAATTTTTTTATTTTTCACAACCGCTTATATACAGAAAGAACAAAGGGGGGCAGGACTGACTAGGCAGGGGGATACTTGTTACAATTTCATTGGTCCTTGGTTGATGGGGTTAGGGGATACAAAGGTTAGAAGTGAAAAGAGGAACAAGGAGGAGAGGGGCTCCTTGGGCAGGTCCACAGCCATTCAGTAGGTCCTTCCTTATCCGGCGGGTATGTTAATACATTCTGTGGTTAACTATTCCCTGGAGCATTATCTGCTCCTGCATTCTTTAGATAGCATACAGGTTTGTTAACGGCCAGGTTCTATGCCGGGGGGCTGGGCGGTCAGGATGAAGGCCTTTTGGCTCCCAACACACGGTCAGTAAGAAGGACAGAGCAGCACCTAGGAAAAGTGGAAAAGCAAAATCTAGTCCAGATCACAGGGGAGCATGAAGGCCTTACCCGGAGAGGATATAAGTGCAAAGCTCTCCAGCATCACATCGTGGTACAGGACTCTCTGTTCCTCTTCAAGGAGGAGCCATTCCTCCTGGGAGAAGTACAAAGGTATATCCTCGAAAGTCACATTGTCCTGTCATGATGGAGACAGATGAAACCACAGCCTTTCTCCTGAGGACCCACCATCCATTCCCCACAGACCTACACTACACCATTCCTTCCTCCACGTTCCCCACCTTCGAGGAAATACCAGGACTTGATGTGATTAGTGCTTTCCTCATAGTTCCATTCATGTGCTCAGCCCTCAACAACTACAGGTAGGCAAGCAAAGAGACACCATCTAAGGTCATAAAGTAGACTGCAGGGTCCCATCCCTTCCATCAGGCAATTTCCTTAAAGTTCTTATATCATGCTTCATAACACAATAAAATTTGGAATCACCTATCACCTTTAATTCTCCAGTATCAGGACTCAGGGGCCATCAATTCATACTCCCTCTCTCTACATGCACCTCTCTCATATCTTCAGACCCCACAGACACCACAACCTCCCTGCCTCACACCATGGCCATCACCCTAGACTCAGCCAATGTTTCTGAGTATATGGCATGTAGAGACAGCTTGGCAAATTAAAACAGGACCTACTACTACCCAAGACCTCCAATGGATCCCAACACCAAGGGTAGCCCTGGATGCTGCTTTGAAGGCCTCTCCTGTCTCTACTTTTTGCTTCAACATTAGTGACATAGAACTAGATGTGAATTTCATATACCCATGCCCCTCTTCCACTTCTATGCTGCACTTGTCCCCTCAGTGGCACAATCCTCCTCTCCACCAAACCCTTGTTAAAAGCCCAGCCATACTGGTACCACACCAAACATAGTGATTCTCACAAATGACCACAATTGCTGTGACTTGATCCACCAGCAAGACTGCAACAGCCCACATTCCACCAAAGCTCACCACAAAATTTTAATAAACCCATTTTATTTCAGTCAGTCCTATGCCTCTGCATTGGTTTCATGCTTACTCTTCCCTGTTCCTGGGATAACCTTCTATACATTTCTATTGGTGGCCAGAACAGAAGCCCCTCAATACAACCTTCAGCTAGGACTCAGAAGGAGTCCCTAAAACCAATGGCTGGGAGAAAGTCAGGGAAAGGCCCCAGGACACTACAACCCCAAAGTTCAAATGAGTGGGGTTGGAATCAGTGAGGGGCCTGGAACACCCTCCACTTCCCTGTGTAGGTTCCATAAGTGCTTCTTCAGCTTCAAATATAGCATGAAATAGAAGCTGGGGACCATGATGTGTTTCAATGGGCTAACACCTCCTCTGGACTTCTGCCCAGTCCTGAGGGACAAGTGACTTTGGGCTGAATGACTAAACTCCGTGCTTCAGTCTGCAGTGCCCCCCCTCACCAGTTGTGACCTTTGATGAGGACTCAACCTCCCTGTGCCTCACTGTCCTCATCATTCCCACTCCAATCCGTTCCCACTCTGCATAGCTCTTCGGGAACTTTCAAAACCCTAAATCAGACCGTGTTCCTCTTCTCTTACTGATTGTATACCGCTCCCAGTGTCCTCAACAGGGAGGCACACCACCCTCCCAACACTGCCCCGCCCCATCTTCTGCCTTCAGCCTGGCGGCCCAGACAAGACTCTGCCGAACACTCTGTTCCATGCAAATACAAGAAAGAGCCAAGGTTCCTGAGTCCATCCGAGTTACTCGCCCCTCCACGTGTTTATACCGCTGGCCCCTCTGCCTGTGACCTCTCCCACACCCCATCACCCCGATGTCACCCATGGCACCTCATCGTCCCGGACGCCTGGGCCCAGGCTGAAGGACGGGAGCAGCACCCTCGCGCGCGGCTGTAGGATTCGGGGGTCGCAGGGCGGTGAGGCCCAGGGACGCGCACTCACCGGAGCCGGGCACCTCGGCGCAACCGCCGCCATCGGACTGTGTGGGCGGGGCGGGGGAGGGGGCGCCAGACATCGCAGTCCCTGTCCCGGCCCTGGTCACCCAGGAGGCGCCGCTGAGCCTCAGAGAGACGACTGCTCCTTCGCGCTTTCCAGATCCAGCACCTAGATCCGACCCAACGCTCAATAGACATAACAGACCCTCCAGAAGCCAAAATGAGTGCCCTGAGGCAGAGGTCGGAAGACCCGCCCCGACAGGATGCGCATTCACGGGGAAGCCTTTACCTTGGGCCTTCACTGGCTAACCCTTTCTCTCCTGCAGAGGCCTCTAGGTCATGTAGTTCTCAGCGCTCTAAAAGACAAGGCAGCAGGTGTCCCCCACCATGACCCATCCTAAATGCCCAGAGGGGTCTAATAAGATTGTGGAGAACTGAGCTACTTCTTAAAAGGTTTTCACGGCAGATATCTGGAGAGTGTTGTCTGCAATTGATCACCAAAACATTTCAGACCCCAGGAAAATCAGCGGTCTCCCAGAGGCTGCTGGTACAAATGGACCTGCCATTCCATACTCATCCAGCTGGAGATGAACACGTAAAACATCATCTGACTGTTAAGCACATGCATGTAATCTGAATCACTAGAGTCAGTTTTGCGAGTTTCTCTATGTTGGGTCAAGAACAAGAGAAAAAGATTCTGGACAGAGCCATGACAGGAAAGTAAAAGAGGGACGTTGGGCCATGCTGAAGCAGGTGGATAGGGTGAAGCTCTTCTTCTAGTTTCCATTAACTATGTCTCTCTTGCCTGTATATTCAGTGATGTGTCCTACCAACTGAGAAATAGTTTTATCCATATAACATCTTTCTCCATATTCTAATATATATATTTAATTTCTTGCAGGAATCTGACATGTATTGCAAACGAAGAGCAACTTAAATGCTGATTAGGTATGGGACAGAGGCTGCAGTATTCACAGTCATGACATTTGTACAAAGGAGGGATCTGAACCTATGATGGCATCACCTTGAGGGAAATGCTGGTCATTTCTGCTATTTTTGATGGCATAGCACTGCGTGGGAGGATTCAGATCGTCTGAGTAAGACAGTTGTGAAATGGAAATCGCAGAAAGTTTTAAATGAAGTGTATGCATTTCTTTCAAGATAGTGGTAGAAAGCTCTGGGGAAACATCAGTGAAAAGAGAAAAAATTGAAAGCCCTCAGTGAAATTTGAGAATTTGCTCAAGTCAGAAAAGCTAGAATCCAATTGAACATGTGACTATGCTTGAACCTTGGTCACTCTGAGGATATTTATTGTCTCCAAAACGTGATTCTTTTTCATTCAAGAGCACAATGAGAATACCACGTTGGAGAAGGAGTTAAGAGGACATTTAGAGTAGCTGGAAGGGTAAATATAAAGAGGAAATCCGAGATGCCATGTTTATTCGTGGCTCTAACAAATGTGTTTTGATCACATGTAAAAACCATACAGAACATTTCTCACAAGACTTAATGCAAATAATAAGCAATCCAAAAAATAAGAGTTAAAATAATTTAATCAAACGAGAGGATTTAAAAATACACAATGTATGTAAGATGAAAGACACCAAAGAATTTTTTTTTAAAGGTGAATTGACTCCATGAAAAGTTCTGTGAATCCCTGTGAAACCGAGATGAACAAGCCCATTAGGACAGCAGTCATTCGTGGACAAATAAAGTCCCATCTATTTCTTTGATCAAAGTAGTTACCATGGAGGATTACGGACCAAGTTAGTTATTTACTTAGTTACTTTTCTTTAAAGGGCAGAAATAGGAAAATCTCCACCCCACAGTTTTTCTGCCTGGGACTTAAGAAGTTTTAGAACTCTCTAAATTATCACTGATCAAAAGCTCTCTAAGAGGATGCGATAGCTTTAGATATTTCAGCAAATCCAATAGATCCAAAGCAGGTGCTAATTTCAGGATCAAACAAAGCACTTTTCCATCTGGTTACAGGACCACATTTAGACAGTAACCTATTTACAATTCCTGGTCATTCCTGCTCTCCAACTTGTACAAACTTTTTACCACTTTTCTATTTCACACAACTTCAGTTTCTCTAAGAAGGAGATGAAGTTTAACTTTGCACTGGCCACAGATATTCACTACAGATGGAATGTTACAGACTCAATGAAAGGAACCCTACACCCACAGACCAAAGGGAAAGAAGACAGAAGTTTTCAGTTTCACCCTTAATGCTTTATGGAGACAGACTATCATAGACACCCAAAGCACAATGTAGTCCCTAAGACAAAATATCACACACACTCACACACACACACATGCACAGAGTATGGAAAAATTTTTAAACTTCATATTTTCCTGATGCTTCAACATCCCCACAAGCAGGCTGTGAGCAGCACTAGGTGAACAAATGCACCAGAGTGTGATCAGGCTGGCCCCTGCCACAAGCTCTCCTTCTTGACGTCCGTGTGACTGTCTCTGACGCTGTTTTCTCAGGCCCCCCTGGGCGCTCCTCCCATCTGGCCCCTGCATCTCCATCAGGCCTTCCTCCTCTAGGACCTGTGAATATAATAAATTCTTAAATTTCATATGCCTGTTTGAGGGTCGTTTCTGCTGCCCAGTTGCAGAGGGGCACTTACTCCCCTATTTACAGCACCATTGGTGACCGGTGGAATGATGCTGAACCTGTGGAAAGTCCCTGGGAGATGCCCTTGTGAGAGCAAGGCTTATGGATCTCTCCAATACCCAGGGAGGCTTGCATCTAGTTGGTGATCCCTGCACTGCTCTTCCAGGCTCTGCCAAGCACCTCCATGCCCAACCCGAGGGCCGCCATGACTTCCACCCTAAAGTGAGGATTATGTCCAGTCCCAATAATGCACCAGGGATGCCGCTGCCCAGCTACTGAAGAGGAAATCTGGGCAATTTCATTAAAAACTAATCAGCTTTCTGCTTCTGTAAATATGCTTGTTTTCTGCAAATAAGCTTACTGCATGCAAAGGCTCCTGCAAAACTCCCTTGCGCTTTGCTCCACTGGCAAATGTAACTATCTGTGCCTTTGCTCCACTAATGTAAATGTTGGTACCCTAGCAGCTCCCATTTTCTGTAACACTTTGTATCTGTTGGCAACCCTGACAACTCCAGGCCCTACCAGTGTCACTACTTATAGTCTCCATAGAACCCTGGTCATTTGTGAAGGTTTGAGTTCAAAATGACCAATTAGCTTGAGTAAAAGCAACATTTCAACTGAGCCCACTGCCCAGATCTTCAGAGCACTAGCTCATCTGGGACCATATGTAATAGATTTGAATTCTCCTTCTCTCTGTGTTACTGCTTGGTTTTTCATGAACCGGGTTTTGGAGCTTTTGGGATATTTTCCCACAACACTATGACCCAGCAAGAGCGACAAGCATCCTCTCTTTACATCCTCTGGTCCCTGTCCCCTGGGAATGAGAACCCGTACTTCTCCACGAGCCTCTAGTGATGGTGCTTCTGGGATGGACTCCTACAGATAGAAGCCTAGTTCCCTGCCACGTTGGCCTGTGTACCCGGGAGGAGGAGTAGGATAACTCATCCACCTCCCCAGGGGGCAGGCAGCCCCTTCTGGACAGTTTTCCAGGGCCCCTCCAAAGGGTCCATGCTGCTCAAAGCCCTGTTCTTCTTATCCCTCCCTGGGGCACAGGCCCGGGGGAGGAGTACACAGTGGGTCCTCCCAACCACTCCACTAGGAGGGGTGGGGAGGACATCCAACGAGGGTGGGGGGGGGGCGGGGGAAGCAATAGGCCACCTAGACATAAAGGCCATTCTAAAAGAGTCTGTTAAAATAATTAATTAATCACATAATTAGAAGAGAGCAAACAGACTGATAATCCAGGGGTTGGGACTAGGGCCCTTCCTCCTTCCCCTCTTCTACTCATCAAGCAGACACAGAAGCTAAGACTGGAACAGGGCTTCAGGCTACTAAAAGCTTTAAAAAAAATGGGGCTGGGTGACTTTACACCTTATATGCTAAGCAAGTGCCTGCCCGGTCTACAAACAATGTTAGCTCTAGGTTACTTATGGATTTAAAAACCAACCTCTAGATCCGGGAGAGAGAAAAATAAAAAGCGATTAAATAAACTGTGTGTACATGTGTATGTATATATATAACTAAACTAAAACAAGTTTTCATAATTTGATCCAATTGGGAATCTGAAATTTATACACAAAAGAATTGCCATAACAAAATTAAAATAACACTGGCTTTGGTGCTTAAACAACCGAGGTTCTAAAATAAAGTTACCATGTGCTAAAATGCACTCATTGACAAAACTTTAGGGACTTAACCAACGCTGGGGCTCGAATTAGAGTTTTACCTGGAGATCCCATTCAATTTAAATATTGTACCCCTATAACCTAAAGAAAACAACTAAGTAGAAAAAAGAAAAAAATGATTACGCTTCACTTAAAGTAGAGCCTTGCCCAAATTGTCCATAGTCATAGTACCTGTTGCCCCTAGAATAGTCCATGCTGGGCACAGATGCTCTGTCATAATGAATAATAAAGTAAGTCAGACTTGAAAAATGAACATCCAGTTAAAAGAGTGACTATAGGCCAAATGTTAATCCAGTTCCTTCAGGATTACAATTTATTACTAAAGCCTAGTCAATAAAAGGGGTGATTGTAAGGCCTTAAACCTAACAGCCCGTTCCCCCCGCCCCCCCTGAACATGGCGCCTTTCCGGCTTCTCTGCCGGAATACCTGGTTCCCGCCGGCGCCATGAACGGCCCTAACACACTGTCCTACCTCAGTAAATTCCCCCGTCCCAGAACCCGAACCAATCACAACCCTCCACATAGCGCCTCAAGCCTACCCTCCCCCTTGCACCCCTATAATAGATACCAGCAGGCCAACAATAAACGGAACTTCTCCGGCGACCTGTCAGTGTGTCCTCGTCGTTCTTTCAGTGATTATCTCCACTGCTTCTCCATTTGCCTGTTCTTAAAACCTGGAAAAAATAAAATGCACCTCTTGATAGGTTGCTGCAGCCTTAAAGCTGGCTGCAGTCCCACCCATCAGGCACCATGCCCACTACCAGGATTATTAAAATTAATGACTCTCTTCACTAGACAACAAGTAAATATTTTGCTCTTCCAGGTTTGGCTAACGCGTTCTGCTCCCTTCCTACTGCAAACAGCCCCTCATCTGCAGTTTGTTTCCAGCTCCAAAGGGATACAATATACCTTTTCCAGAGTAAGCCCTGAGTTACTTCAGTGGTTCGGCCATGGCATGCAGTCTTTGCAGACAAGTATCAAATACATCTGCCTTTCTCTGAAAGCACAGCCATGACTCTCTCTCCCACTGAGTCATTGACACACTTACCAATGACATGTAAGTCCAACAACTTTTAGTCTTTTAGGGGTTCTGGTGCCGACTATGGCTCATTTACACATTTGCGTTCTAAATTAAAATCAATAGGCCCTCCTGCTGGTGACTTAAGAGCCTCCTTTACCTTGGAGGCTTCTCCTACCTCCCGGGGCCTTGAGGTGGATGATGGCTAAGTGGTCCGAGGGCTTGTGCTACAGGAAATGCCCTTCTCCTCTGCCTTGAGCTATGTATACACTGTTGAAACCACAATGACAGGCTACCTGCTGGGCTCTCCTGAAAACAGAGGCTGTCACAGACCCAGAGCCTATGACCCTCCACACTCAGCTGCCCATTATGCTCTTGGGTCAAGGAAATAGCACCGTGGAAGTAGCTCAGTACAGCTATTTAGAGGCCTCTTCAAGACAGGACGGAAATCAATGTGGGCCCTCTGGTATACTCTACCTGCAAGAGGGGAGGCAATCCCCCCACACGTAGTCCTTGCCAGTTGCTCTGGTTCTAGAGGAGGTCGCCCCTCCCCCGGACCCACTGACTACCTGGGGAGCCCCTTGGAATTAACTGAGTGAACAGCATTGGGACTTGGTAGACTATACGCAGTTCAGTGGATGAACAGTGAACCATCGTGGTTCTCCATCCCCTAGCTAAGATAAACGGTGGGACCCAAGGACAACACCCTTGGCCAAACTTCAGGTAGTTAATCCCAGTGTCAGACGACTGCCCCACTATGGCCCCATCTTCACACTGCTTATAACTACTGGGCCATTCCCCAAAGATTGTCCCCTTTAGGACAATAGAAGTAACTAAAAGACTGGGACTCTCCCACTCACAGATATACATACAAAATGTAAATCAGAATCACCCATGCCTCTACATATCCTAAGGCCACAATAAGAGGTCTTTATCATACTCAAAGTTAAAAACATTACCAATTGTAACCAAGACACAAATTTTTACTTTTCAAAACACACAATGCTGGGCTCTCAGAAGAGACATTCCACAGAACTTTTATGCCCTTAATAGTTGCCAGATAACTGGCTCTATCGAGAGCTACAGTGCTCTCCTCAAACAACTCCTTTTCAAATTCCAGTCCAATACACAGACCTCTGAAGTTCTCTATCTTGCCTCCATCCTTAACGAATTTTTTAAAATTTTCCATCTTACCCCCATTCCATGAGGACTGGAGGCCAGATGGAGGGACCATATTTTCTAAGGATTCATTAACCACAGATCGTCCCTCACGGCAGGCAGCTGATCCTCTGATATGACCCATTTGAATCTAAACTTCTACCAAAAAAACCATCCAGAACCTTGTCAGGTATATGTGCGTACCATTGTGATACGCACATAACCATGGGCCCTTTACTACAGGTACGGGAGCTTTCCTTGGTTTACAGTCCATTCTTGTGACTGTTGATCTTATTGCTCATTGTCTCCACACATTTATCTATGTATAATCCAGAAACACAACCTCCCCTTGCCCCTGCAAATAATCCACTGTTTCAACTAAACATGGGAAATGGTGAGGCCCACATCAACTTGAATAGGTACCTACGTGGAAAGGATACCTCCATCCCACATCATCTTGGCTTGAAATCGCAGCACTGGAGATGACATCGCCTCAGATGACGTTGGCCAAAACCACGATCTCTCCACTGGAGATGACTTCGCCCCTGTGCCAGAGGTGGCTACACAGTGGACATTAAAACCTCTACCCCAGCAACACCCATGGGCTGCATAGTCTAAGGCACAAATTTGACACAAGAGACTTATCACATTTCTTTCTTTAGTATTAGGGATTCTATTATGTTTCTGACCTTGCTGTTTCCTTAGCCCTTGATCTTTGTATATTCCTTACTCTCTGCTAAAACATTCACCCCTGAACCCCCATTCCTAATGGGAAATCTGGTAGAGGTTACTACCATCTGTGCCATTTTAAAAATAAATGGAAACCATCGCTCTCTGCAGGAGGCACCTGCCTCATCTCAGTTAAACTCTCGACGCGCTGGGGAGAGAGGATCAACCACTCTCTGATGCCTTTTCCCATACACCACTCCAGCTTTCCACCAGCATGTTCAATCATGACCACCATGACCACTCTTTCCCTTTGGTTAAGCACAATAGCACATTCTCACGGGACCATTATGCATGAAATAATAGCACTTTCAAGTTTTTTTTTTTTTTTTTGTGGCCAAGTCACAGGCACAGCACCTTGTGTAGTTTTTTCTGACTCTCCGCCGTTTTCCTTAATGAAGCCATGCCGCCGTGTGCAGTGCTTACATTGAGGGTTCCCACAGTTCTTTACTCATTGGGTTCTAAGCCCTTGTCATATGCTCATAGGACTCTTCCTAGCTGTCACCTCTCAAAGTTGGCCTGCTGTGCCTAAGCCAAGCTATCCCACTCAGCTTGCGCTGGCTGCTCAGCTCTGCTGGAATATGGCCCTGCCTGTGTCCTCTGATCATATCTCCCCAACTACTCACATGCTTCTCTCCCTCATCTATTTTAAAGTCTTGCCTCACATATCTAATCAATAAAGCCTCCCCTATTGCCCTATTTAGTATCTCATCCAACTCAACCCTACACTACTTTGTTCCTAAACGGTTTGTGGCCAGTTTTTTTCCACGATCTTTCTCGGATATCAAGAATAATGGGTGACACATTGATGAAAGGTTTCTCACTTTCTCTAGGTTCGTTTCTGACATTGGAAATGCTTTCTCATTTTCCAATCTTTCTTTTCCTCTTCAAGGTTGTTATTGTACTTGGTTCTCAGAAAATTAACATAATCATAGTTGGGACAGAAAACCCCCAGGATGGCATGAAGCACAGCCCGAACTTGCCCTAAGCTTTCTTCTTCTACCTCGCTGTCCTTACCTTCCGTGTCATCATCATCTGTTCCTTTCAAGATCTCAAATATGCCTAGTTGTTCCTATCTCAGCTCTCTCTGGATTACTGGTCATCTGGGCAGAGTCCCCACAGCCTATTAGTGGGGATGTCCTACTGCAAATTTTTTAAACGAACGTCTTAAAAATTTGCACTACAACCATCCTGTGATGCTTCAGTATCATTAACAATACTAACTGGGATGGTAGTTCTGAGAGAAATTGATCTTTACTGAAGTTACTGGCATTTTCTTCCACTCATAAGTGTTGAGTTTGGGGTTTATGGTTTGGGTCAGTGGCTCCATGGTGATCATCTTGTGTACACATAAAAAGAATGACCTACACATTCGCAGCAAAATCCTCTCTCCCAAATGCTCCCCGGAGACCAGAGCCACTCAGAGCATCCTCATTCTAATGAGCTCATGTTTTTCTCCTTTAACTCACTGTCTTCAATCTATCCCTTTGGCATTACTGACTCTGATGAATATAGCGGTTGCCAGTGAATGCCCGTGCACTGACAGCCACATACTCCCCACTCTGAGCCCCTTCAAGGCTCTTTAGCACAGATATCAAGTCTCCGGCTCTGCTTTGCCTGCTGCATAAAACAAACCATTTCTGTAAACTGTCAGATCATCATCAACATTAGAATGTATGTCTCTGAATACTGTTCATTTATGAACTCATCCTCTTCTCCTCTGTGTTGAGGCACTTATGATGGCCAGGTCAGATTGTAGACAGAATCAGGTAGACCGAGCCTGACCCTAAAATGATTTGCAATATAGCAAATAGCCAGGTGCAAAGCAAGGACGTTCCTCTCATTTCTGCTTTGCAGAGAACTGGATATTCTTCTTGCAGTCTGTCCTCATGTGTCCTCTCTTCCTCAGGAACCTGGTAGCTGAGTGTGGAAGGTCATGGGCTCTGGGTCTGTGACAGCCTCTGTTTTCAGGAGAGCCCAGCAGGTAGCCTGTCTTTGTGGTTTCAATAGTGTATACATAGCTCAAGGCAGAGGAGAAGGGCATTTCCTGTAGCACAAGCCCTCGGACCACTTAGCCATCATCCACGCTAAGGCCCCGGGAGGCAGGAGAAGCCTCTCAGGTAAAGGAGGTTCTGAAGGCACTAGCAGGAGTGCCTGTTGATTTTAATTTGGAAATAAAATTTGTAATGAGGAATGTAAATGTTAGGGTAGCTAGGAAAAGGTGTGTTGTGTTCCTTTGGAGCTGGAAGCAAATTTCAGTTGAGAGGCTGTTGAATCAGACACGAAACAGAACTATGTTAGCCAAAACTGTAAGACTAGAGTATTTACCAGTTGCTGAGTGAAGAGAATCAGTAATTTTAATAATATCGGGTACTAGGCATGGGTGGGACCTGATGGGTGGGACCTGAGCATTAAGGCTGCAGTATCCCACTGAGAGGTACCCTTTACTTTTTCCAGATTTAAGAACAAAATTGGGCTGGCAAGTAGAGAGACAGTGGGATAATCACCCTTTTATTATTCTAGTATTACTATCACACGATAAGCTTTAATCCTTGAAGGTCCTATTTTAACTTTTCTTGGCCTATATTCACTATTTTAACTGGGTGTTCATAGAGTCTCCTTTATCAAGCCAATTTGTAAAAGTGTCAGAGAATTACTTTAATTTTATTTTTATCATGTCAGAGCATCGGTGCCCAAAATGCAGTATTTCAAAGCAATGGGTATAATGACTATGGAAAATTAAGGCAAAGCTACAGAGGCAGGCATACCCATCCCCTCTCCATTTTATATCATCACCTTCTTAAAATTAGAGGAGATGCAACGTTTAAATTTAGCGGGATCCTCAGGTATAACCAGAATTTGTGTCCCAGGATTTGATCCATGAAGTTTTGTCAATGGTGCATTTCAGCAAATGGTAAAGTTCATTTACCATCTAGGTTGTAGAAGTATAAAAGCCAATCAGTGACCTTTTTATCTGTTTGTTATAAACATTTTTTAGTATATACATTTTGCATTTTGAAAATTTTTTATATTAGTTTCGGGTATATAGTACATTGGTTTGACATTTATACACATTTTGGATTTTTAATTGGGTCAGATCCTAAAACTTAATTTAGCTACATATATAAATTTTATGATACAAAGTATTATGTACATATACATGCTTCATTTAATTATCTTTTATTTTCTCCCCCTGTATCTCAGGATTGGTTTTAAAATCAGTAAGTACCTAGAGCTAGCATGATGTTTGCTAGACCAGGCCTCAGGTTTAAATTTCCTTTTTTTCCCTCCCTTGGTTGTGTAGTCATCTCGAATTCAGTTTTTCCCTGAACTCCCCACCCCCACCCACTTTGTTTGTTTGTTTGTTTGTTTGTTAGAGTTTTAGTTGCCAGGAGCAGCAGTCTTTAGTTTCTGTCTCTGGCTGATAAGAGGAAAAGCCGGGAGAGGTAAGGGGCTTGGTGCCTCCAGTCAACGTCTTTCTGGGACAGTTCATTTTCCCATCTATCGATTAAGCAAACTCTTTTAAAATGATTTTGTCTCTAGGCAGTTAGTTATACGTTTTTCTTTCTTTCTTCCTTCCTTCCTTTTTTCTTTTCTTTTTTTTTTTTGGGGGGGGGGGATGCGTCTCCTGTGCATCCACATTTTCTTTTTTCCCCTTTTGGTTGCTCCTGGTAGTCCCAAGTGGCTTCTGCTGTGAGTAGCAGCCTCCCATTCGGGGTGTCCCAAATATCCTCAGAGGTGCTGGTGTCTGTTTCTGAGAGGGCCATGGGGTGGCATCCTGATTTTATAGCCATTTGGTTTTAAGGAGACACTTAGCAGGTTAACAGGTAGCAGCAAAAAAGTGCCCAGCACAGTGACAGGGAGGTTTGCCATCTTTAAAACCTCCTCTGGTGTTTTAAGTAAGATCGAAGTGCTCCTTCCTTTTTCTTTTTGGTTGTTATTAAACAAGAGCCACAGGTCTCCAAGGATGGGATCTTTTATATTCTCTTTGTTTGGGGGTGAACTGTACCAGCAAAGCCAGTAACACCAGATTGGCCTTTGAAACATGCTACATTTTGGGTCGCATGGTTTCCCATGAGGAGGGTGACCCGAGCCACCTGCCTGCAGATCCCTGCAGCTCGCAGGGACCAACACCCAGGCTCTCTATCAGAGACGGCTTCCAGAGGGGCAGGCTCAGGCGCTCAATCGCTTACAGGGCAGGGGAACTCCAGTAGAGGGCCCGAGTAACCCCTGCTGACCTCGGTGCTGGTCGGTGGGTTGAGCAGAGTGACCTCCAACATGGTCCCCTTGGAGGAAGTCTCTCCTTGCTTCCTTCAGTGTGAACCTTTGTCTTTTAAGTTGCCCAGGGATGCTATCCACCTCGGGGGTCACTAATCACCTCTTGAGGCATATGGGCCAGACAGAGGACATCTGGCTCTGGACCAGTTAGTCTGCATATTAAAGGCAGGGCCCTATGCTATTTCTAAGAACTGGCTAGCCCAGGGCGTTTTGATATTAAGATGTTAAGAAGTCAAAACATCAAAACGTAGGGAAAATAAAAAAGGATTAATACAACAGCGTCATTCCTCTTGGATAAATTTTATCACCCAAATTCACTCTCTAGTTTTCGCAGCGATGCTGAACGTACTTGTCATCTGAGAAATGATCAAAATTAAAGCACAGCACGAGGACAGGGGAGAAGGGCAAAAATCTCCCACAGATCCTGCCTGCAAACCATGCTCTCAAAAGACTCAAAACACACATATACAAGCAACTGCTATGGAGCTGCTAGACTCCCACTCAGAAGCTGTGAGTAAAAGTCTTGCTCTTCATTTCTTGTGAAGCCTTGAAATAGATATTGTGAGGTTTGGTGTGTGTGATCAGCCATGGGGGAGAATAATTCGGAGAGGCTGTAGAGGAAACAAGGGAGGGGAGATTCCGGGCAGCCCCAAAACAAGTACATGAGGCAGCACATGCCTCTGAGTCCCTCAGATGTATCTCTTCTGCTTATCAGTATGTGTGCCAATTCTGGAAATCACAACTGGTTTTTCCCGTGATGTTCCTTCTTGAATTCTCTGAGATACCATCTATTCCTTTTAAGAATACGACTTTATCTAGGAAGTTTGGTGGGTATGGTAAGCCATGAGAGGGAGAATAATCACGGCAGGTTATCGAGGAAATGCGCACGAGGTACTGACGCCTTCGACCTCAAAGGGTCTGCTGGCCAAAGAATGGGCATCTTACTAAAGACCAACAGGTTGCAAACGTTTTCTGTAATGCTCAACATTTTAAATCCTTAGAGAAATGCAATTAAAACTAGTGAGACACCACTACACACTTATTTTAAAAAGTAAATTAAAAAGTAACCTTACCAGGTATTCACAAGTGTGAAGGAACTGGAAGTCTCACACATTGCTGGTGGGAGTGCAAAAGGACACAACCATGTTCGATCACAGTGCAGCAATTTCTTAAAGTTAGACATTCACCTATCCTATGTTTCAGGCATTGCACTCAGTTATTAATATAAATGAAATATATATCCACATGAAGAATTACAAACAAATGCTCCCATCAGCTTTATTTGCAATTGCTAACACTAGAAATAACCCAGATAAATGGATAAACAGTTGATGATATGTGAGAAAGCTCCTCAGAAATAAGTAGAAAGTATTCATACAGGCACCATTTGTGAATCTCAGGAACTATGCAGCATCAATAAAACCAGAGAGAGAGTAAACACTTCACGATCTGTCATAAATTCCTAGAAAATGCTATTAATTGTAAACGAACATAAATCAGTGGTTGCCTGGAGGGACAGGGAGAAATTACAAAAGGGCATGAGGAAGATATGCAGGTGACAGATGTGCTCATTATCATGGTAATGGTGATGGTTTCATGATTATACGTGTCAAAACTTATCAAGTTGTATACTTGAAATATGTACAATTTATTCTATGTTAATTATACCTCAATACAGCTTTAAGAAATGGTTCGCAATAAAATCTAAATCTTGAACTCTTCAGAAATCAGGTTTGGCTCCATATCTCACTCCTCATGCCTTTCCTTGGTGGCAAAGAATGAAGGCTATTTCCACTTGAGTCACGGGGAATGCTGGCTGACTCCCAAAAGTCACATCCCTGGACCTCGCTCCTCTTCGTCCTTTTGTTGCCCTGATAACAATGGCTTGGAGGTGAACACCTCAATCTAGAGGAAGCCACAAAACCCTAAGATTATTTTGCCTGCCAAATATTTTGACTTCAGCTACATAAGATAAATGTACCCGGAAGTCTTCAGATTTCTGTACATGCTCACCCTGCAGTCATCGGAACTTGAACGCATCTTTAGAAGAGGCACATTCCGTGCAGTTTGCTGTAGCCTCCTCCTCTCTCTATTAATCCCGTGTATCCGTACCAACCGCAGTACCCCCTGCAAGTGGAGTCCTAGAACTAGTGACACTGGCCAACTGAATTCGGGGTATCTGGGGCATGTGTATCCTCTGCAGAACCTTGGGTTAAGGTTCTCATCACCAATGCTGGGCATTATGTGCCATCTCCTATTGAGCAAGAAAAATATTTATTGTCTCCAGAAGCATTGGAGGTGCCACAATTATCTCTTCCTCGGGTGACCTCTGAACCCACACACCTCTGGCATCCAGGCAAAAAAATTAGGACCACAAAACAGTCTTTCCTAGGAGGCGTTGGCAGCAATGCCAACCAGGCCAATACTGGAGACTGCTCTTTTTGGCCATAATACTGTCCCTCTGGGGCATAGTTTGGGTCCTCACAAAAGCTGTTTCCCTATCAAGGTGGCAGAGTCCTACTGTGCTTTCAGACTACCCATACAGTGAATAGTTTCCAAGATTAAAGGTGCTAAAAAAAAAAAAAAAATGCCTTTACTGCATAAACCAGAACAATGTGTGACAGGCAGTTTCTGGTTTGGTGACCCGGAAGCTGAAAAACGTCGTCACAAGCACTATCTGGGACCAACTATGTCCCTGAAAAAGCTGGTCCTCCCCTGCAAACTGTTGGGAGCCAAGGCGAAATACAATAAGATCCTTCTTATTCAGAATCCATTTCCTGGTTAGTCAGGCGCGCCACAAAAAGCCCGCGTGCACCAACTCAAGGCACAACCCCTATCCTTCCCCGCTTGCATCACCACTAATCGACTCACTGGTGCGACCAATGAAATTATGCCAAATACCTCCCCACGTAAGCAGCCCTGCCCCGCTTTGTTCCCCCCGTATATATGTGGCCATGAAAAAATAAAAATTTGAGGCTTGATCAGAATTTTGTCTTGCCTCCATTTCTTCGTATCTCCTGTTTCTTCTTCATCCTCCACAGGATCCTCTTTGCCCCGCGTTGTCTTGCCCCGCGGGTCGGGGCAAAATTGGCGCCCAACATGGGGCGCGAAGTACGGATTCCCATGAAGGACACCCACTAGAGAAGCCCTGGCCAGGCAACCCTTGAGCCTCCACAAGGAGTGAGTAAGGCTTGCATCGAGTCGCCGCGAGGTACTGACCCGTGAGTGAAGACTCGTTCTTGATCGCCGCGGGACTAGCCGCCCTGCCAGACTGATCGGTTTAGAGGTAAGTGGGTGATCATTATGGGACAGGAATTGAGCTCCCACGAGCTCTTCCTTAAAAGTCTTAAGGATTCACTCAAGGTACGAAGGATTAAGGCTCGGAAAAAAGATTTACATGAATTCTTTGTCTTTCTCTCTGATATTTGTCCATGGTTCCCCCAAGAGGGAACAATAGATATAAAGTGATGGAAAAGGGTTGGGGACTGCTTACAGGATTACTTCTCTGTTTTTGGTCCAACTAAAGTTCCTGTTTCTGCATTTTCATATTGGAATTTGATTAATGATGTCCTCCAGGTTCATTCCCATGATCCAGATATCCAAAAAGTAATAGAAACGGGGAAAACTGCTCTTAAAGAAAGCTCACGTCCTCCTTCAGTCTGCCATTCTATTTCCATAGATATGCCTGAGGATTTTAAATATGCCCCGATTACAGAAACCAAAATCGAGCCACATTCGGCTGAACCTCCCACACAGCCCCCCACGATATAGCCCTCGCTCGCTCTCTTTGATAGCAATCCCGATGATCAACTTTCTCCCCAAGATTAGGAAACCCTAGAAGATCAGGCTGCTCGCTATCATGGCGACGAAAACTCTTGGGGTCCTGCTCCACTCAAACGGCCACCCCCCCATATAATATTCCTCGGAGACCGCCTGCTTTCTGTGCTCCGATTCTAGAACCCCCCATCATGCCCAAGGGAGATGCTCTTCGGCAGGCTAAGGTTTCATTAACCGAAGAAGTTTCATCCCTAAAGGAAGTTTTACAACAAAAACGAGAACACCTTAACCTTATAAATTATGGAGCTTAGAGTTCTTGAGGGTGAACTTGCCTCCTTAAACCCAACCTCAGATTCAAAAAAAACCTTCACTCGTTCCAAATCAAAAAACCCAGTTCTTGCCTTCCCCGTTACCCGTAGTCGTAATCGCCCCCTCAGGAAGACCTTGAGGAGGAAAAGGAGGAAAATCCTCCCGACTCCCATAGCTCGCCCCCACTGATGAGGCTTCAGATACAGAGGACCCCCCAGAGAGAGCACAATCAGACAACCTTTACGGCCACAAATACCGCCGATTAAATCTTAAACACCTAAAAGACTTAAAAACAGCTGTTACTAATTATGGACCTACAGCCCCATATACGTTGGCCATCCTTGAAGGTCTAAGTGATCGATGGCTAACCCCTAATGATTGGCTTACCCTAGCTCGCGCCCTTTCAGGGGGGAACTATGTCCTCTGGCATACAGACTTTGTAGAAAACTGCCGAGAAACTGCCCAACGCAATAGTGAAAACAGGGAATCCCGATCCTGGACCCGAGACAAATTGCTCGGGCGTAGTCCCTACGACACCAATGAAGCTCAGGCTGCTTTTCTTCCCGGTCTATTAGCCCAAATTCAAAATGCCGGTCTTAAAGCATGGCGCCGCCTTCCCCCAAAAGGTCCCGCCTCCGCCTCTCTAGCAAAAATCCGCCAGGGACCAGATGAGCCCTATTGTGACTTCATCGGCCGCTTAACAGATGCAGCTGAACGTTTAGTTGGAGAAAATGAAACTGAAAACGCCTTTGTTAAACACTTAGCCTATGAAAATGCCAACCCAACCTGCCAGGCGATCATTCGGCCTCATCGTGGCGGTAGTCTTGCTGACTATATCAAATTATGCTCCAGAGTCGGGGCCTCCCATATGCTGGGACTCGCCATTGGGGCAGCCTTTAAAGATTTTGCCAAAGGAAACCTTGCTAAGGAAAAATCACAAAAGACATGCTTTAATTGTAAACAACCCGGACACTTTGTCCACAACTGTCCATTAAACAAACTAGAGGGACAACCAACAGATAAACAACCGCGAGCCCCCCCCCAACGTTTGCCCTCGCTGTAAGAGGGGCAAACATTGGGCTTCCGATTGTTATTCTAAAACAGATATTAATGGCCAACCACTCCCAAAACGGGTAAACTCCAAACGGGGCCAGCCTCTGGCCCCGTTCTCAGAACCGAACCAAGGGGCAATCAGGTTCGTTCCCCAGACGCAACAAATTCTCCCCGCTCAGACGTTAGCTCCTTCTGCCAAGCCACCCCAGGAAGCGCAGGATTGGACCTCTGTGCTGCCACCGATACAATATTAATCCCGGAACAGAGTGTTCAACTTGTCCCTACCGAGACCTTCGGTCCCCTGACTCCAGATACTTTCGGCCTAATCCTGGGGCAGGGTAGCTCCTCCTTAGCCGGCCTTCATATTGTACCAGGAGTTATAGATAATGATTACACTATAGATAATGATTACACGGGACAAATCACACTTCTTGCCTCTGTCCCCCGAGGTCCCATATCTGTGCCTAAAGAAAAGAGAATAGCACAACTTGTATTACTCCCTTTAAACTCCACAAATAAAAGTAATCTCCAACACCCTAGGTTAGATGCCCCCTTTGGCTCCTCTGATGCTTATTGGGTTCAACAAATTACCCTCGAGAGACCACTCTTAACACTACAATTAGATGGTAAAAAATTTGAAGGCTTAATTGACACAGGAGCCGACGCAACAGTCATATCAGAAAGATTCTGGCCCCCCCGCCTGGCCCTATAAGGTCTCTATTACGCATTTACAAGGTATTGGGCATTCAAATAATCCTAAGCAAAGCTCCAAAATACTAACTTGGACAGACTCTGAAGGCAATACTGGCAAAGTTCAACCCTATATTATTTCTGGAATCCCTGTTAATCTTTGGGTGTGTGACATTTTGTCACAATTACAAGTCATTATGTGTAGCCCTAATGAAATAGTCACACAACAGATGCTTAATCAAGGATATAAACCTGGCCAAGGATTAGGAAAAAACAGACAGGGCATAAAAGAGCCACTCTCTATTACACCTAACACCAGCCGTTTAGGCTTAGGGAATCGGATTTTTCCTAGCGGCCATTGACCTTCCTGTACCCCATGCGGATAAAATAAAATGGAAAACCGACAACCCCGTTTGGGTGGATCAATGGCCCTTAACCGAGGAAAAACTTCTTGCCGCCTCCAAGTTAGTACAGGAACAACTGAAGGCTGGACACATAGAACCCACCACGTCCCCTTGGAACACTCCAATTTTTGTCATTAAGAAAAAGACTGGGGCATGGAGACTCTTTCAAGACCTAAGAGAGATCAATAAGACTATGTTCACTATGGGAGCCCTTCAACCTGGTCTCCCTTCCCCCATTGCAATTCCCATTAATTATTCTAAAATTGTTATTGACCTTAAAGATTGCTTTTTCACCATCCCTTTACACCCCCAAGATAGGGAGCGTTTTGCTTTCAGCCTTCCGGTCATTAACTTCAAAGGCCCAATGCAGCGCTTTCAATGGAAGGTTCTCCCTCAAGGTATGGCAAATAGCCCCACTTTATGCCAGAAATTTGTTGCACAAGCTGTAGATCCCCTCCGGTCTCACTGGCCTACTATTTGTTGGGAGCCAAGGCGAAGTACAGTGGGATCCTTCTTGTTCAGGATCCACTTCCTGGTGAATCGGGCGCGCCGCGAAAAGCCCGCGCGCGCCAACTCAAGGCACAACCCCTACCCATCCCCACTTGCATCATGCCATTGGTGCGACCAATGACATCGTGCCACGTACCTCCCTACGTAAGCAGTCCTGCCCCCCTTTGTTCTTTCTGTATATAAGCGGTTGTGAAAAATAAAATTTTGAGGCTTGATCAGAACACTGTCTTGCCTCCGCTCCTTTTTCTCGCCCGTTTTTCTTTCAGACTGGATCCTCCTTGGCACCACCAATAATTAGGTCCCGCGGGTCGGGGCAAGTGGCGCCCAACGTGGGGCTCGAGGTACGGATCCTCGTCAGACGAACCCCAAAAGTAGACCCTGACGTCGCAACCAAGAAGAAAAGACTGGGGACCGCTTTCACTGCTCATGAGAGTCGTTCGTCCTCGGTAAGTGAAACTTCGTCCGTCTCATAGAAATGGGCCAAAAATTGTCCAAAGAAGCGGCTTTTATTCAGGATCTCAAAGCCTCCCTCAGAGAAAGAGGAGTTAGAGTTAAAAAGAAGGATCTCATAAAGTTTTTTCTATTTGTTGATGAGGTTTGCCCTTGGTTTCTTGTAAATGGGCCAGAGATACACCCTAAAAAATGGCAGAAGGTTGGAAGAGATTTAAATGATAAGTTACATAGAGAAGGTTCAAATGCCGTCCCTGCAACTGTTTTTTCATATTGGGGACTTATCCGTGACATTGTTGAGGCGGCATCTGATGACCCGGACAAACAACAACTATTGTCAGTTGCAGAATATTGTTTCCGTCCCCTGTCTCGAGCGGCCTCGGTGACCTCTATTTCTTCTGACAAGCACCCCTCTAGGTCTCCCTCAGTAGTAATAGATATTGTGGGGACGCCACCAACCGCTCCTACAGGCTCCCTTTATCCCCCTCTCCCTAAGGAGAGCCCACCTCCAGAGGCCCCAGTGAACTTTCCCGTCCTCTCCAAGACCATAGATAGTAATCCTTTAGACCCCGGAGATGCGGCCATTTTAGAGGATGAGGCAGCATGCTATAACAACCCTAATCGACCTCCGCTTCATTTGGCCCCCCCACAGGGGCCCCCTCCTTATGCCCCTCAGACTTGCGCTCCTGCTCTCCTGCCTCCTACTCTCCCAGTCGCTGCTCTTACCGAGGCATGAAATAAGCTCACCGCCCAAGTTACTGAATTGACAGAGGTCCTAAACCTCCAAAAACAGTTTGCTCAGCTCTCTACTGAACTTGCTTCACTTCAGACATCCCTTCGCGAAACTATCCTCGCTCCCTCTCTAGGTCCGGCCACTGTAGAGGATTTACCCACTGCTGCGGCCACAAAAGCCCACAAGAGGGAGTCTCCCAAAAGACATAAGACTAAAAATCTTATCTTTCCTGTTCTTACTCGTTCTACCAAAACCACTAGCCCCCCTACTTCTACTTCAGGTGGCCCCGCTCCCACTGATTCAGATAGTGAGGATGAAAGCACACATGAAAAGGAGAGCGAAGATGAGGAACAGGCTGAACAGACCCCTGAGCTCAGAGAGTTTCACAAACTACACTTTAAAAACTTGAAAGAATTAAATGCTGCAGTCAAGACTTACGGGCCTAATGCCCCCTTTACCCTTTCTGTCCTTGACGCTTTGTCCCGGGGCGGCCATTTGCTCCCCAGCGAATGGCTTCGTGTAGTTCAGGCTGTCTTGACCCGCGGGCAGTTTTTGACCTGGAAATCAGACTTCTTAGATCGTTGTCAATCGACGGCGGCTATCAACTTAAAGTCCCCTCAATCACCCTCCGCCACTTGGACCTTTGAGAAGCTTGGTGGTCAGGGCAAATATGCTTCAGAAAGCCGTCAACAGCGCTTTCCCGTTGGTCTTTTGGCCCAGACCGCTAACGCTGCCCTCGATGCTTGGCGAGCTCTTCCACTCACCGGCTCGACCATCACCCCCTTAACTAAGGTCACTCAGGGAGCCCAAGAAGAGTATAGTGAATTTGTTAGTCGCTTGCTAGAGGCTGCGGAGCAGACCCTTGGCCATGATGCCGCAAATGATAAACTTGTTAAACAACTGGCCTATGAAAATGCCAATTCCTCATGTAGAGCGGCGCTACGTGGAAAAACGCGAGATAAAACCCTTGATGAAATGCTTCGCATATGCCGCGATGTAGATCCATTTGCCTCCAAAATGTCACAGGCGGTACACCTCGCAGTTGGTGCAGCCCTTCAGGCTAACGGCTCACCCAGGGGCTGCTTTAAGTGCGGCCAACCTGGCCACTTTGCTCGCCAATGCCCTGTTCATAACACCCAGGCCCCTACTGGTACCGTTACCCGACCTGCCCAGCCCTCTACTGTTTGCCAAATTTGTAAAAAGGGAAAGCATTGGGCTAACACCTGCCGTTCTGTTACTGATATCCATGGAAACCCTCTGCCTCCCCGCCAGGGAAACGGCCAGAGGGGCCAGCCCCGAACCCCTCAACCCATTCCTTTTCTTCCGGCCTCGGGGGACAGCCAGCCATCAAAACCGCACCCATCCTCTGTTGAGCCACGCCCGGAAGAGCAGGGGTGGACTTGTGTGCCTCCGCCTCAACGATATTAACACCAGAAGATGGTGTCCAAGTTCTTTCTACTGGGGTTTTTGGGCCACCCCCACAGGGTACCAATTTTTTTATTTTGGGTCGCGCCTCCGCTACCTTGGGCGGGCTCACTACCCATCCTTCTTTAGTAGATAATGATTATACTAGAGAAATCAAAATTTTAGCTAATGCCACTCGAGGTTCGGTCTCCATCTCCAAGGGACAACGCTTGGCACAGGCTCTGCCCCTGCCCTTAGACACTTACCACCCAGCCATTAACACACGGTGCGGCCCCTCTCACCCGGGGTCTTCAGACCTCTACTGGGTTCAAGCCATTACCAAAGAACGCCCTACACTTAAACTTAAGATACAGGGAAAACTTTTTGAGGGCATTCTAGACTCTGGGGCTGACTCCACTATAATTTCCCAAGACATGTGGCCCCCTAGCTGGCCTTTACAAGCCTCCATGACCCATTTACAGGAGATTGGCCAATCAAAAAATACTCTCCAAAGCTCTCAACTATTACCGTGGGAGGATAAGGAGGGGAACACTGGGGCTATCCGGCCCTTTATTGTCCCAGGCTTACCCGTAAACCTGTGGGGAAGAGATATCCTTTCCCAAATGAAGGTTTTTATGTGCAGCCCCAATGATGTTATTGCACACCAAATGCTCTCCCAAGGCTATCTCCCTGGACAAGGATTAGGCAAACAGGGACAAGGAAATCCAGACCCATAACAGCCACCCCCAAAGCGGACCGCACAGGCTTAGGGTTTAACAACCATTTTTCATAAGGACCATTGCTCCCCCTGCACACCAGGCAGACAAAATCACTTGGAAAAGTGACACCCCTGTCTGGATCGATCAATGGTCCCTCCCTACAAAAAAACTGTCCGCAGCCATAGAGTTAGTGCAGGAACAGCTGGCTGCTGGACATATCGAACCTTCCACATCTCCATGGAATACCCCCATTTTTGTTATCCAAAAACGAACAGGCAAATGGCGACTGTTACATGATCTCAGGGCAATCAATAAAACCATGGTTCCTATGGGCGCCCTACAACCTGGGCTCCCCTCCCCAGTAGCCATCCCCCAGGGATACACTAAATTAGTCATTGATTTAAAAGACTGCTTTTTCTCGATTCCACTCCACCCTGAGGATTGCAAGCGCTTTGCTTTTAGTCTCCCCATCACCAATTGCATAGGGCCTTCTCCTAGATTCCAATGGAGAGTTCTTCCTCAGGGCATGGCTAACAGCCCTACTCTCTGTCAAAAATATGTCGCTCAGACTATTGATCCCTTTAGAATGGCCTTCCCTGATTTATATATTATACATTATATGGATGACATCCTTTTAGCCGGCCCTCATGAACAACAACTTCATCAAGTCAGCCAATACCTCATCACTGCCCTCCAGGACCGGGGCCTTTTCATTTCTCCAGAAAAGGTACAGGTCCACCCTCCTCAGTTATTTCTAGGCTTTGAACTGTTCCCTAACAGGGTCCTTTCCCAAAAGATTCAGTTGAGGCAAGATTCCCTACAAACCCTCAACGATTTCCAGAGATTATTAGGTGATATCAATTGGCTCCGGCCCTATTTAAAACTCACAACAGGTGAATTAAAACCCTTATTTGAGATATTACGTGGAAACCCGGACCCATCCTCCCCATGCATACTCACGCCAGACGCACAAAAAGCACTGGCCATAGTAGGACAGGCCATCGCCAAACAACATATTGGGTACTTCTCCCCCAGCTTACCCCTTTGGTTTCTCGTCTTTCCTACCCCTTTTTCTCCCACTGGGCTACTTTGGCAGAACAATCCTTTATTTTGGACCCACCTACCTGCCTCCCCCTCTCGGGTACTACCCACTTACCCTCAACTAGTTGCTTGTCTCCTGCACCTTGGCCGAGAGGCTGCCCTTAAATTATTTGGAAGGGATCCTGACACTATAGTTCTCCCGTATAACGCCTCCCAAATTCAATGGCTTATCCAAAATAATGATGACTGGGCAATTAATTGTACTTCCTTCCAAGGGACGTTTGATAACCATTACCCTGCTGATAGATTAGACCAATTCTTACAAAAAACTCCCGTTTTTTTTCCACAAAAAACCAAGACCGCCCCAATTACAGGGGCCGCATTAGTTTTCTCTGATGGGTCCTCCTCCGGTATAGCGAGCGGCTTTCAGTATTGACGGAGAAGTCTCCCGCTTTAGGACAAGCTTCCACTCCGCCCAGCTTGTTGAATTGTCTGCTATTATAAGAGTTTTTGAAGTCCTAGCTGATACACCTTTCAATCTTTACACTGATAGTGCCTATGTAGCCGCCTCTGTACCCCTTTTAGAGACAGTCCCATATATACGCCCCTCAACAAACGCCTCCCCCTTATTCTTTAGGCTCCAAAAACTGATTCTTTGCCGTGATGCGCCCTTTTTCATTGGACATATTCGCGCTCATTCCGGCTTGCCCGGGCCATTAACAGAAGGAAATAATACAGTAGACCAGGCTACTCAGATGATAGCTTCCGCTATTTCTATTACCCCACTTGCCGCTGCTCAACACGCTCATAACTTACATCATCTTAATGCTCACACTCTCAGGTTAAAATATTCAATTATCCGCGAACAGGCGCGCCAAATTGTCCGGCAATGCAAAGGCTGTCTGACCCTTCTGCCTGAACCTCACATAGGGATCAACCCTCGAGGGCTAGTCCCCGGCGAATTATGGCAGATGGATGTCACACACTACCCTCCTTTTGGAAAGTTAAAATATATACATGTGTCTGTGGATACCTATAGTGGCTTCGTTTGTGCGTCCTTACAAACGGGTGAAGCTACCAAACATGTCATTCATCACGTTCTCACCTGCTTGGCGACTTCCCCACAGCCCAAAATTCTTAAAACAGATAATGGCCCAGGCTATACTAGTTCCAGCTTTAAATAATTCTGCACGCAAATAGGCATCAAACACATTACAGGAATCCCTTACAATCCTCAAGGCCAAGGCATTGTAGAAAGGACTCATTAAACCCTTAAAAACATGCTTTTCAAATTACAGTCCGGGGGAGAAACAATATATACCAGAACAGGCAATCCCAAGACCCTCCTAAATCATGCACTTTTTGTTCTAAACTTCCTCACATATGACTCTGCAGGCAGATCTGTTGCCGACCGCATTTGGCACCCATCTACTGCTAGTGATTATACACAGGCCATGTGGAAAGATCCCCTGTCCAACACATGACAGGGCCCTAACCCAGTCCTTATCTGGGGTAAGGGACATGCTTGTATTTATGATTCGAAAGCACAAAACGCTAGGTGGCTCCCAGAACGCCTAATAAAATTATATAACCCACCCAGGAACCCTAAACCCTGAGAACTCTTTTTTCTGTGTTCTCTCCTACAGAAAGTTCCAAATATTGCTGAAGAATCAGAAGTAGAAGTACCCTAGGAGGCAAATACCCCCTATATCTCTATGGATTGCCGCGGATGGTCTCCTCTCACCTTCCTCCTCACTGCGGTATTCATCTTTCTTCTAGTCCTGTCTTTGCTTTGTGCTGGCTCCCCGACTAAGACCCTGAAATTTAGATTAATTCTACTATTTAGCATCCTAATATTTATTGGAGGTATCTCCCTTTGTACTTGCTTTTAAACAAAAACTTTAAAAAAAAGAAATCCAAAAGTTGCCAGCCCCAACCATGGGACCAAGATACTGCCCCATGTTTTCCATTCTATGGGTATTAGTAAGGGCCAACAACATTCACATCCCCTACAACTTAACTTGGGTTGTCACTGCAACTTGGGATGGGAGTGTCCTTAACAGTACCTCCCAGATTAAACCCCCAAAGACCTGGTTCCCAGATATTGGGTTTGATCTCATGAAGGTTATGGAGCCAGGGGCAGCGAGAGAGTCCCCTGGACAAGGGAGAGTACAATTTTATGTTTGCCCCGCCTCGACAGGCGACCGTAGCAGGTATAACAAATGTGGAGGTGTAGAATCTTACTATTGTGCCGCATGGTGATGTGAGACTCAGGGCGAAGACTGGATGGCCCCTAGTCCACATGCCCTCATTAGGGTAGTCAGAGACCCAAAGCTCATAAATAATTGTCAGGACCATCCCCCAGCATATCCTATTCCACCCAAACAACCATGTAATCAGCTACTGATTCAATTCACTGAAAAAGGCAAAAAGGAAGATTGGAGTACTGGCAAATATTTTGGACTCCAACAATATTTGTCAGGGACAGATTACGGAGGCATCATCCAAATTAGACAGCACATTAGTTCGGTGCCAACTGTAGCCATAGGTCCTAATCCAGTACTTCACACTCCTGTTGAAAAGCCTAGGCCCCTCCCGACGACCAAACCAATGAGAACTAAATCCTTTTTAGCACCTGTGACTTTTACTAACCCTCCCATGTCTCAAAGCCCTAAAAACCATCCTAAATCAACCAGGGAATCCTTAATTGCCCTCATTCAGCACACCTTCCTTACCTTAAACCACTCCAACTCAAAACTTACTGAATCCTGTTGGCTATGTTATACTATTAGCCCCCCCTTTTATGAAGGCATTGCTACCTTAGGTAATTTTACCAAATCCAAGGACCATTCTCAATGTCGTTGGACTCAACAAGGGACTGCAAAATTAACTCTCCAATCTGTGTCAGGACAAGGAACCTGCTTAGGTAAAGTCCCTACCGAATACCAATTTTTATGCAACCAAACTACGGCTACCACCGAGTCTAATAAGTATATCATCCCCGCAAATGATACGTGGTGGGCCTGCAATGATGGCCTCACCCCGTGTGTATATAGTAATCATTTAAACAGCAATACCACTCAGTACTGCGTACTTGTGCAGCACATCCCTCGCTTGACTTACTATACTGAGGCACAATTCGCGGAAGCCTGGGACCCCAAAGATGATTATAGTCTCCTTAGATCCAAACGTGAAGCAATCACAGCTGTAACCCTAGCAGTCCTTTTGGGCGTTGGCGCGACAGGGGCAGGGACAGGGATAACCTCTCTCGTTCTCTCCAACAAGTACTATTCAGACCTTCGGCTGTCAATTGATGAAGATCTCGAGCGTCTCGAACTGCCATCTCCCACTTGGAGAAGTCGCTGTCTTCTAGCGGAGGTCGCCCTCAAAAACCGCAGGGGATTAGATCTTCTGCTTTTACAAGGGGGCCTCTGCGCCGCCCTAAAAGAAGAATGCTGCTTCTATATGGATCATTCTGGGGTCGTTAAAGACTCCATGAACAAGGTCAGAGAGGGCCTTGAAAAACGCCGCAAACAAAGGGAATTTGAACAAAGCTGGTTTGCTAATTGGTTTTCCACATCCCCCTGGGTGACAACACTTCTACCTTCTATCTTGGGCCCCCTTCTCTGTGTTCTCTTGCTTATAACCTTTGGGCCTTGGGCTTTCCGGCGTATAACTGACCTTATTAAACAACAGGTTGATTTGATGTTACATAAACCACCTGCGATCCATTACCACCAGCTTAGTATACAGGAACCCAACGAAGACCCCCCATCTACATCGATATCCACGGGCCTCCATTTCTCCACTCTTGTCGCAGAGGTGGACCATCCGTGGTATCTCAGGCTGTGACGACGTCTATAAAAAAGGGATGTACACTGATACTAGCTTCCTCCCTACGGGGACGACATATAGAACAGAGGTATGTCTACCCTCGCCCATCGAAAACTCGAGGTGGGGTATGGGCACCGAGATGGGTGCAAGAGCAAAGCATCTGCAAGGGAAGGTCACAATAAAGAGACCCCCTCTGTATTTCCCTGAGAACACACCTGGTTTGCATAGAGGTTGGTATCCAAAAACTACTATTTCAAAACGGCTCTGCCTCTCCTCCCCAAAAGATACCAAGAGCCAAATACTAGGCGGGCCCACATAGCCCGCGGGAGGAACCAGGTCAATGTTCCCCCACTCGGTTAAGGCCCACCTTTTCTAAAACAGAAAGGGAGGAGATGTTGGGAGCCAAGCGAAGTACAGTGGGATCCTTCTTGTTCAGGATCCACTTCCTGGTGAATCGGGCGCCGCGAAAAGCCGCGCGCGCCAACTCAAGGCACAACCCCTACCCACCCCCACTTGCATCACGCCATTGGTGCGACCAATGACATCGTGCCACGTACCTCCCTACGTAAGCAGTCCTGCCCCCCTTTGTTCTTTCTGTATATAAGCGGTTGTGAAAAATAAAATTTTGAGGCTTGATCAGAACACTGTCTTGCCTCCGCCTTTTTTCTCGCCTGCTTTTCTTTCAGACTGGATCCTCCTTGGCACCACCAATAACTAGGTCCTGCGGGTCGGGCAACTATTTATATCATTCATTATATGGATGACATTCTCCTGGCTGGAAAATTAGCATCTGAGACCCTTAGGTGCTGCCAAGACTTAAATCATAGTCACGCCTCTTTCGGCTCCAAATCGCCCCAAATAAGATACAATTAAAAGATCCATATTATTACCGAGGGTTTGAATTAAATGCAAAACAATTTCTACCCAGTAGATACAGTTAAGAACATCTCATTTACGGACCATTAATGATTTTCAAAAATTCCTAGGAGATATTAACTGGTTGCGCCCATATCTTAAACTTACTACCGAAGAGTTAAAACCTCTATTTGATCTCCTACAGGGAGATCCAGACCCCCTTTTTCCTCATGCACTATCACCAGAGGCAAAGCAATCACTCCTCCTAATAGAAAGGGCCATTCAACATCAACAAATAACCTTCCTATCATATGATAAACCTTTTGCCCTCATTATCTGTGCAACTCCCCACACGCCTACCGGGTACTATGGCAGGATAGCCCTCTGTTGTGGATTCACTTACCTTCTTCCTCGGCTAAGGTCCTTATCACATACCCCTCTTTAGTCACTAAACTTGTAAGGATAGGCAGGGAAAAAAGCCGTCAACATTTTGGCAAGGATCCTAATCGGACCATTCTCCCTTACACTAAAGAACAACTTAATTGGCTGTTCCAAAATGATGACAATTGGCTCATTTCTCTCTCATCATTTCAGGGCGAAATCGACAATCATTATCCCTCAAATAGACTTCTTCAGTTTGCTAGGACATATCCTTTTATTTTCCGCTACCCCCCTAGAACATGCTGCCTTAGTATTTTCACACGGGTCATCTTCAGGCATCGCTGCTTATGTCACAAATTCCCAAAGTTATAGTATACAGTCTCCATTTCAATTGGCTCAACTCGTTGAACTGTTTGCCATCATTCAAGTCTTTAAGACATTAAACAATACCCCCTTCAATTTGTACACTGACAGTGCCTACATTGCCTCTTCAGTCCCTTTATTAGAAACAGTACCTCATATCAAACCCTCCACCAACGCTGTCTCTCTGTTCTATCAACTTCAAAACCTCATTTTACAAAGACAGGTCCCCTTTTTTATCGGTCACTTAAGAGCACATACTGACCTTCCAGGTCCTCTTTCGCAGGGCAATGCCTTAGCCGACACACACGTCTAATATGCTCTATAACCACTGACCCTGTTACACGGGCTACACAGTTCCATAATCTACATCATGTCAATGCCCACACCCTTCGCCTTTTATTCAAACTTACCAGAGAACAAGCCAGACAAATTACAAAAAACTGCCCAGGATGTGTCACCTTTTTACCCCTTCCTCATCTAGGAGTCAATCCGAGAGGACTAATCCCCAATGAAATCTGGCAAATGGACGTCACCCATCTTTCTGAATTTGGTAATCTTAAATATGTCCATGTAACCATTGACACCTATAGTGGATTTCTATTTGCCTCACTGCAAAGTAGAGAGGCCACAAAAAATATAATAGCACATGTCCTTCAGTGCCTCTCTGCCATAGGAAAACCCCAACTTATTAAAATGGACAACGGGCCTGGGTACACCTCACAGGCTTTCCAAGACTTCTGCTGTCAATTCCAAATTAAACATGTTACTGGCATCCCATACAACTCCCAAGGACAAGGAATAATAGAGCGGGCTCATCAGACCCTTAAAAATACTATAAGCAAGCTCAGAACCAATAACATCAACGATACCAAGGGCTCCCCCCGTAATATTCTTAGTAATGCCCTGTTTATCCTCAACTTTTTACAGTTAGATAAAAATGGAAAATCTGCAGCAGACCGTCTATGGCATCAAGAAACAAAAAACCAGTATGCAAAAGTTATGTGGAAAGATCCCTTGACCTTCAGGTGGCAAGGTCCTGACCCACTCCTCATTTGGGGAAGAGGATCTGCATGTATCTATGACACATAAGGAGGGGGAGCACGATGGCTACCTGAACGTCTTATTAAACCCATCAACTCCTCAACCCCTCAAAATAACAATGACCATCCAGGGACCGTCTCCCTGAGATAAAATCTCTTCTTTCTCCCACAGGTCAAGATGAAGAACTGGGGGTCTATCCTGGCGGTAGCGATGCTCTTGACACAATCCATACAGAACGCAGACGCCGGTTTTGGATATCCAGGGGCAGCCCATGCACTCTTGAACTCACGCCTAGGGTCCCCTTGTGATTGTACAGATGTTCCCCAGAACAAGATTCCGTCGGTTTTTGGCAAGCTAGTTGATTGTGGGACAAAAACAGCCTATCAGGTCACTAAGGGAAGAAACCCCACATGAGTATGTATAAAAAAACCAACCCCTATTCCCACCACTGATGGCCGCCCTGGCCCTTGCCCCACAGATTGTCACACAGTAACTGAGATACATTCGACCTGCTATGCCAGTTTTCAACAATGCATAAATTCCGCTAGCGAAACACTCCTAACAGCCATTTTACAGCAAACGTATGTCGGCTTGTTTGGAGGAGAATACGATTATAGTAACCCCACGGGAGTGTCTAAATATGTCCAGGCCTCCTGTAAGGGCACGGTTGGCAAAGAGATCTGCTGGCCGCTTCGGGCACCCATCCATGTATCAGATGGTGGGGGACCCAATGACCAAGTAAAAGACATAAATGATCGCATTAATACAATTCTCCAAAGTTTGTATCCTTCCCTAACCTACCATCCATTAGCCCTCCCCAAATCTCGAGACCTGGATTTAGACACCCAAACCAATAATATCCTGGAAACTACTCTTTGGGCCTTAAATAATTCTAATCCCCAACTTGCTCAAGATTGCTGGCTATGCATGACTATAGGCATCCCTATGCCCACAACCTTAACTGTAGTCTCAGCCCTCCTTTTAGAGTCCAGCCTATAGGTTTCAACTCCTCTATCTGCTACCAAGGCTCATTTCAGAATACCTCCTTCAACATTAATTTAGGCTACATCACCTTCGCTAATTGCTCTAGTATTGTTAATCATAGAGAGCCCCTATGCCTTGCCCCTGGACAGGTATTCTTATGTGGAAATAACCTCGCTTATACTGCCCTGCCACAAAATTGGACTGGACTCTGTATATTAGCTAATATCTTTCCAGACATCTCCATCATACCAGGAGACGAACCCGTCCCCCTCCCTAGCCTAGATTACATAGCGGGACGACACAAGCGAGCCATTCAAGCTATACCCCTAATTGTTAGTTTAAGAATCACTGGAGCGCTCGCTTCTGGTTCAGCTGGAGTTGGCGTTGCAGTCCACTCCTACAACAAATTGTCCCGCCAATTAATTGATGACGTTCAAGCCCTCTCAGGAACCATAAGCGACATACAAGATCAAATTGATTCCCTTGCTGAAGTAGTGTTACAAAACCGCAGAGGCTTAGACCTTCTTACAGCAGAACAGGGAGGGATTTGTTTGGCTTTACAGGAATGCTGCTGCTTCTACGCCAACAGATCTGGGATCGTTCGAGATAAAATAAAGAAACTTCAAAAAGACCTCGTCAAAAGACGCAGAGAACTCCAAGAGAACCCCTTTTTGACCGGGTTAAATGGGCTCCTTCCTTACCTCCTTCCCATCCTCGGCCCCCTTTCTTGTGTTCTTTTACTTATAACCTTTGGACCCTGGGCTTTCCGGCGCATAACTGACCTTATTAAACAACAGGTAGATGCCTTGCTCGCCAAACCTATCCAGACTCACTATCAGCGTTTAGCCACCTCTGAGAACGCTCGTGAAGGGTCCCTTGGCTTCCTCCCTTCGAGGACGGCATGATAACTAGAGGCATGCCTACCACCTCCTCTAATAAGAGGAGAAAGGTATGGACACCGAGCTGAGTGCGGAGCAAAGCATCGCAAGGGAAGGTCCCTTGTGACCTCCTCCAGATTTCCCTGTGAGTATGCCTGACTTGCATAGAGGTTGGTATCAATAAAGTATAAAAATCGGCTCTGCCTCTCCTCCCCAAAAGATACCAAGAGCCATAATTAGTGGACCACTACGGCTCACAGGAGGAGTCAGGCCACTACTCCCTCACTTGGTGAAAGCCCACCTCCCAAATAAAACAAAAAGGGAGATGTTGGGAGCCAAGGCGAAGTACGATAAGATCCTTCTTATCCACTTCCTGGTGAATCAGGCGCGCCACGAAAAGCCAGCGCGCTCCAACTCAAGGCACAACCCCTATCCACCCCCAATCGCATCATGCCATTGGTGCGACCAATGACATCATGCCAAGTACCTCCCTAAGTAAGCAGCCCTGCCTCCCTTTGTTCTTCCCGTATATATGCAGCTGTGAAAAACAAAATTTTGAGGCTTGATCAGAATTTTGTCTTGCCTCCATTTCTCCGTATCTCCTGTCTCTTCATCATCCTCCAAAGGATCCTCTTCGCCCCTCGTTGTCTTGCCCCGCGGACGGGGCAGGGGGGGAATTTGGTGCTGTTGAACAAGTCTGTATCTGCAGCTGAAGGCTTTCCCGCATTTGCTACACTCACTGCGCCCTTCACCAGTGCAGACTCCCTGGTGGGGAAGTGGGTGTGTGTTGCTGAAACCTCTACACTTGTCTTGACTTTTTCTACCGTTAAAAGACCCCCCCACACTCACTGCTATGCAACTTCTCACAATTGGGAGTGGACGGATGCTGGAAAAGGCCCAAGGTAGCTAGAAAGTCCCTTTCATCCTCTCTGCAGGTGAATGGCTTCCCTGACACATGGAATCTGCGGCTTGTCACGAACGAGGCCCTGTCCGTACCCATTTTGAAGATTTTCTCTCCACTGCCATGCTTTTGGTAGTGGTGAGGGTTTTCACTAAACCGAAAGCCTCTGGATACCCCGCCTAAGTGTGGCTCCTGCCCAGGATATATTGCTTGGAGCTCAGTCAGGTGCAAAATGTCTTTCAAGCTTGAGACGCACTTCTCACAGGGGTGAGTCTTCTGAGTTGATGGACATGCCTTTGGAGTCCTGGCCTGTGACTCTTGTTCTACAGAAACCCTCTGCTCAGGAGGTGTCTCCTCGTCCTTGGCTCCATACCAACAATCTGAAAGAAGAGAAATGCTCTGCAGAACTGGGATTCTAAAGATCATAAACTAGAAGGAGGCCTTCCGGACAAAGGGCAGAAGTACAGTGTGCCACACATGGTGGGGAGCCAGGATCAAGGACTCACTCCTCTGCCAACAGCCTTCTCTGGGACCTTGTCAACTGCCGACACGTCCAAGCCACGCAGAAGGATGGCTGTGTCCAGGCCCAGGAAAATACAATTGGATCAGAGTTACTGGTGTTCAAGGACTATTTAAGGATACGCGCTCACAACATTATGTGTGGGTCACTGTGGGAGAACCTCAGACCGTGCAGTGCAGAGGAACAACTGATGCACGAAGGTAGAGGTGGAGACAGCCAGAGACTAAATGTCACAGATGAAATGACAAATCAGAAAAGTGCCAAATATATGAAAGGAAGTGTGGAAATGATCTGTGTACAGTGGCACTTATACCAAAATACTGGTGTACACAAGGCAGGTTCCTTGACATGATATGATACGAACACAGATCTGCGACACATCTTGCATTTGGCCACCCTGTGACTCAACCTGGGCTCTCCCCACACTCCCTGTTGTATAAGGACCAGGATAAACTAAGTCCTTAGGGAAAGAGAGGACATGGGAGTTGGTCAAAACTGGTCCAGGGCAATTCAGGACACAACAGACTACAGGAAAAAAATAATATTACAATAAACTCTCAAAGGTGAGTCTTTCAAGAAAGGTCTACGGTCTACGGCCATGCCACCCTGAACGTGCCCGATTTCGTCTGATCTCAGAAGCTAAGCAGGGTCGGGCCGGGTTAGTACTTGGATGAGCGAACACCTAGGAATACCAGGTGCCATAGGCGTTAATAAAATCAGGTAAAAATAAATAGATGATAGATAGATAGATAGATAGATAGATAGAGGACTATGAACCATGTAATTAGTAACTGTAACAATGCCTGCAATTCCTGATCCAGTCAATCGTGAGGAAATGTCAGCTAGAAGAAGGGGGAAGCATCTGGGGCACAAAGTGCCATGGGTCTAGACACAGTCATTCTGCCAGTGACAGGAAAAGAAAGGTGAGATCCATTAGGCTGACTGCCAAACGCCTGAATCGCAGCCTCTTCTCTGCATGCACCGGGGTAACAGGAGTTATGCCTGCTAGGACAGTGCTTTGCTTGGGGTAGTGCACATGACTTAGCGCTGGTACATAAGCTCAGAAAGTGGGGAAGCCAGCAGAGCCATTGGTCTGCCTGTGGAAAGGACAGAGCTGTCTCTGGGACAGGGGGAAAGAAAGAGACCAGATCAGGACACCGGGAGGAGTATAAAGGTCTTACCCAGGGACGTTGTGAGTGCAAAGTTCTCTAGCATCACATCACGGTACAGGAACCTCTGAGCCTCACCGAGGAGCCCCCACTCCTCCTGGGAGAAATGAATGGCCACATCCTCAAACGTCACACAGCCCTGCCATGATGAGGACAGTTCACTGTAGAACCACCTTCTCTCCTAAAACTCCAAGATCATCCAACCACTTACTCACACCCCCCCGTTCATCCAACCCCCAATTTCCCCACCTCAGGGAGATATCAGGTCCTGGTGCCACTGACATGCACTCTGTTATCATCTCGTTACAGTGCTCTTGCACTGTGTTCATCCATCCACAGCAATAAAAGGCAGGTGGGCAAACAGAGGATACCAGAGCTCTGGGCCTGCACACAGGGAAGCACTTCCTCTTGTCAGATAATTCTCCCAGTCGCTCAGATCATGCCTCCCAGACACAACCAAGGGTGTTGGCTCATATTCCACACTTATGTCCTCAATGCTGGGGCCCTCAGGCCATCAGTTCTCACTCCCTCTCCACGTGGGCAGTACTTTCTACCACATCTCTCTCTCAAAGTCACCACCTCTTCCCTGCCCTGCACCGTAGGCATCTCCCTGTCCTTGTTATTCAACACACAGCATATAGAGAGTGCCTGGCAAATTCAAACAGGATCCACTACTATCCCAGACCTCAACAGTCCCCACTACCATTGGCAGCCCATGTTCTACAGGTCTCCCTGACTGACTCTGCTCCTTGCTTCAATCTCACCCACCCAGAACCATTTCTAGATCTCTTCTTCTACACAAAACCCTCTTCCGCTGGGGCTGCACTTGATGTCCTCTCCAGTCACAGCCTTCCTCTCTTTCTAACCCTCACTCAAAACCCAATCCCAGACACTTTCCACCCCAGATCCAGTAACTCTCCCTCTTGACTGCTTGTGCCCTAAACTAATCCACCCACCAAGATCATGACAAAATCCTGGTGAGTCCACAGAGCAGTCAATCAGCAGCCTTGACACCTGACAGATCATCTTCTCCCACACTGTTCCCACAACCACTTCTCTCCTTCACTGGTGTCTGTGGTATCTATAACCTCCCCAACCCCATCTAGGTGCCCAAGCACGAGACCCAGTCCGCAGACTCCACCCTACTCTTCCTGGACTGCTATTAATGGCCCTATGACGAGGATGACCCTACTCAATGTGACCCAGTGTTACACACTGAATGTACATGTCCTCCCCAAGTTCATGTGTTAAGACCTAACTCCTGATGTGATGGTACTTAAAGATGGCTATTTGGGGAATTAATCCGCTTTAGAGTAGGTCAAGAGGGTGGGACCCATGTGATGGGATTGGCACACTTAAGAGAAAGAAAAGTCTCTTGGTCTCTCCACTCACTTGTACCAGGGCCATGTGAGGACACAGCTATCTGCAAGACAGGAATAGTTCCTCACCAGGAATGGAATCTGCCAGCTGTTTCATCTGGACTTCCCAGTCTCCAGAACTGTGAGAAATAAAGGAATTTTGTTTTAGCTGCCTAGGCTAACTCAGTCATACAGATCTATTCTGGTCCACATACTATCAACCACCTTTGCAGCTGTCCACCCCTCCCCAGAGTCCCAGACCTATGGTCCAGCTGCTCAATTAATACCTTTACTCAAACACAACATACCCACAACAAAACTCTGAATATCCTGAATGAAATGAATCCTACTACCAATTTCCACATCCTGATTGATGGAATTTTCATCCTTTGAACTGTTAAACCCAAAAACTTTGCACTAATCCCCGACTTCCACCCTTTTCTTTCTCCCCTCCAAAACCAGAAAATCAGAGAGCTACTGGAAAAACTGATCCAAATCCAAATGCTTCTACTACCACCAAGGCCACCGCACTGGTCCTCATCACCAACACTCACCTGGACTATGGCAGTAGTCTCTTCCTTCGTCTTCCTACCATCTTCATACCCCCTTGGTCTCTTCTCCATGCTGCAGCCACAGACAGCCTTATGACGACTTATGACGATCAGATCACCTCCCTCCTCTGCTTCAAATCCTGCCACTGTTCCCATCATCTCGAGAACAGACACCCAGCTTCTCGGGGAGCCATTCCAGGCCTGACTCCTGTCCCCTTGCTCCCTGTTCCTACGGCAAAGAAAGAAGCCTTGAGGTTCCCTTGAAACAGCTCTGTCTCACCATCAAGAGTCTAAACATACTGGTACCTAAACCTGGGGCAACCTGTCTTCAGACCTCACCCGACTGGTTGCTAGCAATGGGAACCACTCCATTTAACCTCCTGCCTGGTCTGAGGACCCTGGGCTTAGGATTTGTTCGGGGTCCCCACGTCCAGAGGCTGCAACAGTGGTAGGTGATGAGTCCTAGGACACCACAATCCCAGGGATCATGAGTGGGATCAGGCCCACGGTGGATCTAGAACACCTTCCACTCATCGTTGTAGAGTTCCTAAGTGCTTTCATACTTGTAACAGCTTGTGTGGAGAGAAGTTCCGAGACAGGTGACCATGGCGGGATTCAACTGGCTGAACCCAGGCGTCCCTATCCTCCCGCTCAGTTCTGGGGCCGGGCGACCCCGGATTGGCTGCGTTATCTCTGGGTCTGAAGTCCTCAGGGCTGACTCCTATCAGATGGGTCACCTCCGACAAAGCCTACATCCCCGCTGCCTCCTGTAATCGTTCCCCTTCTAGTCTGTGCCCCTGAACAGCTTTTGGAAAACGTTTAAAAGCCTAACTCAGGCGTGGTCTTACCTATTCACGACTTTCGACGGATCACGGCGTCCTAGAAATAAGGCCGGTCACCCGGGAGCGCTGGGCTTCATGCTCCCTGTTCCCGGAACACGCAGGCGGCCTTCAGGGTTCCAGAACACTCCCGATTCGATCGTACCCCGACGTCTTCACACGGCCTGCCGCTCCGCCCGTGACCCTCTCCCCCTCTGTCACCCCGGGTGTCGTCCACCAGCGCCTCACGGTCCCGGACGCCGGGGCTGCAGGACGGCAGCAGCGCCCGCACGTGGGGCTTTCGAGTTAGAGGGCCTGAGAGCGGGGAGCCCCAGGGGTGCGCTCACAGGGGCCGGGTCCCCCAGAGCGGCCGCCGCCACCGACGCTGTGGGCGGGGCGGGAGCGGCGGGCGATCCGAACGAAGACCCGGCAGCGGAGTCACCGCAGCCCACCGCCTCGGAACCGCCTCTGCGCAGCGGGGACAAACTCCTCCGGCGCCTTCCCAGGCGCGTCGCCTGCGCCCCGAGCCACCGCTCCGCAGCCTGTGACGGGAGCACAAACCCGAGAGCCGCCAAACCTACCGCCAGGCGCAGGGCGCCGGAAGTCCCGCCCCGACGCGATGCGCGCTCTCGGAATTGACCCTCCCCGGAGCCGGCGGCGCCTGAAGCAGAGCGTTCCGGGAAATGTAGTCCTCACCGCTGCAAAGTCCCAGGGGACGGGCGCCCCTCGCCTGAACCTCCAGGGAAAAGTGGCACCCCGAGGGAAGTGTGCCTGTCCTCCGAGGGCGGGGGAGGGGATGTGCCCTTTCCTTAGAGGCCGTACTCAACACTTGATTAAGGGAGTGTTGTCTGCAACTGATCACCTAAGTTTTAAGAGAAATTATTTCAGACTCTGAAGCCTAGCGTGTCGCCTGGAGTCTAAAAGTACTATGTCAGGCGCTCCCGAAGACGGCAAATCCAAAGAGATGTATCACTGAACAGAGTCATTCAGACACAAAATAGATTCACTCTTAGCTGGCACCAAATGAACTTTATCGTTTTCTCTTCCAGTGCCCGGAGCCTGTAACGTTAGAGTCAGTTTTGTGAGTTGCAAAACGTCGGGTCAAGAACAAGAGAAAAAGACTCCACAGAGGGATAGGACAGAGAAGAAAGAGTTGGGACAGAGGTGCAGCCTTACCCAGAAAGAGAAGGAGCCCACAATTTCCCAGCATCACATTCTAGTACCTGGTACCCTAGGCCAGATCCAGATGTCCACACTCTTCCCAGGTGAAAGTCACAGTCATATCCTGGAAGGTCACCGATGCCTGGAAAGTTAGAGGCAGCAAGTGGCTTTGGGCTGTTGGTTGAGATCAGGATCTTTTGATTGGTCACTGCAAAAAGTGTAGAGAGCCTTAAGCCTGAGACGCTGAGGTCTCTTGATGGCCGGGTTCTGTGCCACCTCAAGGTGGAGGCGGACACTGCCTCTGGACATAATGTGATAGTGGCCGAGAGAAAAGATTCCTGTGCAGGGAATCAATTCTGTGTCAAGTCTACTGTGACAAGGACTCTGGCTGATTCTAATCCCCCCACATGCCCTCATGTGCTCACATTCAGTCGTTCCACCTGTGAGCCACTGAGATCTGCCAATTGGAACTTTTGGGAAAGTAAAATGCTACAATGTGAAAAACAGCATAGCACGTCCTCAAAAGTTTAATGTAAATATGTCATCTGATCTAGCAATTCCATTCCTGGGTATACACTCCAAAAATACTGAAAGTAGGGACTCATATTCTTGTACATCCATGTTCACATGACATATAATCACAATAGCCAAAAAGTGGAAACAACGCAAATGTTCATTAACAGATAAGTGGATAAACAAAATGTCATGTCCAAACAATGGAATATTATTCAGCCACAAGGAACAATAAAATTCTGATACATGCCACAAGATGAATGAACCTTGGAAACAGTATATTAAGTATCATAAGCCAGACACAGAAGAATAAATAGTGCATGTCTCCACTTAAAATAAATATCTAGAATTAGCAAACACATAAAGACAGAACGTAGTTTAGATGTTATTACCCGGGGCTGGAGTGATGTGTGAATAATGCTCGGGTATCTAAAAAATTTTGGAAATAGTGTTGATAGATGCACAACGTTGCAAATTTACTTAATGCCAGTAAGTTGTGTATTTGAAAATGCAAAAAAGAAAAATTAATATATAAAATATTCCACTACATATTAAGGTATATACTTAACCTCCAAACTGGTGGTATCCAAATTGCCCAAATATTCCAGTCATACTATTTCACAATGTCATCAACTTTTCCACTGATGAAGTTTAAATACTGTAACCTTTCCATAAGCACATACATAATGTTCACATTAGACCTCATATAGGATTGTGATTTCCAGGACCTAACCACACCAATCTACACAGAATAATACATTTCTATCAAGAGCCTCAACATTATTAGTCCCCCAAATAAAGATAGATGTTGGAAGAAATGATTAAATTTCATGTAGAGAACAGGGTCATATGATCAGAATCAATTAGAAAAAAAAATTGGTTTTCTTGTCAGGCAAGTAAAACAAAACTGAGAGACACGAGTATCGCTGCAAGTGAGTACAAAGGGGCTGAAAGTTGTGAATCACGAAGACAAAAACAAAGAGGTGTCCACCAGCCACTGGCCTGGCATAACAAATAGGGTCATCCACATAGACAAGCGAAAAAGAGAAGACAGTGAGTAAAAGGAGAAAGAGGAGCTGACAAGGATCAAGATGATACGTGTGGCCCTGGCCTCGTGAGATCGGCTGTTGATGCGAGTGTGTTGGACTCACTGCTTGTGCCTGTGCAGGAAAAGGACCATGGAGCCACTAGACCACACCATGAAGCCCAAACACATAAGGTCAGTTGTGGAGAATATGATTACAACTACAAACCTAATCAATCTGTCTGGATCAAGTGTGGAACAGTATCCATAATTTATTTTCACACTGAAGTTTTCAGTGTGCATTGGACCAGTTATATTGATAGGAACAAAGATATTCACCAAGAGGTGCACGACCCGGCACAGGAAACAGCAGACCCCAATGCACTTTGGGGATCTGATTCTGAGCTCCATCCACCTAGAAAAGTTGGGGCAAAGTTTAATTATCTGGTAGACACTGAGGAGGGAGGTGGTGTTGAGGCAAACACTCTGGCTACTCTCTGGAAATAAAAGAGAAGTTTTCATCCAGTCTCATACAGGAAATAATATGATCCAAAGGCTGCCATTGTATGAGCGAGCCCTCTGGATAAAGGCACCAAGGAGTTGGTTGGCTAAGACCAGTTGGTTGAGAACGATGTCACGTTACCCGTGAGCAAAGTGAAGTTATAAAGACAAAAGAGGAAGGAGTTTCCAAGGATTCCTACTCCTATCAGAATGACTAGGATAATCCCCATTTTCCACTGGGCAGAAGCCATCACATCAATATCAATGGGAGATTGTTTTTAATTAGAGCCATGTGAAGGCCACTTCAACAAACAAAAAGAAACATGTTACCATCACCATCACGCTTAGTATTCTCCAGTGCAAAGCCTAACTCATGCTTTCTCCACTCCAGTGGGCATTACGTAGGTGTGCTTATGGGCGCAGAAGCAGATCGTGCAAGGTCTACTTAAACGTGCTTCATATGTCTATCTATGGGAACCAGATGAACGCATCATGACCCATCTGCGCAACAGTTTTCCACACCTGTAAACTGTAACAGAAGGGCCCCTACACTTTGATCTACAGAACTGGAGACTTTCTGAAGTGAAAAGTCAGGTACAAAACTATGCAGAGGATGCTAAAGTTTACCCAAGTACACAGTGGGATGAAAACTGAGGCACAGCACATAGAATGGGGCTGAGTGTAAGCTAGACTTAAAAAAAATAATCTTGCCATAGTGTTTTATTTGCACGAATGGACAATCATTCACATAGGTATTAAACAATATTAATCACATCAAAAAATTTTAAAAGTCTAAATTCAAAGTTTGAAAAATTTATTGAATATCCACTTGGTCTTCGTATATAAAATAAATGCTGCCAGTGAATTGAAAATACAGAATTTTGACTGTATATCCCTAAGGTAGGTATATGAAGGCAAAACTACCTGCAAAGAAATCTTAAACTTTGTGTGCATATTTTACAAAAAGTATTGGTATGACAATTTGGAAGCAAAGCTATTAATATAAACGGGAAATAAATATCTCTCTGCAAGACAAAATAACGGCAAATGTGAAGCCAAAACATTGGAATAAAAGTCTAAAACCTAAATTTGATAGGAACAATCATAGTAATGCACATAGCATTTGACCTTAAACTCGTATGTATTTCATTTCTCATTTCATTGAATAAATCTAGAAATTATGGACAACCCTACAGCAATGCCTAATTCTAGCACCCGTTAATGGATTCTTAATACAGTTGCTCACTATAAGAAAGCGGAGTGCCTTGGGGTGGGGGGGGGATTTTTATTCCAGGTCGAGAGCAGAACTTCCCAAGATCATTCTGAGTCTTCTTGGTATGAAATAACTGCCAAGGTCAATGCTAGAAGATGTGAGGGAAACAAGCCAGTATTCTGAAAAGTGCTGAAGGGTAAATATCAATGGTTTCTCTGACAACAGCTGGACAGACTATTTGGCATTAAGCAATCTCTGTGCAGGCACACATGCGGCCTGTTTCGGATGAACCCTGTGGATGTCACGTAAAAATATTTTAGATCAGGGGTGAAGATACAGAGATACAAAGTGAAATATTTATTAAAAAATAAATTCGATAACATTTTAGGAGAGACTTTCTTACGAGGACAATTCCTTCTTCCAGATGCACTGATATTTCAGTATTGGCTGATGAAGTGGAGGACATTGTCACATTGAGAAGGAATAAAACCACATGCGGGACAGCCCCTTCCTGAGTCACCATCGTCCTGGCACGGTCACTTCACCATGACAGGAAATACAGCTGTGAGCTGTATTTCAATTTCCATGATTAAGAACTGAAATGGTTATAACCTTGAGAAACACAGGGATTGTTTCTCAAGACACCAATTGTTTTACTTTATATAGGCAAGTCTCCTTAAATGTATAAGCAAAAGTATGTTGTGAAAGGCTAGTGGAATTTTAGAAAACAAAATATTTTGGACTTAGTTAAGATATTAGAGGTATATTTCCAGCTTTAATCTTAGAGAAAATAAATATTAGATCTAAACATAAGAAATGTCTAATCTCTGCTAAAGTTGTAGTATATTTTCATAATTTTGCCTGAGCAAAGTGTTAGTAAGCATGCCCCGAACCTCAGGACTTAAAAACATTTTAGCACATAACGTATTTACAAAAATTAAATTTTTTTCACTTTCGTACTTTCACTGAAAGATTTCTAAAACAAATACGAAAAAAAAAACTCAAAGAAAGAACTACAAGGGGCAATTGTAATCTCAGTGCTTATTTGGAAATGACTATGAACAGATGAGAGAGGAGAGTAGCATATGAAAAAATGCAAAGGAAAGGGCCTACAGAAATGACCGACTCAAGCCGGTTAAAACTGCTCTCTCCCCCCATTCTCCCCAGTGTTCTCCAGCTAACATGTTTTCTTATAGCTAGCTGCCTCCCCCACCTCAAGGACTCTCCAGCTCGCATCTGTTGATTCACGGCTTGCCAACCAACAAATGTTCTTCCTTATCGCTGTAGCTGTGTAGGAACAACAAGACGGCACAAAACTGCTTTTTATGTGACAATTGGGGCTCAGCCTTTGGATAGGAATCCGCTGAACAGGTGCCAGCATCGATAAGTGCTGCTCCCTGCTTGTAGCCTACGAGTCCCATCTCTCTGTTCAAGAATCCTAAAATGGTGCTGATAACACCAAGGTCGCGGGTTCTACGAAACAAACAACCTGCAAGACCAGTGGCCTGGAAATTCCTCCTCCGTTGGAGCCCCCCACCCAAAACTCCCCTCCCATCCTGAGTCACGAAGCACACGTGAAACCTCAGACAAAGGAATCGCGCGCCCCTTGCATGGATACTGTAGGAGTATGTAAGCAGTAATAAATCTAACCAAGGGGAGATCGTGATTTGAGTCTGTTGAATGCCCCACGCTCTCTGCCGGCAATAAATTCTCCTTCCTCTAACAGTAGTATGAGTGTCCAAATTCATCCTTTGGGTGTCGCTTCCTGCAAGTCTCATTTTAATACCCAGACCTTGGGTACCATTTGTTGGATTAAGTTTTAAAATAAAGGGTTTTTTAAATGTTCTTTCTCTTCTCCCTGCTTTGTGTAAATTTATGAAATGTGGATGTTAAACTGCACGTTTGAAAGTTCGCCCTGACATGCAATTGCATGCTGGGTTCTACTTGGCAATGTAGAAGTACCGAAGTCACAAATACATACAATGAACGCTAGGCGTCCATCCAGTGCTGGATCTAAGTGTTCGTATCCTGAGTTCATGCATTAAAAGGCTTCCCTTTAAACTTCCTGTCCACTTAAGTCTTAATACATTTGGAACTGAGGCTGAAATTCCCAGGATGAAAGGTTGGATGAAAGAGTTATGGGACCTGTAGCGCAGCCTGCGACCGGCGGACTCTGGGAGCCGTAGTCGCCGGAGAGATGTGCGCAGGCGCAGTTTGGCTCTCTTAAGGGAGATTGCGGTGGTAACCGCGTTGGAGGAGATTTCCCAGGGTGTCAGTGGCCAGTGGCTGGGCCAGAGGCAGGGGCTGCGGGGACGAGGGGAGCCGAGGGTCCTGGAGGGGCGGTCTCCGAATCCTCCCCGGTGGGAGCGGGCACTCCGAAGTGTTCTGGGACTTGTAGTCCTGGCGTCCAGCCGCGCGTTGCTCTCTGGGTAATGTCGGCGGTGGGCTCTGTGCAGAAGAGCAAGTGGTTCCACGTGAGAAGGTCGCGTCCGAATTTTCTATGTCTGAGGTTCGAGTCCAAGTCCGGGATTAGCTCGTTTTTTAAAGTTTCTGCTGGAATACTGGAGAGAAGAGGGCTCCCGTGCAGGCTAAAGCAGAAAAGGGCAGTGGGCTTATTTTTGCCCATGTCATATGTTTATTCCGAGTGAAACTGGCATATCCCTCACAGAAGGGAATCCGTGTTTCTTTAAGACACTTTCATTTGAAAAACGAATCCATTAGAAGCATTTTAATGGTTACGTGTAAGGATGTTGTGCTTCAGGATATACTCACAACCTGCATCAGGGTTACTCTCTAGCATGTGATCCTGTTTACTCACATCTCATCACCATAGTAGTTTTATTTATTTGTAATCCTTGTGGTTCCCTCACTTTATCGCCTGCTGGGACCAGTGTCCTTTCATCTCAGTCCTTTCTGGATTGCCCCATGTACATATGCCCCAAATCTCTTTGGTCTCCTCACTATTTTATTGTCCTCAGAACCTTTATTTTATACTCTTTGGAATCTTTCTGATGCTGAATGGGGCACATTTCCCTGACTGAGGTTCCTTGGTTTTGTGAAGGAAAGAATTCAAGAGTGAGCCAGAGTTAAACTGTATTAGAGAAAGAACAATGCTCCACAGAGGTGTGGTCTCCTCTCAAAGCCAGAAAATGAGACCCTGCGCATCCTAAGAGGTGGGTTCATATATTTTTTAGTTTGTATGAAAAATTATTGATTATAGGGAGTAAAGAATAGAATGAATGGTTGGTTTGGTCTTTGACTTGTAGAAGGAACAGCTTAAAGTCTTTGTTTTCCTTTTATGATATGGGTAAATGGTAAAGATGGGTAAATAGTTGTTAGTAATCTCTACAGGAATCTTCCTTTGTTTTGTGGCTTTCTCTTGTCTGGCTGCATGGCTGATGAACCAGGTTCTGTGTCTAACAGCACCTAGCAGGCTCTGAATTCCCACTGATTTAATGTTTAGTCAATTAGTGTAGATCTCATGCCTCTTACCTATATTATTTTCACAATTTCCCCTTTATATTGTCTTTTAGTGGGTTCTATATCAAAAAATGAATATAAAGCCTCAACATTAAAAGATATAAGAACAGACAAAAATAGTGTCACTCTGAAAAATCCCCTTTTAATCAACTGATATAAAATTTAAAGAATTTTAATGACTTCGAGCTTCATATTTTTTCCACTGTCTTTTAGAATCCCAAACATGGGACTTTGGACTAGCATCTGAAGTGAGGGCGGTTTTGTGAGACTGAGCCTAAAACCTGTGGAGTCAGATGTTGACACCAGGTAACGTCAGAATGGGATTGAATTGTAGGAAATGCAGTTGGTGTCAGAGAATTTTAAGTGTTGTCAGAAAACACCCAAATAACCACTTGAGGAGTTTCCAATCTCAATGGCCACTTGTGCTACTCACATACTATGCCCTATAAAAAGAGCTCCTGAGTTTATGGATGGCAGCTCCAATGTAAACAGTTGATATCCTTTTTGGAAGTTGGCCACTCTTACTGAAGAAAGAAAATCAATAGGATAAATCAGCACAATGGGCTGAATTATATGCTCTTTGCCTCTATGCCTGGATTTTTACCAACTCATGGGCGGTGTCCAGTGTCATGGCCCACTGGCCTCGCCTTGTTAGACAGTCAAAGGCAATATAGCCTATTAAAGGGATGCCCATATAGAGCACAGCACTGTGGGCATATGCAGTGGTTGATTTGCCGGAACCCGCCAGCGAAAGTCGAACAGTCCCTGAGAGGGCGAGTGAGGATGAAAGAAAAGACAGAGACAAGAGGAAGATTCAGAAGGGCTCATAGTCAATACTGCAGCCTCAAGTTTATTCAGTACACCTGGTTTATGCATCACGATTGCATGGGAGACTGACAACTGCTTGCACCTGCACAAGAAGAAACAACTGCTTGCACCTGCACAGGGAGCCTTTTGCTCTCTCAAGGCTCCCATCCTCCTCCTTAACAATCAGCTTGTTCTCTCGAGCAACAGGTGCTTCTCAGTCGCTTCAAAAGTAGCAAGGTAGCTGCAAACACCTGCTGATCAAACAATCCCTTGTTTACCCAGAGGGCGGCCATAAAACAAACGGCTCCCTACATTGATTGCCCCCCATTCTGAATGGACACGTTTATGCTCTAAACCCCAGTGTGTTTATGTGGAGAAGGATCTCTAAGGAAAACATTAAGGTTAAATGAGTTCATAAGGCTGGGACATTGATATGATAGCATTTCTGTTCTTATAAGAAGTGACACCAGACAGCACTACAACACTTTCTTCCTCAGCACCCCCTTCCCACCACTCCTGTCTCTGTCATGTGTGGAATTGGTAAGAAAGTGGTGATGGTAGTCCTATATATTGTAGTTGTATCTATTGAACAAATGCATTTTTTTAGAAAATGAACATTTAAATATTAAAAGGAAGATCCAACATGCCCACTACCATCTTTAAAATATTTGCTTCACTATCATCTTCCCTTTGACTCTTATTGTGAATTTCCTATTTAATGCTGTCACTCTTTCTTGATCACTGGAGATTTCATCACTTAGGTTTTGTACGTTTCCACTTACTACAGAACATAACAACCTTGGAAAAACTAAAGATTTTAATGACAATTTTATTTAGTGATCTTTCCACTGGAAGTTATGCTCCAGGTTTTATACAGTGATTCAGTAGAGCTATTAAAGTGCTCAGCCATTGTAAGAACCCAATGTCTGCGAGAACACTGAATGCATATGACATCAGAGATTTCTGTTGATATGGTTATTTGAATCACACAGCCATTCTTTCTATCACCTCTTTTTATCTCTCTTTCTACCTCATTTGTTTTTCTGCCTTCAATTCCACTACTCTCAATTAACTCAGCAGTGGAATCGTATTTCAAGACAAACTTTCAAAATGATTGATAATCTTGGATAATGAGGTGCTCAGTTTCATTCTCTCACTCATTAGATCTCAGTGTTTTCTGTCTTGCTTAATGTTCTCTGAGATTTTTTTTTCTTTCTCAAATGTTTCACAGTTAAATTGTTCCCCACTATTTCTGCAATCTTCAATAGAAAATTTTATAATTCACTATTAACTGCTTTCAGTAACTTGTTCAATCTGCAAGTGTTTTTCAAAGATAATCTCAGCTCCCTATGCAGACACTGTCACTGAAATTACAAGTGACATGATAATCACTTCCCAACAAGGAGATGACATCGTGGTGTCCCTAACCTTTATTTTGGGTTCAGATGTCCCTTTCCATACCTGCACAGGTGCTGCCCGGACACATGCTTCCCTCGACTGCAATGGTCATTTAGTTAAGTGTCTTTTTTTTTTTTTTTTAAGATGGGTGTCAGATTCATAGAAGAATTATTTACAGAGAATGCAGTAAAAAAAGTTTATGTGTGTTTTCTGGTATTGGAACACAAATGTATTTTGCATGTAGGGAGGAATGACCTTTCCCGAGAACACACAATGCACCCCAACCCTTTGCCCACCTGCTTTAGGGCTGCTGGCCCCACCACTCCCTCCTCACAGTTTCACAGGTTCTAAAAAATCTTTTCATTTTTCTTGGATTAAAGATGCTGAACCTCACAGCATTCACTCTAAAGCCTTCATACCACCAACTGGTGCCCAGTGGTCAGATGCTGCAGCTGAGCTCTAAGTTCTGAACAGTTGTCTGGGTTCTGAGCACAGGGGTTGACCTGTGCACTTGGTTTTGTTATATTTAGTTGTGAGCTTGTTGGGCTGATGGTGTCTGTAATGAGCTAGCGCTCAGATTTCTGCCATCGGCAGAAGAGTGTGAACCTTTACCTCCTGTTTGGAGACCTGAAAGACTCATTATCCCCTCATTTAAGGAAATGAAACGCTCATTTAAGGTACACTGTGCCTAATGTTTGTGGAGTTTTAAAAGGGGGGTAATAGACTTCAGTAGTCTTAACATAATAATATTACCCTGGCATGTAATGTAATGATATTAAAACTGCCTTGTTATTTTGCTTTTTTGCTCTGTCTACCCTCTAAGGTGTACATTTAGAAAACTAAAAGATAGGAATAAAATAAAATTCTAACTTCAGAGCTGTTTAATTACAAGGTCCACATCTTCCTCTCTAAGAGCAGGGGTCACTTCATTTAGAGCCTTTCTTTGTTGCCCTAAACCCTATGATGAGAGGAATATCATGCTCCTTTATTGTCTGCTGAAGTCTTTAAGAGCTAAAATGATTAATATCCACAGCAGTTTCCACATTTACAGGATCCTAATTCAGACTCTCTTTTTATAAAATTTTATTAATTCCCATACTATGTCTTCTTATTTAAGTGTTTTAAATATAAATTTATTTTGTGATGTCTCTTCGAAAAGATTCTGAATTGTTCCTTTCCCCTTTCTCTTAGTTTACTTTCTGTCCCAATTCTATCATATTCCATTAGTTATGCCCCCAAATTCCTCTTTTCAATCTTGTTTTTAAAATTATAAAAATTTATCTTTAAAATGATTAAATTTCACTGTGAAATTTTAAACAAATCAACATATGTATAAATTTAAGGCAGATATATTTTATAAAGCATTTACTCAATCATAAATTGCACAATCAGTTTAGAAAACAAGATTAGAAACATATAAAATGTTATGTATTTAGCACTCTAAATAGCTTTCAAAAAGTTACCTTAGCAGGTGTTTTGTATCTTTTCATGAGATGGTCTGTCAGGTAAAACCAACCACAGGAGGGGGCATGAGACAGGCTCTGGGAAACAAACTTTATTATACTCACAGGTCCTAGAGAGATGGAGTTACCAATGCCATAAGGGAGCCACATGGAGGGAGCACCAAGGGAGAGGGCTCACCAAACAGGTGGGGAGGAAAGGGAGAGGGAGAGAGAAAACGGGCTCACGGGCTAGTCCCCTACAAGGGGTCAGGGTGGAGGACACATGCAAAAGTCATTAAGGGATTTCATTAGAACATTTGAACGTCCCTTGGGCATAGTCAGTATCGAGCTTTGGCCATAGAAGGGCAAGAAAGGGAACATGTGGCAGAGAACAGCCCTATCACACTGCTGTACCTGGTCACCTGGGTGGAGTGTTCAAACCCTGTTTTTGAGAATATTGAGGCAACAAGAAAATATAAAGTTTTAGAGTTTACAATACAGAAATCATTTTATCACACCTAAAATTATATTATATTATATTATATTATATTATATTATATTATATTATATTATATTATATTATATTATTTAAATTGGCTTCAAGTATACAGTTCATTGGTTAGACATCTATATAGTTCTTAAAATGATCCCCGCAATTACTCCCTCCCTCTCCTGACCCTACACCTAGCCAACATATTAATGCTAACTGCATTCCCTATGTCATGCTCCTTAACCCCGTGACCATCCATCAGCTACTCATCTGTACTTCTTTAACCCTTTACCCCATCCTTTCAGCCCCCCAAACTCCCCTCCTCTCTGTCCGTCATCAAATCGTCCACTATATTCGTGAGTCTGTTTTTGAGTAGTTTGTTCTTTTTATTTCTTAGATTTTGCATATAAGTAAAATCATATAGTGTTTATCGTTCTCTGACTTACTTTCTAAGTCTATCAAAGCAATATCATTTCCCATCCCCTTCCTTTCCATATGTATGGACCTTGTTTACCTATCCTTTTGGCTACTCTATCTTTTGGTTGGAGCACTTAATTCCTTTCCATTTAAGGTACTTATTGATAGGAATGTAGTTGTTACCATTCTTTATTCCTGTTTTTGATACATGATTTTTCTTCTTAAAGGAGTCCCTCCAATGTTTCTTCTAATACTGTCTTGGTGGTGATCAATTCCTCTATCTTATTTTTGCCTAAGAAGCCTTTATCTGTTCTCCAACTCTAAATGATAGCTTTGCTAGATAAATTATTCTTGGTTGTAGATCTTAGGTCTTCATTCTGTCTAATATATATATATATATATATATATATATATATATATTTATATATATATATAAATATATATATATATTTATATATATAAATAAATTTTTTGCCAAGCCTTTCTGTTCTGCATAGTTTTTTTTGAGAAATAAGCTGCCAGTCTTATGGGTGTTCCCTTTATAGGTAACTACCTGTTTTTTCTTGCTACTTTTAATACCCTTTCTTTGTATTCGACCTTTGGCATTTTAATTATGACGTGTCTTGGTGTGGGCCTCTTTTGGTTCATCTTTTTAGGAACTCTGAGATTCCTGGGTTTTCTATCCATTTCCATCACCAAATTAAGGGAGTTTTCCATCATTATTTCTTCAAACAGCTGTTACACATCTTGATTTTCTTCAGTTACGCCAATCAGGTGGATATTTGGACCCTTAATAGGGTCCCATATTCTCCTTAAATTATTTTTATAGTTTTGGCATCTTATTTCTTGCCATTCTGATTGCATGTCCTTGGCTTTCGTGTCCTCTAGATAGAGCATTTAATCCTCTTCTTTATTCACTTTATTTATTCCTTTGTTCATTTCATTTAATATACTTCTCATTTTAGATAATGTCTTCATTTCAGACTTGTTCACTTTTATACTTTCCATTTCCATTTTTTGTTTTTTAATCTCTTTGTTGAAGTTCTCACTGAATTTATCTACACTTCCCAAAAGTTCATTGGGCATCTGTATAACCAGTATTTTAAACTCTGCATCTGTTAGATTACTTGAATCCATTACATCTGGATCTCTGTTCTGATCTATCATATGGTTTCTGCTTGTTTGCCTTCCCATTTTGGCTGCCTTCTGCATCTGTTTCTATATACTAAGGAAAGCTCCTAAGTCTCCTGGTCTTATTAGTGTGAATTTATGAAGTAGGTGTCCAGTAGCATAGTCCTGAGAGGGGTTCAGCTGCAGGCCAGATTTAGGCCAAGTCTCTGGGTCAACCTGTTAAGATTCAGGAAGCAATCCACAGATGCTGTTCTTCTAGTTACCTCAAAAGGCCACACCAGAAAATGAGCCCAGCTGCCTCCAGTGTGAATCTAGGTGCTGCTCAGCAAGGAGAACCTGACTCACTGAGGATATACCTGGATATGGCTTGGATGAGGCCGAGAGATGGTAGAGGAGGGGATTCAGGGAATTCTCAGGGTGGAGCAACCTCGTATCCAGTTTGATGATGTTATGGCTATGGCTATGGCTATGGCGACAAGGTGTCTGCACACTGGGAGGAGGGAGGGCACAACAGGGAACATTGGAAACCACAGGCACATCTATACAATTCGAGTCTCCCCTTGGCCCGCACTCTGAAAATGTCTCCCTGTAAGTCCTTGGTTCACCGTGCATGCAGCCAAATAGGCACTGAAGCTGAGAGTGAGCAGGTCGATCACCGCGAAAATCCGCTCACAAACGCGGCCCCTCAAAGAAGTTTCTGTCGCTGTGACAGCCTCTGTCTCATTCACCTGCTCTAGACCAGACAGCCCTGCGTCCTCACGCCATTCTACCCTCTGCCGTTCCAAGGTGATTTTTTGATTTCCCTCTACTTGTATGGCTTGTTCATCTAGATCCTAGGTGATTTTTCCTTCCTGCTACTCCTTGTTTCCATCTCAATTTTGTTTTGGTTGCCAGAGGGATAAACAGAGCCCCTATCATCTACATAATTTTCTTTTCTCCGAAAATCAGTTTTTAAAACCACCAAATCATAAATCATATTTCACTGAGACACACCTGAAACTAAAATGAAATTTCAGAAACTATATGTGTATAGATGAAAAATTCAGTGTCACTTTCACTGGAATTTGACTTTTCTGATATTTATTTAAAAAATTCTTATAATGTATGACTTCTTGTCTGAGTTACTTGTGTTGATATATGTGACACCCAAAGGATGAATTTGGACACTCAGACTACTGTTAGAGGAAGGAGAATTTATTGCCGGCAGAGAGCGTGGGGCATTCAACAGACTCAAATCACGATCTCCCCTTGGTTAGATTTATTACTGCTTACATACTCCTACAGTATCCATGCAAGGGGCGCGCGATTCCTTTGTCTGAGGTTTCACGTGTGCTTCGTGACTCAGGATGGGAGGGGAGTTTTGGGTGGGGGGCTCCAACGGAGGAGGAATTTCCAGGCCACTGGTCTTGCAGGTTGTTTGTTTCGTAGAACCCGCGACCTTGGTGTTATCAGCACCATTTTAGGATTCTTGAACAGAGAGATGGGACTCGTAGGCTACAAGCAGGGAGCAGCACTTATCGATGCTGGCACCTGTTCAGCGGATTCCTATCCAAAGGCTGAGCCCCAATTGTCACATAAAAAGCAGTTTTGTGCCGTCTTGTTGTTCCTACACAGCTACAGCGATAAGGAAGAACATTTGTTGGTTGGCAAGCCGTGAATCAACAGATGCGAGCTGGAGAGTCCTTGAGGTGGGGGAGGCAGCTAGCTATAAGAAAACATGTTAGCTGGAGAACACTGGGGAGAATGGGGGGAGAGAGCAGTTTTAACCGGCTTGAGTCGGTCATTTCTGTAGGCCCTTTCCTTTGCATTTTTTCATATGCTACTCTCCTCTCTCATCTGTTCATAGTCATTTCCAAATAAGCACTGAGATTACAATTGCCCCTTGTAGTTCTTTCTTTGAGTTTTTTTTTCGTATTTGTTTTAGAAATCTTTCAGTGAAAGTACGAAAGTGAAAAAAATTTAATTTTTGTAAATACGTTATGTGCTAAAATGTTTTTAAGTCCTGAGGTTCGGGGCATGCTTACTAACACTTTGCTCAGGCAAAATTATGAAAATATACTACAACTTTAGCAGAGATTAGACATTTCTTATGTTTAGATCTAATATTTATTTTCTCTAAGATTAAAGCTGGAAATATACCTCTAATATCTTAACTAAGTCCAAAATATTTTGTTTTCTAAAATTCCACTAGCCTTTCACAACATACTTTTGCTTATACATTTAAGGAGACTTGCCTATATAAAGTAAAACAATTGGTGTCTTGAGAAACAATCCCTGTGTTTCTCAAGGTTATAACCATTTCAGTTCTTAATCATGGAAATTGAAATACAGCTCACAGCTGTATTTCCTGTCATGGTGAAGTGACCGTGCCAGGACGATGGTGACTCAGGAAGGGGCTGTCCCGCATGTGGTTTTATTCCTTCTCAATGTGACAATGTCCTCCACTTCATCAGCCAATACTGAAATATCAGTGCATCTGGAAGAAGGAATTGTCCTCGTAAGAAAGTCTCTCCTAAAATGTTATCGAATTTATTTTTTAATAAATATTTCACTTTGTATCTCTGTATCTTCACCCCTGATCTAAAATATTTTTACGTGACATCCACAGGGTTCATCCGAAACAGGCCGCATGTGTGCCTGCACAGAGATTGCTTAATGCCAAATAGTCTGTCCAGCTGTTGTCAGAGAAACCATTGATATTTACCCTTCAGCACTTTTCAGAATACTGGCTTGTTTCCCTCACATCTTCTAGCATTGACCTTGGCAGTTATTTCATACCAAGAAGACTCAGAATGATCTTGGGAAGTTCTGCTCTCGACCTGGAATAAAAATCCCCCCCCCACCCCAAGGCACTCCGCTTTCTTATAGTGAGCAACTGTATTAAGAATCCATTAACGGGTGCTAGAATTAGGCATTGCTGTAGGGTTGTCCATAATTTCTAGATTTATTCAATGAAATGAGAAATGAAATACATACGAGTTTAAGGTCAAATGCTATGTGCATTACTATGATTGTTCCTATCAAATTTAGGTTTTAGACTTTTATTCCAATGTTTTGGCTTCACATTTGCCGTTATTTTGTCTTGCAGAGAGATATTTATTTCCCGTTTATATTAATAGCTTTGCTTCCAAATTGTCATACCAATACTTTTTGTAAAATATGCACACAAAGTTTAAGATTTCTTTGCAGGTAGTTTTGCCTTCATATACCTACCTTAGGGATATACAGTCAAAATTCTGTATTTTCAATTCACTGGCAGCATTTATTTTATATACGAAGACCAAGTGGATATTCAATAAATTTTTCAAACTTTGAATTTAGACTTTTAAAATTTTTTGATGTGATTAATATTGTTTAATACCTATGTGAATGATTGTCCATTCGTGCAAATAAAACACTATGGCAAGATTATTTTTTTTAAGTCTAGCTTACACTCAGCCCCATTCTATGTGCTGTGCCTCAGTTTTCATCCCACTGTGTACTTGGGTAAACTTTAGCATCCTCTGCATAGTTTTGTACCTGACTTTTCACTTCAGAAAGTCTCCAGTTCTGTAGATCAAAGTGTAGGGGCCCTTCTGTTACAGTTTACAGGTGTGGAAAACTGTTGCGCAGATGGGTCATGATGCGTTCATCTGGTTCCCATAGATAGACATATGAAGCACGTTTAAGTAGACCTTGCACGATCTGCTTCTGCGCCCATAAGCACACCTACGTAATGCCCACTGGAGTGGAGAAAGCATGAGTTAGGCTTTGCACTGGAGAATACTAAGCGTGATGGTGATGGTAACATGTTTCTTTTTGTTTGTTGAAGTGGCCTTCACATGGCTCTAATTAAAAACAATCTCCCATTGATATTGATGTGATGGCTTCTGCCCAGTGGAAAATGGGGATTATCCTAGTCATTCTGATAGGAGTAGGAATCCTTGGAAACTCCTTCCTCTTTTGTCTTTATAACTTCACTTTGCTCACGGGTAACGTGACATCGTTCTCAACCAACTGGTCTTAGCCAACCAACTCCTTGGTGCCTTTATCCAGAGGGCTCGCTCATACAATGGCAGCCTTTGGATCATATTATTTCCTGTATGAGACTGGATGAAAACTTCTCTTTTATTTCCAGAGAGTAGCCAGAGTGTTTGCCTCAACACCACCTCCCTCCTCAGTGTCTACCAGATAATTAAACTTTGCCCCAACTTTTCTAGGTGGATGGAGCTCAGAATCAGATCCCCAAAGTGCATTGGGGTCTGCTGTTTCCTGTGCCGGGTCGTGCACCTCTTGGTGAATATCTTTGTTCCTATCAATATAACTGGTCCAATGCACACTGAAAACTTCAGTGTGAAAATAAATTATGGATACTGTTCCACACTTGATCCAGACAGATTGATTAGGTTTGTAGTTGTAATCATATTCTCCACAACTGACCTTATGTGTTTGGGCTTCATGGTGTGGTCTAGTGGCTCCATGGTCCTTTTCCTGCACAGGCACAAGCAGTGAGTCCAACACACTCGCATCAACAGCCGATCTCACGAGGCCAGGGCCACACGTATCATCTTGATCCTTGTCAGCTCCTCTTTCTCCTTTTACTCACTGTCTTCTCTTTTTCGCTTGTCTATGTGGATGACCCTATTTGTTATGCCAGGCCAGTGGCTGGTGGACACCTCTTTGTTTTTGTCTTCGTGATTCACAACTTTCAGCCCCTTTGTACTCACTTGCAGCGATACTCGTGTCTCTCAGTTTTGTTTTACTTGCCTGACAAGAAAACCAATTTTTTTTTCTAATTGATTCTGATCATATGACCCTGTTCTCTACATGAAATTTAATCATTTCTTCCAACATCTATCTTTATTTGGGGGACTAATAATGTTGAGGCTCTTGATAGAAATGTATTATTCTGTGTAGATTGGTGTGGTTAGGTCCTGGAAATCACAATCCTATATGAGGTCTAATGTGAACATTATGTATGTGCTTATGGAAAGGTTACAGTATTTAAACTTCATCAGTGGAAAAGTTGATGACATTGTGAAATAGTATGACTGGAATATTTGGGCAATTTGGATACCACCAGTTTGGAGGTTAAGTATATACCTTAATATGTAGTGGAATATTTTATATATTAATTTTTCTTTTTTGCATTTTCAAATACACAACTTACTGGCATTAAGTAAATTTGCAACGTTGTGCATCTATCAACACTATTTCCAAAATTTTTTAGATACCCGAGCATTATTCACACATCACTCCAGCCCCGGGTAATAACATCTAAACTACGTTCTGTCTTTATGTGTTTGCTAATTCTAGATATTTATTTTAAGTGGAGACATGCACTATTTATTCTTCTGTGTCTGGCTTATGATACTTAATATACTGTTTCCAAGGTTCATTCATCTTGTGGCATGTATCAGAATTTTATTGTTCCTTGTGGCTGAATAATATTCCATTGTTTGGACATGACATTTTGTTTATCCATTTATCTGTTAATGAACATTTGCGTTGTTTCCACTTTTTGGCTATTGTGATTATATGTCATGTGAACATGGATGTACAAGAATATGAGTCCCTACTTTCAGTATTTTTGGAGTGTATACCCAGGAATGGAATTGCTAGATCAGATGACATATTTACATTAAACTTTTGAGGACATGCTATGCTGTTTTTCACATTGTAGCATTTTACTTTCCCAAAAGTTCCAATTGGCAGATCTCAGTGGCTCACAGGTGGAACGACTGAATGTGAGCACATGAGGGCATGTGGGGGGATTAGAATCAGCCAGAGTCCTTGTCACAGTAGACTTGACACAGAATTGATTCCCTGCACAGGAATCTTTTCTCTCGGCCACTATCACATTATGTCCAGAGGCAGTGTCCGCCTCCACCTTGAGGTGGCACAGAACCCGGCCATCAAGAGACCTCAGCGTCTCAGGCTTAAGGCTCTCTACACTTTTTGCAGTGACCAATCAAAAGATCCTGATCTCAACCAACAGCCCAAAGCCACTTGCTGCCTCTAACTTTCCAGGCATCGGTGACCTTCCAGGATATGACTGTGACTTTCACCTGGGAAGAGTGTGGACATCTGGATCTGGCCTAGGGTACCAGGTACTAGAATGTGATGCTGGGAAATTGTGGGCTCCTTCTCTTTCTGGGTAAGGCTGCACCTCTGTCCCAACTCTTTCTTCTCTGTCCTATCCCTCTGTGGAGTCTTTTTCTCTTGTTCTTGACCCGACGTTTTGCAACTCACAAAACTGACTCTAACGTTACAGGCTCCGGGCACTGGAAGAGAAAACGATAAAGTTCATTTGGTGCCAGCTAAGAGTGAATCTATTTTGTGTCTGAATGACTCTGTTCAGTGATACATCTCTTTGGATTTGCCGTCTTCGGGAGCGCCTGACATAGTACTTTTAGACTCCAGGCGACACGCTAGGCTTCAGAGTCTGAAATAATTTCTCTTAAAACTTAGGTGATCAGTTGCAGACAACACTCCCTTAATCAAGTGTTGAGTACGGCCTCTAAGGAAAGGGCACATCCCCTCCCCCGCCCTCGGAGGACAGGCACACTTCCCTCGGGGTGCCACTTTTCCCTGGAGGTTCAGGCGAGGGGCGCCCGTCCCCTGGGACTTTGCAGCGGTGAGGACTACATTTCCCGGAACGCTCTGCTTCAGGCGCCGCCGGCTCCGGGGAGGGTCAATTCCGAGAGCGCGCATCGCGTCGGGGCGGGACTTCCGGCGCCCTGCGCCTGGCGGTAGGTTTGGCGGCTCTCGGGTTTGTGCTCCCGTCACAGGCTGCGGAGCGGTGGCTCGGGGCGCAGGCGACGCGCCTGGGAAGGCGCCGGAGGAGTTTGTCCCCGCTGCGCAGAGGCGGTTCCGAGGCGGTGGGCTGCGGTGACTCCGCTGCCGGGTCTTCGTTCGGATCGCCCGCCGCTCCCGCCCCGCCCACAGCGTCGGTGGCGGCGGCCGCTCTGGGGGACCCGGCCCCTGTGAGCGCACCCCTGGGGCTCCCCGCTCTCAGGCCCTCTAACTCGAAAGCCCCACGTGCGGGCGCTGCTGCCGTCCTGCAGCCCCGGCGTCCGGGACCGTGAGGCGCTGGTGGACGACACCCGGGGTGACAGAGGGGGAGAGGGTCACGGGCGGAGCGGCAGGCCGTGTGAAGACGTCGGGGTACGATCGAATCGGGAGTGTTCTGGAACCCTGAAGGCCGCCTGCGTGTTCCGGGAACAGGGAGCATGAAGCCCAGCGCTCCCGGGTGACCGGCCTTATTTCTAGGACGCCGTGATCCGTCGAAAGTCGTGAATAGGTAAGACCACGCCTGAGTTAGGCTTTTAAACGTTTTCCAAAAGCTGTTCAGGGGCACAGACTAGAAGGGGAACGATTACAGGAGGCAGCGGGGATGTAGGCTTTGTCGGAGGTGACCCATCTGATAGGAGTCAGCCCTGAGGACTTCAGACCCAGAGATAACGCAGCCAATCCGGGGTCGCCCGGCCCCAGAACTGAGCGGGAGGATAGGGACGCCTGGGTTCAGCCAGTTGAATCCCGCCATGGTCACCTGTCTCTCGGAACTTCTCTCTCCACACAAGCTGTTACAAGTATGAAAGCACTTAGGAACTCTACAACGATGAGTGGAAGGTGTTCTAGATCCACCGTGGGCCTGATCCCACTCATGATCCCTGGGATTGTGGTGTCCTAGGACTCATCACCTACCACTGTTGCAGCCTCTGGACGTGGGGACCCCGAACAAATCCTAAGCCCAGGGTCCTCAGACCAGGCAGGAGGTTAAATGGAGTGGTTCCCATTGCTAGCAACCAGTCGGGTGAGGTCTGAAGACAGGTTGCCCCAGGTTTAGGTACCAGTATGTTTAGACTCTTGATGGTGAGACAGAGCTGTTTCAAGGGAACCTCAAGGCTTCTTTCTTTGCCGTAGGAACAGGGAGCAAGGGGACAGGAGTCAGGCCTGGAATGGCTCCCCGAGAAGCTGGGTGTCTGTTCTCGAGATGATGGGAACAGTGGCAGGATTTGAAGCAGAGGAGGGAGGTGATCTGATCGTCATAAGTCGTCATAAGGCTGTCTGTGGCTGCAGCATGGAGAAGAGACCAAGGGGGTATGAAGATGGTAGGAAGACGAAGGAAGAGACTACTGCCATAGTCCAGGTGAGTGTTGGTGATGAGGACCAGTGCGGTGGCCTTGGTGGTAGTAGAAGCATTTGGATTTCGGATCAGTTTTTCCAGTAGCTCTCTGATTTTCTGGTTTTGGAGGGGAGAAAGAAAAGGGTGGAAGTCGGGGATTAGTGCAAAGTTTTTGGGTTTAACAGTTCAAAGGATGAAAATTCCATCAATCAGGATGTGGAAATTGGTAGTAGGATTCATTTCATTCAGGATATTCAGAGTTTTGTTGTGGGTATGTTGTGTTTGAGTAAAGGTATTAATTGAGCAGCTGGACCATAGGTCTGGGACTCTGGGGAGGGGTGGACAGCTGCAAAAGGTGGTGGATAGTATGTGGACCAGAATAGATCTGTATGACTGAGTTAGCCTAGGCAGCTAAAACAAAATTCCTTTATTTCTCACAGTTCTGGAGACTGGGAAGTCCAGATGAAACAGCTGGCAGATTCCATTCCTGGTGAGGAACTATTCCTGTCTTGCAGATAGCTGTGTCCTCACATGGCCCTGGTACAAGTGAGTGGAGAGACCAAGAGACTTTTTCTTTCTCTTAAGTGTGCCAATCCCATCACATGGGTCCCACCCTCTTGACCTACTCTAAAACGGATTAATTCCCCCAAATAGCCATCTTTAAGTACCATCACATCAGGAGTTAGGTCTTAACACATGAACTTGGGGAGGACATGTACATTCAGTGTGTAACACTGGGTCACATTGAGTAGGGTCATCCTCGTCATAGGGCCATTAATAGCAGTCCAGGAAGAGTAGGGTGGAGTCTGCGGACTGGGTCTCGTGCTTGGGCACCTAGATGGGGGTTGGGGAGGTTATAGATACCACAGACACCAGTGAAGGAGAGAAGTGGTTGTGGGAACAGTGTGGGAGAAGATGATCTGTCAGGTGTCAAGGCTGCTGATTGACTGCTCTGTGGACTCACCAGGATTTTGTCATGATCTTGGTGGGTGGATTAGTTTAGGGCACAAGCAGTCAAGAGGGAGAGTTACTGGATCTGGGGTGGAAAGTGTCTGGGATTGGGTTTTGAGTGAGGGTTAGAAAGAGAGGAAGGCTGTGACTGGAGAGGACATCAAGTGCAGCCCCAGCGGAAGAGGGTTTTGTGTAGAAGAAGAGATCTAGAAATGGTTCTGGGTGGGTGAGATTGAAGCAAGGAGCAGAGTCAGTCAGGGAGACCTGTAGAACATGGGCTGCCAATGGTAGTGGGGACTGTTGAGGTCTGGGATAGTAGTGGATCCTGTTTGAATTTGCCAGGCACTCTCTATATGCTGTGTGTTGAATAACAAGGACAGGGAGATGCCTACGGTGCAGGGCAGGGAAGAGGTGGTGACTTTGAGAGAGAGATGTGGTAGAAAGTACTGCCCACGTGGAGAGGGAGTGAGAACTGATGGCCTGAGGGCCCCAGCATTGAGGACATAAGTGTGGAATATGAGCCAACACCCTTGGTTGTGTCTGGGAGGCATGATCTGAGCGACTGGGAGAATTATCTGACAAGAGGAAGTGCTTCCCTGTGTGCAGGCCCAGAGCTCTGGTATCCTCTGTTTGCCCACCTGCCTTTTATTGCTGTGGATGGATGAACACAGTGCAAGAGCACTGTAACGAGATGATAACAGAGTGCATGTCAGTGGCACCAGGACCTGATATCTCCCTGAGGTGGGGAAATTGGGGTTGGATGAACGGGGGGGTGTGAGTAAGTGGTTGGATGATCTTGGAGTTTTAGGAGAGAAGGTGGTTCTACAGTGAACTGTCCTCATCATGGCAGGGCTGTGTGACGTTTGAGGATGTGGCCATTCATTTCTCCCAGGAGGAGTGGGGGCTCCTCGGTGAGGCTCAGAGGTTCCTGTACCGTGATGTGATGCTAGAGAACTTTGCACTCACAACGTCCCTGGGTAAGACCTTTATACTCCTCCCGGTGTCCTGATCTGGTCTCTTTCTTTCCCCTGTCCCAGAGACAGCTCTGTCCTTTCCACAGGCAGACCAATGGCTCTGCTGGCTTCCCCACTTTCTGAGCTTATGTACCAGCGCTAAGTCATGTGCACTACCCCAAGCAAAGCACTGTCCTAGCAGGCATAACTCCTGTTACCCCGGTGCATGCAGAGAAGAGGCTGCGATTCAGGCGTTTGGCAGTCAGCCTAATGGATCTCACCTTTCTTTTCCTGTCACTGGCAGAATGACTGTGTCTAGACCCATGGCACTTTGTGCCCCAGATGCTTCCCCCTTCTTCTAGCTGACATTTCCTCACGATTGACTGGATCAGGAATTGCAGGCATTGTTACAGTTACTAATTACATGGTTCATAGTCCTCTATCTATCTATCTATCTATCTATCTATCATCTATTTATTTTTACCTGATTTTATTAACGCCTATGGCACCTGGTATTCCTAGGTGTTCGCTCATCCAAGTACTAACCCGGCCCGACCCTGCTTAGCTTCTGAGATCAGACGAAATCGGGCACGTTCAGGGTGGCATGGCCGTAGACCGTAGACCTTTCTTGAAAGACTCACCTTTGAGAGTTTATTGTAATATTATTTTTTTCCTGTAGTCTGTTGTGTCCTGAATTGCCCTGGACCAGTTTTGACCAACTCCCATGTCCTCTCTTTCCCTAAGGACTTAGTTTATCCTGGTCCTTATACAACAGGGAGTGTGGGGAGAGCCCAGGTTGAGTCACAGGGTGGCCAAATGCAAGATGTGTCGCAGATCTGTGTTCGTATCATATCATGTCAAGGAACCTGCCTTGTGTACACCAGTATTTTGGTATAAGTGCCACTGTACACAGATCATTTCCACACTTCCTTTCATATATTTGGCACTTTTCTGATTTGTCATTTCATCTGTGACATTTAGTCTCTGGCTGTCTCCACCTCTACCTTCGTGCATCAGTTGTTCCTCTGCACTGCACGGTCTGAGGTTCTCCCACAGTGACCCACACATAATGTTGTGAGCGCGTATCCTTAAATAGTCCTTGAACACCAGTAACTCTGATCCAATTGTATTTTCCTGGGCCTGGACACAGCCATCCTTCTGCGTGGCTTGGACGTGTCGGCAGTTGACAAGGTCCCAGAGAAGGCTGTTGGCAGAGGAGTGAGTCCTTGATCCTGGCTCCCCACCATGTGTGGCACACTGTACTTCTGCCCTTTGTCCGGGAAGGCCTCCTTCTAGTTTATGATCTTTAGAATCCCAGTTCTGCAGAGCATTTCTCTTCTTTCAGATTGTTGGTATGGAGCCAAGGACGAGGAGACACCTCCTGAGCAGAGGGTTTCTGTAGAACAAGAGTCACAGGCCAGGACTCCAAAGGCATGTCCATCAACTCAGAAGACTCACCCCTGTGAGAAGTGCGTCTCAAGCTTGAAAGACATTTTGCACCTGACTGAGCTCCAAGCAATATATCCTGGGCAGGAGCCACACTTAGGCGGGGTATCCAGAGGCTTTCGGTTTAGTGAAAACCCTCACCACTACCAAAAGCATGGCAGTGGAGAGAAAATCTTCAAAATGGGTACGGACAGGGCCTCGTTCGTGACAAGCCGCAGATTCCATGTGTCAGGGAAGCCATTCACCTGCAGAGAGGATGAAAGGGACTTTCTAGCTACCTTGGGCCTTTTCCAGCATCCGTCCACTCCCAATTGTGAGAAGTTGCATAGCAGTGAGTGTGGGGGGGTCTTTTAACGGTAGAAAAAGTCAAGACAAGTGTAGAGGTTTCAGCAACACACACCCACTTCCCCACCAGGGAGTCTGCACTGGTGAAGGGCGCAGTGAGTGTAGCAAATGCGGGAAAGCCTTCAGCTGCAGATACAGACTTGTTCAACAGCACCAAATTCCCCCCCTGCCCCGTCCGCGGGGCAAGACAACGAGGGGCGAAGAGGATCCTTTGGAGGATGATGAAGAGACAGGAGATACGGAGAAATGGAGGCAAGACAAAATTCTGATCAAGCCTCAAAATTTTGTTTTTCACAGCTGCATATATACGGGAAGAACAAAGGGAGGCAGGGCTGCTTACTTAGGGAGGTACTTGGCATGATCTAATTGGTCGCACCAATGGCATGATGCGATTGGGGGTGGATAGGGGTTGTGCCTTGAGTTGGAGCGCGCTGGCTTTTCGTGGCGTGCCTGATTCACCAGGAAGTGGATAAGAAGGATCTTATCGTACTTCGCCTTGGCTCCCAACATCTCCCTTTTTGTTTTATTTGGGAGGTGGGCTTTCACCAAGTGAGGGAGTAGTGGCCTGACTCCTCCTGTGAGCCGTAGTGGTCCACTAATTATGGCTCTTGGTATCTTTTGGGGAGGAGAGGCAGAGCCGATTTTTATACTTTATTGATACCAACCTCTATGCAAGTCAGGCATACTCACAGGGAAATCTGGAGGAGGTCACAAGGGACCTTCCCTTGCGATGCTTTGCTCCGCACTCAGCTCGGTGTCCATACCTTTCTCCTCTTATTAGAGGAGGTGGTAGGCATGCCTCTAGTTATCATGCCGTCCTCGAAGGGAGGAAGCCAAGGGACCCTTCACGAGCGTTCTCAGAGGTGGCTAAACGCTGATAGTGAGTCTGGATAGGTTTGGCGAGCAAGGCATCTACCTGTTGTTTAATAAGGTCAGTTATGCGCCGGAAAGCCCAGGGTCCAAAGGTTATAAGTAAAAGAACACAAGAAAGGGGGCCGAGGATGGGAAGGAGGTAAGGAAGGAGCCCATTTAACCCGGTCAAAAAGGGGTTCTCTTGGAGTTCTCTGCGTCTTTTGACGAGGTCTTTTTGAAGTTTCTTTATTTTATCTCGAACGATCCCAGATCTGTTGGCGTAGAAGCAGCAGCATTCCTGTAAAGCCAAACAAATCCCTCCCTGTTCTGCTGTAAGAAGGTCTAAGCCTCTGCGGTTTTGTAACACTACTTCAGCAAGGGAATCAATTTGATCTTGTATGTCGCTTATGGTTCCTGAGAGGGCTTGAACGCATCAATTAATTGGCGGGACAATTTGTTGTAGGAGTGGACTGCAACGCCAACTCCAGCTGAACCAGAAGCGAGCGCTCCAGTGATTCTTAAACTAACAATTAGGGGTATAGCTTGAATGGCTCGCTTGTGTCGTCCCGCTATGTAATCTAGGCTAGGGAGGGGGACGGGTTCGTCTCCTGGTATGATGGAGATGTCTGGAAAGATATTAGCTAATATACAGAGTCCAGTCCAATTTTGTGGCAGGGCAGTATAAGCGAGGTTATTTCCACATAAGAATACCTGTCCAGGGGCAAGGCATAGGGGCTCTCTATGATTAACAATACTAGAGCAATTAGCGAAGGTGATGTAGCCTAAATTAATGTTGAAGGAGGTATTCTGAAATGAGCCTTGGTAGCAGATAGAGGAGTTGAAACCTATAGGCTGGACTCTAAAAGGAGGGCTGAGACTACAGTTAAGGTTGTGGTCAATAGACGAGTTTAAGACTGGGATAGCAGTGGGCATAGGGATGCCTATAGTCATGCATAGCCAGCAATCTTGAGCAAGTTGGGGATTAGAATTATTTAAGGCCCAAAGAGTAGTTTCCAGGATATTATTGGTTTGGGTGTCTAAATCCAGGTCTCGAGATTTGGGGAGGGCTAATGGATGGTAGGTTAGGGAAGGATACAAACTTTGGAGAATTGTATTAATGCGATCATTTATGTCTTTTACTTGGTCATTGGGTCCCCCACCATCTGATACATGGATGGGTGCCCGAAGCGGCCAGCAGATCTCTTTGCCAACCGTGCCCTTACAGGAGGCCTGGACATATTTAGACACTCCCGTGGGGTTACTATAATCATATTCTCCTCCAAACAAGCCGACATACGTTTGCTGTAAAATGGCTGTTAGGAGTGTTTCGCTAGCGGAATTTATGCATTGTTGAAAACTGGCATAGCAGGTCGAATGTATCTCAGTTACTGTGTGACAATCTGTGGGGCAAGGGCCAGGGCGGCCATCAGTGGTGGGAATAGGGGTTGGTTTTTTTATACATACTCATGTGGGGTTTCTTCCCTTAGTGACCTGATAGGCTGTTTTTGTCCCACAATCAACTAGCTTGCCAAAAACCGACGGAATCTTGTTCTGGGGAACATCTGTACAATCACAAGGGGACCCTAGGCGTGAGTTCAAGAGTGCATGGGCTGCCCCTGGGTATCCAAAACCGCGCTCATGCTCTGTATGGATTGTGTCAAGAGCATCGCTACCGCCAGGATAGACCCCCAGTTCTTCATCTTGACCTGTGGGAGAAAGAAGAGATTTTATCTCAGGGAGACGGTCCCTGGATGGTCATTGTTATTTTGAGGGGTTGAGGAGTTGATGGGTTTAATAAGACGTTCAGGTAGCCATCGTGCTCCCCCTCCTTATGTGTCATAGATACATACAGATCCTCTTCCCCAAATGAGGAGTGGGTCAGGACCTTGCCACCTGAAGGTCAAGGGATCTTTCCACATAACTTTTGCATACTGGTTTTTTGTTTCTTGATGCCATAGACGGTCTGCTGCAGATTTTCCATTTTTATCTAACTGTAAAAAGTTGAGGATAAACAGGGCATGACTAAGAATATTACGGGGGGAGCCCTTGGTATCGTTGATGTTATTGGTTCTGAGCTTGCTTATAGTATTTTTAAGGGTCTGATGAGCCCGCTCTATTATTCCTTGTCCTTGGGAGTTGTATGGGATGCCAGTAACATGTTTAATTTGGAATTGACAGCAGAAGTCTTGGAAAGCCTGTGAGGTGTACCCAGGCCCGTTGTCCATTTTAATAAGTTGGGGTTTTCCTATGGCAGAGAGGCACTGAAGGACATGTGCTATTATATTTTTTGTGGCCTCTCTACTTTGCAGTGAGGCAAATAGAAATCCACTATAGGTGTCAATGGTTACATGGACATATTTAAGATTACCAAATTCAGAAAGATGGGTGACGTCCATTTGCCAGATTTCATTGGGGATTAGTCCTCTCGGATTGACTCCTAGATGAGGAAGGGGTAAAAAGGTGACACATCCCGGGCAGTTTTTTGTAATTTGTCTGGCTTGTTCTCTGGTAAGTTTGAATAAAAGGCGAAGGGTGTGGGCATTGACATGATGTAGATTATGGAACTGTGTAGCCCGTGTAACAGGGTCAGTGGTTATAGAGCATATTAGACGTGTGTGTCGGCTAAGGCATTGCCCTGCGAAAGAGGACCTGGAAGGTCAGTATGTGCTCTTAAGTGACCGATAAAAAAGGGGACCTGTCTTTGTAAAATGAGGTTTTGAAGTTGATAGAACAGAGAGACAGCGTTGGTGGAGGGTTTGATATGAGGTACTGTTTCTAATAAAGGGACTGAAGAGGCAATGTAGGCACTGTCAGTGTACAAATTGAAGGGGGTATTGTTTAATGTCTTAAAGACTTGAATGATGGCAAACAGTTCAACGAGTTGAGCCAATTGAAATGGAGACTGTATACTATAACTTTGGGAATTTGTGACATAAGCAGCGATGCCTGAAGATGACCCGTGTGAAAATACTAAGGCAGCATGTTCTAGGGGGGTAGCGGAAAATAAAAGGATATGTCCTAGCAAACTGAAGAAGTCTATTTGAGGGATAATGATTGTCGATTTCGCCCTGAAATGATGAGAGAGAAATGAGCCAATTGTCATCATTTTGGAACAGCCAATTAAGTTGTTCTTTAGTGTAAGGGAGAATGGTCCGATTAGGATCCTTGCCAAAATGTTGACGGCTTTTTTCCCTGCCTATCCTTACAAGTTTAGTGACTAAAGAGGGGTATGTGATAAGGACCTTAGCCGAGGAAGAAGGTAAGTGAATCCACAACAGAGGGCTATCCTGCCATAGTACCCCGGTAGGCGTGTGGGGAGTTGCACAGATAATGAGGGCAAAAGGTTTATCATATGATAGGAAGGTTATTTGTTGATGTTGAATGGCCCTTTCTATTAGGAGGAGTGATTGCTTTGCCTCTGGTGATAGTGCATGAGGAAAAAGGGGGTCTGGATCTCCCTGTAGGAGATCAAATAGAGGTTTTAACTCTTCGGTAGTAAGTTTAAGATATGGGCGCAACCAGTTAATATCTCCTAGGAATTTTTGAAAATCATTAATGGTCCGTAAATGAGATGTTCTTAACTGTATCTTCTGGGTAGAAATTGTTTTTGCATTTAATTCAAACCCTCGGTAATAATATGGATCTTTTAATTGTATCTTATTTGGGGCGATTTGGAGCCCGAAAGAGGCGAGACTATGAATTAAGTCTTGGCAGCACCTAAGGGTCTCAGATGCTAATTTTCCAGCCAGGAGAATGTCATCCATATAATGAATGATATAAATAGTTGCCCCGACCCGCAGGACCTAGTTATTGGTGGTGCCAAGGAGGATCCAGTCTGAAAGAAAAACGGGCGAGAAAAAGGAGCGGAGGCAAGACAGTGTTCTGATCAAGCCTCAAAATTTTATTTTTCACAACCGCTTATATACAGAAAGAACAAAGGGGGGCAGGACTGCTTACGTAGGGAGGTACGTGGCACGATGTCATTGGTCGCACCAATGGCGTGATGCAAGTGGGGGTGGGTAGGGGTTGTGCCTTGAGTTGGCGCACGCGGGCTTTTCGCGGCGCGCCCGATTCACCAGGAAGTGGATCCTGAACAAGAAGGATCCCACTGTACTTCGCTTGGCTCCCAACATCTCCTCCCTTTCTGTTTTAGAAAAGGTGGGCCTTAACCGAGTGGGGGAACATTGACCTGGTTCCTCCCGCGGGCTATGTGGGCCCGCCTAGTATTTGGCTCTTGGTATCTTTTGGGGAGGAGAGGCAGAGCCGTTTTGAAATAGTAGTTTTTGGATACCAACCTCTATGCAAACCAGGTGTGTTCTCAGGGAAATACAGAGGGGGTCTCTTTATTGTGACCTTCCCTTGCAGATGCTTTGCTCTTGCACCCATCTCGGTGCCCATACCCCACCTCGAGTTTTCGATGGGCGAGGGTAGACATACCTCTGTTCTATATGTCGTCCCCGTAGGGAGGAAGCTAGTATCAGTGTACATCCCTTTTTTATAGACGTCGTCACAGCCTGAGATACCACGGATGGTCCACCTCTGCGACAAGAGTGGAGAAATGGAGGCCCGTGGATATCGATGTAGATGGGGGGTCTTCGTTGGGTTCCTGTATACTAAGCTGGTGGTAATGGATCGCAGGTGGTTTATGTAGCATCAAATCAACCTGTTGTTTAATAAGGTCAGTTATACGCCGGAAAGCCCAAGGCCCAAAGGTTATAAGCAAGAGAACACAGAGAAGGGGGCCCAAGATAGAAGGTAGAAGTGTTGTCACCCAGGGGGATGTGGAAAACCAGTTAGCAAACCAGCTTTGTTCAAATTCCCTTTGTTTGCGGCGTTTTTCAAGGCCCTCTCTGACCTTGTTCATGGAGTCTTTAACGACCCCAGAATGATCCATATAGAAGCAGCATTCTTCTTTTAGGGCGGCGCAGAGGCCCCCTTGTAAAAGCAGAAGATCTAATCCCCTGCGGTTTTGGAGGACGACCTCCGCTAGAGAAGACAGCGACTTCTCCAAGTGGGAGATGGCAGTTTCGAGACGCTCGAGATCTTCATCAATTGACAGCCGAAGGTCTGAATAGTACTTGTTGGAGAGAACGAGAGAGGTTATCCCTGTCCCTGCCCCTGTCGCGCCAACGCCCAAAAGGACTGCTAGGGTTACAGCTGTGATTGCTTCACGTTTGGATCTAAGGAGACTATAATCATCTTTGGGGTCCCAGGCTTCCGCGAATTGTGCCTCAGTATAGTAAGTCAAGCGAGGGATGTGCTGCACAAGTACGCAGTACTGAGTGGTATTGCTGTTTAAATGATTACTATATACACACGGGGTGAGGCCATCATTGCAGGCCCACCACGTATCATTTGCGGGGATGATATACTTATTAGACTCGGTGGTAGCCGTAGTTTGGTTGCATAAAAATTGGTATTCGGTAGGGACTTTACCTAAGCAGGTTCCTTGTCCTGACACAGATTGGAGAGTTAATTTTGCAGTCCCTTGTTGAGTCCAACGACATTGAGAATGGTCCTTGGATTTGGTAAAATTACCTAAGGTAGCAATGCCTTCATAAAAGGGGGGGCTAATAGTATAACATAGCCAACAGGATTCAGTAAGTTTTGAGTTGGAGTGGTTTAAGGTAAGGAAGGTGTGCTGAATGAGGGCAATTAAGGATTCCCTGGTTGATTTAGGATGGTTTTTAGGGCTTTGAGACATGGGAGGGTTAGTAAAAGTCACAGGTGCTAAAAAGGATTTAGTTCTCATTGGTTTGGTCGTCGGGAGGGGCCTAGGCTTTTCAACAGGAGTGTGAAGTACTGGATTAGGACCTATGGCTACAGTTGGCACCGAACTAATGTGCTGTCTAATTTGGATGATGCCTCCGTAATCTGTCCCTGACAAATATTGTTGGAGTCCAAAATATTTGCCAGTACTCCAATCTTCCTTTTTGCCTTTTTCAGTGAATTGAATCAGTAGCTGATTACATGGTTGTTTGGGTGGAATAGGATATGCTGGGGGATGGTCCTGACAATTATTTATGAGCTTTGGGTCTCTGACTACCCTAATGAGGGCATGTGGACTAGGGGCCATCCAGTCTTCGCCCTGAGTCTCACATCACCATGCGGCACAATAGTAAGATTCTACACCTCCACATTTGTTATACCTGCTACGGTCGCCTGTCGAGGCGGGGCAAACATAAAATTGTACTCTCCCTTGTCCAGGGGACTCTCTCGCTGCCCCTGGCTCCATAACCTTCATGAGATCAAACCCAATATCTGGGAACCAGGTCTTTGGGGGTTTAATCTGGGAGGTACTGTTAAGGACACTCCCATCCCAAGTTGCAGTGACAACCCAAGTTAAGTTGTAGGGGATGTGAATGTTGTTGGCCCTTACTAATACCCATAGAATGGAAAACATGGGGCAGTATCTTGGTCCCATGGTTGGGGCTGGCAACTTTTGGATTTCTTTTTTTTAAAGTTTTTGTTTAAAAGCAAGTACAAAGGGAGATACCTCCAATAAATATTAGGATGCTAAATAGTAGAATTAATCTAAATTTCAGGGTCTTAGTCGGGGAGCCAGCACAAAGCAAAGACAGGACTAGAAGAAAGATGAATACCGCAGTGAGGAGGAAGGTGAGAGGAGACCATCCGCGGCAATCCATAGAGATATAGGGGGTATTTGCCTCCTAGGGTACTTCTACTTCTGATTCTTCAGCAATATTTGGAACTTTCTGTAGGAGAGAACACAGAAAAAAGAGTTCTCAGGGTTTAGGGTTCCTGGGTGGGTTATATAATTTTATTAGGCGTTCTGGGAGCCACCTAGCGTTTTGTGCTTTCGAATCATAAATACAAGCATGTCCCTTACCCCAGATAAGGACTGGGTTAGGGCCCTGTCATGTGTTGGACAGGGGATCTTTCCACATGGCCTGTGTATAATCACTAGCAGTAGATGGGTGCCAAATGCGGTCGGCAACAGATCTGCCTGCAGAGTCATATGTGAGGAAGTTTAGAACAAAAAGTGCATGATTTAGGAGGGTCTTGGGATTGCCTGTTCTGGTATATATTGTTTCTCCCCCGGACTGTAATTTGAAAAGCATGTTTTTAAGGGTTTAATGAGTCCTTTCTACAATGCCTTGGCCTTGAGGATTGTAAGGGATTCCTGTAATGTGTTTGATGCCTATTTGCGTGCAGAATTATTTAAAGCTGGAACTAGTATAGCCTGGGCCATTATCTGTTTTAAGAATTTTGGGCTGTGGGGAAGTCGCCAAGCAGGTGAGAACGTGATGAATGACATGTTTGGTAGCTTCACCCGTTTGTAAGGACGCACAAACGAAGCCACTATAGGTATCCACAGACACATGTATATATTTTAACTTTCCAAAAGGAGGGTAGTGTGTGACATCCATCTGCCATAATTCGCCGGGGACTAGCCCTCGAGGGTTGATCCCTATGTGAGGTTCAGGCAGAAGGGTCAGACAGCCTTTGCATTGCCGGACAATTTGGCGCGCCTGTTCGCGGATAATTGAATATTTTAACCTGAGAGTGTGAGCATTAAGATGATGTAAGTTATGAGCGTGTTGAGCAGCGGCAAGTGGGGTAATAGAAATAGCGGAAGCTATCATCTGAGTAGCCTGGTCTACTGTATTATTTCCTTCTGTTAATGGCCCGGGCAAGCCGGAATGAGCGCGAATATGTCCAATGAAAAAGGGCGCATCACGGCAAAGAATCAGTTTTTGGAGCCTAAAGAATAAGGGGGAGGCGTTTGTTGAGGGGCGTATATATGGGACTGTCTCTAAAAGGGGTACAGAGGCGGCTACATAGGCACTATCAGTGTAAAGATTGAAAGGTGTATCAGCTAGGACTTCAAAAACTCTTATAATAGCAGACAATTCAACAAGCTGGGCGGAGTGGAAGCTTGTCCTAAAGCGGGAGACTTCTCCGTCAATACTGAAAGCCGCTCGCTATACCGGAGGAGGACCCATCAGAGAAAACTAATGCGGCCCCTGTAATTGGGGCGGTCTTGGTTTTTTGTGGAAAAAAAACGGGAGTTTTTTGTAAGAATTGGTCTAATCTATCAGCAGGGTAATGGTTATCAAACGTCCCTTGGAAGGAAGTACAATTAATTGCCCAGTCATCATTATTTTGGATAAGCCATTGAATTTGGGAGGCGTTATACGGGAGAACTATAGTGTCAGGATCCCTTCCAAATAATTTAAGGGCAGCCTCTCGGCCAAGGTGCAGGAGACAAGCAACTAGTTGAGGGTAAGTGGGTAGTACCCGAGAGGGGGAGGCAGGTAGGTGGGTCCAAAATAAAGGATTGTTCTGCCAAAGTAGCCCAGTGGGAGAAAAAGGGGTAGGAAAGACGAGAAACCAAAGGGGTAAGCTGGGGGAGAAGTACCCAATATGTTGTTTGGCGATGGCCTGTCCTACTATGGCCAGTGCTTTTTGTGCGTCTGGCGTGAGTATGCATGGGGAGGATGGGTCCGGGTTTCCACGTAATATCTCAAATAAGGGTTTTAATTCACCTGTTGTGAGTTTTAAATAGGGCCGGAGCCAATTGATATCACCTAATAATCTCTGGAAATCGTTGAGGGTTTGTAGGGAATCTTGCCTCAACTGAATCTTTTGGGAAAGGACCCTGTTAGGGAACAGTTCAAAGCCTAGAAATAACTGAGGAGGGTGGACCTGTACCTTTTCTGGAGAAATGAAAAGGCCCCGGTCCTGGAGGGCAGTGATGAGGTATTGGCTGACTTGATGAAGTTGTTGTTCATGAGGGCCGGCTAAAAGGATGTCATCCATATAACGTATAATATATAAATCAGGGAAGGCCATTCTAAAGGGATCAATAGTCTGAGCGACATATTTTTGACAGAGAGTAGGGCTGTTAGCCATGCCCTGAGGAAGAACTCTCCATTGGAATCTAGGAGAAGGCCCTATGCAATTGGTGATGGGGAGACTAAAAGCAAAGCGCTTGCAATCCTCAGGGTGGAGTGGAATCGAGAAAAAGCAGTCTTTTAAATCAATGACTAATTTAGTGTATCCCTGGGGGATGGCTACTGGGGAGGGGAGCCCAGGTTGTAGGGCGCCCATAGGAACCATGGTTTTATTGATTGCCCTGAGATCATGTAACAGTCACCATTTGCCTGTTCGTTTTTGGATAACAAAAATGGGGGTATTCCATGGAGATGTGGAAGGTTCGATATGTCCAGCAGCCAGCTGTTCCTGCACTAACTCTATGGCTGCGGACAGTTTTTTTGTAGGGAGGGACCATTGATCGATCCAGACAGGGGTGTCACTTTTCCAAGTGATTTTGTCTGCCTGGTGTGCAGGGGGAGCAATGGTCCTTATGAAAAATGGTTGTTAAACCCTAAGCCTGTGCGGTCCGCTTTGGGGGTGGCTGTTATGGGTCTGGATTTCCTTGTCCCTGTTTGCCTAATCCTTGTCCAGGGAGATAGCCTTGGGAGAGCATTTGGTGTGCAATAACATCATTGGGGCTGCACATAAAAACCTTCATTTGGGAAAGGATATCTCTTCCCCACAGGTTTACGGGTAAGCCTGGGACAATAAAGGGCCGGAGAGCCCCAGTGTTCCCCTCCTTATCCTCCCACGGTAATAGTTGAGAGCTTTGGAGAGTATTTTTTGATTGGCCAATCTCCTGTAAATGGGTCATGGAGGCTTGTAAAGGCCAGCTAGGGGGCCACATGTCTTGGGAAATTATAGTGGAGTCAGCCCCAGAGTCTAGAATGCCCTCAAAAAGTTTTCCCTGTATCTTAAGTTTAAGTGTAGGGCGTTCTTTGGTAATGGCTTGAACCCAGTAGAGGTCTGAAGACCCCGGGTGAGAGGGGCCGCACCGTGTGTTAATAATGGCTGGGTGGTAAGTGTCTAAGGGCAGGGGCAGAGCCTGTGCCAAGCGTTGTCCCTTGGAGATGGAGACCGAACCTCGAGTGGCATTAGCTAAAATTTTGATTTCTCTAGTATAATCATTATCTACTAAAGAAGGATGGGTAGTGAGCCCGCCCAAGGTAGCGGAGGCGCGACCCAAAATAAAAAAATTGGTACCCTGTGGGGGTGGCCCAAAAACCCCAGTAGAAAGAACTTGGACACCATCTTCTGGTGTTAATATCGTTGAGGCGGAGGCACACAAGTCCACCCCTGCTCTTCCGGGCGTGGCTCAACAGAGGATGGGTGCGGTTTTGATGGCTGGCTGTCCCCCGAGGCCGGAAGAAAAGGAATGGGTTGAGGGGTTCGGGGCTGGCCCCTCTGGCCGTTTCCCTGGCGGGGAGGCAGAGGGTTTCCATGGATATCAGTAACAGAACGGCAGGTGTTAGCCCAATGCTTTCCCTTTTTACAAATTTGGCAAACAGTAGAGGGCTGGGCAGGTCGGGTAACGGTACCAGTAGGGGCCTGGGTGTTATGAACAGGGCATTGGCGAGCAAAGTGGCCAGGTTGGCCGCACTTAAAGCAGCCCCTGGGTGAGCCGTTAGCCTGAAGGGCTGCACCAACTGCAAGGTGTACCGCCTGTGACATTTTGGAGGCAAATGGATCTACATCGCGGCATATGCGAAGCATTTCATCAAGGGTTTTATCTCGCGTTTTTCCACGTAGCGCCGCTCTACATGAGGAATTGGCATTTTCATAGGCCAGTTGTTTAACAAGTTTATCATTTGCGGCATCATGGCCAAGGGTCTGCTCCGCAGCCTCTAGCAAGCGACTAACAAATTCACTATACTCTTCTTGGGCTCCCTGAGTGACCTTAGTTAAGGGGGTGATGGTCGAGCCGGTGAGTGGAAGAGCTCGCCAAGCATCGAGGGCAGCGTTAGCGGTCTGGGCCAAAAGACCAACGGGAAAGCGCTGTTGACGGCTTTCTGAAGCATATTTGCCCTGACCACCAAGCTTCTCAAAGGTCCAAGTGGCGGAGGGTGATTGAGGGGACTTTAAGTTGATAGCCGCCGTCGATTGACAACGATCTAAGAAGTCTGATTTCCAGGTCAAAAACTGCCCGCGGGTCAAGACAGCCTGAACTACACGAAGCCATTCGCTGGGGAGCAAATGGCCGCCCCGGGACAAAGCGTCAAGGACAGAAAGGGTAAAGGGGGCATTAGGCCCGTAAGTCTTGACTGCAGCATTTAATTCTTTCAAGTTTTTAAAGTGTAGTTTGTGAAACTCTCTGAGCTCAGGGGTCTGTTCAGCCTGTTCCTCATCTTCGCTCTCCTTTTCATGTGTGCTTTCATCCTCACTATCTGAATCAGTGGGAGCGGGGCCACCTGAAGTAGAAGTAGGGGGGCTAGTGGTTTTGGTAGAACGAGTAAGAACAGGAAAGATAAGATTTTTAGTCTTATGTCTTTTGGGAGACTCCCTCTTGTGGGCTTTTGTGGCCGCAGCAGTGGGTAAATCCTCTACAGTGGCCGGACCTAGAGAGGGAGCGAGGATAGTTTCGCGAAGGGATGTCTGAAGTGAAGCAAGTTCAGTAGAGAGCTGAGCAAACTGTTTTTGGAGGTTTAGGACCACTGTCAATTCAGTAACTTGGGCGGTGAGCTTATTTCATGCCTCGGTAAGAGCAGCGACTGGGAGAGTAGGAGGCAGGAGAGCAGGAGCGCAAGTCTGAGGGGCATAAGGAGGGGGCCTCTGTGGGGGGGCCAAATGAAGCGGAGGTCGATTAGGGTTGTTATAGCATGCTGCCTCATCCTCTAAAATGGCCGCATCTCCGGGGTCTAAAGGATTACTATCTATGGTCTTGGAGAGGACGGGAAAGTTCACTGGGGCCTCTGGAGGTGGGCTCTCCTTAGGGAGAGGGGGATAAAGGGAGCCTGTAGGAGCGGTTGGTGGCGTCCCCACAATATCTATTACTACTGAGGGAGACCTAGAGGGGTGCTTGTCAGAAGAAATAGAGGTCACCGAGGCCGCTCGAGACAGGGGACGGAAACAATATTCTGCAACTGACAATAGTTGTTGTTTGTCCGGGTCATCAGATGCCGCCTCAACAATGTCACGGATAAGTCCCCAATATGAAAAAACAGTTGCAGGGACGGCATTTGAACCTTCTCTATGTAACTTATCATTTAAATCTCTTCCAACCTTCTGCCATTTTTTAGGGTGTATCTCTGGCCCATTTACAAGAAACCAAGGGCAAACCTCATCAACAAATAGAAAAAACTTTATGAGATCCTTCTTTTTAACTCTAACTCCTCTTTCTCTGAGGGAGGCTTTGAGATCCTGAATAAAAGCCGCTTCTTTGGACAATTTTTGGCCCATTTCTATGAGACGGACGAAGTTTCACTTACCGAGGACGAACGACTCTCATGAGCAGTGAAAGCGGTCCCCAATCTTTTCTTCTTGGTTGCGACGTCAGGGTCTACTTTTGGGGTTCGTCTGACGAGGATCCGTACCTCGAGCCCCACGTTGGGCGCCACTTGCCCCGACCCGCGGGACCTAATTATTGGTGGTGCCAAGGAGGATCCAGTCTGAAAGAAAAACGGGCGAGAAAAAGGAGCGGAGGCAAGACAGTGTTCTGATCAAGCCTCAAAATTTTATTTTTCACAACCGCTTATATACAGAAAGAACAAAGGGGGGCAGGACTGCTTACGTAGGGAGGTACGTGGCACGATGTCATTGGTCGCACCAATGGCATGATGCAAGTGGGGGTGGGTAGGGGTTGTGCCTTGAGTTGGCGCGCGCGGGCTTTTCGCGGCGCGCCCGATTCACCAGGAAGTGGATCCTGAACAAGAAGGATCCCACTGTACTTCGCCTTGGCTCCCAACAAATAGTAGGCCAGTGAGACCGGAGGGGATCTACAGCTTGTGCAACAAATTTCTGGCATAAAGTGGGGCTATTTGCCATACCTTGAGGGAGAACCTTCCATTGAAAGCGCTGCATTGGGCCTTTGAAGTTAATGACCGGAAGGCTGAAAGCAAAACGCTCCCTATCTTGGGGGTGTAAAGGGATGGTGAAAAAGCAATCTTTAAGGTCAATAACAATTTTAGAATAATTAATGGGAATTGCAATGGGGGAAGGGAGACCAGGTTGAAGGGCTCCCATAGTGAACATAGTCTTATTGATCTCTCTTAGGTCTTGAAAGAGTCTCCATGCCCCAGTCTTTTTCTTAATGACAAAAATTGGAGTGTTCCAAGGGGACGTGGTGGGTTCTATGTGTCCAGCCTTCAGTTGTTCCTGTACTAACTTGGAGGCGGCAAGAAGTTTTTCCTCGGTTAAGGGCCATTGATCCACCCAAACGGGGTTGTCGGTTTTCCATTTTATTTTATCCGCATGGGGTACAGGAAGGTCAATGGCCGCTAGGAAAAATCCGATTCCCTAAGCCTAAACGGCTGGTGTTAGGTGTAATAGAGAGTGGCTCTTTTATGCCCTGTCTGTTTTTTCCTAATCCTTGGCCAGGTTTATATCCTTGATTAAGCATCTGTTGTGTGACTATTTCATTAGGGCTACACATAATGACTTGTAATTGTGACAAAATGTCACACACCCAAAGATTAACAGGGATTCCAGAAATAATATAGGGTTGAACTTTGCCAGTATTGCCTTCAGAGTCTGTCCAAGTTAGTATTTTGGAGCTTTGCTTAGGATTATTTGAATGCCCAATACCTTGTAAATGCGTAATAGAGACCTTATAGGGCCAGGCGGGGGGGCCAGAATCTTTCTGATATGACTGTTGCGTCGGCTCCTGTGTCAATTAAGCCTTCAAATTTTTACCATCTAATTGTAGTGTTAAGAGTGGTCTCTCGAGGGTAATTTGTTGAACCCAATAAGCATCAGAGGAGCCAAAGGGGCATCTAACCTAGGGTGTTGGAGATTACTTTTATTTGTGGAGTTTAAAGGAGTAATACAAGTTGTGCTATTCTCTTTTCTTTAGGCACAGATATGGGACCTCGGGGGACAGAGGCAAGAAGTGTGATTTGTCCCGTGTAATCATTATCTATAGTGTAATCATTATCTATAACTCCTGGTACAATATGAAGGCCGGCTAAGGAGGAGCTACCCCGCCCCAGGATTAGGCCGAAAGTATCTGGAGTCAGGGGACCGAAGGTCTCGGTAGGGACAAGTTGAACACTCTGTTCCGGGATTAATATTGTATCGGTGGCAGCACAGAGGTCCAATCCTGCGCTTCCTGGGGTGGCTTGGCAGAAGGAGCTAACGCCTGAGCGGGAGAATTTGTTGCGTCTGGGGAACGAACCTGATTGCCCCTTGGTTCGGTTCTGAGAACGGGGCCAGAGGCTGGCCCCGTTTGGAGTTTACCCGTTTTGGGAGTGGTTGGCCATTAATATCTGTTTTAGAATAACAATCGGAAGCCCAATGTTTGCCCCTCTTACAGCGAGGGCAAACGTTGGGGGGGGGGGCTCGCGGTTGTTTATCTGTTGGTTGTCCCTCTAGTTTGTTTAATGGACAGTTGTGGACAAAGTGTCCGGGTTGTTTACAATTAAAGCATGTCTTTTGTGATTTTTCCTTAGCAAGGTTTCCTTTGGCAAAATCTTTAAAGGCTGCCCCAATGGCGAGTCCCAGCATATGGGAGGCCCCGACTCTGGAGCATAATTTGATATAGTCAGCAAGACTACCGCCACGATGAGGCCGAATGATCGCCTGGCAGGTTGGGTTGGCATTTTCATAGGCTAAGTGTTTAACAAAGGCGTTTTCAGTTTCATTTTCTCCAACTAAACGTTCAGCTGCATCTGTTAAGCGGCCGATGAAGTCACAATAGGGCTCATCTGGTCCCTGGCGGATTTTTGCTAGAGAGGCGGAGGCGGGACCTTTTGGGGGAAGGCGGCGCCATGCTTTAAGACCGGCATTTTGAATTTGGGCTAATAGACCGGGAAGAAAAGCAGCCTGAGCTTCATTGGTGTCGTAGGGACTACGCCCGAGCAATTTGTCTCGGGTCCAGGATCGGGATTCCCTGTTTTCACTATTGCGTTGGGCAGTTTCTCGGCAGTTTTCTACAAAGTCTGTATGCCAGAGGACATAGTTCCCCCCTGAAAGGGCGCGAGCTAGGGTAAGCCAATCATTAGGGGTTAGCCATCGATCACTTAGACCTTCAAGGATGGCCAACGTATATGGGGCTGTAGGTCCATAATTAGTAACAGCTGTTTTTAAGTCTTTTAGGTGTTTAAGATTTAATCGGCGGTATTTGTGGCCGTAAAGGTTGTCTGATTGTGCTCTCTCTGGGGGGTCCTCTGTATCTGAAGCCTCATCAGTGGGGGCGAGCTATGGGAGTCGGGAGGATTTTCCTCCTTTTCCTCCTCAAGGTCTTCCTGAGGGGGCGATTACGACTACGGGTAACGGGGAAGGCAAGAACTGGGTTTTTTGATTTGGAACGAGTGAAGGTTTTTTTTGAATCTGAGGTTGGGTTTAAGGAGGCAAGTTCACCCTCAAGAACTCTAAGCTCCATAATTTATAAGGTTAAGGTGTTCTCGTTTTTGTTGTAAAACTTCCTTTAGGGATGAAACTTCTTCGGTTAATGAAACCTTAGCCTGCCGAAGAGCATCTCCCTTGGGCATGATGGGGGGTTCTAGAATCGGAGCACAGAAAGCAGGCGGTCTCCGAGGAATATTATATGGGGGGGTGGCCGTTTGAGTGGAGCAGGACCCCAAGAGTTTTCGTCGCCATGATAGCGAGCAGCCTGATCTTCTAGGGTTTCCTAATCTTGGGGAGAAAGTTGATCATCGGGATTGCTATCAAAGAGAGCGAGCGAGGGCTATATCGTGGGGGGCTGTGTGGGAGGTTCAGCCGAATGTGGCTCGATTTTGGTTTCTGTAATCGGGGCATATTTAAAATCCTCAGGCATATCTATGGAAATAGAATGGCAGACTGAAGGAGGACGTGAGCTTTCTTTAAGAGCAGGTTTCCCCGTTTCTATTACTTTTTGGATATCTGGATCATGGGAATGAACCTGGAGGACATCATTAATCAAATTCCAATATGAAAATGCAGAAACAGGAACTTTAGTTGGACCAAAAACAGAGAAGTAATCCTGTAAGCAGTCCCCAACCCTTTTCCATCACTTTATATCTATTGTTCCCTCTTGGGGGAACCATGGACAAATATCAGAGAGAAAGACAAAGAATTCACGTAAATCTTTTTTCCGAGCCTTAATCCTTCGTACCTTGAGTGAATCCTTAAGACTTTTAAGGAAGAGCTCGTGGGAGCTCAATTCCTGTCCCATAATGATCACCCACTTACCTCTAAACCGATCAGTCTGGCAGGGCGGCTAGTCCCGCGGCGATCAAGAACGAGTCTTCACTCACGGGTCAGTACCTCGCGGCGACTCGATGCAAGCCTTACTCACTCCTTGTGGAGGCTCAAGGGTTGCCTGGCCAGGGCTTCTCTAGTGGGTGTCCTTCATGGGAATTGCATTGCCGCCCCATGTTGGGCGCCAATTTCTCCGACCATGGGCAAGACAACGCGGGGCAAAGAGGATCCTGTGGAGGATGAAGAAGAAACAGGAGATACGAAGAAATGGAGGCAAGACAAAATTCTGATCAAGCCTCAAATTTTTATTTTTTCATGGCCACATATATACGGGGGGAACAAAGCGGGGCAGGGCTGCTTACGTGGGGAGGTATTTGGCATAATTTCATTGGTCGCACCAGTGAGTCGATTAGTGGTGATGCAAGCGGGAAGGATAGGGGTTGTGCCTTGAGTTGGTGCACGCTGGCTTTTGTGGCGCGCCTGACTAACCAGGAAATGGATTCTGAATAAGAAGGATCTTATTGTATTTCGCCTTGGCTCCCAACAGTTTGCAGGGGAGGACCAGCTTTTTCAGGGACATAGTTGGTCCCAGATAGTGCTTGTGACGACGTTTTTCAGCTTCCGGGTCACCAAACCAGAAACTGCCTGTCACACATTGTTCTGGTTTATGCAGTAAAGGCATTTTTTTTTTTTTTTTAGCACCTTTAATCTTGGAAACTATTCACTGTATGGGTAGTCTGAAAGCACAGTAGGACTCTGCCACCTTGATAGGGAAACAGCTTTTGTGAGGACCCAAACTATGCCCCAGAGGGACAGTATTATGGCCAAAAAGAGCAGTCTCCAGTATTGGCCTGGTTGGCATTGCTGCCAACGCCTCCTAGGAAAGACTGTTTTGTGGTCCTAATTTTTTTGCCTGGATGCCAGAGGTGTGTGGGTTCAGAGGTCACCCGAGGAAGAGATAATTGTGGCACCTCCAATGCTTCTGGAGACAATAAATATTTTTCTTGCTCAATAGGAGATGGCACATAATGCCCAGCATTGGTGATGAGAACCTTAACCCAAGGTTCTGCAGAGGATACACATGCCCCAGATACCCCGAATTCAGTTGGCCAGTGTCACTAGTTCTAGGACTCCACTTGCAGGGGGTACTGCGGTTGGTACGGATACACGGGATTAATAGAGAGAGGAGGAGGCTACAGCAAACTGCACGGAATGTGCCTCTTCTAAAGATGCGTTCAAGTTCCGATGACTGCAGGGTGAGCATGTACAGAAATCTGAAGACTTCCGGGTACATTTATCTTATGTAGCTGAAGTCAAAATATTTGGCAGGCAAAATAATCTTAGGGTTTTGTGGCTTCCTCTAGATTGAGGTGTTCACCTCCAAGCCATTGTTATCAGGGCAACAAAAGGACGAAGAGGAGCGAGGTCCAGGGATGTGACTTTTGGGAGTCAGCCAGCATTCCCCGTGACTCAAGTGGAAATAGCCTTCATTCTTTGCCACCAAGGAAAGGCATGAGGAGTGAGATATGGAGCCAAACCTGATTTCTGAAGAGTTCAAGATTTAGATTTTATTGCGAACCATTTCTTAAAGCTGTATTGAGGTATAATTAACATAGAATAAATTGTACATATTTCAAGTATACAACTTGATAAGTTTTGACACGTATAATCATGAAACCATCACCATTACCATGATAATGAGCACATCTGTCACCTGCATATCTTCCTCATGCCCTTTTATAATTTCTCCCTATCCCTCCAGGCAACCACTGATTTATGTTCGTTTACAATTAATAGCATTTTCTAGGAATTTATGACAGATCGTGAAGTGTTTACTCTCTCTCTGGTTTTATTGATGCTGCATAGTTCCTGAGATTCACAAATGGTGCCTGTATGAATACTTTCTACTTATTTCTGAGGAGCTTTCTCACATATCATCAACTGTTTATCCATTTATCTGGGTTATTTCTAGTGTTAGCAATTGCAAATAAAGCTGATGGGAGCATTTGTTTGTAATTCTTCATGTGGATATATATTTCATTTATATTAATAACTGAGTGCAATGCCTGAAACATAGGATAGGTGAATGTCTAACTTTAAGAAATTGCTGCACTGTGATCGAACATGGTTGTGTCCTTTTGCACTCCCACCAGCAATGTGTGAGACTTCCAGTTCCTTCACACTTGTGAATACCTGGTAAGGTTACTTTTTAATTTACTTTTTAAAATAAGTGTGTAGTGGTGTCTCACTAGTTTTAATTGCATTTCTCTAAGGATTTAAAATGTTGAGCATTACAGAAAACGTTTGCAACCTGTTGGTCTTTAGTAAGATGCCCATTCTTTGGCCAGCAGACCCTTTGAGGTCGCAGGCGCCAGTACCTCGTCTTGATTTCCTCGATAACCTGCCGTGATTATTCTCCCTCTCATGGCTTACCATACCCACCAAACTTCCTAGATAAAGTCGTATTCTTAAAAGGAATAGATGGTATCTCAGAGAATTCAAGAAGGAACATCACGGGAAAAACCAGTTGTGATTTCCAGAATTGGCACACATACTGATAAGCAGAAGAGATACATCTGAGGGACTCAGAGGCATGTGCTGCCTCATGTACTTGTTTTGGGGCTGCCCGGAATCTCCCCTCCCTTGTTTCCTCTACAGCCTCTCCGAATTATTCTCCCCCATGGCTGATCACACACACCAAACCTCACAATATCTATTTCAAGGCTTCACAAGAAATGAAGAGCAAGACTTTTACTCACAGCTTCTGAGTGGGAGTCTAGCAGCTCCATAGCAGTTGCTTGTATATGTGTGTTTTGAGTCTTTTGAGAGCATGGTTTGCAGGCAGGATCTGTGGGAGATTTTTGCCCTTCTCCCCTGTCCTCGTGCTGTGCTTTAATTTTGATCATTTCTCAGATGACAAGTACGTTCAGCATCGCCATGAAAACTAGAGAGTGAATTTGGGTGATAAAATTTATCCAAGAGGAATGACGCTGTTGTATTAATCCTTTTTTATTTTCCCTACGTTTTGATGTTTTGACTTCTTAACATCTTAATATCAAAACGCCCTGGGCTAGCCAGTTCTTAGAAATAGCATAGGGCCCTGCCTTTAATATGCAGACTAACTGGTCCAGAGCCAGATGTCCTCTGTCTGGCCCATATGCCTCAAGAGGTGATTAGTGACCCCCGAGGTGGATAGCATCCCTGGGCAACTTAAAAGACAAAGGTTCACACTGAAGGAAGCAAGGAGAGACTTCCTCCAAGGGGACCATGTTGGAGGTCACTCTGCTCAACCCACCGACCAGCACCGAGGTCAGCAGGGGTTACTCGGGCCCTCTACTGGAGTTCCCCTGCCCTGTAAGCGATTGAGCGCCTGAGCCTGCCCCTCTGGAAGCCGTCTCTGATAGAGAGCCTGGGTGTTGGTCCCTGCGAGCTGCAGGGATCTGCAGGCAGGTGGCTCGGGTCACCCTCCTCATGGGAAACCATGCGACCCAAAATGTAGCATGTTTCAAAGGCCAATCTGGTGTTACTGGCTTTGCTGGTACAGTTCACCCCCAAACAAAGAGAATATAAAAGATCCCATCCTTGGAGACCTGTGGCTCTTGTTTAATAACAACCAAAAAGAAAAAGGAAGGAGCACTTCGATCTTACTTAAAACACCAGAGGAGGTTTTAAAGATGGCAAACCTCCCTGTCACTGTGCTGGGCACTTTTTTGCTGCTACCTGTTAACCTGCTAAGTGTCTCCTTAAAACCAAATGGCTATAAAATCAGGATGCCACCCCATGGCCCTCTCAGAAACAGACACCAGCACCTCTGAGGATATTTGGGACACCCCGAATGGGAGGCTGCTACTCACAGCAGAAGCCACTTGGGACTACCAGGAGCAACCAAAAGGGGAAAAAAGAAAATGTGGATGCACAGTAGACGCATCCCCCAAAAAAAAAAAAAAAAAAGAAAAGCAAAAAGGAAGGAAGGAAGAAAGAAAGAAAAACGTATAACTAACTGCCTAGAGACAAAATCATTTTAAAAGAGTTTGCTTAATCGATAGATGGGAAAATGAACTGTCCCAGAAAGACGTTGACTGGAGGCACCAAGCCCCTTACCTCTCCTGGCTTTTCCTCTTATCAGCCAGAGACAGAAACTAAAGACTGCTGCTCCTGGCAACTAAAACTCTAACAAACAAACAAACAAACAAACAAAGTGGGTGGGGGTGGGGAGTTCAGGGAAAAACTGAATTCGAGATGACTACACAACCAAGGGAGGGAAAAAAAGGAAATTTAAACCTGAGGCCTGGTCTAGCAAACATCATGCTAGCTCTAGGTACTTACTGATTTTAAAACCAATCCTGAGATACAGGGGGAGAAAATAAAAGATAATTAAATGAAGCATGTATATGTACATAATACTTTGTATCATAAAATTTATATATGTAGCTAAATTAAGTTTTAGGATCTGACCCAATTAAAAATCCAAAATGTGTATAAATGTCAAACCAATGTACTATATACCCGAAACTAATATAAAAAATTTTCAAAATGCAAAATGTATATACTAAAAAATGTTTATAACAAACAGATAAAAAGGTCACTGATTGGCTTTTATACTTCTACAACCTAGATGGTAAATGAACTTTACCATTTGCTGAAATGCACCATTGACAAAACTTCATGGATCAAATCCTGGGACACAAATTCTGGTTATACCTGAGGATCCCGCTAAATTTAAACGTTGCATCTCCTCTAATTTTAAGAAGGTGATGATATAAAATGGAGAGGGGATGGGTATGCCTGCCTCTGTAGCTTTGCCTTAATTTTCCATAGTCATTATACCCATTGCTTTGAAATACTGCATTTTGGGCACCGATGCTCTGACATGATAAAAAATAAAATTAAAGTAATTCTCTGACACTTTTACAAATTGGCTTGATAAAGGAGACTCTATGAACACCCAGTTAAAATAGTGAATATAGGCCAAGAAAAGTTAAAATAGGACCTTCAAGGATTAAAGCTTATCGTGTGATAGTAATACTAGAATAATAAAAGGGTGATTATCCCACTGTCTCTCTACTTGCCAGCCCAATTTTGTTCTTAAATCTGGAAAAAGTAAAGGGTACCTCTCAGTGGGATACTGCAGCCTTAATGCTCAGGTCCCACCCATCAGGTCCCACCCATGCCTAGTACCCGATATTATTAAAATTACTGATTCTCTTCACTCAGCAACTGGTAAATACTCTACTCTTACAGTTTTGGCTAACATAGTTCTGTTTCGTGTCTGATTCAACAGCCTCTCAACTGAAATTTGCTTCCAGCTCCAAAGGAACACAACACACCTTTTCCTAGCTACCCTAACATTTACATTCCTCATTACAAATTTTATTTCCAAATTAAAATCAACAGGCACTCCTGCTAGTGCCTTCAGAACCTCCTTTACCTGAGAGGCTTCTCCTGCCTCCCGGGGCCTTGACGTGGATGATGGCTAAGTGGTCCGAGGGCTTGTGCTACAGGAAATGCCCTTCTCCTCTGCCTTGAGCTATGTATACACTATTGAAACCACAAAGACAGGCTACCTGCTGGGCTCTCCTGAAAACAGAGGCTGTCACAGACCCAGAGCCCATGACCTTCCACACTCAGCTACCAGGTTCCTGAGGAAGAGAGGACACATGAGGACAGACTGCAAGAAGAATATCCAGTTCTCTGCAAAGCAGAAATGAGAGGAACTTCCTTGCTTTGCACCTGGCTATTTGCTATATTGCAAATCATTTTAGGGTCAGGCTCGGTCTACCTGATTCTGTCTACAATCTGACCTGGCCATCATAAGTGCCTCAACACAGAGGAGAAGAGGATGAGTTCATAAATGAACAGTATTCAGAGACATACATTCTAATGTTGATGATGATCTGACAGTTTACAGAAATGGTTTGTTTTATGCAGCAGGCAAAGCAGAGCCCGGAGACTTGATATCTGTGCTAAAGAGCGCGAAGGGGCTCAGAGTGGGGGAGTATGTGGCTGTCAGTGCACGGGCATTCACTGGCAACCGCTATATTCATCAGAGTCAGTAATGCCAAAGGGATAGATTGAAGACAGTGAGTTAAAGGAGAAAAACATGAGCTCATTAGAATGAGGATGCTCTGAGTGGCTCTGGTCTCCGGGGAGCATTTGGGAGAGAGGATTTTGCTGCGAATGTGTAGGTCATTCTTTTTATGTGTACACAAGATGATCACCATGGAGCCACTGACCCAAACCATAAACCCCAAACTCAACACTTATGAGTGGAAGAAAATGCCAGTAACTTCAGTAAAGATCAATTTCTCTCAGAACTACCATCCCAGTTAGTATTGTTAATGATACTGAAGCATCACAGGATGGTTGTAGTGCAAATTTTTAAGACGTTCGTTTAAAAAATTTGCAGTAGGACATCCCCACTAATAGGCTGTGGGGACTCTGCCCAGATGACCAGTAATCCAGAGAGAGCTGAGATAGGAACAACTAGGCATATTTGAGATCTTGAAAGGAACAGATGATGATGACACGGAAGGTAAGGACAGCGAGGTAGAAGAAGAAAGCTTAGGGCAAGTTCGGGCTGTGCTTCATGCCATCCTGGGGGTTTTCTGTCCCAACTATGATTATGTTAATTTTCTGAGAACCAAGTACAATAACAACCTTGAAGAGGAAAAGAAAGATTGGAAAATGAGAAAGCATTTCCAATGTCAGAAACGAACCTAGAGAAAGTGAGAAACCTTTCATCAATGTGTCACCCATTATTCTTGATATCCGAGAAAGATCGTGGAAAAAACTGGCCACAAACCGTTTAGGAACAAAGTAGTGTAGGGTTGAGTTGGATGAGATACTAAATAGGGCAATAGGGGAGGCTTTATTGATTAGATATGTGAGGCAAGACTTTAAAATAGATGAGGGAGAGAAGCATGTGAGTAGTTGGGGAGATATGATCAGAGGACACAGGCAGGGCCATATTCCAGCAGAGCTGAGCAGCCAGCGCAAGCTGAGTGGGATAGCTTGGCTTAGGCACAGCAGGCCAACTTTGAGAGGTGACAGCTAGGAAGAGTCCTATGAGCATATGACAAGGGCTTAGAACCCAATGAGTAAAGAACTGTGGGAACCCTCAATGTAAGCACTGCACACGGCGGCATGGCTTCATTAAGGAAAACGGCGGAGAGTCAGAAAAAACTACACAAGGTGCTGTGCCTGTGACTTGGCCACAAAAAAAAAAAAAAAAACTTGAAAGTGCTATTATTTCATGCATAATGGTCCCGTGAGAATGTGCTATTGTGCTTAACCAAAGGGAAAGAGTGGTCATGGTGGTCATGATTGAACATGCTGGTGGAAAGCTGGAGTGGTGTATGGGAAAAGGCATCAGAGAGTGGTTGATCCTCTCTCCCCAGCGCGTCGAGAGTTTAACTGAGATGAGGCAGGTGCCTCCTGCAGAGAGCGATGGTTTCCATTTATTTTTAAAATGGCACAGATGGTAGTAACCTCTACCAGATTTCCCATTAGGAATGGGGGTTCAGGGGTGAATGTTTTAGCAGAGAGTAAGGAATATACAAAGATCAAGGGCTAAGGAAACAGCAAGGTCAGAAACATAATAGAATCCCTAATACTAAAGAAAGAAATGTGATAAGTCTCTTGTGTCAAATTTGTGCCTTAGACTATGCAGCCCATGGGTGTTGCTGGGGTAGAGGTTTTAATGTCCACTGTGTAGCCACCTCTGGCACAGGGGCGAAGTCATCTCCAGTGGAGAGATCGTGGTTTTGGCCAACGTCATCTGAGGCGATGTCATCTCCAGTGCTGCGATTTCAAGCCAGGATGATGTGGGATGGAGGTATCCTTTCCACGTAGGTACCTATTCAAGTTGATGTGGGCCTCACCATTTCCCATGTTTAGTTGAAACAGTGGATTATTTGCAGGGGCAAGGGGAGGTTGTGTTTCTGGATTATACATAGATAAATGTGTGGAGACAATGAGCAATAAGATCAACAGTCACAAGAATGGACTGTAAACCAAGGAAAGCGCCCGTACCTGTAGTAAAGGGCCCATGGTTATGTGCGTATCACAATGGTACGCACATATACCTGACAAGGTTCTGGATGGTTTTTTTGGTAGAAGTTTAGATTCAAATGGGTCATATCAGAGGATCAGCTGCCTGCCGTGAGGGACGATCTGTGGTTAATGAATCCTTAGAAAATATGGTCCCTCCATCTGGCCTCCAGTCCTCATGGAATGGGGGTAAGATGGAAAATTTTAAAAAATTCGTTAAGGATGGAGGCAAGATAGAGAACTTCAGAGGTCTGTGTATTGGACTGGAATTTGAAAAGGAGTTGTTTGAGGAGAGCACTGTAGCTCTCGATAGAGCCAGTTATCTGGCAACTATTAAGGGCATAAAAGTTCTGTGGAATGTCTCTTCTGAGAGCCCAGCATTGTGTGTTTTGAAAAGTAAAAATTTGTGTCTTGGTTACAATTGGTAATGTTTTTAACTTTGAGTATGATAAAGACCTCTTATTGTGGCCTTAGGATATGTAGAGGCATGGGTGATTCTGATTTACATTTTGTATGTATATCTGTGAGTGGGAGAGTCCCAGTCTTTTAGTTACTTCTATTGTCCTAAAGGGGACAATCTTTGGGGAATGGCCCAGTAGTTATAAGCAGTGTGAAGATGGGGCCATAGTGGGGCAGTCGTCTGACACTGGGATTAACTACCTGAAGTTTGGCCAAGGGTGTTGTCCTTGGGTCCCACCGTTTATCTTAGCTAGGGGATGGAGAACCACGATGGTTCACTGTTCATCCACTGAACTGCGTATAGTCTACCAAGTCCCAATGCTGTTCACTCAGTTAATTCCAAGGGGCTCCCCAGGTAGTCAGTGGGTCCGGGGGAGGGGCGACCTCCTCTAGAACCAGAGCAACTGGCAAGGACTACGTGTGGGGGGATTGCCTCCCCTCTTGCAGGTAGAGTATACCAGAGGGCCCACATTGATTTCCGTCCTGTCTTGAAGAGGCCTCTAAATAGCTGTACTGAGCTACTTCCACGGTGCTATTTCCTTGACCCAAGAGCATAATGGGCAGCTGAGTGTGGAGGGTCATAGGCTCTGGGTCTGTGACAGCCTCTGTTTTCAGGAGAGCCCAGCAGGTAGCCTGTCATTGTGGTTTCAACAGTGTATACATAGCTCAAGGCAGAGGAGAAGGGCATTTCCTGTAGCACAAGCCCTCGGACCACTTAGCCATCATCCACCTCAAGGCCCCGGGAGGTAGGAGAAGCCTCCAAGGTAAAGGAGGCTCTTAAGTCACCAGCAGGAGGGCCTATTGATTTTAATTTAGAACGCAAATGTGTAAATGAGCCATAGTCGGCACCAGAACCCCTAAAAGACTAAAAGTTGTTGGACTTACATGTCATTGGTAAGTGTGTCAATGACTCAGTGGGAGAGAGAGTCATGGCTGTGCTTTCAGAGAAAGGCAGATGTATTTGATACTTGTCTGCAAAGACTGCATGCCATGGCCGAACCACTGAAGTAACTCAGGGCTTACTCTGGAAAAGGTATATTGTATCCCTTTGGAGCTGGAAACAAACTGCAGATGAGGGGCTGTTTGCAGTAGGAAGGGAACAGAACGCGTTAGCCAAACCTGGAAGAGCAAAATATTTACTTGTTGTCTAGTGAAGAGAGTCATTAATTTTAATAATCCTGGTAGTGGGCATGGTGCCTGATGGGTGGGACTGCAGCGCTGCAGCGACCTATCAAGAGGTGCATTTTATTTTTTCCAGCTTTTAAGAACAGGCAAAATAGGACTTTAAATGGAGAAGCAGTGGAGATAATCACTGAAAGAACGACGAGGACACACTGACAGGTCGCCGGAGAAGTTCCGTTTATTGTTGGCCTGCTGGTATCTATTATAGGGGTGCAAGGGGGAGGGTAGGCTTGAGGCGCTATGTGGAGGGTTGTGATTGGTTCGGGTTCTAGGACGGGGGAATTTACTGAGGTAGGACAGTCTGTTAGGGCCGTTCATGGCGCCGGCGGGAACCAGGTATTCCGGAAGAGAAGCCGGAAAGGCGCCATGTTCATGGGGGGCGGGGGGAACGGGCTGTTAGGTTTAAGGCCTTACAATCACCCCTTTTATTGACTAGGCTTTAGTAATAAGTTGTAATCCTGAAGGGACTGGATTAACAATTTGGCCTATAGTCACTCTTTTAACTGGATGTTCATTTATCAAGTCTGACTTACTTTATTATATTATTCATTATGACAGAGCATCTGTGCCCAGCATGGACTATTCTAGGGGCAACAGGTTCTATGACTATGGAAAATTTGGGCAAGGCTCTACTTAAAGTGAAGCATAATCATTTTTTTCTTCTTTTTTCTACTTAGTTGTTTTTTTTAGGTTATAGGGGTACAATATTTAAATTGAATGGGATCTCCAGGTAAAACTCTAATTCGAGCCCCAGCGTTGGTTAAGTCCCTAAAGTTTTGTCAATGAGTGCATTTTAGCACATGGTAACTTTATTTTAGAACCTCGGTTGTTTAAGCACCAAAACCAGTGTTATTTTAATTTTGTTATGGCAATTCTTTTGTGTATAAATTTCAGATTCCCAATTGGATCAAATTATGAAAACTTGTTTTAACTTAGTTATATATATACATACACACATACACACAGTTTATTTAATCGCTTTTTATTTTTCTCTCTCCCGGATCTAGAGGTTGGTTTTTAAATCCATAAGTAACCTAGAGCTAACATTGTTTGTAGACCGGGCAGGCACTTGCTTAGCATATAAGGTGTATAGTCACCCCGCCCCATTTTTTTTAAAGCTTTTAGTAGCCTGAAGCCCTGTTCCAGTCTTAGCTTCTGTGTCTGCTTGATGAATAGAAGAGGGGAAGGAGGAAGGGCCCTAGTCCCAACCCCAGGATTATCAGTCTTTTTGCTCTCTTCTAATTATGTGATTAATTAATTATTTTAACAGACTCTTTTAGAATGGCCTTTATGTCTAGGTGGCCTATTGCTTCCCCCCCTCCCCCGCCCTCGTTGGATGTCCTCCCCACCCCTCCTAGTGGTTGGGAGGACCCACTGTGTACTCCTCCCCCGGGCCTGTGCCCCAGGGAGGGATAAGAAGAACAGGGCTTTGAGCAGCATGGACCCTTTGGAGGGGCCCTGGAAAACTGTCCAGAAGGGGCTGCCTGCCCCCTGGGGAGGTGGATGAGTTATCCTACTCCTCCTCCTGGGTACACAGGCCAACGTGGCAGGGAACTAGGCTTCTATCTGTAGGAGTCCATCCCAGAAGCACCATCACTAGAGGCTCGTGGAGAAGTACGGGTTCTCATTCCCAGGGGACAGGGACCAGAGGATGTAAAGAGAGGATGCTTGTCGCTCTTGCTGGGTCATAGTGTTGTGGGAAAATATCCCAAAAGCTCCAAAACCCGGTTCATGAAAAACCAAGCAGTAACACAGAGAGAAGGAGAATTCAAATCTATTACATATGGTCCCAGATGAGCTAGTGCTCTGAAGATCTGGGCAGTGGGCTCAGTTGAAATGTTGCTTTTACTCAAGCTAATTGGTCATTTTGAACTCAAACCTTCACAAATGACCAGCGTTCTATGGAGACTATAAGTAGTGACACTGGTAGGGCCTGGAGTTGTCAGGGTTGCCAACAGATACAAAGTGTTACAGAAAATGGGAGCTGCTAGGGTACCAACATTTACATTAGTGGAGCAAAGGCACAGATAGTTACATTTGCCAGTGGAGCAAAGCGCAAGGGAGTTTTGCAGGAGCCTTTGCATGCAGTAAGCTTATTTGCAGAAAACAAGCATATTTACAGAAGCAGAAAGCTGATTAGTTTTTAATGAAATTGCCCAGATTTCCTCTTCAGTAGCTGGGCAGCGGCATCCCTGGTGCATTATTGGGACTGGACATAATCCTCACTTTAGGGTGGAAGTCATGGCGGCCCTCGGGTTGGGCATGGAGGTGCTTGGCAGAGCCTGGAAGAGCAGTGCAGGGATCACCAACTAGATGCAAGCCTCCCTGGGTATTGGAGAGATCCATAAGCCTTGCTCTCACAAGGGCATCTCCCAGGGACTTTCCACAGGTTCAGCATCATTCCGCCGGTCACCAATGGTGCTGTAAATAGGGGAGTAAGTGCCCCTCTGCAACTGGGCAGCAGAAACGACCCTCAAACAGGCATATGAAATTTAAGAATTTATTATATTCACAGGTCCTAGAGGAGGAAGGCCTGATGGAGATGCAGGGGCCAGATGGGAGGAGCGCCCAGGGGGGCCTGAGAAAACAGCGTCAGAGACAGTCACACGGACGTCAAGAAGGAGAGCTTGTGGCAGGGGCCAGCCTGATCACACTCTGGTGCATTTGTTCACCTAGTGCTGCTCACAGCCTGCTTGTGGGGATGTTGAAGCATCAGGAAAATATGAAGTTTAAAAATTTTTTCGTACTCTGTGTGTGTGTGTGTGTGAGTGTGTGTGATATTTTGTCTTAGGGACTACATTGTGCTTTGGGTGTCTATGATAGTCTGTCTCCATAAAGCATTAAGGGTGAAACTGAAAACTTCTGTCTTCTTTCCCTTTGGTCTGTGGGTGTAGGGTTCCTTTCATTGAGTCTGTAACATTCCATCTGTAGTGAATATCTGTGGCCAGTGCAAAGTTAAACTTCATCTCCTTCTTAGAGAAACTGAAGTTGTGTGAAATAGAAAAGTGGTAAAAAGTTTGTACAAGTTGGAGAGCAGGAATGACCAGGAATTGTAAATAGGTTACTGTCTAAATGTGGTCCTGTAACCAGATGGAAAAGTGCTTTGTTTGATCCTGAAATTAGCACCTGCTTTGGATCTATTGGATTTGCTGAAATATCTAAAGCTATCGCATCCTCTTAGAGAGCTTTTGATCAGTGATAATTTAGAGAGTTCTAAAACTTCTTAAGTCCCAGGCAGAAAAACTGTGGGGTGGAGATTTTCCTATTTCTGCCCTTTAAAGAAAAGTAACTAAGTAAATAACTAACTTGGTCCGTAATCCTCCATGGTAACTACTTTGATCAAAGAAATAGATGGGACTTTATTTGTCCACGAATGACTGCTGTCCTAATGGGCTTGTTCATCTCGGTTTCACAGGGATTCACAGAACTTTTCATGGAGTCAATTCACCTTTAAAAAAAAATTCTTTGGTGTCTTTCATCTTACATACATTGTGTATTTTTAAATCCTCTCGTTTGATTAAATTATTTTAACTCTTATTTTTTGGATTGCTTATTATTTGCATTAAGTCTTGTGAGAAATGTTCTGTATGGTTTTTCATGTGATCAAAACACATTTGTTAGAGCCGCGAATAAACATGGCACCTCGGATTTCCTCTTTATATTTACCTTTCCAGCTACTCTAAATGTCCTCTTAACTCCTTCTCCAACGTGGTATTCTCATTGTGCTCTTGAATGAAAAAGAATCACGTTTTGGAGACAATAAATATCCTCAGAGTGACCAAGGTTCAAGCATAGTCACATGTTCAATTGGATTCTAGCTTTTCTGACTTGAGCAAATTCTCAAATTTCACTGAGGGCTTTCATTTTTTTCTCTTTTCACTGATGTTTCCCCAGAGCTTTCTACCACTATCTTGAAAGAAATGCATACACTTCATTTAAAACTTTCTGCGATTTCCATTTCACAACTGTCTTACTCAGACGATCTGAATCCTCCCACGCAGTGCTATGCCATCAAAAATAGCAGAAATGACCAGCATTTCCCTCAAGGTGATGCCATCATAGGTTCAGATCCCTCCTTGCACATGTGCCCTGATGACCAGGTATACCAGTTTGATTAGGCTGGTTCCTGCCAAAAGTTTCCCTCCTGGCCCTCCCTTGACGTGACCTAGTGACATCCAAACACTGAAGAAAATCCCTTCATGCCTTTTGCTGCGTGTTCCCCCGACCCCCAACTGAGGCACATGCTCATGGGTCTTCTCTCTCTCTCTGTCCTCCATGCGCTTGGTGGAACCCAATCCCTGGGTGCTCCTTCCACATGGCCCCTTTCTTGGGATTGCCGGTGTTGTAAGAGATGCCTGCAGTCCTGGCAGGATGCCTGGTGCTTGGAGCAACAAGGTCATCAGAAGCAGGTGTGGACTTGCACACAAGGACACATTGCAGGGGAGGGGGGCCACACGCCTGACCAATTCTGAGACTTCTTGCTCTAGGGATGAGGATGGGAAAGCAGACTTGAGAAGAGATGGCTGAAGTCACGGTGGTGGCCTTGAGGTTGAATGTGGGAACCGGCTGTAGTTTGTATATACTAACCTGAGAGTAGCTAATAATAAACTGCAAAGCAAACATTGTAAGAGAGAATAAAAAGCCATGGAAACAGGGGTGGGGGTTGCTAGTATCACCTTTTCTTTCCATTCCTCCTCTCCCTAATCCCTGTTAGTAAATGCATTTCCAGACTCCGACTCTTCTTCCAAACCATCTCCACAACATGCCGGGACTTAGGAGTATAATAAATTCTTTAATTCTATATGACTCTGTGACTAATTTTTGCTGCCCTGTTAGAATGATCCTTAAAGTTCTCACAAAGGGACATACTCCTCTATTTATGACACACATGCATACTCTGAATTATAACAGGTTATATACTCATTTGATTAGAGCTCAGCTTGCTCTTACATGTCTCAGAAGCAGGAGGATGAAGGTTTTGAGTTCAGTGTATTTTTACTCAGGAAGAGACTCCAAGGAGGGGTTATAACAGAAGGCAGAGGACAGATGCTAGGCGTCCATAAGACAGGAAGGCGAGAAGGACTGAAACTTTAAAGGACCCTCAGAGAATATGCCTCCTTACCTATAATAATCACGGCTCAGATTGTAACCCCAGGAGAAAAAATAATTTTCACACAATATTTATTATGTTTTCTAACAAATACTCTATTTACCTAAAAATGTTTTGTACCTAAGAAGGTTCATTTACAGAGTTACATTTCCTGTGGGGACAGACAGTGGCTGTCATGCTCACTGAACACTTGTGGAAAGCCAGCATTTCACCTATAAGAAAAACGATTGGGCCTGACAAGAACAACAGTTTTTTCTAATTGATTGTGATCATATGCCTTTGTTCTCTACATGAAATTTAATCATTTCTTCCAACATCTACCTTAATTTAGAGGACTAATGATGTTCAGGTTCTTGATAGAAATGTATTATTCAGTGTAGAATGGGGCAGTCAGGTCCTGGAAATCACAATCCTATATGAAGCCTAATGTCAACATTATATATGTGCTTGTGGAAGGATTACACTGTTTTGGCTTCATCAATGGAAAAGTTGATGACATTTTGAAATAGCATGACACAGGAACTAATGAGTTTAGGAATATGGAGAAAAATCTGTTTAGGTGTTTTACGTGGATATGTATATGATAGAAAATTTTATGTACTTGCCATTTTAATCATTTCCATTTTAATCATTTTCAAGTATACAATTCAGTGGCATTAAATTTGCAATGTTGTGAATATACCACCACTATTTCTAAATATTTTAGAAACCCAAATATAAATTATAAATCCCTTAGGCAATGATTCCTTATTCACTTTTTACTCCAGCTTCTGGTAATAACATCTATTATCTATTATATGTTTGCTTATTCCAGATATTTCTTATAAGTGGAATCATACACCATTTATCCTTCTGTGTCTGACTTATGATGCTTAGCATAATGTTTTCAAGGTTCATCCAACTTTTGGTATGTATCAGAACTTTATTGCTGAGTAATATTCCATTGTTTGGACATGCCACACTTTGTTTATCCATTTATCTGTTGATAAACACTTGGGTTGTTTCCATTTTTTGGCTATTGTGATTAATGCTGCTATGACCATGGGTGTACAAGTATGTTTGCATCCCTCCTCTTTATATTTTTGGAGTACAGAGCAGGAATGCAACTGCTTGGTGAGAAGACATATTAAACTTTTTGAGGAGCTGCTATAACGTTTTTCATATTGCAGCATTTTGTACATATGTACAAGTTCCAATTTCTCTATAGCCTAAGCAGAACTTATTTTCCCTTTTCAAGAAAATTCATCCTGGTAGATGTAGATGAGTATCTCACTGTGGTTTTGATTTACATTTCCCTAATGACCAGTGTTGTTGACATCTTAAGTAATTTGCTCCTGTTTTCCATGAGTTTTCCCCCTGTCTTCTGACCTACCATTAGCATATAAACATGGACTGACATCTACTCTATTGAAAGGAAACTCTGCCTCTACGTCCTCCATAAAGCTCTTTTCCATTGCCTGTCTCTCCCTGGCTCCTCACCAGGGACCATCTGCATCAGGCTGGCAGCCCACGTATTAAATTCGATCACCCACAATCTCTCTTCTATTCCTCAAAACAAAGTCAGGAAAGTCCTCCATTCCTCCAGTCACTTTACATGGCAGAATAGATCTCCAACAAGAAGTTGACATATCCTGTCAGAAATAGTGGTAGTATCTAATATGAATGGAGTCTGTCATTTTGGGGATTTTCATCCCCCCTTATTCAGTTCACAAAATAACTTTCCTAATTCAGGTAAGTCTCTTTCTAGGGGGGTCCTCCTGCTTCAAGTAAGATTTTCTTTCTCCCTTAACACAGGTTTGGTTTCATGCTGTAGTCTGTACTTCTCTGTATGCGCATCTCAGGGCTGAGGCAGAAGCTGGGATTTCTGTGTGGGCCTGACAGAGTGGAATATGGGCATTGCAGGTGCATAAGATCACCAGGGTGTCTGGCAGAAAACGAAGCTGCACTTGTGCAGGGTGAGAGTTCATAAAACTAGGCAGAGAGAACTGCAGGGGCTCAGGACTGGCACAGGCATATGGCATGACATTAGAATCTTGGCCGGTCGAGAGGAGACGCCTCCCTAAACACCTTGCACGGTCAGTGGAGACCCCAGGAAACCCTCACTTTAGAAGTAACAGGGTTCCCGAAATTTACTCATTTTTATATTAGATAAAGGAAGCGTCGAGCTCTCCCCGTTGCCACTGTCCTGAGGGAACCTGGTAGATTCCTTTCCTCCCGGAACAGGCATGCTTCAGGTCGGGGGAGCCACGTGCGACCCGAGCTCGCATCTCGGAGGGCACGCTGGCGGTGGCAGCAGGGCTGTGCTGGAGTCCAGGCAGCGCGGCGACCCGGGCTGACCGGGGCTGACGGCGCGGAGCGGGGGAGTCACCCAGAGGCCTTTAAGGGCACTCCCGTTGGCGCTGGGTCCCCCTCTCTGTCCCCACGGTTTCTGGTCCCCCTCTCCGCCCAACCAGCGGAACCCCGACTGTCACACGCGGCCGCAGGGGCGCCCGGCCTGTCCCCAGAGGGGCGCGGCGCCAGCTGACGCGAGGGCCTCCCGGGAGCAGCGTGGAGAGCTGCCGAGACGCGCGGAGGGGGCTCCTCGGGGCTTCGCGTGCCCCTCCGGCCCCGCCGGGGCCGGCCGCCCTTCCAGGAAACGCCGGTGCGCGGCGGCGGGTCCCGCCGCGGGCCTCGTGCCGCCGCCGCCCGCGCGCGGACTACGTCCCCCATGATGCCCCGAGGCCGCCGCCGCCCGGGGCGCCGAAGCAGCGCGGGTCTCCACGCTCGGCCGGACGGCCCGGCCCGCGTCCCGCGCCCGCCGTGGCCACAGTCACCCTGGCCGCTCCGGCGTCCAGCCGCGATCCCAGTCCTTTAGGAGGGCGGAACCTGGCTTCAGGTTATCAGAGCGAGAAGGCGACGCGAGCGGCGGTGTCCCCGGCTCGTCGACGGTGGGCGACGGCAGGGCACGGTCTGCCCGGTAAGCCTCGTCGCGCTCCCCTCCGCCCACAGAGTCCCACGGTGGCGGCTATGCCGAGGGTCCCGGCTCAGGTGAGTGTCGGCTCCCGGGCCTCACCGCCCTCCCCCCCCCCAACCTTAAAGCCCTGAGTAGGGGCGCTGCTCGCGTCCTGCAGCCCAGAGCCCGGAGTCCAGGATGGTGGGGAGCTCATGGTGAATACAAGAGGCACCATGTCTTTTCAAGTTTTTCGAAGTTGCGCTAAGTTAGAACAGATTGTGTTGTGGCGCGACTAAAACCCACGAAACAAATTGAGATTAATTATGAGCCTTTATTAGCCGGCCGGCGACTGACCCTCTACCAGGCAGGGTCCTGGGTTCTTAGGGGAGGCAGGTTAAGGGTTAAAACTTGCCAGTGAACCAGCCACAGGGAGGTGATTTCTCTAGGCAGTAAATCAGTCACAAGAGCAGGAAAAGAGAAGAGCGCAACATTCCAGGGTGCAGATAACAAGAACATCTGCAAGGCCATGTTTAAAACTAGCAAATTCCCTGGCTACATTTATCTTTGTAATGACTAACTCCTGCTAGCTGGTTCACTGGCAAGTTTTAACTCTTACATTCCCCACTGGTTTTTTGGTGAAGAATTCAAATCATTGATTCATCAACCTGTAAAGGTTGATATTGTGTTCTGAGAACCATGAGCTTCACTGCTTGTATTCTCTTTTTGACATAGCCAGTAATCTAATTAACTATACAAGGTCCAAACAACAGGCCTAAGAAAGCTAAAATCAGGGGTCCTGCTATAGCAGTTAAAAGAGTGGTGAGCCATGGGGCGCTATTAAACAATCCTTCATACCGAGATTCTCCTCTTCTCAACTGTTCTTCTCTTTCACTTGCTGCCTGACTAAAGCTAAGCTGTCTCTGATTATCCCTGAATGGTTAGCGTAGAAACAGCAAGTCTCACCAAGTGCTATGGATAGGCCTCCTTGTTTCAGGAACAGGAGATGAAGGCCTCTTCTATTCTGTAGTACAACTTCAGCTAGGGAGTTCAGAGACGTCTCAAAATGATTGATAGACTTCTCTAAGGTTAACAAATCTTCATCGGCTTGTAAGCTCAATATCTTGTATTTAGCATCACTTGTAACTAAAGCGGCAGTACCTACTGCGGTAGATCCTGCTATGCCTACTCCTACAAGGAGGGCTACTAGGATCGAGGCATGCTTCTCTCTGGTACCTCGGTTTTGAAAATGTTCATGTCTCCCTTCTCCTGAATAAAAATACACTTGAGGTATTACATGTACCAGAACACAAAAGCCAGGCATCTCTTTCCAATATTGTAGGTTAATGCAAGGGGTCAAGCCTGTGTTACAAGCAAACCAAGTTCCATGTGGAGCAATTAGGTAGGTGGATCTACAGTACTGGAGGAATCGCAATTGCTTGCATAAGGTGAATTACTTAAATTGTGGGAAGAAGCTAATAAACAGGTGCCCTGGCCCTGCAACTCTCCAAGAGTGAGTCTAGGTTGGTTATTCCAGGAACACAGGGTGTTGTTAGGGTTAGATACATTTCTGATATTATCTTCAGATTCATCAAGATCTGCAACAGTCCCTTGGCCTATATAGTAAGGGGGAGCTGGATTCAGTCAGAACCAACAATCATCAGTGGAGTTAGGGCTACTCTGGTTTACAAACTTATAGACTGCATCTAACATCTTCAAAATAGGACTTTGAAGTAGTAGGGTAATGAGGCGGCTGCCCCCTGGGGTCCTGGGGTCCTGGTCATCGCCCCTGTGGCTGGGCTTGGGGTAACATAGAGGCGTCCGGGCCTTAGGGGTTGGTAATTGGATTAGGGCTGATGGGGTTAGTCCACTCCCTGATAGGTTCTTTCTGAATGGTGAGGAGTAGCCCTGGGTCATTGCCAGATACATATAGGCGTAACCCCCAGGTCTTCCCTGTTACCCAGGTGGGATTAGTCCACTGCTTAACTGTTACAGTGATTGGATTACATTTTCCCCAGTGTCTGACGCCCACTCTTAGTTGGACGGTTTACAGTTAGGAAAGGGTCTACATTTTCCCATGGGGCTATGGTTTCACAGCCCCAGGCGGCACAGTAGTACTGACCCGACCTGGAACAGGAGCTGCTATCAGTCTGGGGGCACATATATACCTGAACTGTTTGGAGGTTCTCTTCCTTAAGGGTAACACTACATCCATACCAAGAACCATTTGAAAAACTGGGTGCCTGCCCTCTACTGAGACTGGACGGGACCGTATTAAAAGTTTTTTCTAAGATGTCACACAGATCAACGTGGAAGGAGGGCTGATAAGCCGTCAGATTCTCAGATACATGAATCCCAGTTTCTGATCTAATTAATTTCCACTTATATGCATGGGGTTGGTGGGCATTGCTACATAGACACAGAGGGAAAAAGGCAAAAAGAATCAAGAGGGCCCAAATGGCCCGTAACAGTTTTATCTTTAGGGGATCTTCGGCCTGATGTGTAGTTCATTTTTCTGTCTCTGGCAGTGGCTGTGCAGCTTTAACTTGGGTTTGGTGGATCCAATGCTGGCATCCTGCAACCTTGACTGTGGTGGGGGTGGTGAGGATAACATCAAAGGGTCCATCCCAACAAGGTTGGAGAGCTGCTGGTTGTACTTTCCTTCTCTAGACCTAATCGCCAGAAGAATGGGTATGTGGCTTGACAGGTCCCAGGCTCTTGCCGATAGCAGAGACCAGGTATTGGGTCCCTTGTCTGGCTAGCTGCAGAGCCTGCAAAGACTTGAGTAAGGAAAAGTTATGTACTTCAGTTATTTTTCCTAAGCCTATCTTAGGTAGGAGAGGTGGCAGCCTCCCATACATTATTTCATAGGGGGTTAGACCTTGAGTGTATGGGGTGCATCTTACTCTCAGAAGGGCAAAGGGAAGGAGGCTCATCCAATTCTCACCAGTTTGAACTTGGTTAACGTTTCCTTGAGAGTTCTGTTCATTCTTTCTACCTGTCCTGAACTCTGTGGTCTGTATATGCAATGCAATTTCCAATTAATTCCTGGTAATTTTGTTATTGTCTGACTCGTGGTGGTGATGAATGCCAGGCCATTGTTGGACCCCAGGGCTAGGGGAAGTCCAAATCGAGGTACTATTTCTGACACTAGTTTCTTTGCTACTACCTGAGCTGTCTCCTTTTTAGTAGGGAAGGCTTCTGCCCTTCCTGAGAAGATGTCAATAAACACAAGCAAATACTTGAATCCAAAAATTCCAGGACAGACTTCTGTAAAGTCTAGTTCCCAGTGTTCTCCTGGAGTTTAACCTCTAAGTCTGGTGCCAACTTGGACTTCAGTGGGTGGTCCGGGGTTCACCTGGGCACAGATGTGACACCTTGCAGTTACTTCCTTAGCAGCTTGATGCAGCCCTAATATACAGTAGTCTCTCTTTAACAACTCAGTCAGTTTGGTACCCCCCAGATGAGTACTCTGATGTACAAGAGAAATGAGCTCTTGGCCCAGAGCTCTGGGTGTTAAAGGACGCCCATTGGGAAGGTAGATCCACCCTTTTGTTCCTCTTACCCCATGTAGCTTGCTGCTCAACTCAAGTTCCTGAGGGGTATATTCAGGTGAGTCAGGAAGGACCCGAGGAGGTACTGCTGGTAAAATGTTGATGGGCCCCACTGGTTCTCTGGCTACCTCCTTTGCAGTCTGGTCAGCAAAGGAGTTTCCCTTTTCTTCTTCTGAATTGCTCCTGTGGTGGCCCGGGCAGTGTATAATGGCCACTTTCTTTGGTAGCCAGATGGCCTCGAGGAGGGCCAGAATCTCCTATTTCTGATTTCCTTCCCCCCAGAAGTTAGAAGCCCCCTTTCCTTATACAGGGCCTCATGCACATGTGCAGTGGCAAATGCATACCTGCTGTTGGTGTAAATGTTGACAGTCTTGTCCTTACCGCACCTCAGCGCTTGGGTCACCACGATGAGCTCAGCACATTGGGCTGATGTCCCATGGCTTAGCGCCTGAGCCCAAACGATGTCTTCCCCAGTCACAACTGCTGCCCCGGCATACCTTACTCCTTCAGACACAAAACTGCTTCCATCTGTATACAAGGTGGCATCTGGTTGGGGCCACGGTGTGTCCTTCAGGTCCGGCCTGAGGCTGGCAATGCCTTCCAGAAACTCAAGGCAATGTTGCACAGGCGCTTGTGGGTCATCATCAGGAAGAAGGGTCGGTGGGTTCAGGGCAGAAGTTTTCAGAAATTGTATTAGTGGAGGGTTAAGGAGGAGTACCTGGTATTGGGTAATCCTGGCATTTGATATCCATCAATCCAGCGGGCTGCGTAGGATTGACTCAACAGCGTGTGGGGCTACAATCTGGAGGGTTTGTCCTAAAGTTAGCTTCAAGGCCTCTTTGGTCAGGATGGCTGTAGCAGCAATTGCTCTTAAACAGTTAGGCCAACCTATGGCTACATGGTCTAGTCTTTTTGAGAGGTATGCAACCGGTTGCTTCCAGGGTCCTAGAGCCTGGGTGAGGACCCCCTTTGTGATACCCCTCCCTTCAGTCACAAAAAGTTGAAATGATTTTTCCAGGTTGGGCAATGCTAAAACAGGGGCTGTGGTTAAGGCAGTCTTTAAGGCTTCAAAGGCCTTTTGTTCTTCTTTGCCCCAACTCAAGGCTTCATCATTCCCTCCTGTACTGATATACAGTGGTTTGGCTAAATCAGCAAACCCGGGGATCCACAACCTGCAATATCCCACAGTCCCAAGAAACTCGCAAACCTGTTGCTTCATGGTGGGCTGAGGTATTCTTAAAATGGCCTCAACCCATCTGATTGACAGGGCCTGGTGGCCATTCTGCAGTTTGTATTCTAACTAGATGGCTTGGGGAGTGCAGAGTTGGGCCTTCTTAGCAGATATCCAGTAGCCCTTAGTCTCCAAGTCTATTAGCAGGTCCTCAGTGGCCTGCCTGCATCCTTCCTTCTGGCTAGAAGAAGGTCATCAACATATTGTAACAGGACAGTGTCAGGGTGACTCTGGTGAAAGTCAGTGAGGTCCCAGCTCAGGGCTTCATCAAACAAAGTGAGTGAGTCCTTAAACCCCTGGGGTAGTCGGGTCCAGGTCAACTGTCCTGAGTACAGTTTATCTGGATCCTTTCATTCAAAAGCAAATAACAGTTGGCTTACCTTGGCCAGGGGGAAAGTGAAAAAGGTACATTTCAGGTCCAATACTGTATATACTTGATGGCTAGGTGGCAACTGGCTCAGGAAAGTATAAGGGTTAGGTACTGTGGGGTGTATGGTCTCCACCCGCTTGTTTACTTCAGTGAGATCTTGCACTGGCCAATAATACTGGGTAACCAGCTTCTGAACTGGCAGCCAGGGAGTGTTCCAGGGGGAGTGGCAGGGTACTAGGATTCCTTCATCCAGGAGCCTCCTGATATGCACAACAATGCCAGCTCTTGCTTCCTGACTAATAGGGTACTGCCGAACCCTATTAATGGGCTCTGCAGTACTTAGTAAAGTTACTATGATTGGAGGCTGGTGCGTTGCCAAACCAGGTACGTTAGTCTCTGCCCATTCTCGGGGCACTTTCTGTTGTAGTTCTTTTAACAGACTAGTACCCAGAGCAGGTGAAGGGGTTGGCTCTTCAAGCAGGAGGTATTCCTCTAAGAGGGGTCAAGTTAACATGATTGAGGATGGGATGGAAGTTCCCAAAGTCAATTCAGTATAGTCTCCCTTGAATGATATTGTGGCCTGGAGTTTCTGTAATAAATCCCTCCCAAGCAAAGTGTATGGGCAGTCAGGCATGAAGAGGAATGAGTGAGTAATAGTTCCTTTTCCTAGGTCTGTAATCTGGCCTGGGTCCAAGGGTAAGATTTTCCACGCCCAGTGGCTCCCTGTATCAGAGTCCTTTCCCTTGAAAGGGGTCCATGGGCTTTCTGTAATACCGAATAAGTTGCTCCCGTGTCTACTAAAAAGTCTACAGATTTGCCCTCAACTTGTAATGTTACCCTGGGCTCCCAGGGGCTCATAAGGTAGGAGCCCTGACCTCCTCATTTGGCATCCTCTAACATAATAAGTGGGGCCTTTTTCCCTGGGTGCTGGCCCTGGCCCTTGTTCTTCCAATGTCTCTTCTTACAGTAAGCACATTGGTCCATCTCTAAGTAAGTCCGACCCTGGTCCACCTTTCCCTCGGGGTGTTGGCTTGGCCCTCACCCTGACCCCTACCGAGCAGGCCCCATGGCTTATCTTGTCCCAAAAACATAACATTCTGGACATCATCCCTGTTGTTGAACACCTTTTGAGCAATCTCGAGAAGTTTGGATAAGTTCTCTTCCTCAAACCCTTCTAGTTTCTGTAGTTTCTTTCTGACATCTGGGGCCAACTGACTGACAAAAGCTAGATTAATTGCTCGCCGATTATTGGGATCCTCCAGGTCAATAGGAGTATACAACCTGTAAGACTCCAGCAGCCTTTCTAGAAATGCTGCCGGTGACTCGTCCCTAGCCTGAACAACCTCACTCACCTTAGACAAATTAATTGGTCAGCGAGCCGCAGCTTGGAGGCCCTGGAGTAACAGCTGGCGATACCTTTGGAGAGCCTCACCTTGATCTGTGTTGGGGTCCCAGTCGGATTGGGTGCTGGGAAATACAAATTGTACCCATGCGGTGTCAGTGGTGGGCTGCCCAGTAGGGTCCAGGACCCCTCTTGCAGCTTCCCTTAGAATGTGTGCCTTATTTTCTGTGAACAAAACCTGTAAAGGCTGCTGACAATCATCCCACATGGGCTGGTGGGTGAAAAAGGTGGACTCTAAAAGGGAGGTCAAGCCTTGGGGTTTTTCTGCGAAGGACGGAATCTGCAGTTTCCAGTTATACAAATCACTAGTTGAAAAGGGGGCATACACCATGAAAGAGGCCTGGATGTCTCCCTCCGGGGGGACTATCTGCCGGAGAGGCACCAGGACAGCCACAGATTGTGATGAGTCGGGGACAGGGTCAGGATCCTGTGGAGGGCGGTAGACAGCCCCCGTCTGAGTATGTGGTGGGCTCTGGAGAGGAGCTGCTTCCCGGGAATCAGAAGGCCTAAAGGGGTTACCAGGAGAGTAATAGGGCGGGGGACTGAGGATCTCTGGATCTTCTGGAGGTGCCTGCAGAACAGGGTCGAGTGATTTCTGAGGTGCCGGAGTGCTCCTTGGTTCTGCCAGAAGGACCGCATGAGAGGTAGACACCGGAGAGTCTAACCTACTCTGACAACTTTTCAGATACTTAGGAGCATCAAACACAATGTCTGTCCAAACATTTATGTATGGGGCCTGATCGGGGTGACCAGGATTCCCATAAACAATACTCTGACTCTAAAAACAGTCTGCAAATCAAAGGAACCTTCAGGTGGCCATCCAACTCCAAAGGCCGGCCAGTCTAATTGACAGAACTTCTGGAGATCGAACAGAGTGACTGATGACCCATACCCTCGGGCCCGTCGTCTGAAATCCCTAAAATTGTCCACAAGGCACCACAAGGGAGTGGGCGTAGAAGAAGCTTGTCCCATGGCAGCAGGAATGGACGTGAATGAGAATAAGAGTCCTGCGAAAGATAAGGATGTTAGAGCAAGGACCACTCGGTGACTCGGGGGCCACTCAGGCGGTGCTGTAGCGGCAAGAAACCCTGCAAAAAGAAGAGTTCATAGACTGAAGAAAATAACAAGAAAAGTCCATGAGAAACATTCAAAAAACTGGAATGGTCAGATAATGAGACTAACTTGACAGAAATCGAAGTGAGTATGAAGACTGAGGCAATAGGAGGGTGACAGTACATTCGGCCAGCCCAGACAGACACAAGACAGACAAGATAAACCACAGATAACACAAAACGCTAGCGCATCAGAAACCAGAACCAGAGCAGGTACAGGGTCAAGGTCTGACGTCTTAGACCGACCGAACTAGGGAAGTTTTGCTGTGTCCAGCCTTCCACTAGTTATCCAGGGGCGCAGTCAGACAGAACCAGAACCGATGCATCTAGATAGATGCTAACGCAGTCTTACTCAACGATGAAGCTGCTCCAGGTGGCTCGTGCCCAATTACAGTTAAAATGAAACCTTTTTTTTCCTCCCGCCCTCCTGGGCGAGGCTGCTTGGCCTCTGGGGCTGAGGAACGTCTCTCAGCAGCTGCCCCTTCGACTAAGCAAGTCCTTACCCAAGGTGGCCGGGGGTCACGGGTCGTAGGAGATCCCTCCCTCTGGAGAGATCTTGCTGGGGCCTCCAAATGTTGTGGCACAACCAAAACCCACGAAACAAATTGAGATTAATTATGAGCCTTTATTAGCCGGCCGGCGACTGACCCTCTACCATGCAGGGTTAGAAGGGACCAGTCCCGGGTTCTTAGGGGAGGCAGTTTATAAAACCTCCCCCCGACCACTGCATTCTGGAACAAAGTAAGTTAAAAAAAACAGAAGTTAGTCCTTCATAAAGCTAGCAGGAGTTAGTCATTACAAAGATAAATGTAGCCAGGGAATTTGCTAGTTTTAAACATGGCCTTGCAGATGTTCTTATCTGTACCCTGGAATGTTGCGCTCTTCTCTCTTCGTGCTTGTCTTGTGACTGATTTACTGCCTAGAGAAATCACCTCCTTGTGGCTGGTTCACTGGGAAGTTTTAACCCTTACAATTGGAAAAGAGGATGATGATAACACTGAGCATGGTGAGGTTGAGTCCTTGTCCAAGGTCACACAGCTGTAAGAGTCAGTACTAAAGACTGAGGCCCAGAGATAATGCTGCCATCCCAAGTCACCAGCCGCCAGGGCTGCAGGGGTACAGAGGGAGGCCTGAGCGTATGGAGCTCTGTGGTGGGTACACCCCTCTAATGACTTCCATCTTCCCCCAGATTCCCATGACTATGGAAGCGTTTATGGACTGTACCCAGGTAAGTGGAAGATATTCCAGCCTCTCAATAGTCTCCATTGCACCCTTTGTCTCTAGGATTATGCCCTCAGACTCTCTGCCTGTCACTCTTCCAATGCTTGGGCCTGGGGACCCTGGAGAAACTGTAAGCCCGAGGTCATAAATCCAGGCTGGAGGTTGTATGGAGTGCTTCCTATTGTTGGTAACCAATACCACAAAGTGTAAAAGATTGTTCCAGACACAGGTACCAGAATGTGCTGATACTGGGAGGTAAGGCTGAGCATTTCAGGGACCTGTAGTTCTGCTTTCTCATGAGACAAAAAAGGATAACTGAGAGCAGATGGTAAAGTGTTAGGCCTGGATTGGCTCCATGAGAAGTTGGCTGTCTCTTCTGAAGGTGAAGGGAGAAATGGGAGTTTTGGAGGGGGTGATCTCACCCAAGTTGGGCTCCCTGTTGCTGTAGCCTGTAGAATAGACTGTAGGTTTGGGGAGGCAATAGGAATAATACTACAGGTGAGTGTCGGTGGTTGTACCAGTGTGGTGGCCCTAGCAGTGGGAGAACTGGTTGGATTCTGGATCATTTTCCAATTAGAGCCACCCAAAGTTTCAGATTTTAAAGATGGGAAAGAGAAAGATAGGAGTCAGAGTTTTGGGGGTTAGCAGCTGGAAGGATAGAAACCCCATTGACCAGAACAGGAAGGTTAAGTTTCATTCATTGCAGGAATCAGTTTTGTTTTTACTACCTTACCAAAAGACAATTTGTGGAAAGCAATTAGTAGATGGCCACACAGGTCTAGAACTCTGAGGAGATGTTCTGTGTGGAGACATACAGAAGGTGGTGGCCACTGTCTGTGCTGGGGTGCAGCAAAGGCTCATAATTAGGAGGGTATCCTGGTCTTTGTGGTAATAGTACTAGAAGCTCAGCAAGGAGAAGGTGGGGCTGTGACTGGGTCTCTTGCTTGGGTACCTGGTTGGTGGGGTGAGCATCACACACAGGTGAGGGAGAGAAGTGGATGTGGGAAGGTTATGGGTGAGTGGATGATCTGTCCATGGCTTTCATGGGAAATGTAAACAGAGAAATGCAGAAGCATGAGAATATTTGAGACAAGATGACATCGAGGCCCCCATTGTTGCTTATTCATGCTTTGGACTTACCAAGATTCTGTTGTGATCCTTGTTGGATCTGGGCTGTTTCAGTCAGGTTGGCAGATTAGCACAAGGGCACAAGTGGTCATCTGGGAGAGTCACTGGGCCTGGGCTAAGAGGACCTCTGGGGCTGGGCTTTGAATGACAATCACATGCACAGAGGAAGGCGGTACCTGGAGAGGGGACAGCAAGTGCTATACTAATGGAAGAGGGCTGTGGGTCTCCAATATCTGATATGGTTCTCAGTGGCTGAGATTGAAGCAAGGTGCAGAATTGGGCAGGAGGCCTTCAGAACAGATTTCACTCTCTCTGGCAGCAGGTACCAAGGAAAGTCTGGGGTAATACTGGATCCTGTTGGAATTTGCCAAGCACCCTCTGGGAGCCATGTGCTAAGTAACGTGAGGAGGACAGGGAGATGCCTGTGGTGTGGGCAGGAGGGTATAAGTGGTTGCTGGAGTGAGACCGAGAGAAAGATGTGGTAGAAAGAGAGTTGTAGAACATATGAACTGAAAGACGATGTCAAACCATGAGGACATAAGGGTGAAGGGTGAGCCCACATTTGGTTGTTTCTGGAAGGCACCATCTAGAGGACTCCAGGGGAATTGCCTGACAAGAGGGCACATGCTCTAATGTCAGAATTTAGATGGCTTCTCTGTGTCCATGTGCCTATCGTCGCTATGAGCAGACACAGTGATTATGAAACCATGAGAAGAGCAGGTACCTGTGGCACCAGGTCCTGTGTACCTCCTGTAAGGTGGGGACATTGGTAGGAGGGTGAGCAGGAAATGAATGTCTGGGTGGATGAACTTGGGGTCCTAAGAGAGCAGTTGATCATAGAATGATTTCTCCCAATTGTGGCAGGGCTGTGTGACCTTTGAAGATGTAGCCATTTTCTTCTCGCAAGAGGAATGGTACCTCCTGGATGAGGCTCAGAGATGCCTGTACCATCATGTGATGCTGGAGAACTTGTCACTTATGGCCTCGCTAGGTAAGGCCCTCCCATCCACCCATGTCCTGCTCTCTTTCCCTTTTTTACCCCCAGAAGCAACTCTACCCTTTCCGCAGGCTCTACTAACTTTCCCATTTTCTTGGCACATGTTCTTTGGGTGCCAGCTGTGGGGACCACCCTGAGTAGCCCTAAGGCCCTTTACTCCAAGTGTGCAGAGATGGGTCTGGCAACCTAATGTATCTCACCTCTCCCTGGTAGGGTGACAGTATCAGGTCCATGGCACCTTGTGTTTCAAGTCCTAAATGAATCAGTAGTTTTAATAATATTGATACCGTGTTTAATAATACAGTGTCATAATGGATGGGGCCAAAGCATTAGGGTTATAATAATCCACCAGAAGTATCCTTTAAGAACAGGCACCATTGGCTTTAGAATGGAGAAGCAGCCAGGACAAGCACCCCTTTATTAGATTTTTATATAATACATTTTAATCCTTAAAGGCCCTGTTTTAACTTCCATTAGGCCCTATTAACTATTTTAACTGGGTGGACGGTGGGGTACCACTTTACTAAACCTATTTGTTTCAAAGACTTATGTTAATTTAAATTTATTATTCATCATGTTAGGGCATCTGTGCCCAATATGGGATATTTTCAGATAATGAGTGTTATGACTTCAGGACATTTAGGAAAGGTTATGCTCAAGTGAGGATATCTATTTGTCTTTGTTTTATACTTAATTACTTTCCCAAGAGTATAGGGATACAGTGTGGAAAAGTAGTGGGATTCCCTAGGTATAATTAGAGCCTCAGTAATGATTACATTTATGAAATTTGGCCATTGGTGTCTTTTAGTAAATGTTAAAGTTTGTTTATGTTTAAACCACATTATTGAGGAATGATTGACATGTAAAAAGCTGTACGTATTTCATGAATACAACTTGATGGGTATGGAGATAAGTTTATACCCTTGTATGCATCACCACCATCAAGGCCATAAATATATCCATCACTTTCCAAAGTTTCTTCCCATTATTTTTGTTTATTTATTATTATTATTATTATTATTATTATTATTATTATTATTAATTTGTGTGTGTGTGCATGGTAGGAATATTTAACATAAGAGTTACCCTCTTAGCAAATTTTGAACATGTGTTACATTATCATTAGCTGTAGACACTGCTACGTAGTAGCTGTCCAGAACTTATCTTGTTCACTGAAACTCTGTACCTTCAACCATTACTTGCCCATTTCCCCCTTTTCCCAACCCCAGCAAACATCACTCTACTCTTTGCTACTCTAAGTTTGACTATTTCAGATTCCACATGTAAGTGAGATCATACAGTATTTGTCTTTCTATGTCTGGCTCATTTCACTCAGCGCAGTGCCCTAAGGTCTGTCCATGTTGCCACAAATGGCAGGATTTCCTCCTTTCTCATGGCTGAATAATATTCCATTGTGTGTATAAATCATATTTTCTTCATCCATTCTTCTCTCTATGGCCATTAAGGTTTTTCATATCTTGGATATTATGATAACGCTGCAGTGATCATGAGAGTTCTGGTATGTCTTGGAGAACATGATTTAAATTCCTTTGGGTAAATACTCAGAAGTGGAATTGCTGGGTCATATGGTAGTTCTATTTTTTTTTTAGGAAGCTCTATATTGTTTTCCATAGTGGCTATACCAATTTAATTTCTACCAAAAGTGTACCAGAGTTACCTTTTCTCCACATCCTTGCCTATATTTGTTATACCAGGGATAAGTCCAGTTGGTTATGGTCTATGGTCCTTTTAGTGTGCTGTTGAATTTGGTTTTCTAGTATTTTTGTTAAGGATTTTTTTCATTTATGTTCATCAGCAATTTTCTTGTGTTGAAGAGTTCTTATCTGCCTTTGAGATGAGGGTAATGCTGATCTTGTAAAATGAGTTTTGACGTATTCTCTCTTGTTCAGTTTTTTAGAGGATTGGTGTTAAGTGTTTAATAGAATACACCAGTGAAGCTATTAAATTCTGGGCTTTTACTTTTTGGAAGTTTACATTACTGATTCAATGTCATTACTCATTTTTGGTCTGTTGAGGTTTTATGATTAAGTCTTGGTAGGTTGTATGTTTTTAGGAATTTATTCATTTCTTATAGATTTTGTTGGTGTACAGTTGTTCATAGTAGTCTCTTATGATCCTTGTATTTCTGTGGTATCAATTGAATGTTCTGTCTTTCATTTACAATTTTGAGTCTTCTCTTTTTTTTGTTATTGTTGCATAACAAGCTTTGTCATATTTATCTTTTTCAAAAACACCTCTTAGTTTTGATTTTCTCTATTTTTCTATTCTCTAATTTATTTCCAGTTTGGTCTTTATTTCTTTATAGGGTATTTATTTAAGATTTTTTTAAAAAATAAATGTAGATACGTATCTGCTGTAATTTTCCCTCTCAGAACTGCTTTTGCTGGATCTCATAACTTTCACCATATTGTATTTCTGTTTTCATTTGTCTCAAGGTTTTTTTTAATTTCTCTTTTGATTTCATCTTTGATTTGCTGGTTGTTTAAGAGCATGTTATTTAATTTCCACATATCTGTGAATTATCCATTCTGTTTTTCATTGCTACAGTATCACATTTTGGTCAGAAAAGATACTTGACATGATTTCAGTTTTTTTAAGTTTGTTAAGACTTTTTTTGTAGCCTAGTATATGATCTATACCAGAGAATTTCACTCTTAAGTAGAGTGTTTATTCTGCTGCTATTTGATAGAATGTTCTGTATTTGTCTGTTAGGTCCATTCAGTCTATAATTTTGTTCAAGTGCACTGTCTCCCCAGCCATCAAGGTTTTTTAAGATGTCAAACATCATATTATATAGAAAGTTTAAAAGACATGATTAATATTCTGCCACTATATTCAGAATGATTCATCAGCACTTTTGTTCTTTCAGTTTGTTCGCATGCAATGGAGAATGAAGAGACACCTTCCGAGCATAGTGTTTCTATAGAAGCTTTGTCACACATGAGGACTCCAAAGGCAGGTCCATCTACCCAGAAGACTCACCCCTATGAGAAGTGTGTCCCAATCCTGAAAGACATTTTGCACCTGATGGATCTACCTGAGAAGACACCATACTTGCTTGGGGCATGTGTAAACCTACCCCAGTTTCAGAGGCATTTCAGTGCAGATAAAAGGGATATGGATAGAGCATCATTTGTAAAAAGCTGTATATTCCATTTTTCAGGGAATCCTTTCACCTGTAGGAAAGTTGGACAGGAGTTCCCAGTCACATTGGGCCTTCTTCAGCACCAGGTCATTGCTAGTGGTGAGAAGCCAAACAAAATCTCCAAGTGTGGGGAGGCATTTCACATAGGAAAATGTTATTACACGTTGCGTGATTGTGGGAAAGCTTCCAGCCACAAACACAATCTTGTTTACCACCCAAGAGTCTCCACTAGAGAAAGAGTTTATGAGTCTAGCAAATATGAAAAAGCCTTCTACTCTAAGTACTCACTTGTTCAGCTCCAGAGAGTTTACACAGGAGAAAGGCCTTATGAGTGCAGTGAATGTGGGAAATCTTTTAGGCAAAGAGCCACTTTCATTATACACCAGAGAGTTCACACTGGAGAAAGGCCTTATAAGTGTGGTGAATGTGGGAAATCCTTTAGTCAATGCTCCAACTTTATTGAACACTGCAGAATTCATAGTGGAGAAAGGCCTTATGAGTGTGAAGTGTGTGGGAAAGCTTTTGGGTGCAAATCCAATCTTGTTCGGCACCAAAGAACACACACTGGAGAAAAGCCTTATGAGTGCAATGAATGTGGGAAATTCTTTAGACAAAGCTTCACCCTTGTTCAACATCGGAGAATTCACACTGCTGCAAAGCCTTATGAGTGTGGTCAGTGTGGGAAATCCTTTAACCGAAGAGCCACTCTCATTAGACACCAGAGAGTTCACACTAGTGAAAGGCTTTATGAATGCAGAGAATGTGGGAAAGCCTTTGGATCCAAATCCAAACTTGATCGGCACAACAGAAGTCACACTGGAGAAAGGCCTTATGAGTGCAGTGAATGTGAGAAATCTTTTAGGCAACGAGCCACCCTCGTTATACACCAGAGAGTTCACACTGGAGAAAGGCCTTATAAGTGTGGTGAATGTGGGAAATCCTTTAGTCAATGCTCCAACCTTATTGGACACTGCAGAATTCATAGTGGAGAAAGACCTTATGAGTGTGAGGCGTGTGGGAAGGCCTTTGGGTGCAAATCCAATCTTGTTCGGCACCAAAGAACACACACGAGAAAAGCCTTATGAGTGCAATGAATGTGGGAAATCTTTCAGATAAAACTACAGCCTTGTTGAACACCAGCTAATTCATAGTAGAGCAAGGCCTTTTGAGTGTGACCAGTGTGGGAAGTCCTTAGCAGAAGAGCCACCTTCATGAAACATCAGAGAATTCACACTGGAGAAAGGCCATATAAGTGTAGTGAATGTGGGAAGTCCTTTAGCCCAAGCACCAGCCTTATTCAGCACTGCAGTATTCACACTGGAGCAAGGCCTTGTGGGAAGTCCTTTAGGCAGAAGTCTGTTCTCGTTCAACATCAGGTGGTTCACACTTGAGAAAGGCCTTATGAATGCACCAGATGTGACAAATCCTTATCCAATGCTCCAGCCTCAATCTCCACCGAAACTTTCATACTATGGAGAGGCCCCAACCCCATGGACAAAGGAAATACAGGAAACTCTTCACTTCAACATCTAACATTATTTAGCACCAGAAGTTCCACAGCTGGACCTGAAGAAAATGTGCTGTTTCCTTGTTCACTATAATGACACTAAATAGACATCTTTTATGAGGGAGCCATCTGCCTGAAACTGAACTTCATACTTCCAAACATCCAGAAAGGTGAAATTCCTCATAAGTTCCAGGCATGTGTGAGGCTTACTGGAGCTGCATTGTACCTTCTCCATTCCCCAAGGCCTTTGCCAGAGTTACACCACTGCCAGTTTGTCTGGTTGAAGCCATCTCACCTCTATGACTTTGCACAGCATTTCATTGGTCACCCTGATTTACCCTAAGTGAAGGCAGATATCTGTGCTCACTTCCATTCCCTGGAGGAAATCTTGAGCAATCTGTGCCCTTACAGCAATTTCCTTTTTCTGATTGAGTATGAATCTGACCCAGTTTGGATTAAGAGTGGTCCTGCTGGAGGCTTGCAGGGAAGGTTACTTATTCATGGAAACTGATGGTCTCTCATGACACTTGTAGTTGATTTTCCACCCTCCATGTCACCAACCAGTAACGGTCTGCCTCCCATCGCTCTGTTTTGTGCAATAATAAAGGTCTTATTATTGAATCTACCTTTAGTCTTGGTGGTTCTATTTACTGGAATTGGGAGTGGTTTGTATGAAGTAATCGACTGCTTTTGTGGGCCCCCTACACATACACCTCAGCAGGGACCAATATAATAACAGAGTAGTTTTCTTTCCAATTTTGGCCTAATTTGCATGGCTACCCAGGACCCAGGAACCAATGCAATGCTTTCTGGTTCTCCAGATAGTCCTTCACATTTTTTGAGATGATAGGTCACCCCAAGGAGGGGTCACTTGTTTGGGCACGCTCCAGTGTCTTTGGGAACATCATAAATTTGTTCTAGTTTTCAGAGGGTGTCATATAATGTCCCACACTGTTGAGAGGAAGCTTTTCACCAGGTCCTACAAAGAAGCCAAGTGTCCTGATGTTCATAATTCTGTAGACTGGTGTCACTCCACAGATTCTGGAGGGCCAGATTTCAATCATAATTAGTACTAAAATCCTGGGTGTGATTAATAGGCAGGGGAGGAGCCTGCAGGAAATGAGATGGAATGTGCCTCTTCTAAAAGCACATCCACAAATCTTCCAATGTCTATGACTGTGAGGAACCACAGGACCTCCTGAGCTGTGTGTACATCTCCTGTAGCTGAAGTCACTGTCAGAGCAAGTAATCTAACTTTGGATGAATTCCTGTTATCCTTCTGCACTGTTCACCTTAGGTACATTACTGTAAAGGCAGGGAAATGAGGGCAGAGAATGGAGATCCTGTTGTCCAGGGATGTGGCTTTTGCAATCCAACCAGTGTTGTTCCATATCCATTGCTTGACAATCTTTCCTGCACTGATCCAGGGCTGCCATTCCCCAGGAATAAGAAAAAATAGAGGGGAATTGGCTTGTTAAAACTTCTGGTTGCTAAAACAAGTGGGAGATCCAGATTTTTTATTTTGAACTATTTTGTAAAAACTAAAAGGCATAGTTGGTATGCAATAACAGGAATTTAAGGAGTACAATTTGAAAATTTTTGTCAGACATATAAGACCATGAAACAATCATAACCGTATTGAACATAGCCACGATTTCCTTGAGTCCTTTAATAATCTCTCCTCCTTTCCAGGCCTCTAGGAATCCATTGATTTGCTTTCTTCAACAGAAGATTAGTTTGCATTGTCTAAAATTTTATATGAATTGAACTGTAAAGTGTTTTCTGATATTTTTCACACTGCAAATAGTTCTTTTTATTGTTGAGTAGTATTCTCTATGGATATTTCATTCATAGAATTTTTTAATGTATATTTCTGTTAATGGACAGTTGGGTTGTTTCCAGTTTGGTGCTGTTAGAAATAAAGCTGCAATGAACATAGGCATACAATTCTTTATGTAAATATATGTTTTATTTATCCTGTACCAATACTTAAAAGCATGTAAATGTTTCAATATTTAAGAAACTGCCAACTAACTGTGATCTAAACTGGTTCTACCTATGTATGTTCCCACATATCCATCTCATAACATTAATCATAATGAATAGTGGTAATATACATTTTCTTGTAGGCCATATACAGGAAAAAAAGGACATTTCTTCCCCTTGAAATTATTATCTACTATACTGTGCATTCCACTGTTTCTTTCCCACATTCTCCATTTATTCATTATCCTCTTCTTCCATCAGATTCTCAAAGGCATTCCCTTGTGCTGTGTCTCCCTGACCATTATGATATTTGACCTTATCTATCCCACATCTGACTGCAGAGGCTGCTGAAGCCATCAAATGAATGGATTAGCTTCACTGCAATGTTGTGGTCCCTCCCCACCAGTAGTCCTTCAGGCTACTTAGCCAGCCAGTGTCTGTGTCCAGCCCCAGCATAGATCCTGAGTCTATTCCAAATACTCCCCCATCTCTTCAATCCAAAATCTCCACTTGAATGCCTCAAACACACTTTGAGTTCATTGTAACAATTCCACCATCTTGCCTACTATTCCCAATTTCAGTGAATAGTCTTGCCAACCGAATAAGTTTGAAATCCAGATTCAGTCTATAACTGTAATATTCCCTGTGCAATGCTGAAAAATTGTGACTGTATAACATAAGCCCACTCCGATATCTGGATGTTTCTCTTTAACGATTAGGTCCTACTATTAGTGTTTTCTTATGCCATACCAATTTGCCATGCATCTTTTATCTGTTGTGTCAACATGCAATGGTAGTTGATTATGAGCTGCTGAAACTTTGAATATTATTTCTATTGCTACTTCATGAATTAGCTAGAAATCCTCTATAAAGAATATTCCATAACCTATTGTTACCTCAAAATACAGTCTGTACAGAAAAGAGAGGAAAATTCTTGATACCGTCACTCCGCAATTTTCAGAATAACTATATGGATCACTGACATCATCCTCAAACAAAAACTAAATGTTTATTTCTGGAATAAGATGTCCCCTTTGCACACAGGCTCAGACTGTGATCATGACAGCCACTGTCATAGTAGGAAAAAAAAACATGTGGTAAGGGGCTCTTCTTTTCAGAGAAGTCTAAGATTTTAAAATGAATTATATCTATCTTAGTCTATTCAGGCTGATTTTATATATATATGTATGTAAGTATGTATGTATATATATATACACACACACATATATATACATATACATACATACATACATACATACATACATACATACATACATACAAATAAATAAAATACCCTAGACTGGATGGCTTATAAACAACAGAAATTTACTTCTAACAGTTCTGGAGGCTGGAAGTCCAAGATCAAGGCATCAGCAGATTCCTGGTTCACAGACAGCCTTATTCCTGCTGGGTCCTCACCTGGAGAAAGAGCAAGGGAACTTACTGGAGCCTCTTTTATAAAGACACCACACTCCACTGCAGGGGGCCGGATGGGATGATTGCCCAGGGATGGGGCTCAACAAAGCAGGAGGAGAGCCCCTCTAGAGAGTGAGTGCCGTTATTGGGAGTCAGGAGGAGTACACAAGCAAATGGCATGAGGGGATTTCATCCATACATTGGAATGTCAGCAGGTCAAGGGGAGGACAGGAAAAGAAACTTGTGTCAGGGGCCAGCCTGATCATACCGGTGCACCTGGTCACCTGGGTGTGGTGCTCACAGCCTGTTCATGGGGATGTTGAGGCAGCAGGAAAATACGAAGTTTTAAAAGTTTACAATACTTGCTCCGTCAGGAGCATCTAAAATAACAGGAGGCAGAAAACGGAACCCTTCCCCTTTAGGAGTAAACGAAGCCTTAGAGCGTCTGCACCGCCCTTCCCAGCGTTCCTTTCCAGGCCTTCTGGTCCTTGGCTCCTAGAAGGGTAGGAGCATCTCTTGCCTGGACGAATGCAAGACAAAACTACATTACCCAGAAGGCTGTGCTCTGCGCGGGGATAAGACGTCACAGACGACTCGTGTTGATAGGAGCTGGACTTGCGGCGTCCGGGGGTGGACGACCGTTGGTGGCGTTGCTGGTCTGAGGGTTCGGATCCGGGTCAGAACTGTAAGGCGCCCCTGCCTGCTCCTTCGTGGGGCCTGGGGGAGGGTCGGCTGAGCCTGGGTGACGCCAGGTGCCCCCGCGTGTACTGGCCGCGCCGATGGAGCCGGCGGAGGTGAGTGCACGGTGCCCCAGACCCTTCTCCTGCTCTGGACGGCGATGTCCGGCGACTTCTTGCCCTGTCCCGGCGCGGGGTCACCCTCGGCTCCGAGTCGGCGTCCAGGTCGGGCTACGTGGGGTCCGGTCTTGTTTCTGCCCCCGAGTGGATGCTGCGTGGCAGGAAGGACGTTGGTTCTAGAATTCCCCTGACCCTTGACCCCACGCCGCGTGCTCGGGATGACCTCGCTGTGGGTTCCGACTGCGGCCCTTCCCCGACTGCCTGAGCTTCTGTTTTCTCCGGTATAGAGTAAGAACATTGACAGTTTCTCGTCCTGGGTTGAAGGAGCTAGAAAGGATACGCGGGTGATGTTGATGTGTGCTCAGTGTCCAACGCCAGCCAGGGAGCACCGTCCTGGCAACTGTTGCCACAGAGATGCCGCTTGGGCCCGTGTGGACCTTAGAGGCTCGCTGCAGCAGAAGGCCTGCAGCATCTGCAAAGTTAAGAAATGCGGTGGGGAGAGGCAAGAGTAGCGTTTTGGGGATTGCTGCTACGTTAGGGTAGAAGAGGCGATGCAGGCTGGGAGTCAAGAAAGCCGGGGTTTTATCTTCTAGTTTATAGCAAGTGGGTCTGGCTTACTGCTGATGCTAGTGAGTCTGTTTTCCTGTTTAAGACATTTAGTTTTATTTGAAAAGTGACTCCATTCAAACAGTAATGATAGTGTACAGGAGTGTGATATCTCTTTGGATACAGATGCATAAGAAGCCCCCAGGTAATTCTCACAGTCACCCAGAGTGCCCTCATCATACCTCCTATCACTTTCAGGAATTGTCTTGCTTGTTAATTTCTCATGAAAGTGGCTCCCTCCCTCATTTTATTTCAGACTCACTCCAGTGTGTCTTCCTGAAAGAGGACTTCCCTGTTGCCCCATCTAAAGTAGACTGTAATTTCTTTAGTCTCCTCACTCTATTTTCTTGTCTTTGAAATTTTTAGGGCCCTCTGCCATTGTCTTATTTATTTATTTAGTTGCTTGTTTAGAATCTGTTTCCAGCCCTGGAACTGAGTGCCTGTTGCTGTTCTATACCAAGTCCTGGAATGGCCTGGGCTAGTAAGAGATACTTATTAATGAATGACTGGGTCTCCCCCTCTTATGATTAATACAAACTCCCCACTGTAGCGGGGAGGGCTCCCAGATTTGCCCCCATGACTGCTTCTGTGCTCCTTCCCTTCTGTTCTTCCCTTGCACACAGCACCTAACCAGGTGGTCCTGAACTTGCCAAACTCCTGCCCATTTTGCAGTCTTTGCCCTTCCCTGACTTAAGATCCTTGTGGGGTTTTCTCTCCAAACTCTTCCTGTGCATCAGTGTCACCTCTCAAGATACTCTTTTCCTAGCTGTTTTAGTTCTAGCTAAGGTACCCTGACCCCTACCTGCCCATGTTTTAGTAACTCTGTGCCATCTTTTCATGGATGGTCAGATCCCACCTTTGTTCCTTAATTGTGAGATTGTAGTTAACTCTATAGATCTGCCTGAGCCCCAGGCCACTGATGGTGACACAAAGGTCATGATGCCATTTACCTTGTGGGCTGTGGGGAAATTAGGAAAAGTCACATAATACTCTGGACACATCCCCATTCCAGGGACCCCCATGTGTTAGGGTGAATGTCTCCTCTGTAGTTCTCAGAACTGCCCAGTGAGGTGGGAATGACTACTGCAATGGTGTGGAATTGAGGCTGAGAGAGATGGTGTGATGTCCTCCCCACGTTCATGCAGAATTGGGAGTCTTGATTCAAAAAATGCCAGGAATCTGGTCTCGGAGCTGAGGCAGTCCTTTGTCCCGGTGTGTGAAGATCTTAGGCCAGAGTGTGCTGGCTGGAAAATTACTGCTTGGCTATCACCCATGGGAACATAGACTGCCACCCATGGGAACATAACATTCTAACAATAAGCTTTCTGCTTCTGTATCCCCCGCTTGCACACCCGACCTGTGGGTCGACAGGTAGTGAATAGAAGAAAAATAGACCTTTGTGTTCAGACAGAATGAAGACTGGGGTTTAGGGCTTAAAAACCTTGTACCTCTACATTTCGGGGCTGCTTAATTTGGGGTCTGCGTACCCCTGGCAGATCCAGCTGGCTGAATAAAGAGTGTTTCCTGTAACTCACTGAGCTCGGGTGGTCCGTGTGTCTATCAGGGGCTGACGGCTACAACAGAAGCAGGTGGACAGCAAGGACCAGGGAGGCTCTGCTACTGCTGCTGCTATTTCCAGTGTTGGAATTGTCATCATGATTGTCCCCCCCTTATCCCCCGATCCTACGATGTCCCAGAGCACTTGCCTTCTGCCTCACAATCCTCACGGGACCACCATCGTCTGTGTGAATTCCAGTGACTTCTCCAGAGAGGTTTTTCTGTGTCTAATGGCAGCATCCTCTTTCAGCCCCGCACAGAGCTAAGCCCTCGGGAGGCCTTGGTGATTCAAGCCTAGGTCTCTGCATTTTCAGCAGTGACTGAGTGGCAATTTCTGATTCTGTCCAAGTACACAAGGTCAATACTGCTACCTCTGACTTTCCAGGTGTTGGTGACCTTCAAGGATGTGGCTGTGACCTTCACCCAAGAAGAATGGGGACAGCTTGATTTTGACCAGAGGACCCTGTACTGGGAGGTGATGCTGGAGACCTGCAGGTTCCTGGTCTCTCTGGGTAAGTGCTCACCTCTCACCCCCTGGGGAGACTGACCTCAACCTTCCAATTTCTCGCTAGTCAGAAAGGTCACAGAAGTCAAGTTCCGACTTCCCCACACTCCCCACAGTTTTATGGTCCCTTCTCCTCCAATCTCATCTCCTTGTGTCTGCATCAGGGATCACTGGGGTAGAAACAATGTCCTTCTAAACACACCCCCTCCCCCCAGTACCCAGCACACTCAGGACTCAATCTGAGGCTCGTATTCCAGACTATAGGAGCAGAGCTGACTTGTCCAGCCCGGTTGGGTCAAGTGTCCCCAGAGCCCAGTTAGCAGGGCCATGAGTGATTAGCTATTCTCAGAAGTGAGGGTGAGTCAGGCAGACCCTACATGGCATTTGTCATCAGTGTCACCCAGGGATCTTCCTAAACAACATGATCTCAGTAAAAAGGCCCCTGGTGTCTACATGATCATCACAAGTTTCCTGAGGCCTGGGCCACAGTCCTCCACTGGGACAGGAGATGATTTGGCAGGTGCACAATACCATGAAATGCCATGGGTGGACACCCTGAGCAAGCCAGTCCTTTTACCCTGTCTGTCTCAGATCAGTACTGAGCTTCTTATGTTCTCTAATTATGGTTAGTGTCTCTTTTAAACAGCCTTCAGCTCACTGCCCTGAGCTGTCTCCATGAGCTTGCTAGAACTTGATGGCATTATTTTGATTTCATTGTTATGTTTTGATGATAACCTTCCATTATGGGGAGTGAAATTGACTTTTCTCATTTACCAGAGCAAAACAGCATTCCATTTTAGAATAAAATATTTAAGAACAATAAAAAATGGGTTAGTTTAAAGAAAAACCATCAGTTATGATATGGTATACTGTGTATGCTTTGCAAATCCACCACTCTTGAGTACAGCTAAGAAGATAGTCATCAGTTCTTAGATGAATTGTGATAAGTTATAAAAAGAAAAATAAGGGGAATTTAGGAGTATATAACCAGGGGGTCATAACCTAACATGGACATGTCAAAAAAGGCATCTGAGGAAGTGACATTGGAACTGAGTCTTGAAGGCTAAAAACTACTCAGGGAAGGGGATGATAAGGTGGAGGTTTGGGTTTCCAGGTGGAGGAGCCAGCATGAGAAAAAACCCTGAGGTGAGAAGGAGCTCAGCTCCTGGAAGAGCTAAAGAAATGTCTGATTCACCTCCCTGAGCTCGGTGCCAGGCACAGAACACACATCAGGGACTATTACCAAGACCTGCCTGGATGCATCTTAGACTGAGATTTCATTGGGTCCTAGTGCCTCAGTCATTGGTACCTCCCATCTCTGTTGAGATGTATTTGGCTACATGTAACTGAAAGACCAGTTCAAACTGGCTTCCCTCTGAAGAAAGTTTGCCATGTAACCTAGTGAGGAGCCCCAGGTTGGGGGATCCAGACACATGGTTATGTTGTCAGTGACGTGAAGTTCTCTGCTGCCCTCCATGGACCAGTCAACTTATGGGGATTCCGGAGGCTGTGGCAATTACAGGCAGCAGGCACCCTTGTGGAGCCTCTGCACCCCTGCCACTGGAATGAAGGCTTCCTCTACAGGATGAGAATCTAGCTCTGGTTCCTTGCCTTCTCCACATCTCATGATGATCCAGGATGCCATTTGCCCATTTTTGTTTGTTTGTTTGTTTGGTTTTTACTTGCAGTTTTCAGGCCTGTCGGGGCACCTGAATCCTCCAAGGAGGTTTCACAAACTCTGATGCCCAGGCCTCACCCCTAAGAGATTTTGTTTCTTTTGTTTTAAGGTTGGAAGCAGGCTTCCCAGGTGGTCCTGAAGCATGGATTATCTGAGAACCAGTGGCTTAGATTAATTACATATACTTCTGGAATGATGGGCTTACCTCCGATGTCCTGTGGCTGAACAGGGCTGGCTTCAGCTGGAGAAGTTCAGGGGCAGTAGTGTTGTGTAGACAGACAGCACCACCCTCCATAGCAGTTGCAGCCCAAGAGTGTGATTTATGTCCTTGGTGTCTAGGTCACACGTCAGTATTTTTTTACCTTAGGAGCAGCTTTTTTTTCACAATCTTGCCTCTGTCATGAAGGCCCACACAGGATAGAGAGATTTCATTCTTCTCGTAAAATACCCGTGTCTGGTATCTTTCTCTGTCAACAGGGCATCCGGTTCCCAGGCCAGAGCTGATCCACCCACTGGAGCACAGGAAAGAGCTGTGGATGGTGAAGGGAGGCCTCTCACGTAGCACCTGTCCAGGTAGGAGCCAACAGGCAGTCAAGGGGGATCATGGTTGTCTTCAGAATGTGAGGGGACTCCTGCCTCTGAACTTCTGGGTGCAACGCTTTGTGACCTCCTGCGGGTTCTCATTGTTGCTGTCTTGCATCAGGGTTTTGTGTGCTTTAGCAGTCAGCTCTGAACAACACCCATATTTAGAGACCCAGGTGCCTTCCAGTGTTAGTATGTAGCTGTGAAGTTACTGCAGCACAACCCAGTTGGTGGAAAGATAACAAGAGGGGACAAAGAGAAGTTGCAGTCTTTCGCACGTATACTTCGCATCCACATGTTCTGTTGACATGATCCAAGTATTTGGCAGCAGCTGGGTGCTCACGCCCTGGGAATGTGGGTTACCTGTGCACCTGGGAAGAAGAGCCAGTGAGCTAGGTTTATGCCATCTCAGTGTGCCCTCAGACAGTGAGTGATGATAGTCCCTGTATGATTGGGTGATTTGAGGTTGTAATGAGATATTAGTGCAGAGCCTGGCCTGCAGAAAGGCATGACACAAGTCGGTCTTATTTTAGGCGTGTAATTATGTTCATTGTAATGAGTGATGGTGACCCCCACCTCTCTATCTGGGCTCAGGGAAAAGGAGCCTTTCTTTCCCCCAGAAGTTTTGTCTCCACCATATATTCTCTATATCCCACTTGTTCCTGCCTTCTCCATGCATCATCCATCCCCATTTGCCCATTAAACACTCATAAGCAGCCCTTCGCATTGTAACCCCCTGCTCTGCTTGCCCTGAGAGATACCACGGGGATGTCTGGTTCACGTCTGTGCTGCTGATTGTGTCTGGGGTCACCCACACTGAGGCCCAGTCTCTCCTCTCTATAGTCCTTTCGGCTGCTCAGCCCACCTATGAGTGCCCTATGTTTTAAACGGCTCCCCTATCTCTATTTAGAGGAGGGACTTTAGAGGCTCATCATGCCTTAGAAGACACTCGTGATTATGCTCACTTCTCCCTACTCCCAGTTCAGAGAAGCTCCAGCCATCCAGGCAGGTGAGAACACCTCAGCATTTCCATCTCCATCAGACCTCACAGCCACCCATCCCCAGTCCTGCCCATCTGACATTAGCTGTGTCTCCTGAATTCCCCACCGCTACTATCTTCATCCGTCATCTTTTGTGTAGAAGATGCCAAATACTCAGACCAGGTCTCCCCAACCTGCTCTGTGCCTCTGGCCAGCTCATTTTTCTACAACAGCTCCTGTATCCGCTCTGACAGGTTCCAAATCCTCCCCGCTTCCGTGGTTGCTGATATCATAGCACATAGTGTCATGTTAAAATAAAGGCTACATGCTTCTGTTTTCTGCTTCTGATCCTTTAAAGGCTCATCTGCATCTGTCTCACACTTGTCTTCTTGTCTGTGTGGACCATGTCTTATCTCTGATAATGGCCAGTTTATCCTACAGAGCCTACATCGTACCTGTGCTTTCTCAGGGAACTCACTTCTTCACTTGTTTTCTGTCTTGTCTGTGTCTTCATTCTCTCTCTACTCAACATACAACCGTGCTCAAGGTGCATACACTAGTGGAAAAATAAACACAAATACTTTCGATCTGTAAAGGCCCACTACCAGTGTACACTTGACTTCCATACCTGTTTGTTTAAAATTTCCTTAATTATTTTATATTGGAATTATACAGCGGTGTGCACAGATCTTAAGGGTTCAGCTTAAATTTTTTACACATATATAACTGTAGTGTCAAGATTTAGAATATGTCCAGGACTTTGGCAGATTCTTGATGCCCAGTTCATGCCAATAGCTCCTCCTACAGTGCTAACCACTGTTTATACTCTGCCTCGATAGATTGTTTTATAGTTTTTTTCTTCAGGGTATTTGTGTGCACGTGCACCTTGAACACAAGAAATTAATTTTTTACGTCCTGGATTCTCTTCAGGTGACGGAGGAAAACTTCAGACCAGGGAGCCAAGTACTTCTCAGCTGGTTTTGTGTGAGGGAGCCTTGCTCCAGGGAAGCCTGACTCAGGAATCTTCAAGGGACTTTGGATGGGGGCGAGCCAGGGACTGGGAAGGGCTTTTGGAAGCAAGGCCAGAGACAGACTCCCACAAGGACACCCATCCTGGGAAAATGAGCTTTGAAGACAACGGCTTGGGGACAGATGATAGTCTGTATTCCAGGCTGCCATGGGGAGAGGCTACCCACGAACATGACCTTCAGGGACCAGGGAAAGGCCCCATGATTGGTGCAGGGAGTAACCTCTACAAGTGCAAGCAGTGTGGGAAGGCTTTCAGCAGGAAGTGGTACCTTGTCCGCCATCAGCGAGTTCACACAGGAATGAAGCCCTACCAGTGCAGTGCATGTGGGAAAGCCTTCAGCCAGAGCTCCACCCTCATCCGGCACTACCTCACCCACAGCGGGGAGAAGCCCTACAAATGCACTGAGTGTGGCAAGGCCTTCAGACGCAGGTCCTACCTTGCACAGCACCACCCGATCCACACTGGGGAGAAGCCCTATGAGTGTGGCCAGTGTCGGAAGGCCTTCGCCCACCGCTCAACCTTCATTCGGCACCACAGGACCCACACTGGGGAAAGGCCCTTCACATGCAAGGACTGTGAGAAGGCATTCAGCAACAGAGCACACCTCATCCAACACTACATTGTCCACACCGGCGAGAAGCCGTATGAGTGTGCAGCCTGCGGGAAGGCCTTCCGGTGCAGCTCTGAACTCCTACAGCATCGGCGCGTCCACACTGGGGAGAAGCCCTACGAGTGCACGCAGTGTGGGAAGGCCTTCCACCGGAGCACTTACCTCCTGCAGCACTCCATCATCCACACTGGGGAGACACCGTTCAAGTGCATGGCATGTGGGAAGGCCTTCAAACGCAGGTCCCACCTCCTGCAGCACCAGCGGGTCCATTCCTGACAGAAGCCTATCAGTGCTTTGGTCTTTTCACAAGGGGATGAGCACTGGAGGAAGAACCCCTTTCAGTGCAAGGAATGTTGGAAAGGTATTTTTTTGTTTTTTGTCAGCTCTTCAAATGCAGAAGTAGTCACCTTGGAGAGAAACCCTCTGAACGCAGTGAATGTAAGAAAGCCTTCAGCCACTACTCAGCCCTCACTCATCATGGAAGGACTAGGACCTAAGAGAAAGGAGAGAAGTGGTATCACCTGTGGGTCTACCTCTGTCAACCTCAGAGGCTGACTAGAAAATGACATTCTGAACATGACTACTAAGGACAGTGTTTAGCCAAAAGAAAACATCTTACTTGCCATCTGAGAATTCCAAACAAAGAGGAGCCACATAATGTCATCTCTGTGAGAAAACCTTCTGTGACAGGTCTCCATTTGTCCTGTACAGTCATATTGGAGTCTGACACAGCTTAGGTCTCGCCGTACCTGTGATAGTACATGGGAGACAGATCAGGGGCTGCTGTGCAGTCATGAAAACTTTCAGCTGCAGATCTCCCCTTCAGTTTACTGAGAAAGCCATCTCAGTATTATTTTTAAAAGAAAATTAGGAGGCAGAGGGAATGGAGACAAGACTATAAATGGAAAAAAGCAACCTTCACAAACTTTCAGGTTTCCTCCTAAGCTGATTGCAGTTTTTTTGGCACAATAATGTTGGAAAGGTAAAAGGATCTCAGCTCTTTGTTTTTATATGTGTTTACTGCTGTCCTGTCAGAAAACTGGACAGTGAGGGCGGCTGTACAAACATTTGTTGGAAACCTTTGTCTCAAACATCTTTCCCCATAAGGAGCATAATTTGTGACACATATGAAGTCTCCAATCATGAGATACTAGAACTTTAGGATACTCAAAGTAACATCACTTCACAATTTTCTATTTTATGTCTGAGGAGAGAAGGATTCACATTAAATGGATCTCCACATTAAAACGTGTAACCCTTAAAACTGTTCATGGCTTTTTAATAAATAAACTCCTTTTTCATGTGTGGTTTTAAATGCCCAACATTCACTTCTTGATTCCATTCTACTTGTTTGTTTTTGTTGTTTTACTCTGGCAGCGTGGTGATCATCCTGTGTGTGTGCATGGTGATCATCCTGTGTGCATGCTGCCTTCTCAGGTGGGTCCTAATTCTTTGCTATTCCTGGTTTTTCTCAGGTTCTTTAGTCTTGTGTAAAGGACTGGTCATTTCCAAGTCATTCCCCACCCCCTGCACTTTCTAGGGATTAAATTATAGCTAAAAATAGTAAAATACAGAGCTGAGGTAAATTTATTATAAACTCAGAGAAAGAAATAGAAGGATTTTCATTGTCTGATCATAGCAATATTTGTGTGAAGTTTTGTTACAAAATGACAGGAATTTTAACAGAATCCAGATGTACATGCACAGGTGTCAGGTTTGTGTGGGTTTCACAAACCTACCAGCAACACATTTCCTTGGTGCTGGCACTGGATGTGGTCATCTGAAATTCCTACTATGGGATTTTTTTAAAAACTAGTTTTTAAAGTACACAGGTAATTTTAACTGAGTTTAAAGTATTTATTAAACATAAAAATATAAGATTATCATTTCCTCACTTGAGACCTTCCTCAGAGCCTTTAAAAAGATTACATACATACTTGACATTTTTGCAGTGGTCATGCACCTTTTTTGTGGTTTATGCATTAAAATTTTTTCATATAATTTCAAACAGAAAAGTTGCTTGTACAAGATATACTTGTATGAATTTTATTCAGATTAAACAAGTCTGTACCTTTTACTTCATCATTCTTTCCCCCCACATAATGTTTGTGTGCATGTTTGTTTCTGAGCAATTTGAGTTTAATTTAGAAATATTTTGCCTCTAAACAAATGAATACTTCAGTGTGTGTTCACTAGGAGGACATTTTATATTATCAGAGTTTTATAATCAGGTAATACTGGTAAGATGCTTTTATTTAATCTACAGTCCACATTCAAATGTCATTATTCATTCTTATATTGTACCTTGCTGTTTATCGTGGTCCACATTCTAGACCTGCATCTTGCATTTAATCATTACTGTTGACACTCTTTTAATGAAACAGTTTATCAGTCTCATCGAGGTCCTTTGGACTTAACAGTGTGACAAATACAGGTCATTTATTTTGTAAAATTTCTCTTTATCTGATGTTTCATATGGATTATATTTCACTTTTGCATTGTTTTATGATGAAACCACAGAAATGATATTGTGTCTCCCATGGTACTTGTATCAGGAGGTACATGATATCCATGTTTACTAATATTGATATTAATTTTAGTGACTTCTGTAAGTTTGTGTTCTTGATTTTAAAATTACTCTTTCCCTTTATATTTTTAGTAAAAATCATTCAGAATATATTTGAACCTATATAAATATACTGATGCATATCATTATTTCACCCCTTAGTTTTAGCCACCACTGATGACATTTAGAGTCCATTGGTTTTTCACATTTATTGGTTGGCTTTCTGCTTTGGAAGTAAGCTTTTTCATGAATTGTCTCCTTATTCATTTATTAATTTATATCCATATGGATCAATGGATTCTTAAATAGTTTAGTGGATTACAATCCAGCACTGTCATTTATTTTGATGCTCAGATCTTCCCAGATTGAGTTCATGAGAGTTCCTTCGAGTTGGCTTTTGGTCCCCTTCTCATGTCACCATCACATTTTAGGCATGTCTTTCTGGTACAAAAGCTATTAGTTTCCTTGTATAACTTTCCTTGCTCTGCCAGAAGTCAGTATTTTCATCAAGGAGTTTTTTTTTTTTTTTGGCAGAGGAAAGTATTGCTTAAGGACACAGGTGAACCGTTGTGTCTAGGCTATTATTGACTTACCCTGAATTTAGATTCATAAACACTACCCATTCCATGGCAAAATCACAGCCATTAGGTAATGTTCAGGAAATTTTTAAACTATTAAAAAGTAAAATTTATATTCAGTGAATACACAAATATTAACTACACAATTTAATGACTGACAAATGTATTTTCCAGGAAACAACTTTCCAGACAAGATTCAGAACAATTTGATAATGCCAGAAAATGCCCACTTGGCTGAGTCAGTAAATATCAATCACTTTACTGATTTCTTTAATGTAGTTTTGCCTTTTCTTTCATTGGTATCTAAAATTTGCCTCTTCTGAGTTTTATGGAATAAAAGTATTTAATTGGAAATATCATTTTTTATTAAGATTTTTACATTTTCTGGGAGTTTTAGTTAATTATCCAGGCATAACAATTGTACTACTAGCATTTTAAAAATTTGTTTGTTTTATATTTATTCTTAGAGTAGCTGAGTCTGTCAGTATACAAGGTGTTTTATATGAATCCACTGTTACATAAAATGGGCTTTTTTTTTTTTTTTACAAAGGACAGAATTTTTTTAAAACAGTTTTATTGAAGTATAGTGACATGTAGTAAACTGCATACATTTAAAGTTTATAATTTGATGCTTTAAGATATGTAAACACCCCTGAAATCATCACCCTGGTGAGCATTTCCATCACCCTCCAAAATTTTCTGTTGCTACCTTTTTAACCCCTTTCATCTTTGTCCTTAGGCAACCACCAATCCACTTTTTTTTAAATTAATTAATTTTTTAATGGTGGCATTGGTTAACAAAATCTAATATGTTTCAGCTGTACACTTTAACAGTTATACATATATATATATATATATATATATATATATATATATATATATATATATATATATACACACTGTATGTTCACCTCCCATAGTTAGCTTTCTTTCTTTCACCACATATTTGACTCCCTTTTACTTGTCTACCTCCTCACCCCCTCTGGTAACCACTAGTCTATTGTCCATGTCTGTGAATCTCCGTTTGCTTGTCCTGTTCATTTGTTACTTTTAGGTTTATATTTCACATATAAGGGATATCATGTAATTGTCAACCTTTTCTGTCTGGCTTACTTTGCTTATCATGATTATGTCAAGGTCCATCCATGTTGTCGCAAATGACGATATTTTATCTCTTCTTATGACTGAGGAATATTCCATTGTATATGTGTACCACAGCTTCTTTATCCAGTCTATCATAGGACACCTTGGTTGCTTCCATATCATGGCCACCATGAATAATGCTGCTATGAACATCGTTGTGAAAGTATCTTTTTAGATATGAGTTTTCAAGTCTGCGATAAATATCCAGTAGAGGGATTGCTAGATTATATGGTAGATCAAGTCTTACTTTTTTGAGGAACCTCCATACTGTTTTCCATGTCTGTACCAATTTGCAGTCCCACTAGCAGTGTATGAGGGCCCCTTTTTCTCTGAATCCTCTCCAGCATTTGATATTACTTGCCCTATTGATTATAGCTATCCTAATAGGTATGAGATGGTATCTCATTGTGGTTTTGATTTGCATTTCCCTAACAGCAAGCGATGTTGAACATCTTTTCATATGTTTGTTGGCCATTCATATGTCTTCTTGTGAGAAGTGTCTGTTAAGGTCCTCTGCCATTTTTTGACTGGATTGTTTTATTTTTCTTGTTGTTGTTAAGTTATATGAGTTCTTTGTATATTTTAGATATTAGGCCCTTATCAGAGGTGTTGCTTGAAAATATGTTTTCTCATTTAGATGGTTCTCTTTACCTTGTTGACAGTTTCGCTATGCTGAAGCTTTTTAGTTTATCTATATATCAAGAATTTTAAAGTTCCTGATTACTTTTCTTGTCAGACTCCTACCATCTTTCAGCATTATTTACTTTTACATATTTGATATCTATAATTGGAAGAAAAAATGAGACATTAATTTTTCTTGATGGCAGAAGAAATGCAGATATATTATCAGATTCTTCTTAGTAAAATATAATCCCTAACCAAGAGAAATGCACATCAGCACCTCTCTCTCACTCTCTCTACACACACACACACACACACACACACACACACACACACACACACACACACACACCCTAGTCATCTGCTCAGCAACTGGGTGTTTATTTTCACTATCTGATTGCCAGTTGCATATAAGTGAACATGTGAGGTTCAGGGACAAACTAGAGAAGATGACAGAGAGGCTGTGTATGATAGGCAGGCAAAGAGGAAAGATATCAGGCTTTCCTTACACAGGGAGATAATGGTGGCAATATGCCTGTAATTCCAGGCATACAACTGTCCTACATACATGAAAACATTTTTGTGTTCAAACCCAATGTAAATATCAACCCAAAATATATGAAAGCTCACAAACATGATAGTAGCTAAGTGGAGAAAGGCATGTAGTAATCCTTATTATATGGTTGGTCAACCGATGGTGCCAGTTTAACATCAATAGTCATCCCAAATTTGGAGTGTGGTAAAGAAGGGGACTTTATTCAGTGTGAACAGCTCAATTGTGCTACAGCACAGCTGTGAGAACAGCATGGCTGTGGAACAGCATGGCTGTGAGGTAGCCCTGGGGTGACAACTCCACCTGCCCTGCTCTACTCTAGTCTCATTGGAATTCTTTGGTGTTTCAGCTCCAGCAGGGAACATAGTCTTCATTCTTTGGTGGAAAATGAAAGTGTGCTTCCCTCCTTTGACCGCTGATTTGTCTGTCTTCATGCAAATTAAGACTCCATATTCTGACATTTTGATTGGTCCAAAAGGTGCTGTCCTGATTGGTCAGAATAGAGCTGCTTTTTTGGATAAATACTAATTGGGATATACCTGTGCAGTTCTAAGACAGTGAAAAGCTCAGTTCTATTGGTTGAAATGCAATTCCAGGAATTGCTTTATAAAGGCTGGCTCAGACTGCCCTTATACTGTGCACACAGGCAGTACAAAGCAGGAGGCAGGCAGTTTAGTGTAGGCTTCTTCCTGCAGTGTGGCTTGGGTGAGAGACCCTTGTTTAGAAATGGCTGCTAGACATTTTTTTTTTTTTTAATTTGAGCCCAGATTACAATCAGGAGTCCTTGTTGGTAGGTATCTTCTTTCTCCAGGTCCACAGGTTTCATTTGTACAAAGTTTCCAAAAAGGCAAAATTCTACTAATTAGGTCAATATTCACCACACAGTTGGCAAAACTATCAAGAAAAACAAAGAAATGCATATTTTGAATATTGGAAAACTGTTAACTTTTGGGTTGGATAACTGTACTTGGAAGAAAGCTCGTGAGGCTTCCAGAGTGCTAGAAAAATTCCATTTATTGACCTGGGTTAAGAATTAGACAGGTAGATGGGGTAAAAGGGGTCAAATCAGTGATTATAGAAGAAAATCTGACTATAGATGGTGAGTACACAATGCAATATATATACAACATACTGTTGAATGTACACTTGAAACATTGGATTTTATTGATCAATGTCACTCCAATAATTTTAATATTATTATTATTATTATTATTATTATTATTAAAGAATACATCTAGCTTAGAATCCCAGGTTCCTTGGCATGCACAAAGATTATTGTAATAGCTTTCCCATAAAATGCATAAAACGAGCAAAAAAAAAAAGATTTAAACAGATCTTAAGTATAAATATAGTTATTAAACTGACAATGTAAATGTGTTATTTTCTGTATGTACATTACTTTTCAAAATATGAAAAAAAGTTTTGGAGTAAATACATATAAAATATCACATAGTAAGTGGAAACTTATAAAAATAAAAATATATACATTCGAATGTAGAGTCAGAAAAGTTGATTTATGTTAAAAAATAATTTTAAAATCTTATATATTCTTACATATGAAATAATGAATGGTAAATAATTCCCCATAAGACAAACGGGGGCTGCATATATAGTGTTTAATCATAAATTCCATTACTGTGAATTAATATTATTCTATCAAGATTAAATTTCTTGATTTTAGATACTGTACTCAAGTTATGTATGATAATATTCATTTACATAGGAAGTATACACCAAAGTATTTTTTGACCAAGGGGTAAAATGTTCTCAACATACTCTCAAAGTGTTCAAAATGTTAAAAAATTATATATACACATAGATACACATACACAAATGAAAAATATAAGATAAAAGGGATCACCTTTAATTTTATAAGCAATGTTGACAAAAACCTAATGTTGAATATCAAAATCATGGTCCATTACTAAAATATTCCCATGAGATGGAAACATAAAAAAGGATGGCTGCTCTTTGTACTTTTATTCAGTATTTTACTGAAGCTCAAATTTGTTCATTAGGGATGGAAATAGATAACAAACATTTCCTCAAATGTTATCTTAACTATCAGTTCAAACACTGACATGTAAGTTACAATTTGAACTCAGCACAAGCTCCCAAACGGTTCATTACCTGCACCCTGCTCTCCTTATTTCCATAGAACCCATCACTTTCTCACCTGCTATGTGACTTCATATCACACATGCATTGTTCATTGTCTTCCACCAGAGAGAAAGTTCCAGGATGCCAAGAAATGTGCCTGAAACACATAAACTCTACAATAAATGTTTGTTCAAATACTGAACAAAGATCAGAACACAACTTCCTGGTATGCACAACTCTGGATACACTTTCTAACTCTACCCACACTGTCTTTTTCTTCATTATCACTCCTTTCTCCAATCTGGGAGAGTCCTGAGTCACTAATGCTCTCCAGGCGCTTCAGGTCCTTCGGGGGGTGGAGTCATCCACACCCTCAGCAAGTTAACCATTGTTAGATATAATATGAATAAATTTGGGCACTCCCCCCAAATTTTAACTATCTTCTTATTTTTCAGTGTCCTTAAGGATCGCCAATTTTTAACCTTATTTTATTAATTATGATTTGTGACAGGAATGATTAATAAAATTTTGTATCAGAGAAACATAATCCACTGTAAATTTTAGAAAATTGATATTTGTAGACTTGAAAATAATAAACATCCTTTTCAATTTTTTATAATCACTTATGAGGTGCACATATTTGATAAGTTTGTGAGTGTTTGTTGAGTACTGCCTGTTTATATATGCTGTCAGCATTTGTTTTGACTTTAATAGTCTATCTAGTTTCATTACTGAGATAATAGTTGATAGCTTCTTCTTCTATGTTTATATCTAATGAAATATTTTGTGTTAAATTTTAATTTGTTTATTATAATATCTAGTAATCTTCTTATTGCATTATTGTAAAGTAAAAATGCCCTTGTTTTATACAATGTACTGTGATGATTTGCCCAATGCAAAATTATAAAAATATACTTTAATATTTTTATGTAGGATAGCAGTCATTCTTTACCTTTAGATCTAGGGTGTTATTTAGTTCTAATTGTAAGGGTGAACTACCTCTATTTCTACTTTTAGATACATTAACACTATGTAATAAATAGATATTTTTCTAGAAATCGATTATATTAATAAGGAAAAAAATATATGTATACAAGTATGTGTACTTATTATGCTTCTCATTTTGTATTATTGACTTTTCTACTTTTTTCCATTTTAGCATAAAGCTTTCATTACTACACATTTTTATATTTTATAATTACTTGAGAAATATTGGAGATATGAATTGGATTACAATCGTGTTAAATAAGGTAACTATATTATAGTAATACCTTTATAAATATTTCTTGAGCTACATTTTCTATTTGCTATATTTTATTTCTGAACCAAATATTTCAACAGATTTTTCAATTTCACTTAGTTTTCCTTAACTTTACCTAATTCGTGTGCAATTTTGTCCATTTTTATTACATAGGTTTATTTTTCAATGTAGCAATACTAATGGGTTTTCTAAGAAGTCATTATGAACAGAACTTTAAGATAACATTTGGAGGGATGTTTGTTTTATATATATCCCTTATACATTATTTAATTGAAAATTATGTAGAGATAACTGATAATTATTGAAGTTTTAAAAAATAATACAAAAAGATCCCATGAACACTTTACCCAGGTTCCACCAATGGTCACATTGTTCATGACAATGAGAGTGTGCTCTAATCTTCTTCAGATTTTACTACTCTACTCAGGGTGCATGTGTGTGTGTGTGCACATGTGTGAGCACATGGGCATATGTGCACACACACATCCCTCTGACTTTTAAAGCCATTTGAAGGTTTTCTTTTTCTACCTTTATCAAAATATAATAGACAATTAGTTGCTCATATTTACATTGTAAAATTCAATGAGTTTTTTTTTTCAATTATACTTGGCATACAATAATATACCAATTTCAGTGGTACAGCATAGTGGTCAAAGATCCACATAACTCAGAAAGTGATCACCCTATTAAATCTAGTCCCCCTCTTTTCTCTTACATATTTATTACAACATTATTAACCACCTTCCCCATGCTACACTCTACATCTCTCTGTCTATTCTGTAACTATCCATTTGTACTTCTTAATCCCTTTGCCTTTTTTCACCAACTCCCTCAAACCCTCTCCCATCTAGATATTCTCTGTATAGTTTATTTCTGCTTTTGTTGTTATTTCTTTAGACTCCATATGTACATGAAATCATGAGATGTTTGTTTCTCTATCTGACCCATTTCATTCAACCCAATACCCTCTAGGTCCATCAAGGTAATATTTTTTTTCCATCCCCTTCCTTTTAGTCTGTGTGTGTCTTTCAATCTGAAGTGAGTCTCTTGTAGGCAGCATATAGGGGTCTTGTTTTCTTACCCATTCAGTCACTCTGTCTTTTGGTTGAAGCACTTAATTCTTTTCCATTTCAGGTACTTGTTGAAAGAAATGTAGTTATTACTAATCTTTATTCCTGTTTTTGATACATGTTTTTTCTTCTTAAAGAAGTTCCTCCAACATTTCCTGTATACTGACTTGGTGTTGATAAATTCCTTTAGTTAATTTTTGTCTGAGAAGCTCTATCAGTCCTTTGACTCTAAATGATAGCTTTGCTGGGTAAAGTATTCTTGGTTAAAGATCCTGGGTTTTCATCATATTGACTATTTTGTGCCAAGCCCTTCTATCCTGCATAGTTTATCTTGAGAAATTAGCTGCCAGTATTATGGGTGCTTCCTTGTAGGTAACTCACTGCTTTTCTCTTTCTACATTTCAGATTCTCTCTTTGTATTTAACCTTTGTCATTTTAATTACGATTTGTCTTGATGTGGGCCTCGTTGGGTTTCTTTCTTTTGTGACTCTCTGAGCTTCCTGAGGTTTCTGTCTATTTCCTTCACAGGTGAGGGAAGTTTTCCATCATCATTTCTTCAAATAGCTCTTCAACTTCTTGTTTTCCTTCAGGTATCCCTATGACACAGATATTTTTACATTTAACATTATCCCATAGGCTCCTTAAATTATTATTATAATCTTGGCTTCTTTTTTTTCTTCTATATCAGTGGTTCGATCCTCTTCTTTATTCAGATCATTGTTTATTCCATTTAATATACTTCTCATCTCAGATAATGTGTTCTTCATCTCTGACTGGTTCCCTTTTATACTTTCCATTTCATCTCACTGAGTTCATCTATATTTCCCCTAAATTCATTGAGCATCTTTGTAACCAGTGACTCCATTATTCATAGATCTCTGTTCTGTTCTCTCATATGGTCACTGCTTCTTTGTCTTCCCATTTTGGCTGCCTTTCTGTGTCTGTTTATATGTACAAAGATCCTAAGTCTCCCAGTCTTATTAATGCAGCTTTGTGTAGTAGGTGTCCAGCGACACAGTCCTGAGAGAGGTTCAGCTGCAGGCCAAGTTTAGCCCCAATCTGTGCCCCTCTGGGGTCACCTGTTAAGATTTAGCAAGCAATCCACTGATACTGTGCTTATAGTAGCCTCAAGAAACCACATCAGAAACTGAGGCCAGCTGTCACCAGTGTGTCTTGGTGCTGCTCAGCAAGGAGAATCAGACTTACTGAGAACATACCTGGATATAGCTTGGGTGGGGCCATGAGTTAGGATGGGGAGTTTTGGGGAATCTTGTGGGTGGAGCAACCTCTATTAGCCAATTTGATGACATATCAGTGTTGGTGGCAATGTATCCTTTCACACTGGGAGAGGGGCAGGGCTCAACAGAGGAATAGAGTGAGTAGGTCCATTACCACGAAAGTCCACTCTGGGACATGGCTCCTTTAAGAGGTGTCTATAGCTGCCATCTTGCCACTGCCACAACCTCTGTCCCACTCAGCCTCTCTGGACCTGGCAGCCTCACGTCTTGCCCCCTCCTACCTTCTACCATTGCAAGTTAATTAATTATTTCTGTTCATCTAGAACCCAGGTGACTGCTTGCCGTTTGCCCCATGTTTTCTGTCACAACTTTGATTTGGTTGCAAGAGGGATGAACAAGACCTCTATGATCTATGCCATTTTTTTTTTCTTTTGAAGGATGGTTTTTTGTCTGGGTAAGCCATAAGGTCAACACACAACAAATCATATTTTCTTTCATTTGTTTTTTACTTTATGGAGTTTTAAATTTTGTTTTGACCTGCCGTTATTTAAAAATTATGTAAAATAGTTACATTGTTATAAAGCCAAAGCTGTAACACCAGATAAAATGAAAACGTTTATTTTGGTCCCTGCACCATGTTAACATTTTATTTCTTCATTTAATTTACTAAAACTAAAAATTACATAAATATTGTAATAAAGATGACACTTTACCTTACAGAGCTGAAATTTACATGTAGAAGTGGATGTCTGGAGCATTACAGCTTAGTAGTTAGTGTGAAGTGGTGGGAAACAGGTTCTCTAAAATCAGATCATTGGAGGTAGTGAAGAGAATCAAAAGGCACAATCTTCCAGTTACAAAATAAATGAATCCTGAGATCTGATATGCAGCATGATGACTATAGTTAAAAATACTAGATTGCGTATTTGAAAGATGCTAAGACAGTATATCTTAAAACTTATCATCACAAGAAATAAGTACATTTGTATATGCATATATTTTTCCTGATTAAGATAATCAATTCTGGAAAAACTATTTATTACATGGTATTAATGTATTTAGAAATTGAAATAGAGATATTTAAACCTCAGAATTAGAACTAAATAACACACTATTTAGAAGGTAAGTCTCCTATGTAAATATATTAAAGTATATTTTTTATAATTTTGTGTTGGGAAAGTCATCACAGTACATGGTTCAAAACAATGGTGTTTTTATTTTATAATAATGAAATAAGATTACTGGATATTATAATAAATTAAAATTTAACAAAATAATTCATTCAATAAAACTGAAATAAAGCATTTGAGGCATTCAATATTTGCATATCCTGGGAAGTAATCGCCACAATAAATCTAGTTAACATCCATGAAAATACACAATTACAGATTTTTAACCTTTTGATTTCCTTCACTACCTCCACCCACCTGATTCTAGAAAATCTGTTTTCCATCACTTCACATTAACTCCTAAGTTGTAATGTGCCAGACACCACTTCCACATGCAGATTTTAGTTCTGTAAGGTAAAGCATCATATTTATTACAGTATGTATATATTTTTTAGTTTTAATAAATTAAATAAATAGAGTGTTAACAGGGTGGAAGGACCAATATAAATGTTTATAATTTTATCTGGTATTACAACTTTGACTTTGTAACAATTTAAGTATTTCACATAATTTTTTTTAAATGTCAAGTCAAAATGAAATTTAAAACTCAGTAAATTAAATAGCATAATGAAAGAAAATGGTAGCTTTGTTTTGTGTTGGACTTATGGCTTATCCAGTCAAAGAAAAGGCCTTTGAATAGCTTTAAAACCCAAAGAAACACAAATGTGCACACACATGCACACACACGCACACACACACAAATAGAGTAGTGAAATCTGAATAAGATCAGAGCACACACTCATTGTCATGAACAGTGATCATTGGTGGAGCTTGAGTAAAGTGATCATGGGATCTCTTTGTATTGTTTTGTACAGCCTCATGTCAATGACTAATTATCTCTATATAATTTTCAATTAAATAATATCCAAGAGATATGTAAAGGCAAAAATCCATTGGTATTGCTACATTAAAAAATAAAGTTGTGTATTAAAATTTGGCAAAATTATACATAAATTAGGTAATTTTAAGGAAAACTAAAGCAAAACTTAAAATCTTAAAATATTAGCATCAAAAATAAACAAGCAAATAGAAACCATAGCCCAAGATTATATTCATAAAATTATTATTACAATATAGGTACATTTTTAACATGATTCTAATCAAAATCATAATATTTTTAACATTTCTCAAGTAAGTGTATAATAAAAAAATAAATTCAAACTAAAGGAGAATGAAGATGATGAGTAGTAATGAAAGCTTTAGGCTAAAATGGAGCAAAGTAGAAAAGTCAATGGCACAAAACAAGAAGCATAATAAAAATGGAATATTATTCATTCATAATAAAAATGATACTGACATCTGCGACAACATGGATGGATATTAAGATTATCATGCTAAGGGAAATAATTCAGACAGAAAAAGGTGACAGCCATATGATTTTACTTATATGTGGGATATGAAGCTGAAAGCAACAAATGAACAAGACAAATAAACAAAAACTCATAGACACAGACAGAAGTTTAGTGGTTACCAGAGAGAAAGATGGTGGTAGGGCAGGAGGTGGGGGGAGAGGTAGATAATGGTTAAGAGGGTCAAAATTTAACTTTGGATAGTGAACACACAATGCAATATATATATGACATATTATTGAATTGTATACCTAAAGCCTATATAATTTTATTAACAAATATCACCCCAATAAACTTAATTTAAAAGAATTATAACAAACAAGTACATAAATAGACTGAAGAAGAAAGTTTCACCATGGCAGTGGATATGAACTACAGTACACCAAGAACTGGAATGCCTGGTACATGTTGTAAGTTGTGTCCTTAGTTCATTTTTGTATGCCTGCATGGTTTGGCAGCTAAATGCCATTTTCTTCACTTGTTTAGCTTTTCTTGGATGTGAAAAACACTCAAGAGCAAACAAGGTGTTTCCTGGTTTCTGAATCATACTGGAAAAAAAATTTAAACGATACCAACAGGCTCATTGTACAGAGATCACCTTGACCCATCTCTATCTGTGGAAAACTGTGTGCAATGTGCCCTCATTCATTCACTCAGACCAGGACACATGGATACCCAGGGTATTTCTTTTGTTTGCTTCTTTATTTATTTTTTTGTTTACTTCACTCACTTTACAGTTGTCTATCCTCTTTTCTTTTTATTTTAATAAATTTAATATTTTTGGAATGATTTTGACATATTTTAATGGACATAATTTGATACATATGTGTTGTAACATAATTGCCATTGTATCAATAATTAGCACCTCTATCATTGTATGTGGTATAAGTATTACTCTTGAATGTGGTATAAGTATTATTTTGCATGTATCTGTTCAGTTTTCCTAACACATTTTCTTGAAAAGGCTGTCTTTACCTCATTTTATATTTTTTCATCCTCTGTATAGTTTAATATCAAGCAATGTAATACCTCCAACTTTGTTTTTCTTTCTCAAGATTGCTGTGGCTATTCAGTGTCTTTTTTGGTTCCCTATAAATTTTAGGATTATTTGTTCTAGTTCTGTGAAAAACACCCTTGGTGTTTTCATAAGGATTGCATCGAATCTATAGATTGCTTTTGGTAGTAGACATTTTAACAACGTTAATTTTTCCTATTCATGAACAATGTATATGCTTCCACTTATTTGTATCCTCCTCAATTTCTTTTTTAATATTTTGTAATTTTCTAAGTGTAAGTCTTTTACCTCCTTAGATAAAATTATTCCTAGGTATTTTATTATATTTTTTTTACTACAATGTAAATAGGATTGTTTTCTTAATTTCTCTTTCTGAGAGTTCACTATTGCTGTATAAAAATGCAATTAATTTCTAAATATTCATTTTTGTCTCCTACCACTTTCCTGAATTTAATTATCAGTACTAATAATTTTCTAGTGGAATATTTAGAATTTTCCATGTAGTATCATGTCATCTACACATAACCACAGTTTTACTTCTCCATTCCAATTTGGATGCCTTTAATTTCTTTTTCTGTCTGGTTGCTGTGGTTAGGACTCCCAAAACTACGTTGAATAAAAATGATAAAGGTGGACATCCTTATCTTGTTTCTGATGTTAAGAAAAACGCTTTTAGCTTTTTCACCATTAGGTATGATGTTAGCTGTGGGGAAATCATTTTTTTAAACATACTTGAAACATAAATGGGTTTGGTTCTTTCCAACACAAGGAAAATGACTTAGAATTACCCTAGAAACCTTGTCAGTTTAGGAAAGATGCTATGTGTTTAGAGTACAGAGAGGTGAGGAGAACAGTAGACTATGAAACAAGAAAGGAAAGTGATGGAGGTTTGAGTGAGCATTTACAACAGGCAAGAGCTAAACATTTGTATTTTAAATTACAAAAGTAATTCTTTAAAGAGTATTATAGTTTAAATTACATCAAAAAATAAAATACTCAAGAATAAATTTAAACCATGAGGTGAAATACTTGTACATTAAAAATTATTTTTAAAATGGATGAAAGAACTTGAAGAAATTGATGAAATTGCCATGTCTATTGTTATATTGCCTTTTTTCCTATTTAGTTTATGTTTTCTCTTCCCAATGATCCCCGCTTTTTCATTTTCTCCTTTATTTTGCTTCTTTGTTCTAGTTCTAGCATATATTTTTATTGTACTATGATAATCTTCAGTTCTCTTCATCTTTTTATTGTTCAATTAAAATAAGATTTTCTATAAATATTTGAAGCAATCCACATATGTATAAAGTCAAAGTGAATATGCAGACTGACATACTACCCCCAATTCCCTCTACTTATCTCTTCAACCCAAGAAGGAATACTGTCCAAAATTGATGAAGATGCTCTCAAAACCATTGTACGTTATTTGCAAATATTGTGCAAGGTCTCTCTTAACTCCCATGCATGACCATCTTCCAAACAAATTCTTCCTCTGAATTCCCCCTGCAGAATTTACTAATGGTATCCATGGATCACATGGGACCTCTACCATGAGGACAGTGATTCAGCCCCCAGCCATTTCCACTGAGAAAGTGATAGTAGCCCTGAGTTTTTCTTTTTCTCCAACCACTTGATACAATAGTGTTCCTTTTCTCATGACTCATAACAAAGCTGTGGTACTCACCAGTGCTCAGCTCACAGTGAAAGAGACAAGGATCAGAAAAATGAAGGGTGACACGAAACAAATTTAGTAGTTGTGTGTGGGTAAGGGCCCAAGGTGAAGGTAGAATTGTTGACATCTCTTCTATTAACAGGTTTTATTCACCAACAGCAGCCCAGTAATCATGCATGTGGGTGTCTTTAGTTTTGTATCTAGAAAAGGAAGAACAGTGGCATTATAAATTAAAATAATTAAGGGCAAAAATCTAGCCAATAAAATGTATCAGCTCATGGGTTTGGGAATTATTGCGTTTCCTGCACAGCAGTGCTGGGTTTTTGAAAAGGAAAGGGGCAGAATGAGAATGTGCAAGGAAGGAAGGTGAATACTCAGGATGTCTGACACCTCTATCTTCAGAATTCAAGCTCATTTCTAACTTTTATATGGTGTTACTTTACAGTTGGTTCATGACTGTGATTGGGTATCTGCTTGACAATGCAACATTTCACAACTTATTCCTGATGCAACTCAATAAACACTTTATTCAGTCCTGAAGTTCCTTTTTGAGCCTGGGAAATTCCGTTCTCTCCCATTCAGCCTAGTACCCAACAGGAAATGCAATCATCCTCTGTAGAAGCAGTTGACCTACTAGGAGTTCATCATTCTTGTCCAAGAAACCTCTGTCTGGGAGGTTGGATGATTCATTCCCCACCCTGTACTTTCTCTTGAACTTGATGAGTGCCTCCTAAGAAACATAGGCTGCAAGTTAATAATCCACAAAATGCCTCCTACTTGTAACTACCCGTAGAGTCTTACATTACTACACAAACAGCAACAACAATTTAAGGCCTTTTCAGGTTCTGTTTTAAAAATTCTATGTGTTTTCATTCAATTAAACTTCACTCTTACTTTGGGACCCTCTGAGAGCTGAGGTACTCAAACCATGTCATTTCAAAATCATATAGGGACCTTGGTATCAACACAGATGCTTGGGTCTTTTCCTGAAGAGTTCACCATCACATTCTAACCCTCCTCATAATTACTTCAGTGAACTGGGAGCTGTGTTCTTATTTTCTCAATGATTCTGATGCTGCCAGGGATTTGACATCCATACAAAATATAAAGTTCACAGCAGACAACACCGTGTTCCATACTGACCAGGAAATGGCCAGGAGACAGGCATCCCACACACTAAAAGAGAAGTTCACCGTCACATTCTAACCCTCCTTTAAAATTTCAGAGCCTGGTTCACAGTGGGACCATTTAAGCAAGTTTTCCTGACCTCCTTTGCTTATCTTCATATGGAAAAGAAGTCTTAATATTCCTGATGTATTTTATATGATTAAATTTTTATGTTTTGACTCAATGTGTCCTGCCTAAGATTTGGTTTAATAGAAGTAGAACTTAGCACAGGGTCCAACAATATGTGATTTATTGAGAAGAAATTATCAGGTGAAACAGAAGGATGAAGAACAAGGCAAGGGTTTGGCCACATCCAACCTCAGCTCTAGCATGCAAATGATATCACACGTTGGTCCTACCTTGAGACACTCCAGGTCTGTATAAAAACTGCCTTCTGTATTTCCTTTCTCCAAAACACTGGACTTACCTATAACTGCACAAATCCATATATGAGACATATTACTTTGTGTTATTTCTGAATATTAATTTCTTCTGTCAGGAAGTCTGGATTGTGTAGCTATGGACATCCTAAAAATCAATCTATCAATGAATAAAAATGCTGACATCTTTTACCAATATAGAGTTCTGTATCGAAATGCTTACAGTCTGCTTCACGTGAATGTTTGATAGATTCTACAACAAATATGTTCAAAAGTGAGATCCTAATTTTTCCTTTTAAATTCATCCATCTGCACCACCACCCACTCTTCTCATCTCAGTAATGATAACTTCATTCTCCCAGCTGAGACACAAACCTTGGGTCATCCTTGGCCATTGTGGTGTGACACAGTGAGGCTGATTGGTGGTTGAGAGGCCCTGTTCTGATCTGAGGACATGGAGCAATGTAACCATAATTATGTGCAGGTCCTCTGTAATGGAGAGGCTACATAACGAGAACATTATTGGGCATCTTCTCAGAGTGAAGTTTTACTGGATAAATATTAATTCGTGGCAGGGAATAAGTGTTGACATTGTGCATAATCTTGCTCAAAGATTATGAGTGGGAGTACTTTGCTGTTTGCACATGGTGTTTCAGAGATCATTCCAATTCCCTCACCCCCCAAATACTATCTCTGCAATTACAGCAAATAGATAGAAATCAAGAAAATGCATTTGTGTCAGGATTCAGATGGCCACTCTCTGGGCACAAAATAAAATGTGAATACCTCTCCTTGTCCAACAGATGTCAGGTGTCACACTACTAAAACAAATGGAATATGCCTTGGGTTATGGAGTGAAAAACACCATAGCGATGAGGCAGCACTGCTCACTGAGTTAAACAGGGATACCATCCATGAGTATACAAGCAGGAAAGAGATTTGGCCATGTCCTTCAAGGCTGCTATTGTCATCTTGCCATCTCCCTCTCCGAGTCTCTTCTCCGTTGTCCCTAGAGAACTGACTCTTGAGTTTCAGTCTCCGTGTCATTGAAGAGCAGGAAGACATTATTTATTAGGTCTAATCTTTGCGTGGTCTCACTTTCTACATGAGTGGCATGGTCTGGCATGTCTCTTTAAACGCTTAGCCTTTGGGCACATATGAAATAACACGTGCCAACCTGTCTCTCGGTTGCAGAATACTGGCTCCAGAAATAGGCCGGGGCCTTTTAGAACTGAAGGAGCCTTGCCCCAGCCCCCTAGGGTCCCTGACACAGGCGCAGCGCCCCGGGCCTTTCGTGGCGCCTTCCGGAAGGGCGCCCTCGAGGGCGCCTGCAGAGCTGTGGCGACCTCGTTAGGCAGCAGGCGCCGCGGCAGGAGGCGGGAGCTCTGGGCCAATGACGGCGCAGGACCGAGGTCTCGTGTCCCGCGAGACTTCCGGGCTGTCCCGGTGGAGGGTGCGTCGGCGGCGTCTGTCGTCGAGATCACTGCCCTGGAGGCCTAGGGCGTTCAAGGACAAGTGAGCAGTAAGTGCTCAGAAGCGGCATCACCCACCTGCACAGAGATGGGGCCCCGGGTGGACGAGACCGGGGTTGGGGTCAGCTGAGGCCTTGAGACCCGCCCCGGCCTCCCAGTTCGCATGGCCTTGGTCAGTCCCATGGAGGCCGCAGAGGCGTAGATGGATCCAGCACAGGTGGGTAATGGCCCCCTCTGGCCTCTTGGGTCCCCCCAGCACAGGGTTCCAGCACCCCCATATAGAGCATAGTCGTCCTGGGTTTCTTTGCTTCCCCTAACTCCACCTTGAAGTGTGGGGGCCACAAAGGCCGGTCACCCTGGGCCTGAATCCAGGCTGTGATGGATAAGGAAGCATCCCCAACTCCATCAGGTGATCAGTGAGGTATGGAGGGATGTCCGAGGCACAGGAACCCACCAGGTGCAGATTCCGGAAGGCGAGGCTGAGCTGGATGGAATCGCCTGTCTTTATTTTGCCTGCCAAGAACAGAGAGCACTGAGACAGGAGCTAGGTCTGGAATGACAGGCTGAGGAACGGGGCCTCTTTTTTTTAATTAAATTTTTTCTTTCTTTTTTTGTTTTTTTACTGATTGTCTGAATCTAAGTGTCCTAGTGTGTCATTCATGCATATCTTTTTAAAAAATCAATTTTATTTACTTATTGTCTCTCCACCATTTTTTATTCCAGACCCCCACTCCTCTCCCTTTTGGTGACCATCATCCTTTTTTCTGTTATCACTCTGTTCTTATTTTTATTTTATCATTCATTTGTTTTGCTCTTTTCTATTCCATGTATATGTAAAATCATATGGTATTTGTCTCTAACTTATTTCACTCAGCATAATGGGGAACCTTTAGGGATCTCTAGATCCCTTCATGTTGTCACAAATGGTAAGATTTTATTTTTTATGGCTGAGTAATAGTCTATCCATTGTGTGTGTGTGTGTGTGTGTGTGTGTGTGTGTGTGTGTGTGTGTATCTATCTATCTATCTCCATCCATCTCTTCTATATTCATTTGTCCATTTATGGACATATATATGGTTTCTATATCTTGGTTGTTGTAAATAATGCTGCAGTGTACATAGATGTGCATATATCTTTTCAAGTCTAATTTTTGGAGAGCTTTGGCTAAATACCCAAAAGTGGAATTGCTTGATCATAAGATAGGTCTTTTTTCAATTTTTAAGGCAATTCCATACTGTTTTCCATAGTGCGTGCACCAATTTACAATTTTACCAACAGTTCCAGAGAGCTTCCATTTCTCCACCTTTTCACCAGCACTTACTGTTTATAGGTTTATTGATGATAGCCGTTCTGATAGGTGTGAGGTGGTATCTGATTGTGGTTTCAATTTACATTTCTCTGATGATGAGTGACGTTGAGCATCTTTTCATGTGCCAATTGACCCATCTGTGGATAATATCAATTCCTCTGGGAACCGGGCCTCTTTTAAAGTTCATGGGCACTATGAAAGATTTCGGATAGAGGAGTGCGACATTCTGATTTAGGTCTCAATAGGCTTCCCTAGTGGCGTGGAGAGCAGACTAGGGGTGAGGAATCAGAGACAAAAGGGATGGGGCTCCCTGCTATCTCCATGTAGTACTCGGACTTCTCTGTTCCCCATATTGCCTCAGTCACCCACCCAGGCCAAGCTTGCATCATGGTTGGCTTGCAACTTAGATTAGTAAATTCATTTCTGTAAGATGTTTACTATCATGTGAAGAGTGTACAGGAACACATTGTGCACATGGATATCAACACACAACAGTCTCTAGGTTTCTCTCTAGCTTGTGACCCTGTGGACTCTTGTCATAGCCCGTCAGCATCTGTGGTTGTCATCATGCGGCCCCCTCTCCTCATTCCAGCCGTGTTCCAGTCACCCCTCCTCAGAGAAGCCTTCCTGGTTTCTTCTTCTAAAGCTGCTGGTAAACTCTCTAATCGCATTCCTTTGGTTTCTTGTCATCAGAATCCTTAGGGCCATCAGGCATTGTCTGGTGCAGTCATTCAGGTCCTGGTTGAGGGTCTGTCTCCAGTCCTGTGGTGTGAATTTCTGTTTGCTGCTCTGTCCCCAGACCTAGGACATGGCCAGACCTGTAACAGGGGGCTCAGTAGCTGTTTGTAGAATTCAGGAGGCTCCACGGTCACACTCAGAATAAGTTCAAAGCCCACCATGGCCTGCTTCAGCTGTTCCTCTGACTACTGTCTACCCATATGTCTTCTTCCCCTCTGTTCTTCCCTTGCTCAGTGTTTTCCAGCTCTGCCAATCTTTACTTGTCAAGCTCCTACCTACTTCCCAGCTGCTACCTTTGCAGTTCTCTCTTCCCGGACGCTGTTTCTAGAACTCTGCAGGCCTTTGCTCAGATGCTACCTCTTTCTGATTTTTCTAGTTAGAGCTAAAGTACTATTGCACCCTCATGCTTGGGAGCTGACGTTTTTGTGCAGAATGGAGTGTTTAGGTGAGAAATTCCTTGGTGCTTGAGGAACAAAGAGGAAAATAATCATAAGAAAACAACCATAAGGTCTGGCTTTCACTAGGCAGTTGATTTGTTCTGAGGGACAACTACCTTTTGCCACCTTTTCAGAGTGAGGTTCCATTTTCACTCCTCCTTTACAGAACAGGGACTTGAGGCTCAGAGACTTAAGTTACCTGCCCAAGCTCACACTGCTCTTAAGTTGTTGAAGTTCATACCTTGTCCATTGGCAACCAGAGCCTTTTTTCCCAACCACAGTGGGCTAGGATGGCTCTGAGGGTGACACCTGAATTAATCTTTGTGAGATGAGCAGGGCCTTCTCGTTCAGGTGAGCTTTGAGACAAAGAGGGCTAGGGAATCCATCCTGAGCAGAGGGATCCTGATGGGCAGAGGCAGTGAGGACAGAGTTATTTAAGGAGGCATGAGAGGGTCTTGTCACCAAGGGCTTCACTACCTGCTGAGACGTGTCTGGGGGAGGGGAGAGTGTATGGTCAACTCACACTCACCTAAGACACATTCTGGCCAGTCAGAGGCTGCTACCCATGTTCTGATGGCCACAGCTGCCTTGTCTTCATGCACTTGGATTTCCTGGCCCTTAAGGTATCTGTGCCTGAGACACATGTGCATCAGTACTCATGAAGGAAAACTGACTGACGGCTCATTGTGGAGTCTCCTGGGAAGTCTGCAAGGGCTTGGGGGACCCAAGTGGGTGGGGAAAGCTGGTCCAAGCCCTGCCATTCCCAGGGCAAGTGGCAACCCCCTTGGTGCCTGCCCCATGAGGTGAATGAAGAAGGCTCTGATCCTCTGTACATGTCCCCAGAAATATGTTCAGGGGTAGCTGACATGGATATAACAGCAATGCTTGTCTCTGAGAGTTCAGTCTGGTGATGGAGGAGAGTGAAAGTTACCATAGACCCTAGACCAGAAGGACCTGGATTCAGATCCCACCTGTTGTGTAGGCTGGTGGACTCACCAGAGCTCCCTGAGCCTTAGCTTACTGACAGTGACATGGAGCTGATGACAATGTTTACCTTCATGGGTGTGGAAGAAGTCATAAAAGTAACAAAATATACAGAGCACTGTCACGAGCCAGGAACTCTATGTTTGCTGTGTGAACATCTTCTCTGGAATTCTTACAATAGCCTATGAGGTAAAAATTATTATACTGATGGGGGAAATCACAGTTCAGAGAATCAAAGTCACTTCCTTGAGGCTACACAGCAGGCAAGCATTGGATTCAAGAGGCTGAATTCAAACCCAGGCATCTGACCCTGAAGCTGGGGACATCTAATCCTTTCACCTGGCCACCACTGCTGCTGTTTCCAGTGTTGGAATTGTCGTATGATAATTTTTTTTATTCCTCCAACCTCCCAGAGCACTTGCCATTTGCCCCACAGTCCTACAAGACTGCCATCATTTGTGTCATCGCCATTGTTTCCACCACTGAAGGCTTTTTCCTTAGCCATGTCAGCCTCCCTCTTGAACCCTGCACAGAGCTCAGTCCTCAAGAGGCCTCAGTGACTCAGGTCTGAGTCTCTGCACCTTCAGTAGTGACTGAGTAACAGGCTCTGATCTCACCCAACAACCCTGAAGCACATAATGCTACTGTGTTTGACTTTCCAGGCACCATTGACTTTCAAGGATGTGTTCGTGACCTTCACCGAGGAGGAGTGGGAGTTCCTCTACCCGGCTCAGAAGACCCTGTTCTGGAAGGTGATACTGGAGACCTGCGGGCTCTTGATCTCACTGGGTAAGGCTTCTTCTCACCTCTGTGTGGAGAACCCACAGCCTCCTCCTTGCCTCCGTCCTCTCTTTCAAGGCCTGGCTGGTGTAGGAGGCCTCTGCAACCACATGCCTCCTCCCCACCATCCCTGCCATGTTCTGGGCTCACCTACTGTAGAAGGACATGGGGGTGTCAGGCAGAACCCAGGGGCAGGATGTCCAGCCCATCCCCATGAGGAACTATATTCAATAGCTGAGAGAAAGCAAGGTTGTGCCCGGCTCTGGGTCTTGTCCTGGCTTCTCTCTGTGAGCATGCTTGTGTGACTGTCTTTTCACAACAGCTTTTGGTTGATAGGCATAGGCACCTCGGTCCTTGCTCTCCTAGAACCTCAGATTTCTTATCTCTTACTTTTCTCTGCATGTTTATATCATGCCTTCTCTGTGTGGTGCTTTTGTGAAGGGAAGTGACCACTTGAGCCCACATGTCTCTCGACTTCTCACCCCAGTGTCCAGCATAGGCTCAGCCGAGGATAGTTATTAAGATTCCACGAGAGGGATCCAAATGGCCCAGCCTGGTTTGCTCAAGTGACCTCACAGCCCACTTAGCAGGCTCATGGATGATGAGAAGATTCTTCAAGAATGGGCAAAGTCAGGCAGGCCCCCAGGGGGCATTTGCCATCAGTGCTACCATCATCTTTGTAAACACCGAAGTTTCAATTACAAGCCTTCTTTGGCCCTTGGTGTCTACTTCTGCATTCTTTGCATCCAACAGCCTAGTGAAGCCCTGATCAGGCGTGAACACTCTGGGACTTCATGACATGATTTTGATGTCATCATTGTCTTTTACTGGAAACCTTCCATTTTTGGTGAGCGAAACTTCTCCCCCATTTTCTGGAGTGATACAAGATTCTCTTTTTAAAGAAATTGATTTCAGAAAAATAAAAAGTAGTTTGGTTTAAAGAGATTTTGTGAGTAACAATTAGTAGTTACAGCTAATGTCCCGTACGCACTGACAACAAATAAGGCCTGTTTCAGGCCATTTCACTGCTCTGCCCATTGAATCTTCACTAGGTCCTGTGAGGTTCAGTGGTTTCCTAAAGCGGCCCAATTCCAAATGCAATCTTCTCCTCTCTGGGGACCTCCTCCCCAAAGATCACAATCAAATTTTGGAGCAAAAATGTATTATGATTACTTTAATTCACTTATATATTATTCAATGTTATGATTATATTTCTAACATCAATTCGGCAAAGTGAATAGTCTTAAGCATTCAGCTAGTGCATGTTTTACTTGAGCACCTACCAGTGTGACTTTCACCAGGTCCACCTTGGGAACATTCCCAGCCCCTAGCAGTCTCCTCTACCCAACTATGTATGTAAAATATGGCCATTGCAGTGAATGTCACAGATAGCTAAAATGCTGAAGTTTAATCTTAACTTAGAAGATGCCCCTTCATGGTGAGATGCCACCCTCTACCCTCCTTGATGGGACAAGCTCTTACCTTTGTGAAACGGTGCCAAGAAAGATGATAGTTGATGTTTTGTAACTGTCCTCATCTATCCAAGTCATGTTGGTTTCCCTATGTCTACTTTTTTTGTGACTTCTGCAGTTCACAAGTTTGGGCATCACCAAGTTGGCCCCTCCCACCATCCCCTGGTCCTGGGCAGTTAAATCCTCCCTTGTATTCCCCCCAACCCCTCTCAGTGGTCCACTTTCTCTTACTGTTGCCCCCAAACAGGGCCTGTGAGCCCTTTTCTCCCCAGTGCAGTGCTCAGCAGGCCAGGCTTCAAAACCAGGCTGCCTGGGGTCGAGTCCCAGCTCAGCTGCCTGTGGTCTGTGGCATGTTCCTGAGGCCAGCCCCATGTTCTGTTTTCTTGCTCCCTCTCCCTGGTACAGGGGTCAAGGTTTTGTCTTCTGAGTGAGTGACAGGTTTCAGTCACCTGCCTGCCTCCAAGTGCTGATGACTGCAGCTCCCACTTGGAGGTTGGTGAAGATCAAGGCCTTCATTGCTCCCTGGACACTGGAATAACCCAGGGGACTTCAGAAACTATTAATACTCAGGCCTTGCCTCAGAAACCTATTTTGATGTGGAGTTTGGTGAGAGCCAGGCATATGGTGAGACTCGGAGAGTGAGACCTACTGAATTAGATTAATTAGAAAACAGCTAGGACAGAGGGTGTCATCTTCCCAGGGTCCTTTGGCTGTGTATGAAAGAGGTGTGCAACTGAACAGTGTTGGGTTCTGTAGGCTGGAAGATACTGTGCATACTGCCCTCTGTAGCCTTTTCACACAATGTTGGTATTTGTGCCTTAGTTTCAGGTCATAGGTCAGCTTTTCTTTGCATTCACAGGAGCACCATCATTCTGAAATCCTCCCTGTCCCAAATGTTGTGAGGGACATCTGCAGTCCTGGCAGGATGCCTGGTGCTTGGAGCAACAAGGTCATCAGAAGCAGGTGTAGACTTGCACACAAGGACACATTGCAGGGGGGTGTACACACCTGACTAATTCTGAGACTTCTTGCTCTAGGGATGAAGATGGGAAAAGGATACTTGAGAAGAAATAGCTGAAAACACGGTGGTGGCCTTGAGGTCAAATGTGGGAACTGGCTGTAGTTTGTATATACTAACCTGATAGTAGCTAATAATAAACTACAAGGCTAACATTGTAAGAAAGAATAAAAAGCCGTGGAAACAGTGGTGGGGAAGGCTAGCATTGCCAATCCTTGCCATTCCTTCTCTCTTTTATCCATGTTAGTAAATGCATTTCCAGACTCCGACTCTTCTTCCAAACTGTCTCCACACCAAACACTGTGCCTATAGAGAGCTTCTTTTTTGTCTTTACAATACACCTTTGTCCTGTGTCTCCATGAACAGGGTACCCTGTTCCCAAACCAGAACTAATCTGCCTGCTAGAGCCTGGGCAGGAGCTGTGGATGGTGAAGAGAGGCCTTGCCCAGAGCACACACCTCCCCAGGGGAGTGGCCAACAGCTGCAGTGGGAAGTCACTGCAGCCTGCAGATCAGGAGGAGACCATGGAAGCTGCTCGTCAGAATCTCCTTGGGGCACCAGTTTTAGTGAATGGCCCTGCCATCTAAGAAGTGGAGAAAGCCAGAAAAAACTTTGAACAAGCCCTCGGTTCTTCTGTCTTCATCAGACCCGTCAGCCAGCTATCTCCAAGTCTAGCTATTGTATATCTCCCATATCTCCTGAGTTGGTCCTGCTGTCCCCTCCCTAAATACCACTTCCAGTGCCATAGTCCAGTGCTCTCATTGTGTCTTGTCTGAATGATGCTAACACTTGGCTCTTGTCTCTCCACATATGCCCCACACCTTCATCCAGCTGTCTCCTGCACCCGCTGTCCCAGCTGCTCACGTTATTCCAAACCTTCACTACCCCCCAGCCACTGAGATCTCAGGCAGTGACAAAATGCATGTTGGAAATAAAGATTGCTTACATGCTAGCTTATCAGCCCTCTCAGACTCGTATGCATCTGATTGCTGCCTGCAGTCTCTATTGTCACTTCTGCAGAAGAATCTCATCCCAGCCATGACCAGTCCCTGCACCTGGGTCCAGGTTGCATCTCCTCCTTCTCAGGAACTATTTTCTTATTTACTTCCTTTGCTCTTAAATTGCTTCTAATTGGTGTGACTGTCTGTGCAGCCAACTTCTTGGAGATGTTTTATTCTTAGAGGAAATGTCTATACTAGATTTCCATATATCCCCTTTACTGTTTCTTATCTTTTCAATTTTTTTTAACCAAAGTGTAATTAACATACCTTAATGCGCTTAAGAATCTTAAAAGTTTAGCTTGATAAATTTTTTATACATGAATAAATCCAAGTGACCTTCATTCAGGTTAAGATGAAAACCTTAGGATGCTCCCCAGGCCACATCACCTCCTACAAAGGTGACTATGATGCTCAAACACCATCAGTGAGTTTTCACTGTTCTTGAAAGGATGTAAATGGAAGGAACCTCACGGTCTGTTTTCTGCCTCTCTTCTATTGATCATCGATTAGCATGTCTATGAGATTTATTCATGTGGTTGCAAATGGTTGGAGTTTGATATTTTCATACTATGAGTATCTCATTGTAGTAACAGATTACAATTTATTCATTCTATTGTTGATGGATGCCTGGCATGTTTCTTTTTTTGGAGAAGGTTGGTGATTGCATCGTGCACTCCACCAGCTGTGTGTGTGAGTTCCTGTTGCCCACCATCTCAACAGTGTGTCTGTCATTTCATTACTCTTTGTGATACATTAGAAGGAATTCTCAGGACCGCAGCACTGAAACCAAGGTACTTCTTTCCTATCCCCGTACCTCCAGCATAGAGATAACCATTTTCCAGAATTTGGATTTATTATTCACTGCTTGTTCTCTGGGAAGTTATGTTATTATCAAATCAATTTCCTTGTAGATGTAGGGCTATTTCAAGTTTCCGTTTCTTTTTGTACCTAAATCAATCTAAATGTTCAATCTGTTACTTTGTAAAATTGTTTTATCATACCTGTGCATATGTATGTATATATACCTACACAATATATTTTGTAGTTTTTTTTTCAAACTTTACAAAAGGATATCCTGTAGTCATTTGGCTTTTTTATTCAGTGTTATGTTCTAATGTTTATAACATATGTTAGCTGTGGTTCACTCGTGTTCATCACCTGTAAAATAGGCTTTTGCATGAATATACCGCAAAGCATTTATTCTCTTGGATATTTACCTTTTTCCAGTTTTTTACTCTTACAAACAGTGCTGCCATGAAAATTCTTATACATGTGTCCTCATACATATGTGCAGGAGTTTCCCTTGCTAATGTTCCTAGGAGTGGAATTTTGGGTAACTATGGACTTAGAACACTAAGATACCCAGTTGTTTTTTAAAGTGGTTATAATGATTTTCACTTCTACCAGCAATGACAGAGAGATGCCATTGATTCATATTTTATCCAGCATCTGATATTGCCAGGCTCCTTCAATTTTGTCAGTAAAATAGGTATAAATGAGTAGCTCACTGTAGTTTGTTTTGCAGCCTTTGTTACTAAGAAATTTGTGCTGTTCATTTCTTTAGTGGCCATGTGGATGTCTTCGTTTTGAAATGTCAGTTCATGATTTTCTTGCTCATTTTTTTATTAAGATGGTTGTTCTTTATGATTTCACAGCTTTTTTGTGTATTCCTGATACCTTTTACCTATCATTTGTGCTGCAGTTGTATTCTAGAATTTAGCTTGTCTTTTCATTTTCTCTAAGGTATCTTTTGATTAAAATAAATTTTTATATTTTGTTAAGTCAGATCAGTCTATCTTTTGTTTTATGGTTACTGTCTTTCATATCTTGCTAAAAAACCTTTCCCTACACCAAGGTCAAAAAGATATTTATTTTCTGCTGCTTACATAAATGTTTTAAAATTTGACTTCTGCCACTTACATTGTAATGAATCTGGAATTAAATTTGCATATAGTGGAAGGTAGACATGCAATAACTTTTTTCCATGTGGGATACCAATTTTTTAGCTCCATTTGTTATATTGTCCCTTCTTTTCCTGCCAATTTGCTCTGCCACTTCTTACATCCATGAGTCTTTCTGAGCATTATTGTTTTCTATTACTAGTTTTTCTTATATCTGTGTCAATACCACACTGTCTTGATGTCTGTAAATTTACTGCCCTAATGCCTGGGAGGGCAAGTTCCTTCTCCTTACTCTTCTTTATTCAGTAATATTCTTGGCCTTTTACTCTTCTATGTAAGTTCTGGAGTCAATCTGTCAAGTTTTATGGACAATCCTGTTATTTAGAGTGATAATGAGCTTATGGATAGATTTGAGGAGAATTGACAACTTTGTTATTAATGTCGCCATTTCTATCGATTCTCTTTAATATCTTGAAGCAAACACTTCAAATTTTTCTAACTAGATTGCCTCTATTTTGTAGTCCCCTAGCTGTTCTTCATGTGCAGTGGACTTCATATGTTTCCCCAGGTCCAACTCTCCTTTGGCAAGGCCCTATTCTGAGAGTAGCCTCGGCTGTCCTCGGTGTCACTCATCCAAATCCTGTAAATAGCACCCTCTCTGCATCTCTGTCTGCATCCTTGCCATCCTCTCATCCCCTAAGTTCCCTGAACATCCAGGATTCTCTCTAGACTCTGTCTCTTTCAGCCTAGGTGCCCTCTCACTTTCTATTTTTGGTAACTTGTCCTGCTTCTTTAGGACTCAGATCTCACGACACCTCTCATGGGAAGCATTCCCCATTGTCTCTCTCATTTCAGCTGGGTTAGATGCCCCTGGTGTTCCCATAACACCACATGATGTCCTTTCTTATAACAAACAACACACACAGAGTGTCATCATTCTCTCCCATTTGGACAGTGAGGTAGGGACTCCACTCTGGCTCCTGCCCCAGATTCTCCTCAGGTTGTCCTTTTAAAGGTGTCAAGAATCCAAGGACCAATGGAAAAATATACAAATCAAAGTTTCAGATTTGTGGAAATCAGTGGCACCATTTCCATCTTCCTTTTCCACTGGCTCAGTGATTTTGTTTCTTCTATGTTCGTATCGCTAATGGGCTTCTCTTGTGTATTGGACTTTTTTCAGGTGACAAAGCAAAATCCAAGACTGAAGAACCTCCTGCTTCTCAGCCAGCCTTGTCCACGGGATGCTTACTCCACAGGTCACTGACTCAAGAAGACTCCAGTGTTTCCAAGCTGGGGCGAGCCACGGAACATAAAGAACCATCAGAAAAACAGGGAGTGCTCCTGTGGACAGGGACAGTCCACTACATGGAAACCCTCCACAGAAAGATAAGTTCTGACTGTGGTGGTTTGGGAACAGGTGACAGTCAGTGCTCAGAGGATTTACAGGTGTGAGTCTCTCCTGAAGATGCTGTTCGTTAGTGTGAATCACACCGATCAAGGAAAGACCCCTTGATGCATAGAAAGAACTACAAATGCAGGGAATGTGGGAAAGAGTTTATGGAGAATCACTTTCTTCTTCAACATCAGTGGATTCACACTGGAGTGAAATCCTATAAATGCGAAAAGTGCAGGAAGGCTTTTCTCAAGAAAGCAGACCTCACTAGACATTACAGCATTAATGTCAGGGGAAACTCCTATGAGTGCTTTGAGTGCAGGAAGGCTTTCAGCTGCAGGTCACACTTCCCAGAGCACCAGTGCATTCACGACTTAGAGAAACATCATGTGTGCAGTGTGTGGGAAGGTCTTCTCCCACCACTCAGATTTTATTCAGCATAGTAGAATCCACAGTGGAGAAAAACTCTTTGAGTGCCAACAATGTGGAAAAGCCTCTTGTGACAGCTCTTCCATAACTTGGCGCACACAGTGTCACTCCAGGGAGAAGCCCTATGAGTGCAGTGAATGTGGAAGGACCTACAGCTATAGCTCAACCCTCACAACCCATCAGAAGAGTCACAGCAGAATGAAATCCTACAAGTGTAAGAGGTGTGGGAAAGCCTTTGACCAGAAGGCAGACCTCAGCCAACATCGGCAAACTCATACTGGACACAAGCCTACATAAAGTCACTACTGTAGCATATCGTTTGGCCAAAGGAACAATGTTCCTTGGCACTTAAGAGTTTATACCAAAGAGAAACGTTGTCCTTTCTCACCTGCACAGTTCATTCCCTGGCCATGGAATGACCTTTACCTGTAACTGAGCCCTTGCACTGCTCAGACTGCAGACCAGTCTCTCCTGATATATGACTTGGGTCTCAGTAGAGAGACCTTCTTTCCACACTTGAGAACTCTGCTACCATATGGCACACAGAGAGTCCTGAGCCCCAGTTTGTCCCAAAGCAAGAGTAATGTGCATTCCAATGGGTGAAAGACCCCCTTCCTTTATGGTCCATGTCTTCCCATCTCAATCTCTGTGTGTGGAGGAGCCTGCTGTGCTCTTGCTGGATAATAGGCAGGCATTGTGAAAACCTCACCCTTCATCTCCATCCCCCCCACACAATGTCCTGAATCGCAGAGATACATGGGTGACTGAGACATGAGCTTTGCTGCTTGATAACACTTGATAACACAGAGGTGTGGTCTGGAATTCTGCTGCTCTGATAATAATGTGCCTGTGGTTCCCATGAGGCATAATGATGAGCAAGGTCAGAGCTCAGGCATAGAGAACAAACAGGCATTGGGAAGAGTGATCTACTAGCTAAGTACTTGGACTTGAGACAATTGGGAATCCAGCACATCTGAGCTGTTTCTATTACCAACTGGGTGACCATGTCTCTTCTCCACAGGCTTCTCTTGTCTGTAAAAGTGGAAAGATGTATATGAAAATGTAAAGCATGAGAAAAGGAGCAGACAGTGATTGAACCATGCAGACCCACAAAGGTTGGAGGATCTGTAGCCGTGGTTGAAGATGGAAAAGAGCATTCTTGGCAAAGGGGACGGCATGTGCCAAGACCCTGAGGCAGGCAGTAGCTGGACCTGTTGCTAGAAACAGCTGAATGCCAGTGTGTCTGGAGGAGAGAGAAGAAGTACAGTGAGATGGAGGGAGCAGGTCTGGATGCACAGGGTTTTGTAGGCCATTGTGAGAAATGTGGATTTTTTTCTGACTCTCTGGGAGGCTGTGGGAGGGATTCATCAGGACAGTGGAATGATCTTATTTGTCTTTAAACCTTCCTTTGCTGTATGGAGAGTGTACTGAGGAGGGTCAAGAACCTAAATTGGGGAGAGTACAGAGGCCACTATGTAGTCCAGAAGTGTGTGTACAGTGGACTGGCCCAGGATGGTGGCATTGGAGATGGTGGAAAGAGGATGACCAGGGATATGTTAGAAGGCAGAGCCAACAGAACATGTGCATAATGCAAATTATAAGTGAGCCCCAGGAAATAACTTTTCCCCTGACTCAGCCCTCAAGAGAGAGCCCTTCACATTCATGTGAATGTGACATATGACCTAAGTTCCAGTTTCTCGACCAGCATCTAGCATGTGTGTTGACAGACAGAAGCTGAAGCTTCCCTTTCTTGGACATGGAAAAGGCAGGACTCCTTCTTGTCACCATGATGGTTACATGGACAGTTGAATTTTCCATGGCCTTATATCTCAGGCTCAGAAAGAGCCCTAGCTCTGCCCAGATTAGATGGCTTTTGGCAGGAGGCCGTATAGGGCAGTAAAGAGACCTGTGTCCCTGCACGCACCATTCTTAGCTGTGCTACTTAGCAGTGGCCATGACTCAAGGCTATTCAGGGACCTTTTGGGTAGCTGGATCCCTGTAAACTGTGTGATCTGACAGCCATTGGAAGCCTCTGCTTCACTGTCTATGAAACAAGAGTGTTAACTGACCCACCTCACCAGGTTGTTGTTCAGGTTAAAGGACAGTGTTGGAAAGTATCTATCATGGTATTGGTTATGTGGATATACTTAAATGTCAGATATTGTTAAAAGTATTGTCACTCTTATTTTACCCCTTGTGCCATCCTATTCCTTCTTCACTGGGAGGTGTGCTGATGAGATTTGCTGGTCAAAATATAGTGGAGGTCCCAATGACATCTCAGCTGATTTCAGCCCTTAGGAAGCTTGATTAGGGGTTCTGGTGACCTCAAGCATAAAGTCTTGGTTCGTCACCAGCTAGAGGAGGTGGGGTGGCTGAAGATGTCATGGAATGTTAGGTGTGCTTTTAGTGGAAATTGAAAACCTGTGCTTGAAATTTATTGATGAAAATTAAATCCCTTGTGAAGGGAGTTTTTAGCCATCAAAAAGTACTGAGTGCTAATTTAGTTCATTCCATACTTACCAGTTGATAATTGATATATTTGGATTTAAATATGTCCTCTTAATTTTTTTTCTGGAGTCAAAAGGAAAGTTTATTAGAAAAGGGGTAACACTCCACAGATGGAGTATGGTCTCTTCTCAGAGGCAGAGAGTGAGAGGGACAGTGAGAGACAATAAAGACACCTGTCCTCTTATTTTGTAGCTTTCTTTGCCTCACTTCTTTTTCTGGTCCTTTTAAAAAAACTTTCTATTAATTATTTACAATCTAGGTTTTCTTTATTCTGGTTTTGAAAGCATGATACTCTGATTATTTTTGTTGTTTAAACTAAAATTTACAGACATATTCTTAAAAAAGCACAGAGTTATAAATATGTTATTTTCTTCCCATCAATATAAGGCACCAATGCACTATCTCAGTGTATGGGTTGAGACTATGCATGTTAATTACATTATTGTAACTCCACAAGGAAATGTTGTTCATGCTTAATCCAAATAATGAGCAGTATGTCAATCCACATGTGAACTCCCCTCTTAGGTCCCCATTCTTTCTACCACTGCCAATATTTCATCTGGGATCACTTTCCGAAGTCCTTAAATATAACCTTAGAATTTTATTTAAGGTATGTTACTATTCCATTATATTTCTCCTTTTTGGCTTGAAATAGTTTTATGTTATACTTTCTTGAGTTTTGTCACACATAGAAATCTAGGTTGGCGGGTTTTTTCTTCAGCAGATCCTTGAATAGGTCCTTCCACTGTGTTCCAGAGCCATAATTATATTGGAGTGAGTGACAACAAATAACTTACTTTGTTTTATAGCCTGTGCTCTCAGGTTAGGAACAGAAATGCTAACGTTAAGATGGAGGAGTCAGAGTTTGGGGTTATCATCCACAGTGTAATAATTTTAACTGTGTATTGTAGGTGGAGTATAATATTGGTAGCTGGTGAATTATACCAGAAACTGGGTAGATGCTCTCCAATCCATTTTTCCCTTTATGGATACTAGCTTCCCTGACATGGGCCATGTAAATGAGTTTTGGGCAATGGAATATAAGTGGAAGTGATTGTGAAATATTTCTTCATTGTTTTCTCATTTGTGCTCCTCCACAGTTTTAGTTTTCCCACTTCCCAAGGATTTAGTTTTCCCTGTGATTTTAGTTTTTCCACTTCCCCAGGATTTAGTACTCTCTTGGCAGCTGTAGGTTCAGGCCGTGGACTTATGGTACATGTATTTTTCACATATTCCCAGGTGATGCTGATGTACTGGTTTGGGAACCACTTAATTAGAGTACCATTTAATGTTAATACACAGAGACTGCGAGCAAGTTACCATCTATTACCTTTTTAAGTCTTTTATTTGTTAATACTTTTAAAATTATTTATTGAGGTAATATTGGTTAATAACATAAATTTCAGGTGTACAACTTTATAATTCGATATCTGTATACTCTGTTGTGTGCTCACCACCAAAAGTCTGGCTTCCTTCCGTCACCATATAGTTGACCTCCTTTACCCAATTCTTCTCCCCACCCACGTTCCCTTCTGGTAACCACCATTCTGTTGCCTGTATCTTTCTGTTTAGTTCATTTGTTATACTTTTACCCTATGATTTCACCTACAGGTGGAACATGAAACAAAAAAGTAACACAAAAACCAATACAGTATTAACCATAGTCACCATGCTGTACATTACATCCTCAGGACTTATTTTTATATTTATTATGTTTTTTAATTATATATTTTTCCTGAGGGTCTGAGAGGTGGAAATGGCTTGCCTAAGGCTACACAGGTAGGGGCCTCCTAATAGCTCAAGATGGGGCTTTGCCCAAAGTGGCCACAGAAGTTTGGGCAAAGTCACTGCATTTGAAACGGTGGAGCATTATTTCCCAGGGACTCTCACGTGCTGTGTGGCCATTGCTGTGCCTGAGAAGGGCCCATCCTTCCCTGATTGGGATGGAGCACTGGGAACTACGTTACCCAGAAGACTATGCTTGTGTTTCGGCGGCAAGCACTCATTCAATGACGACGGACAGGAGTGTGGGGATGTGGCTGTGGCAGGTCTGTGAATCCCTGGGTGGAACTCCCCGGCTGCTCTCAGAACCCAAATGAAGAAGGTGAAACAGAGTAGACCCACCTCAGTGCCTTCATCCAGCTGTAACCCCGCGGGCAGCTCTCTCCAGGGCTGCACCCACGCTTCTTCCTGCAGATGCCTGAGGTGGTATGCCTCTTACATGAGGGAAACTGAGGCCCAGAGTGCAGTCAGCCGAGGTCACACCCTGGTCGAGATGTGGCCTAGACTAAGCTGGAGGGCCCCGCCCGGTCCCTGCTTGGTGCACAGGTTCCGACAGAGGCGTTGCTAGCTGCGCACGAGTGGACCTGCCTTAGGCCCCCAGTCCTGGGACCCAAGCCCCACTGGCTGCAGGGCCCCAAAGTAGAAGATGCTGTTGTCTAGGACTTTCCGCCTTCCCCTCTCCTCCCCTTGAGTGTGGGGACCCCAGAGGGGGCCCACTCTTGGCCCATGCCCCTTGGTGGAGACCAGGGATTGTATGGAGCGCTTCCCCTTTCTGGAGCCCATTCAGATAAGGTGAGCCGGGTGTTCTGGGGACAAGAATTAGCATGCGCCTATGCTGGCCTGTGACACCGAACTAGGAGTGACTGCGAAGTTGCAGATCTACACTATGTCCATTGGGACGAGAGAGCAGGTGGGCAGAAATCAGCCCTACTGAGGAGCTGGGACCCTCTCCTGAGTTGGAGCCATGTACGGTTTGGAGCCAAGGAGGGAGACGGTCTGACTCAGGTCTTCACCGGCGCCCTCTGGCAGCAGAGAGGAAAACAGACCGTGAGGTACGGGTTGATTGTCTCCCTAGTGTTCCACCAACCATAGTCTCCTTTGATACAACCCAGTGATTACTTGTACTTTTTTTCCTGGATTCGATTTGTGATATTTTGTTAAGGGTTTTTCATTTGTATTAAGACTATAGTTTTTCTAATTTGTTGTACTCAATAGGTTTTCAGAATTATGCTGGCCTCTTAAAATGAGTTGGAAAGCATTTGATCCTCTATTTTCTGAGATGATATATTATTGTGGTATTATTTAGTCTAAATATTTTGCAGAATTCAACAATGTTTGATAGCTTCTCAAAGTTATTGAACATATTTTATTAAATTTATTTTTAAATACTTCATATTTTGATGCTATTGTAAAGGACTTTTTTTCAGTTACCATATTACTAGTATATATAAATACAAATAATTTTTGTATATTGGCCTTTTTATCCTGGGACCTTGTTGAACTCAAACATTTAAATGTGGTAACTTTTTAGTGGATAATTTAGAATTCTCAACATAATTGTGTCATTTGTGAATAGACAGTTTTGGTTCTACCTTTACAATCTTTAGACTTTTTTTCCTTTCATCACTAGCACAGACCTCTAGTACAATGTTCAGTAGGAGTGATGAGCAGGAACATATTTGCATTATTCTTAGTACCAGGAGAAACATTCAGGCTTTCGCCATCAAATATTATGTTAGCTGTTGGTTTTTCATAGCTGTCCTTTAACAGGTTGAGAAAATTCCCATCTAATCTTAATTTGCTGAGAATTTTTTTGTAAATTCCTGTTTACTATTATTATTTTTTATTTTTTAAGATGGCTACAAAGATAGCATGAGAGCTCACACATAGACTAGCTTTTCTGGTATAATGGATTGGGTGCAGATAGACATAGACAGCATGCTTTTTTTGGTCTTTTTTCTTTTTTTAAGAATAAAGAAAGAAGTTGATTGGAATGGGGGTGGGACTTGCTAGAGGCTTCCGCTTAAAAATAATTTCCCCCAAACAAATCCCAACACTGTTAAAACCCCAAACAATAAAGTGTCCATGTACCTAAAAAAGCTCCTTTCAGGAAAGGACAAGGGGTAGGATTTTTGTGGTCATTTTCTTGAAGTACATTTTTATTTTGTCCATGTTTTATGGAATAAAAAGTTAGGTCTTTTTATTGCATTAATCTAAAATCAGGAAAGGTGGGTGGAGGATGAGGAGGAAGAGGAGATGCCCCTTGCCCAGCTCCTGAGTAAAGACACTGCACTTGCATAATTTCTGTCATTTTCCTGCCCACGATGCTGGTTCTCTTGTGTTTTGGAGAAGTACAGGTGGGGATCACACACACTCATTGTCATGCTTAAAGAAAAACTGTCATTCTGGATGGAGTGGAGGAAGTTATCTCCTAGCTTGCTACTGTCTTCAGAGAGGGGGTGCGTGGAGGATTGCTAATGCCACTTGTGTTGTTAGGAAGTCTGTTTCTATGACCTGATTTTAATGATCTGTTCATGTGGTATGTGGCTTCAGGTAACAGTGGATTAATCATTGTGTAAATGTTGTCACTGGAATTTGTTGAATCTGCAGGACTAGGCATGATGGGTGTTCTTGCCTGGCCACCACCACCAGGTACTGAGTGAGGAGGACGAGTATGTAATTCACGCAGCACTGTTAGGATTGGGCCAGGGCCTGCCACCTCCCAGGTCCATCTCAATCCCAGGCATGGCAGGCCAAGGGAGTTGGGTAGTGGTCTCATGCCACTGCTGTGTTCTGTGGGCCAGGATCCATGGGTCCCCTGCCTTGGGGAAGGTTCATTGTGTGCATTGATCCTCCCATGTTGAGGTGCCCTTGTTGTTACGGGGGACCTATGGAAGCAGGCAGCAGTGGCAGTGCCCCAGAAACTCCTGGTGGTTTCCCGTTCAGATGGGGACCTGTGTATCATGGTGAAACAAAAGATTGACTGTGGGTCCCATTATGCTGCTGGTATTGTGAGGTGGAGGCTATATGCTGCGGCCCTGAAGGATCCCAAAGAAATCTGGCAGGATGGGACCTCACCGATGGATAGTGCATCATTGAGGGGAATGTTACCCAGCACAGCTGGGGAGGCTGCTGCGCAGAAGGCTTTTGCTTTATTTAAGTGTACAGTGTCTCGCCTTTCAAGAGCTGCACAGTCAAATTCCCCAAATATACACTACACATGTGGCAAAAACCCAGTTGGTCCTCCCAATGTTTTTCTTTCCCCCATAGAATCTATGGTGAGTTCTGTGCAGATTTCTGTGTTTTTACTTAGATAAAGCTAACTTTTCCCGAACCTGTCCTCATGCTCCCCCAAGTGCTGACTCTGCGCTCTTTCCAGCTAGCTGTCAGTGTCAACCCTGCTGCCCCATCTCTCTGGAACACAACCCACTCGGCAGCCTGCACCGCCCTCTCCGCCCCCTGCTCTACTGCACTAGGCGCAAAAATTTTTATCATACAATGGTTTTGAATTCTGTGACATGCTTTCACTACAACTGTGAAATGATTGGGGTGTTTTTTTTTTTTTTTTTTGGTCTGTTAATATAGGTTACATTATAGATTCGATTGTTAAAACCTTGCATTCCTGGCAAACCACACTGTTATGATTTATTAGTATTTATGTATGGACTTTGCCAGATTCAGTTTGCTAACATTTTGTTAGTTTTGTTGTAGCTACACTCATGTGGGTATTGGTCTGTAAGTTGCTTTAATGTCATCGCTTTTGGTATCATGTTTGTGCTGGGTTCATTTAGTTGATTGGGAAGTGTTTGAGCCTTGTTTTGGAATAGTTTGTATAAAATTGGTAGTTTCATCTTTAAATATTCTATAAAAATTCTTACATGTTCTAAGGGTGATCCTCAGCTGCCAGACACAAAAACAAAAAACAAAACAAACAACAACAAAAACAAGACTATCAGTCCTAAGTCCACAGGGAGCTGAAATCATCCTACAACTCAAATGAACAGGAAACAGAATCTCCCTCAGACTCTCTGCCAACACCTTGATGTTAGTCCAGTGAGACCCAGCCCATGTTGAACTTACAACGTACATAACTGTAATATAATTTGTGTTGCATAAACCATAGGTTTGTGGTAATTTGTTAGGATAGCAATAGAAATCTAATATATCAACATTATTCTGTGAGAGTTTCTTTACTTTCTAATGCAAGAATATTTCCTAGACTCATGTTGTACCTTTCCTGCCCCATCCTGGAAATAGCCTCTTTTCTAAGGGATTCTGGTTCTTTTTATTGAAAAAGTATATAAACTAATAACTAGGCATTAAATATACTTACAGCTACTGGAATGCCACTGCTTTGTAGGCTGTCTCACAAGAGATGAGAGATACGTATACGTATAAACACTGAGTTCATTATCTGTATTTAAATCTAAAGATTTCACAAGATTGGGTATTTAAAGACTCATACGACTCCAATGGCATACTCAGATAAGGCTTTTATTGACAGGCAAAGATACCAAACTGTAAGAAAAGGATACAATGCCAAATACACAGTTGATAAAAGAACAAATTGATAAATTGGGCTTTGTGAAAATTAAGAAATTCTGCTCTAAGAAAAGATACTTTTAAGAAATAAAAACTAAAACCATTGACTATGAGAGAATATTGGTAAAGCATATATCAAATGAGGAACTAATATCCAGAATATATTAAGAAGTTGCAAAACAATTCTTTTAGTAGTAGGCCAAAGATATGAACAGATAATTCACTAAGACATATGGATGGCAAACACAGGGGAAATCCTCAATACCAAGTCCTTAGGGAAATACAAATGGAAACAATGAAGTACTACTAAACACCTATGAGAATGGCTAAAATGTGAATGGTCTTTGTCTTACCTACAAAGGTCAGAAGGAGGTGAAGAAACTGGAAATCTAATACACTCAAGAGGAAATATGAAATGGCATAATCATTTAGAACACAATCTGGCAAGTTCTTAAAAGTTATTTATTTTGATCAACTCCGAGCATGACTGTGAGAAGCTTCATGGGCCTGTTCACATTAAGACTGGAGGAAATTATGAAAACACATTTTAAAGTCTCTAGAAATAGTCCTAAGATATACAGCAAATTAAGAAACATTTATTCAAGAAAAGTCTCATTAGTAAAAACAGCTAGAGCCAGTCACATTTGAACCAAGACCACTTCCTCTCTCCCTCCTCCAAACTCAGGGAGATGAGAACTCTGCTCCAGAATGAGGCAGCCAAGAACACAGGGTACCCTCTCCCTAATGCTCCCAGGCTGAGCGGCTGTCTCCTCAGGAGGCGCATGATGCCAGCAATACTTATCCTGCCCCCAGTGTGCTAACTTGGATGATGTGCAACTGCTGGCTCCATGATAAAGGCTACTAGCAAAGTTTCTCTGTGTCATGTTAGGTTGGCTAGGAGACAGCATGCCCTATATTCCGAAGGCCCTTCTCCAGTCTCAACTTTTTGGTGCCCAACAAGGTTAAATTAAGCCTTTGGCTGAAGCCTTTCTTCATGTTCCCTGTATTCATAAGGCCTGTCTGGGTTATGAATTTTCTGTTGCTGAATCAGAGCAAACCTTTGGTTAAAGGTCTTTCCACATTAGCTGCATTCAAGACTTCTCTCCTCTGTGAACTTTCTGGTGTTGAAGGAGGTTGAAACGCTGGCTAAATGATTTCCCACAATCACTGCACTCATATGGCATTTCCCCAGTGTGACTCCTCCGATGCTTAACAAGGCTGGAGCTGTGGCGAAAAAACTTCCCACATTCCCTGCACTCATAAGGTCTTGCTCCAGTGTGAACCCTCTGGTGTTTAACAAGGCTGGAATTCTCGCTGAAGAATCTTCCGCACTCATCACACTTAAAAGGCTTTTCTCCAGTATGAACTTTTCGGTGTTGCATGAGGCTAGAGCTTTGGCTGAAAAATTTCCCACATTCCCTACACTCATAAGGCCTTTCTCCGGTGTGAACTCGCCAATGATTAATAAGGCTTGACTTGTGGCTATAAAATTTCCCACATTCACTGCACTCATAAGGCCTTTCTCCAGTGTGAACTCTCTGATGTTTCATGAGGCTCGAGTTGAAGCTAAAGAATTTCCCACATTCGCTGCACTCATAAGGCCTTACTCCAGTGTGGATTCTGTGGTGCTGAACAAGTGTAGAATTATGCCTGAAGGCTTTCCCACATTCACTGCACGTGAAAGGCTTCTCTCCAGTGTGAACTCTCCGGTGTTGAATGAGGTCTGCGTTGCGGCTAAAGGATTTTCCACAGTCACTACACCCATAAGGCCTTTCACCAGTGTGAACTATTTGGTGTATAAAAAGGTTGGATTTATGGCTAAATAATTTCCCACATTCGCTGCATCCATAAGGCTTTTCTCCAGTGTGTAGTCTCTGGTGCTGAACGAGTAAATATTTCTGACCAAAGGCTTTCCCACATTCACTGCACTTGTAATGTCTTTTTCCGGAATGAAAGGCCTCCCCACTTTCTGTGTTCCTGTGTAACTCTTCACTGTTGTGAGTCACCTGACAGTCAAGGCCAGAGCTGGTCAGGAAGTCCTTCTCATGTTGCCCCGCCTCTTTTCTTACAGGTTTCTCTCCACAGCACAGCTTCTGGTGTTGATGAAAGTTTGTTCTGAACACTCCTGCATCAACACTCTGTTCAGAAGGTGCCTCCTCAATCTCCACTCCACACCAGCAACCTGAGGGTACAGAAATGTTGACGAAGTGCATGTAGTCTTTAGTGGGAGTAGTCAGCCCCCTTACAAATGTGTGTCTGACACACCCAGTCAGGAGACCCTGGGACCACTACAGATCAAGGAGCCAGAGGTCAGCATGAGGAAGGGCCTGCTATATAGTGTTGGACCTGATAGGCTCCCAGCTCAGTGGGGGCCTCATGAGCAGCAAGGACACAGGATGACATGTAGTTCATGAAGGAGAGGCAGTCTCCCCTGCAAATGGCTTCCAGCAGTGCCCAGCTGCTCATTACACAGGAACAAATACAAAAGGGTATGTTCACTGAGAAAAACTGAATGCAACTGAATAGCTGGTGTTTAAGGACTGCAAGGCTACCCATCCCCCTTCAAATAAACCAATGAAAGCCCCACGCATCTTTTCTAGTGTACCCCAGCTGATCCCCAATAAAGGCACTTACCTACAGGTTTTCTCCACTTCTCCCCTGCCTAGTTGAGTTCATTCCCCTGGCATTCCCTCCCAGGTGACCAACCTTCAGCATGCAGTGACTCTGTCTCTCTGGGATGGGTGAGTATAATAAACTTTGTTTATTCCCACACCTCTTCTGTGTTTCCTCTTTGACCACATCTAACTGACTATCTCATAAAAGAATAAAAAGCGGTTGGCATCACAAACAGGATGGTCTAGTCACAAGCGAGGGAGGACTTAGGAGATGCCTCTTAACTGCTTGACTTAGTAACTGGCTGTCCCAGTTGGGCTCTTTCATCAAACAGTGTTACATCAATGTCCTGTGCCAGTTTGAACTGCTTTGTGATGCCTCTCTCAGGCACAGCCACAGCTTTCTGTTCTAAATAGTGAACTTTATCTTTCTAGAATACCCTGTGGCTGTACCCTGAGATCACAAAGAATTTGAAACCAAATTCTTTCCAAGCTATTCTTAAAGATTTCATTCAAAGACATTGGGAAAAGGAGCTGATTGGTTACTGAAAGCAGTTAATACAGGATTTGCAGCTCCTGCTCAGACAACCCCAGTGATGAGGCAGCTGCCGGCATTATTAAACAGCTCAAGATACATAATTTATATAAAGGTCCTCTGACACCACATTCAATTCTTACATGGTATTTCAGGGCTGAAGGTACCCAAGGAGGACAGAGGCTGGAACTTTTAATAAGATTATAAAAGCTTCAGATGAGGAACCTGAAACCTCTATCCCATCTTGGAATTCAGAAGCACTGCCATCACTGAGGTGGATTCTCACGGCCTGGAGTTCCTGATGGAAAAGTATCACAGAGGCCCGCATGCTTCTCCACAGAAACTGCAGCGGTTCATGGATCCACCAGTTCTTTGAACATTCAGACAAGGAAAACCCTAAACACGTTTCTAATTCAGAAGAGGTCCCCTTTGTCACAGAGTCCAGCAGTTGTCTTTGCAGGCACCTCTGATACAGGGTAGTGTTTCCTTATCCACATATCACACCAAAGGGGAGGCCACAAATGGAACTGATCTGACATGCCATGAGAACTCCATTCACCTGACTCTCAGAATCCAGCTCATCACACCCATTCAGCCTACTTCTTTCCCAAAGTGCTGATGCCCCTACTGTCTCAGGAACAAATTACTAGGCAAAATACCCACAAATTACAACCAAAGGAGATATTATTAAAAGAGCCTTACCCATTACCCACAGATCTAGTAGCTCAGGGAACTACTCCAAATCCACCAAAGATATCTCCAGCTTAGAAACTGGCAACCATCAAAGACTCACCAGTGGGGATTCAGCCAGTCCCCAAGGCCTTGTCACACCACTCAGGGACAATCACCCATCAACAACTGGTGGCTCATCAGAACTCGAAATATATACATTTTATAGCTTTACTGGATATAAGAGCCCAAATCACCATCATTCCAGGTGACCCATTCAAACTAAAGGGATATTACAATGGTCTTTATTAAACAGCTGCCCATCTTGGTGACCTCTGATGCTCTTGAGTTTTCCTATTGTAGACAGAATTGCCACTACCTGCCTCCTACAATGCTGGAATGAGCCAGAGTCCCAGCTCTGCTAGGCAGAACCATAAAGTGAGAACCCACAGAGCAGCCCCCCTGGTGAAAGTGGTAAGCACACCACAACTGTGCCTGAAAATTTGTTGTGCTCAACAGGTCCAGAGAGGCAGTCACTGCATGCCAGGGTACTGCAGGCCTTCTGCTGCTTGTCCAAGATCTACTAAAAAGAGAGGCAGTTATCCCTACTGTTTCTCCTTTCGGTAGTACTACTTGGCCAGACTTAAGGCTTCTACCAACAGTGGCACTTAACTATTGATTATCGAAATATCAACGCTCAATTTTCCCCCATCAATGCTCTGATACCTAATGTAATCAAATTAAATGAGGAGCTCCAAAGGGCACCTGGTGACTATTTTGATGTGACTCCCCTCCGCCCCCAACACTTGGCATGCAGTGACTGTCTCTCTGGACCTGTTGAGCACAACAAATTTTGTTTTTTCCTAAGCTTCTCCTGTGTGTCCTCTTGTGGCTGCATCTGACAAACCATCTCATAAAAGAACACAAAACATGGCCACTGTTGGAGAGCACTATAGAGGAAGCAGCGGAGAGGGCCAGGTGCAATACAGAGGAGGCGGGGATAGCTCTGAGTCAGAAATCAGAGTAGGCATCAGGCAACTGAGAAAGAAAAGATGGAAACCCATGGCCTCTTGCCTTGACACAAAACATCAAGGTCCACTGGGAAGACTAATACTATCTGAACCTCTCCATGAGTTCTCACGCCTCACTAGCTCCTCCCTCCAAGTACCTCTTGGCACGGCTACAGTCATGACTTCTCTGGCAGGCATAAAGGGATGTCCCCGCCGCTGCAAATGGGTAATTTCATGGGTCCCAGAAGATGCAAGTCCTAAGGGAGAAACAGACAGATGGGTCAAGTGACCCACCCCATAACAGACCACAGGAAAGAAAATTAAACATTACACAAAGAATGTTGGAGGGTCTCGCAGGAACAATCCAGTCAAGCAGTGGCCATGTTGGTGCCTCAACAGATCCTGTATGTCAGCCAAAGGAAGAGGGCAGAACCTGGGGCACAGAACAGCCCTGGATCTTCACAGTGTCACCAGGCCAGGGAAAGTGATACATTAGGCTGACTGTAAGACTCCTAATCCCCAAGCCCTTTGCCACAAGGATCTGGGGCAGCAAGCATCAAAGCAGCTCAAGGAGAGAAAGCATAATGCACACAGCCCAGGCATGAGCTAAGTGCCCACACAACACCCACTCCAGAACACAGAGAAAGAAATAGTCCCATGATCCAGCTTTGGAGAAAAGCAGAGGAGCAGAGTACAGGCCAGGATGCTGGAGTGGGTTGGGAGGACCTTACCCAGAGAGGCCATCAGTGCGAAGTTCTCCAGCATCACACTGCGGTAAAGAAGTCTCTGGGTCTCATCAAGGAGCCCCCACTCCTCCCAGGAGAAGTAGACAGCCACATCCTCAAAAGTCACACAGCCCTGCCAAGATGGAGACAGTTGAGTTTATGTACAACCGTCTTTCCCAGGACTAGGCATCTCTCCAATCTCTCCAATCATCCTCCCTCCTTCCTTGCTCTTCCCCTCAGAGGAGATAGCAGGCCTTGGTGCCACTGAAGCCCAGCCTCTCCTCACAGTCCCATTAAACACTGTTCAGCCCTTGACAACAACAGGCAGATTGGTAGACAGATGTCATCTAAGCTCTGGGCCTGGCCTGCAGATCCTCACCCTTTTCCTGCCAGACAATTCACCTGGAGTCCTCCAGATTGTGCTTCCCAAACCCAACCAAACAGGTCGCCGTCCTCCCCTCAGCCCCCAATTCAAGGGCCTGGGGCCACCAGTTTACACTCCCTCCCAATGTGCACATCATTCTTACCACACCTCTCTTTATATCCTCAACCCCTCACAGCCACCACCATCCCCTATACCACATCATGCATCTCTTCCTGGCCTCACCATGTGCCAGTGTGCACATGGCATCCAGAGGGTACTAGGGAAATGTGATCAGAATCCCATCATGTACAGCCTTCCAAAGGCCATGACTGCCCAGGGCAACCTCCAGGCCTGCTTTGAAGGCATCCCTACCTGATCCTGATCTTTGTTTTATCCTCAGCCACCTGGAACCACATACAGATTTCAGACACCCTCAACCCTGTTCCACATTTCTGTCACAAAAGTGTCCTTTCACCAGCCTCAGCTTCCTCTGATGCTGACTGGAAGGCCAGACTCACTTGTCTCTTACATCATGCCTACTGATTCTCCCAGGGGGTCCTATTTAATCTGGCACTAATCCCAGGTCCCAGCAAGGGACCCTGGGGAGCTACCAGCTTTACTGTCATCTCACTGCCTTGTTTTCATCTCATGCCCACTCCCCATGGAAACGCTGGCCACCAGCCAGACCCTCCTCACTCCTATACCCTGTCACCATGCCATTGTTCTCCCTCATGTGTCTTTGTGAAGCCTACCACCCCCATCAAGGTGTCCAGCAAGAGATTTGTTCCTCGGCCCCACACTCCCCTCCTTCGCTACCTAATGGCATTGCCACTAGAACTGAACGTGCCCCTGCCAAACCTGACCCATAGCTCCATCCTGGTCCACACACTATCATTGTTGTGGGTGTCGCCAATCTGAACTCTTCACCTGAACTCCAGGTCCCCACTTAACAAATAAATCCACTTACGTGTCTTTAGAACATCTCAGTTTAAGATGGTCCCAAATGACTCCTGACATCCCCACTGAAAATTACTCTTACCACCAACTTTGACAACTACAAAGCCACACACCTCAGAGTCACCCCTGACTCTTCCACTTCTCTCCCACCCTCCACATCAGAGTCCACTCAGACCTACTTAAAAACCAGCCAGACTCCAACATGTCTCTAACCTCCACAGCCACTGCTCTGGTCCAGTCACCACCAACACTCACCTGGACTATTTCAGTATCCTCCTCCCTAGTCTCCCTGCAATCCAAGAGTCTGCTCTCTACTCCGTAGCAGAAAAAGCTTGTTAAGTCAGGGTCAGATCACTTTCTTCCTCTGTTCCAAATCTTCTCTGGCTCCCACCACCTTAAGAATAGAGGCCCAGCTCCTCAGGCTGCTATTCCAGGTCTAATTCCTGCTTCCTGCTGTTTCCACCAGACACAAAGAAGACCTAAGGCTGCCTGAGCATTCTCAGCTCAACCTCACCTTCAGCATTTCTTGATCACTGTGAATGTAGTATCTTCTAAGTGTCATGCCACTGGTGGCCAGAAATGGGAACCAAGCCATGTAATCGCTGCTCTGAACTCAAGGCCCTGATCTTGAGTGAGCACCTTCCAGGAATCTCAGATGGAAGGGTAGGGAGAATAACATGCAAAGAGTCCCAGAATACCTGGGAGCTCAAGCAGGTGGGAGTGGAGGAGGGGACACCTTCTTTTGTCTTTGCATGATCTGGAAGCAAGTCTGCAGCCACAGGAACCTATGGAAGAGCAAGACCATAAGAAGCAGGCAACAATGTTAGGTCCCAAAGGTTCATCCAAGCCCCCTCACACCAGCTGGGCTTCAGTCCTCGGTAATGCCTCTTACCAGCTGTGTGACCTTGGACAAGTACTTGACTTCCCTGTGCCTCAGTGTTGTCAACTGTAAAATGGGGATGATAATGGGGCTGACCCAATAGGCCTATTGTTTGTATCAAACTCATTCCTATGTGCCAAGTATATTAAGTATTGATTCTTCCAGCTCTCATAATGAACACTTCTGTCAACATTTTCAGTGCAAATGATCTGGTAGGTATTGAAGATGAAGGGGTTTTTATATGCCTTTTAACTAACAAGATATGATGGTTAAAATGTTTGATTTTAATCAAATGCTTAGCAGTACATTAAGATTTCAACCAATTACTAACTGCTTATGTGATTTTAACTATCCATGTAACTTTAATCACCTATGTGTATACACATATATGTGTATATATGCACATGTACACATACATATTTTTATTAACTAGTGTCTAAATAAATACTTCATAAAATCACAAGTTAATAAAGTGAAGGGTTGGGCCTGAGGAAACTGAGTCGATACTAGTCCTGTTGGCAGCTTGGGTGCCCACTACACACTCTCCTGAAGGCAATCCTGCTGCCTTCCAGTGGAACAGTTGCTCATCCCTCCTGCCTTGAAGACCGGGGAACTTGTGCCCCAAAGGGGCTGCTCCACTATACCGGCTGACCTTTCCTTTTCTCCACAAGGAGTGGACATGAGGGTCTGCTGAGCCTGTAGTGGCACATCTATACCACTGAATATCTCAGTCTCCATTCCCATCCTGGGTCTCACACACTATGACCCTCCATTCATACACACACCAGCCAGAACCACTGCCCACCATAGAAAACCACCCCGTGGAGGCAGCCCCACCCTCCAGACCCAAATGAAATAAGAACTTTAAGATTCTCCCTCCTAAATGAGTCACAGGCCTTGCACTGGTCCTTGCACTACCTACCACCCCTTGGATATCTCCAGCCCTCCCCGGAGACCTAGACGCGAGTGAGCAAGGTACCAGTGTGACACCACCACACTGGAACATCTCAAGGCTACCAAGTCCAAAATCCATCTCCTAATCTTTCTGAAGCCTGCTCCCTGCGCTGCTTTCCCCATCTCCATCCTTCCAGATACCCAGGAAACAGACAAAAATGCAAACAGAAAAGGGATGGTCCTTCATTACCTGTCTGCTCTGTTTTTTAAACGCCTCCCAACTCTTACTATTCCTTCCCGCTCTACTGCCGCCAGTCCCCACCAGAATTCTCTATTAGTCTCTTGCAGTGATGTCCTTGAGCAGGGGATGCTCACTCAGGGCTTTAGGGTCTGGGTAGGTTGAAAGCGGTGAGGGCCAAGGGGGACACGCACTCACCTGAACCGGGCCCCCCAGCGCGGCCGCCGCCATCAGACCTTGTGCACGGAGCGGGGCCGGGAGCCAAGGGCCAGGTCGGGCCCCGGGTACCCTGTCCCCGACCTGGAATCGGGTCGCCCGGGCGCCGATGCCGAGCCTCGGAACCACCTCTGTGCAGCGGAGACAACACCTCCCCGCTCTCGCGTCGTCCCTTCTTGTCAGCCCAGCAACAGTTTTCAGGAGCTTCGGCTGATACGGAGGGACCCCAGAGACCCCCACATCGCTGCCTCTGAGGCTCCACCAAGAGCGCCCGGAGTGTTTCTCACACACGGAAAGGGCCGTTTTCATTGGCCGAGCACTGACGCCTCCGGGCGCCGCGCCTTCTGGGTAATGTAGTTCCCATAGCGCCACGCACAGAGAAAGTGGGGAGAGCTGCAGAAGAGGTGGTGGAGGAGAAATAAGGGTCCACAACTCCGCCAGACACTCATACAGAGACTATCCTTATTGTCGATGGACCTGGACATCAGTTCCCTTGTGCAGCTGAGGCTCTAGTCTTTCCTTTTCTTGAAGTACCTAAAAACCATCTTGAGAGCCACAATAAAGTGGTTTCTTGGATGCAACCAGCCAACCATTACCAAATTCCCCCTTCCAAGGGGATGCCCAGTGTCAAACACACAGTGATAAGCAATACCTGAAGTGAGAAAAAACTAAACAGCTGCTACTCCTGGGTGAAATCTATAACTCCATTCCTGAAAGCCCTCCACGTTTTGTTTACTCCAAAGAAGAAAGAGGCCTCCCTTTGGCTACTGGAGAGCACTAGAGAAGAGAACGCGGGCTACGTGTCCCCAGTGGCATCGTGTAGGTTGTGCGGGACTTCAGGGAGCTGCTTAGCCTCTCCTTGATTTTGTCCTGGTATATACAATGAGGCTGACCACATAAAAGATGCTAACTGATGATGGGGAGCATGTTACCAACCCTGAGGCTAAAACTGAAGGGCGGGTAACAGAGAAGACTCAGGCTCTTGTCTCTCTGGCCACCAATGTGCTCTAATCCACCGAATCTAGCAAATAGAACCTGATTTGTTTTGAAATTACCTTCTGTCTGATGTGTGGAGAATGAATTAAGGTAGAGCAAGACCTGATGTTGGAGGCAGGACGGAGGCTATAGTGTAGTCCAAAATGTGTTGTGGGTAGACTGCCCCAAGGGAATGGAGTTGGAGATATTGGAAGCAGAGATGACGACGGCACATGTGAGTGGTGGGAATGATGAAGCAAGGCTCAGGTAATGACAGTCCCCCACCCCCACCCTCTGTGTGGGCTAGCAGGGCTTTTCCTGTTCTGATTTCTTAGTAGGTGCCCAGGAAACACGTGTAGAGAATAAATCAAGCTGAAGGCTGGTGTCTCTGAGACAAGACTCATCCCTGTCCTTATATCAGTTACCTGAAAATATGAGTGATTTATCAATTAATAAATTAGCCTCCTCTCAATGTATGTTCTGCGGTTGTGCATGGAAAGTCCATCATTTTAACTCCATAAGGAGATATATTCGTGTTTTACACAGCAAATGAACAGTTATTTTAATCAAAAGATGTCCATCTCTCAATCCTCATTCTTTCTCTCATTGCAGACCTTTCATTTGGGTTCAGCTTTCTTTAGACTTGAATATTATGTTTAAATTTTATTTCCTGTGGATTTCTTATCCACTGAATTCCTTATTTTTGCCCTCAAATAGTCTTATGTTACAATTTCTTGAAAGACATTCTTACTGCATATAGAAATTTAGTTTGGAGGTTATTTCTTCTGCACTGACTTGTTCACATAATTTGGCCCACATAATTGCCAAACGACATTTGGTAAATCACCTTTTTCAGATATTTGTAAGATACATAAATGAAATGGCATACATCTCTGTATACGAAGTAAGAAATATTGTCCTGTAAAAAAAAAAAAGAGTGTTATTCACTGGCTTTGACATAATCCCCGATTACACAGGCAGAACTGTTTTCTAAGATAACCGGAGACACAAGCGTTGTCCACGGACTTCAGCAGATCCCAGCATCCCCACTCCATGTTTCACTTGGTGTCCGTGTCTAGAGTCTTTTTTCTCTCTTGGTCCTGATCCAAAATGCCGATGCTCACAAAAGTCCTCTAGAGCTTCAGGTTGCATGTGTTTACTTGCTAACAACATACTGTTTACGAACTTCCAGCTCTTAGAGGTCGCAGCGCGATCAGCATGCGTGCGCCCACTCGGTTTTCCGTGAGCATTCTTGGCACGAAGCAGCTTGAAACAACACGTTCCTAAGCGTTTCTGGGGCCGCGCCCCCTGGCCACACAGCCGCGGCCTCTCGCAAGCAGAACGAAGCCCCGCCTAGTCTCGAACCTACGGGCGCCCGCTCCGCGGGTGGCCGCGCCCTGGAGGTCTCGCGCGAAGTGCGTCCCCGGCGTCGGTCCCGGGGCGGCCACGTGACCGCGAGCGGCGGCGGCGTCGGGCCCGCGAAGGGAAGGGGCGTTCCTGACCCTGCGGCGATGCGAGGGCGGGACTTCCCGCTCCCTTCCCGGGCCGACATTTTGTTTGCTTTTGGTTGACTCACGACATCCGGCTCCCCGACGCGGGGTTAGCCCGGAGGGCACGCCAGGGGGAAGCGCGTGAGGAGGCGGTACTTCCGTCCCCAGAGGGAGGCCTGAGGACCGGCCGTGACGCCGCCCAGGTGACCCAGCCGCCCGAGCCGGACTCCTCCCCGCTGTCTCCCGCGAGTTACCCCCTTTCTTCCCCTCAGGTTCTGATGGCGGAGGCCGCGCTGATGGACCCGGCGCAGGTGGGTGCTGCCCCCGGCTTCTCCGCCCTCCTCCGTCTCTGAAATCTAAGCCCTCGAATGAGGGCCCCCGGGGGGCCCTGTATCCAGACGATGGGGGCGCTTGTGGCTGGACCCCATTTCCGACCGCCGGTATGATGGGCTACCTAAGGGTGCCCAGAGGGGCCAGCATGTGCGAGGCTTGGAAGTGCGACCCGGCCGGAGCGTTCGGGAATCCTGGGGCCTTGGCAGGTGACAGGATCAGAGAGTGCAAGGGGCCCCACCCGGAATGTCAGCCGGAGCAGCTGTGCCTCCTTTTTGGGGGTGAAGGGAATCATGGAATGTTCTGAACGAAGAGGGCACGATCGGAGGGTATCAATTCCCTACACTGTTATGAGGAGAGCAGACTTGGAGTGGGGATGGGGAGATGATGAAGACAGTGAGGCACAGGAAGAGAGAGACCTGGTCTGAGGTAACAGCTGTTAGGTGGCCAGGCACAGAAGGTAGAGCGCCCCAGGTCTTTGTGTCAGGGCAGGAGGAGTGAACAGGCATGAACCTGTGAGGCCCCTTCCTGATTTCTTGTCTCACAGTCTCCCTCTTCCCACAGGTTCCCATGGACTCGGCGGTAGTTATGGATCCTGTGCAGGTGAGGGAAGGATATCTGTGCTCTCCTCCATCCCATCCCCATCCCAACCACATGGTTTGCAGGATTGTGTAGTCCTAGAGCACTTTACTTGTACTCTCTCAACTCTTCAGTGTGAAGACCCTGGAAAAACCTCAGCCCCAGAGTTCTGAGTCCAGGCCAGGGTTTACATGGAAGAGTTCCCATTTCTGGTAACCATTGGAATAAGGTGTAAAAGGTTGTTCAAGGCACAGGAATTAGCATGTGCGAATACTTGGAGGTGAGACTGAGATGAGAGTGTTCATGAAACTACAGGTGTTCACAATGTTTGGTAGGAATCAAGTGCAGAAATTGGGCCTGAAAAGCCCAGCTGACAAGGTGGGCCTCTGTTCTGAGGGTGGTGTAGCCATGGCAGATGTGGAGCAGAGGAGGGGGGTCATCTGATCCAGGTTTTACGAGGTGTCCTCTGGATGCGAAGTAGAGAGCAGACTGTTGAGTGTTGGGGGAGTTGCAATGGAGACCAGGGAGGAGGCTGCATTAATATTCTAGGTGGATGATGATAACAGATGGGCCAAGGGAAAACTGACTGGATTAGATTTTCTGATGTGAGAAAACAAGATAACCGCAAGGTTTTAGGCCTTTTCAGCTGAAAGGGTAGATGTTCCATTGGCGGAGGTGGGCAAGTCAGTGGTAGCAGTTACTCAGTGTGGATGTCAGGAGTTTATTTTTGACCATATGAAAAGTCTGAGATGTTCCAGAGATTACTGCATGTTGTCAAGTGAGCTGCTGGACACATGACTGAAGTTAGGATGAAGATGTCCAAAGGGTAGATGATGGCATATAGACAGATTTAGGATAGAGAATCTACACATTGCAGTGGCAGTGCATTTAGTGAGCTGAAAAAGTGATGGATGCTGACCAGGTTGGGGCTAGAGTTGTGAAATGCAGAGTGATCCAAAAGAGCAATGTGCATGTGCAGAGGAATGTGAACTGATGGCCCGTGGGCCCTGGTATCAGGGGTTTAAGGAAGAAAGGTGAGCTCAACTTTTTGGTTATCTGGTAAGCATGATCTTAGCAACCCCCACGAGACTGGCTGCTGGGAGAGAGGTACAAGGAGGCCCTCCATTGTCAGGCGCAGAGCTTCGGTGGTGTCTTTTTGCCCATCTGCCTATTGTTGCTGTAAGTAGGCACAGTGACCAAAGGGTCATGAGGACAGAGCAGACCCCATGACACCTGGTCCTGGTATTTCCTCTGAGTTGAGTTAGGTAGGAAGAGGGAGACCTGTGGGGGCACAAAGGGTGTCCTTAGAGAGGCTGCTCCTGGACTTAGCTCTCCCCATTGTGGCAGGGGCAGGTGACGTTTGAGGATGTGGTCGTGTACTTCTCCCAGGAGGAGTGGGGGCTCCTGGATGACACTCAGAGGCTCCTGTACCGCGACGTAATGCTGGAGACCTTTGCGCTTATGGCCTCACTGGGTAAGGCCCTCCCACCTGCCTCAGTGTCCTGGCCTGGGCTCTGCCCATCCCTGTTTCCCAGGGGTAGCCTGGCCCTTCCTTTGTCAGAGCCATGGGCATGCCTTCCTCCCCAGTTTCCTGGAGTAGGTACTGCAGAGGCCAAGTGTGCACTGCCACCTCTGACTCCTGAGCAGTCCCAACACCTACTGCCCTGAAGGTTGACATAGATAGACCTAGGATTGAGGGCTCTTATAGTCCCCCAGTGGATCATATCCAGCTTGTCTTCAACCTGACTGGGTGCCTCTGTCCCAGCAACCTTGTGCCCCAGTTTCTTCTCCCATCCTCTAGCTGACATTTCAAGTGGCCTTCCTGTGTCGGGAATTTCAGGGACCAGTATAATCATTACTTGCTGAGACCACTGGAATTTTTATAACATTTTGTTCTCTTCTTTGAGGGATGGTTGCCCAGACCAGTACTGCCCATTTACCTTTTTGGTCTTTTCCTTAGGATATGCATCTTCCGTGTCCCATGCAGTTGCCTGCCTGGAGCTGGATGGCAAAGCCCAGGTATCTCACTGGACAGTCATGACTCCGGCCATGACCAGAGAGAATCAGGGTAGGCATGGCCCTGGTGAGTAAAGCTGAGGAGAGGTGTCATGCTGGAACTGGGTTCCTATCATTCTCTAATCTCACTGTGCCCACAGTTGTAGTGCCAGGGCCACTGGCCACACTTCATTTCTATCTTTGCTTTCTCATTTACACCCTTGTTGTGTATGCTCTGGTATTTGGCCTCTGGCTATTCCCTACCTCTGTCTCCATTTTTCACTTGTTCCTCTCCCCAACTGCTCCCCAACATTGGTATGTACTTAATGTGTCATGGGAGGTATGTGGACCCCAAATAATCCTTTGATATCGACGATTCAGTTGTTTGTCTTCAGGGACAACCTCTTTTACACAGCTCTCATCTGTCCCCAGTAGCCAAGGCCTCGTTGAAATCGTTTATCGATGACTTCATTGGAGCCGCTGGTTTACCTGGGCTGTATACCTCATTTGTGTCCTCTCCCAGTCAAGGCCTCTTCCCTTCTGTGACCTATAGATGCCAAATGTTGAATAGCAGCCCTTTACACCTTGAACTTGGGCCTCTGTCTTGACAGCAGTCCTGTGACCTTGCTCTTAGTACTCGTAGACACGTGTAACAAGACCACCCCTCCCCCAGTGTCTGTGTGTACTTCACCAGCATTTGTCTGATTTCAGGGTGCTGGCGTGGAATGGAAAAAGAAGAAATACCTTTTAATCAGAGGGTTTCCATAGAAGGTATATCACAAATCAGGCCTCCCAAAGCAGTCCCTTCAACCCAGAAAGCCCACCTATGTGAGACGCGTGGCCCAGTCTTGAAAGACACTTTGCACTTGACTGCACACCAGGAAACACATACTGGGCAGAAACCATACGGATGTGAAGTGTGTGGGAAACAGTTCTGTTCCAGTGCAAACCTTCACCCACAGAAGCAGCACAATGGAGAGAAACCCTTCAGAAGGGATGAGGGCCAGGACTTAATTTTGAACAGCTGCCCTGTCCAACCATTGGAAATATCCTTGATGGCTGGGGAAGGTTGTAAAGACTGCCCAACTAACTCAGAGATTTTACAGCACCATGGTCTTCACAGTAAGTGGAAGCTGCAGAGTAACACCAAGTGCATGGAGGCATTTCACAGTGGACAGAAGCATTACGAATGTGGCGACTGTGGCAAGGCCTTTAACCGCAAAGACTCACTTGTCCAGCACCAGAGAGTCCACACTGGAGAGAGGCCATACAGGTGCAGCGACTGTGGGAAAACCTTCAGCCGGAAACCCATACTTGCTCAGCACCAGCGCATTCACAGTGGAGAAATGCCCTATGAGTGTGGTATATGTGGGAAGGTGTTTAATCACAGCTCCAACCTTATCGTGCACCAGAGAGTCCACACAGGAGCAAGGCCTTACAAATGCAGTGAATGTGGGAAAGCCTACAGCCACAAGTCTACACTTGTTCAACATGAGAGCATCCACACTGGAGAGAGGCCATTTGAGTGCAGCGAGTGTGGGAAATACTTTGGCCATAAGTACAGACTCATTAAGCACTGGGGCATTCATACAGGGGCAAGGCCTTATGAGTGCATTGCATGCGGGAAGTTCTTTAGTCAAAGTTCTGACCTTATTGCACACCAGAGGGTTCACAATGGTGAAAAGCCTTATGTGTGTGGTGAGTGTGGGAAAGCCTTTAGCCACAAACACGTGCTTGTCCAACACCACAGAATCCATACTGGAGAGAGGCCGTACAAGTGCAGCGAGTGTGGGAAAGCATTCAGACAAAGGGCTTCCCTCATTCGACACTGGAAAGTGCACACTGGAGGAAGGCCTTAGGCTAGCAGGGCATATGCCACCTCCTCATTCACCATGGTGATTAATGCCACAGAGAAGCTCTGTGAGTTGCCTTTGAAAGAACTAGAAATTGAACTCCATTCATTTGAACACCTACCCCAATGAGATCCTTCTGAAGTTCAGCACCACGAGAAGCTTTCTGGAGCAGTGTTGCACTTTGTCACCTGCCCAGGGCCCTTGCCAGAATTCTACCACTGCCAGTCTCTCTGAAAGAAGCCACCAGTCTTTGCAATGGCAGGGTCCTCAATTGTGCATAAGTCACCCAGCACACTTTGGTAGGCAGGCCTGTGCACCTCCCCACCCCCAACATCCTGAACCCATTGAATATCCTCCCTATTTCCTATCCCCACACCCAGCTGGTTTAAACATAGGCATGACCCAGTTTGGGCCTGAAGGATGTAAGGTTTGTTTTGCTGGCTCCTTGCAGGTAAGGTTCACAGTTTTTGTGGACTTTGGTGGTCTCACACAGCACTTCCAATAGATTTGTCCAATCTCCAGGTCACCTAGCTTGGGTGCCTCAATATTCTGGTTTTGCAATAAATTCCTTATTTTTTAAACTACCTTTAATCTTGGGGTTCCATTGACTTTGTGGATTGTGGTGTGAACAGAAATGGACTCTGCCAGCACCAAGGCATGGAAAGCTGTTGTGAGAGCGCCAACTTGTGTATCAGTGGTGTGAATAGAACAGCTGTTCTAGTTTCAGCCTACCTCACATTGCTGCTCAAGGCCTCATATTTCCCAGCCCTCTTAAGGACTTGACCTCCTGGGACCTGCCAGCATCCCTGAAATCTATTCAGTAAACAGACATCACTGTCCCATAAAAAGACTAAGTAGGAATCATAATTAGCACAGAGACACTGATTAATAGGGAGTTTGGAGACTGCAGCAAACTGTAGGGAGTGTAACTCTTCTAAAGGTTTAGCCACAACATTTCCGTCACTGTAGCTTTGGTATGAGGGCTTACAGAAGTTCTCCAGGCTCCCATATTTGTGTCTCACGGCTATGGTCACTGTCAAAGCAATCAGTCCAAAGAATTTCTGCAATAAACTGCATATACTTATAGTGTACAATTTGGTAAATTTTAATACATGTTTGTACTTGTAAACCAAATTTTATTTCCTTCATAACCCTCTCACCTATACTCTTGTACCCACTCATCTTGCTTTCTCTTACTAGGTTTGTTTGTATTTCCTAGAATTATACATGTATATACAGAGAGAATAATTTAACACTTTACATATCTGGCTTCTTTGACTCTGCATAATTATTTCGTAATTCATCAATGTTCTGTGCATCAGTAGTTCATTCCTTAGTATGAGATTTTTTTAATTGGCACACCTGTATAGGGCACTTAGTTTGCAAGGCAGGAAGTTCTGAATGAGTGGTGAGTGCGACAGCCTAGGACATTACACTGCTGTAAGCTTTATAAACACTACACTGAGACCACTAAATTTATTTTTAAAAACTTGTAATTTCCTGAATAATAAGTTAATCTTACTGTAACTTTTTAAATTTAATTTTTAAAAAACTTCAAATATAATAACAGCTTAAGACAAAAAGACAAACATGCTGCTGTACAAAAAAATATTTCTTTATATCCTATAGGCTTTCACTGGAAAAAAAAACAAACTTTTGTTAAAAAACTAAGACACATTGGCCTCGGGCTACATAGGGTCAAGATCATATCACTGTCTCCCATCTCCACATCTTGTCCCACTGGAAGGTCTTCAGGGCCAGTAATACACGGAGCTGTTATCTGTGATGACAGTGCCTTCTGGAATACAACCTAAAGGACCTTCCTGAGGCTCTTGAGGTGTCCGTCTTCTCAGAAATATGCCCATAGTGGTTTGCTTTTATTTTTTATTTTTTTGTCATAGGTTAGCTTGTAAGCAGGTAATGCACCATGTATGTTCAGTTAAAACCTTTTGGTATTGGGGTCCATGCTTTCAAACTTCTTAAGGAGCTTCTTGAGGTCTCCCAAAAGGTTCTGCTAAACCCTTCACTGATTTTTTTTTTTTTTTTGAGGGAAGGGATTCTTTTGCAGCATTTTTTGCACTTGCCTCATCAGCTTTGTGCTCCTGCTCCAGTTCTAACAACTCATTGGTCATTTCCTCAGGAACCACCTTCAGGAGCTCTTCAATGTCATACTCATTCACACCCACGGTATGGTTGTTTGCCATCTCAACCACAGCCTTGATTTTTGCAACTTGATTCTTGGCAAATCCTTTGAAGTCACAGACGAACCTCTTGAGTGTCTTTGAGATGCTAGTCACACACTCTGGTGACATCGCTCAAAACCCAAGCAAAGTTCCTGACGTAGTTGTGGGTGTTGTGATCTGCATCAGCATCTTCTCAGTGCTCTCCTGAATTGCAGCAATAACCTGGACAAAGGTCCTCATCAGGTAGTAGTATACAGTGTGCATAATTGTATGTTACATACAACTAGCAGGGCAGTTGGTTTGTTTACTCCAGCATCACCACAAACATACAAGTAATGTGTTCTGTTTTGACATTTATGGCTACAATATCACTAAGCAATAGGAATTTTCAGCTCTTATAATATTGGACCACCATTATATACATAGTCTGTTGACTGAAATGTTGTAACATGGCACATGACTATTCACTATAGTTTTGAAAAGATTTTTGCATCTATGCTAATGAGGGACATTAATTTTCTTTAATGCTTAGATTTGGTTGGAATAATGCTGGCTTTACAGAATAAGTTGGTTAAGTAGTCCCTGCTCTTCAATTTTCTGAAAGAGTTTGTGTAGAATTGGTATCATTTCTGTCTTGTTTGGTAGAATTTACCAGTGAACTATCTGGGCCTCAAGTTTATTTCATGGGAAGGTTTGTAACTATAAATGTAATTTCCATAGTGGATATAGAACTATAAAAATTTTTCCTAGAGTGAGCTTATGTGGTTCTAGTCTTTCAAGGAGTTTGTTTATTTTATTTAAGTAGTCTAATTTTTCAAACTATTCTCCTATTATTTAATACCTGCAGAATCTGTAGTGGTGCCATCTCTCTTATTTCTGATAGGGTGATGTCTATATTTCTCATTTGTCCTTGATCATTTTTCATGATTGTATTCTTGTTTGGTGGCAGGTTCTGCAGATGTCAACTACATCAAGATGGTTAATAATGTCTACATTTTCTGTATCCTTATAGTTGTGGAGGTTGGTGTTGATCAGTTATTTGAAGAACATTGTTGACAACTTTGAATATAAAAGTAGATTTGTCTGTTTCTCTGTTTAGTTCTATCAGATTTTGCTCTGTATATTTTGAGCCTTTTTATTATGTGCACAACCATTTTTTTTTACTATATTTCCACTTAATGAATAGACCTCTTTATCTTAATATCTTTTGCTCCAAAATCGACCTTGTCCAGTATTGTTCACGTGATATAATTTTGATTGGGCACTGAATTTTGCCTTTTGGGGATACTGAACTCTTTTGTATTTCTGTAGATATTCTTGATGATTTTGTTGTTATTGTTACATGGTTAAGTTTCTTGGAAACAATATGACATTTTAGGGTCTTGACTCTAAACACTTTTAGATGAAACTATTGCAGTATTCATCTTAAGGCTAATTTTTCCCTCCCACCGCTGAGACACAACCATTTTACATTCTCTGCTTGATGCTTTTTTAAAGAACTATGAGGCTTCCCACTCAAGCCAGTTTGAACAAGGACTATTTCATTCTCTGAATGAGCCTTGGAAATTAACCCATTTAATCCATTCAGGTGTTTCTGTACCCATCCTCTGGTGTTTTCCTACATGCACGTACAGATTAGTACTCAGCTCAGTACTTGAGACAACTCTCCATATTTCTCTGAAGTTTTTTCTCTCCTGTACTGTGTTCTGTGGACTCCAGACTGCAAGTTCTGTCTCTTTAACTCAGGGTGACATTTGGAGGCGGCCTCAATTCCTGAGGCAATAGGTCATTGTTGTTTGCCTCATGTCCAGTGTACTGAAAATCAGTCTTATATACCATTTTTTGTTCAAGAAAACCTATGAACTACACCTTCCTCAAAAACAGATGCCTTGAAAAATTAGTAAAATTGATGATAACTTTCAGCCACATCAGAAAAAAAGACAAATTACATATGACAGATATGAGCAAGTAAAGAAGGTATAGCACTAGATATCTTTGAAATGTAATGAATGGATAGTGTGTGATTATTTCAAAGAACTCGTTTACAGTAAATGGGAGATTGGAGGACAAAAATTGACTGAAAGGTACTAACAAGGCTCATTCAAGAAGCAGATCATCTGAAAAATCCTTTGTTCTTTCAAGACTATTAGTATTTCCAGATTACTATTTTTGTAAATGTAAGAAGCTGTCTCACTAAAAACTTCAGGCCAAGATGGCTTCACTAATGAATTCTACCAAATATTTAATAATTATTTGATTCAACAATTACTATTGAATCAAACTCTTTAAAAAAAAAAAAACATGGAACACTTCCCAACTAATTTTGTGAAATCAATATTACCCTGATAGCAAAACCAAGTAGGGAGAGGTCATGAGACCTGTACGTCCAGCCCTAAACCCCCAACCTTGTCCTGTGCATCCTTTCCATTTGGTTGTTCCTGAGTTGTATTCTTTATAACAAAAGTGGAATCATAAGTATAGCACATTTAGTGAGTTCTTTGAGTTAGTCTAGCAAATTATTTATCCTGAGGGGCTAATAGGAACCCTTGAAATGATATAGCCAGTTGGTTAGAAGTGCAGGTGACTACCAGCTGACATCTAAAGTGAAGGCTTTCTTCTGGAGGACTGAGCCCTTAAACCTGTGGAGACAGATGCTAACTCTGGCAGTTGGTATCAGAGAATTGATGTCCTTAACCTGGTATATAGAGAAGCTGTTAAAAACCTAAAGCTAAGGTTATAGTTAATGGTGAAAGTCTGAATGTTTTCCTCCTAACATGAATCAACAGGGATATCACTCAAAATTTCTGTGTAATATTGTACTGAAGTTCTGTGTGAGTGACATAAATGAAAGGAAACAAATTGTACAAATTGTAAAGGAAGAACCAAAATTGTCATTATTCACAGATGACATGTTTATCTTCAGAAGATCTTTTGTTATCTATTTAAAAAGCTAATAGATCTAATAAGTTAAATTAATCAAGGTTCCAGAATAGAAGGTCAATATACAATGAATGTTTGGAAATTGAAAAACTATACTTTTTACAACAGTATCAAGATGTGAAATATTTAGAAATACATTCAAGAACTCTGAAATTTATAAAACATTACTGAGACATACCATGTTTCTGAATTTAAAGACTTAACATTTTAATTTTTTTCCCTTAATTATCCTGTAGGTTCACACAACTATCAAATTACCAGTGATTTTTTTTTTTTTTTTTTTTTTTGGAGAGGGGGAATAAATATTGACAAACATAGTAGAATTCATATGGAAAGTCAAAGACCTAAAGTACCCCATACAGATTTTGGAATGAGCAACAAATATGAAAGATTGTATCTTATTTAAGAATCACTATAGAGCTATACTAATGAAAAGTATAATATTGGTGAAAGACTAAACACAGCAAGAAAATAGAGTCCAGAAATAGAACTACATATATATTGTCAATTTATTTTCAATAAAATTACAGAAGTATTTCAAGACTAAAAGAGTAATATTTTCAACAAATTGCTCTAAAATTTTGACATCCATAAGCCAAATAACAAAAAACTTCAAAACATCTCATGTTATTTACCAATTAACTTACTGATTACTTGAGTTACTCAACTTAGTAATTAACTTGAAATGGATATAAATAAAATGATAGGACATAATGTATTGGAACACTCTTTGAACATGGATTAGACCAAAAAAATGTTTTTACAAAGGACATAAAAATCAAAATCTAGAGAAAATAAAGTAGTAAATTGGGACATTACCAAAATTAAGACTTTGCCATTAAAAAGACACATTTAAGAAAGTTAAAAATGCAAGCCATACACAGGGGAAAATATTTTCAAAATACATCTGATAAATAACTGGTATCCAGAATTTTAAAATAAACTGTACAAGAAAAACAACCCAATTTAACAACAAAAATTTTGATTACATGTTTCACCAAAGATATGTGAATGATTAAGTATGTGAAAATACGCTCAACATTATTAATTATAAGGAAATTCAAAATAAAACCACAACAAAACACAGGCACACATTTACTTGAATGGTCACATTCAAAGACTGCCAATACTACGTCTGTGAAGTTGTATATCACTGGAGGGAATGCCACATGTGACACCCACTTTAGAAAACACTGGTAATTTTCACAAAGCTAAACATTTATTTATTATACAACAGTCATTTATAGATACATCCCTAAGAAGAATAAAACTGTGTGTCCACAGAATACTTGAACGTTCACATCAACAGCATCTTTACTGATAAAAACCAACAGCTGGTAACAAAATTTTAAAATTCTGCTAGTGCTCATCCATAGGTGAATGGGTAATTATAATAGTTCTCTAGGACACTCATGACAAAATACCATAGACTGAGTGGCCGAAACAACAGAAATTTACTTCCTCATCATTCTGGATGCTGGAAGTCCAAGATCAAAGTGCCGGTGGGGTTGGTTTCCCCAGAGGCCTCTCTGCTTGGTTGGCAGTTGGCTGCCACCTTGTTATCTCTTAGTGCACAGATGCCCCTAGTGTCTGTGTGTGTCCTCATTTTTTCTTGTAAGGCACCAGTTAGATTGGATTAGTGTACATGCTATTTAGCCTCATTTGAACTTAATCACCTCTTTAACATCCCTGTCTCCCAATACACTTACATTCTAAAATACCCAGGTGGGCTTCCACACTTGAATTTGGGGCACACAACTCAGCCCTATGATGAGGAAACAGCCATTCTGAGTTATCCCCTGGGCATTTCACTGTGTGACTACCCGACTGACACCAGAGTCCAGACATTAGGTATAGAGGAGAGTTTAGGATTCACACCACAAGGTCCCCCCTTGATTTTTCCAGAGCCTTTAAAATAACCACTCAGAGTTGACCCCATGAAAATAGGTAATTGCTACCCAGCTCTGTCTCCTGTAGCCTCCTGCCCCTGCATTTCTGGGATCTGTAAGAAACAAACTGTGTAAGTGAATTGAAACTGCTGCTGCTTTGAAAAGGGCCTCAAAATGCTGCCCCTGTGTGGATGGTTTTTGCCTCCTCACGTATCAGGTCATAATCTACCAGACACACCAGCTCAGGGGGCTCCACCTCTATACTACCTTTTATTTATGTCTGCTGTTTCCCCATGCCTAACACATTCCCACATTTGCTGAGAATGACATGAAGCCCTGGGGAGGACACAACCAAGTGGTGTTTCCATTTGAAGGATAACAGTTAATGGCACCCCGCCCCCATGATGATCGGCAGAGTTTAGAAGGGTTTTAATTCTTCTCCATGCTCAAAATCAAAGCTCTCAGACGCTGGCGAATGCTCCCCTGCTCACCATGCCATGATTTCAAGGTTTGACTCTCATCAACTCTGGATACGTTTCTGTCACAGCAGCAGGAATGTCATTGCACTCATCTGTTTCCACACGTGTTTACCATACTTAATGATGAGCTCCTTCCCTGACCAAGCACAGGGGCCCATATCTCTGTCATGGGTGTCAACACACTACAGAGAACACAATGCTTGGTGTGTGGGAAAAGGACAGGGGTCTCCTGACACTTTGGTTCATAGAAGTAAGGCCACTGCAGGCCCCCATGAGTGCCCACATATATGAACACTAGACAGAACTAGAAGATGAAAGAATGGACCTTCATGGGTCCTTCACCCACGGGGTGCATCTTCAGGCAGTCTTCATGGGCCACCTCGTGCCAAAGAGCTCCAAAGTATGGAAAGGCTAGCCTTCTGCTTTGAACCAAGAAGTATTTCCTGAAAGTAGCATCTCTGACTCTCACAGAAACGAGGGCTCAGCTACATGTGTGGATACAGCTATAGCCCAGACAGGCTTCCTGAGAGGAGACAGAGAGAGGAGAGGCCTCAGAAGATGACTTCCTTCCCTGACGGATAAGAGCATCATGGGAATACTTATCTATTCAGGATTAAATAACTCATTAAATACCAGAAAGAGGAAAGAATTTGGTCTTGCCTGGGATGGCCACACTGCTATATGATCATCTCCACCCACACAATAACTAATAACCCACCAAAATGGTTCCTCCCCTCTCAGAACAGCATTGGTCCACTGTTCCTGAAACCGACTCACTCATGCACGCTGATTCCTCCAGTAGAACCCAAAACCTCCCCGGACTACAGCCCTGCCCCCTCAGACTCTGTCTCCTGAGCCTTCTTAGCCACCATTTCCAAATCAAGTTTTCCTGCTACTCAAGCTTGGGCTGATTTCCTCATATCACATGTCACTGTGATGACATTCAGTCTTCAAACGTGTGTCTCCAGGTGTGCCAAGGTGTGCACTGGCTCACTGCCTGACCATCACCAGGGCATCATCAAACTTGCATGGGTGGGGCCAGGGATGGGGTAGAGGGGTGGTTGTTCTCTCCAAGCCAGGTTCAGACCACCTTTTCACACTCAGTTCATGGGGATTGTGTGATTGTGTGTGTTATCCATACACCATGCTTTTGGGCATCCCTATCTCATGCTTGTCTCACAAGTCTCCTCAAAGTATTTGTGCATTTGTGTCTTCATACCTGCTGGGGTATGAACCCCACTTCCCACAAGCCCTGATGGGAGTTGCATATGCCTGTTGTGTGTCTCATGTGTATCACACATTTCTTCTATCATAGATGTGGTTTAATATATACATGTGTGTAGGCTGTATTGAGGGGTGTCAGTGTGTCATGCTTGTCACAGTGTCCTTGGGATGTGTGTGCAGAGTCCTCCATGTCATTATTACAGACCCGTCTCAACCCATGTTTCTCCAGGAGTGTCATCGTTGCACAACTGTCCACCTGGACAACACCTGAACCACCCATCTCATCGCTATTTAGTGTACAGGAAATATGGGGAAAGTATGTAAGAGTAAAAAGCAAATTAAAAATAAGAAAATAACGTTCCTGGTGCAAAAAGCGGACAGAAACTTTCCTCCAATCTCTTTCCTGAGGGCATTTCTCTTAGCAACTTCTAATTTTAAATTCTTTCTCTTCTCTTTGAGATGCAAGTATAGCCTCTTGCCAGTTTTACAACTGTGTAAAAGCCGTGTCCTTGGGATTTTAGTTAATGGAGGTAACTGAATGACAACAGGAGAGGCTAATACCATCAAAAGACCTTTTATTACTCATAGTTCCCTTGGAAATGAGAAGCATAGCCTGCCGTGTAGGGCCACATGAGGCCTGCCACGTGCAGGGGTCAGGAAGCAGAAAGAGAGAAACTGGGACTGTGCCTTTATGAACACAGTGGCAGGAAGGAACTAGGTAAGGACACTCCCTTATTGGGCAGAAAGTAAAGATACAGACCATAGTTTATGGTTGGAAGGTTGGACTTCCTGGTGAACGAGAGACGCTCTCCGAGGTGGGCCAGAGGGAGCTCGGGCATCTGGTGGGCCCGCCCTGCGCCGTCACCGGCCTTGTCAGCCGCTTTTATATAGTTTCCTCCCTACGGAGCCCATGCGAGACATAGGGAACTAGGGAAGGCGCGCACGGCCCGCTCGCTTCCACTTGCTCTGCCGTTCCATCCCGGGATCCGCCAGACGGCCCTAAGAGCTCCAGGGGAGGCAGTCATGGGGTGTCGCGATGGGGCTGGTGCCCAGCCGCCGTTGCAGGAAGCTACGTAATCTGTGGACCGGCTCCGTCAGCAGGAGTGGTAATTTTTTTTTCGCCAGAAATTGGTATTTTTTGCTATGTGGGTGCCGACACGCTCTACGTTGTCTGTGGTCAAAGAAGTTGGAAATTTGGGGATGCAAGGCTCTGGGCTGGACCACAACCTGACACCTGTCTCTGCCCCCACTGCCAGATCTGTGCATCCGGGGACACCACCGTGGTGTAGTCTCCAGGCTGCAGCGTCCGATGCCGGTGTGGGCTCTCACGACACAGACTCCAGCCGCGCATGAGAAAGGGGTGGCGAGGCTGATGCAGCATCTCCGGGTGTTAGTGTCCTCACCGGGCTCTCCTTGGGGTTTGTATTAGTGATAGATGTTGTGCTCCTGCTCTGCCACGTTTACGTCATGCCAGGCGAGGGACAGACATTCATGGCATCCATGACTCTCCGATCATCTCGCCTCTCCTCCCCAGGACAGCCGAGACGCGCCATGAGGTGTTACCTGACGGCCACTTTTAGACAGGTAGTTTCTCCTCTGTCCGGAGCTCCGAGGATATTGGTAAGGGATAGGATTTGGCCAGGATTCCTGGGGTGGGGTTTCAGGAGGCCGGCGGTACTTTCACCATCGATTGTCCTGGTCATGCACGGGCATTGGCACTTCATCCATTTGCTGGAGATTGTACCTGCAGGGTTATGGATGTGCCTGTTGCTTCAGTGCCCCATCCAGATGGGTCCACCAGCACCAGCCTGTGCTCCTCTGCTGTGGTGACTGACGGGGAAGGGAGACCGTGTCTAGCGCAGGCAGGCCGGCCCGCTCTCACGGTGGAGGCCAGGCTGTGCAGGGCGGCCGTGGAGGGCACCATAGGCTCTACCTGGGGAACGCATGAAACCTGGGCGTCAGCGGCACTGAAAATTTTTTCAAGTCCTGGACCAAAGACGTGGATGGGCGGCCCCTGCTCTCGGAGGAGGACGGGGAGTGTGTACCTGCGGGGGTCATGGTCATCAGGCTCAACTTACCAAATTTTCCAGGTTCCGCTCCGGAAGCGGGGTCAGGCCGAGTCATACGTACAGACACGGGTAGGGAATGCAGGCCAGCTTGCAGCCCCCATAGGCATGGTCGTCGGAGGGGCCTCCGCGGAATCTTCCCAAGGTTGCATCCAGAGACGACGACCCAGCCGCTCCCCACACGGCGGAACCAGCGAGGCTGCCTTCAGCCCGCCCGATCACACCCCGGGCCTGCCACCGGGCTCCGGGCCGACCGGATGGTTCTGGGAACTCAGGGACGATGGCGATGAGATGGTGTGGGGCAGCTCGTGGGCGGACCGCAGCTCCAGAAGGTCTCTGTGACCTGTCGATCAGCTCCATAACAGGCGTGGTAACACTTTTGCACGGAACTGAAACATTTTGCAGCCGGATGGTTTGGAGGGCCTTGTGCTTGTGGTCAAGAAAGTTGAACCCAGCGGCGCTGCGGGCTCGACCCCGGCCCCGCCCTTCTCCTGGGGCCGCCCGCCTGCTCCAGTGCCTCTGGGGCCTTGACCAAGGTGCGGCCAGTGGCTGAGTCCTCACGCTGGGCGTTCTCGGCGGCTCCAGCACACGGGCTCCGAAGCAGGGAGCAGGCTCCCCCTCAGGGTTGCAGGCCGTGTGCAGGCTGGAGGCTCGGGGCCAGTCTACCAGGGCCTTCCCGGTCACCGGCTGAGGTGGCGCCCGCGCTCTCCCAGACTGGGCTTCAGGCTGCGCCAGGGGACGAAGGGCGGTCTGCCTGCAGCCCTTCGCCTCTCCTCCACGCCGGGCCTGCCGCGGCCGCGCCCTCGCCGCCGGGCCACCTGGATCCCGGGGCGGACCGTCGCGCGGGTTCTCGGCGCCCGCTGGCGGCCGCTTCGACATCCGTGGTTTCCCCTCTCGGGGGCTCCGGGAACATCCACCCGTAAGGGACAGGGTTTGGCCGAGGTGCCCCAGGCAAAGTTCCAGGACACCGGCGGCACGAGTGGGGTCGCCTCGGTCATGCATGGGCGTCGGCGCTGCGTCCGCGCACTGGAGATCGTATCTGCAGAGGTTGGGGGGACCACAATGCCCGAAGGTCGCGGTGTGACCATAGCTGCAACTCATTCCGAGTGTTAGCCCCCCCGCCACACGTCGACCAGCAGTGATGTCCTTCCGCCCGCAGGAGCCAAACGAGACTCCGCGGAGAAGGGAGAGGATGGGCCGCATCCGAGCTCAGGCCCGCTGTGGAGTGCAGGCCAGGCCAGCCCGTCACCCTTCCACTGTCCCTTGTGAGGCCCTGTCGTTAGAGGCCCCTCAGCGGATTTTCAAGTGCGCATCCAGAGACAAGGATGGACTGAGCCCCGCCCGCAAATGACAGGGGAGCGCGCACCTGGCCTTCCCGCTCCAGTCCCCTCAGCCGCCAAGCTCCGGGGTCGACTAGGTGGCCCCGGGAGCCCCAAGAGCAGGTGTGTGTGTGTGGGAGGGGGGGCTGGTGGACGGGCTGCAGTTCCAAAGGCTGCCACGACCTGTGGACTGGCTCGCTCAGCAAACGAGCCCGAAACTGGTATTTTCTGCTTCCAGGTGCATAGGAGAGGACTATGTGTGAATGTGGCTGAAGAGGTCGAGGTCGGCTCTCCAGGCTTTCCAGGTCCTCCAGGTTCCACCGTGACCCGAAACCAAGCCCTGCCCCTGCTCCAAATATTCGTCCCAGGCCTGTGCTCGGGCTTTCTGAGGCCGGGGACTCTGACCCTGGTCCTGTCGAGATACCAGCACCTAAGAGCAGCAAGGGGCCCCCAGCTCAGGCACTTCCCGTCGCGGGGACCTGGTGTGAACTCTCTGCAACCTCACTCTGCAGGCTCTGGACCGTGTGTCAGGCGGCGTGGCCAGACCCGCGGAGCAGAGGAACAACCATTGTGCCGGTGGCCCCTCCCTCCTGGGCCGGGCATGAGATGCTCTCAGATGTGGGCCGGGTCAACATTGGGCGACCTGGCGGCTATCGCTGCATCCGGGTCCTTCCTGCTGACTTTCTAGCGGGTTATTGAGCGCTACCTGGTGGCTACTTTGTTTCCTGCTTCAGAGAATATTGGAAAGATGCATGACTTGGCCAGTGTGTGCGGTAGAGTTCCAGGAGGCTGGTGGCTCCATAAGGAATTAACAGGCCTTGCTTGACCATTGGTGTGTCATCATCCATTTGCTAGATATGGAGTCAAAGATATGTGGGACAGTGGTCTTTGCCTTGACTCGCCATGCATGTTTAGGAGCTGCCCAAACTGTTACACAAGCACCTGTCAGTGCCCTTCTGCCCACGGGAGCCAACTGGGGCTGCCATTATAGGGAAACGGAATTGGCCCCGTCATCAGGCGCAGTAAACCTGAAATTGGTATTTCTGTCATCAAATATGTGCACACGGTCTCCAGCAACTGTGTACAAAGAGATCGGCTCTTTGTACATGTAGGCCTGTGGACTTTACCACCACTTCATGGCCAGCTTTGTTCCAGCTTTGTTTCTCGCTGGTGGAACTTGCCTGCATGGGCCTGCACACTGGATCTCCTGTGCTCAGGTCCTCAACAGTGGCACTGCCTCTGGTCTCCAGAATTGAGTGGTGGCACTGTTGTCACCTAATGTGCTCTACACCACAGGTATCCTGTGTGGCTTTGACAACCCCACCACATGGAAGTTTGTGTTGCTGATTAGGCATTACCTCCTGAGATTTTCAGTGTTTCTTCCCTGAGAAAAAGGTGTGGTGAAGCCAACGCAACATTTCTAGGTGCTGTGTTCCCTGCTCTCCTTAGGGCTTCCCCAAACGACTGTGCTCCCTGGGCCTCAACTGCATCAGAGCAGAGATGGGCTTCACAATAAGTGGGCTGCTGGGCACTATTTGCTCTGCGGTCCCCTCCTCTCCTGGTGCCAGTGGTGGCAGTGAGTGGTTGACAGTTTGCAGAGCCGGCAACCTTGCTCTCCCACACTAGGCCTCATGCTCATGGCATTAACAGTTGATGCCCTCAGCAGCTGGAATTCCCTGACTTAGTGGTCCCTTGCTAGGCCCTTGGTCATGTGTCCGGACAAGGGTCAGGCTGCCTTGCTGGGCTCTCTGTGGTGTCTCTGGAGGCTCCAGATGGCCCCTTAGCTACCAAGGCTGAGCGCCGACATCCTTTCCGTTCCAGCAACCCTCTTGGGCCACCACCACAGCGTCTGAGGAATGAGACCCAGTGAGGGAGGGAAGCGCTCAATTTCCCCCTACCACTCCCCGTGAAGACTGACAGTGTGCTCAGTGTGCCGGCTGCAGGAGCAAGTGTGGTGGTTAGGCACTGACAGGAGAAAGGCATCTTCAGACACTGCTGTTTTGCCAATTCTAATGAATCAACTTTGTGTTTTCATAATGAAAGCACCACTGACAAGCAACATGAGAACCCTAGTGGATGGGACAGCGAGAGGCCTCACGCGCTCCAGACCCCACTGCGGGCATTCAGACAGCCAGGCGCTCCCTGCAGCGCGAGCTGCAGCCCTGCCATCTGGCTGCCTAGGAGGCCATGATCAGAAAGAATGATCTCAGGGCCCCACAACCAGCGCTGTGGCTCACATGGTGTGGGCACAGTGCTGTGTGAACACAGTGCTGTCATTTGTGGGAGGGGACCAAGCTGCTGGGGCCCGCCTGCTCTTTGGCGCCCAGGGCCTCGCCTTTCACTCAGAGTCAGAGGCGCCAGCTGGGCCCGCGTCTGGTTCTGCGCCTCTGAGGGTGCACGCAGTTCTCCATCACCCACCAAGGCGAGGCTGCAGTCCAGCCTCATCCTTGCAGCAGGCAGCATGGAGGTGTGCAGTTCATGTTCTCTTGCTCAGGACTGTCACAGAGGTGCGACCCATGAACTGGAGTGGTAAGTCAATGGCCTCACAGAGGGCACAGGAGGCTCAAGGTGCTGCGTCCCAGGTGTCACAGGGCCGCCCTTGTGGTGGTGGGTCCAGGTGAACTGACTGCACCTGAAACCTTTTTCTGGAACCCCAACTGCAGCCTCACCTGCATGTCCCTGGAGTACTTCCCACCCCCCACCCTCTCCGCAGAGTGAAACCAGTCTCTCTTGAAGGGGACGTGTCATTTCCAGGCCTCATGGCCTGTAGTGTGCCTGGGGAAGTGCTATGAACCCAATGGAGTCCCCACACAACAGCATGATGTCAGTGTCAGGGCGGGAAAGTTCCAGGGTCAGCGTAGTCACCTAGTGCAGACTGTGTTCTGGTGACATATGACTCGTGCTTAGGCCCCTGGGGTGAGACCTGTATGTTTCCACCATTGAGGGCTTCTGTGAGATTTTACGTCCCGGCAGCAACCCCGGGCACCTCCCTCATCTCCTGCCATCTGGTGCGCTCCTTCCAGCTGCGAGCCTGGGGCCACCCTCTTTGCACCTCATTTCCCAGGCCGCTGTGCCCCTTCCATGCCTGCCGGATAGCAGCACTGTGTGCCGTGCCTGCTGGTGCCTGTGCCTGAAGGCAAGTCAGTTTGGGCCGGTTGTGTGAACCTGCAAGAGGATCACTTACAGGAGCAGCGGTGACACAGAGAAATGGGCCCCTAACTGTCTGGTGTGGCCTGGGTTTGAGAGGAACGCACTGGAGGCTGCATGGTCACGGAGCAACAAGGGGCTCAGTGCCTCCCTGCCGCCCCTTCTGTCCCTGTCTCCCCACAGCCTTAGCGTCTCTCCATCTCCATCGATGTGGGTCGTGGGCCGCCTCATCTCTGCGCCTTGAGTGCTGGTTATTCCCCCTCCAGACTGCTGCTTGTGTCCCAGTGCATCTGGGGATACGCTGCACGGTGGCCCCACAGTCTCTGGGATCAGAACCCTGGGGGCCTTGAAGCCTCTGCTCACACAGAAAAACTCCCTGGGTGGTGTGCTGCTGTTGGCTCCTGCAGAGGCACCTACTTCCCTCTCCAGAGATGCCTCCCTCTGTAGCCTCCGTCCTCCGCGGCGAGGGGCTGCAGTTGCCAGGAGGGACAAGCAGGGGCAAGGAGAACAGTTTGGACTTGAGAAGTCCCCTAACACTGGGGGAAGTGAATGATGGTGCCTCTCGGAGTTGGGCAGTACTGAGGTTTTCGTCCTGTGTGTGGTGGCAGACGGTGTGGAGGGGGTTAGTGTGGAGGTGACCCCTCCCATGTCTGTCAAGGTACCAGTGTGGAATCCTAAAGCTGGGCTGCTGGGGTCTGAGGAGCCACAGCTCTCCTCAGATTTCAGCTCCCACCCAGGGGCACCACCACTGAAATTCAAGTTGTGACAATAATTTCCAAGCACGTCCCCAGATGACAGTCAGTTGCCCCTGAAGTGAATGGTGGGGAATGTTCTGTCACCTGCCCTAGCAGGGTGGTTGTTGGGCAGATTTGGCTCAACACTGGACCCTCAGCGTCTATGTGCAGCCCCGGTGCTGCCACCCATTGGACAGAAGCTGACTTGCAGTTAGTATGGGTCTGGTGGTCACCAGAGTTACCTCGTTGAGGATATGCTAACTCTGATGGTCGTTGGTGCCAATTCAACACCAACACGAATCACCAATTTGCCATACAATGAAGGAAACTTCATGAGAAACCAGTTCATTTAAAAAAGCAGGGGAGACTGCTAGGAGGAAGTGGCCCCTTGAGGCCCGCCTCTACTCCAATCCAGGGACCAGTCTTCAGGGGAAATGGAAAGTGCCCTCTCTGAGCCAGACAACAGCTGACTTACATAAGAAGTCCCCTAGTCCCTGATGGGTCTGTCCTCATGTAAATGAGGATGCCACATCCTCTGTTCGATTGGACCAAATAGCAATGTCTAGGGTCAGAATGGAGGTTGGTTGTGAAGATGCTAATTGGGGATAAAGATGTACAGCTCTGATTGGATGGGGAGAGCCTGAGTCCTAGGAACTCCTTTGGAAAGGGCTGGCTCAGATGGCAGAAACAGTGCAGGAGACGGCCACCTTACTACAGGCCGCTTCTTCCTGACGTGCAGCTTGTGTGAGAAGTCTCTGTGTAGAAAATGGCTGGCTGCTTAGGCTCTGCTTTTAAATGTGAGCCCTGTTAGTCACCAAGACCTTCTCAGTATAAGTATCTGATTGCTCAGGGTCCACAGAATGACTGGATGCCAAGTAGCCAATGTTAGTATCTAAAATCCCAGTAACTGTTGGGAGCCAAAAGGCCTTCATCCTGACCACCCAGCCCCCCCGGCATAGAACCTGGCCGTTAACAAACCTGTATGCTATCTAAAGAATGCAGGAGCAGATAATGCTCCAGGGACTAGTTAACCACAGAATGTATTAACATACCCACCGGATAAGGAAGGACCTACTGAATGGCTGTGGACCTGCCTAAGGAGCCCCTCTCCTCCTTGTTCCTCTTTTCACTTCTAACCTTTGTACCCCCTAACCCCATCAACCAAGGACCAATGAAATTGTAACAAGTATCCCCCTGCCTAGTCAGTCCTGCCCCCCTTTGTTCTTCTGTATAAATATACCTGCTCTAAAATAAAAAATTTGAGGCTTGATCAGAATACTGTCTTGCCTCCGCTCCTTTTTCTCGGCCCGTTTCTCTTTCAGGCTGGACCCTCTTCGAGCCCGCGAATAACTAGGTCCCGCGGGTCGGGACAAGTAACCACCACCCCTCTTTGGTAAAGTAAAATCAAGGGAGATAGCACCTCAGTGTCCCCAGTCTTGTTTAGGCTCTGGCTCTAAATTCTAACAACCCACCTGTCATAGAGATTAGAGAAATATTATTCCTTTGGATCAAGGCAAAATAGCTACCAGTGAGGATAATCCAATTAGAGACATTTAGAATAAAATGTAACATTTATAACTAATAAATAGTGCTAGTAAGTCCACTTCTGAATGGACTTTATTCCTGCGTTATATATACAAAAAGGGTGAGGTTTTCCCAATCTTTATAGTCTCGTTAGCAGATTACCTTCTATGATCATGTTCACTAGTTTCATGCTATATAATTCAGTAATAAAACTTCTACCACAGTGGAGATTTTCAGCCTTGGGAGAATTTAATCATTTCCCAAACAATGATGTCAGCATGTCAAAGAGTATCGGAGAAACATAACAGAAACCTAACAAGAGAAATCCTAACAGAGTAGTTAAATGACTCTAGTAACTTCCAACTAACTGTGTGGGTGAAAAAAGCTTATGAAACACACTTGCATACTGACTGAAACGAAGTTGATTTTAAAAAGCAAGTGTCACCTCCCACAGATGTCTGCTTCCTCACTCCTAGACCTTGTGGGTGGCACCTTACAAATTAGCAAAAAGACTGCTATATTTGTGTGGTGTATATTTTGAGGTGAGCTGGCCTGATTGCAAGTGTCTGTATAAGAGGCAGAGAGATACTATGGAAGGCAATGTGATGACTGAAACCGGATGCTGTAACGCTGCATCTGAAAGTGAAGCACGTGGTGAACATGAGAAATGGAGCTCTAACCAGGTGAGAGGTGAACCTACACCCTCTCCCCAGAGATGCTCTGTCCCTATTACATACATAAACCCAAGATTTTACCACTGGAGGGTACTCCTGAATCAGGCAAATAAAAAAAACGACAGAGACTACCTGGCAGCTTCCTTCCAGTTGTCCTCCCCCAGGGGAGTCACACACTTGAAGTAGCATTACTGCTAAGCAACCCACCAAACCTTGCTGGATTTTTCCTTCATATCTACACGCAGACAGCCTCTGTGGCCAACACCTTAGTTACTTTGTCTATAGATTTCATTTATTAGTATGAACTGTCTGGCATGTGTCCAAAGCCCATGAGCAACAAAGACTTATAACTTTTATAAAGGGCTTTTAGAGGTGTTTATGTCCTGGCAAGTATCAAACCTTCCCTTAGAGGCTGGACAAGTCATGCCAGCTGACTTATTGCACAGAGGTACTTTGTCCCTAATTGCCCTACTACAACTGGGGACTGTCATGTCCAGCAAAGATGGAGAACCGTGATGGAGAATAAGTGATGAAGGGAGGACTCGAAGTTTTAAATGGGTGTGTGATGTGAGAGCAGAAACAACTGAAACATATTTCCAGGATTTATAAACATTTATTCCACTCAGCAAAGTAAAATAATGGAATTACACTGGAATACTGGACAACATTCATACTAAGAACTTGCAAAACAGCATGAGCATGTCTTCATGATAATAAATCATTAAGTAGGAAAGTGCACTTTTTAAAAACCCTTTAAAATCCTGTGAGCACCAATCTATGGTATGGTATAGCTATTTAAAGTGTGTAAGTGGTAAGATTTAGAGGAACTGGAACTTTCTATGCCCTTGTTTGGGAATGGGGTACAGCCATTCTTGGCAACAGCACCTTGAACTTGCTCAGTGTAGAAGGCTGTTTCAAATCTTGTCCCTGGCCCTTTAAGATAATCCCTCTATAGGACTTTTCCATTTCACCCTGCAGCTAACACCTGGCCTAGCCCCTGGCCCAGCCCCAGGCAAGGGACAATAAGAAAAAGTTGCCCAACAATGCCAGTAACAGTAATTAAAGAAAAATGTTAATGGGGAAAATAGCTCACCCACGTTCCGCTTGGCTTATGCATGTAACTGCAATGACGCACCTGAGTCCCACCGATCAGGGAGAAGGTCACGTAACCGCCCCCCGAGAGGGTAAAAAACTCAGGGGAGAGGGGGTCTCAGGGCTCTCGCCCTTGGTGGGGGCCCGGGTTCGAATCCGTAAATAACGAGCATGCTGTAACATCTTATCCGAAAATAAAGCGCTTCCTGTAACATCTTATCTGGAGGTTTCTGTCCTTCGTGGGGGTCTCGAAACGCCGCACAACACTCAGGCTTACACTAGTTCCCACTGAAACACTCTAGGGGTTTTGTGTACATGTAAGCTTATTGGTGACAGCCAAACTGCAAGCAAACCACACATCTAGGCAGACAGAATATTTTTTATTAATAAACATCTCCTGAAGAAGCAACTGAAGACACAATTTAAGTGCCGGAGCCTGCTGGCCAATATCGAACAGTCCTGAGAGGGGGAGTGAGGATTAAGGAAAAAAAGGCAGACAAAAGAGAAAGAATCGGGAGGACTAACAGTCATTGAGCGGGAAATCCCAGCTATGCTCAAACAATTGCTGACATTTGCATAGGAAGCCTGTTGCTAATCCTATCTTCCCCGTTAGAACATTCAGCTCACTCCCTGGAGCCACAAAAGTGCTTTTCAGCCCTTACAAGTATTTGCCAGCTATGCAGACATCCTGCCGAGGAATCAATCCCTTATCTACCCCAAGGGCAGCCATCAGGCAAACGGCTCCTAACATTTAAGAAAACAAAAATCAAAGTAAATTCGTTGCTCAGGGGTGCAAGGAGAAAGGGATTGAGACGGTGGGTGTTATGTTTAACAAACTGCACACTACACAATAAAGTTTTAACAGAAATGGATGGTTCATATGAAAGTCTACTTTCCCAACTCACAGTGCTCTGCTAAAGATGCTGGAACCACAGGGACTGGGTTTCTATTCTAGCCTACCCCTTCTTTCCCAACTGTTAGGGTGCGCCTATGGCCTGGAGAGATGCTAGGTGTTATTGTAGCTCCCCAGGATTTTTCGTGAAGACCTAAAGCTGAGAAATGGAACAACATCCCATGTAGAGTTAGTCCACTCCCTGTCCAAGTGTTTCTATTCCCACCTGACATATGGGGTAGCTAATTTTGTAGCACGACATGAGGACCTTGTGACACACAGGCCTTAGAGAACTCACCAATGCTGGGGCAACACACTGGTCATTTCTCTCTGCCTTCGTCTCACGGTGAGCTTGTGATCCATAAGATGGTGGTGGGAAGTGTGGATCCTGCTTTGCTCCCACCTGTTTTTCTCATTGACACTGAAAGCCTGGGCCTGCTGTCATTCATGATTAGTCTTATCCCAGGCCAAAAAGGGGAGCAAACATAGTGTCCACTACATGCGACTATATCCCCACTGAGGTACAGTTTTGAGACAGCCACACAAACTGTTCAACTGTTCTCAACCTAATGATATCCATGAACAGAAACCCCAACATGTAAGAGGGCTTGAAGTCCTTCACACAAACTCAGGAAGAGTGACTTGGGACATGAGAAGGTAATGACTGTATGCCACCAGGATCCTCTGGGTCAATGGTGCTAGGGCCAGTCTTGGCCAGTTAGATGGAAGAGATGACAATGCCTGGGGGGAGGGAAGAGCACAGAGGTCACTTACTCTGATCACATGACAGTGACGCATGCACCAAGTGCTGCCGCTTATAGGGTAAGATGGCTTTTACCACAAAACTCTGTGATAGAAAGCTGACGACAGCCTGGAGAAATCTCCTATGAAGCTGGACTCAGAGTCAGTGTCCACATTCCGCACTATGTGATGTTCAACTTCAAGCTGAAGCTCAAACATGGGTCCCATGTACCTGCTGCCCCCTCTCTTTCTGGTCCCTGTGAACTTTCTGATGTTGGATGAAGCTGAAGCCTTTTCCACAGTTGCTCCACTCATTAGGTAGGTCTGGCTGGCCCTGAGGGACTCAAGAGCCAGAACTGTGAGTGAAGCCGTTCCCACACCTGCCCCACTCTGGGGGTCCGTCTCTGACATGGACTTTCTGGTGCTGAGTAAGTTGAGAGCTCTGGCTAGAAAATTCTCTGCATTCCCTGCACTCCTGGGGTCTGTCCCCACTGTGAACTCTCTGATGTTGACTGAGGCCAAAGCTTCGACTAAAAACTTTCCCACAGTCGCTGCACTTGTAAGGCCTGGCTCCCGTGTGAATTCTCTGGTGCTTCATGAGAGTGGAGCTCTGGCTAAAGAGTTTCCCACACTCACCACACTCATAAGGCCTTTCACCAGTGTGAATTCTCTGATGTTTGATCAGGCTGGGGCTTTGGTTAAAGAACTTGCCGCATTCACTGCACTCATAAGGCCTCGTTCCTGTGTGGACTCTCTGGTGTTTAACGAGGTTGGAGTTAGAGGTAAAAAACTTCGCACACTCGCTGCATTTGTAAGGCCGTGACCCACTGTGAAGCCTCTGATGTTCACTGAGGCTGGAGCTCTGGCTAAAGAACTTCCCGCACTCGCTGCACTGGTAAGGCTTCTCTCCCGTGTGAATGCGTTGGTGGCGGACCAGTGTGGGTTTGTTGCTGAACGCTTTCCCACACTCACTGCAGTTGTAAGGCCTCTCTCCTGTGTGAATTCGCTGGTGCTGGACAAGTATGTGTTTGTAGCTGAAGGCTTTCCTGCATTCACTGCACTCATATGGCCTCTCTCCAGTGTGGACTCTCTGATGCTGAGCAAGTCTGTACTTGCGACAGAAGGCCTTCCCACAGTCACTGCACTGGTACTGCCCACGGTGAGAGGCCTCTGTACCCACACTGTCCTTGGGTGGCTTCCCCTGGCACCAAAGGCCCAAGGTAGTAGTGGAGTCCTTTCCAACCTTGGAGCATGTGGAGGGCTTCTCTGGTGTGTGGGCCACACAGCTCTTCAACCAGGAGGCCTTGTCTGTGTTCCTGCTGGACAGGTTTTCTCTACAGTGCTGCTTCTGCAGCTGGTGAAATTTCCCACGTGCCTCCAACGGTTTCTGCCCAGGGTTTGTTCTCAGGTTATCAGCTGGGGGCAGGTCACTTTCCAAGGCCAGGCCACACAGTTTCCAGGGACAGGCCTGTGAAGTATTTTCCTGTGACTCTTCTTCAAAACCATTCTGCTCAGAAGGTGATTCTGTTCCATGCCAAGTACCTGAAAGAGGAATTGCAGGTGAACTTCATGTAAAGTGAGTGCGGAGGCAGCCCCATCATGAACGTCTCATATAACCAAGGTTATAAATCCATGGGATTTCCACAACGAGGGTTCTGGGGGCAGGTTGAGAGGACTTTGTGCAGTACTGGACATGTAAACATCACAGAACAGGGGTTAGGCAAAAGACACAAGGATGGGCTGCTAGAGAGACATGTGTGTGCTTGGGGGATAGGTGGGTCCAGAATCAAGGAGGACCCAACTGCCACTGTAGGTAGTGTCTCAAGGGCTATTTTAGGGAGATGCAGACCCTCATGACATGTTAAGTGAAAGAAGAGAGGCAGGGAGAGAATCCTGGGTCAGAAGTCAAGAGTGAAAACAACAGGTGGGCAGAGTGTCAAGAATGGTGTGGGGAGATAATGAGACAGTTCTGGCCTGGACACCAAAACAGCGCTGGGCATAGGGCATGTGTCTGACATGCCCTGAGCCCCACCATGTCCACATCCTCCCTGAGATACCAACTGCCAGGCCCACTTTCAGCCCCTCTTGCTGTGCATACAATCTTGTCTACTCTGTTGTGTACCCAGGCTTCTCCCAGCTCCACCTGGATATTATGGGACCTGGAAGAGGCAAGTTCTAAGGGTAAAACAGGACGGGGGTCAGCATGAGGTCAGGGCAACCCAACCCCAAAACAACCACAGGGAATGAAATATCACATTTCGCTCTCTGAGGAGGGTCTCCTAGAAGCCAAACAGCCAGGTGACCTCCAAAAATAGTGTGATCACACTGAGTCCCTGCAATTCTTGCTACACTGAGGCCCCATGAACCTCAGCTAGAAGGAGGAAGACTCTGGAGCACATAGGTGACAGGGGTGCAGGGAGTGGCTGAAGCAGAGAGAACTTTTTGTGGGACAGTCTCTTGACCCACAAAAAACAGCTGCACTGAAAAAGCCTCAGAGCAGCTGCTACCAGGGATACTATAAAAGGAGGCACAGTGTATGTGGCCAGCCTTAGAACCTGCAACAGTGAACCGGGACGCTGCCCAGCTGGGAAAACAACAGAGCTGTCCCTGCAGAATGGGAAAGACAGACAGGCCTGGGGTGGGAGGTGAGGGCCTTACCCAATGACACAAGTGCAAAGACCTCCAGCATCACATCGCGGTATAGGAGTCTCTGAGCCTCATCAAGAAGCCTCCATTCCTCCTGGGAAAAGTAGACAGCCACATCCTCAAAGGTCACAGAGCCCTGTGAGGAGAGGGGACAGTTGTGTCCTTAAGCTGCTCGTACCCTAGCTCTACTGACATTCACTCCCTGACTGCTGGGTCCAACCTACAGCAACAAGGGGTCAGCAGGGTGGCATCTAAGCTCTGCACCCAAAAGATGGGGCCCCCATCCCTCTCCACACTCTCTAAGAGTTCCTCTCCTTCACAGCCTGAGTCCCTGATCATGCCTCCTAGACATGACCAAAGTTGGGCCCATCTTAAAAAGCTCCCCTGTGTGCACATCATGCACCAGGCTGTGTCACACACCTGACCTACAAGTCAGCAGTTCCCAGCCTCCTCACATACCCTCCTATATGTGGCACTCATAAAGTGCCAGGCTGGCTTCCACCTTACCCATGACCCTGTGCAGGTCCGCACATTCTGGTCCTGCCTTTTACAACCTATGTCCACGTAACAGCCACCTGACACATGAAGTTAGCTGAGCTGATGTTCTGACAGCAAGGCCTACCCCAAAGCCTGGCGGGTGCAGAGGGGGGTTTGAAAGCATCTTCATCCCCCATGAAGACCTGGGCCACCTGCTAGACTTTACCCTTCCCTAGTGATCAACTAGTCTTCCTCGTTTTTGTGACATCCACCACCTTCACCACTTACCTTAGAAAAAAACTATCCTCCCTTGTCCCCTAACGACGAGGCCACCATGATCTGAACACAGCTCCCTCTATATCAGACCCCGAGTTCCACCTTGGCCCACATGCTGGATGCTGCAGTTTGGGTGTCTCCATCCGGAAGCCTGCCCAGCACTCCAGATCCCCCACAGCTGTGCACTTATCCTCTGTACTTGGGTGTCTCTGGAACATCTGAGACAACATGGCCAAAACCTCGTTCCTACTATCTCCCTGTAAAGCACTCCCACCACTGATTTGCCATTTTAGTTTAGGACACTTTCCATCCTTCCAGTCATCTGTGACTTCTCTGTCACCCTCCACAAGTAAAATGTGATCAACCCGAGCCTTACTTTCAAAACAAGTCCAAACGCCAAACATTTCTCCCGCCTCCTTGGTTCCCAATCTCCCCAGTGTATTCTGCACTAAGGTGGAAGTCAGACCACTTTCCTCTTCTCCAAAAAGTCCATGGCTGCCATCACTCTGGGCCTGACTCCAGCCCACAAGTCCTACAACAAACATGCCCATCTCAGTCTCATCTTCCAGTCTATGTACCTAAGACACTTTTCCACTGGTTGCCAAAACAGGAAACTCTGGTCTTGACTTAAAACCTGGTTTTGGGGGTTGCCCTAGGGTTGCTGCACACCCAATACTCACCAGTGCAGGGTCCATAAGTGCCTCTGCTGGCAGCATTTGGAACCTAGGGGAAGATCAAGGCCATGTTATTTTAATTCCCTCTCAGGAACATAGGCAAAACAGAAGTGTTAAAAGACTTGACATTTTAGGTGACTGGGAAAAAAAAACATGAAGGAGAGGAGAGGGCATGTTATAGAGTTGCATCAGGATACTTAGTGTGCTGAATAGTGGCATCCACAAGGCTGTAGTGGCTGGATCCCGATGAGCGGCCAGAAAAGCTACAGATGCACTCCAGTGCCCACCGTGGCCTCAAGCAAAAGGAGATGAGGAGGTGCTTCCTTCATGGGAAAGGATCTGTCTCCCTTCCCTTTTTCCCTCCCCTCCCCATCATGTCAGAGTTGGGCAGAGGTGACAAGGAAGCTGCCACCTTTACTTGAGGAAGGGGTACGATGCTGTGAGATTGTGTACTTGCCTCCTCTACGCCACACACCTTGCACAACCCACTAAATCAAAAACACAATAGAAAAGGAGGTAGCTCTAGGAATTGTTGGAAAATTGATTCTCCACAGCCTATAACCGAGGGACACCCACTATTCCTGTGACATTTTCCTTAACTGAAGCGACATCCCTCCACGTGATCCCAAAGCTGCAAACAGTGCTGGGAAGGGAAAAACCTTGTGCCTACAGTACTATTTACTGGAAAATCAAAAGAAGTACCTTCCTGCTGAGTCATTGAGAGCAAAATGGTACCTAAGCAAGAAAAGAGATCACTATACAACCTGAAATGCTCAGAGAAACACCAAAAGACATGAACAACCAAGGTAACGTGGAAACACAGAAAGAAAATGAAAAGACTCCAGAAACCAAATTCAAGTCACGTGAAGACTGTGATTTATATGACAGAATTTGAGATTCCAGTTATGAAGCTCAAGCAGACAAAAGAGATGCCTGAAAGACAAAATTCAATGAGCTCAGGAAGAAAGCTAATGAACAGAAGATTTTACCAAGACTATATAAAAAGACAAGCAAACAGAAATGCTAGAGCTGAAGAGCTCAATAAACAAGATGAGGAAATGCATCAGGGAAAACATGAGAAATATAAAGTAGACAGTTGGAAGACAGAAGGAGTGAGCATAAAGAGAGAAACCTAAAAATGAAAAGAACTCTATGAGAACTATCTGATGCCATGGGCAATAATGATCTGGACTTTAGAATAGCAGATGCTAACAAAACACCAGATTTTATCAACAAGACCTTTCTCCCAGACACTTTTATTTAACCTGTCAAAAATTAATGACAAAGAAAGAATTCTCAAAGCAGCCAGGGAGAAAATAGACTGTACTCCCCTATAAAGGAAATACCACTGCTATTAGCAGATTTTTCAGGAGAGAGAGAAGAAAATACTGAAAGAGAACCATCAGCCCAGGAGAATACATTCAAGAAAGTTACCCTTTTGGATATGAAGGAGAACTCTAAAGGAGAATAAAGGCTTTTCCAAACAAATGGCGGTGGAGAGAATTTACCAGCACAGAACCTGCATTATAAAAAAGGTTGAAACAAAAGTATGCAAAACTTTTCAGTAAGATGAACTGACAGAAACAGAAAATTGCAACTCTACTTCAAAGAACACTGGCATTTAATTTTGATGTTAAAGGTGATGGGGAAAATGGGTATTAAAAATAACTAACTACTACAATTTGTCCTGAAAGTACATCAGGGAATAATTTGTGACAACACAGGAAGGAAAAAGGATAGAGCAAATACAGACAGAGGCACTCAGGAGAAAAAGGACTGTGTATGTAGGAAACATTTTACACAAACCAACTGGTAAACCACAAAACAAAATCCTAGAGCTAGGATATGGAGGAGGAAAAAAAAACATAGAAAACCGCCAAACTATAAAAGGCACATTGAGTCATAAAAACAAAAAGATACAGAGCAACCAGAAAACACAAGATATTCCAGGCATTTTAAGTAAGTTCTCACAGAACAGTAATCACCCTAAATCTAAATGGAATGAAGTCCCCACTAAAAAGGCACAGAATGTCAGAATGGATGAACGAGATGAACTGCGTGCGGCCTGCAGACTCCTCTCAGCTCCAAGGACAAAACAGAGGCTCAAAGTGAAGGGACAGAAGATGAGACTTCATGCAAACAGCATCTTGAGAAAAACACATGTAGGTATACCTAATATCAGGCTGAAATGAACATCTTATAATGATGAAGGTAACAATTCATCAAGACATGACACTTATCAACAGATATGCACCCAACCTGTACTGACAGACCTAAAGGGGGAAACTGACTTGACTGCACCCAGAGACATCAAGGGCTGGACATCCATCCAGAAAGTCAAAAGGATTACTGGCCTTAAATGACACATTAAACCCTATACACTTCTTTACTGATATTTTTAGAATTTTCTATACCAAAGTGACAGAATGTACCTTCTTGAAGATAAGCCATATGTTGAGGCACAGACCTAGTCTCAATAAATTTAAGAATGAAACCATACCAAGCATATTTGCCCACCACAAATAGGTGGAGATGAAACAACATACTAAAATGACCAGCTACTGAGTCAAGAGATAAAAAAAGAGATCAAAAGATGATGATACACAGAGATGAATAAAAAGATGACACAGCAATATTTGGGGTATGCCAAAAAAAAGTTCTACTAAAAGGAAAGTTTACAGACCTGTCTCAAACAAACAATCTAACATTATATACCTTTAAAGAACTGGAAAAAGAATAAATGAAGCTCAAAGCCAGCAGAGGGAAGGAAATAATAAAAATTAGAGCAGAAATAGAAAAAAAAGACAATAGGAAAAAATTTAAAAACAGGTCAAGAAAATTCACAAACTTGTGGTTACACTCAAGGAAAGAAAAGAGAAGATTCAAATAAATAAATTCAGGAATAGGACAAGTTACAAAGAACAAACACCACAGAAAATATACAAAGAACTGCAAGAACACTGTGAAAGGCACTATACCATCAAATTTGATAACCTAGAAAAAATGAACAAACTCTTAGAATACAACTTTTTCAGTCTAAAGGATGAAGAAGTGGAAAACCATGAGACAGACCGACCGATCACTAGAAAGGAAACGAAAACAGTCACCAAAACCTCCCAAAGTCCAGGAACTGATGGCTTCATTGGTGAATTCTACCAAACATTCAAAGACAATTTCATATTAATCCTTCTCAACCTCTTCCTAACTCATTGAATGAGGCCAACATTATCCTGATACCAAAATCTGGTAAAGATGACACAAAAAAGAAACCTATAGACCAATAATATCTCTGATAAATACAGCTGCAAAAACCCTAAACAAAATACTAGCAAACTGAATACAACAAGCAATACATTGAAAAAATTACATCATGATCAAGTGGGTTTCATTCCAGGGACACAAGAATGGTTTAACAATAGGCAAATCAATTAATGTGATACACCACATAAACAAAGAATAAAATTCATACGATCTTATCAATAGATTCAGAAAAAGTATTTGACAAGATACACCATCCATTTATGATTAAAACATGTAACAAAATGGGTATAAAGAAAAGTATCTCAACATAATAAACGCCATCATATATGATAAATACTCAGTTAATGGCAAAAAACTAAATATTTTCCAAGGTCGGGAACAAGACAAGGTTGCCTGCTTTCCTCTCGCCATTGTTATTCAACATAGTCCTGGAAACCTCATCAAAATCTCAATGGCATTTTTCACAGAAGTAGAACAAAAACTCAAAGTTGTATGGGACTATAAAAGATCCCCAAATAGCCAAAGCAATCCTGAGAAAAAAGAACAAAGCCAGAAGCATCACACTCCCTGACTACAAAGCCACAATAATGAAATCAGAAACGCAGATGAATAAAACAGAACTGAGAGCCCAGGAATAAACTCACAACATACATGGGCAACAAATTTTCAACAAAGGAGCCAAAAACATACAATGGAAAAAGAAAAGCCTTTTTAATAAAAGTGTTAGGAAAACTTGAATGCTACATGCAAAAGAATGTAACCGAACTCCTGAGACCACACACAAAAATTAATTCAAATTGGATTAAAGACTTAATTTTTAAGACCTGAAACAATAAAATACGTAGAAGAAAATGTAGGCATTAAGCTTACAAACCGTGGCCTCAGAAGGGTTTTTGTGAAGTTGCCCACAAAGGCAAGGAAAGGAAAAAGAAAAACAAATGAAACTAGTCAAACTAAAAAGCTTCACACAGCAAAAGAAACCAAACACAAAACAAAAAGGCAACAACTGAACTGAAGATATTTTCCAATGTTACCTTCAACAAGGAGCTAACATCAAAAATATATAAAAGAACTCAGGGGACTTCCAGTCAAGCTGGAAGAGTAGATAAATGCTGTGCTAACCCCCTCTCATGATCACATCAAGACTACTACTAAATTATAGAATAACCATCATTGAAAACCACCAGCATTAGCTGAACAGAGGTTCTATAACCAAGTATATAAAGAAGCCACACAAGACTGGTAGGAGGGGTGAACGTGCTGAAGGGCTGGTTCCACGCCCACAATGTGCTGATTAAGAATGAGGAAGGATATTCTGGCTGTGGAGTTCTCCCCTGAGGAGTGAGGGGCACCAGTGATGAGAAGGGGAGTCCCCATAATGTCTGGCTGTGAAAACCAGCAGGGATTGAGGCTGAGTGAGATAGAGAGTTGCTGGAGCCCCAGGTGCTCCTCTTAAGGGAACCACACATGGACTCACTAGCCCCAGGCTTCAGTGTGGGGACAGCAGCTCGAAGAGCACCAGGAACAGATGTGAAGGAACTGAATTAAGTAGCTTCAGGGTGAGGTCTGGAGGGCAGCTCCCTCCAGGGATGGAAGCGCTGTCAGACGCAGGCAGGCACCAAATCCTAGTTCTCTATTAACCTCACTAACAACATTTGCCACACCCCACCCAACTCATGTGCCTGGCCTAAGCCTCCTCCAGAAGCTCTTCTACACAAGCAGCCTGCCTCGGCCTGTGCTGTGGACCTTCCTAAAATCTCTCAAAAGTCCACAAACCCTAACAAGCAGTAGTGGGTCCTGTACCCCTTGCTAAGTGGCCACAAGCCAGGCATAGCCAGCCACTGGTCTCAGTTCACTTTATGTTGCCTACCAAAGGATCCTAACTAAGCCCAGTGCTAGCAATAGCAGGCCTAAGTTTGCAGCACAGCCTCTTCCAAGTGCCTCTAAATCCAGCACAAATGTGGCAACCAACCATGGAACATATTATAACTTCCACCAGGTGGTCCCAACACAGGAAAAAATGGCAGGTGACCTTGGCCTGCATCAGGGCAACTCTCAAGAGACCCAGAACCAACCCATCTGGTAACTGGCTTTAGAGTGCCACCCAACCAGCTCTGCAAATGACACCTGAAGGGCAGACTCAGCAGGCACTAGAGCCCCTCTACAACAGACTCTAACTCCATGGGGCCAGCCACACAATCTGTAATTGCAGCCAGCCCTCAGCCAGTAAGCCCAAGGGCCAACATGTGCCAATAATCAAGGCTCAACAACAACAGGAAGGTACCTCAACATAATAAGGGCCATACATGACAAACTCACAACTAACATACTCAATGGTGAAAAGCTGAAAAACAAAGGCATCCAAATCAAAATGAAAGAAATAAAAGTTACTATTTGAAGATGGCATGATACTATATAGAGAGAACCCTAAATATTCCACGAAAAAACAATATTCAGTAAAGTAGCAGGATACAAAACTAATATTCAAAAATTGCTTGCATTTTTATACACCAATAACAAATTCTAAATAGAAATTAAGAAAACAATCCCACTTCCAATTGCATCAAAAAGAATAAAATACCTAGAAATAAATTTAACTAAAGAGATAAAATACCTGTACTCAGAAAACTATAAGGCATTAAAGAAACTGAAAATGACCTAAATAAATGGAAACATATACCATGTTCACAAAAAGGAAGAATCAACATCATTAAAATCTCCACAGTACTACCCAAAGCAATCTACAGATTCAATACAAACCCTATCAAGATATCAACAGCATTTTTCACAGAACTAGAACAAATAATTCTAAAATTTATAGAGAACCAAAAAGACCCCAAATATCCACTCTTGAGAAAGAAGTACAAAGTTGAAGGTATCAAGCTTCCTGATATCAAACTATAATACAAGATATAGTAATGAAAACAGCACAGTACTACCATAAAAACAGACATAGATCAATGAAACAGAAAAGAGAATCCAGAAATAAACCCATGCCTATATGCTCATTTAATATATGACAAAGGAGGCAAGAATATACAACAGGATATAGACAGACAGTGTCTTCAATAAATGGTGTTGAGATAACTGAACAGATACATGGGAAACAAATGAAACTGGACATCTATCTTACACCATATACAAGAATAAACTCAAAATAAATTAAAGACTTAAGGATAAGATCCAAAACCATAAAACTCCTAGAAGAAAATGTAAGTAGTAAACTCTGACATCACTCTTAGTAATATTTTTTAGGATATCTCCTTGGACAAGAGAAACAAAAGAAAAAATAAACAAATGGGTTTATATCAAACTAAAAAGTTATTGCACAGAAAAGAAAACCATTGACAAAACGAAAAGACAACCTCTTGAATGGGAAAAGATATTTGCCAATGATACATCTGATAAGAAATTAATATCCAAAATATATAAAAAAATTCATACACCTTAACATCAAAAAGAAAAAAAATTAATTTTAAAAATGGGCAGAGGCTCAGCCAGAAGAATATGAAATACTGCCATTTGCAACTACATGGATGGACCTTGAAATAATCATACTAAGTGAAATAAGGCAGGCAGAATATGTTAAAAATCACATGATATCACATATGTGGAATATAAACTTAAAAGCAACAAATAAACAGGATAAACAGAGACTCATGGACTTGGACAATGGACTAGTGGTTATCAGAGGGAAGGGGAGAGGAAGGAAAAATAAATCGTTAAAATAATTAAATAGATTAGATAGATAGATAAAATGTTACCAAAAAAAAAAAAAAAAGGGGGCAGAGGATCTGAACAGATATTTCTCCAAAGAGGGGATATACAAGTGGACAACAGTCATATGAAAAGATGCTCAACGTTACTAATCATCAGAGATACAAATTAAAGCTAGGAGGTATCATCTGACACCTGTCAGAATGGCTATCATCCATAAACCAACAATAAGTGTTGGTGAGGATATGGAGAAAAAGGAACCCTCACACACTGTTGGTGGGAATGTAAATTGGTGCAGCCACAAGAATATGAACTGTATGATTTCCCCCACATATGGGATTTAAAATAAAAAGCTACAAACCAAACAAACAAAAAAGACCCTCATAGATATAGACAAAAGAATGGTGTTGACTAGAAGGGAAGAGGAGTGGGGGGAGGATAAAGAGTAAATGTTGTCAAATGTATATGACAGAAGGACCCTAGACTTTGGTGGTGAACACACGACAGAGTATACAGATGTCTTATTATAAAGATGTACACCTGAAATTTAACCAGTTACCCTCAATAAATTTAATTTTAAAAAATTGATGTCATAAAATTCTAAATTCCAGTGTATTTCTACATAAATTCTAACAGATTTGACATTATTAATCCATTTAATAACAAAATTCAAGAATATATACTTTCATATTCATTCATGTTTTGAGGTTCAAATTTTTCCATAAATGTTTAGAGAGATTATTTACCATTTTGCTTTGCTATTGTAAATGCCATTTCAAATCTTTAATTTCTTAGATGTTTTTCTCTCCTGTGGTAGAAAACCAAACCACTATTGATTGACTGTACATATAAAATAAATTTCTGATAAAGTGGCTGTTGCTGGAGTTTCAGTATAGGTGCTCCAGAATTTTGGTTGGGGTAACTGGACTTCATTTCTAATAGATCTGAACATCTAACATTCTGATAGGTGTTTAAATTTAAGAGGAAGGGAACAAGCTAGAACTTGACTTCTGTTCCATCATTATTTTGGAAATAAGATCTTGGTTCTAAACACACTGTCAGGACTTTGAAATCATTACTTTTTACCCTTACACTTATTCATTTCTGCTTCATAAAACAAGTATTTAAGCAAAATATCTCAATTACTACCTCTCTTGCAATATTACCAGAGGAAGACAATGTAACAGTAAAAAATAAAGTGTTTGTGTGTGTGTGTGTGTCTGTGTGTGAGAATAAGTATAGAATAGATTAAAAAGAATAAGCATAATAAAAATAAGTATAATAATTTAATTTATAGAGCTAATATATGAAGTTAGTAACATGGCACAAAACAAGACCAAAAAGTGGAAATGTAGGCTCAAATACAATAATTTCTATAAAGAACACATTAAATTGGATGTAAATAATAATGAAATATAAAATAAGTTTAGAAAGCTACATAATTAGACAGAGGGAATCTCAAAAGCATGCAGTCCAACAAAATAAAGAGCTAAAAATATGTAAAGAAAACATAAAGTGTAAGATGAACAGAGGCAGCGGGTATAAATCTGGATAAATTATCCACATAAGAAGTATTGTAGAGAAAAAAAAAAAATCACACCTAGACATATTACTGAAAAAATGAGAGACAAAGAAATAAATATGTCAAAGTGGAGTCAGAAAACCTTATCATTTGTGAAGATTAAACTCAGATTTCTCAATCTAAAAGACAGTGCAGGGGTGCAAGAAAGTACATTCAAAGCATTAAAAGACTTGGAATAAAGCAAAAACCTTGGCACATGCCTGTTTCCACATATTCATATAAGATATCAAGTCTGTAAGGTACTGGAATAAGCATGAAAAATAACTGTAACAAAGTGTGTTTTATTAAAATCTAAAAAATTTACTATTGATAAAAATGCATTCTTAACAGTATCAATTATTAATTTGGTATGTTTAGTGTTGCTAAAAAACAAAACGACTACAAAATTTTGCTGATACTTTTTTCCCACGGAGCAGCTAGTAAGATACGAATATAAAAATTCCAAGTATTTTAGAACTCAATTTCTAAAAAGTCACAGGTTATAGGTAGAGATTAAACAAAAAGCATTTAACATACAAGATTAGAATAAGTGCTATAAAAGAGATTATGACATTATAAAGCTATAACAAAAAAAATAGGGTGATATTGGAATAGTGCAATAGGCTTAAAAAACTAATAGGAGAGACTACAGAGCTCATAAAATAACTCATGCATCTATGGATCATAAATTTATTATAAAAATTGAAATGACAAGCCAAAATGTTACAGGATTCTCAAACAGAGAGATGGGACACCGAGGCTATACGCAGAAAGCAGCATTTATTGATGCCGGGATGGCTCAGTGGATTCTTATCTAAAAGCTGAGCTCAAATTTAACATAATGGGCAATTTTATACAGTCTTCTTCTGTATTCTTACACAGCTACAGATATAAGGAGAACACCGACTGGTTTGCAAGCTATGAGAAAACTGACATCAGCCAGAGAGTCCTGGAAGGGTGGGTACAGTCAGGAACGAACTTGTTTAAGCAGGAAATGGCCTGGCAGGGTCAGGCTGTCACATTCCCCACTTTGATGCTTGGACCCAGGACTGGATCAGAAAGCATCATCTTCTTCTAATATTTGGTTTAGAGGCCGGTACCTCCAGAGCATGAGGACTTCTGCTGCAGTTTTTCTTTATACTATATCCTCTATGAGGGAGGTGGTTGACCAAATAACAAGAGGCAATAGGCATGAGAAGAGGAGTACTATCCCAGTTAAGATCTTAAAGCCACCAAAAATGGAGAACCAGCCTCCAAAGAGGTTACTAGGGTCCCACCCTGATGAGATGTCATCCTTAGGCTAGTGCTGCGCATAGATTGGTCAGTTTCCGTGTGACCAAAGTGGGCCGATGTCATACCCTTAATGTGTTTGCACAGTCAATGTTTTCTTTTGTAACCCACTTCCCAGAGGACATTGAGGAGTAGATGCGTTCCTTCCATGCATTCCTCATAGGTCTTTCCTGTTAAGAGGAGATCATCTACATATTGGAGTAATGTACACCTGTATTGGTCCTCCAGGAAGGCCTTTAAATCCGAGGTCAGAGCTGCTCTAAAGATGATCTGGGAGTTTTACAACCCCTGAGGCAGCTGTGTCACATCAATTGGCCCTTGTCTCCCCTATCAGGGCTTTCCCATTGGAAGGCAAAGACTGGCTGACTTCTGGATCTGCTGGCAACACAAGCTTATTTTCCTTCAACTGACTTTGGGAGGATGCCAAGGCTCGGGCTAGGAGGACCCTACAGTTCTCTGCTAGGCAGACTCTCAAACAGAGTTGAGTGCAAACTATTGCCTCCCAATACTCAATATAAGGAAATTAGTCTGGGTGGTCAGATTGATCAGAAATGACTTGAGAGATCTTTGCAATGACCTCCCTATCGAGAGCCTACCCCCACTGGCCACTCAACGCCAAAAGAGGGCCTGTCAATCTCACAAAAGGTACGAAGTTTCTGTGGGGTTAAGTTTAATTCCATAATCTCCTGAATAACCATTTTTGAAATTCTTAAGTATATAACCTAAAGGTCTGTTTGTTGTCCACGCGACCTTCCACCCATGGTTGGTGACACACACGCATTCAGAGATTCATTTTGCCCGTCTAAGGCCACTCCCCTTGCAGGGATCTTTCAGGCACCTCTTAGCAATTGGTGGGTTGGTATAAACTCCCAACTTAGATCACTAAAGTAGACTCCTCATGAAGATCCAGTGACACCACCCTAAAGTCATATGAGATTCACCACAAACCCATGGACAGGGGCTCAATTCAAGTTTTGTAGCAAAACCACGTCTCAATCACACATAAACACACACCAAATACACTCCACCCTCCACCTTATGTACCTGAGAGGTCACAGTTTCCTCTAACAAATACAGAGCAATTGGGTGACCTTGGGAGTTGATTAGGCTCCCTTTCTGTCCTCTAATGGCAGGCTGTGCCTGGGACCCAGGTCCTCACCACTCAAGTCAGGCAGTACTTCTGGGCTGGTTCCTGTGGCTCTCCAGGTTCTATTGTGCTCTCAGAGCCGCCACCCAGGTCCACAGGAAGAGTTGTCCTCCCCTACAGACAATAGGTCCACTAGCACACCAGGTGAAGTCCACTTCTCCCAGCGTCCCCTGGGCCATACCCTGGAGACAAGGGAAGCAAAAAACCACTGTCTCTAAATCCCAGACAAACCCCCAGAAATGCTGCAGGATTCTCCAACAGAGAGAATGGACACCGAGGCTATAAATAGGAAGCAGCATTTACTGATGCTGACACAGGATCAGCAGATTCTTATCCAAAAGCTAAGCCCGATTATAACATAAAGGGCAATTTTATACAGCCTAGTACTTCTGCATTCCTACACGGCTACAGATATAAGGAAGAAGAACACTGACTGGTTAGCAAACTATAAGAAAATGGACGTCAGCCGGAGAGCCTTGGGAAGAGAGAGGTAGTCAGGAATGAACTTGTTTGAGCAAGAAATGGCTAGGCAGGGTCAGGCTGCCATAACACAGTTGAAAAGTTTTTTTGAGCCCTGTAAAATTGTTAGTTAGCATATGAATAAGCAAATATTCCATGTCCTGGCCACTGTAACATTTTAATAAATTATCCTACAAGTGAATGAGGAAAAAATCAACTCAACTCAAAAAAGAGTGAAAAACTCTTGTGGGTACACAAGAATTCCAGATGGCACACAAACACTTTTTAAAAGTGCAAATTAAAATAAAACTCATCAAAACTCATCAAATTGGCAAAACTCAGGCTGACACTGCCAAGTTTAGAACTGTAGAAATTAATAAATATTAGAGACTACTAGTGGGTGTATAGGTTGGTAAAATTTTGGAAAAGTGTGGCATTATCAAGGAGATGTAAATAACTACTTCTGAAAAAAACAATTCTACTTTTTAGGACAAATGGAAGCTTAGACACTCCAGAATGCATGGCAGATATGGCTCTTGTAATAATGTTTATAAATACAGAAAACATAAGCAAAAACATAAAGAAAGAGAAGCTTTCACCAAGAAAAAAAATATAAAGACATATCATAGAATACTGCACAGACGTGAAAAATATGGGTAAAATCAGAATATACTGGGCAAATGAAATAAAATACATCATAATCCTCATCAACACTACTCCATTAACAGAAAGTTTTTTTAAATTAATTATTATTTTTTTTATGGTGACATGGGTTAACGAAACCCAGTAAGTTTCAGCTTTACACTTTAACAGTAAGGTGTGAATATATATATTTTTTACACTATGTGTTCATCTTCCATAGTTAGATTTCTTTCTGTTACCACATATTTGATGCCCTTCACCCTGTCTACCTTACCCTTCTCCCACCCCATACCCTCTGGTAACTACTAGTCTATATTCAATGTCCAGATGCCTCTGATCATTTGTCCTGTTCATTTGCTGCTTTTAGGTTTATATCTCACATATAAGTGATATCATGTGATTTTCTACTTTTTCTCTCTGGTTTATTTCGCTTAGCATGATTATCTCGAGGTCCATCCAGGTTGTTGCAAATGGCAGTATTTCATCTCTTATTCTAATATTCCTTTGTATATACGTGCCACAGCTTCTTTAGCTAATCATCTATCGTAGGACACTTCAGTTGCTTTCATGTCCTGGACACCATGAATAATGCTGCTATGAACATTGGTGTGCAAATTATCTCTTTGGATATGGACTTTCAAGTCTTTGCGGTAAATACCCAGTAGAAGGGTTGCTGGATCATATAGAAGATCAACTTTTTGAGGAACCTTGAAACTGTTTTCTATAGTGGCTGTACCAATTTGCAGTCCCACCAGCAGTGTATGAGGATTCTTTTTTCTCTGCATCCTTTCCAACATTTGTTATTACTTGTCCTGTTGATTATAGCTATTCTAACAGGTGTGAGATGGTATCCCATTGTGGTTTTGATTTGCATTTCTCTAACAGCTAGCAATGCTGAACACCTTTTCATATGTTTGTTGGTCATTGATATGTCCTCTCAGGAAAATGTCTGTTCAGATTCTCTGCCCATTTTTTGATTGGATCATTTCTTTTTTTTCTTTTTTTGTTATTGAGTTATATGAGTTCTTTGTATATTTTGGATATTAGGCCCTTATTGGAGGCGTTGCTTACAAATATATTTTCCCATTCGGATAGTTCTCTCTTTACCTAGTTGACGATTTCTTTTGCTAAACAGAAGCTTTTTAGTTTGATATAGTCCCATTCATTTATTTTAGCTTTTACTTGCTTTGCCTTTGAGTTCAAATTCATAAAATACTCTTTAAGTCCAAGGTCCTTGAGTTTAATTCATATGTTTTCTTCTATGCATTTTATTGTTTCAGGTCTTAAATTCAGGCCCTTAATCCATTTTGAGTTAACTTTGGTGTGTGGTGATAGGTAACAGTCTAGTTTCATTCTTTTGTGGGCAGTTTTCCAGTTTTCCAGTGCCATTTATTGAAGAGGCTTTCCTTTCTCCACTGTATATTTTTGACATTTTTGTTGAAAATTATTTGCCCATATAAATATGGGTTTACTTCTGGACTCTCAATTCTGTTCCACTGGTCCATGTGTCTGTCTTTCCCCCTCCCCTGCCAATACCAAGCTGTTTTGATTACTGTAACTTTGCAGGCTAATTTGAAGTTGGGCAGAGTGATGTCTCTAGCCTTGTTCTTTGCTCTCAGGATGCCTTTGGCAATTTGGAGTCTTTTGTGCTTCCATACATACATGATGATTTTTTGTTGCATTTCTTTAAAAAATTGATGATGAGATTTTGATGGGGGTTGCATTAAATCTGTATAATGCTTTAGGTAATATCATTTTAACTACGTTGACTCCTCCAATCCAAGAACACAGAATATCTTTCCATTTCTTCGTGTCTTCTTCGATTTCTTTTAACAGGGTCTTACAGTTTTCATTATAGAGATCCTTCACATGTTTTATTAGATTTATTCCTAGGTATTTTATTAGTTTTGTTGAAGTTGCAAAAGGAATTATTTTTTCCACTTCTTTTTCTGAAACTTCATTATTAGAATATAGGAACACTATGGATTTTGGAATGTTAATTTTGTATCCAGAAACTATACTGTATTTGCTTATTGTTTCTAGTAGCGTTCATATGGAGTCTTTATGGTTTTCTATATAGAGAATCGTGTCATTTGCAAATAGTGACAGTTTGACTTCGTTTCCTATTTGGATGCCTGTTATATCTTTCTCTTGCCTGATTGCACTCATTAGGACCTCCAATGTTGCGACAGTGGACACCTTTGCCTTATTCCTGATCTTAGAGGGAAGGTTTTTAGTTTTTCACCATTAAGTATAATGTTGGCTGAGGGTTTGTAATAGATGGCCTTTATTATGTTAAGGTACTTTTCTTCTGTACCAATTTTGTTAAGTGTTTGATCAATAATGGATGGTGTATCTTGTTGAAGGTTTTTCCTGCATCTATTGATATGATCATAAGTCTCTTATTTTTGTTTATGTGGTGTATCACATTAATCAATTTGCATATGTTGAACCATTTTTGTGCCCCTGGGATGAAGCCCACTTGATTATAGTGGTGCATAATCTTTTTAATATGTTGCTGTATTCAGTTCGTTAGTATCTTATTTAGGATTTCTGCATCTTAGTTCATGAGAGATATTGGTCTGTAGTTTTCTTTTTTTGTGTTATCTTTACCAGGTTTTGGTACAGGGTAATATCAGCCTCATAAAGTGAGTTGGGAAGTACTGCCCTCTCCACTTTGACTTTTTAGTTTGAGGAAAATAGGTATGAAATCTTTGAATATTTGGAAGAATTCACTGGTGAAGCCATCTGGTCTGGACTTTTACTTTTTGGAAGGTTTTTGATAATTGTTTCAATTTCCATACTGCTGATCAGTCTATTTAGATTTTCCAGTTCTTCTTGATTTAGTCTAGGAAGGTTTTATTTTTAAAGTACTGGTCCATTTCTTATAGGTTATTAAATTTGATTATATTCCTTTTCATAGCATTTTTTTATCTTTTGTATTTCTGTAATGTCTGTCATAATGTCCCCTCTTTTATACCTGATTTTGTTTATTTATGCCCTTTTTATTTTTTCTTCAGTGAGCCTCGCCAGGGGTTTGTTCATTTTATTAACCTTCACAAAGAACCATCTATTTTTTGTATTTATGTTTTTTATTGTTTTTTGTTTGTTTTCAATTTCATCTATTTCTGCTCTAATTTTAGTTATTTCTTTTCTTCTGCTGACTTTAGGCTTCATTTGTTCTTCCTTTTCTAGTTTTTTAAGATGAGGCGTTAGGTTATTTGGGCTGTTCTTGTTTTTGGAGATAGGCCTGTAATGATATGAACTTTCCTCTCATGACTGCTTTTTTCGTATCCCAAAGTTTTGATATGTTGTACTATCATTATCATTGGTTTCTATGTATTTCTTTATCTATTTCTTTTCTGACTCAGTTATTCTTCAGTAGCATGTTGTTTAATCTCCACGTATTTGTGGTTCTTCTTGCTTTCTTTTTGCAGTTGATCTCTAGTTTCAAAGCATTATGACCAGAGAATATGGCTGGTATGATTTCAACCATCTTATATTTGTTGAGGCTCTATTTCCCAGTATGCAGTCAATCCTGGAGAATGTTCCATGTGCACTAGAGAAGAATATATCATCAGCTGATTTTGAATAGAAGGCTCTGTAAATGTCAATTATGTCCTTTAAGAATGTTATTTCTTTATTGATTTTCTGTTTGGATGATCTGCCCACATCTGACAGTGGAGTATTTAGGTTCCCTACTACGATACTAAGATAGTGTTTTGGTCTATTTTTCCCTTTAGTTCTGTTAGTAATTTCTTTATATATTTCGGGGCTCCCTGATGGGGAGAATAAATATTAATGTGTTATGTCTTGTTGGTGCATGATTCCCTTTATTATTATGAAGTGTCCCTCAATATCTTTACCTTTTTTATTTTGAAGTCTATTTCATCTGATATTAATACCGCTACTCCTGCTTTTCTCTGAATGACATTTGCTTGAAATATCATTTTCCACACTTTGAATCTGTATTTGTCTTTGGAACTGAGATGTGTCTCCTATAGGCAGCATTTGGTTGGCTTTTTTTTTTTTTTATCCATTCTGCACCTCTGTGCCTTTTTATTGGTGAGTTCAGTCCATTTACATTTAGTATGATTATTAAAATATGATTGGACATAATTATGTCCACATACCAACTGGACATAATTGACATTTACAGCCATTTTATTTTTTGCTTTTTGGTAGTTCAGTGTTTCCATTGCTTCCCTGTCCTTGTGTGTCTGTTTTATCTTGGTTGGCTTTTGTGGGTTTTCCCTCTGGTTCTTCTTGTTTTATACACTTCAGTTCTGAATCTTTGGTGTGTGGTTACCATTATAAATATGTAAAGGATAGTTACATATACAGTCTTTCATTTTCTTCTGTGCGTGCCTTATCTCCATTCCCCTTTGCGAATTTAAATCTTTGAATCCTCCCCTTTTGTCATTATTGTCTCAGTTTGTCCATATTTATACTTAATGTTCATTACTATCTTGCTATAGTAATCATTTTCTTATTGTTTATGTTTATAATGCCCTGTTCTTAGTAAGGGTTGCACTCCTCTGCTTCTATTTGCCTGATAGTCACCTTAGTCCTAGCTGGGTTTATTTTTTTTTTTTTTGTCATTTTGTTTTAGGTGAGCTGACCCCTTTCAGTATTTCCTGTAGTGTAGGCTTCATAGTGGAGAATTCCCTCAATTTTTGTATGTCTAGAAAGGTCTTAATTTCTCTTTCATATCTAAAGGAAGACCTAGCTGGATACATTATTCTAGACTGGTAGTTCCTTTCACTTAATAGTTTGAATATTTGACTGCATTCCTTTCTGACTTGTAAGGTTTGTGTTGAGAAGTCCGAGGATAATCTAATGGGTTCTCCTTTATAAGTTAACATCTTCTTTACCCTGTCTGCTCTGATAATTGTCTTTGTTGTTGATTTTTGATAACTTTAATAAAATGTGTCTTGATGAAAAGCTTTTTGGGTTGACATAATTGGATGTTCTGCTGACTTCTTAAATTCCAAGCTCCAGCTCATTCCTTAGATTTGGGAAATTCTAGTCCATATGTGTCTGAAAATGCTTTCTAGTCCCTGATCCTTTTCCAAGCCTTCAATAATGCCCATTATTCTTATGTTTCCTCTCCTGATGGTATCAGCTAGTTCTTGTATTTGTTTCCTTAATTTTTACTCTTTGGTTTCTCTCTTCTTCCTTCTGATTTATTTCTAGATTTCTGTCTTTGATATTACGGATCCTTCTCTCCATCTGGTTGACTCTAAATCCCAAGCTTCATTTCATTTTTCAACTCTTGCAGTGTGTTTTTCATCTCCAGAAAATCTAGCCTGTCCTTTTTGAGGGTTTTGAGCTCCTTAGTAAAGAACTCATTCTGCTCATCTAATTGTTTTTTCAATTCCTGAAATTGTTGATATGATTCGTTTCAGAATTCACTGAGTGTTTTCAGAAGTACCATCTGGAATTCTCTGTCGTGTAAGTTGAATATTTCTATGTCCATAAGCTTTTTTTTCTGGAGATTTTTTTCTTTCTGAGATGCCCTGTCACCTTGGTTGTTGAAGGTGTTTAATGGACTATTTCTCCACCTGGGCATTAACGAAGTGTGGTCTGCTTATTTTTTTTTTCCCAGAAAGAAGATTTATTACATAAAGGTCTCTCTTTAGCCTGTTGCAAAGGCGGCACTTTTCTTTTGGTTTCCATTAGGTGGTGTCTAAGTCTCTTGGATTCCTGCTTTATGTAAAGCCTTAATAATGCCTTTTTTATTTTTCTTATAGATGTTTAATTGTGCTCACTACTCTCAGTCTCAGTCCCTGTCAGTGTTAGCAATAGTTTAGTTAGCATTTGTTCAGATTCCCTGGGCTATGAGGTGTTCAGTTTCAGAGGATGTGCGGGGAGGGACCCTGTAGGTTGGGGGTTAGGGGCTGCAGCTCAGCCTTGGTTTTGCAAGAGTGGCTGGTAAAAATCAACTGTTGTTTCTGTGCCATCCCACTTCTCTGCTTTCTGCCCCAATGACTCGGAACTGCCACCAGCCACGGGGAGCTCACAGCTCTCCCAGGCAGGGCTGTACAGGGAGCTCAACCTTCTCCCTCCCCATCCCCTTCCAGCTGCGAGAGGCAGCTTCTTTGTTTCTCCCAGTCCACCACCCAACACCCAGGGTTCTGACTTGCAGTAGCTCTTATGCACAGATCCCACACTCAAACATGCTGGTGTGCAGTTTGAGTGTTCTTTGTTTAGTGTTAGATGTTCAGCTTATTATTGTTTCAAGGGGAGAATTCTGGGGATGATTCTCACTCCACCATGTTTCTCAGAAAGTTTTTTTTAAATAGGTTAGACTCAATTACTTTCATCAAGTATTTCCCACATAGTTGGTAAAAGTATCAGAAAATGCTTACCTGAAAACACTGGAGAGGATCTTCTCTCTGGGAATGGGAATAATCCCTTTAGAAGGTGCATTTGTGGCTCCTGAGGTCCTATATATATCCCATTTCTTGACCTGGTCAGTAAACAGATATTAATTTTAGAGCTGGTTATTCAACTGCACATGTAAGTTCTATGCAATTTTTTTCAATATTTCAAAGTTCAGAAGACCAAAATTGGCGGGTGCGGGTGGGATAAATAACTATGTGACTTACATTAAGAGAACTGTCATAAGAACTATGAATTCTTTTTCATTGGACTACATGCATTGTTATAGCAAAGTTAATTGCCTGTAGTTTTTTCAATTAATGTTTCAGGTGTACTTTACAATACCACATGTGTACTACATTGTGTGCTCACCACCCCATCTAGCATTCTCCTGTCACCATATATTTGATCTCCTTTACCCTCTCTGCTCTCCCCCCTCACCCAGAACAATGACATTTTAATGCATAATAGGAAAGAGTTGGGTGAGGAGCCAGAGGATGCAGCATGTACCTGAACTAGCCCTTTCAGCGCAACCAGAGCCTGTGGGCGGGGCAGGCATGGAACTGAGCAGCGGGCACATTTTCCTGGTCCAGTTACCTCAGGCTCGTCCAGCGATACGAACGTTCCGATCTGTGGACAGATCCAAGTTTAGCAAATGTCACTCGAGGATGACACCAGACGTCTTCCTCTCGCATGGAAATGCCTCTGATCAGCCTCAATTGGCCTAGTGCCACCGACACCTGGTACAGTGCCTTCCAAGTAATGTAGTTCTCAGTGCCCCGGGCCTCAGGTAACTGTCCCCAGCTCTGAAGTGGGGAACGCTGGCAAGGGGTGTCTTGAGGCTCTGAGGAGGGGGGCACCTTTCACACTTCTTCAAGGGGAAAAACCCAGATTTCTGTGGAATTTTGTCTGTGTATATCACAGTACTGTACAGAGACATTATTTCAGATGCTCCCCAAAGCTACAAAACCAGATAGACGCACGAGCCATATTTTCACTCAGATGCAAAGTGCATCCACTCACAGTTGAGATTTGATTATCACTGTCTTATTTCCTCTTCAAATCCATGTAGACTGAAGCTTTAGAATCAACTGGATGAGGTCGGGGTCAAGAGAGTGAAGAATGCAGACTGAGCCATAGCGGGGAAGACAGAGACAAGGTCACACATGTCAATACAGAGAGAGAGATGGGGTGGCCTGAAGCAGGTGAGGCAATGCTTCTTGTCTCTGGTTCCCTCAGAAAAAAAACATATGGCTTTTCTTACTTTGTATCTTGATACGTACTATTCATTTTTAGAAGCTTAAGAGCTATCTGAAAGAGTGACTTACCACATGCAATTTCCTGAAAGGACTGGTGACTGTGGTCACAGTATTCAGAAAAAGAGTACCTGATCTCTGACATAAAGGACTGGATGACATGATCTCCTTTCCTTGCTGGGAGGTAAATATAATTTCACCTGCAACAGCAGTAACTATGCATAGGGAGTTGAGAGATTATCTAAGAGAATTATTTGTGAAACACTGAAATTATTGAAATCAATGATTATTTAGTTATTCAAAGTTGGTGGCCAAGATAGCTCTTGGCCATGTGAACAAGGTTAGGATCTCTGTGTGGTTTGAAGGAACACTTAAGTCTAAGAAGTGAAAGAATGAAGCTGAGCACGTGGTTACACAGGAAACTTGTCTAGCTGAGGTATAACTCTCTAAATTTTTTTATTTATTATTTAAATCATTTTTTAGTACACTGAACAATACCAGCTTAAAGGGATGATGTAGAGAAAAGATAGCTTTGCTAGAATACTAAAAACAAATAGGGCAGCTGTAGTATCCTATTCATTCTCTCCTTAAGAAATACTCATTAAGTGCCTATTGCATTCTAGACACTTGTGGCTACATAAGACATAGCAGGATCTAAAATGTCAAAGACCCCAAAGACCCCCATGAGGTTTTCATTCTAGTCAAAGAACAGTAAATAGTAATGACAATAGTCAATTATGTAATATTTCTAGATGTTACCAGGTTCTCCCATGCAGGAACTCCTTGCTCACCCTGAAGGTTTTGCAATAGTAAAGGTCTCACTGTTTAAGCTACATTTAGCTTCTTGGGCTTCTATGCAATCTGCTCTCCCTGAGCATTTAGAGACTAAGGTGATGCACAGTAGCTCCCTGCCAGTTAACAGAGGGAAGATGGCTTCTGTAATAGACACTGGCAGTGGCAGATCTTCAGTAAAGGCCCAGGTATGTCTGAAATTACAAAGTTCACAAAAGTTTTCTACATATCTGGCACTTTAATCAGCTGCTCCAGAAGGAGAACTGACAGTCCACTTGCCAGGGTTTCAAAACTGGGCAAAACCACTACTTAAAAGTAAAAAAAGTGTATAGCATACATACAGAAGAATGGAATACAAGAGAGCCCAAAAACAAACTCTTACATATGTGCTCAAATTTTTAACAAGGGTGCAAAGACCATTCAATGTGAAATGAGTCTTTTCAGCAGATGGTGTTAAGAAAACAGGATAGCCACATGTAAAAGAATAAAGTTGTACCCTTTTCTTACATATGTATAAAAATAAACCCAAAATGGATCAAAGACCTAAAAGTATAATACTCTAAGAAGAAAACAGGAGAAGAGATTGATGACACTGGATTTAGCAATAATTTCTTGGACACGATACCAAAGGCACAGGCAACAAAGATAAAAATAAATTTGGACTATGTTGAAATTTAAAACTTCTGTGCAAAAAAAGAGGACTAACTGAACAAAGTGAAAAAGCAACCCTCAGAATGGGAGAAAATATAGGCAAATCATGTATCTGATAAGTGGTTAATACCTAGAACATACAGAGAACTCCTACATCAGCAAAAAAAGGTGATTAAAAAATGGGCAAAAGACTGAAACAGACATTTTCCCAAAGAACATATACAAACAGCCAACAAGCAGGTGAAAAGATGCTCAACATCATTACTCCTTAGGTAAATGCAAATCAAAACCACAATGAAATAAATAACACTACATGTCCCCTAAGATAGTGTGAGAGAGAAAAAAAAGTGTTGGGGAGGGTGTAGGGTAACTGGAACACTTAAGCACTGTTGGTGGGAATTTAAAATGGTACAGCTATTATGAAAAACAGATCCTCTGTTGCTCAAAAAAGTTAAAAATTGAATTACAATATAATTGAATGATCCCTCTGCTGGGTATATACCTAAAAAGAATGAAAAGCAGGGCCTCAAAGAAATATTTGTGCAATCATGATTACACATTATTCACAATAGCCAAAAAGATGGAAGTCATCCTAGTGTCTAGTGGCACATACATAAAATATTATTCGGGAAGGAAGTTCTGACATGCTACAATCTGGATGAACCTTGAGGAAATTGTGCTAAGTGAAATAAGCCAGTCATAAAAGTAGAAAAACTTTATGATTCTCTTTATATAAGGTATCCAGAGTGGACAAATATATAAACAGAAAGCAGAATGATGGTTGTGAGAGGATCAGGGAGGGGGAATGAGGAGCTATTGCTTAATGGGTATGATTTCAGTTTTAAAAGACAAAAAGACATCTGGATGTTTGTTGTACAAAAATGTGAATGTATGACTACTGAACCTTACTTACCCTTAAACATGGTTAGGATTGCAAATTTTGTTACATGTATTTTAAGACACAACAAAGAAAATCCAAAACTGACTAGCAGTACTTCCCAGTGCTAAATCAGAACAGACTTTTCTTTGAAGACTTTTCCAATTTGCAATATTCTTTGGTGTGAACTTCTTGGTGCTGAGTGAGGTGGTATTTCTTTCTAAAGCCTCTCCCACATTCGCAGCACTCATAAGGCTTCTCCCCAATATGAATGCTCCGATGCTGGATGCCTAAAGACTTTCCAGCATTCGCTGCACTCATAAGGCATCATTATCTGATGAATAATGAATGTGGAACTGTCCATAAAGAATTTCCCACATTTGCTACATTTATAAGTTTTTTCTCTGATGTGAACATTTTGGTGCTGAGTGAGGTGGGAGTTTTGGCTAGTCTACTACATAGATTGTACTCATAAGGCTTTTTTCTCCAGTGTGGTTTCTCCAATGTCTAATGCGATGCGACTTGTGCTTAAAGCGTTTCCCACATTCACTACACTCATAAGGTCTTTCTCCAGTATGAGTTCTCTGATGTCTCTCAAGTGTGAAGCGATATCTAAAGAATCTTTCACATTTCCTGCACTCAGAACACCTTCCCCTAATATAAACTCTCTGATGAGTAATAAGCGTGGAGCAGTCTTTAATGCACTTCTCACACTGGCTGCCCTCATAACACACTGGCCTACTGTGAATTCTCTGGTGTTCAATGAGACCAGACCGTTTAGTAAAGACTCCCCCACATGCAAGGTGCTCAGAGGACCTTGCTCCAGTGTGGGTTTTCTGGCGCTGAGAGACCATTTGTTTATGGCTATAAGCATTTCCACATTCATCAACTTATAATCATTTTGCCCATTTTTAACTTCTGACTGCTCTCAGTGTTGTGTGGCTTCCCACCATGTGAAAGGCTTGCTACTGGAGGAGGCCTGAGCTGGCTGGAAAGTCCTTCCCACCTTCCCTGCATGTCAAAGTCCTCTCTGCCATGTGACCACTGCAGTTCCTTGTGAAAGAAGGCCTTGTCTCATCCCATCCAGAGAGTTTCTTTCTACCTGGCTCCTTACAGTGCTGAAGAAATCTGTCATACATGTGCACACCTCTTGCTGAGGGTGTGTTCCATTGCGCTCAGCCAGGAGCAAAATGCCTTTCAAAAGGGAGCTACACGTCTCACAGGGCTGGGCCTTCCAGGTGGGTCTGGCTTCGGAGTTCTGACCTGTGACTCTTCCACAGAATCACCTTTATCAGAAGGTGCCTCCTCACCCTGGGCTCTGTGCCAATAACCTGTAAGCAGAGACATGCCAGTGAATGCATGTGACTTTGGTGGGATGGGGAAGCCCCATCACAAATAAGTACACGGGGCTGCTGACAGGCAAAGGGGCCGAGAGCTAGTAAGTGGAAGGCCTGCTGTGCAGAGCTGGCCTGGGAAGCTCATGGTGGGAGATCCCTGATGAGGAGGAAGGCCCCAAGGATGGGGTTATGTCTTAGTCCGCTCAGGTTGCTATAACAAAATACCACAGACTGGGTGGTATTTTGACAACAAAAATAATCTTATAAGCAACAGAAATTTATCTTTCACAGTTCCAGAGCCTGAAATTCTGAGATCAAAAAGCCAGCATGGTTGGGTGAGGACCCTCTTCAGGGTCACAGACTTCTTGTTGGTTCCTCACATAGTGGAAGGAGCTAGGGAGCACAGTGGGGTCTCTTTTCTAAGGACACCAGTCTCATTCATCAGGGCTCTGCCCTCTTGATGTAATCATTTGCCAAGGCCCGATCTGCTAATATCATCACTCTGGGCATGAGGTTTACAGCATATGAATTTGGGGAGACACACATTCAGACCACAGCAGGTACTATTCAAGGAGAGGCAGGGTCTCTAACTCACTCCTCTGTACATGGCTTTCAAAAAGATCATGGCTGTTGGTGACTGGTGAGCAGGTTGTGTCTAGACACAGAAATATCTGTGACACAGTAGTTGGTATTCAAGGGCTCTTTAAAGATATGTGCAGATGTCACAATACCTTAAGTGTAGGTCAAATGTCGAGAGTACTGCAAAGGCAGCAGTGGAAGGGAACAGGTGAGAGTCTTGGTCAAAAGTCAGAATCAAAATATCAATGGGAAAGAAAAGGCAGAAATGAGTGACGTTTGGCACAGGGCAGATATCAGGATAATCGAAACTCGCTTCTGACAGGTCACCATTTCCCAGCTCGCAGATACCAGGGCCATATTCTTTTGAGCTGCTCTTGACACTGCAGAAGTAATGCCCACTCCGTCAGGCACCCAGGGCTGCCCTTACTGCTCAAACTGAGTAACTACCTGAACCTGGAAGAGGCCAGTCCAGAGGGAAAGACAGGAAAGGTGGTGGACAAAACACACCCAGAGTGACCCACCCCATGAGTCAACATTCTAGTTACAAGAACATCAGAGGGGGCTTTTAAAAATATGACCCAGTAGTCCTCACAAGTCGTGAGCATGTTCATGGCTGAAATTCCTGGCACAGGCAGACCTCAAAGTATGTTGGTAAGTGGTAGTATCTAGGCTGAGTGAGCCAACCAGGGACAAGCTGGGTGAGAGGGGTCTCCTAAACAGACTTCAAGATTTCTGACTCCTGAGCTCTGTCTGTGGGTACTCAGAGCAGCTGGGATGGGGCCTCATGGGGACAGAGTTGCCCATAGGGAAAAGGGGTAGGTGTAAGGGCCTTACCTCCAGAGGACAGGAGTGCAACATTCTCCATCATCACATCGTGGTACAGGAGTCTCTGAGCTTTATCAAGGAGGCCCCCCACTCCTCCTGGGAGAAATAGATGGCCACATCCTCAAAGACCACACAGCCCTAAAAAATGGTGACAGTTTAGTCTATGAGCAGCTTCCTGTTCTGTGTTTCCTTCAATTCTGTATTTTTTTATTTGCCATCCATTAATTACAGGGGCCAAACTGACGTTCACATTTGTTTCTATCTCCCCCGGCATCCAGAGCCCATTGTCTTAACCACCTCCTTAACCAAGTCTCACACACCAAGTCAGTATTTCTTCTGCCTTAGGTCAGCCCAGGGCCCATGCCAGGCAACCAGGGACAGGCATCAAGCCAGACCTGCTATAACTGTTCAGACTAGTCAGTCCTAAACTATTTACCTTACTCTCTCCTCATCTTTTCTGAGGAAACCCCAATAAAGGCTCTGGCCTAGGTTTCCCCTCGCTGCTTCTTCTGCCTCCTAATCAAATCTGATGCTTCCTAATGTGGCCCTGTGTGGTGTGGGTTCACTGAACACTTGGGAAATTTAAGGGAAAAAAAGCTTTTTCAAAGATATCGATCTCTCCATGTTGTCACTTTCTGATGTGTGTAAATATGGGTACAATCACTCATACAATCCTTTCTCCATGATCTTCAGTCCTCCCAGCATACATCTCCCCATGCTCACTCTCCCTGACTTCCCAGTGTGGAAGTTACCAGGTGCTGGCGGCCCCGTTCCTGCTCTCTCTACAGTACTGCTGATCACTGTGTCCAGCACACAGTAAAAACAGATTGGGAACTGAGAAGCACTATCCAGGATCTGGCCTGGTATGTGGGGCTTCACCCTTCTCCCGTTGGACAATTTCTCTGAGATCTCCCAGATCTTGCCTCCCAGACAACCAAACTCAGTCTCTTCATTTTACCTTAAGTGCCTAGGCCCCACACCAACTGTTCACACGCCTCCTCACATGCACATCACTCTTTGAAATGCCCTCCCTCAAGGCACTGACCCTTCACAGTGACAACTCCCCAAAATCCCCAGCTCACAGTCATAGGCATTTCTTTGGCATTCCAACATGTGGAATCTAGGCAGGGCACGGCAAATGCAACCAGCATCTTAATCCACCTGGTCTTGCCCCAGGACACCAAAGTCCCCAAGCACCAGAGTACACTAAGCTCTCATCTGAAGATCTCCCTCACCTAACCCAGTTTCTGGCTTTAACCCACCGCAAAAAATTATGTGAGGATCTCAAGGTACCTGGCTCTCTCACACTTCTGCACTGCACAATCTCATGAGCAGTCTTGACTTCTCTCTCCACCTCACAGTCATTCAAAGCCCCAGACTAGCAAGACTTCTAGCTGATCCCATTTTGCCCTTAACTAATCTACCAGCCTCAATAAGACAATCCAGGCAAGGGTCACCACAAACCTTGCTGAGGCTATAGAGGAGTAACAAGCCCTGCCCTGACATCTAACCTTCATGGAGAAACCTCAGAATCTGTCTCATGTCCACTATCCCCTAACAAGGCTTGCTGACCCTGCACCTTTCCATTCATAAATATGCACACCCACAGCCAGCTCTTTATCTATGTTTGTGGTGCTCATCACCACCACCAGGGTGCCCAACTGAGACACCAATTTGGCCCCTTCATTCCCCTTCTTGTCCCTAATACACAACCACACATAAAGATGCCCCTTCTGAAACCTCCCACAGCTTTACCAGGGCCCACACAACCTCTATTGTGGCTGTCTCCAACCTGAATGCCTTCCCTGAACTTCAGGCCTCTGGGCCCAATTGCTGCCTGGACACATCCACTCAGAGCCTCTGGAATATCTGTGATGTGGCCAGAACCTGATTCTTCATATTCCCTCTGAAAATTCATTCAACGCTGACTTCTCACATCATAGCTGATGGGATATCCATTCTGCTAAACAAGGCCAAAAACTGGTGTTTGGCCATCCCTGACTCCCTTCTTTATCTCACTTTCCACATCAGATATGTGAACAGTTCTGTGCAAAACACTGCCAGAAGCTGACCACTCCTCTACCTCCACAGCCACCACTCTTGTCCAGCCAACACTAGCACTCACCTGCAATGGGGCAGTAACTTCCTCATAAGTACCCTAACTTTACCTTCACTGCTATCATCTATTGTTCACTCCGTAACCAGAGGGTGTTTGTAAAAATTTGGGTCAGATAACCTCCCTCCTCTGTTCCAAACCTTCCCTAGCTCTCTGTCCTCATATTAGAGGCCAAGAACCAAAAGCTATCATTCTGGGCCTGGTCCCTGCATGCCCCGACCTCCTGTCACCCTTCTCTCTAACCTATCAGATGTAACAGCAATGCGCAATTTCCTAAACATTCCACCTGCTAGCATCTGAACATTCTGAATCCTGCACCCTGGAAGCATGTCACATCTTACCCCAACAGTTATCTGAAATGAAACTGACTCAGTTAACTCAAGACACTGAGCCTGGTGGAACCACAGGATTTTCAGACCCAAGAGAGGGAGAAGAAAGATAGTTGGAGTCTCAGAACACCATTATTCCCTATATTGGGGAACCTAAACCATCAGGGTGATAACTAGAGTGGGTGGGAGCCTGGGATACCCACTACTTAACCATGCAGGGCCCATAAAGAATTTCTGCCACCACCACGTGACCCTGTGGGAAGAGGGAGGCCATAAGAGATGGGTAACCATTTCTTGTATGATCTTACAAGCTAAGCTGGACCACTACCTTGATCTAACATAGAAGAAAGCGATCTCAGCCTAATGGTCTAAGCTCAGCTCCTCAGACTTCTGTGCTCTCTTACCAGCTGGGAGACCCTGAGGACCAAATTTTTAGGAGCCCTCATGCTCTCATCTGTAAAATGGGCATTAGAACCATTCACCGGGTGGATAGTGGTAGCAAACTTAAGTAGTATGCACTATATATCAGCTGTTATTGTCAACACGAAAAATGGTTTCGTGTATCTTTTCAGTATAAATGAAGCGGTAGGGTTTTGAAAATTTGAGCATGTATTTTTTTCAGTTTTTAAGGTTTTCAGAGGATGTGAAACAAAACTTTACATTGTAGGCAAATACTTAAAACATATTAACATTCAGACCAATTATTAAGTGTTCAGATAAATTAAATTCAATATTAAATTCTAATTGCCTGTGTGTGTGTACATTGAGGGATGATGGTTCATTAGTGTTTAAATCAATAACTGTTTCGCACAATCTTAAGTTAATGAGTTGCAGGGAGGCACAATACAGGCAGGTCAGCTACTAGTTCTTTCAGCAACCAGGCCTGCTTGTAACATAATCCTCTAAAGGGAGTGTGTAGGAAGCCCTGACTGGACAGTGGAGCATCCCTCTTGCTCTCTGAGGGCTGAAAGAGGTAAGAGAGCAGTGGCCTGCTCTAGGACCTAGCTACTCCACTAACCCAGTTGACCTTTGTCTTGTTCCACAGGGAGTGGTCTTGAGGGTCTGCTTAGCCTACACTGGGGAGAATCTATACCAACTCACAACTCAGCCTCCACCCAGGTCAGCTCCTTACCCCATTTGGACTTCCCTTCCTACAAACATAGGCTGGAATTCATCCTATGCCAGGAATGCTCCTCTGAAAAGGCATCAGGGATGCACACCCACCTGTGCCCTGCCCTCCAGCCTGAGGCATTCCCTACTTCACCACAGAGACCATCTAAAATAATAAACTTAAGACTCTCCTTCAATCTGACCCCCAGGCTATTGCCTGGTCCAGCCCAACACCCTCTACCCTTTTGAAAGCTCCAGATCAGCCACCTTCCCGGGGCCTCCAGACCTTTATGTCCAGCTACCTATGTGACATCTCCATCTCCTGATAGCTCCATCTTGAAACATCTCAGAATCATGTCCAAATACAACACATGATCTCCCTGAACCCTGTTCGCTACACTAACTTCCTCATCTCCTTTCCTTAAATATTTAGGTTAAAATTCAGGGTGGTCTTTCATTCCCTACTTTTGCTCACAACTACATGATGCAGCAAGAAATCTTGCTGACTCTATCTTTATGATCTATACAAACTTTTGTCACATCTCTCCTCTATTGCCACTCTGGTTCAGCCCCTCCCATAATTCTCCTGGAGTCCACTGCCATGTCCTACTGGTCTCCCTGCCTTCATTTCCCAAACCCTGTTTTAACAACTTTAAACTTCAACTATGGATATGACCCTATATTAGGTTCCAGGACCTAATTCTGTGTGTGAGAGGGGCAGCAGGGGGTAGGGAGTGGATTGCCAAACACCAACCAATTCTTGGATCACCAACAAAGTGTCAAAATAATTCAACTCAGTTCTGATGGTATGTAAACAAACATAGCATCAGATACCATAGGTTAAGGGTTCAGTCTACAAGATTGCCCCTGACCTTTCGGATGCCAGTCACAAATCCAGGTTGTCACAGTATTTTTGATCTACTGGCTGTAAAGCAAAGGTTCCCAAGAACACCTCCTCGGGTTCAGTTAATTTGCTAGAAATACTCACAGGACTCAGAGAAACACACCACTTACTAAATTACCATTTTATTATAAAAGTATATAACCTAGGATGGAAGAGATGCATAGGACAAGATATGTGAGAAAGGGCTTCAAGCTGCCATGCCCTCTTCAGGTTCACCACTCTCTCCAAATCTCCATGTGTTCACCAACCTGGAAGCTCTCCGAACCCCATCCTTTTGGGTTTCTATGGACGATACACTACACTGGCATGATCGATTAAATCATTTAACTAACCTTCGGCTGCACTCCCCTCTAGGAAGGTCCAGAGAGTGAGACGGAAGTTCTAACCTTCAATTCGCAATGTCCGATCTCCTGACAAATAACTTCCATCCTTAGGTGCTTATAAAGTCACCTCATTCACAGAACAAAAGACACCTTATTACTCTCAACACTTGGGAAATCCCAGGAGTTTGGGAGCTGTACGCCAGGGAACTGTGAGGAAAACCAAATATACATATGAGAAATACATTTTTTTCGTCCAAATAACTAAATAAATACTTACTCTAAATCACAACATCACAACCACTCTCTTCCTTCACAACCTTCCATGGCTACCAACTGCTCTGTCATTCCAGGAGACACTCCTCGCCCCATACCCCTCTTCGCTGGAGACAGAGGCCCCAGGTTCCCCCAGTACTGCCGGCTCAGTAGTCCCCGCAGCCTGTGCACAGAGCGTCCGAGGGAACTCTCCCCACCTCATCACACCGCGGACGCAGGGGCCCCACACGACACGCCCTCCGGGCTGGACGCCGGGGCCTGACTGCAGGGAACAGAGGGGGCGCCTCTGATCCGGGCCCCGCGCTGCTGCGTGGGAGCCGGGCCGCGTGAGGCCGGGAGGTAGAGGTCGGCGCCGCACCCACCTCAGTCGGGCTCAGCCGCGCGGCCGCCGCCAACGACCTGTGGGACAAAGCAGGTTGAAGCCCGGCGATGCGGAGGCTACAGGGCGCTGATGTCACTAACAGGCTCGGTCGGGCCAGAGAACCACCTCCAGAGAGGCGGGGATGACGCCCCTACTCCCGCTTTGTTTCCCCGGTCCCACCCCAGAGCTTCGCTGCCCTCAGAAACAGAGAAAAAGCCCAAGAAAAGCCGAGAAGCCGCCACCAAAGGAACGCCGCCGGAAGTACCGCCCCCGCGAGCGGAAGGGCACGGAAACGTCCCCTTGCCGAGCCCTCATTGGTTTAGCTCGCCGTCGCCACCGGCCGCAGACCTTCTGGGAAATGTGATTTCTCCGCTAATTCTCTGGCTGCAAAGGTTTCGGTGTCAGGGCCAAGCGGTGACTGGGGTACGCTGGGAGATGGGGTTCCCGGGCTCCAAGGACGCAGCGCGGCCTCGTGGGTCTGTCAGAAGCAGAGAAGTGTTGTTATAGCCGCTGTGACACACGGGGAATTCCCGGAGGCTGCACTCCCGAAGGGACACGCCGTCCTATAATGTCATTCATCGCTGTCAGCTGTCGTGTTGCTTATCAGATATACAGTAGACTGAAGTTTTGAAGGCTGTTTTATGACCTCCAGTAAGCTCCGTCCGAGACAAGAAAGAAAAGATTGCAGACGAGACACGAGGGTGAGTCGAAAGAGGGAAGACTTTCCTGCCTGCGTAAGGAGTGATTGTGTTCCAACCAAGGGAACATTTTTGTTGAGATCATTTTTTCCCTTTTTCTTCTTTGAGAGATTATTTATTACTCCATTCCGAGATATTTGCCATTTTCTTTGAAAAATTGAAAGAACGGAGACATCACATGCCCTCTCCTGCCAAAATAGTGTGTGCCCTCCTAATTGTCGAAGCCGGTGTGCAAAGGGGGCGTCTTTAACCTGAGATAAAGGTTTGGGATTCTAGGATCGTATCTCCTTGTTGGGAACTGATTTAGCATTTCAGCCGAAATGGCAGCAACAGTGAATACGTAGGGAGTTAAAATGACCTCTGAAAAATACTTGTGAAATGGAGGTCATAGAAAGCTATTAATGATCATTAGTTAGTCAACGAAACTGGCAAAATAGTTTGAGAGAAATCTGTAACAGGTGAAAAAAAGTTAAGATCTCAGTGAAGTTTGAGTGGGAGCAGTGAAGTCTGCAAAGTCAGAGAGTGAACCTGAGCCTGTGGCTGTGCTAGACCCTTGGCCACATTCAGAGTGTATTTCCAAAATGTGATCCTTTTTCATACTTGAGAACATTATGCCTAACTTGGAGGGATAGGTAGAGACATTTTGAAAAACTTGCTGGAAATGTAAAAATGAATAGGGAAGCTGTGCCGTTATCTCTTTACCGCTTTAACAAATGTCCAATAAGCACCTACTGGGTTTCAGGCACAATGTGGGTTCATGAGACACATCTGAATTGGGTGGCCCACTGTTCTGTATATACAGGACATGCCCTGAATCTAATTTTGTACTAGGTCCTGTATTGACTTTGTCAGAAAGCCTTATATATCTTGTATCCAGCTTCCTGCAATGCTTTACAAAAAGTCTACAGAACTATTTTTCTCCCACTGTAACTGGTGATTAAACCACTTAATAGTTACACTAGCTAAAAATCATACACTCACAAAAATCTCTGTAATGCCTATGGTCTCTCCTGCAGGTTTGCCTGAAGGAAGACAAAAAGAGAGGATTAAGAATTACAGCGCTTCTTTTTCATTTTCAGGAAAAAAAAAATTGTCCTTTATCAACATCAAAAGTCATGAAAAAGAAACACCATTTATTAGAGATAACTTTGGATGAATGACTATATACGCTCTGAAAGTCAGCCTGTCAACAATAGCGTTACCTCAGTAATTCACCTTCCAAACGGTAGAGAATTATGGCTAGTATCAAGCTTCTAAGATTCAGCCAATCAGTGATTAGGCCCATGAGGTATGACCACACTAACAGTAGTGACCACACAATGCAGCTATAAATTTATCAGACGTTAAGCACTTAGTGCTCCTGAAAGGTTACTGAGTCTGAGTGCCCAACAGCCCAAACACTTGTTACAGCAGCTTGAGCTTAGTTTGAAGAAACAGACTTATAACTAGAGCCCTCCTGTGCAGGACAAAAGAATTTCACTTTATTTTGCCTTAGATACCAAGTTCAAATTACTGTAATTTCCTAAGTTTGCAACCCTTTAAATGGTTCAGCTTCTGAGTAGAGTTAGTTATGAGTTCAAACATGTGAATGACAGAGGAACTGACACAGCCATAATACTAAAATAAAATATTTTCAATTATTGTGAAATTTTATATTATCTATTATTTCTGTATATTGAATAGAAAATGCCAAAATACAGGAGTATATTTTATGATAAATTTTCTGAAGAATGGGCATTTATTAAATTAGAAAAAAAATTTTTAAACATCTTTGTATGGGATGCATTTGTTCATTCAATATTGGGAATGAACTGCTGATTTATCAAATATAAATCAGCAGTTAAGTATGTGAGGTATAAGATTTCACCTAGCAGCAAACAAAATGATAAAAGATTTTTACTCAGAGAAATTCAGATGAAAATTTTTTAAAAATCAAAGAAGTCATAATGGCCTTCTACTACACTGTGTATCATCATTAGATTGCCACTTGCAACACTACTCTTGAGCCTATGTCTCCATAAGGAATGTTCAATGGACAAAGGAATGAAATAAGTTGGATGAGACTACCCTGGAAGCTATGAAATAAAAGTAAATGGAATATAGGCACTAACTACAATCAATTTTTATTAAAAAAAAAAAAAATACTGCAAAACAAGGAATTGTTAAGGAGAGGCAAACTACCAAAGAAGTGTAATTTTAAAAAGATATGAAACTTAGTTATCATTTCTTTCAGGTGCACAAATAATTTTTATGTGTCCCATGCAATATTTTTCTTTTCTCTGCTTGCATGTGCATAGGGAATTAGAAATAATTCAAATGTTACTGGGTTAGACATTATTTACTATATCTGGCAAGTCTACTTTTCCACATTATTATACCTTATCACCCACTCAGATAAGTTCTGCTACTCATCCCCTCAATGGTAAGTGCTGCTGGCTGGGAGGCCTTTGTTCTTAAGTAAGAAAGCCCCCATCAGAAGAAGAATATTAAACCTTCTTTGGGACATAAGGTAACTACTTGGACCTCTTGGGTTCCTCATGCCACTTCAGCAAAAGGAAAATATTCTACTGCCTTGGGTAGTTATGATTACTCTTTATTACAAAGAGGAAGTTGAGTTGCTGCTCTCATTGGGAAGCCTGGAGCACTGTTTCTGGAATCTGGGAGTTTGTGAGAAATGTCAGTAAGTCCATGTCCAAAAATAAACCTGTAGTAACACAATGAAGGCAGGACTCCTTTGAGAGTCAGACTGTTCTGGTTTTGAATTTTTGGTTCACCTGCCATAGTAAACAAGCCAAACCAAAACAAAAAACCTCTGCCAAGCTAAAGGTCTGCCAGAGGCAAAGGGGTAGAATGGGTAATGAAAAATTAGTGGAAGTTAGTTAATGTTCAACATGTGACTGGTTAAGAAAACAAGAAATCTCACCGTTAAGGATATTTTCGTTCTCAGTTAGGTGTGAGAGTTGGCTACACACACAGACAATGGCCACACCAAATATTAACTAGAACTCTAACCCATAATCTATGCCAACCTATCCAATTGACCAACCAGGTATCCACTGTAACTAGTCCAGGAAGTTGGATTACTATCTCTGGCAACCAGATCAGGAAGCCAAACAATAACATATGTAATAATTGACACAAAACATCCAGGACTTGATTAAAAACCCACAGCTTCCCAAATTTTGCCCACACTTCCAGTTTAAGCCCACTCACATAGGATTCACGCTTCCACCTAGCCCCACTAAAGATTCCCCATGGGAACAGCCCAAGACACACTGGATATCTTGTCTTTAATCCACCATAAAGCTTTTCTACTTCTCATGCTGGAGTTTCTCCCAGTGCAAGTAATGGTGCCTGATTCTCTTACTATAGTAAGCTCTGAAGAAATAGGCTTTGCTTATTCTTATTTGAGTATTCACTTATTTCCAGTTATCTATATTTGAAATCCAATTATGCTACTATTGATCCTGTTTCTCATTTGTACCTTTCTGCTCATGGTCTGTTAAGACATGGTAAGTCATCTCCAGGTCTGAATGCTGCCCTACTTACCAATGCAAAGTTCCTTGGCTATTTAGTCTGTTTGGCCCCCAATTTTATTTGCTTGTTTGTTTCAGCCTCCCATTATCCCTAATGAATATAGATATAAAATACATTTTAAAAATAAGAGAATTGGCTGGAGCAACATATGTAAAGGATTATGCATCATGACCAGTGGTATTTGTCCTAAGAATGTAAGGTTGGTTACATACAATGTAAGAATGTAAGGTTTAACATCTGAAAGTCAATGAATGGAGTAAAAGAAGAAACAAACAAAAAAGACCACCATAAGATCATCTCAATAGGTGCAAAAATTTGAAACAGAACCTCGTTCTTTATCTTAGTGGAAAAGTTTCAAGTTTTTCAGAATTAAATAGGCTAGCTGTAGGATTTTTAACAATATTCTTTATCAAGTTGAGGAAGTTCCCTTCATTCCTAGTTTACTCCGAGTTTTTATAACGAATGGGTGTTAGGTTTTGTCAGATGCTTTTCCTTCATCTATTGATATGATCCTATGATTTCTTAATTAGTCTGTTGGATTAGATTATTATATATTACATTAACTGATTTTCCAATATTGAATGAGGCATGCATACCTGGCATAAATCCCACTTGGTCATGCTATATAATTATTTTTATACATTGTTGTATTAAATAAGCTAATATTTTGTTTTTACATCTATGATCTGGAGAGATATTGGTCTATGGTTTTCTTATAATGTCTATCTGGTTTTCATATTAAGATAATGCTGGCTTCACAGAATGAGTTGGAAAGTATTCCCTCTGGTTATATCTTCTGAAAGAAATTGTAGAGAATTTACCCTTTTATTATTATGTAATGCACCCCTAGATCCCTGACTTTCCTCAGTCTGAAGTCTGCCCTCCTTAAACTTATTATAGCTACTCCTGCTTCTTTTTATTAGTATTATCATGGTATATTTTTCTCCCATTATATTTAAACCACTTGTTTTTTATATACATATAAAAAAAACATATAGTTTGTTCTTGTGTTTTGATTGATGCATTTAGACATTTGAAGTGATAATTGATATAGATGGATTAATATTACCATATTAGCTACTGTTTTCTATTTGTTGCCCTTGTAGCTTGTTCCTATTTTTATCTTCAACCCTTTGGCTGCCTTTTGTAGATTTAATGAAGCATTTTATAATTGTTTTCTCTCCTTGTTATAGTTCTTTAGTTTTCTTTTTAGTTGCCTTAGAGTTTACAGTATATATTTACAACTAATCCAAATCTACTTTCAAGTAACACTATATTGCTTCTCAGGTAGTATACACCATAATATAACAAGATAATCCTCATTTCTCTGTCTCATCCCTTGTATCATTGTTGTTATTCATTTCACTTATATATATTCACACATGCACTTGAATACATTGTTGATACTACTTTTTGGACAAACTGCTATTTGTTAGATTAATTAAGGATAGGAAAAGTAAGTTTTTATTTTACCTTTATTTATTCCTCTCCAATGCTCTTCCTTTGTAGATCTAAGTATTTAGCCCATATCATTTTCTTCACTCTGAAGAATTTAAAAGCTTAGAGACTACTAGAAAAAAGAAGCCAAGCATAAACATGCTTTTGTGAAAGCTTGTGTATTAGGCAGATGACTCAAAACTTTTCATTGATAAAAAATTCCTATGAAAAGGAACTTAAATTTGTTACTTAGTTTAAATTTCACTTTCCCACTAGAAACAACTTTTTCTCAGTGATTGTCAGAAAGTAAAAAGCACTTTTGTTTATACATGTCACTCTAATACATAGCACAGAAATTTGCTTATTCTCATTCGATGTCATGCTTTGCACACACAACATGGATTATATATATGTTTAGTGAAAACGGCCATACAAGAGTAACTGTAGGACTTTTATATAAAATTCTGGAAATGCAAACTATAGTGTCTACCTGAGGATGGCAATCCATTTAGTGCTGTGAGAGAGTATACAAAGGAGCCAATGAAAACTATAATGGGTATGTTCATTCTTATGACTTTGGTGATGGTCCCATTGTATACACATATGAAAATATATTTTACACTTTTAATAAATGCAGCTTAATGTATGTCAAAACCAAGCACCCAGCTATCCCAGTTTGTAGGGCATGGGACTCTTAATGTATGTCAATACCTCAATAAAGCTGTTAGATAAAGATTCCATATAAAATCTAGATTTCCTCTTCTAAAAATATAACATGTGGCAAAGCTGTACTGACTCCATCAGCACCATTTCCCATGTCTTTAGGTGGATCAACTCTGATTCCTTCTCAAAGCAGAATGAAATGCTGACAAATGCTTCAACGTGAGGAAATTATACAAAGCAAAACAAGCCATTCATTAAAAAGAGAAATACTGTATGATTTCATTCATATCAAGTATCCAGAGTTGTCTAACTTGAAGAGACACAAAGTAAAGTGTTGCCAGGTGAAGTAGGGTGGGGGAGTTAGGAGGATTTGTTTAATGAGTACAGAGTGTATTTTGCAAGATTAAAAAAATACTGGAGATCAGTTACACAAATATGTGAATTTTTAACATTATTAAACTGTACAATTAAAATGGTAAAGGGTAGACTTTGTTAGATGTATTTTTCTCAAAATTAAAAATGTAAAATAAAAAAAACTATATTAGTAGCTCCCAGGGGTAAATTAGAACAGACATTTGGCTGAATTCTTTCCCCATTTGCAGTACTCTCTCTGGTGTGAACTTTCTGGTGCCAGAATATGGTGGGAGTTTTGGCTGAACACAAACCCACATTCACTGCAATCATCAGGTCTTTTTCCATTGTGAAATCCCTGATGTGTGATGGGACTGGAGTTGCACCTAAAGGTTTTCCCACATTCTCTGTACTCAGAAGGCCATATTACAACGTGAACTCAGAAGGCAATTCTCCAGTGTAACGAGTTTAGAGTATTACCTAAAGGATTTACCATATTCTCTGTACTGGTAAAGTCTTTGCCAGTGTGAATTTTGTTTAAAGAAGTTGGTGTTGTATCTAAAGAATTCTCCACATTCATGGTACTCATGGATCTGTCCTGATTGTGGATTTTCTGGTGATGAGCGAGGTGAGACTTTCTAATGAAGGCCTTCTGACATTTGCTGCATTTGTAAGGCCTTTCTCCAGTGTGGATTTTCTGATGCTCAACAAGTATATGTTTGTGGCTAAAGGCTTTCCCACATTCACGGCACTCGTAAGGCCTCTCTCCAGTGTGATTTCTCCAATGTTTAATGAGGTTGGAGTTATACCGGAAGAATTTCCCACACTCACTGCACTCATAAGGCCTTTCTCCAGTGTGAACTCTCTTATGTCTAATGAGCCTGCAGTGGTACCGAAAGCCTTTCCCACATTCACTGCACTCATATGGCCTTTCTCCAGTGTGATTCTGCCAATGTTTAACGAGCTTGGACTTGTACCTAAAGAATTCCCCACATAAGCTGCACTCATAGGGCCCTTCTACAGTGTGAACTCTCTGATGTCTCAGGAGAGTAGAGGTGTACCTAAAGAACTTCCCACAGTCACTACACTCATAAGGCCTTTCTCCAGTGTGGACTCTCCGATGTTTTATGAGTGTGGAGTTATACCTGAAGAACTTGCCACATTCACTGCAACCATAAGGCCTCTCTGCAGTGTGAACTCTCTGGTGTCGCATGAATGTGGAACTGTACCTAAAAAATTTCCCACACTCGCTGCACTCATAAGGCCTTTCTCCAGTGTGAACTCTCTCATGTCTTACCAGTCTGTAGTTATACCTAAAGAATTTTCCACATTCTCTGCATTCATAAGGCCATTCGCCATTGTGAATTCTCTGATGTTTCATAAAGTTGGCTTTATACTTAAAGAATTCCCCACATTTGCTACACTCATAAGAGCTTAATCCAGTGTGAACTCTCTGGTGACTTATGAATGTGGACTTGTACCTAAAGGCCTTCTCACATTCACTGCATTTAAAAGGCTTTTCTCCGGTGTGAATTTTCTGGTGCTGAACAAGATGGAATTTTCTAATGAAGGCCATCCCACATTTGCTGCACTCATATGGCCTTATTCCACTATGGATTTTCTGGTGCTGAACAAGTATCTGTTTTCGGTTAAAGCCTTTCCCACACTGAGCGCACTTGTAATCTTTTTGTACAGTTTCAAAGGCCTCTCTGCACTTGGAGTCCCCATGTGGCTTCCAGCTACTGTCAGCGACTGGGTGGTGAAGGCCTGTGCTGGTTGGGAAGTCCTTCCCACCCTCGCTGCATGTGAAGGTCCCCTCTGCCCTGCGAATGCTGCCATTCATCACAAACAAAGGCCTCCCCTCATCCCTCCTGGAAAGTTTGTCTCCAACCTGCTCCATTTGGCACTGGTAAAGATTTTTCCCACAAACGTATAACCTTTGATCAAGGTACATTTCATCACACTCAACCAGGTGCAAAATGTCTTTAAAGAGTGGGTCACATGTCTCACGGGGCTCAGCCTTCTGAGTGGACGGGTCTGGCTTTGGAGTCCTGACCTGTGACTCTTCCACAGAATCACCTTGATCAGAAGGTGCCTCCTCACCCTGGGCTCTGTGCCAATAACCTGTAAGCAGAGACATGCCAGTGAATGCATTTGACTTTGGTGGGATGGGCAGCCCCATCACAAATAAGTACACGGGGCTGCTGACAGGCAAGGGGGCCGAGAGCCAGTGGAAGTCCTGCTGTGCAGAACTGGTCTGGGAAGCTCATGGTGGGAGAGCCCTGATGAGGAAGAAGGCCCCAAGGATGAGGTTATGTCTTAGTCCACTCAGGTTGCTATAACAAAATACCACAGACTGGGTGGTATTTTGACAACAAAAATAATCTTATAAGCAACAGAAATTTATCTTTCACAGTTCCAGAGCCTGAAATTCTGAGATCAAAAAGCCAGCATGGTTGGGTGAGGACCCTCTTCAGGGTCACAGACTTCTCGTTGGTTCCTCACATAGTTGAAGGAGCTAGGGAGCTCAGTGAGGTCTCTTTTCTAAGGACACTAATCTCATTCATCAGGGCTCTGCCCTCTTGATGTAATCATTTGCCAAGACCTGATCTGCTAATATCATCACTCTGGGCATGAGGTTTACAGCATATGAATTGGGGAGACACATTCAGGCCACAGCAGGTACCAGGTACTATGCAGGAAAAAGAGGCAGGGTCTCTAACTCACTCCTCTGTACGTGGCTTTCAAAAAGATCATGGCTGCTGGTGACTGGTTAGCACTATGTAGAAGGTTCTATCCAGACCTAGAAATACCTGACTACTACATAGATGCTGCAGTTCAAAGACTATTAAAGATACCTGCAGCTCTCATGACACCTTAAGTGTAGGCTAAATGCTGGAGAGTGCAGCAAAGGGAGCAATGAAACAGAATGGGTGAGAGGTAAAGGCTTCATGGGTGTGTTGGAGTATGGCAGAAAGAGGATTAGAAGACAGAGTAGAAATGAAAATGGGGAAGAAATAGTAGAAATGAGGTGTGGTCACTGGTTCTGGCATCAAACAATGATGAATAAAGGACAGGTTCCCAGCTCTGACATCACACCCTTTCCGAACTCCCTCACACCGGGGCCACGTGCTTTTGAGTGTCTCTTGCCACTAATGTACTGTATCCATGCAATCAGGCACCCAGGATCTCTCTGAGCACTGATGTGGTACCTGAAGAGTCCAGTTCTAGGTGAAAGACAGGAAAAATGTGGCCAGCATAAACTGTGATCCAATACTGGCCATCTCTCATTCTACAATGAAAAGAACTTCACAGGACAGATAGTAGAAACAATCCAGGGATCCCCCAAATTCATAACTAATTCATACCTAAAACTGTCAGCACAGGAAGATCCCAAGAAATGTCAGCAAGAGGAAGGGGTAAAGCCTGGGGTCCCGAGGTTCCAGTATCTAGGGTGAATGAGCTGACCAGGGACAAGCTGGGTGAGAGGGATCTCTTAGACAGACTTCAAGATTTTTGACCCCTGAACCCTGTCTGTGGGTACTCAGAGCAGCTGGGATGGAGCCTCATGGGAACAGCAAGTACAGGGCACACGGCCGGCCCTGTATGTGCCAACAACGCATACACCAGGAAGCCAGGAGAGGTGGTAGTGCCCACAGTCTTGCTGTGGGATGGACAGAGTTGCCCATAGGGAAAAGGGGAAGAACAGTGCCCAGCCCAGGACCATGGAGTAGGTGTGAGGGCCTTACCTACAGAGGACAAAAGTGCAACATTCTCCATCATCACATCACGGTACAGGAGTCTCTGAGCTTCATCGAGTAGGCTCCACTCCTCCTGGGAGAAATGTATGGCCACATCTTCAAAGGCCACATGGCCCTGCCAAAATTGGAAGAGCAGCTTGGTTTAATTGTGTTTTTGTGGATTCTGTATTTGCCTCTTTGCCGTCCATTAATTGCACAGCTAAACTAATGGCCAAATTTGTTTACATCATCCTTGTGATCTGACTGACCCATCTCCTTAACTAACTCTCACACACTATATGAATATTTCCCCCACCCTGACTCAGCCCAGGCAAGGTATGAGAAAACTGGAGACAGCTCCTATACCCAGGCACACCAGGATTATATAAACTAGCCATCCCTAAGCTTTTCATCTCACATTCCCTGCACATCCCTTGGAAAATCCAATAAAGGCTCTGATCTCACATTTCCCTCTTTCAGGCTTCCCCATGTGGCTCTGTATTATATGGTGCTACCCCTCCTCTCAGGAAATATAATAAAAACCTTCTTTCAATGTCATTGGCCTCTCTATGTCATCACTCATTCACCTCCACAAATTAAAACCCTGTGGGTACAATCACTCATTCACCTCTCTTTTCACGATCTTCAGTCCTCCCTACACACATCCCCACCTCTGCTCATCCTCCCCTCCTACTTTCCAGTGTTGAAGTTATCAGGTGCTGATGGCCCCAGTGCCTGCCCTCTCTGCAGCACCACTGATCACTGTGTCCAGCACACAGCATAAACCATTTGGGGGACAGGGCAGAAAAGTGCCATCTAGGCTGTGGGCCCAACTTCCTTCTTGGGGTCCCCCAGATCTTGACTCTTCCTCTCACCTGCAATCAATCACTGAACAACACTTACCTCATGATTCTGACTCCTCGCAGTGACAACACCAAAGAAACCCCCAACCCACACATAGGCATTTCCTTCACCTCCAAAACAGGCTACTTTACACATGGAATCCAGGCAGTGCATGGCAAATGCATCCAGCATCCAATTCAGCCTCACTCTTGCCCCTGATTGACAACATCTCCTAGTGCCAGCGCTAGCCCCAAGCCCTACTTTGAGGGTCTCTCCACCTGGCTGTTTCTCGCTTCATCTTCAGCCACCCTTCCTAGGTGAGGACCCCATGTACCTAGCCCTCTCTCCCCTCCCTCTGCATTGCACTAGTTGTCCCATAAGTAGTCAGAACCTTTCCCTCTCCTTATCTGAAGCCCAATAACACTGACCTCCCACCCACACTCACATTCCACCCTTGGTCTATTAACTCTCCTACCTGATCCCATTTGCTCCCTCAACATCCATCTCGTGTACACTCTAGCCTCGGAGGTCTGTCTCAGTATCTGTTTCTGTCTGTCTCTGTCTCCCTCTCTCATCTGTCTGTGATGCTCATCACACCATCCAGCGTCCCGATCAGGAGACCTGTCCTCAGTCCTCTCATTCCCATTCCTTGTGCTCTATAACCTAGAGATGTTGCCTACTATACCACTCCTCTACTTCCATAGCCACCACTCTAGTGTAGCCATCTCCAATACACACCTGGACTGTTCCAAGAAATTGCTTCCAGGTCTCCCAGTCTTCATTTAGACCCCCAGTCTGTCTTCCACTTTACATCCAGAGGGGGCCTATTAAAATCTGGGTCATGGCACCTTCCTTTTCTGCTTTAAACCTACAGACCAACCTCAGATAAGAGGCCTGGGGCCTCAGATTGTCCATTCAAGCCCTGATATACATGTAACCTACCCATTCCCTACCTGGCTTCCCATTCCCACCTGATTTGAGACCTGCAGTTCTCTGAACATCCCAGCAAGTCACCGGCAATCATATGAACATTCCAAATCCTGTGGCCAGGGCTCCCGGCCACAATCTACCCCATCGGTTGTCAAAAATGAAAATGGCTCCATCTAACCTGGGACTAGATATCAAATCCAGGGCTTGATGAAGGGGTCTTCAGACTCAAGAGAGTGAGAGGGATGGGAAGAGTATCAGGACACTATCATTCCCTAAGGGTATGTATATATATATATATAATGTGTGTGTGTGTGTGTGTGTGTGTGTGTGTGTGTAAAGGGAGAGGGAGAGGGGGGGAGAGAGGGGGGAGGGAGAGAGAGAGAGAGAGAGAGAGAGAGAGAGAGAGAGAGAGACAGAGAGAGAGACAGAGAGAGAGAGAGAAAGGTGTCAAAACCATTGGGATGATAATTGGGATGCGTGAAAGGTGGGATATCCTCCACTCACCTGTACAGGGTCCATAAGCACTTCTGCCACTGCCATGGGACCCTGTGGGAAGAAGGAGGTTATGGGAAATGGGTAACCACAGAAGGATTGTACAGGTTGCACTGGACCACCATTCCTGCTTTGTCCTGGAGCAAACTGATCTGAGCCTGAAGATCTAAGCTCAGGGCCTCAGAAAACAGTGCTGCTTCTTACCAGCTGGGTGACCTGGAGAAGGGGTAAGAATGCTTCTAATTTCACAGGGTTCATATTGGTATCAAATGTAAGGCATATATACTATTTATCAGCTATTATTGTCCACATGATCAACATTTTCTATGTTTCCTCAGTACAAATGAAGTGGTAGGGTTTTGAAAGTTTGAATATGTATTTTTACTACTTTTTAAGGATTCAGAGGATATCATATCTAAAACTACATGGTAAACAAATACTTAGAAGTAAATCAATGCTAAACCAATGATGAAGTGTTTGTATCAATTGAACTTAATAGGTTCATTTCTAATAGCCTACTTTTGTGCTCCTATTTAGAGGGATATTGGTTACCTAGTGTTTAAATCAATAAACTTCTCATACCATCTTAAGTTAATGAATTAGGGAGGGACTGAGCAGGCAAGTCAGCTACTAGTCCATTCAGCAACCAAATCTGTCTGCAATATAATCTTCAAAAGGGAGTTTATTGGGGCCTCTTGACTGAAGCAGTGCATCACCCCTCTTTCCCTGACAGGTGAAGGAGAGGCAGCAGTGCCCCAGCCTAGAACCTGGCGGCTCCACCAGCCTGGCTGATGTTTCCCTTGTTCCATAGGGAGTGGCCCCGGAGGTTGGCAGAACCCGAAAGTGGAAAATCTACACAAGCACACACTGCAGACTCCATTTCTACGGGCCAGCATCCCTCCTATGTCAGGTCTGCTCTTTCCTGAGGAAGCAGAGGGGATGCCAACACCTGCTCCCCATGGCCTCCCTTTCCTCATCAGAGGGCCCACCTGAAATAACAATTTTACTCACCCGCCTCAATATGATCCCCAGGTCGTGCCCTGGCCCTACCCACACTCACTTTTTTGATGTCTCCAATCCTGCCCCTTCCTTAGCTTCCAAACCTTTCCGTTCCCCTATACATACGGTATCTCCAGGTTGTGACATTTCTGTCTTGATAATCTCAGGATCAACATGTCCAAAATCCAACTCATGATCTGAAACCTGATCCTTGTGCTGACATTGCCATCGCCATATGTTCAAAAATTCAGGCAAAAATACTTGGGATGGTGGTTCACTCCCTACTTTTGCCTGCAGCATGTTTTATGCAACAGTAAACCCAGCCTGCTCTACAGTTTTTCTAGAATCTCATCACATCATCTCTCTAGCCGCCACCACCCTGGTCCAGTCCCCACTATCATTCCCCTGGGGTCGACTTTGGTGACCTCACCGGTCTCCATTCCCCATCTTATCTTTACTGACTTTCCGCTGCTAGCTCTGGGTATGCGCCTCCCCACAGCCATCCCTTCACAACCTTCCACGGCTGCCAACTACTCAAGCTGAAATTCCAGGCGATACTCCTCGTCCCTGTTCCCTGGAGACGCAGACCCCAGGTTCCTCCAGTGCTGTCGACTCACCAGTACCTGTGCACAGGCCGCCCCTGAGGGAACGCTCCCACCTCATCACAGGGCGGACACTGGGCCCCACACGACACGCCCTCCGTTCTGGACACGGGGGCCTGACTACACGGAACCTCTCATGCGGACGCCTCTCATGCGGGCTCTGCGCTCGGAGGTGGGAGCCGGGCCGGTGAGGCCCGGGGGACGCAGCACCCACCTCAGTCGGGCTCATCGGCGCGGCCCTGCCACCGACCTTTGGGACGAATGGGGTCGTAGCTGGGCGACAGGGAAGGAACAGGGAGCCGCAGTCACCAACGAGCTTAGACGGGGCTCACAGCCGCCTCCGTGCAGCGGGGACGACGTCTCACCTCCGGCTTTCCCGCCCCCTAACCTCGACGCCGGCCAAGCGCCCCTGAGGGGCAGAAGCCGTAGGCTCTGGAGACCAAAATGACAACCGTAGGGACGCCGGAAGTCCCGCCTCCTTATGTGCACACAGTTCGCACCCCTCTCAAGCCCTCATTGGCTCAGTCGCCGCCGCCGCAACCGCCACGCGCCGTAGAGCATTCTGGGTATTGTAGTTTCTACTGTATGCGGCACATCTATCACCTCTCAGGGCGTCACTCAGTGGCCAATAAAAGTGGTATCTTCAAGGGCGCTGGAAAATGGATTTCCACCGCTCCAAGAAGGGGGAGCTTTTCTTTTCTTAAAGGGGAGGTAGTCAGATTTCTTGGTGTGTAGGATGTCACAGAAAGGTTAGGAACCTATTATATCAGACTCTGAAGCACAGCAAGTTCCCAAAGGCCTACACATCAAAAAGGACCAGCGTCTCTTGATACCACACATCTATTCATAGCTGTTAGATTTCTTGTTGCTTTTCAAATACACATTGACTGAAGTTCTGGGAGCTGTTTAATGAGCTTTCAATATTTGGCTCAGTACAAGAATGGTGGGCAGATGTGGGTGGGATGACAGGAGGCACAGGATAGAAAGGTGAAGCTGTGCTTTTAGTTTCCACAGAAAAAATCCTTCCTGGCTGTATAGTTGGTAATTATTTGAACCCAGTGAGTAATACATCTTGATATACTACTCCTCCATCTGAGACATTTTTCAATTCTTTTAAGAATCTGAAACCCATCTGAAAAGAATGTGACTTATCACATGCTATCTTCTAAGACAATGTGTGCTCAAGTGTACAGAGAGCATCTTGTCCCCAAGACAAAGCTGTGGATTCCATGATCTCATCTTCTTGCTGGGAGGTGATTTATCTTTCACCTGAAATTTCAGCAGCAGTGTCTTCATAGGCAGTTAAGATTATTTGTAAACATACACACACACACACACACACACACACACACAGTGAATGGAAATTATCGAAAGGTAGTAATTATGTAGTTGTTCAAAGAAAATAGCAGAAATAATTCTAGGGAAGTATACCTGTGACGTGGGGGGGGGGGGGAGGAAAAAGTTAAGCAAGAGAGTTAATTCTGAAAAGCCAGAGAATCAAGCTGAGCCTGTAGCTGTGCTGGAACCTGGGCCACACTCAATCTTGGAGTGATAGAGGCAGTATTAGAAAGACTTGACAGGTAAGTAAAAATGAATACATAAGCTGTGCTGTTATATTCATTAATCTAAGAAACGTTCAGTGAGCACCTACTAGGTTTCAGACACAATAACAGGTGCCAGTTGCTCTGTGGATACCAGGCCGTTCTGTTTTCTAATATTCTATATCTGTCTTTTTAGTACTTATTTATCACAAGGCCAAACAGTGAAAGATGTGCAAGTCAGCTTTCACGGACTTCCAAAACTCATACTACAAACACCCTAAAAATAAACCCTAACATACGTTTTCACTTCCTGCATAATAAGAGACATCCCCACCTACATACCACTCCTGGCCACTTTAGTTATAAAGGCATAATCCCAGTTCCTCCCCCACCTGCTCCTTCCTGTAAGTGGCATGGTTTCATGTGGACCTCTGTTGTGTGCCTGGCCTCTCATTTCCAGGGTATTGAAAGTACAGCCATGCTACTCCATGATACTGCTGTCTTGGTATTCAGTTTGTTTGGCCAAGCAGGCTGCCGGAAACTTGAACTGATGGACAGGACATGCCACTGGAATCTCTTGGACAAACTTTGAAACTCCTGACACTTGAGCCACATCTTACAAGGCTTCAGAGCAACAGAGGATGGGATGCTTGGGGACATGCAGTACAGTGCACACAGCCCAGCCCAGGCAACCAAACAAATATTCCAGGAGAGAAAGCACCCATGGTCTGGACATGATAAACCCAGATGTGCCCTGGGGGAAAAGGAGAAAACTAATGCCCAGCCCAAGACACTGGAGTAGGTGAGGACCTTACCAAGTGATAACTCTTATAATAATCTTATAGCTGTTTTATATGACGTAAAAATCCTTGATGGCAAGATACAACACAATGACACTTGGATAGATAATTTGGGCTTGGAAAGACAGACAGGCATCAGGCAGGGCTGGACAGAAGGTTGCCTGGTATCTGGCTCTGAGACTTCAAGAGTGTTGTATAGCAGTCCGGAGTGTGAATGCCTGAAAAGAACAGTGGTTGGGGTGTGGACTTAATGAGCTGCTACAAAAGGGGAAATGACCAGCATCAAGCCAGGACTCAAAACTGAAACAAGACAGTATTTTCATAAAACTATATATCAAAACACTGTGGAACTGGCATAAAGACAAACATGGGCCAATGAAATAGAACAGAGGTCCCAGAAATGAAAGCCAGAATATTTGATCAAATAATTGACAAGGGTGCCAAGACAATTTAATGGAGGAAGGGCAGTCTTTTCAACAACTAGTGCTGTAGAAAGTGGGTACCTGCATTCAAAGGAATGAAGTTAGACACTTTAACCTATACACAAAATGAGCTCAACATGGATCAAACGCACAACAGATGTAAACTCATAAAATTTTTAGATGAAAACACAGGGAAAAATCTTTGTGATCTTGGATTTAGAAGTAACCATGGCATTGACACAAAAAGCATAGGAAATAAAAGCAAAAATAGCTAAATTGGACTACATCAAATTACAACCTTCTGTGCATCAAATGACACAATCAACAGAGTGAACAAGCAACCTATTGAATGCAAGAAAATGTGCAAATCATGCATTCAATAAGTGGTTACTATCTAGATTATATAAAAACTGCTACAACTCAACCTAACCTCATTAAAAAATAGGCACATTTAAACATTTCCACAAAGAATATACACACAAATGGCCAAGAAGTATATGATCTTTAATCATTAGGGAAATACTAAATAGAATCACAATGAAATATTACCTCACGCCCATTAGGACACCTGCTATTAAACATGAAACAAAATAAATTTTGCTGAGGAAGACATGGAGATACTGGGACACTTTTGGACCTTTAATGGGAATGTAAAATGGTACAGTCGATATAGAAAATAGTTCCTCAGTTCTTGAAAATACCAAACACAGAATTACCATATGTTCCAGCAATTCTACTTCTGGCTATATACCCAAATGAATGGAAAGCAGGACCTCAAGGAGGTATTTGTGCAGACATCCTCATAGCAGCCTCTTAACAACAGCCAAAATGTGAAAACAAGGGAAGTGTCTGTCCATCAAGAGGTGAATGAATCAATAAAGTAAACGTGATATACACATAAAATGGAGTACTGTTCAGCCTAAAAAAGGAAGAATTCTGAAACACGCCACATATTAGATGAAACCTGAGATTACAGTAAGTGAAGTAAGTTACTTATAAAAAGACAAAATCTGTATGATTCCTCTGATATGAGGCAGCATGGGTACACAGATTCAAAGAGAGAAGCATGGAGGCTGCCAGGGCTGGAGGAAGAGAAAAATCAGCATTGTCAAATAACAATTTCACCTATTCAAGATGAAGGAAGTTCTGGATAGTCACTGCACATCAATGTGAATGTACTTTGCAGTACTGGACAGAACACTAAAATATTTAAAGGGGCAAATTTTTGCATGTGTATTTTAACACAATAAAAAGAAAAAAATCCAGAAGTACATAACAGTAGTTGACAGTGCCAATCAGAGCAGACTTTGGCTAAAGTCTTTCTCCATTTGCTGCACCCATAAGTTCTTTCTCTGGTGTGAACTTTTTGGAGCTGAATGGATAGTTTTGACTCCAACATTCACTGCTCTCAGAAGACATTTCTCAAGCACAAACTCAACAATGTTTAATGAGGCCAGAGTTGCATGCAAAGACGTTCCCATATTTGCTGTTCTCATAAGATGTCACAGCAACATAAACTGGCTGGTGTGTAATGAGTCTTTTTTTTTTAGTTGTACCACAAAAATTTCCTACATTACTTGTGTTCATAAAGCCTTTCTGTCCAATGTCTAAGGAGTGTGCAGCAGCAACTAAAGAATTTCCTACACTGATGCACTTATAAGACCTTTCTCCAGTGTGAACTCTCTGATGAATAACAAGCATGAAGCCATCCAGAAAGAATTTCCCACATCCACTACACTCATAAGCCCTTTCTCCACTGTGGATTTTCTGGTGCTTGACAAGTTTATGTTCGTGGGTGAAGGCTTTCCCACATTTGCTGCACTTATCAGGCAGCTCCCCAGTGTGAACTCTCTGGTGTCAAACGAGTGTGGAGTGGTTCCTAAATAATTTCCCACAATCACTGCAACTGGACCTTCTGGTGAGCAAAGAGTTGGGAGAGATGAAGGAAGGCCTTCCCACAGCAAATGCATGCAAAAGGCCTTGACCTGGTGTAAAATTTCTGGTGGTCACTGAGGCCCAGTATCTGGGTAAGAATACTCCATATTCAGGGTGCCCATAAAGCCCAGCTTCACTGTGGACCTTCTGGTGCTGATCAAGGTGGGAGTTTCTAAGGGAGGCTTTACACCACATTCTCTTCACTCATAAGGCTTTTCTGCAGTATGGACTTTCTCATGGTCAACAAGAATAGGGTTATAGCTGAAGGCTTTCCCATCCTGAGTGAGCCTGTAATCATTTTGCCCATTTTGAAAGGCCTCTCCTCCTGTGTTGTCTCTGTGTGGCTTCCAACCACTGTGAGGAGCACACTGTTGGAAAAGGCATGAGCTGCCTGGAAGTCCTTCCTACCTTCTCTGTATGTCAAGGTCCTCTCTGCCATGTGAATGCTGCAGTTCTTCCCAAATGAAGGCCTCCCCTTGTCCTTTTCTGGAAATTTTCATTCAAATCTGATGATTTTGCTGTTGGTTTCTCCTACAAGTGTACATGTCTTGATCAGGGTACATTCCATCCTGTTCAGCCAGGAACAAAATGTCTTTCAACAGAGAGCTACATGTCTTACAGGGCTAAGCCTTCTGCGTGGATGGGTCTGGTTTTGGAGTCCTAACCCGTGACACTCCCATAGAATAACCCTGCTCAGAAGGTGCCTCCTCATCCTGGGCTCTGTGCCTGTAAGTAGAGACATGCTGGTGAAAGCAAACTGATTTTGGTGGGATGGGGCAGCGCCATCACAAATGAGTGTCAGACACACCACAAATGAGTCTGCAGGACTGCTAACAGGCAAGGGGGCTGAGAGCCAATGAGACTAAGGCCTGTTTTCAGAGCTGGGCCTGAGAAGCTTACGGTGGGAGAACCTTAATGATGAGGAAAGCCCCAAGGATGGGGTGCAGTGCAGAGAGGAGAGGCAGAGTCTCCAAGCCACTCTTCTGCAAGTAGCTTTAAACAAGGGCATAGTGCTGATGACGAGTGAGAACCATGTAGCAGGTTGTGTCCAAACCCAGAAATGTCTGATTGTGACATGGTAGTTGGTATTCAAGGGCTATTTAAGGACGTGTGCAGATGTCACAACACCTGTCATGAAACCTTAGATATAAGTCAAATGTAGAGAGCACTGAAAAGGGAGTAGTGGAAGGTAACAGATGAAAGGTAGAGCCTTCCAAAAGTGGAGGGAGCCAGGAACCAAAAGATTAGCAATGGCAATAGGAAAAAAAAGCTAGAAATTAGGTGTGACCAGTGTCTCTGGTATCATACAAAAATGGGCACAGGCCTGGCTCCCAATGTGACTGAAACTCAGCTCTGATAACATACCCTTTCCTAGCTCCAAACCACCAGGGCCATTTCTTGTTGTCATTGATGGAGTGATGTCCATCCTGTCAGAGTGCCAGGCCCCTCTCCCTTCCTCAAAGTGAGCATCTCCAAGGGACCTGGAACAGGGAAAGGCCAACTAAATGAAACACAAGAAAAGGGAGTAGCCGATATATCCCAGACTGATCCAACACATGACATCCCACATTCTCAAATCACGAGCATTTCACAGAAGAGTCTTGAAGAACTAGTGTTTTCTACAAGTAGTGACCACACCGGTGGCTAAAATTTCTGGCACAAGCAGCCCCAAAAAATGTCAGCAAGAAGAAGAAAGAAGGCCTTGGGAACAAAGGGTCCATGTATTTGAACAAAGTGAGCCGACCAGGGACAGGCTGGGTAGGAGTGGTCTTCCAGATAGACTTCAAGATTTCTGAGCCCTGTCTGCACGTACTCAAAGCAGCAGGGATGGGGCCACTAAGCCTAGCCCAGGCACCAACAACACATACACCAGGAAACCAGGAGAGGTGGTAGTGCCCACAGTATGGCTCTGAGGAGGACAGAGCTGCCCATAGGGAAAAGGGGAAGAACAGTGATTAGCCCAGGACCCTGGGGTAAGTGTGAGGGCCTTACCAAGTGATGACAAAAATGCAAAGTTCTCCAGCATCACACTGTGGTACAGACTTTTCTGAGCCTCCTCAAGGAGGTCCCACTCTTCCTGGGGAAAATGCATGGCTACATCTGTAAATACCACACATCCCTGCCAAAATGAAGATAGGTTATTCAGTGCACAACTTCTCTTTCCAGAATCTTCAGTTCCTGATCAACAATTCTATTCCCCTCACCCTACACCCAGACTTCCCAATGTAGAAGAGATGTCCAGTCTGGTGGCACTAATGTTGGCTCTCACTTTATCTCCACTGATCACTGTATTCAGCACACATAAAAATAAGTGGGGGAGGGCACAGATAAGCATCATGTAAACTCTTGGGCTGGAATGGGGGCATTACTCCAGTTTCATCAATAAATAACAAAACCTAAACTTTTCTTTCTTAAGTGTCCAGTGTCAGGGGCTGGGGCTAAACCCTCACATGCCTCCTTACCTGCACATCGTTCCTGACCTAATTCTCTCTACAGACTTGCTCCTTCCACTTTCGCAACTTCAATTACTGATTGCGATCAGCCCACTCTAGGCGCATTTCCATGGCCTCCATGCCCCTGGGCACATGGAATCCAGGCAATATTTTGCAGATGGAATCACCATCCTGTGTTGCCCCATCTTGCCCCAGAATACTCAAGATGCCTAGCACCGGAGAGCATGAGGGTCCTTCTGTAGTTCTCCCCACTTGGCCCTGTCACTTGTGTAACACTCATCTTCCTAAACCTAAGGTGAGGACCTCACCGACTCTTGGCCTTCCACCATGCCTTCACTGCATGTGCTGTCCCATAAACAGCTGAGAACAGCCTCCTCAGCCTCCTCCTTCCCCTTCTTGCCATCATAACCCAATGGTGCCCTCTGAAAACTGATGCACGGCTACACTTTGGCCCCACACTGGCCATTCTGTTGTAGCTGTTGCAACCTGAACACATCTCCTGACCTCCAGACCTGTGTCCAGCTGCCAACTGGGGATCTCCACTCAGAGTCTCTGGAACATCTGTGACAAAACCTGACTTTTCCTATTCCTTGAAAAAACCTCCTACTGCTGACTTGAGCATCTCAACTGATAGAACATCCATCCTCCACAGAAAGCCAAAAACTTTTGGGCCGCCCAACTCCTTCCATCTCATCTCCCAGCTCCCTCACCAAACGTGTGCAGCTGTGTTCAGATCACATCCAGAAGGCAATCACTCCTCTGCATCTATAGCCATCACTCTTGCCCAGCCACCATCAACAGTCACCTGCACCATCACAGTAATTTCCTCCCAGGCCACTCTATCTCTCTACCTTCATTCCCATAGTACCTTTCACTCTGCAGCTAGACACAGCCTGTTAAAATCTGGGTCAAAACCCCTGGCTCTTCTGCTCCAAATATTCCCTAGCTCTTACTTCCTGCAGATTAGAGACCTTGAACCTCAGGTTGTAATTTTAGATCTGATAACTGGGTGCCCCTACCCACATACATACTAGCCCCCTGCCAACCCATATCCCACCAGATATAACAGACCTGTAGTTTCTTGCACATTCCAGTTCAGTCTCACTGCCAATCATTTAAACATTGGGGATCCTGTGCCCAGCATACCCTTCCACATCTTACCACATCAGCTGTCAGAAATTGAATGGCTCCATATAATCCAGGGCTGTGTTCAAGATCTGGCCCTTGGCAAAACCACAGGGACTTCAGATGCAAGGGCGGGAGAATAGGTGAACAATCTCACAACACTACCATTCTTTATATAAAAATGGCAAAACCATCACGGTGGTAATTGGGGTGGATGAAGGTCTGGCACATCCTCCATTCACCTGTACAAGGTCTATAAGTATTTCTGCGATGTCATGAGAAACTGTGGGAAGAAGGAGGCTATGAGAAGTGGGCAACTATGATAGGATTGAATAAGTTGTGCTGGACTACAACCCCTGCTGTCTTGGTCAGTTCCTCTGACTGCAGTGCCACTATAACCAACTGTGTCACTGCAGAAGATTGACCCACCCTGAGCCTCAATTCTTTTACTGTAAAATGGGGATAACAATGGTTCCCATCTCACAAAGCTGATAACAGCATTAAACATAAATGGCACACACCACCTGTCAGCTTTAATTATCCACGGGATAAACACTTTATGTTTTCGGTGAAAATGAAGGGACAGGGTTTTGAAAACGTGGGTTTGCAGTCTTTCCGCTTTTTAAGGTTTTCAGAGATTTGTGACATATAACATTCTCTTGTGAGCAAACACTACAGGTAAATTAATGTTTCAATTTTTGTGTTGTCATGTTTAATTTATTGAATGTGTCCATTTCTAATTGCCTACCTATGTGTACATATTTAGAATACTTGTTAATTAGTTTTAATTAATAAATGTTTCATACATTCTGAATTTAATGAGTTGTAGGGAGAGTCTGAGCAGACAGGCCAGCTACTCCTCCTTTCATCAAACAAGCCTAACTGCTACCTGATCCTCCAAAGGGCACTTGCAGGAGCCCCGTACCATTGCACTTCTTCGTTCCTCCTGCCCTAAGGGGTGGAAGAGGTGAAATAGCAGTGCCCTTGTCTGGAACCCATGTACTTCACAACCAGGCTATCTCTTTGTCCCACAGAAATTATTTTCCAGGATCAGCTGACTGCAGGGCTGAGAGTCTAAATCTACCATTTCCATTCTGGCCATCAAGTGACCACATCCACTTCTACATCCTTTTCTACAGACACAGGCCAGAACACCTCCTATACCAGATATGTATGCTCTTTTATGGAGAGAACAATGGGGATGCTGAAACCCCTATGCCCTGCGCTCAATCTCAGCCCTCCTGACACTCACCACAGGGTCCATCGGACCTTTCAATCTTAAGACTCTCCTTCCTCAATCTGATCTCCAGGCCATGCCTGGGTCCAGTCCACATCCTCCATCCCTTTGATAGCTCCAGCCCATCCCCCTTTCCAAGCATCCAGATTTTTATGTCCACATACGAGTGTGATGCCTCCACCTAGTGACATCTTAGGATCACATGTCCAAAATCCAACTCCTGATCTCGCTGAACCTTGCTTCCTGGCTTGCTTCCCCATCTCCATACTTCCAGATGTTCAGGTGAAAGACAAAAACTCGGTCCTTCACTCCCTCTTTTTGCTTACCGCTATATATGATGCATCAGAAAAGCCCGCAGGGTCTACTGATATCTACCCACAATCTCATGACATCTCCTCTTTAACCGCCACCACCCTGGTCCAGCCCTTACCATCATTCCCCTGGGGTCAACTGCGGTGACCTCACCGGCCTCCGTTCCCCATCTTGCATTAATCTACTTTACACTTCTAGCTCTGGGTATGCCCCTCCCTACAGCTGTCCCTTCACAACCTTCCATAGCTGCCAACTACTCAGGCTGAAATTCCATTCTCCTCGTCCCTGTTCCCTGGAGACACAGGCCCCAGGCTCCCCCGGTGCTGCCGACTCACAGTACCTGCAGCCTGTGCACAGGCCGCCCGAGGGAACGCTCCCACCTCATCACAGGGCGGACACCTGGGCCCCACACGACACACCCTCGGTCTGGACACGCGGGCCTGACTGCACGGAACCTAGCGGGCGCCCCTCATCCCGGCTCCGCGCCGGGCCGGTTGAGGCTGGGGGGACGCAGCAACCACCTCAGTCGAGCTCGTCGGCGCGACCCCTGCCACGACCTGTGGGAATAACGGGATCTGAGACGGGCGACCGGGAGGGAAAAGGACGCCGTAGTCACCAACAAGCTCAGTCGGGCCTCAAAGCCGCCTCCGAAGTGACGCGGACGACGCCTTCCCTCCTGCTTTCCACTCACGTCGGCCCGACTGTGGCCTGACGACGCTCGGAACTGACCAACCAATCCCGGAGCAACTCCGCCGCTACCCGTCACACGCCACCGCCGAAGCCCCGCCCTGCGTGCTGCGCACGGACGGACTGCTCTCCGCTGAGCCCTCATTGGTCGGGCGCCGCCGCAGCCGCACTGCCTCTTGGGTAACGTAGTTTTCACGCCGTTACCCGCGCTGTTTTAGAACATAGTAATATAAGGATGCGAGTTGTCTCCTCATCGCTGTCAGCTATCTTGCCTGTCAAAGACACTAGTCTTTCATTTTTTTTATGAGCTTCAGTAGGTTCTGTCAGCGACAGTAAGAAAAGCCCCCAGATAGGGCTTATGATGGGAAACTTGGAGGCAGGATGACAGGAGGCACTGAAGCAGTTAGAAAGGGTGACGTGGTGCCTGTTTCCCACAGTAAACATCTTTCTTGCCTGTATAATCGGTGATGGTGTTCCAACCTAGTGAACCACACTTTTATTCAGATCATATTACTCCATATCTGAGATATATTTTATTTAAGAATCTGAAATCTCTCTAAAAGAGGGACTTCTATGCCATCTTCTGCCTTTCTGACAGCTGGACCACATGTGTAAAGGGGGCATCTTATCCTTGAGATAAAGGTTTCGGTATCCATGAGCTCATCTCTTTGCTGTGAAGTGGGTTATCATTTCACCTGTAATTGCAGCAACAGTATCTGCACGGGGAGTTGAGGTTATCTCTGGAAAAACATGAAATGGATATTACTGAATGTTATTAATAATAACTAGTTTTTCAAGGAAAGTAGCATAAATGGTTCTAGAGAAATAAGTCTGTAACAAGTCAGGGGTGGGTAAGATCTCAAGTTTAAGCAAGAGGCATTCAGTATGAAAAGTCAGAACGAAGTTGAGACTGTAGCTTGCTGAAACCCTGGCCACACTCAGGGTTTGGTCCCAAAATGTGATTATTTTTAATACTTGAAAATATAGCACATTTATGGCTTAGAGGGAGAGCTAAAGACAATATTTAAAAAGGTAAACATGAATAGCAAAGTTGTACTGTTCTGTATTTACTGATCTACAAATGTTTAATGAGCACCTACAGGGTTTCAGGTACAATAGTAGGTGCATGGCATACATCAGGCATAGGACTGCCAACTGTTCCACACGGCATATGTCCTGTGTCCTGTACTGACATTGTTAAGATGCCCTAAATGTCCCATATTTAGCTTTTCCAATACATTACAAGATGTCAGTAGAGTTATTTTAATTGGCAATTAAATAACTTAGTGGCAACACTAGCTCAAAATCATATTCACATAAATAACCATAACCTTTGGGATAATGCTATATGGTCTCACCTATTGATTTGACTAAAGAACAAAAGGGGGGACTAACAATTAAGTGCTTATTTTTTCACTTTCAGGAAAGGAAAAGACTGTGTTTTGGCCAAATTCCAAAGTCACGAACAAGAAACTAAGATTTATTAGTGATAACTTTGGATGACATCTGAAAGTCAGTTTAGTCAACAACTTAGTCATCAGTAACTCGGCTTCCAAAAACTAGCAAATCATTGATAGTCCCGAACTTCTAAAATTCAGCCAGTCAATGTTCAGGTCCCAGTCCTGAAAGACAGCCAGGCAGTGACAGCCCCAGGTTCCTAGGCAAAACCACATATCATCAGATATTCAATGAGTAAAAGGAGAAATTATAAGGAAAATTTTAAATACATAAAAATTTTGAACTAGATGAAAACAAAATGCTATCTATAAAAATCAATGTGACACAGTTAAATGATTAGAGGGAAATATATAGCTTTAACCAGCTATTACAAAAGAAAATGTCAATAACCTAAGCTTCTATGTTAAGAAACTAGGAAAGTAATACCAAACTAGCCCCAAAGCAAGGATAAGACAGGAACTATTAAAGATCAGAACAAAACTCAATGAAATAGAAAACAAAAAACACTTTAAAAATAATCAATGGAAAAAAAAGTTGATTCTTTCCAAGATCAATAAAATTGCCAAAACTTTAAATAGGCTGACAAAAGTAGACAACAAATGAGCAAAATCAGGAATGAAAACACTATTCACCCTACAAAAATTAAAAATATCATGAGAATATTACAAACAATCTTTATCCCCAAAGTTAGACAATGTAGTTGCAATGGACAAATTCCTAGAAAGACACTAATTATAAAAACTGACATAAGTAGAAATCTATGTTATATATTAAATTTTATTGAAAACCTTCCTACAAGAAAATTCCAGGTTCAGGTGCCCTCACTAAGAGATTCTAGCAAAAATTTAAAAAGCAATATCATTAATCTCTCAAAAACTCTTCCAGAAAATAAACACTCTCCAACTTATTCTATGAGGTCAGAAACATATACAAAGAATTATACATCACGACCAAGTAAGATTTGTCCCAGGAAATGCATAGTTAAGCATCTGAGTATCAATTAATGGGATATATCACATAAATAGAATAAAAGACAAAAACAAACAACCCATACCTACACAACGATTATCTCAATAGATGGAAAAAACTGGAAGAGTCTAGAAATAGATCTATCCCTACAGAGTCAACTGATGTTTGAAAAAACAGCAAAAACAATTAAATGGAGAAAGGATTGTCTTTTCAACAAATGATGCTGGAGCTACTGGACATTGTTTTAAAAAATGATGTAAATCCAGATCTTACACTTTTCATAAATATTTTCTCAGAAGTGAAAATAGACCTAAATGCAAAACACAAAACTCTGAAATACCTAGAAAATAACAAGGAAAAAAAATGTAGATGACCTTGTATTTGGCAATGACTCTTTATATACAACTCCAAAAATACAGTCCATAAAAGAAAAACTGCATAATTTGGACCGGACTGAAGTTTAAGACTTGTGTTCTGCAAAAGGCACAGTTAAAATATAAAAAGATATTCGTCATATGTGTCAGAGAATTGCAAATTAAAGAACCAACAACCTACTCCATGCACCTATATGAATGGCTAAAATTCAAAACCCTGACAACCAAATGCTGGAAGGACATGGAGCAACAGGAATGAAATCTCATTCATTGCTGGTGGGAATGCCAAATGAATGAGCCACTTTGGAAAACAGTTTCTTACAAAACTAAATGTGTTTACTAGATGATCCAGCAAATCACATTCTTTGGCTTGAACCCAAACAACTTGAAAACTTATGTCCATATAAAACCTACACAAAAATGTATATTGCAAGTTTATTTATAAATGCCAAAACTTGGAAGCAACCAAGATGTCCTTCAGTAGGTGAATTGAACAAACTGTGGAGCATCCATAAAACGGAATGTTATTCAGTGGTAACTTGTACTCAAATCGTAACTGCAGCTTTATTTACAATAACCAAAAACTGGAAACAACCCAAATATCCACTAATAGTAGCTGAGTGGATAAAAAAAAATTGTAGTATATCCATACAGTGGAATAATACTCAGTAATACAAATAAGCAAACTATTGATACATGCAACAAGATGGATTATTCTCAAAACAGTCACGGTTAGTAAAAAAAGACCAGAGCCCTCCCCAGAAAGTATATACCGTGTGCCGCTGTTTACATGAAATTCTTGAAAATGCTTTCTGTTGCTTGTGAATTGTGAGAAAGGGGTTTAGGAAGGACTGAGAGGATAAGATTATAAAGGGACACAAGGAATCTTTTGGTTGTGTTGGACACATTCATTATTTTCACTGTGGTGATGGTTTCTCAGGTATATACACATGCCGAAACATAACACAATTTACAGTTTACATATGTGCAGTTTATTTCATGTCAACCATACCTCAATAAAACTGTTAATAAACCTTCTCCATAAAAATCCATATTTATCTTCCTTCCTGTAACACAGTATCTGCCAATTATTTTGGTTCTGATATCCCTCTTCCCACAATTTAGGAAGGCGAGCCCTGCCTCAAAGTTAGCAAAAACTGAGAGTAATGAAGTCCATTTCCACTTCATACATGAGAAATGCTAGCTGGGTCAGAGAAGCCCTATCCCTGGATCTCTCCTTCGTCAGTGATGGGGTTCCTGCCTGAGTGGAGGTGGAATTCACAAATCTTTAGATTACTACTCTGATAGTGCCCTTGACCACAGGAGATAAAGATGTCTAAAGGAACTGAGAATTTCTGTATCCTCTTATCCCACATAGCCAAAATTACAAAGACATTTGTAGATGCCTCCTTCAGAAAAGACATATCTCCTCTCATTGGCCACAGTGGTCCCATTCTATTAACTCAGTATTTCTGGATGAATTATGATTCCCACCTTGCCCTGCAGGACTTCCAGTCAGTGACACCTGCCTATGGGATTCTGGACACCAGAAAATGGCTCCTAGATAGGTCCAGGAAACAGAAATCTCTCAAAGTGCTGGGGAATATGAGACAATCCTTAGGAATGAGGGAATCAATTCATGTTGCTTCCAGAAGCACTGGAGGTTTTTCAAACCAACTATACCCTTCTCAGAATAAACTCTGGGCTCACAGGAAATCCTGATTTCAAGGCTCTAGGATTAGGAGCACAAAGCTCTTCAGTCTCCTCTAGCAAGACTTGAACAACAATGCAAATTTAGCCAAACTAGACTGAGATCTGTTCTCTGCCATCTTTCTATCCCTTTATGTTGGCACATAAAGTTGGTGCCAACAAAAAATATTCCTCCCTTCATGTTGGCAGAACCCATTTTTTTTCCTCAATCCATTCCACAGTGAACAGCACCCCAAAGAGTAAAGACTGCTACACAGGCCTTTACCACTGCACAAATCAGAGTGGCATGAAGCAAGCAGTTCCAAAGATGGGTGATTTGGATGCAGGACAAATAATCACAGCTCTCATGTTTACTATTAACACTGTCCATGAAAAAGAAAAATCTTCCTTCTAGCCAGAGCTAGATCATGTCCATTCAGAACCCAGTCATGAAGGAGAAAATGAGGCCCTTCAATGAGGTCAGAACACTTATGAGTCCCTCGAGGATATAAGACAGAGAGAGCGCAGGGGTCTGGCTTCCTTGAGCATACTTGCAGTGACTGACATACACTGTGGGACCCTGACAGCTGGCAGTGATGAGATGGCTTCTGTCACAGGCACTGGCATTGATATAACTCTGTCAAGAGCCCTGGACAGCTTAGAAGGTGCAGCATACATCATGAAAGTGTCCCACCTATACGGTATTTACTGGGATTCTTGAATGTACAGGGTTTGCATGCTGACTACCTCACAAAAGGTACTCACAGAGCTTTCTTCGGGTTTGAGTCTTGAGGTTGAACAGAGAGAGAGCACATTTTCCACATATACAAGGCTGTTCTCTAGTGTGAACTTCCTAGGGCTAAACAAGTTTAAGAGATGCAGCTAAAGGGCCACCAAAACTGTTGCATCCATGAGACCTTTCTCCAGTGTGTACTTTCTGATGCCGAACAAGATGAGAACTCCTGCTGTAGGCCTTCCCACATTCACTGCACACATACGGCTTTTCTCCAGTGTGAACCCTCTGGTGTAGAATGAGGCTAGAGTTGCGGCTAAAGAACTTTCCACATTCGTTGCACTCATAAGGTCTTGCTCCAGTGTGAACTTTCTTGTGTTGAACAAGATGGGAGCTACTAATATAGGCTTTTCCACATTCGCTGCACACATAAGGCCTTGCTCCGCTGTGAACTCTCTGGTGCAAAATGAGGCTGGAGTTGTGGCTGAAGCATTTCCCACATTCACTACACTCATAAGGCTTTGCTCCAGTGTGGATTCTCTGGTGCACAATAAGGTTGGAGCTGTGACTAAAGAATTTCCCACACTCACCACACTCATAAGGCCTTTCTCCTGTGTGGATTTTCTGGTGCTGCACAAGTGTGTCTTTACGGCTGAAGGCCTTCCCACATTCACTGCACTCATAAGGCCTCGCTCCAGTGTGAATTATCTGATGCTGGACGAGTGTGTCTTTGCAGCTGAAGGCCTTCCCACATTTGCTGCATACATAAGACCTTGCTCCCGTGTGGACTCTCCGATGTTTAATGAGGCTAGAGTTATGGCTAAAGAATTTCCCACATTCAATACACTCGTAAGGCCTTGCCCCAGTGTGAATCCTCCAGTGCTCAATGAGGTGGGAGCTTTGGCTAAAGAATTTCCCACATTCACTGCACTCATAAGGCCTTTCTCCAGTGTGAAATCTCTGATGCTGAACAAGTGTGTCTTTACGACTGAAGGCCTTCCCACATTCTCCACACTTATAAGGCCTTTCTCCGGTGTGAATTCTCTGGTGCTGGACAAGGTGGGAGCTTCTGCTGTAGGCTTTTCCACATTCGCTGCAGTCATAAGACCTCTCTCCAGTGTGGACTCTCTGGTGCTGAACAAGTGTGTCTTTGCGGCTGAAGGCCTTGCCACATTCACTGCATGTATAATGTCTTTTCCCAGTGTGAAATTTCAGGTGCATTTTTAGGTGAGATAAGTGAATAAAGGCCTTTCCACACTCCTTGCACACATGTGATGTTTCTCCATTGTACATTTTTCTGTGATGAATAAGAGCCAATTTTTCCTTAGACACATTTCCACATGGTAGGCATCTAAAAGACTTCCCTTCAGTATGAGTTATCTGTCTGTCAAGGAGAGTAAAGGTGTCCAGAAAGGTTTTCTTATTGTCACTGCAATTGAAAAGCATTAGTCCATCATGGTCGCCCTGGTGTTGCCCGAGGCTGGAGCTGTGTGGGAAAGACTCCATGAACTCCTTCCTCTTGCATGGACTTGCCCCACAGCGAATGGTCTGGTGCTGGAAGAGGCCTGAGCTGTAAAAGTCCATGCCTCCCTCCCTGCAGGTAAACAGACTCCCCGACATGTCAACTGCACAGCTCTCCACAAGCGAGACCCCAACATCATCCCTACCAAAGGGGTTCCCTCCACTATATCGCTTCTGGTGCTGGTCAAAGCTTGCAGGGAACGAGAATCCTCTCCCACACAGGCTACACGTGTACAGTTTCTGCACAAGGTGTGAGCCCTGATCTTCGGTCAGGTGCAAAACATCTTTCAAGAACGAGTCACACATCTCACATGGGTGAGCTTTCTGGGTAAATGGACCTGACTTGGGAGTCCTGATCTGTGACACTCTTGTAGAAGTGTGCTGCTCAGAAGGGACTTCCTGCTGGTCTGCTTCACGCCAACAATCTGAAAGCAAAGAAATGCTGGTGAAGGACAGTTGACTTTGGTGGGAAGCAGCAGCCCTCACCTATGTATGTGAGATAAACCAAGTAACGAGTCCACTGGCTTGTTGACAGGACAAGGGAAACACGGTAGGGGTGAGGAAGGGCTCATTATCAGTTCTGTGCCTGCAAAGGTCACAGCACAGAGGAACTCTAAAGACAGAAAAGACACGATGATGGTGCATAGTACAGGGAGTAGAAATGAGGTCTCCAACTCACTCCTCTATAAATGGGTTGCAGCAGGGCCTTGGATGCTGGTGTCAGGTGAGCTCTGTGGAAAAGGCTGTGTCCAGGCCAGAGAAAATCTGACTGCTAGGAAGTAGCTGGTTCTTAAGAACTATTGAAGGACGTGTACACAACTCATGACAGATGAAAGCAGCCAATGTTGCAAAGGGAGCAGAGGAGACTGAGTGGGACACAGAGACCAGAGAAGTGAGATCAGCCAAGGGATGAAAGACACAAGAGAAATGGCAAGGGGGCAGAGTGCCAAGAGTGGGGAAGGAAATGGAGAAATGAGGCACTGCTAATGACCTTGGCAATAAAACACAGGTGCATGCAAAGCAGCTTGAAGTATGATGTATACCCAGCCCTAACGTGATTTTTCTGTCCAGCTCCTGTTCTGCAGGGCCAGGCCCTCTTTGGGCTTCTCTCACCATGACTGGAGTCAGGTCTGCCCCATCAGGCACCCATGGCTTTCTGCCCCTCTCCCAACTGGGCAACTATATGGGATCTGGCACATGGAAATGGTAAAGAAAACACAGGCAGATGAGTGACCTAAGTAGACACAGCCCACAAAGCAGAAAATGAAACGTAACAAAAGAACTTCGAAGGAGGATTTGGCAGAACAGACCTGTGACCTCCACAAGCAATTCCTGGCATAGTCAGTCCCCAAGAAATGTCAGCTAGAGGACGAGGGCAGAAACCTGAGACACAGAAGTACCATAGAGTTGGACAGTCACCTGGACAGAAAGTGCCCAAGCCATGTAGAATCTGTTGGGCAGACTGAAAAAGCCCTGGGTCTCTAACCTCTTCCTTCAAGGCTCTGGGCAACAGCTGTTAGGACTGCTCAGTGATGAATGGGACACTGCGTATGGCCCCTAACACCTGCTCTGGGAACTAAAGAAGGGGAGGAGAAGAGTCATGTGGCTAGATGGAAAGAACTGCCCCTATGGAAGTGGGGAATAACTGAACCCCAAGGACACTAGAGTGGACATGAGGGCCTGTGGAAGGTAGCCTTGAAGATGGCCCCCAGGAATGCCTACCACCTGGAATTCTTGCCCTTATATAATCCTTGATTGTAGCCTGGGCTACTGACCCATTTCTAAGAAACAGAATATGACAAAAGTGTTGGAATGTCACTTCCAAGGTCAGGTTAGAAAAAAACCAGGTTCCCCTCTGGGCTTCGCACTTGCTCAGAGGGAAGGCAGCTTCCATGCTACGAGGTATGCTACAGGAAGGCCACCATGATGAGGAACTGTGGGAAGCCTTTGGGTAACAGCCAGTGAGGAACTAATGTGTACAGTTCAACAAACCATAAGAAACTGAATCTTGCAAACAATAACATGAGTGAGTTTATAAGTGGATTGTTCCTGAGACTGCCTTCCAAATGAGAACATGGCTCTGACTGACAGCTTGACTGAAACCTCATGAGAGACCTTGAGCTGAAAGTACCCAGACAAGCTGTGATCAGATTCCTGATGCACCAAAAGTGAGATAATGAATTTTTATTGTTAAATCACTAAATTTGGGGGAAATTTGCCACACACAAACAAATGACCAATACAAGACTTACCAAGAGAGGCCACAAGAGCAAAGTTCTCCAGCATCACATCACGGTACAGGCATCTCTGCACCTCCTCGAGAAGCTCCCACTCCTCCCAGGAGAAGCACACGAACACATCCTTGAAGGTCACACTGCCCTGCTATGATGGAGACAATTGAGCCTACAGGCAGCATAGCATCTCTCCCCAGTTCTCACTGCTCACACAAGCACTCCCTGGTCCCTGTCTTCCCAGCCTCCCAACTCAGAGATGCTTGATACTGGCACCACTTGTGTCTGCTCGCTTCTCATGTCCCTCTGATCACTATGTCCAGTCCAGTACAGAACAGGCAAGTGGGCAGATACTATATAAGCTATGGGTCTGGCAAGAAGGGGCCTGCCATCCAGTTCCCCTGGTGTCACCCAGATCATGCCTTCTAGATACAACCTTACGGTCATTAATTCACAGTCCTCCCAACACATACGTCACTTTTCAAATCACACCTTCCTCACATCTGGGACCCCCATTACCACTGGTAACTGTCTGGTCCACACCATATGCACCTCCAAGGCGCACCCCCATGCCACTCTGCACACTGTGTCCAGAAAATGCTCTTATGTTTATGTGACAGGCACCAACGCCACACAGGTGCCTAAGCAAGAGACCCATTTCTCAGTCCCAGGTTTTGACTTTCTGGTTAGTAACACCATTGCTACCATGACCTGAAGATACTCCCTCCCAAAATTAACCCACAGCTCCACACCATTCCACACACTGTCTACCACCTCTGAACTTCTTCAAACGGAACCCTCCCTGGAACTAAAATCCTACATCTGGCTCAATGCCTCAATTAAGGGGTCTCTAGGACTTCTTAAACTAAATGTGACAAAAGCCTAACTCCCAATCCTGCCACCGAAAACTACTCATGCCACCAACTTCTCCATCTCAGCTGATAGCACTTCCATCACCCTATCAGTTAAATCAAAAACCTCCGGGGTCATCCAGGACTCTTTCCTTTTCTTCATTCACCCTTCACATGAGAAAATCCAGTCATCCTTCTTTAAAAAAACAAAAACAAAAACAAACAAACAAAAAAACATAAGAAAACACTAACTTCTCCCACTTTCACAGACACCCTTCTAGGTCAACCATCACCAACACTCTCAGTTAAAATCGGAAGCAGACCATGTCTATCTTGCTCCAAGTCTTCCATGTCTTTCACCACCCTCAGAATAGAGAGACCCAGCTCTTCAGGCTAACCTTCCTGTCTGACTCCTGGCCCCACTCCTAACGTACATTATTAACACGAATGGTTCCTGGAGGACTTTCGACTCACTCTTACCTTCAAGCATTTGCACATGCTGTTCCTGGGCCCAATGCACCCTTCCAGTTCTCATCCTAGATTCAAGATGCTGGGCTAGAAATGAAGCCCTACTAGGGTCCCCAGACTCAAGTACAGAGAGAGTGACAAGTGATGAGTCCCAGAATACCACTTGTCTCATCGGAAAATCTGGTCAGCCCTACTTTAAAAACATACACAAAACCCATAAACTTCCCTAACCTCTGCTGCCACCACTCCGGTCCACACACCAACATCCACTTGGACTACTGCGGTAGCCTCCATACTGGTCTCTCTGCCCACCCTCCACTCTATCCCCCCAATCTTTCCACTCTGTAGCCAGAGGGAGTTTGTTGACACCTAAGTTAGATCACCTTCCTCCTCTGCTCCAAACCTCATATGGCTCCGACCACCATCAGAACAGTGGCCCAACTCCTCAGGCTGCCACTCAAGGCTTGACCCCTGACCTCCTGCTCTCTATCCTGACCAAAGATAAGAGACCCGCTGTTACCTGACTCTTTCCCACCTCCAAATGTTTGTACCAGCTGGCTCCCATGCCTTGGAAAACCATGGCACCTCATCCCACTGACGCTGGGAGATCCTAGTTGGTGAGGACGCGAGGGACCCTCCACTCACCCGAGCCGGGTCCATCAGCGCCGCGGCCGCCATGGGATCCCGAGAGCAGACTCCGAGGCTCAGCCGTAACCCCACACATCCACTGGGCCAGGGGACCTCGGAGTGTGGCACGGCGAGCCTCCTCTCCCCGCATAGGGCTCAGGGTGCCGCCTCCGGAGACCGACGAAAACAGGGCACTGGCACGATGGCCTCGAAGAGTGTAGCCCCGCCGGACACCGCGGTGCAGAGCTGCCCGTCCCCCAACGCAGCTCCTGGGTCGTAACCGAGGCACGAAGGTACGTCCTTCCTAGATCGGTTCGGAAGAGCCACGCGGGAATCTAACCCCACCCACGATTCCGAGCCTCCACAGCCAGAACGGAGCCTGACAGCTCCGGCGCAGGCTAAATACGTCACGCCATCGGCGCCGGAAGTCCCGCCTCCGCCACAAGGGCAAGGGGAAACGCCCACTTCAGGGTTGTCGTGACGCAGCATCGACGCGTCGAGGCGCCGGGTTAGACACTTCTGGGTAGTGTAGTTGCCAGCTGCACCCAGCTCCAGAACCGCAGTATTTCCGCTTCTCCATGACAACCAAACGTAGGTCGGTGGGCCCTGGTCGGGAAGGCGGGGAAATAAGCGTCCTGGAGGAATACCTTAAAGGGAATGGGTCCATATTTCCGTGGTCACCTGAGACAACGCCAGGTCCTCAAGGGTCTCCAGCAGGGAATCCATTTTTTAATTCTCGGGGAGCTGCTTTGCTTCATCTTTGGGGCTTGAGATTTAAATCGATGAATATACCTCCTCACTCGTGGGGACTTTGTGTAGGAGTAACATTAACTGTCCCTTAAATTCATTAATTTCCAAATTTGGGTCGTTGATTTGGTAGTATCAGCATCACTTGTGAACTCAAAACACACCTCTTCTTGGGGAGGCCTCTGTGACCAGCTCCTCAGGTGGGCCGTCAGTCCATAGGCAGGCCCTGGCCTTAGATCTCCCCACAACGGATTTTGCCCAGAAATCCCTGTGAGGGGCTAATTTCTATCTGTATCACAGGTTTAAATTATATGCCACAGTAGGGGTTGTGATTGAAAGGGGAATCTTGGAGGCAATGGTGTTCTTAGTAGCTGGTCTGACATTCACCTCTAAACTCTGGAAGTCTCCTGTTGAATATGAACAAGTTTACAGAGCACCAACCTCAGTCAAGGCCACTCAGTGACCATGATTGAGACAGACAGATGGACCCTTTCATGTGTCTTAGCAGACAAAACCAGAAACCTGTGCAAACAGAAATGACCAGATAGCCCCCTTCTCCTGGGTAAAATGAGTGACAGCTACTTAGTGCTGCTTCCTTCCCTTGCTTTGTAGGTAACTTAGGTTCAGCGAGGGCCGGACCCCCATAGTGTGGGAACCTGACTACTCCCCTACCGTTATATGAAAACCGGACCTTGCAACGTCCGGGTTAGCAACCATACATGCTCACCTCTCCTTTCAATGGACTCTCCTCCCTTTATTACCAATTTACCCAACTGAAATATTCCCCCCCACACACAAAAAAAACGCCTCCAGCCACATGTTTCAGGTCCTCTCGCATTCAGGGCTGAGGCCATCTTTTGCTCAGCCCAGCTGTCACTCTACTACAATAAATCTCGCTTAACCCCTTCAGCCTTGTGCATTCCTCCTTCAGTAAACCTAACAGTAACAAATTTCAGGATATCTGCTCATAGAATCAACACCTCAAGCTGACAGCATCCAATTCAGACCAAAGCTCAATTTCCTTAAACTCTCCTCTAAGTGGACACAAGCCCAGAGCCTGGAAAATAGCCTATCATCCTCTCGGGGTCTTGCATTTCCCAGTGTGTGTGGTGCCCCATATCACAGTGCGCCAATAAACCTCACTGTTCCACTACAGGTCTCAGGTATGTTCCTGTGCTTAAAGGCACTGGCACCACATACCTGCAGGCAGACCTAGCACTCCCCTGAATTCCAGACTTGCACATCCAACTAGATATAATATCCTCTTAGATGTCTGGTGGACTTCTCAAAGTGAGTACGAAACCCAATTCCTCATCTCTCCGACTCCAATCTCACTGGCCACCATGCTCCCCAATGCAGCCACGTGGACTTCACCTAGCTCTGTACCAGACCATGATCTTGTCACTCTGTTACCTTTGCTGGAGACATTCTCCTCCAACTCCAACCTTGTTTGGGGATCCTACATCCTCCAGGGGTCTTTCTGTCAACCCCTTGCTTCTGCCTGCTCTGCTTCCTGTACTTTAGTTCACTATCTGTCTTCCTGTTTTATATACAAGAACACTGAACCCCAATGATAAGGGATGAGACTAAAGTCATGTAGCTGCGGATGATCACAGCATAGACAGGCTGGAATCCCAATGCCTAGCTCTTAGCACATAGCACACTCTGACCCGTCTAGACCTGCCTGCCTTTACATTTTCCGATTTTGATCCTTCTTTCTCTTGTACTTCTGGGGTCCCCAGACACATTTCTGTCAAAACAAGTTACTGTATTTCACATGTTTCATTTAATGTTCTCCACATGAGATGAACTCAAGGGCAGGGCCCACATCTGTCACCCATGTGTCTCAACTGCAATGAAAATGAGATGGGGTCACATCACTATTGCCCACATAGCAGCAAGGTCACAGCTGGCCCTTCTGACTGAACATGAAAGGAAGACCAGACAGTGAGAACTGAGTGATGAGGGACAAACCTGACTCCTTCATTCTCTGGAGGGCATGTCATAACTGCTAAGAAACTTGGAGAAGACCCTGAAAAACGAATTTTAAAAAGTGAAAAATCCAGCCAGAGGAAAGCAGCATGACTCACCTGGGAAAACTTTACAGCTACATGAGCATCACCATGCCTCAGAGAAAATAAATAAAAGCCAACATGTAAATTGGGATCAAGGAAAAGTGAGCATGCTGGATGTTTAAAATGCTATGAAAAAAGGATGTTTTATTTATTTCTCTTAACAGTGTCTTTTTAAACTACTGTTTCAATTACAGTTGACAAATCAGTTTCATGTGTATTTTTTTCTTAATTGAAGCCCTTTCTCACCACTCTTATTCAACATGGTACTGAAAGTCCCAGCTATAGCAGTCAGCCAAGACAAATAAAAGCCATCCAAATCAAAAAAAGAAAAAAGTAAAATTGTCATTATTTGCAAATGATATTATCTTATATATTGAAAATCCCACAGACTCAACTAAAAAATAGTTGGATCTAATCAATGAATTCAGTAAAGCTGCAAGATATAAAATCAATACACATCAGCTGCATTTCTATACACTAACCACAGAATATATGAAAAATAAACTACCCCAAACAGCATCAAAAACAATAACTAGGAATAAATTCAACTAAGGAAATGAAAGAACTGTATAATGAAAACTATGAGACTGCTGAAAGAAATCAAACAAATGGAAGGATAGCCCATGTTCATGGATTGGAAGAGTTAATATTGTTAAAATATCCATGCTTTATGAAGCCATCTACAGATTCAATGCAATGCCTATCAAAATTACAATGGCATTCTCCACAAAAATAGAAAAACAAACCTAAAATTTGTATGGAACCACAAAAGACCCCATATAGCTAAAGTAATCATAAGAAAGAACAAAAGTGAAGATATCACACGTACTGATTTCAAACTATACTGCAAAACTATAGTAATTTAGACAGTATGGTAATAGATACATACATCATTGGAACACAACCAAAGTGCCCAGAATTAAAACCCATATAAATGGTCAACTAATATTTGATAAGGGAGCCAAGAACATCCAATAGGGAAAAGTCTCTTCAACAAATGGTATTGGAAAAAGTAGATTAACCACATGCAGAAAAATGAAATTGAACCCCTATCTTATATCACTCATAAAAATTAACTTCCCATGAATCAAAAACTTAAACATATGCCCTGATACCATAAAACTCCTAGAAGTGAAAACTGGAAAGAAGCTCCTTGACACTGATTTTTTGGATATGACAACAAAAGCACAAACAACAAAAGAAAAATCAGTACGTGGGACTATATAAACTTAAAAGCTTCTGACTGTAAAATAAATAACAAAATAAAAAGGCAACCTATGGAATGGAATATTTGCAAGCTTGTATTAAAGGGTTAATATTTAAAATTTATACAAAACTGAACTCAATAACAACTACTCAAACAACTGATTTAAAAATGGACAGAAGAACTAAGGACATTTTCCCAAAGATATCCAAACAATCAACAGATACATGTAAAGGTATTCAATGTCACTAATCATCAAAGAAATACAAATCAAAACCACAATGTGATATCACCTCACACCTGAATGAATGGCTATCATCAAGAAAAGATAACAGCGTTGATAAGAAAGTGGAAAATGGGAATCCTTGTGTACTGTTGGTGGGATTGTAAACTGGTCCACTTTGGAGAACAGTATGGAGATTCTTCAAAAAATTTAGAACTATCTTATGATTCAGCAATCCCACTTCTGGATATTAACCCGAAAGAATGAAAACAGGTTGTTAAAAACATATATGTACGCTCATGTTTATTATAGCATTGTTCACAATAGCCAAGATATGAAAACAACCTAAGTGTCCAACAAAGGATGAATGGTTCACATACAAAATGGGAATGTTATTCAGCCATGAGAAAAAAAGGAAAATCCTGCCATTTGCAAAAACATGAATGGACCTTGCGGGCATTATGCTCAGTTAGAAAAAGACAAATACTGTATGATATCCTTACATGCAGAGTCTAAATAAAAAAACAAACCAAACTTGAAAAAACAAAGAGAATGATGGTTATAAAAGGCTGGTGGGTGTGGGAATGGGGGAGAGTGTTGTTTAAGGGTACACATTTGCAACTAGTAGGTAAAGTTCCTGGAGATCTAATATATAGTACAGAGATTACATACAACAAAACTGTATTACAAACTTTAAACACAGTAAGAGACTAGATCTTAATTGTTCTCACCACTAGAAAAAAGAAAACCTGTGACATGATAGCAGTATTAGCTAACACTGCAATGTCAATCATAGTGCAATATAAATGTATCAGATGAATATACTGTACATCTTAAACTTTGTATACAATGTTATATGTCAATTATATCTCCAAAACAATACTAAGTAAATAAATAGATAAAAACTGAGGCCTTAAATAGTACAGTAAAATGTACCCATTCGTAGGTCTGTACTTATCTCCTTTGACATAAAATAATCTTAGGCAACAATACTTTTAGTATTCTGGTTTAAGTTTTAAGAGCTTCATAAATCAAGGCTTCATGTTTGGCACAAAGATTTATGCTTCTCAATGGCTAAGACAATGTTCTGTAACAAAAGATTTCCATAAATATTTGCTGAACTGCTCTCAAGTGTGCTGCTAACATGACATGAGAGGGCAGAGTATGTACATTAAGTCAGGTGACACAAACAAGGCTCTTTTACCTAAAATCTGACCCTGCCACTCAACAACAACAACAAAACAACCAATAACAAATTGTCATGGGTTTGTCAGGGAAACACAAATCAAGCCATGAAGGCATTTCTTTTTCTGATACATCTACTTCCTTTTTTCCCCTCCTTTATGTCTTTTTTTAAATAATCCTGTGATTGCTTTTCAGTGCACACTAAGGGTAGTCCTACAGCTGAAAGATTTTGTAATTGCACAATAACTGCTGATTCTCTCTCCTTTATAAATTCTCTAATGTAGAGTAAGGTCCTAGGCTAGGCCAATTTTCAATATGACTCTTTAGACAGATGACAATAGCTGATGATTTGCCTCAGATTGTCTCACAGTAATGACACTTGTGGGGTTTCTCTTTGGTAAAATTCTTAGATACCAAGTAAGATGTTTCCTCTAGTCAAGATTCTCCTCAGGAGTTACATCCATCAGGTCTTTCCCCAGTATGAGTTCTCTGTATTTGACTCAGGTGTATCCACTTGCAAAAGGTTTTCCCATATCTCTCACTCCAGTGTTGCTCCCCAGTGTGGATCCTTTGAGGATGAGTGACAGATGAACGAAGGCTGACGACAAGCCCACATGCAGTATACTGACAGGGCTTCGGCCCAGTGTGACTCCTCATGTGTTGAGTTAGGGAACAGCTATCACAAAAAGCTCTCTTATATTTTTTATACTCAAAGTGTTCTACTCCAGTGTGTATCCTCTTATATTTTTTATACTCAAAGTGTTCTACTCCAGTGTGTATCCTATTATTACAGAAAGGAACAACACGGTGAGGGAAGATCTTTCCATAGTCACTGCACTCGGAGCTTCTCTCTTTTGAGAATCCTCATATGATGAGTGAAAATATGGCTGTCACAAAAGACTTACCAGAATTTGCTGCACTGACTTTGTCTAGAGTGGGAAAAAGCTCTGTTCTCTCAAGGCTTTCTCACATCCAGTGCAGTCATAGGGCTTTACTTCGGCAGATCTGTGAAAGGCATTTGTTGAACCCATACCCATGCTGCTTCCCCATGTGCCAATCCTTCCCTGTGCTACCCATGGAAGCATTACCTGATCCATGCATGTTCTGCTTGGGGACAGCATGTCCTGGAGACTTCTATAAAACTCTCAAAGGGCAGATCATCATCTGTCCCCACAGTATTATGTTCAGAGCTCAACTTCCTGGGGAGACTGTCCCTGTGGGAAAATGTCCTTAGCCTTCTTGCATTTTGGTTGCTCCCTGGACCGATCCCCACCCCCTGGGGAGTCCCTTGAGACTCTCTGAGTCAACTGACCCTGCAGTGAGGCCCCCCTCCAACAGGGGCAGCTAAGAGGAAGGCTCTGTGGTCTTAGGTTGTGCTTTCTCGCCTTATGTGAATCCATCACACATAAAGGTCTGTTAGTTATGCCAGCACAGAAAGGCCTTCCATATTCAGTGTTCCTGTGTGGCTTCTCCCCACAGAGAGGGGCCTGGCACTAAACAAGGTCAGAGTTGGCCAGAAGTTTTTCTGATCCTCTCTGCAAATGAAGGCCTTCTTTAATGTTGGGATCTGCAGTGCTTCACAAACAAGGCCTGGCCTCTTCCCTTCTAAAGAATTGCTCTCCATACTGCTGCTTCTGCCTCTGGTCAAGATTTACACTGAATCGAAAGTCTCTCCTACACAATTCACATGTTGCTATGTGGTCACTGTCCAGATGATGTTCCCTGTGGCTCAGCCAGGTAAGCAAATGTCTTTCAAGACTGGACTGCATATACCACATGAGTGAGCCTTTTTAGGTAGAAGGACCTGCCTTGAGCATTCTAAACTGTGACTTACAGAAACACCCTGCTCAGAAGGCACAGGCTCTTCCTCCACAATCTGGCAACAACCTGAAAGAAGATAAATGCTGGTCAAACACATGTTTAATGGGTAGCAAATGGTATCCCATAAGAAATGTGTGTCTGATACTAATAGGAATTAGTCCATAGGCCTGTTGGCAGAACACAGCAGTAGAGTTAGGAGGAGGAAGGCTGCTGTGCACTGGAGGTCTCACAGAATGGAGGAGATCTCACAAGGGGGAGGGTACAAGGATGGGGAACAGTGTAAGAAAGAAAAGCATGGTCTCCGAATGAGACAAAGGTTCTTTGTGACAGGTGAATGCTGTCCCAAAGAGTCTGTCCCAGGGCCACACATATCTAGCTGGAACTGAACAGACTTCAAGGAAACAGTGATATGTTCCCAAATCATGACATGTTAAATGAAAGCCAGTGCTGTAGAGCACTACATGGAGCACTAAAAAAGGACAAATGAGACATGGGACAACAAAGGTAGGGGACTAACAAATACCTAAAGTCGGAGCACAAATGACAAGTGAGCAATGCATCAAAAACAAAGGGAAAGTGAGACGAGGTTAGTCACTGGTATTGGCATCAAACACTATTGGACAAAGCAAAGACTGCTTGTGCAATATGAAGCCAGCCTGTCGTCACCATTCCACTCACCAAGGCCGGGCCTCCTCCAGGTCTTCTTTGCTGTGGCTGGAGCCGAGTCTACCTTCTCAAGAACCCTAAACTCCCTTCAGGCTCCATGCGGGTAACCACGTGGGACCTGGAAACTGCAAGCCCTGAGGTGAAAGGAGACAGGTGAGTGGTCAGCAGTAACATAGGCAACCTTTCCCAATAGAAATTTCAACACCAAAAAAAGAACCTTGGAAGAAAGTTCTGCAGGAACAGCTCACTGTTCTTCACAAGGACAGACCACGTCAGTGCCTTCAATTCCTGCAACAGTCAGCTCCCATCCCACATACACACCAGGGAACGTCAGTAAGAAGAAGGGGGCAGAATCTGGGAACAGAGAGGCCAGTGTTCTGGACAGTCCCCCACCAAGGTGTGGCCAGGCCATCTGAAATCTTCTGTAAAGACTACGAGACTCATGACTTGAAACCCTTCATTTCAAAGCTTTGTGCTGTGGCCACTCTGGGAGATGAGGCAGCAATGCCCAATGCCCTGGTACCCACACCACCTTCTACAGGGAACCAAGGAAAGGAGCTATGCTGAGAGAGCACCATGAGACACAGAGCTGCCCCTTGGGTGAAAATGAAGAAGTAAACCCAACCCAGGAAACTGGGACTCACACCCACCCCCAGGAATCCATGTTGTTGTGAACCCTTCCAGCTGAGTGTGGGCTAGACCTAAAAAGTCTTTTCTGATAAACAGAATATGGCAAAAACAATGGGACATTACTTCTGTGAATAGGTTACAAAAATACTGGCTTCCATTTTGAATATTATCTCTTGCTCACAGTCATGGAACTCAGCTGCCTGTGACTTGTTTACAGAGAAGACAACATAGCAACACATTGAGGGCAAAGAAATGATGAATCAGCCCAAAGGTATCCTGTTCATGTGCATGACCCTGAAAGGAGAGTCATCTCCAGTTAAGCCTTCAGATGAGAGAGCAACCCTAGACAGCCTCAGTAAGGTCACAAAAAACCTTGAGCTAGAGATATCCAAGTCAGATATGTCTGATTCTTGATCTGCAGAAACCATAAAATAATAAATTTGTCTTTTCAACCCACTAAATTTGGGGGAAATTTGCCACGCACCAACAGATAACCAAAACAAGAACTTACCCAGTGAGGACACAAGTGCAAAGTTCTCCAGCATCACATCACGGTACAGGCGTCGCTGTGCCTCCTCGAGAAGCTCCCACTCCTCCCGGGAGAAACACACGAACACATCCTCGAAGGTTACACAGCCCTGTCATGATGGGAACAGTTGAGCCCACAAGCACCACCACATCTCTCCACAGTTCTCATTGCTCACAAGCACTCCCCGGTCCTTGTCCTCTTAGCCTCCCAACTCAGAGATGCTTGATACTGGCACCACTCATGTCTGCTCACTGCTCATGTCCCTCTGATCACTGTGTTCAGCCCAGTACAGACCAGGGAGGTGGGCAGATACTGTATAAGCTCTGGGTCTGGCAAGATGGGTCCCAAACACCTCCTACCAGCCAGTTCCCCTGGTGTCACCCAGACCATGCCTCCCTGACACCACCAAACTCCAACTCAACCTTCTTCCATAAGCCCCCAGTACTAGGAACTTAACGCTGTCAGTTCACACTCCTCTCTGGTCTTCTTCCCTCCTTATTTTTCAGTCTCCACCCTTCTGCAAGAAGAAACCTGTTGAATGAAATCTGTGTAAAATCACCTCCACCTCTACTCCAAACTTAAGAAGGGATGTTTAGCTCCTCCGATTGCCATTTCAGGCCTGACTTGTGCCGCCGCAGCTGTGTTCTCATATAACACAATGGTGACCCCAATCACTCCCTACTCAGTCTCACCTCCTAGTCTTTGCACACTCCTGTTCCAGTGACTGGTACTCCCTTCCGATCTTATTTCGACCACATAATCTTTGGCCTATACTAAGGACCCTGGGCCAGAAGTGACTCCCTTCAGGAACTCTACGACCACGAACAGGGAGAATGAAAGGCAGAGCCCGAAGACCAAGAGGAGCTATGACCATGAGGGAGTGTGAGGCTGAGGCCGAGGGACACACCACTCACCTGCGGCGGATTCATTAGCACTGCTGCCCTGGTCCCCGCCGCGGGTCCGGGTGGGCTTCGTGGGGTTCTGTGAGGTGGCGCCCAGGGCGGGGTTCACCTGTTGCTGTGTACTGCACTCCAAGCGTCACTATAAAATGGTATAAAACGCTCACAAGGCCCAGGCCGTCGCTTTCATGGGTTGGGCGCGGGATCGCGGAAGACCGTGTAAACACGAGGGGCGAAGGCGTCCGTTCTACAGTCGGGGACAGCTTCAGAGAGACGGAGCCTGCACCGGCAGTCACAGTCGCACAGCCACGGCGGCGGCCCCGCCGCGTCACCCTCCTTTCCAGCTTCGCCCCAGAGCGACGCCCTGGCGCACCTCTCTGGTCCACGTGGTACGGGTACAAATGCAACTGTGCGCCAAAGGAAGCACTCCAGAGGCGACGCCGGAAGTCCCGCCCCACGACCCAGGGCACGCCCCTCTTCGGCCTTCATTGGCCCAGCTCTCAGGCATCCGCTTCTGGGTAATGTAGTCTATTCCGTCTGTTCGTATGTGCCGTTCCGCTTTTCCATGGCAACGTACCGACGGCATTGTTAGAACATGCGGGAAAATAAAGCTCGAGGTTTCCAAACACGGGCAGGGCTTCGCTTCCTCTTAGAAACGCTCTAGTTTCCCTGAGCCTGGCGGTGGACGTGCAAGCTTTGCGGTCCCACCCGCACTTAGTGAATCACAAACTTCCCGTCCTGTTCCATCCCACCCGCGTCGCGAATCATCCCTTTTCCAGCATACCAATGGGGTAAACATGTCTGTATAGGAAAAATACAGTATTCGGTAGAATCCTCGGTTTTATGTATCCACCCTGGGTCTTGGAAATATACCCCACGAATATGGGGCGACGACTGTATTAATATGGTCATTAGCGTTGCCATCACAGTGCTTTCATGCGCATTGTTGTGGGAAGTGAAATTGGGGATGCCTCTTTGCAGGATCCTTGGCATTATTTATCAAAACAAAAGATACAATGACCCTGACTCAGCAGACAGCCTCATAAATTTTGATTAAAAGTTTTACATAAAAGCATATATTTGTATTATTTGTCTTATTTAATTATTTCTTACACAGTACAGAATTTCTTAAACTACAGGTAGGCATTTTGCCCAAAGAGATGCCTTATTACAGGCCACACAATTCAGATATTGGGAACACCTGGATTAACTGCCCTCAAGTCTGAGTGGAGAATGGAGTTGGCATGGTTATATGTTTGTGACAGAATAACATGTCACCTAGTTCATGATAACCAGGACCTCCCTTTCCACATTCTGTCCTCCCCTGACCCTCAGGGCAGGTAGGCACAGGAACAAATATGTGATCATGACATGGCCCAGCCTGAAGCTCAGCAGCTTTAACTCATCAGGTCCTGTCCTCAACAAAACACCATCACCATCAGCCCATCACCTGAACCTGGAGCCCCCAAGTGAACACGAGACCCCCAGAATAATGCACAAATACAAAACAGTTAAACACAATCTGACAGTCATTCTTGCTTATATTCAATTGGCTGCAACTCATTCAGATGGTCCCAAATTAAGTGTACAGAAGCTGGGACATGCTGTTCTGTTAGGTGTCCAAAAAAAAAAAAAAAAAGAAAATGGAATTGGTAAGCATACAGCCAATTTATGTCACAATCCATCAATTTGGTCACCACATATATATTTTATTATTTCCCCCATGCATTCTACACTGTCATCCTTTTATTATCCAACAACTCAAAACCCCTTCTAATTACTGAGCTCATCTCACAGTCAACAATCTCTAGAGTGTGTTGTCCTTTGCATCAGGTTCAACTAATGTTCCTTACCACCAGGAAACTATCAACACAAAATAAATTGTCTCCACTCCACCCAATATATACTGGGGTCAGAGTTACAGTGGAAGGAATGCTGAAGGTCCCAAAGAAATCATCACAACATAAATTTCACTCAACACTCAACAATTAGTATTTTTTTAAGAGCATGAAATAAGACTACATGTGCCCCAAAATGAAAAATAGAATAGGAAACAAACCCACAGAAAATGAATGCTAAAGGTTACATTTAAGGACAAAGGAAAATGATCCAGGTGAAAGGTCTGCAGCGACAGAAGAAATAAAGATCCAAGAGAAGGATGCATCTGTAGATAGTACAATTATTCACTATCTGTATAAAACATAAACAATATCTCTTTATTGAGTACAATGACATAATTACCATTCAATCTTCAAATAATATCCCTTATATTGGGTAAGACAATATATGCTCATTTATATTAAGGATAAGTGTTATAATTTTAACTTAAACATTAGTAAAATAGGAGTATATACACTCCCAACTAAAATAGAGTTTAGAATTACAGAAAAATTTTAAAGTGCAAGAAACAGAAGTAAAGCAAAAGTAAGCACAAAATAGGAAGATGTATTTAAACACAAAGATACCAGCCATCACATGAGTACGGAATAAATGTTTGAATCAGTAATAACTTTGGTGAAAAATATCCTGCAATATTCACTTTCTGTCCTATTTCCAAGATATGTTATAGAAATAGATGAAATAACACAAATTCTATAAAATCTCACCCAGAAAAAAAGAAGAAAAAAAAAAGGAGGAACACTTCCCAGTTCATTTTGAGAGGTATTACTTGGACACTAACAATCGTGAAAAAAAATTAAACTACAGACCTATATGGTCATGATTTTAGACACAGAAATCATAAACAAATTTCTAGCTAACAGAAGGCTATAACATGCACAGAGTAAAATAATTATATTTAATGATCTGGTGGAGTTTGTTACAGGAATGCAAGGATGATTCAACATTCAAAAAACAGCCAAAGCAAGCCATTATAGCATCCATTCATAATGAAAGCTCTTAGCAAATTAGGAGGGAAACTTTCCAAAATGAAAAACATGTATTAGAAAAACCCACAGCTATTATCATACTTAACGGTCAACACTAAATACTTTCTCCCTAACATTACAAATGAGGCAGGTGTGTCCTCTTTCACCACTTCTATTGAACACAATATTGAAAATTCTAGCTGGTACAATAAAAATGAGAAAAAGAAATGAAAGGGATATGGTTTAGGAAGAAGAAATAAGATGTTCGCAACTTGCTGATAACATTGTTTATGAAAAAAATTCTGAGGAATGCACCCAAAAAGCTGCTAGAACTAAGTGAATTCAGCAAGCTCATAGGCTACAAGGTCAACATATGAAAATTAGTTATATTATAATAGCAATGCTCATGTGCAAACTGAAATTAAAACTTCAATACCACATATAATGACTCAAAAAAAGTGCCTAGATAAAAATCTAACAAAATATGTTCAAGAACTATAAGCTAAAAATTATAAAACCCTAACTAAATAAATCCAATAGGATCTAAATAAATGGAGAGGCATACCATGCCCATGGACAGGAAGACTCAGCACAATGAAGATTCCAAATCTCCCCAAAATGATCCACGGATTAATTTCTACCAAAATCTTAGCAAGATGTTTTATAAATATAGACATGCATATGACAAAGTTTTTATGGAAAGCCAAAGTAAATTTTTGATATGAAAAACTACATTGATTTTTAAAAATAATAAATATGGAGGAATAACTTTATCCAACTTTAAGACTTGGTGATAGTTACCACTAGTGTGGTAGTGACAGACATTAGCACACACTTATCAATGGGATAATATAGAGAACTCAGAAATAGACCATAATGAATATGCCAAACTGATTTTTGACTGAGGAGTAGACACAATTCAATGGAAGTAAGAAAATCTTTTCAACAAATGGTGCTGGAATAGCACTTAGGCCAACACAAGAAAAAAACTCAAGGTAAATCTCACATGGCAATACAGAAATTAACTCAACATAGAGATGTAAATGTAAAAGGTAAAACTAGAAAACTTACAGGAAAAGATATTCAGGACCTAGAGCTTACTTAAGATTTCCTAGACATGACATGAAAAGGGTAGAGAGATGCTTTTACAATAATGCCATGGATTGATACAATGAAAATGGCTTGGCCTACAACGGCAATACAAAACTACACATGTGGTCATTTAAAAGGCCCTGAGGTTTCCAAGTAGACACATTATGTCCAGTGTATTTCTTAACATGAGGTAATACTATCGTAGGTAGCTCAAAAAAACACCGAAGGAGAAATTCCAAAATACCCTAATAAAGGTACTAGTCATTAGTCTTTATGACGGAATTAAGCTCATGGTGACAACTGTACAACTCACATATACCTACATGTACTCATCCACTTCATTCTGTTAAAATTCTTGTGAATTCGACAGTAAATCTTCACAATCTTTTGTAAAACTAAAAATGAGATGCCTTCTCTTTTTTTCTGTCTTGATCATTATTCTTTAGCCTAACTTGGCCATGTGTTTTTTGTTTTGGCTCTAAATCAACCTCTAGAAAATTGTGGAGGTGGAAACCTCTCTAAGGAATATTGAAGCAGCTCAGAAATCACAGAAGGGAGAATTAGAATTTATCTGGGAAGTTCGAACAGCAACACTCATCCACACACCACAGAAACATAAAGGAAAAAAATATAGATCAAGATGAAGTATGAGTTCTTGAGTGGTTGAAGACACATGAAGAAACATGTTTTTCAAAATTCTGTCTTAAGTATGCAGTAAAGTGTGCCCATTCATACATACATCTTTATCTCAATATCAGAGCATTTCCTAATTCAAGCCCTCATATTCTTCATAGATTTATGCCGCTCATGAGTAGAGACAATGTTGTAGAACAAAGGCGGTTTCGATCAGTGTTTTCAGACGTACCCTCAACTGTCTAACTCTCCCAATAATAGAGAGAAGTGAATGTACGTAATAGATAAATAAGGAAACTAGGCCCTCTGATAGAAGGCATGACATGCCCACTCCCAAAATAAACCAAAGGAATGAAAAATTGACGTAGGCTTTTCTGAAAAAAGCTGTACTTGCATTTGTTTATTTCTCTTCTGTATCTCCTCCTCCTTTGTTTGAATTTCCCTGAGATAATTTTGCAGTGTGAACTAAGGAGAAAGATGTGGCTGAAGGTTTGCTAAGTGAATGTGAAAGAGGGGATCACATCTACAGCCATGCTACCCTGAACAAGACTGATCCCATCCAATCTCGGAAGCTAAGCAGGGTCAGGAAGATCAGGTGTTGTAGGAGTTAAAAATTAAAAAAGTAAGGGATTGTAAGCTGACAAGGCCCTTGCAATCTGTGAGGTCAACCAAGGGTTGCCTCACCTAAAAAAATTTAAAAAAAAATAGGATTGGATGAATTCTCAGAGGCAGAATGAGATTCTAAGCTGAGCTGACTTCTGACATTACTTATTAGATGATAACTGATACTCTGCAACAGGTTTTCTCAGGTTTTCTCACCAGGAATATACTTGTGGTGTTTCTCTTTGTTATGAATGGACTCTGAGTAAGATGTTCCTTTTGGTAAAAGTTTTCCCTCAGTCGTTACAGTCTTTGCCAACAGGAGTTCTTAGAAGCTTACTGAGGACTGTCCACTAGTGAAGGGACACTTCTGTTACACCAACAGGGTTTCTTCCAGAATGCATCTTTTTGGTGCTGACTCGGGGATGAGCTGCGACTAAAGGCTTTTCCACACTCACTAAACTCATAGGGTTTCTCCCCAGTGTGGATGATGGAGTGTCTAATGAGATCTGCTCTCTGGCAAAAGGCTTTCCTGCACTCACAGGGCTTCTCTCCACTGTGGATCCTCTGGTGCCTCATGAGGTATGACCTGCAGTTGAAGGCCTTCCCTCATTCATTGCACTCATAGGGCTTCTCTTCAATGTGGATGCTAAAGTGTCAAATGAGGGCTGACTGACTGCTGAAGGCTTTCCCAAATTCTTTGCACTTATAGGGTTTTTCTACAGTGTGGGCCCTTTTATGCAAGATGAAAGTGCAGCTATGGGTGAAGGCCCTTCCACACTCACTGCACGTGTAGGGCTTCTCCCCAGTGTGACTCCACTCATGCTGCTTGAGGTGTGACCTGCAGTAAAAGGCCTTTCCATACTCTAGGCACTTATAAGGCTTCTCTCCAGTGTGAATGACATAGCGTTGAATGAGGTCTGTATGTCCCAAAAGGCTTTTCCACATTCTTTGCATTCAAAGGGTCTCACTCCACTATGAATTTGCTGTTGCCATCTGAGGTTTGACCTGAGGTTGAATGCCTTCCCACACTCCACATACATGAAGGGTTTCTCTCCTATGTGAATGATGTCATGTCGAAGGAAACCAGTCTTATCTCAGAATGCTTTCCCACATTCTATGCACACAAAGGTTTTTTTCACCAGTGTGGCTTCTGTTATGCAGGATAAAGTTGGAGAGGTGGGTGAAGACCTTTCCACACTCAATGCACACACAGGGCTTCTTCCCAGTGTGGATCTGTTGGTGCCTCATGAGGTATGACCTGCAGTTGTAGGCCTTCCTGCACTCCATGCACTCATAGGGTCTCTCCCCGATGTAGATCATATGGCGCTAAAGGAGGTAATGTGCCCTTGCTAAAGGTTTTCCCACACTCTGTGCATTCATAGGGCTTCACTCCAGTGTGAATCAGCTTATGTAGAACAGAAAGCATTTCTTGTTAAAAATTTTCCCACATTCCTTGCACTTATAGGACTGTTTCACTTCATGAGTTAAGGAAGGGGTCTTTTACTGGTCCGCTGAGTCTCATTCACAGAGAATTTCTCCTAGAGAGACTGGCTCCTGGATGATCCTAGGGTTCAGACCATCCTCTCTCCCTAAAGCACCACATTCAGAGCTCAGTTTTCCAGGGAGATTCTCCCTCAGGGGGTCAATCCCTGATCTCAGGTGGACTTCCTAAACTTCTGATGGTCTGTTATGACCCTTGCCTTGCTCGACCTGGGCATCCCCTGAGACTCGCTGAGTCTGTTGCTCCTGGGGTGAGACATCCTCAGACAAAGCCAGGCAGGAAGGGGGAGGCTGTGTGATCTCAGGTTTTGTGCTATCACCTGAAGGGAATACAACACACAAAATAACTTATTAGTGATGATAACACAGAAGAAAATAGCAGCCTGGGAAGATTACCACAGTAGCATGTGAGCAATGTTCACATTCTTGGGTCTGATGATATTGAATGTATTATTTTCAAAAAGAAATTAATGAATAAGTAATTTAATTAATACATCAAATAATCAAGGTCTTTCATGAATCAGAGATGACAATGAGTCATAAACCAAGGTTTATGATTGACATCTTGTACCTGAGGTTCACTCAACAAGTTAGAGGTCACATGAGGTTAAGATCATGGTCTCTGACCATGAAAACAATGCGCCCAAGTTTCAGAAGACCTCAATATTAGCTTTGTAGTGCCTGGCAAGGAACTCAAATTCCATGTCTTCATTTTCTTTTCTAAATAATAAAGCAAAAAAAAGTGTCTGTCTTGTAGGACTATTGTGAGGATGAAGTAAAACACTGCATATACCATGTTCAGTATGGGTCAGACACTGAGAAAAGAACCAACCAATGCATGTTAGCTTTAATTTTTATTATGGGTTAGTCCAATGATATACATCTGGGACCTAGCTATAAAGCATGTAAATTGAAGGTGTAAGAATGTGTGAATTACCCTTAGAGAGTATTTGAGAGTTAAAAGAATTGGCCATGAGATATTTGATGAGCCAACATTAAAATGGTGACTAGAGTGAGGAGAGACTGAAGGTCTAGTGACAATACAAGAGGGCCAAAGGTTCTATCTGAACATCTGTGCTGTGTTGTAAGCTCACAGCAAGGAGGTTAACAGTCAGCTCTGGAGCCAGAACACATTGGCTCAAATTCTGCTGTACAAAGTCAGCTGACACTAGACAAATTTTTTAGCTGTTTCTGTCTTACTTTCTTTTCTGGAAAGTGAAGAGACTCTCCGTTTCTGTCTCACAAGCTGTCATGAGGGTTAGAAAATGCCTATAAAGTGCCTGACATTACAGAAGCGGTTCAGTAAATTGTGGGCCATTATCCCTTACCATTGTGGTCACTGCTCCATTTGAAAATTAGGAGATAATAATATTGTAATAACTCTGCATAGTGCCAGGTGGGTACTAGAGTAATCGGGGGGATCACTTTGTAAATTATACAAATGTCTAACCACTATGCCGTACACCTGAACCAATATGAAATAACATTAAATGTCAACTCTAATTATAAAATATAATAAATAATAATAATAATTAATAATAATAAAGGAAATTAGAGTAAAGCAGTTTCAGTGTTGCTGTTGGTATCAACGAACCTCTCCCTGGGGCCTCAAAGACCAAAGGGAACTGCTTTACCAAGTGCTGACGAGGACTGGGGATGGGGTGGACACTTTCAAATGGTGGAAATGTAGAAGGGTGCAGCCACTCTGCTCAAGAGTCTGGCAGTTTCTATAAAAGCTGAACATAAACCTATACTCCATGACTTGTACACATATCAAAATAGGTTCTTTTTTTTTTTTTTTTGATTATTTATGCCTACAGCATCTGGTCTTCCTACATGGTCTCCCATCCAAGTACTAACCAGGCTCGATCCTGCTTAATTTCCAAGATCAGACATTGGGTTTGTTCAGGGTGGCATGGCCATAGACCATGGAACATGGCTCCACTGGGCTGTGAACCCAGGACCTTCTGTATATAAAGCAGATGTGCTAACTGCTACACTATGGAACCACATTCCAGAATAGATTCTTGAAAGAAATCAGTGCTACAGGCACCAAAAAAAACATAACAAGAATATTCTTTGCAGCATTAAGTCGAAAATAACAGAAATGCCCATCAAGAGCGGAATAGGTAAATGAATGGCAGCTTCTCGCACAGTGAGATAACACATTGCTCTGAGAATAAACAAACTCCAGCCATGTGTAACCACACAGAAAGAATCTCACAGACATGATGATGACCGAAAAAAGACAGGAATGAGACAGAATGCTGTGGGGCTCAATAGTCAAAACTATTACTGCTGATAGTCAAAATGAGGGTTACATAGCAGAGGGGGTTCTCAAGGGCATGAGTCCCTAGTGAAATGCTGATATTCTATATATCAACCTAGGTGGTGGTTATGAGGATTTATATGCAAGCAAAAATTCATCAAACGGTCTTTTAAGGTTTTGTACTACACAGCAATAAATAATAGTTAAGTGGGAGGTACAGAAAACAAATGTAAAAAATAATAGTTAAGTGTGAGGTAGAACGCCAGTATAGACATCTCCAGATCAATTGTATAGAGAAAGGGGTCTATGACAGCCAGCGTGAAGCCATTAGAGGGACATCAGCACTTTTTACTAACTTCTCCCAAGTGTATTGTTATGTTGAGTAGAGAATGGATAAAGTTACAGAAGAGGTAAAAAAGAAACGAATAAGCTGGTTTCATGAGAAAGGGGACACTGGTGTGACATTCTCTTTTCTGTCTCACAAATAATACACTCAACATCACCAGACCCAAGAATGATCTGAACACTGGTGTAGTAATTGACCGTGTTCAGGGCCAAGACCTCCCCTAGGGATGTGAGAAGGGCAGCTACACAGGACAAGACTCTATTTTGACATAAAACTATGCTGAGACAACACTAGCACCACAAGATAAGGCAGTTCCCCCAGGGCTTCAAGGCTGCTGTGTGTCACAGCTAGCTTATAAGCCCAGGCAGCAGAAGCCTAGAATCCAAAAGAACCTAATACACCCCACAACTACCCCTACAGGAGAGGTGAAGAATGTGATAGAGCTGGAGAGGGGAAGACAGAAGGACCACAGGTTAAAAGGCTCCATGGACCCAAGTCTACAATGGCCATAACAGGCAAATTCCCAAAAAGTCCAGTCGCAGTGGTCATCTTGTTGTCTGCAAGAGGCCATGACCCCCTCCTGGCCAGCTGTTGGCACCCACCTGGGCAAGAGTTTAGAAAGAGGACTCTCTTCAACATCTATAACTCCAGGCTGTGCTCCATCAGGTAGATTAGCTCTGATCTAGGCAAAGGACAACTTGTTTATGGAGAAATAAAATCTTTCAATCTAGGTTGGAACTTTAGGACATGAAGGGAAGCCTGGAAAAAAAAACTGCTCCCATCCAAGTAGAAAAAATGCTACAACCTGATCACCAATGACAAAAACATCATCATTGGACCCAACAGACTCTAGATGTTAGTGCTGGCTGTGTAAACAGCACCAATTCCCTTTGATTTTCATCCTATACAATCCCAAAACTTGCATGCGTTCTAATTCATCCAAGTCAGGGGCCTCAAAGTCTGTGTGCAACAGCAACATTTGGTGCACCTGATTGCAACCATGGACCAGTTCAAACAAAATATCTGGAACGAGGCCCAGGCATCAGATTTACACACTCCCCAGGTGATGGTGACCCACCTGGTAGATTAAAAAGCTCTGGTCTCTGTCATCTCACAAATGACAGCCCTGAGCATCAGTAGTCTGACATAGGCAGGTGACTGTAAAAGGCTGTTTTACACCTTGTCCCTAGGCCTTGTCCCTAGGCCTTTAAGATAATCCCCCTATAGGAATTTTCCATGTAAGCCTGCAGCTAACATCTGGCCCAGCCCCAGGCAAGGGACAATAAGAAAAGGTTGCCCAACAATGCCAGTAACAGTAATTAAAGAAAAATGTTAACGGGGAAAATAGCTCACCCACGTTCCGCTTGGCTTATGCATGTAACTGCAATGACGCACCTGAGTCCCACCGATCAGGGAGAAGGTCACGTAACCGCCCCCCGAGAGGGTATAAAACTCAGGGGAGAGGGGGTCTCGGGGCTCTCGCCCTTGGTGGGGGCCCGGGTTCGAATCCGTAAATAAAGAGCATGCTGTAACATCTTATCCGAAAATAAAGCGCTTCCTGTAACATCTTATCTGGAGGTTTCTGTCCTTCGTGGGGGTCTCGAAACGCCGCACAACAGTGACCTATATCAGCCACTCTGAGTAACAAGAAAGCTTTGTTCCAGGAAAGGCTGAATGAGGCACCTACACCTCCTGTCATCCTGAAGCATATTGCAACTTCTGTGAGGGAACCAGCCTGAGTATCAGGACCAAAGACAGAAAGCAAAGACACAGGTAACTGCGTTGGCACCCAACATGCCAGGAGCCAGTCCCACTTCTGAGCTTCTTGTTAGGTGAGATGATAAATTTCCTGCACAGTGAAGACTGAACTGGTGTCTCATGTGTAAAAGACTGTGGAAAAGTCAATGGCCCAGGAACCAGGCCCCACAAAAATCTCATCAGCAGATCCTGAAACAAAGCTCAGCACTTACCCGTCATCACTAAGCAAATGTGCACTCACATCTGCCATAAAACAGTGGAAAGGTAACTGAGAAATACTTGAAACAATAATGACTGGAAATTTCCCCAAATTAATTTCAGACACCAAACCACAGATGCAGGTAGCCAAGAAAACTCCAAGCATGATAAATGTGCACCGTCCCCCCCTCCGCCCCGCAACCCCACAAAATCCTAAAGAAACAAAAAAACACACCCAGGCATTTATTTTAAAACTACAGAAAATCAAAGATAAAGAAAAAAACCTGAAAAGAGCCAGAAAAGATAAAAAACACCTTACCTATAGAGGAGCAAAGACAAAATTACATCCAATTTTGCCTCAGAAATCATACAAGCAAGAAGAAAATAGAAAGACATATTTTAAGTGTTCAGAGAAAAATCTCACCAATCTTAAATTTCATAGCCTGTGAAATTATCCTTCAAAAATAAAAGAGAAATCAAGAATTTCTCAAAGAAACAAAAATTGAGAGAATCTGTTGCCAACAGACCTGCCTTGCAATAAATGTTAAAAGTTCTTGAGAGAGAAAATGATACAAGCCAGAAACTTGGATCTAAATAAAGGAGGAATATTGAAGAAGAAATAAGTGAAGATAAAATAAAAACATTTACTTGTCTCAAGTGATCTAACAGAACAGTCTGTTCAAAAAAACAGCAACGATGTATTTGATTAAGTATGCTTATGTGTGTACTTTATTATGTAGGTATATTTATATATGTCTGTACATATAAACGTTTATGTGTGCTTATATATAAATAAAATGAACAACAGCAATGTTACAAGGAACAGGAGGGAGGAATTAGAATTATTTTGTTATAAGGTCTCAGTCTACCTGTAAAGATAGTGTTATTTGAAAGTGGACTTGCATTAGTTATAAATGCATACTACAAACTCTAGGACAACCATGAAAAAAAATTTTTAAAAAGTATAACTCACACACTAAGAAAAAATAGAAAATGGAATCACTTGAAACGCTCAACTGAAACCACAAAAGACAGAAAAAGAGTAGAAGACAAAAATAGAAACAAAGAACACGGACAACAGATAGAAAACAGGAACAAATATGGTAGGTATGAATACAACTATATCAATAATCACTTGGAGTATCTTTGGTGTAAATGCTCCAATTATAAGACAGAGATTGTCAGGGTGGATCAAAAAACAAGACTCAACAATATGTTGTCTACAAGAAACATACTGTAAATATAGAGACATATATAGATTAAAAGTAAATGAATAGAAAAAAATTTACCATGCCAATACAAATCAAAAGAAAGCAGAAGTGACTATATTAATTTTATTTTTTAAATATATTTTTAAGGCGAGGGAACCCTTGGTTGACCTTACAAATTGCAAGAACCTTGTCATCTTATAATCTCTTATTTTTTTTTATTTTTATGCCTACAGCACCTGGTCTTCCTAGGTGGTCTCCCATCCAAATACTAACCAGGCCCCACCCTGCTTAGCTTCCGAGATTAGACTGGATTGGGCTTACTCAGGGTAGCATGGCCATAGAGGTCATAGACCCAATATGTAGAGATTAAATAACACACTTGTAACAACATTTGGGTCTAAGAAGCAATATCAAAGTAAAAAATATTTTTAACTAAATGAAAATACAGCTTATCAAAATTTGTGGGATGTGGTGAAAGCAGTGCTTAGAGGGAAATTGATAGCATTAAATGCATATTTTTTAATAAGAAAGATCTAAAGTCAATTACATAAATTTCTATCTCAGAAAACTAGAAAAACAAGAGTTAATTAAACTTAAAGTAAACAGGACATAAGAAATAAGAATTAGAGCAGAAATCAGTGAAATTGAAAACAGGAAATCAGTGGAGAAAACCAATAAAACAAAAAGCTGGTTCTCAAAATATCAATAAAATTGATAAGCTTCTAGCCAGGCTGAGAAAAAAGAGAACACAAATTACTAACATCACTAATGAAAGAGGGGACAGATCATCACAATAAATCTTATGGACATTAAGAGAATATTAAAGGAATACTATCAACAACTCTATGTTCACAAATTTGATACCCAAGATGAAATAAAACCAATTATTTGAAAGATACAATCTGCTAAACCTCACACAAGAAGAAATAGACAATCTGAATAGGCATATATCTATTAAGAAAATTGACTCAGTAATTAATAACCTTCCAAAAGAGAAAGCACCAAGCTCAAATGAGCTCACTGGTAAATTCTAACAAACATTAAAGGAAGAAATTATACCAATTCCCTACAATTTCTTCCAGAGATAGAAGCAGAGGGGATACTTCCTAACTCTATCGATGAGGCCAGCATTACCCTAACACCAAAACCAGACAAAGACATTACAAGAAAACTACACATAATATCTGTCATGAACAAAGATGAAAAAAATTCTCCACAAGATGATGGCAAATCAAATCCAATAACATATAACTACTAACCAATGTATACAACAATGTTTAACCAAGAACATTATACACCACAACAAAGGATAAATCCTGGGTATACAAAACAGGTTTGACATTTAAAAATCAATTAATGTAATCCATCACATCAACAAGCTAAAGAAAATAACCACAGATGCAGAAAAGTGATGATATCCAACATCCACTAATTAAAAAAAAAAAAGAGGAACTCTCAGCAAACTAGGAATAGGAGGGGAACTTCCTCAACTTGATAAAGAAAATCTACAAAAACCTCTACAGCTAACATCCTACTTAAATATGAGAGAACTGACACATTCTCACTAAGATAAGGAACAAAACAAGAATGTCCTATCTCACCATTGCTTTACAACATCATACTGAAAGTATTAGCTAATGTAGTAAGACAAGAAAATGAATAAATGGTATACAGATTGGGAAAGAAGAAACAAAGCTATGTGTAAAATCCAAAATGACCAACAAAATACCTCTGGAACTAATAAGAAATTATAGTAAAGTTGCAGGATATAAGGCTAATATACAAAAGTCGACTGTTTTCCTACATACCAGCAATGAACAAGTGGAATTTAAAATTAAAAAAAAAAAGAAAAATTACCATCCACATAAAAACCTGCATATGAACGTTTATAGTAGCTTTATTCGTAACTGCCAAAACTTGGAAGTGACCTAGATGTTTCTCAGTAGGTAAATGTATAAACTATGGTACATACAGAGAATGGAATATTATTCAGTGCTAAAAGGAAATGAGTTATCAAGCCATGAAAAAACACGGAGTAACAAATACATATGACTAAGTGAAAAGGCTACATACTATGCTATTTTGGAAAATACAAATGGTATTAGTAAAAAGACCACTGGTTGCCAGCGGTTGGTTGGGGCAGATAAATAAGGAAAACAGGATTTTCAGGGTTGCAAAAATATTCTGTATGATGCTATAATGCGGAATACATGTTTTATATTTGTATAAACCCCCACAGAATGTATAACACCAAGAATGAACCCTAATGTAAACTATGGACTTTGGGTGATTATGATGTGCCAATGTAGGTTCATCAACTATAACAAATGTGCCTCTTGGGGAGAAATGTCAATAATGGGGGAGGCTTTACACATGTAGGGGCAGGGTTTTTATGGAAAGTCTCTGTATTTTCCTCTCCATTTTGATGTGAACCTAAAATGGCTGTTAAGTCTTAAAAAAAAAAAAAATCCAAGGGACTACCCCATGCAATTCAAAGGTATTTTTAAAAATTGAATTAAATTTTGCACTAATTTAGAAAATAAATGACATGTTTAAAATTTTGAGTCTTTTCATTTAGGAACAGGTTTCGCTGTCTTCACTGATCTAAATGTTTTTTTTTTTAAGGTCCTAATAAGTGTTATATTGTTCTTCCTGTGGGCCTTGCATGAAAAATTCCACTTTAGGATTTCCTTACAGCATCCACATGAAGTATATATTCTGATCAATCAGCACCATTTTATAGATGAAAAAACTGAGGCTCAGGCAGATAAAAAGATTTGCTGAAACAATGGAAATGATGAATGGCTGAGCCATGAAGCAGGGTCTAGTCATCTCCGCCATCTGGCCTATTAAATTACAAAGCTACATAACACCTCCAGAAAATGCTGAGTTCAAGTGTGAGGATGATGACAATGAGGACAATGATTAAGAGTAATGATAACAATAGGAGTCACAACTGCTAAAACTGCACGTAGCAAGCAATCACCGGGCATAGTTTTGAGCCATTTACTCTGTGAAAGAGCTACTACATTACTCCACTTTACCTTTGAGGTAACTGAGGCACAGAGAGGTTCAGTAACTTGCCCAGGAAGACACAGCTCATAAGTAGCAGAGTGGGGACTGGACACCAAGAGTCTGGGACCAGATTCTGGCCTTCCAAGTGCTACACTAAGGAGGAAATGACAACACTCCCATGTGGGGCCAGCAGCCACAGACCAAGTGAACCGTGGTGTGAGGAGGGACGTGAGCAGGAGAATTTGATACTCTAGAAACAGGGGTCAGAGGGAGGGGCAGACTTGGTGATGTCAGACTTCAACATTTCATGAACCACCAAAAGAAAAATTTGAGAGTGCCACAGTGATTTGTTCAAATTGAGATGTTTGCACAAACATCAAATATTACCTATCCTTATTAACATTTCACAAAAATAAAGAACTTGTATTGTCAAAAATGCAAAACTTTTCACAGTAAAGGTGTGTCTTATAAAATGAACAGATTCAGCTTTATCAGGGACATTGCAATGGTCCAAGGACAGCATGCTGGGAGAATTAAATGAGTGAAGAGAAAGAATATAAATACAGAAAGTCGAGCTGAGGAATCCGTGAGCTTTAGAGATAAGGACTAAATGACCACTTCCTTTTGCAAAATAGCTGTGGCAAAAAAAAAGCCATTGTGAAAAGACAGTGATAGCCAACCCAGAGAGAAGGTAGGACAAGAGATCCAGAAGCCAGGGCACAATCATGCTTCTCTAAGTTCTTCTATCAGTCCTTCAAGAAGCCTGGCTGGAATGTGCCTCTGGGTTTAGCGAGACACCCCCACATCCTCTCAACATATCCTTCTCTTTTGGCTGTGAACAAAGGTAAACCCTGTTTCTTGCCTGACCTTCCCTGAGAGACAGGGAGACCAGGCAGAAAGAGATGAGAAAAGAACTGAACCTGTGGGAAGGAGAATAGGTGGGCTACAGAGACCATCTTGACCAGCCAGGCCTGGATCCAGGCCTGGCAGAGTGAAGACACCTTACCCAGAGAGACCAAGAGCCTATAGGTCTCCAGCATCATCTCCTGGTACAGGGCTCTCTGGGCCGTGTCCAGCTGCCTCCACTCCTCTTAGGTAAAAGTCTCAGCCACATCCTCGAAGGTCACAGGTATCTGGAAAGTCAAATAGAGGGAGTAATGTTGATTTGGGGGCTGTTGGATGGAATTGGAGACCATTTCTCTCAATGGAAAAAAGGCAGAGAGAGCAAACGGCTCCTGAGGGCTGAGCTCTGTAATGAGCTCAAGGAGGAAAAAGCTGCTTTGCACTAATTGCAGTGGGGTAGGAGCCTCCTCTGAGAGCCAATGGAGAACACACAAGGTCAAGACCATCACGTGTGCACTGTGAGGCACAGAACAGTAAAGACTCTAAGATGTCAGAGGGATGGGAAAGAATATTAATAATGATGAAAACAATAATTATAACAACTGCACCTGAGAGACACTGGTCCTCACTGTGTGCCCACCTTGCGTTGAGGGCTTTACCTATTGTGTTAAAGTGACTGAAGTCAGAGTCCTGAGATCAGAATCCAAAATCCTAAAATCATCACTTGCCTGCTGTGTGAACTTGGGGTACCTCACTTCATTTCTCTGAACATTGATTTCTGAATCAACACAATAATTCTCACTCAGCAATGATAGTTATGAGAACTAAAGAAAAAATACTTGTTAAAGAAACACTGGGGTGGCTGGCCACTGCCTTCGAGGTCGACACCATCATTATCTTCATGCCCATCAGAGATCTGAGGTCCAGGGAGCTCTACCAGTCCCCCCCCCCCAAGTTTACATGTGTTATGAGTAGAGGCAGTATTTGAACTCCTGTCCCTCTGTCTAGGGTCTAATTGTGTAACCCTGATTCTCCCCCATTAGCAAAACAAAACCACAGTTAATGAAGATGGGAAGCATTTTAAATAAATTTTACAGTTATATTCACTTCAGCCATGGCTGAAAATATTTTTGTGGACATGAGCATATTCATTATCATCCACCTGACAGGCATCAAGCTCAGCTGAGGAGCTGAAGATTAAATGAGATGATCTATTATGCTTGCCTGTCAGCCCACAGCAAGGACTCAGTGAAGGTCAAACATTTTGTTTTCTCTTTGCTCCCACATCCTGGACAAATTCAACCAGATACAACTATTTAATGTGGCCAGGTTTCCTACACAGAAATGCCAGAAGATGGTCAAGCAGGGAAGGGGCCATTTTAGCCTGAAATACTAGGAAAGGCCTCTCTATATAGGTGACATCTGAGCAAAGGATAGAAAATGAGGAGGCCCTGCGAAGACATAGGGAAAGTATTCAAGGCAAAGGCCCGTGCAAGGATAAAGACTGGGGGATGGAAGAGAACTTGGCATGGTCAGGCTGGTGTGTCTGAAGAACAGCCGCCCAGGGAAAAATGGAAGGTCAGAGGTCGTGGGAGCCAGCTGGGTATGGACCTACAGGCCATGGAGGTGGCTGAATCTTTAAGTGTGATGCGCGCCCTGGAAAGGAAGCATCCTTTGTCTCTCATGCACTGAATGAACATGTCAGAGACGCGATACAGCTGTAAATAAAAGACAAGGACAAAGTTTCCCAGGGCTTTCCTTGGCCTCCAACATGCCCAGGTGCCTGCTCCAAGCCAGCAGGGAAGCCTCAATGCCCGAAACATCGTCCACTCACCTGGGCCAGGTCTGTCCTCGCGCCGCCATCAGAGAACCCTGTGAGAGAGCAGGGCCCTGAAAGGTGGCATCTGAGGCGCCAGGATTCGCTGGCCGCCGCTCCCTGCCTGCCCAGAGCAGGGTAACCTCGGTTGACTGTCGCACTCCGAACCTGTTTCCCCACGTGAAATGAACACAAGGCCCAGGGCGTCGCGGCAGGACCGCAGGGACCGAGATCGGGCCCCCGCGGGCGCTCGCGGGCCGCCTCTTCCCTGCTGGGGCTGGGTAAAGCAGCGGGCACATCGCCCCGGACCCCATAGCACTGGAAACACTACTGGGCACAGGCAGACGGGGTACAGCTCAAAGGAGCTGAAAGTCCTGCGCCTGCCGGCGAGGCCGCAGGAAACGTCCCTTCCGTAGGCTGACATCGGCCCAAGGCCCATGCAGACACGCTGCACTCAGCCTCATGATAGTATAGTTGTTTTCTCACAAACGACCGGATGTGAGTAACTGTCCAAACCTGTCTTCTGGAGAACCACCAGAGGCTCGGAGAGTTGCCTCAGACCTGCCTCTTCCCAATGGGCATTACCAAAGGAACAAGGGGCAGGGGAATCGAGCTCAGGATGCAAAGGCCTTCGTCTGGGGTCAGGACGAGTGCAGAGGCGCAGAGTCAACACTGGGATCCCAACTGCCTCTGGATCCTCTTACATGGCATGCAGATAAATGAGCAGTCAAAACAACCGCCCAAGGAGGCTGCCGGAAGTCTCACCTTAGCATTTTACAGAATGTAGGACCTCTAACTCTTGGGACCAGAGCCACATTCACAGGATGCACAGACTTTTGAGAAAACAACTCCAGACCACTGTTGACATTAGAACATGCAAACCAATAGAGAATTTTTATAAAGATTTATTTGAAACACAGAGGATATGCCTGGAAGCAAGATCTCAGACTGAGAAAATGCTTCCCAGAATGAGTTTGCAGCTTCTTTTATGCATTTGAAATTAAGGCAGGAATGTAGGGAAGATTACAAGAAGGTGGGAGAAAGCAAGGTGGGGATCAGATTATAGGATGTCAACAAGATTCTGTGCTCTCTTGAGAGTAGTCATGTTTTAGTTGAGGTCAGAAAGTGTGGTGGAGCATTAGAAGTCTGAAAAGAGGCATTTTGATGATACATTAACCTAGATGCACAGAAATAATGGGCAGGGCTGGCTTAAGGCAAAGATAAACCTTTTACTAAAAAGGTCATATCCTTAGCTGCAGCTGCCCAGTTGGGAATTTATGATCAGATCACCCTGTGAGGTTACTTTCTGTAGAACCCCTTTTTTGTCCACACCACAAAGTGTCTCCCGTATGACTGTCAACCTATGTCTGAACTTTGGGAGAGGGTTCGTATTTGGATGTACAAATTTGGGATTTGTCAGCATACACTTGTTATTTCAAGTAATGATTCTGTGAGACCAGCAGAGAATGAGTGTAAGCAGAGAAAGGAATAGACAGATGAACACTGGGGCAACCCAACAAGTAGTTGCAGACCAGAACCCCAAAAAGTCTTGTTAGGAATTTTAACAATCCTATGGCATTATATTAAGAAAAATCTTAGAAGTCATAATTGGTGACTTTTTTTACTTCTTCTCATGACTATGAAGGTAAGAAAACGCAGGCTGGCATACTACCCTAAACATGCCTGACCCCGACTGATCTTGGAAGCTAAGCAGGGTTAGTACTTGGAAGACCAGGTGCTGGGGGGGGGGGGGAGAGAGAGAGAGAGAGAGAGAGAGGAAAAAAGAAAACACAGGTTGGTGTGGCTGCTGTGGAGGGGCTACCAGGAGCCTGGGGGGTGGAGTCCACCATCTTGCTCCTCAGCCTGGGCTTCCGGGAATAGGCTGATGAAGAATAGTGCTGCCACCATTTCCCTGGCAACACCTGCCCCTAAGTGCACAACAGTACCTACAAAGTAACAAATCAGAAGTATCCGAATCTGAAAGGATAGTGTGCTTGGTGCAGCAGCTGCCTGGGAGAACATTGACTCTCCTGCAGAGCCAAGTCCCAGATGCGAACATCCTCATGCCTGCTTCATGCAGCTTCAGATGCTCTCTGCAGATGAGCCAGTGACCACCTCCTACACATGCTACAACGTTCAGTGTGAACACTGCTGGAGGGACTAGGGCCAGGCTGTCCCAGATGCATCATAGTTTACCTTGTTCCTCAGAGTGAATTCCCAGCCCTGAACGTGCACTACATGTCCTGATATAGCAGAAAGCTAACCCATTTAGAGTTGTTGGCCAGGGTGTCAGGAAAGGTAGCCCATCTGCCAACCAGTGGATGAACTCATTAATGCCCAGGGAGAGTTTGTGAGTGGGGAAAAGTATCCATAACTACCTGCACTCTCATTCATCTCTTACATTTATTGGACAGTTGACATTCTCTCACCATCAAGCACCAAATATTTACATTGCACAATAAAGTTTATTAATTTAGTGCATTAGATGTTCCTAAATATTTAACTGTTAATTGGAAACATCAAAGTTTATTCTGAGTATTTAATTAAAATGAAACTTCTAATATTGCCTTCCCAGTATTTTAAATGCCTTGAGTAGACATCAAACCCCAAGTCATGATTCTAAAATCGACTGGTATACTTAGGACTAAACTGGTTATAAAATTGCTAATAACATGAATTTCAATTTCTTTATTATTTTTATTCTTGCTTCCTAGAATTGCAATAAAATTATCACATACTTACTAAAAATAAAATGCAGCTTCCAAAAATGGAAACAGGTTAACAGCATTTGACCCTGTTGTACCATCAAGGACAATTACTAAATGCAAAGGAATCAACCTTCCCTTTCTCCCTTACCCCTCATGTGTATAAAGTAGAAATCAAAACACACATAGTTCTTATAAGTATTCACATTTATTTAATTTTTTAAAGTAAAAAAACATGTAAATAAATAGAAGGAAATGAGACAAATCTCCCTTAAGCATTCCAAATGATACATAGCTACTCCTACTTCAGGTGGCAGAATTTGATTCCCTTCCACTTGAGTTGACTAGACTTAATGACTAAATATGGAAAAACAGTAACTTGACATTAGAGGTCCAGGGTGATGGGACTCAGCTTATAACTATTCCCTCCACAGAGGCCTCTCCAGATCTCTCTCAATTGAAAAGTAGTCTCCCACCCCAAGATCATACTGCTCTATTTCTTTTTTGTCACTTAAAACCATCTGAAAATATATTTATAAACATTTACCTGTTAACTAATTATTTATTGATGCCTCTCTTTTGATAGGCACTGCTCTAAACAATGACTGTATGTAGCAAAAAAGAATAATTCCTGCTGAAGATCTTTCACCCTAACAACCAATAAGTTTAAAATAATAGTAACAACAAGAAAAAAACTAAATATAGATGGTTAAAAGGAGGTAGTGCTATGGAGAAAAAATGTAGAACAGGTAATAAATAGTGGGAGAAAGCAATTCTGCAATGTTTTTTTCCTTTTTTTCTTCTTGAAATTTTGCAATATTAAGTAATGTGGTTGGAACAGGTCTAATAAGACATTGATATCTGAGCACAGATTCTTGAGGAGTGACACATGAAATGAATATCTGAGGGAACAGTGTTTCACATAGAGAACACCTAGGTCAAGAAAACTGAAGTGGGAGAGTACTGGGGTATTTGAAGAAAAGCAAGAAGTGTGGCTAGAGCTGCAAAATAAGTTGGAGAGATAAATGGAGACAAGTTGTATGGAGCCTTGCAGGCTGTTATAAGGAGGTTGTTTGTTCCCTGTGTGTTCTAGGAATTGTTTAACCTGGTATGATAGGATACACAGACCTGGAAATAATTGTTATAAAGGAAAAAGTTTATACTCACACATCTTTAGAAACAGAAGGCTAGGCCACAAGGATAAGACCAGGATGGGTCAAGGAGCAAGAAAAGTGGAAGAGAAAGCATAACTCATAGGCTTTGTTTTCCACAGGAAAGGCAAGGCAGGGCCAGGGAATCAGCTTAGGATTGGCTAGCTTGGATATTGTCAGCAGACTTTGAGGAATAGTGGCTTCCCTATTTGTGGTACCAACCCCTACGATAAACAGGACAGAATATTGTCTCTGGAAGTTTAAGAGCCAAAAAGAGTGGCTGGTTCCAGTTAAGGTTTTTGTATTGTTTAATTTCCATGAACGGTGTGGTCCTTATGAATAGTTTGCTATCTTAAGATTTTAAGCGTGATGAGTGGAGGGAGATCTCTTAGGAAGTTCTCACTGCTTTCTGTATGTGCAAGGATTATGGCCTAAACCAATGTGGTGACATGGGAGGTGGTTTATCATAAAGCACAGTTGATCGGAGGACGACGAGTAATCAAATAAGTATAGAAATGGATATAGATGTAATGGCTTTATAGAATGTTTTGCTGTTTCTTTAAATCTATCCATACCCCACACTTCCTCCTTCCAATGTTAGGCATATTCCTGATGACACTACAGTCTATCTGTTACAGAAATGCTTTATTACAAGTACATACTCAGGCAATGATTGTTTTTGCTGTAACAGAGCCTAGGCCAAGGTCCAGGAGGATGGACTGTGCAGGACAGTGTTAACTGAAGTCTGTTTGCTCAAATGCTACATATTCCAAAGAAAAAACTGGCCCTTGACCAGCTCTAGGAAGACCACTTAAGTCTCTTAGGTGCTTGGTACCCGACTCTTGACTAGGGCAAGGAGAGTGTGAGACCTTGAAAGGAGGTAGGCGAAGGGTGTGGGCTGATTGGTTGCTTTGCATGTCAAAAGCATGCTCACAGGGGAGTCTTTTGCTATCACTAGGAATCAGCCAGCCCTTGGGAGAGCAGTCTCTCCAGTATGAGCAAGGTGTCAGATATAAAATATCAAAACAAAAATATACACTTAATACATGGACCTCCAAATTACAGAATGAACAGGAATTTCCTAATGTCATCTAGCAGGGAAGAACAAGGCCAAGAAGCATAACCACCAGGTAGCCTAACTAGAGGGCCCATGCTCTTGTCACTGCCTTTTTCCAATTAAGCTGAGAAGATTCCATTGTGAGATGTGTAGCACACCTGTGAGCAAACATTACAAATCTTCAACCCTCACAACTCAAGGATGACACCACCAAGCATTACGGAGGCACCATCCAACTCAAGGATGACACCACCAAGCATTACGGAGGCACCTCAGCTTCCCACAACCAAGACTGGGAGGTGGTCTGTGGGCAGGAGTGAGTCCAAAGGGAGCTGCACACACTCCCAGATACCATGTGCCCACAGGTCTCCAACATTGTGGCCCTGCAGAGGACCTTCCCTGAAGAGGCCACCTATTCCCATGCCCTCCCACTAAGACTCACACATGGACCTGTTAACATGACTGGACTGAAATAACACGCTCCTCAATCTCAAATTATGCATATTCAATGACACAGGAATTATTATGACCACATATTCTTTAATTTTCTCTTTCTTGAACCTGAAGTCTACAAGTTTCAAATGGAAAGAAAGAGTAAATGAGAATTTGTTGACTATGTGCAATGGAAATACACAGTATTGACCTGGCCATTACATCTTGGTAGAAATAGAGACAAAGGGCATATCGGCAAGTCAAATCACTTTAGGATCTATCAATATACATATATAGATATTAAGAGTCAAGACCCTTTCTCACCAGACACTCTGTACTTTGTCATCACTAAATTAAATCCTGACTGCTTTGTAAGAATTTCTGCTGATTTAACTGTTTTAGTTACAATGGTTTACATGTATATATTAACTTCCCCTCAAAATGACCTTTTGTTGTAGCAAACTGTATTTGTTAAAAATATTTGAACTTACTCAACATTTTAGTACCATTCAAGTCATGGTGAAGAAGCGTTAACATAGCAGGCCTTAAACTGCTACCTTTGAGCTTCAAAGTTTGTCCTCAGCCAGACTTTGGGATCTTAGACTTTAGGAGGTTTCCCACACACCCAGAAAGGCTGAATAGTGCGATTTGCCTATTGTTTGTGTAAACAATGTGGCATAGACTGGTGACCTGCTATCCTTCTGGAGGTCTAGAATCTTGATTATGTTCTACACAGAATGCCCAATAAAATCCCTGGACACTGAGTTTCTAATGAGCTTCCCTAATAGCCATTTCATACATACTGTTGTAACTCATCGATAAAGATTAAATTAAGAACTCAGAACTCATACATAAAGCTTGGCCCTAGTTTCCTCTGGACTGCAATCCTGGTACCTTTTCCCTCGGCTGGGTTTGCTTTGTATTCTTTTGCTTTAATAAATAATAGCCATAGAGTATGTAATATGTTCAGTCCTTTAAGTCTTCATAATAAGTCATCAAACCTGGGGTGGTCTTGAGGACTTCTGACAACCATTCATTATGATTTATAAAGTCTTATCGATCTGGCCATAAAAGCCTATATCGTTTCTCTTCAAGGTCACCATGTCAATATACTTTACCAAATATAGCTTTGTGTTAGCACTCTGTGAGGGACCCAAGCATTATAATAAAAATACACTGCTGTGTTTGGCCATTCACCAAAACACACACATACTAAGTGTCTACTAAGGAAAATAAAAAGGTAAAATGAACAGAGTGAGACAGTGGCTGGATGAAGGGTGATGAAAAAAATGGTTGTGAGGGATCTGGCTTGGACAAAAGGTAATGGATTCACGAGATGCTTTTCAGGTACCTCAAACACAGTATCTAAAACCAAATGCCTGCTTTAGCCCTTCTCTACTTCTCTTAAACCTCAAACCCAGAGATTGTCTGTATTTTTTACAAAGTTACAATAAATTATGTAGTCATTAAAGAGTGAGTTTGGTTTATTTCACTCAATCTGAAAGAATGGCCAAGACGAATAGTCAAATGAGAAAGAGAGAAACGAGCATTTAAAAAATCTGTTTTAGTAAAAATGAACAGTGACCAGAAAAACAGACTTACCCTGTGAGGAAGAATACAGGAAGGTGATACAGGCATGAATTCTGCAGCCACCCTAACTGGCCTCCAATCCTTCATCACCTCCTAATTGACTGTTCAGCTTTGGGCAAATTCCTTAACCTTTCTGCGCCTTAAGTTTTCTCATCTGTAAAATGGGGATAACATTACCTACTACATGGACTTGTTGCAAAGGTTAAGAGTTAATGTGTGTAAAATATTCAAAACAGTAGCTGATGCATAGTAATATCCTCTGAAGGAGCAGAGAAGGAACTCACAGACTAGGATATGACCTTCAAATCAGAGAGGAGGGAAGCAATAAAAAGGTCCAATCACGGAGGGAAGAGAGTAGGGCAAAAGGCAACTTTGTGAGACATGCTTAAGTCTAGGGACAGTGGTAGAGGCCATTCTTCAGTTGTCAATGGAATGAAAGTGATGTGAAAGGATGGGGACAGAAGCAGAAAGAACAGTTATACAGAATGTATCTGTGAAAGAATGTAGTAGCGCTCAATGGGCACGTGGGATAGAAAGTACCTGGAGGTGAGACTAGAGACTTGAGCACAGGTACAGATTATGAGGATAGAAAGGGATTAAGAGGGAAAGTTAAAGACCAAGCAGTGAGGGCATAAAAGACAAAGCTCCTAGACAAGTTGTATAGTGGTGGAATGTGTTCAACTACAAAAAGGAAGAGTAATCTTGGAAGAGGAGTGACCTCTTCCACTTTGAGGCTACAACACAGAGAGCTGGAGAATTTTATAGAAACCTTTCCTGGAGAACACAACTCTGAACAATCTACAGATCACCCTCAGTTATATTATTTATTCTTAGAAATATTTGGAGACACCAACACAGAAGGCTGCAGGCCTTCCATTCCTCTAGAAAATTTAAGATTTCTATTCCAACATAAAATAAACCACCAGAGAACTATGACTTCGGACTACTACAGTTTTGTCTGTTTTCTCAGAGTCCTTCTTTGTCATTATAAACTAGGCAAAGAAACAGAAGATGCATTTAAAAAAAAGAAAGAAAAAGCTGAGCAAACACCAAACAGGTTAAACCTTAGAAAATTCATGCCAGGTTACACCCTAATCACACTTCTGAACTTACATATATACAAAGGAAAAACACTCTGAAAGCAGCTTGACAGAAAGAATGCATTACAGATAGGGAAACAATGGGTCAAATGACAGGAGATTTCTCAACTGAAAACAAGAAAAACAGAGGGAAGTGTCATATTTTTCAAGTATTAAGAAACATGAACTGCTGATCCGGAATCCTATATGCCACAAAAATTTTCTTTTAGGAATGAAGGGGACATAAAGACATTTTTAGATGAAGGAATACAAACACAACATTATCAGAAGACTTACCCTAGAAGAAAGACTATAAAAGTTAATGAAAAAGAAATGTTAACAGAAGAAACCTCGGGATTTCAAGAAGGAAGAAAAAGCAATGGAATGGGTATGAGTAAAGGTGAACAGACTATGCTTCTCATGAGTTTTGTAAAAACTTTGAAAGGTGAAGGAAAAAAGAACATCACCTAAATTGGTGCTCAGTGTATTAAAATACCTAAGACAATTATATTAAAGAAGAGGGAATGTAAAGGGACCCAATGAAAGTAAGCTTTCTACAGATCAAAGTGCAAAAATGTTGATATGTCCTAGGCTGTGATAAGTTATGTATATGTAATACCTAGTAATCACTAAAATACAAAGAGATACTCCAAAACATCATAGATATATCAGATGGAATTCTAAAAATTAAAGTAACCCCCAGAAAGGTAAAAATAATAGGGGAATGATAAACAGGAAACAAAAACAAAAATGGAAGACTTAAGACTAATGTATTAATAAATGGTCTAAATATACCAATTTAAAACCAGAAATTGATAAAATGGATAAAAACTAAAGGATGACCTGAATATATGCCATTCACAGAAACTTACTTTAAACGTAATGACATAGATAAGGCTGAAAATGAAATGATGGAAAAATATAAATCATGCAAACATTAATCAAAAAATGAAATATTGACTATATTAATATCAGATAAAGTATATTTCAAAGCAAAGAAAATTCAGAGGGCATTACATCTTGGTCAACAGACCAAGATGACAAAGCAATCCTAAATGTGGATGCACCAACAACAGAGATTTGAAGTACGTTCAAATAAAAACTAATAGAACTTAAAGGAGGAACAGACAATTCCACAATTATACTGCAGGGCTTTAACGGCTGTCTCTGAGCTATTGATAGAAACACTATACAGAAAATCAGCAAGGATATAGAAAATCTGAACAACATCATCCACTGACAGAATTGTGTAGACATTTATAGAAACTCCAACAGTAGAATACACATTCTTTTCAAGCAGCCTTACAGAACATTCATCAAGACAGACTATTTCCTGGATCATAAAACAAACCTCAACAAATTTAAACAGCCAGATCAAACTAGAAATCAATAGCAAAAAAGAGAACATAAAACATGCCAAACCCTAGAAAATTAAACTACATACTTCTAAATAATTTATGAGTCATAGAGGAAGTCTCAAATGAAGAAATATTTAGAACTGAATGAAATGCAATTAAAATATATTAAAACTTGTGAGATGAAGCTAACAGTGCTGTGAGGGATATTTATAGAATTTAATACTTATATTAGAATAGTAAATCTCAAATCAGTAATCTAAGCTTCCACTTCAAGAAACTACACAGGAAAATACAACAAAAGCAAGTAGAAAAAAAATGTAATAAAAATCAGTGAAAAAAATCAGTGAAATTAGGAACAGAAAGATAACAGAGTAAAAACAATGATATAAAGTGCTGGTTCTTTGAAATGATGAAAAAATTCATACATACTAAAACTAAAAAAGATAAAAAAAGAATAGACACATTTCCAATATCAGAAATAAAACAGGGTATATAAACAGATTCTGCTGCCATTAAAGAATGATAAAGGAATACTTAAAGTAAATAAAATTTAGAAAGAATGAAACAATTTCTAGAAAAGGACAAACTATGAAAATTCATCCAATATAAACAGATACTCTAAAAAGTTCTACACATATTAAATAAAATAAATACATAATTAAAAAGCTCCTAAAAGAATAACCTGTAGAACTAATTGGTTCACTGGAGAATGCTACCAAACATTAAAAGAACAAATACAACCAATTCTACACACTGTCTTCCAAATAATAGAAGGAACACATCTCAACACCTATTGGGAGGCTGTTATCACACAGATACCAAAACCAGACAATGACAATATAACAAAAATAAAACACACAAATGAAAGAAAAAAAACCAAAACACTACATATTCTCTTTCATGAAAATGAAGGAAAACTTTCTCATAAAATACTAGCATACTGAATACTGTAATATACAAAAATAATTATGCTCCAAGACCAACAGGGGCGTATTCCAAGGATACACGGCTGGTTCAACATTCAAAACTCCTATCAATATAATACAACATATTAATAGGCTACAGAAGAAAAAAAATATGATTATATCAACTAATAGAAAAAAGCATTTGACAAAATTCAACACTCACTCAAAATAACAACAAAAATAAACCTCAGCAAATTAGGAATATTGGACACTTTCTAAACTTGATAATAAACCTCTATGAAGAAAACCTTAAGACTAACATCACATTTAATGATAAAAAACTTAATGTTTTCCCCCTAATATCAGGAACCAGGCTAGGATATCTTTTCTCACTACTACTATTCAATGTCATAGTGGTATACAGATGAGAAGGAAGAAATAAAACTATCTCTATTTGCAAGTTATATTTCCATGTATGAAATCTTGAGCATTCTATCAAAAGAAATGGCTAGTTCAGTAAGGGTTCAGGATGCCAAAATCACATCCAAAAATCTTTAAATTTGTTACTAACAAAGGCTGTATGGAAATTGAAAGTTAAAAAATCAATGCTATTTATCATCACTCAAAAAACACCCACCTAGATATAAATCTTACAAAAATTGTGCAAGACCTATTATTAAAATGTATTAAATTGTAATGAAATAAATTAAGCAATATTTAAATGTAGAGACATACTGTTAAATAACTGGAAGACTCAACATGGTAAAGATGCCTATTTTCAACAAACTGATCTGCCAATTGAACTCAATTTCTATTAAAATTCAATAAAATTTTTTTGATATAGTCAAGTATATCTAAAACTTTATATGGAAATTCAAAGTAACTAGGGGTGATACATCATTTTTACATAAAGAATAAGGACAGCAGAATCACTTTACCCAATTAAAAAATTTACCATGTAACTATAGGAATCAAGTAAGCCAAGAGTACAGGGCCAAGAAAATGTCTTGAGTTTTAGGTTTTTAAAACAAAATTGAGAAAAGTTTGTTTTTTAAAAATCAAAGCTTTTAAAGTCTTAATTGGTGCAATAAAACAGACCCATTTAGATTTGTATTCTTACCTCCTCAAATAGAAATGTATTTGATGGCTCAAGCCTTCATATTCCTCACAAAAATTAAGCTCTTTCAGAGTGGAGACAACATTTTAGAACGAGATATTTAATGACAGATTATAGACCTGCCTGAACTATCTAACTCTGTGGTCAATGGACAGGAATGAATATATGTGCAAGACACATAAAGACCCTCAATCCTTTACCTCTGAAGCAAAACTTTCTTCTTGCAGGTAAACTAATGAATCTATGACAAACTGCCATAGGCTTAGCAAGGACTCTGAAAGAAGCTATTTGCAGTTCATTTTCTAAGACTCTCCCTTCTTTTTAAAGAAAACATTCCTGAGATAACACTGCAGTGTAAACTAAGGAGAAAGATGTAGCTGAAGGTTTTCTAAGGGCCTAAAATCCACTGGGTCTCTCTCCTGATGAATTTTCTGATTCACAATAAGGCTCTAGGCAGGGTCAATCTCCAATATGACATTAGATGAGAAATCATGCAACAGGTTTTCTTACAGGGAAGATATTTGTGGGGTTTCTCTTTGGTATGAATGAGTAGGTTCTGAGTAAGATGTTTCTTCTGGCAAAAGATTTCCCTCAGTGCTTACATTCAAAAAGTCTTTCCCTAACAGGAGTTCCTGGAGGTGGACTGTAGTTTGTCCACTGGTGAAGGTTCTTCCCACTTCTGTTACACTGACAGGGTTTCTTCCAGAATGCATCTTTTGGTGCTGACTCAGGGATGAGCTGCGACTAAAGGCCTTTCCACACTCACTGCACTCATAAGGCTTCTCCCCAGTGTGGATGATAGAATGTCTAATGAGGTTTGTGCTCCAACAGAAGGTTTTCCCACACTCCATGCATTCGTAGGGCTTCTCTCCACTGTGAATCCGCTGGTGCCTTGTGAGGCCTGACCTGCGGTTGAAGGCCTTCCCACACTCACTGCACTCATACGGCTTCTCCCCTGTGTGAATGCTGAAGTGTCGAATGAGATCTGCCCGATTGCTAAAGGCTTTCCCACATTCTTTGCACTCAAAAGGTTTTTCTCCAGTGTGGGCCCTCTTATGCAAGATGAAAGTGGAGCAGTGGGTGAAGGCCTTTCCACACTCACTGCATACATAGGGCTTCTCCCCGGTGTGGATCCGCTGGTGCCTCTTGAGGTAAGACCTGTGGTTGAAGGCCTTCCCGCACTCGAGGCACTCAAAGGGCTTCTCCCCAGTGTGGATGACATAGTGGTGAATGAGGGCTGCACTCTCACAGAAGGCCTTCCCGCACTCACTGCACTCATAGGGCTTCTCCCCAGTGTGAGTCTGCTGGTGCCACATGAGGTATGACCTGTGTTTGAAGACCTTGCCACACTCGAAGCACTCATAAGGGTTCTCACCACTGTGGATGATGTAGTGTCGAATGAAACCTGGCCTGTCTCGGAAGGCTTTTCCACATTCTTTGCACACAAAGGGTTTTTCACCCGTGTGGCTCCTGTTATGCAGGACAAAAGTGGAGCGGTGGGTGAAAGCCTTTCCACACTCATTGCACTTATAAGGCTTCTCACCACTGTGAATCCGCTGGTGTTGTGTAAGGTGTGATTTTCGGTTGAAGGCCTTCCCACACTCCATGCACTTATAGGGCTTCTCTCCTGTGTGGACCATGTGGTGCTGAAGGAGGTAAGTGCTCTTACTAAATGTTTTCCCACACTCTGTGCATTCATAGGGCTTCAATCCAGAGTGAATCCTCTCATGTCGGGCAAGGAGGCGTTTCTTGTTAAAAATTTTCCCACATTCATTACATTTAAAAATATTTTCCTCTTCCTGAATCATGGGATCTTTACTTAATTTGCATGGGTCATGGTCAAGGACAGTACCCCCTGGCTCCTGTACAATCCTTGAACATACACCATCAGCTGTCCCTAAATCATCATGTTCAGAGCTCGATTTCCTAGGGAGGTTCTCCAACTGGGGGTCTATCTCTGGTTTCAAATATCCTTCTTGCAATTCCAGTGGCCCATCCTGATCCCTGGTTTGGTCCACCTGGGAATCTTCTAGGGCTCCAGCTACTTGTGTTAGTTGTTCCTGAAGTGAGGCTCCCTCAGACAGGCCTGGCTCACAAATGATAGGTTCTATGGTCTTGAATTTTTCTTTGTCACCTGAAAGAAATCCAATAAACAACAGGGCCTGTTAATAATGCCAATACAGAATTAACAACACACCATTTCAGCAATAAAAAAAATAAAAATAAAAATACTGCCTGTGTGTCTGCTGTTTTGCTACTTTTGAATCCCAGAAATACAATCTTTCTTTCCTGGTCTCTGGACTGTTGACACTTTGAATGGGAGACCCAAGGGAGGGGCAGGGTTATTGAACAATGGTCAATTCAAGGTCAGATATTTACATAAATAGGTAACACATTTGGAGCCCTAGATAGTTTATGCTTAACAGATGACTCAGAGCAAGGCCTCACTACACTAGAAACACTAACTGTGTGATTAGAGGGGTGAGGCACTGAGCCATAACATAACAAATGGGCCTCTAGAAAGAAATGAAGGGAAGGCAGGAGACTGAGTCACACAGGAATGAGTCAATCTATTGCGCTTACAAAATAAGAGTCAATAAAATTCTGGACTCTGAAGCCAGTTGCAATTCCTAGATCAGTGATAGTTTGGGCATGTATTGTCATACATCAATGCTAGGAAGGTAACTGATGCTAAGAGGGTTCTCCCTGAGAACATGGTACTCATGTTTGGAACGCCTCCAGAAACTATTCCTGAAAAACACTTGATGCAGACCTACTGGTCAAAGACTTTACAAAAACTACCTTAAAGAATTTCAAAGAGCTAAAAGGAGATAAGAAAATTAAGAAAATTATGAATAAACAAAACAAAAATGCCAATAAAGAGCTAGAAAACCTAAAAAGAAACTGATAAAAACTTTTGATCCATGAAAATATAATAAGTGAAATGAAAAGTTCACCAGAGGGCCACAAAGGAAGACTCCAGCAGGATGAAGAATGAATTGGCAAAAGAAGACAATGGAAATTATTACATCTGAGGAAAAAAGACTGAAGAAAAGTGAACATAGCCTAATGGAACTGTGATATACCATAAAGTCAACTAATATACTCATTATGGGATTCCCAGGAGGTGAGAAAAAGGCTCAGGAAATCTGAAGAAATGGTTAAAAACTACCCAAATTTAAGTAAAGAGATCAATATAAATATCTAAGAACCTCAACGAACTCCAAAAAAGAGAAGCTCCAACAGACTCATACTACAAAAAATTATAATCTAACTTTAAAAGCCAAAGATCAAGTATCTTAATATCAAACATGAAATAACTCCTCACACAGAAGAGATCTTCAATTAGAATATCAGCAGAGTTCTCATCATAAACTCTGGAGACCATAAGGGAATGGGCCGATATATTCAAGGGCTTAAAAAAAAAAAAAAAAAAAAAAGTCAACCAGGAATCCTATATCTGGCAAAACTGTCCTTCAAGACTGTGAGAGAAATTAATACATTCCATATAGAAAAGCTGAGGGAGTTTACCAATAGACCTACCTTGCAAGAAATTTTCAAGGGATTCCTGCTGGAGGAAATGAAAGGACATTCAAGAAACTCAAAATCATATGAAGAAGTAACAATTTTGAGAAAGGAAAATAACATAGGCAATTATAAAAACTAGTATTACTGCAACAATGGTTTGTAAGTCTAATTTTTGTTTTCTATGTAATTTAGGAGATGGATTTTTTTAATGATTATCCTAGAAGCTAGTATTATTATAACATTAGTTTATAACTCCGCATGTAGTTTTCTACATAATTTAAGAGACTAATGCATTTAAAAGACCTATTAGATTAAGTTATTGGGCATCCAATATATAAAGATATAATCTGGTAACATGAACAACTGAAAGGGGTGAGAACAGAATTATAAGGGAGTATTTTTTCACATTATTGAAGTTTAGCTGCTATAAAATCAAATAAGTGTTTTAACTTTAAGATGTTAAATGTAATCCCATAAAGAAAATAGCTATAGAATATACACAAAAGGAAATAAAAAAGGAATTTAAACATTTAACTATAAAAAAGGGAAGAAAGTAATGCAGGAAATGATGGACAAAAAGCTATAATGCATGTAGAAAACAAATATCTTTAAAAAAATGTAAAGAAAGATACTGGGTGACACTTCACAATGATAAAGGGAATCATGCACCAAGAAGACATAATACTTATTAATATCTATGCCCCCAATCAGGGAGCTCTGAAACATATAAAGCAATTATTAATAGAACTAAAGGGAGAAACAGACCAAAATGCTATCATAGTAGGGGACCTATACATATCACTATCGGATATGGACAGATCATACAAACAAAAAATCAGTAAGGAAATAACATCCTTAAATAATACATTATACCAACTAAACATAATTGACATTTACAGAGCCTTCCATGGCAAATCAGTGGCTTATACATTCTTCTCTACTGCACATGGAACATTCTCATGGATTGACCACATACTGGAACACAGAAATAGCCTCAACAAATATAAGAGGGTTGAAATCATAGCAACCATATTCTCTGATTATAATGCTTTGAAACTAGAGATCAACTGTAAAAAGAAAGCTAAAGAACCAAAAATATATGGTGATTAAACAACATGCTACTGAAGAACCACTGGGTCAGAGATAAATAAAAAGAGAGATCAAGAAATACATAGAAATGAATGATAATGACAGTACAACATATCAAAACTTTTGGGACATGGCAAAAGCGGTCATAAGAGGAAAGTTGACATCATTACAGGCCTATCACCAAAAACAAGAATGAGCCCAAACAAATCACCTAACACTTCATCTTAAAAATTAGAAAAGAACAAATGAGGCCTAAAGTCAGCAGAAGAAAAGAAATAATCAAAATTAAAGCAGAAATAAAAAAAATAAACAACAACAACAAAACAAGAGAAAAAATGTATGCAACAAAGAGCTGGTTCTTCGAAAGGTTAATAAAATTAACAAACTCCTGGCTAGATTCACTAAAAAAAAAGAGAAAGGACACAAATAAATGAAATCAGGGATGAAAGAGGGGAAATTACGACACATTGCAGCAATATGAAGGATTATACAAGAATACTATGAAAAAGTCTACAAAAACCAATTTAATAACCTGGAAGAAATGGACCAGTACTTAGAAAAATACCACTTTCCTAGACTGAATCAAGAAAACTGGAAAATCTAAACATACCTATCAGCAGCATGGAAATTGAAACAATTATCAGAAACCTACCTAAAAGTAAAAATCCAGGACCAGATGGCTTCACCAGTGAATTCTACCAAAAATTCAAACATTTAATACCTATTCTCCTTAAACTCTTCTAAAAACTTGAAGAGGAGGCAATACTTCCCAACTCATTTTATGAGGGTAATATAACCCTGATAACAAAATGTGGTAAAGATAACACACAAAAAAAGAAAACTACAGACTGATATCTCTCATGAACACAGATGCAAAAATCCTAAATAAGATACATATTAAAAAGATTATATACCACAACCAAGTGGGCTTCATCCCAGAGGCACAGGGATGGTTCAACATATGCAAATTGATTAATTTGATACACCACATAAGCAAATTATCAACAGATGCAGAAAAAGCCTTCAGCAAGATACAGCACCTATTTATAATGAAAACACTTAACAAAATCGGTATAGAAGGAAAATACCTTAACATAATAAAGGCCATATGACAAACCCTCAGCTAACATTTTACTTAATGGTGAAAAACTAAAAACCTTCCCCTGTCTAAGATTAGGAACAAGGCAGGGCTGTCCACTATTGCTACTGTTATTCAATATAACACTGGAGGTCCTAGAGAGTACAATCAGACAAGAGAAAAATATAGAAGGCATCCAAGTAGGAAACAAGTCAAACTCACTATTTGCAGATAACATGATTCTCTATATAGAAAACCCTAAAAATTCCACAAGAACACTACTAGAAACAATAAGCAAATACAGTAAAGTTTCTGGATACAAAATCCATGTTCAAAAATCCATAGTGTTTCTATACTGTAATAACAAAGTGTTAGAAAAAGAAGTGGAAAAAGTAATTCCTTTTGCAATTGCAACAAAAAGAATAAAATACCTAGGAATAAATTTAATGAAACATGTGAAGGACCAATATAATGAAAACAATAAGACCCTATTAAAAGAAATTGAAGAAGATATAAAGAAATGAAAAGATATTCCATGATCTTGGATCAACATAGTTAAAATAACCTTTTACTTAAAGTGTTATAGAGATTTAATGAAATCCCCATAAAAATCTCATTGGCATTTTTTTAAAAATAGAACAAAAAATCATCAGATTTGTATGGAAGCACAAAAGACCCCGAATTGCCAAAGTCATCCTGAGAAAAGAGAATGAGGCTGGAGGCATCACTCTGCCCAACTTCAAATTATACTACAAAGCAGCAGTAATCAAAATGGCATGGTATTGGCAGAAAAACAGACACATGGACCAGTGGAACAAAATCGAGAGTCCAGAAGTAAACCCATATTTATATGGGCAAATAATTTTCAACAACAACAACAACAACAACAACAACAACAACAACAGCAACAACAACAAACACACAGTGGAGAAAGGAAAGCCTCTTCAATAAACGGTGCTGAGAAAACTGGAAAGCCACCTGCAAAAGAATGAAACTAGACTATTGTCTATCACCACACACCAAAATTAACTCAAAATGGATTAAGAACCTAATTATAAGACCTGAAACAATAAAATGCATAGAAGAAAACATAGGAACTAAATTCGAGGACCTTGGACTTAAAGAAGATTTTATGAATTTGACCTTAAAGGCAAGGGAAGTAAAAGCAAAAATAAATGAATGGGACTACATCAAACTAAAAAGCTTTTCTGCTCAACAAAAGAAATTGTCAAGGTAAAGTGATAGCCTTCCGAACGGGAAAACACATTTGCAAGAAACGCCCTGCAAATTAGTCAGATAAGGGACTAATATCCAAAATATACAAAAGAACTCATACGACACAATAACAGCAACAAAACCAACAAAAAAAACAATCCAATCAAAAAATGGGCAGAGGACCTGAACAGACACTTCTTCCTAGAGGACATACAAATGGCCAACAAATACATAAAAAGATGCTCAACATTGCTAGCAATTAGGGAAATGTAAATCGAAACCACAATGAGATACCATCTCACACCTGTTTGAATAGCCATAATCAACAGAACAAGTAATGACAAATACTAGAGAGGATGTGGAGAAATAGGAACCCTTATACACTGTTAGTGGTACAGCCACTATGGAAAACAGTATGAAAGTTGTTCAAAAAACTAAGAATTGATCTACCACACAATCCAGCAATCCGTCTACTGCGTATTTGTCCCAAAGTCTTGAAAACTCATATCCGAAAAGATATTTGCACACCGATGTTCATAGCAGCATTATTCACATGGACATGGAAGCAACTGAAATGTCTTATGATAGATGATTGGCTAAAGAAGCTGTAGTACATATATACTATGGAATATTACTTGGCCATAAGAAATGAAATACTGCCATTTGCAACAACATGGATAGACCCTGAAATAATCATACTAAGTGAAATAAGTCAGACAGAAAAAGTAGAAAACCACATGATATTGCTTATATGTGGGATATAAAACCTAAAAGCAACAAATGAACAGGACAAACAGAGACTCATGGACATGGACAGTGGACTAGTGGTTACCAGAGGGTAGGGGGTGAGGGAAGTGGGGAAGTAGATGGGGAAAAATAATTTTAATTTCTTCAATTAACAAAATTTAAAAAAAAGAAAAAAATATCTAAACAATAGAAGTCTCTCCATATCAGTAATTAGTTTAAATGTAAATGAATTAAACTACCCAATTGAGAGACACATAATTCAAGTAAAGGCTGTCTATAAGAGACTCAATTTAGATCCAAAGACACAAATATATTGAAAGTAACCAGACAGAAAAAGATATTTTGTAAAATATTAACCAGAAGAGAGCACAGTGGCTATACAACATCAGACAAAATAGATTTTAAATCAAAGATTACGAGATATAATGAAGGACATTATATATAGTCATGCACCTCTTAACAACAGGGATACATCTGAGAAACATGTCTTAAGGTGATTTCATTGTTGTGTGAACATCACAGAGTGTACTTACTGAAACCTAGATGATATAGCCTAGGGGTCCCCAATACCCAGGCCGTGGACCGGTACTGGTCTATGGTCTGCTAGGAACCAGGCCACACAGCAGAAGGGGAACAGCGGGTAAGCGAACAAAGTTTCATCTGTATTTGCAGCCACTCCCCAGTGCTAGTTAGCATCATCTACCTCACATCATCGGACATTAGATTCTCATAAGAGAACTGGTCTCTGGTGCCAAAAAAGTTGGGACCACTGATATAGCCTACTACACACCTAGGCTATATGGTAGAGCCTATTGCTCCTAGGATACAAATCTATATAGCATGTTACTGTATTGAATACTATAGGCGTTTATAATATAATGGTAAGTATTTGTGTCTCTAAACATAGAAAAGGTACATTAAAAATATGGTATAAAATATTATAATGAGATTATAATCTTAAGGAACCACCATCATATATGCAGTCCATCACTGATCAAAATGGCATTATACAGTACATTAATTACTGTATTAATAAAAGATATAACATAGCAATAAGATATATCAATTATAAATACATAATTACAGACCATCAAAATATATGAAGCAAAAAGTAACAGAATGGAAGAAAGAATCAATTCTACAATAACAGATGAAGACTGATATTCTATTCTCAATATTAGATAAAATAACCAGACAAAAAATAAGTAAAGACTTAAACAATTTAATAAACCAACTGTATCTAACATACATGTAACATTCCATCTAACAAGAATAGCATATGCATTCTTCCTTAAATCACATGGGACATTTTCCAGAGTAAACAGTATGTTAGGCCACAAATTTATTCTCAGTAGATTTTTAAAAATATCATACAAGGATGACTTGTTTCTAACAAAAACAAAAACTTATACCAAAACTAATGGGATGCACTGAAAGCAGTCTTAAGAGGGAAATTTGTAGCCATAAATGTTTAGATTAAACATCAAAAAAATTTTCAAATCAACAACCTAATGTGACAACATAGGGAAGTAGAAGAGCATATTAAACTGAAAGCCAGCAGAAAGAAGAAAATAATAAATATTAAAGATATATGATAAAGAAAAAAGAAAAATTGAGAAAAATCAAAAAAACAAAAACTTGGTTCTTTGAAAAGGTCAACAAAATTGGCAGAACTTTAGCCAGATGAAGTAACAAAAAAAAAAAATTCAAATTATTAAAATCAGAAATGAAAGTAGGAACATTGCTGTTGATTCTTATACAGAAATTTTAAAAAAGAGTATAAGAGAATATTATGAACCTCTGAATACCAACAAATTGGATAACTTATATGAAATGGATGAATTCCTAGAAACAAAACCTACAAAGACTAAATCAAAGAAATAGAAATATGAATAGATAAATCTAATCAAAAATCTCCCAACAAAGTAAAACCTTGGACCTGATGGCTTCACTAGTGAATTCTACCAAATATTAAAAAAAAGAAAACCTAATACCAATCCTTCTCAAACTCTTCCAAAAAACTAAAGAGGAAGAAACACTTCTAAACACATTCTGAGGCAAGTATTACCCTGATATCAAAGTCCAAGACACTACAAGAAAAGAAAACTAGAGACCAATATTCCTCATGAACACTGAGGCAAAAATCCTAAACAAAATATCAGAAAACTGAATCCAGTAGCATATTAAAAGGATCATACACAATGACCATGTGGGGTTTAATCTTATAATACAAGAATGGTTCGACACATGAAAATTGATCAGTATAACACATATTAATAGAATGAAGGGAAAAGCCAACATGATCATTTCAACTTAAGCAATAAATAGTACTAACAGCTTACTTTTCATGAGCCACTTACTATGGCTCAGACACTGCACTCAGTAGGTTTACATGTGAATGCCTTATGTGATTACAGCCCTAACGATCCGATGATGTGGAAATTGTTATTACTAGCATTTTCTAGGAAGAGACTGAGTGTAGCCAACGACACTGACCAAACCCTTTCCTTCTCAAATTGGACACACAGCTTCACCACATTGCCAAGTGTGCCCCAAACGCCTAGTTCTGCCAGTGGGACGTGAGGGGAATTGGTGTATGTGGGAGTGGGTGTGACATCCTCCCTTCCTCTCTCCATTCTCCTCTGCCAGCTGGAGGATGTCAGGAGCACCTAAAGCCACATGTTGATGGCAGAATGCACCTGGATCCCTGAACAACTGGGTGGTACACAGCTCCCTGGTGACCCACATAGACACTGCTGTGAGGGAAGAAACAGCTTCCATAGGCTGAGCACTGAGTTTGTCTGATCTGGTAGCTAGTGTTAACTCACACAAAGACACAATGAGATCGTGTGACTGCTACAGCCACAGAGCGGATGATCAGTGAGCTGGGCTTTGAGCCCAAAATAGGTCTTAGCTTACACAATCTCTGTTCTCCATTAGGTCAGAGGGCCCATGAGACCAAGAGCTCCACAGCTTCCAAACCACCGAACAGGCCACAACAAAAAGTTTCCCTGGGGATCCATGGCCAGTGGTCTCTTCCAGGCCCCAAGCCTGTGAGGCCCCCCACTTGCCCACCTCTTGGCTCCTACCTGGACAGGTGCTTTGGGAGAGGTCTCTGTCCACCATCCACAACTCCCGTCCATGTTCCAGCTGGTAGATCAGCTCAGGTCTGGGAATAGGACACCCTGTTCGTGGAGAGAGAGAGAGAGATATAGATAGATAGATAGATAGATAGATAGATAGATAGATAGACAGACAGACAGACAGACAGAGAGAGAGAGAGAGAGAGAGAGAGAGAGAGAGAGAGAAGTCATGAGGATTTTTGTGAAAAGAAAGAACACCAATCTAGTCTGGGACTTGAGGATGAGGACAAGACCTCAAATGAAGCTGCTCCCAAATACACAAACAAAAATTGACAGGTGACCTGGAAACCAAAGATATGCCATACTGACACAGTTTTTATTCCTAATACTAAATAAAAAACTAATACATAGAGAGTATAACCACATTCAAAGAACTGAGTCGAGCAATTTAAATGCATTACGTCATTTCAAAATAGAAAGAAATTTATGGAGTAATTTAAACAACTGACATATTTAAAATACTGACTCTTTCCATCAAAACAAAGTTTTCATTGACCTCAGTCTTTTTTCAGATCCTAAGCTACGTTTTATATCGTTCTTCCTATAGACCACAGACAAAATAAGGATTCTCTCAGGATTTCCACAGAGCATCCCCAGCAAGTATGTACTATGATCAGTACCTTTACAGATGAAAAAATCAAGGCTCAAGCAGATAACATGATTTTCCAGATAACATGATTTTCCAAAGAGCAGAGAAGTGGCGAATAGCAGGGCCAATACAGAAATCCAGGTATAGCCATCTCTGCTCTCTGTGCTGTTTTACAACAAAGCTATACAACTCTGCTCCAGAAGGTGCTGGTCCAGACATGAGGGTAAAGAGAATCCTGATGAGAGTAATAACAGTAGTGGTCACAGCGGGCTTCTCAATCACTAACCTGCACACTAACCTGATCACAGCAGGCACTGTTCTGAGTGCTTTGCATAAATTGCCCACTTACCCTTGCCATAGATCTGGGAAAGAGATACCATATTACTTCATCTACCAATGAGCACACTGAGGCACATACAGGCTCAGTGTCTATGGGCACACAGTTATCAAGGACCAGAAATGGACTGAATACCAGGGTTCTGGTTCCAGGCCTTTATTTCCCAAACGCTCCATGAAGGAAGAAATGGAATCCAGATTTTCTCTCAACAATTAGGAGAAAGGAGAGAGAGAAAATAAAGGAATAGCTTCCCGAGGCTGTCCCTCAATGTCCTTGATGAAGTGTCTAATTGGGGTTTCTCAACCTTGGCATGATTGACATTTTAGATACATAAATAACTCTTTGAAGAGATGGGGATGGAGACTGTGTCCTGTGCATTATCAGGATGTTTAGCAGCATTACAGGTCTCTACCTACTAGACGCCTGAAGCACTGTCATCCCAGTTGTAACAAACAAAAATGACTCCTGACATTGCCAAGTCTTCCCTGCGAGACAACATCATCCCTCAGTGAGAACCACTGGCTTAGAAAGAAATACATAGGGATGTTGTGAGCAGGAAACAGATGCTGAGAAGGTGACTGTACTGAATGGAGGGATTATGTGAAAGGGGAAATTATCCAAGAACATCCACCAAGTAGACAGAATGGCACCTACAGAGGCTCAAGCAGGTGTGTGGCTGGGGCGGCTGGCTTGAAGACAGCATGACTGAGTGGTGTGAGCTTGAGGAAAGCACATGGAGGTGAGTGATGAGGTCAGGAGGGCCAGGTAGCAGACTATTACTTTTTTAAATTTTATAATAAAATAGCTAAATATATCAAACATTTCCTAACTTGGTTTAATCTCTTCTCATTGACATAAATCTTAATTATAGCTCTCTAAAAACAGATATACCTTACCCTAAGCCCTGTATTTACCATCTTTTCCCCTTGCGCTGACTGCCCTGTGATTATCTTCATGCAGAGCCACACCTAAGCTGGGGTTTCTTGACCTTGGCCCACTTGACACCTTGGGCTGCATAATCTTTTGTCCAGAAGCCTGTCTTGTTTTGTTTTTTGGATGTAGCAGCATCACTGGACTCTACCCACTACAGTCATGTGGTTCCCAGTTCCTGGGTCGATCAGGTCAATCTACTATATGCCAACACCACCTCCACACATGTGTGACAATCAAAAGTGGCCACACGCATGGTCAAATGTCTCCTGGGGGACAAACTGCCGGCTGTTGAAAAGCACCACTCTAATCTCTCCCTCTGTACTAGCAGAGGGGCTTGGCCCAGGACTTAGGAGACAGAGAAGGTCAAGAGGGCATGCGAAATAAAGAGGCCATGTGGTTCAGAACAACGCCTGGGGGCCACAAGGACGAAGGCCTCCCGGGGGCCTGCCTCATACTCACTGGAAGAACGTCTCATCACGCATGGCCTGACAATTGGCCATTTGGGGACATGTGAGCCCACCAGACTCAGTCAGGTCCCTCTCTGGAATCCAAAATAGGGAGCTCAGAAGAGGCCAGTCTGTGTTGAACAATGGGGTAACATGTCCAGGGAATAATGGGCTCAGATGGCCATTCCTGCCTCAGGGATGCACCAGAGAGCTCAGCAGCAAAGAAAGAAAAAGAAACAACATAAACATGCAAAGAAGGATGACAGGGAGTCTGGGGACAAAGAAAACAGAGACTGAGGAGCCTGGTCCTATCGCAAACTCACTGAAGAGAAAAAGCCATTCTGAATAGAGCAATCTGAGCAGACAAAGAGAGCGAAGCCAGGACAAGAGACCGGGAGCCAGAAAATAATCGTGTGGTTTCCAGTTCCTGGGTCAGTCAGTCCATCAAGGGATACCCCAGACATCCTGCCTTTGGGGTCTGGAGAACATCCCCATTTCCTTTCACACTTTCTAGAAGCCTACCATGGTGGAGCTTGGAGGACTTACCCAGAGATACTAGAAGCCCACAGTTTTCTAGCATCACTTCCTGGTACAAGGTCCTCTGGGACAAGTCCAGCTGCCCCCACTCCTCCTGGGTGAAAGTCACAGCCACATCATCGAAGGTCACAGACATCTGGAAAGTCAAAGAGAGATGGTAGCATTGCCCTTGGGGCTGTTGCATGGAATCAGAGCTCACTCTGTTTCATGGTACAGGTGCAGACATTAAGGCCCCAATCATCCAACACCTTCTGAGGGACAAACTATGTGCTGGGCTCAAAGTGGAGGTGGACAAATGCTCTGTACATAATAAAACAGTGTAAAAGAGAAGCCTCCTATGTGGAAGCCATCGGAAAATGACATGTAACAGTAGAAATGACACGAGGACTTTGAGATGCAGACAGAGAGGACTCTAAAATGTCTGAAGATGAGAAAACAATGATATCTCTATGGTAACAAGAGCAGCACCTGAGTTTCACGGGTCCTATGTGCCTGTACTGTGTTGAGGACTTCACATCTTATCTTAAAGTGACTGAAAGTCCCTAGTTCATAAGACATCGTTTTCACCAGTGTCTAACAAAAACACCGCATATGGAGTTTGCCTTGGTAATGTTACTCCCACCACCGTATTCTACACATTCTCGATGTGAATCATCAGGAGGATGCAGGACCGTATCCCTGTGATGACCAGACCCACTACTGTACATAATTCAGCTATCCCACTCTCAGATCACAGCCCTGCTACTGCAGATCTAACACTTAGTTGCCACAAGACATTGGTTCATGCTTTTTCACCTGCACCTTCAGTGCTCACATCTCTGCTTTCTAGCTTCAGCCTCTCAATTTTCTCTACTTAATATTTCAATTAAACACCTGGAAATTCCTAATCAATCAACTGGTTTATACACAGGAACCCTGTAATATTACTCATTTCTGGTGCTGGATGAACTCACGTCACCTGGCACATTTTGGAAAGTCGGTAAGGATAGAAAAAACCACCAGGATCTCAACATTGAATATCAAATGAGATATGTTTCCATAGTGAAAACTCTCTGATGTGCATTCAAATAACATCCTATATGATTGGTTAGGGGTGCACATAGGTTTTCTCCTGTTAGTCCTAAGTTGGGAGTGGGTAAAAAATTGAAGAGTTAGTAATTATTCGTCTCGGACATTCTGGACTGATAGTTACAGAAGCAATTGTTTAGTTTCCTAGACTGTCACCACAGGTTTATTCTGGCTTCTGGTTAGTTGACGTAGAGCAGGCTAGCTTCCTGGATTGCTTATTGTAAGTAAGGGGCAGGTTTACTGGGCAGGATGCAGAAGGTTGTGGGTCAAAGTTCTATCTCCTATCTGGTCCGTCTATTGTCCGTCTGTATAGTCAGTCTCTCATGTCCTAAGACTGGAGATGAAGTGACAAGCCAACTCCACTTGTAAATAAACGACAAGGACAAAGGGGAATCCAATGGCTTTCTTGGCTCCACCCTGCCCAGGAGACCTCTCCGAACCAGCAGAGAAGCTGCAATGACCAAAACAACGGCCACTCACCTGCGCTGGGTCCGTCCACGCCGCCGCCATCACGGGACCCTGTGGAGAGAGCCAGGCCCGGAGAGGCGGTGACAGAGGCGGGCTTAGCCGACCGCCGCCCCTACCCCGCCCTCGGGGTGACCTCGGCTGACTGTCACCTTCTCCGCTGACCGAGAGGCTCACAGCTCGTTCCAAGGGGCGGAGGTGCATCTGAATCTTCTTGCTCATTGTCGAAGAGCCGCACTGGAAGCGGCCACAGAACCGCGATGCCCTCCCGGCAGCTGGCGTGGACAGACCCGTCGCACGAGAATGACGTTTGCCCTAAGCCGCCGGAGGTCCCGCTCCCTCCGCGGACCACAGGAAATGGCCCTGTCCCGAGCCGTCATTGGCACAGCGCCCACCGCACACTCACGGTGCACAGCCTTCTGGGTAATGTAGTTTTTTCTCTACAACCAAGCCACCAGGGGTCGCGTTCCAGAGCTGGTTGTCCCCAATGTAAAAGCCTTACCAGGCCCAGAGCGGCGGGTCAGATCCGCCTCGCCACGTCTCTTTAAGCGACACAGGGAAACCAAGGAGAGGAGGCGAGGCCGCCGGTTCTCCGCCCTGGGAAAGTGAGACCTCAGGAGATAGAGACTTTCGCCCTTCGTCGGGGCAAGTGCAAAGGTGCGACACCCGGCCCTCTGCTTGCCTCCTGACTGCCCCGTGCGCCTCATTTCTTTTCTAGATCCTCTTATAGGAGATACGAATAAATGAGCAGTCAAATTAAAAGCCAAAAGTAGGACGCCGGAAGTCCCCCTCGGACGTAGTGTGCCGCAAGGACAAGACTCTTGAGCCTTCTTTGGCCCAAAGTCACCTCTTCGTGATGCAGGGACTTCTGGGTAATACTCTTGGTCCCAGATCACCGGATGAGTAGTTTGCCATCCCTGAAATGGGGAGATTTGCACGTAGGGGTGATTTGGAGGACTCCACTTTCCAGCATGGTCAGTTTGAAATAATCGGTAAGACCACAAAGCATGTCACATTAGGCACTTCAACCTACGTCTGAACATTGTGCGTGGATATGTAAATCTGGGAGTTGTCAATATACTCATTTCATATCATGATACCAACAAAAAAATGAGAATGCGTGGAGAGAGAAAAAGACAGGGGTGAATTATGAACCAACTCAATATTATCTAGTAACAGACAAGAAACCAACAGCCATATTAGGAATTCTAACGTTCCTTCTAGAATTATATTGCCCAAATTCTTAAAGTCAACCTCAGTGACGTCTGTTTTCTTCTAATGATTGTGAAGGTCAGGTAATAAAATCCAGCTTCTAATGTGTAGGAATACATGTAGCTATGAAAAATAGAAACTTCAGAAAATCAAGAGATTTAATTTTTAAAGTGGAAAAAAGCATAGGATGTCAAGTCATGGATTGAGGTGGAGTTAATTTCCTAGAAGATGCTGTTTATAAAAGATTATAGAGAAATGTGGCTTAATTAGCACACAAGGAATAATGCTAATCACCATTGTCAATAGTAACTTACCTATATTGGAAGAAAAACATAATTCTTTTCACATGTGATTGACCCTTATAGTTATGAAATGGTTTGGGGTTAGGATGTAAAACAGATATTAAAGCTAAGATTTTTATATTCTGTCATGGGAGGTAGAATGTCTGAAATCAATGTGGATGAGAAAAGCTATATATAGTTATTGGAGAAATTTGAAATCCCTACTGTAAAGCATGTCAGAGTTTTATTAAAACTTATATCATCTGGTATTCAATGTTGAAGCCTTAGCTGATTTTTCTATCCTTATCTACTGTCCAAAATGGCCCTGGAGATGTGAGTTTATCCAGCACCAGAAATGAGTAATATTGCAGGGTTCCTATGAACCAGTTAATTTATTAGGAATTGCCGAATTTTTAACTGAAATATTAAGTCAAGAAAACTGATAAGATGAAGCTAGAAAGGACAGAAGATGCAGCTGAAAACCATGAGCCAATATCTTGGGACACTTAAATGACAGATTAGCAGTAGTAGGGCTGTGCATCTGAGTAGAATAGCTGAATTATTTATATTTAATGAGTGGGTCTGCATATCATAGGGATATCATCCTGCATCTGCTGGACATTTCACATTGAAGAAAATGTAGAATACGGTGGCAGGAGTAACATTACCAAGGAAAACTCCATTTTTAGTCAGGAGCCACTGCAGTCACAATGCCTGCAATGAACAGAATACATATTTAAGCTCCTACCCAAGTCTACATGTTTACTCTAGTACAGTCACCTTATCAAGGATGAAAGGAGCAATCGCCAGAGGGATACAAGGGAAGGCTGGAAGAACCTTCCCTAAATTGCTGCAAGCAGAGGGTGTGATTTCAGAAAAGGTGATGTTACATTTATTAGGGCTGATTTCTTCTGATACAATCAGATTACACACCACGCAGATGTGAAATTGTCTGAGAATTGGATGGCACTGATGTACAGTGAGACATTTTACCGTGAAGATAGTCAAATGTTGGATGTTAGTATAAAAAGAATGAAGCCTCTGGGTTTATCAGAATCCTGTTTTACAAACGGTGTACTCCTAAAAACACAGGAAATAGTAAGATGAGTCTAGGAGTCACTGTGTTAGGTGGCACATTATTCACCACTTATCTGTAGAAAGTAGTCACTAGTTTTCAAGGAAGAGTGGTTAAGTCACCATCTTTGGGGGCTAGGAGGGGCATCATTTGGGGCCTCATGAAAAATTCAACAGAAATAATGATTCTACCCAGTTACACACCAACTTCACAACTATAAAGATCTGGTGCAAAATGATTCACCTTTTATTAATTGGCATCTTACATTTTAAAAGAGAAAAAACAAAAAGCAGATGAGATAGCGAAGCCAGGAGAGCGCCCTGAACAAACACAAAGGAACAGGTGGACGGGGTTCAGGAAGCCATGTGAGCAGATGGAGGTAGCACTCTCCGAGAGTGGGCCTGAACCCAGGGGTGCTGCAGGATCTGGGCCAAAGGTAACCGCTCCAAGGGCTGGTATCTGAGGAGCTTGCTGATCAAGTTCTGGGCCCCCAAAGGAAATGATGGAGGAAATCTTACATCAACCTGATGAAGCCAGAAAAGAAACGAGAACTGTGGTTAACTTCTTTGATCCATGTTGTCTGTTCTTAGAGAAAGGATCAAGGCATTGCTCTGGATCTTAGTAAACAAATTTCATGTGTGTCCTATACTCTGCAGAGCCCACCAGCCACCAATGACTGGCTCCCCCATGGATACCCAGAATGTGGCCATCTCACCTTGAGGATGCGTCTGCAGGTCTCAGAGTAGGAGGGGCTCTCAAAGGGTGGACTTCCCACAAGCAGCTCATAACAGAGCACCCCAATGCACCACAGATCCACCTTCTCATTGTATGTTCTCCTCTCAGTCATTTCTGGGGGCAAGTAGTCCAGAGTCCCACACAATGTATTTTTCCTGGGAGAAGGCAGAGAGAGAAGTGAGCACTGTGCAGAGGCCCAGAACAAGGGAAACCCCTTTTCCCCAGCTTCTAGTGAGACGGGAGACCCTAGGAAATCCTAGGAAGTACCTAGCACAGAGTTTGGAAACACCAAGTTTTAATATGGATCAAGGTTCAGAGAAGGCAAGTACTGGGACCCACCATTTTCATACTTTGGAATTAGTCATACCATTATTTAGCTCATGATCCAGGGTGTTTTCACAAGAATAACCTGGGCATCAAAGATTTAGAACAAACTGATGATGCATCAAAAAAAGATCAAGTAAATGAATTATGATTCATTCACACTATAAACTTCCTGGAATTATGGAGCAATAGTTCTTTATTTACACGGAAGCTTATTGGTGAAGTAATATGTTATCAGAGATCAAAAAATAAAAGATAAGCTTAACCACATTCTTTCAGTCTCCAAATACATATTAAACACATCATTTGAAAAAGGCAGTCCAGTTATGCAGCACCTGATGATGGGGAGATGCATCTCAGAAACGCATGATTAGGTGATTTCATCATTGTGTGAACATCAGAGTGGACTTACACAAACGTAGAAGGTATAGCCTATTACACATGGTATAACCTATTGCTCCTAGGCTACAAACAAACCTGTACAGTATCTTACTATATTAAATACTGTAGGCAATACTAATACAATGGTATTTGTGTATCTAAACATAAAAAAGATACAGTAAAGATATAGGATGAAAAATAAAAACAATGACACACCTGTATAGGGCACTTACCATTGAGCTTGCAGGACTAGAAGTCACTGGGTAAGTCAGTGGATGAGTGAAATGCAGAGTGAGTGTGAAAGCGTAGGATATGACTGGACACTACTATAGGCTTCATAAATACTGTACACTTAGTGGGGAACTCACCAGTCAGCCAATCTTCTGTTTTTCCTTTGCTATTTTAAAAAGGAAAGAAGAAAAAGGATTGCATCTTCACTTGCATAATTCTGCTGAAATAATTCAGAAATATGTCCATGGTTTTCTTTTTTACACCATAAATTTGCTTATAAGCAGATCATGCGCCATGAACATTCCTCTCTACTAATGAATCTTCTGTGTGAGAGTCGATGTTTTCAAATTATTTAAGGAGCTTGTTGAGGTCTGCAAAAGCTTCTGCTAAACCCTTTTGTGAATTTTCTTTGGGGTTCTTCTTTCTCTTCTGCAGCATCCTTTGCTCTTGCCTCTTCTTCAGCTATACACTCATGCTCCAGTTCCATCAACTCATTAGTCAGTTCCTCAGGAATCACCTCTAGGAGCTTCTCATTGTCATTCTCATCCATGCCCAGGGTAAAGTTGTTTGCCCTCTCAACCAAAGCCTTGTTGATTTTTTCAACCTCATCATCCTTGGCAAATTCTTTGAAGTCCTAGATGAACCTGCTGAGTGTCCTACCATTCATACTTTCCATGATGACATCACCCCAAGCCCAAGCAAGGTTCTTGATGCAGTCAGATGTAATCCTTCCAGGATTGCATCAGTATGGTATAGTAAATAAATAAACCAGTAACATAGTAATTTATTGGCATTATCAAGTATTATGTACTGTACATAACTGTATGTGCCATACTTCCATAGGACTAGCAGCACAGTAGGTTTGTTTATACCGTCATCACTACAGACGCGAGTAATTCGTTGCATTACAATATCATGTTGGTTGTGTCGCTAAGAGATACAAGTTCTTCAGCTCATGATAATCTTATGGGACTATCATCGTATTTAAATAGAAACCTAGGTTTGTATCTGGATCTTACATGTGGAATGTATTAAATCAGTTCATTCCTAACCAGCACCCAGGCCCACCCCACCCACCACCTGACTTACCTCAGAGAGGGGGTATGCACAGACCAGCCAAAGTCTGCAATCTTCACCTCACCCCTGAACCCCAGCAACAGGTTTTCTGGCTTAATATCCCTGTGAATCACCTTATTCTCATGGCAGTAGGTCAGAGCATCTGCCAACTCTTCCATTATCTGTGTGAGGTGAGAAAAAACAGTCTGAGATCAAAACTGTCAAAACTACCGAGGTAAAAATACTCATCATGCATTATACAACTGTAGTGGAATCTTTTATTTCCTGGTAACTAATTCCATTACCTCCTTAGCAGCACTATAATTTTTGGTGGGGGAGGATTTTCTCTTCCCCATTTTATGTGGTCTCATTGAATGGATGCTAAAGGAGACATAAAGGATGCTGTAGCCAGACACAGGACTATACTGAGCCAATCAGATGATCTCGCACAGGACTTGAGGCCCAAGGAAATGATACAAAAACAGGAGGAAAGCCAAAAGAATATTCATCCTGGCAGCAAGCTGCCCCAACCATTTTGCTGGGATGATCACTGCTCTGGATCCCGTGGAGCTCGCTAGAAATCTTGTTTCCTCTTTCTAAGACAGGTTCTATTCATTTATTCAGCAAACTCCCTCATAGCCTTTCAATATGTTTCTCTGCTTAAGGCAGTGGAGTTAGAGTCTGTTGCTTACAACCAAAGAATTCAAACTTATACACACTACTTATTAATATTCTGGGGATAATTAGCATATCCAAATGTGAAATTTTAAGATATATATGTCATTATATAAAATTTATAAAATTCAGATTAAAAAAAAAAGTAATCTGGACATTCATGAGAGCCACACGTAGTGACCTCCCCCCATCAGCTCACGGTAAACACATGGACCCCAGAGCCCCAATCCCCGACCCCACCTCACCGTGGCTGTATGCTGCTCATCTAATGTCTGGCTCTTTTGCAGCTCCCGGTAAAGGTCACCCCTTGGAGCATATTCTAGAATCAGGTACACGCAGCACGCATCATGGAAGTAGTTGTACAGGCGGAGGATATTGGGGTGTCTGGAGGAGATGGAGGAAGGGTCAGACTCTTCCCTGAGGCCCAAATCATGATGCTGTGACTGGTCATACAAAAAGCAAAGTGCATTGGGACCAGAAACAGCCTGATCTGGCAGTGCCTGAGGGGAGAACAGGAAACAGGCATTTGGTGTGTGACACAAGGAGTTTTACATGGTCTAATTGTAACAAACTGAGAAAAATTTTTAAGGTGGAAATAAAGGGCCTATTTGGGAGTTGTATTGGGGAAAATGCTGGGTTTAGATGTCACAGATGGATGAGGCAACAGGAGAACAAGAGTAGAGCACCAGTGCGGGACTCTCATGCAGAGACTGTCCTTACTGTAGATGCGACTGTATTTCAATTTCTCTGCGCAGTTGATGTTCCAATCCTTCCTTCTCTATCTGAGACTTGAAGAGGACTTTCAGGGCCACAATGAAATGGCTTTCCTTGAGCCGAGCCAGGTACACATTCCCAAATTTTCCCTTGCCCAGAGTACGACCGATTTCAAAGTCATCAATTGTGAGTTGCTGCCTTACAGGGGAAGAAGAAAAAAGCCTCAGTTTGGGAGTGAGGTGGAGGAGAGAGTCAGGGACCTCAAACGCTCGCCTTCCTCTTCCACTTTCCCCTCCCTCTTCCCCTTTCTCTTCTCAAGGGCTCGGCCAGGGTGTCTGGTCAGCAGCTCTTAGTCCCATGAGCCAACACTTCACAAGCACAACTTGCTCTTCACCTCTCCATCCCACTTCCGTTTCTCTTCCAGATACAACGCCAAAAGCACTCACGTCGTGGGCACGCTGGGCAGCGTTTGGTCCTCTGCAGCTACTGGAAAAAAAAAAAAAGAGCTTTCAACATTTTCTTCTGTGTCTCTCCCATCCCCCACAAATGGCGCCAGGCCTTTTTTCTCAACCCTCTTTCTCTGGTCCTGATTTTTGTCCCTCTCACCAATGGGCTGGGCATTATGGGACTTCACCATAGCTTGTGAGTGACTCATGAGAAGAGATTGACGAAAGGTCGCCTTCCTGCGCCCTGTGGAACTGGGTGTCCAGGTTCGGGTAATCCTAAAGAGCGGTGGCAGGAGGTAACACTCAGGATGAGGTTCTTCCAGTCTCAACCTGCTTCCGCGAGGGCCTCGGCCACGGTCTGGGGGCTCCTGAGTCACTCACCAGGACAGGACACGCTGAGTCGGAGGAAATCCCGAGGGCCGCTCGCGGGGCCTTTCGTATTACGCTCCCCGGCCCCATTGGCTGAGGCGGTAGTTACTGAGAGATTCCCATTGGTTTTAATTTCTGAGGTTTAGGCAGCGTGTCCAATAGGAGAGACAGAAATGAGAGCTTCCGCTCTGGAGATGAGGGCGGAACCAAGGGCGTTGGGCCAATGAGACAGCAGCGCGTAACCGGAAGGAGGCGTGGCTTGCGGCCAATGCGGGTCTCTCACTGGAGGCTGGAAGGGAAGTCGCGGAAAGGTTCGCAGCGGCTGTGGTGGAAGTGGGGCCGAGCAAACGAGTACGTACACACACGAACGAGTGCGTGCGCGCACTCGGGAACTAAGTGGCAGGACGCGCGTATGCATGAATATAAACCAGCCATAGGAAGCTTATGGGGCTCCTTCTGTAGTGGGAAAGCTGCAAAACTGTGTGCGCCCCCAAATGTCCCCTGCTAGGACGGCGTTTCTAGTTCAGGCTACTCCACAGGGTCCTCTATCACGCACATACAGGAGGGCTTCCCCGAAATTTGTGCCCCTATATCCTATATCTTGTGCTCGTGCTGTCCGCCCCAACACACCTATTTATTTGTTTGGCATACACAGAAGTTTCTAAAACATTTGAAATTGAATTCCTTTAGAGAGGCAACAAGATAAATTGTTGGGGAAATAGAATGAAAAAAGAAAAAAATCTCCCAACCCAGAAACCTCTCCACAAAGATAGTAGACAAATAAAACAGTTTACTATTGACATTCAACCAGAATATGATGCGCATCACAAATACCCGCTAACAGATTGCAAAGATAAAAATAAACCTCACCCTTTCGTAGACCCAAGCAGACACAACCTACTACATAGGTTTTCAAAATACGAATTAATGCTCAAGTATGATAGCATCATTCATTCGTTATATAGCTCACCCCAAATTTCACCTGGTAATTGGGGAGGCTATTTGCTATTACTTTGGTTTTCTATAAGAGAAAACAAACTTCTTATTTCTTTACACAAAAAGGTAGTTCTGCAGTTTGGAGCAAGATGTCCATTGAAGTTAGGCTCTTATTCTCCCATAGAAATTAGGCATGCTATTTCATTTGATGTCTTCATTTCAAAGAGATAACTCCTAGGTCTTTGAGAAAGACATTCCTCGTTTGGGAGAGTGCTGAGATATCTGAGGAAAAGCAAGAAAGCTAGTGTGGCTAGGGCTGTGTCTGCAGAGATTAGAATGGTTGGAGAAATTGGAGAGATAAATGGAGACAAATTGTATAGAGTCTTGTTGTCCATTGTAAGGAAGCTGTAATATGTAATGTGTTCCAAACCTGTGGTTTGTTTAACAAGGTAAGACATGCAGACTTGGAAGTGATTGTCATCAAGGAAGAAGTTTATGCTCAGATCTCTAGCAAACAGTATTCAGGGAACACAACCCAGAGCCATGTATGGTAAGTACCAGGGTGGGTCAGGGGGCAGAAGCAGAGAAGAAAGAATAACACAGCACCTTTACTGTGTTTAATACAGAAAAGAGAAGGCAGGCCAGATAAACAGCTTAGGACTGACTGGTTTGAAAATATTGTAGGGCTTTGGGGCTTCAGAGGTGTTGCTTGCCTGGTACATGGCCTTGGAGTTTTAGGGAAGAAGAATATTGTTTCCTGAAGTTTAAGAGTCAGACAGAGGTGGTTAATTTTCAGATGAAGGGCAGATGAAGACCCGCCTTGGGTATTGGGAGCTGTTTGCTTGGTGGCTGCCATTTGGGTAAACAAGGGATTGTTTGCTCAGCAGGGTGTTTGCAATTACTTTGCTGCTTTTGTAGCGACTAAGAAGCACCTGTTGCTCCAGAGAGCAAGCTGATTATTAAGGAGGAGGATGGGAGCCTTGAGAGAGCAACAGGTTCCCTGTGCAGGTGCAAGCAGTTGTCAGTTTCCCATGCAATCATGATGTATAAATAGAGTGTACTGAATAAACTCGAGGCTGCAGTATTGACTGTGAGCCCTCCTGAATCTTTCTCTTGTCTGTCTTTTCTTCAGTCCTCACTCCCCCTCTCGGGGACTGTCGACTTTCGCCGGCGGGTTCCGGCACCTGGGCAAGTTGTTTGCTGTCTCTAAGAAGTGACAAGCCCTGGGAGGGACAGTCTCTCTCTACTCAGGGAGGCCTCAAATGCCAGAGCAAGAATACAGAAAAAAATATATATAGTTAGTACTGTGAAATAGGTAGCCATTGATGTAATCTGCTTTTTGTGTTAAAGGGTCAATCTGGTGTTGTGTGGAAATTAGAGTATAGGAGGGACAAGAGAGGAGGAAAGATCTGTTAGGAAGTTCTCACTGTTTTCCAGATGTGTGAGGAAGGTTGCTTAAACCAATGTAGAGACAGGGGAGGTGGTTTATCACAAAGTACAAATAACAGTTGATCAAGGGATGGATGAGTAATCAAATTAGTACAAAAATATGGATATGTGTCTATGGTCATGCTGTTGTATGGCGTTTCGAGACCCCCACGAAGGACAGAGACCTCCAGATAAGGTGTTAACAGCAAGCGCTTTATTCACGGATTCGAACCCGGGCCCCAACCAAGGGCGAGAGCCCTAAGACCCCCTTTCCCCTGAGTTTTATACCCTCTCGGGGGTGGTTACGTGACCTTTTCCCTGATTGGTGGGACTCAGGCGCCTAATTGCGGTTACCGTTAACGCCCGGGGCTGGGCCAGGTGTCTCTTTTCCGTTAACGCAGGGGCTGGGCCAAGTGTTAGCTGCAGGCTTAAATGGAAAATTCCTATAGGGGGATTATTTTAAAGGGCTAGGAACAAGGTTTAAAACAGCCTTTTACAATGCTACCCTGAATAAGCCTGATCTTGTCTGACCTCAGAAGCGAAGCAGGGTTGCGTCTGGTTAGTACTTGGATGGAGACCACCTAGGAAGACCAGGTGCTGTAGGCATAAAAACTCAAAAGAAAAATTAGGGATTGTAAGATGACAAGGTCCTTGCAATCTGTGAGGTCAACCAAAGGTTGCCTTGCCTGAAAAATTTTTTAAAATATATGGATATGGATGTAATAGCTTTTCTAGGATGTTTTGATTGTTTATTTAAATCTAGCCATACCTCATACTGCCTCCTTCAATGTTAGGCATATTCCCAATGACATTGTAGTGTACCTATTACAGAAATACTTATTATATGTAGATGCTCAGGCAAATATGGCTGTTTTCATGTAACAGAGCTTAGGCCAAGGTCCAGGAGGGTGGACTGTGCAGGAAAGTGTTAACTGAACAGGCCCCATGTTCTCAAATGCTACACATTCCAAAGAAAAAACTTGCACTTGACCAGCCCCAGGAAGACCACTTCTGATTCCGTGGAATATATTGCCTGGGAGGAGTGATTTTTATGCCTGAGTCTGTATCTGTTTGACCAGGTAATTTATGCTAACATGTGACTTGTGGTGAATGGTTTTTTGTATGCCTGAGGGCCTGGGCACACTGGGCCTTCTGTGGATATTGGAGACAGTGTCCATGGTCAGCCACGTAGGTATTGTATGCCTCAATAAAAAAAATCCATGGACATGGAAACTTGGGTGAGCTTTCCCTCACTGGTGATATTTGAACATGTTGTCACACAGCTTTGCTGAAAGAATGAGTTCCTATGTGAGTACCCTGCGGGGAGATATCTGGAAGCTTGTGCTTGGTTTCTCATGGACTTTGCCCTACATGGCTTTTCCCTTTGGTGAGCTTGATCTGTGTCCTTGTAATAAACTGTAACCTCCTCTCCTCTCCTTTCCCTCCCCTCCCCTCTTCTTTCCTGTCTTGTGAATCCTTCCAGCAAATCATCCAGCCTAAAGATGGTCTAAGTGAGCAAAAACCATGAAGGGTTCTTTTGAAAAAGAAACATGATCAAGATGGGTGTTCTAATAAAAGCTTCCTTGAGGAAATGCTATTTGAGGTAAGATGTGAGAGATAAGCACTCACTTGCTGGCCAAAGTATACCTATGGCAAGTGGGAAAAAGAAGGGAAACAGGAAGTGAAGAGAGCTAAGTGTTGTGTAATAAAGTAGTAAATTAGGCATGTCCCACACCAGGTAAGGCCTCATGGATGGGCCAAAGAAAGTCACAAAACACTTTAAGGGTGTATGTGCTTGGGAGGTGAGGGAGTAAAGTGCATCATCTAATCTGAATTGTATCTCTGGCTTCAGTGTGGAGAATGGACTGAAGAGAAAATATAGATAAAAGGAGACCCAGCTAGTAAGGTAAGATAGTAGAGGTGATGGTATGGTCTAGAAAGGAAATGGTGGATTAGACAGAAGAGGACAGACTTAAAAGGCATTTATGAAATAAAATTGGCAACTCTTGTTGACTGTACCTGGGAGTTGAGGAAATGGAGGTAACCATGCTGAATCAGAGATTTCTATCTGCAGTCACTAAACACTGCCATGTAGCACTGAGGAAACACTAAATGGGTCAGAACCAGGGAGAAGTGGGAACCGTTTTATGAATTCAAGTCTTTGGAGACTAGTATTTTTTTGAAACACACAAGTGGGAGTGGCAAGAGATGATCAAGAATTCAGTTCTAAAATTCCAAAAGTCAGGACCAAAGAAATAAATTCCAATGTGTTAAAAAAGAAAGTAACTGAAGCTAAGAATGCAGATAGGCCCTGGGAGAGACCACAGAGAGAAAGGGGTCTGGGAAAAGTTTTTAGAAATTTCAAACCTCAGTGGTTGGCTAGAGGTGGATGAGTCAGCAAGGAGAAATAAAAGAGAAGGGAGATAAAATCAAGAGGGTGATGTTACAGAAGCAAAGTAAAGGAGTATATTTCAAGAATGGAGTGATCAATGGGATCAAGTTCAGTCTTGAACACAAAAAAGGGCTTAAAATGGATAACCCTGGGAGTCACTACCAACATGGCCAGGGTAGAGGTGGAGGTGGCATTGTAACCGGGAGGCTTACAAGTTAGGGGGGCTCAGAAAGAGGACTAAGAGACAATGGTGAAGTGGAAATATTGTTTGGAGGGGAACACGACCCCAAGGGGCTCCTCACTTAAAGGCAGAAAGGAAGCCCCAAAGTGACAGTTGGAGAAGCTGAGATGTAGGAAAGATCATAGTGGTGATGTCTGACACTCAAGCCGGTATACAAGGACAAGTCAGAAAGGGTGATGGACTAAAGAACATGCAAATGAAAAGTAGGCTCATAGGTGGCTGAGATGACAGGTAAGGCAAACATTAGGTGGAGACTCTAGCTGGGGGAAAATGGTGATAACTGCTTAAGTGGGACTGCAAGGTTCAAGGAGACAGTGAGAAGGGAGCACTTAGAATGTGAGGACTGAAAGCAGGGGCATGGAATGGAACGAAGAAGAGCTAGAGTAGTGAGCAGAAATGTTGAAAGATGACACAGCCACCAATACCTTAAGGGATAAAGAAAGTAACGGAAGATGTGTGTGAAAGAGAGGATAATCAAGAAAACAGATGTAGGCAGGTTGTGGAAACAGCGCATAGGAAGGCATTTCTTCCTTCAAACCTCAAAAAGTTGGAGAAATGATATACGGAGTATCTGATGTTGCCACTTAGTTTTGGTCCTTGTAAGTGTGGGGCTTTGACAATGACACGTGGAACAAACTTTCTAAAATACCAACCCCACAGGAAGTAACAGATCTAACATGATGGTTCTGGAATACCTGCTTTCCACTTGCTCACTGGGACAGCCCTCCTTGGCATTGCCTCTTCCTCTGTCCATGGCTTATTCACATCTGGTTGGGTGTATTAACATGCCATTGTTTGGAATGACCTGAAAATAAATGGCTGGTTTGCTTTGCTAAATTCTTGGTATTTATCATCGCATTAATGCTTTCAGGTTTATTGTTTTAAAATGTAGTTTTATTATATGAGGCCATTGAAGATACTTGCAGTTCCCCTAAGAGGGCCCACCATGCTCCACAGAAGCACCAGGGAGGGGTCAAGAGGCAGAAGGAGGGTGGGTGGGCAGGGACCACACTGTCACTTCCATAGGGAGTGGGCAAGGTAAGGAGGCTAAGCAGGTTTAGGATTAGCTAGTTTGAATAATTTCAATAGGTTCCCGAGTGTATGAACTGCTCCAATGGCCTGGTACCTGGTACTGGGGTCATTAGTGAAGGGTCTTGATGTGTGAGAACTTGTTAAAGGCAGCAGGTGAAGGGTGTGGTCTCTGGATTGGTTGGTTTGCATTTGAAAGGCACCCTGACAGGAGACCCCTTTGCTACCTCTAAGAATTAGCCCTGGGAGGACAGGTGTCTTCCACAACATAAACCTCAGAATAAAAACATATGTTTAATAGATAGCCACAAAAAAATGGAAGCAGAGTGGAGAGAAATTTTTGTCATCCAGCAGAGAACAAGGCCAGAAAGCATAACCAGGTAACCTGACAAGAGGCCCCATGTTCGTCACTGACCATTTCTAATTGAGCTGATTCCATTGTGAGATGTGTAGCACACCTATGAGCAAACATTACAAAACTTCAACCTTCACAACTCAAGGATGACACCACCAAGCATTCTAGAGGTACCTCAGCTTCCCACAACCAAGACTGGGAAGATGGTCTGTAGGCTGGAGCAAGAATCCAAAGAGAACTGCACACACTCCTAGACACCATGTGCCCTCAAGTCTCCAGCATTGTGTCCCTGCAGCTGATCCTCCTAGTAAAACTCACACTTGGACCACAAATGTGACTGAGCTGAAATCACACACTCCTCAGTCTCAAGCACTGAATGATGCACCTTCTCTTTCGCAGTTTGTGGAAGCCAGAGGCTAAAAGTATTAATGGCAGGAGCAGAGATGAAAATTGACATACATGCTATAGAAATAGAGCAGTGATCTGGCCTTTACATCTTTATAGATGAAGTAAAACAATGGGAATATTTGCAAGTTAGACCATTGTAAGTTATACATATGTAGTATGTACATGTTTATACGGTACATATATAGGGGCCTAAGTGGTGCATATACACACACATACATGTGTATCAGTATGAGGAAGAGGCAAAGTCCTTTTTCGTCAGATTGCCTCTCTACTTTGTCATCACTATATTAAATCTGGGCTAGATCAAAAATTGTTCTGTGACTTAGTGATCTTTTTGGTTACAGTGGTAATATTTAAAGATAAGCTTTCACTTTACCTGAGTCATGACTCTTAGTACCTCAGTGTGCCTGTTTTCCATGTAAACCATGTGGCTTATGCTGAACACCTGCTATTGTTCTGAAGGTCTGGCATTTGGCATGCACTAGAAAGACTGCCCTCTAAAACCCCTGGGCACTGAGTATCTGATGAACTTCCCTAATAGACATTTCAATTCATTGTCATAACTCAACAGAGTTTAAATTAGTCATGTCCTCTGTGACTTTTCTGAGACAGGACTATTGAAAATTGTCCCTGGTCCTCTGGACTTGTCCTTGTGCCTTTTCTCTTAGCTGGGTTTGCTTTGATTCCTTTTGCTGTAAATCATAGCAGTCTTCCCAACATATCCTCAAACCTGGGGTATCTTTAGGACTTCTGACACAATTATTCTTTGACTTCTAAAATCTTACAGATCTGGCCATTAAAGCATATGTAGATTCTCTGTAAGATCAACATGTTATATACTGTGCTGACTATACATACGGCTTTGTGTAAGCACTCTGTGGGGAACCCTACGTTAGAATAAAAACATACTAGTGTGTGTGGCTATTCACTAAAACACATACTGAGTGTCTATCAAGGGGAAAAAGTAAAATGAACAAAATGAGACAGTGGCTGGATGCAGGATGGTGAGAGAAAAATGACTGTGAGGTGTCTGGCTTGGACAACAAATACAATGAGATTCACCAAGATGTTTTACAGGCACACCAAAACACACCAAAAACTAAATGCATGCATTAGTCTTTCTCTACCTACCTCCCCCCACCCCCTGACCTTAGACCCAGATGTTGCCTGTATTTTCTGTACAGATTATGCAGCTATTAAAGAGTGACTTTGGTTAATCTCACTCAACCTTTAGGGATGGCCAACATATACTGTGAAATGAGAAAATTAATTTGCAGATAATGAGCATGGTTAGATCGATTTTAAGAAAAGGAACAGTGAGTTTTGTACAAAGCATTTGGCAGTTGAGGCAGAATTATAAAAACATTCAATATGACAGTGTATGAATAGGAAATACTTAGAACAATTATATTAAGAACGTGGGAAGAAACCTAAATGCCCGTAAACATACAATTGGATAAAGAACTTATGGTTCATATAGACAATGGAATATTACTCAGCCATAAAGAAATGAAATTCTACCATTTACAATGACATGGATGAACCTAGAAGTTATTAGGCTGAGTGAAATAAGTTGGAGAAAAATAAATACCATATGATTTCACCTATATATGCTAATCTAAGGATCAAAAGGAACAAACTAAATAAAAACAGATTCACAGATAGAGAGGACAATCTGATACTGCTAGAGGGGAGGGGTTTTGGGGAGCTAGGAAAAAGGGGTGAAGGGTTCAAGGGGTACAAAATAGTAGCTGACAGATGACCACAAGGATATGGAGTAGAGCACAGAAAATCCAGTCAGTAGTATTGTAATGGCTGTGTGTAAAGCCAGATGGGTGATCAAGTAATGACGGGGATCATTTCATAAACTATATAAATGTCTAACTAAAGTACTATATACCTCTAATAATGAAAAAAAAAAGGGAAATGTAAAGGAACCTAATGGAATTAAGATTTCTACACATCAAAATGCTAAGTTGCTGATAAAGTTAGACTGTAATAAGTTATGTGTTTATACAATACAGAACCTAAAGTAACCACTAAAAGAAATTAGACACAAACTCAAATAACATTATAAGTAAGTCAAATGGAATTCTAGATAATGTTGAAGAAACCTATAAGGCCAGAAAAAAAAAAAAGAGGTACAAGATACAGGAAAACACAAAAAAAGTCAAGTCATAAACTGGTACACTTAAGCCCTAACATATCAGTAATTAAAATTTAAATAATCTAAATCTACCAATTAAAAGTGGCAGGATGGATAAAAAAGCATGACCTGACTATGTATTATTATAAGAAGCTTAGTCAAATGTAATGATATACATACGGTTGAAAATAAAATTAGAGAAGATAGAAAGTATGCATATAATAAAAGTATGCAAAACTATATATCAGATAAGGTATGCTTCAAAGGCAAGAAAATGAACAAAAGTAAAGAGATATATGATAAAAGGGTCAATACACCAAGATGACATAGCAATCTTACATCATGTACACGCACCAAACAACAGCTTTGAAATACATGAAATAAAACCTAACAGAGATTAAAAGACAAACACTTCCACAACTACTGCAGGACTTCAACACCCCTCTTTCAACTATGGATAGAAACACTAAACAAAAGATAACTCAGCAAGGATGTAGAAAATGTGAATAATATCACAAACAGGATCATGAGAACATTTACAGAAAGAAACCCCACCCAACGACAGAACACACATTTTTTACTAGTAGCCATACAGAACATTCAAGATGAACCATATCCTGGGTCATAAAGCAAACTTCAACAAATTTAAACAGGCCAAATATGAAGAAACAACCAGAAGTCAAAAACACAAAACAAAAAACCAGCACAAAACACTCCCAACATTAGGAAATAAAACATACTTCTAAATAATTCACAGATTAGAAGTCTCTAAAGGAATAAGAAATATTTGTAACGGAATGTTGTAACTGAAACACATCCAAATAAAGCTAGAACAGTGCTGTGAAGGAATTTTATAGTATGTTTGACCCTTGAACAATGCAGGTTTGAACAGCGTTGTTCTACTCATGTGCAGAAATCTGCCTTGCTCAAGGGCCAATTGTATTTTTGATTCGCAGCTGGGAATCTGTGTATAGAGAAAGCTACTAGTTATATGTGGATTTCAAACGTGTGTGGGTCAGTGCCCTAAACCCTATGTTATTCAAGGAACAACTGTACTTCTATCTAATTTATCCAATGTGAAATAGGTACTCTCAATAGTTCCACATTTACTCAGATCAGTAGCTTTAATACCATTCAAGAAATTAGAAAAACACTTCCTCAATATAATCAAATGGAATGCTTTAATATGGTATATAAAAAGAATTATACTCCACCATTCAATGGGTTTATTCTAAGAATGCAAGGCTGGTTCAACATTCAAAATTCAATTAATGCAATACCATCATATCAAACAGGCTAGAGAAAAAATCAGATGATCGTATCAATTAATGGAAATAAAGCATTTGACAAAATCTAATACTTATTCATAACAAAAATACCCTCAGCAAATTAGGAATAGAGGGCAATTTTATAAGCTTGATAAAAAAAATTCTATGAAAATAAACTTTTAACTATCGTTGTACTAAATGATGAAAAACTGAACATTTCTACCCTAGTTATCAGGAACCAGTAAAGGATGTCCTTTCTTATTACTCTTATTCAACATCATAGGAAGTCTTAGCTAGTGTAATATGACTAGAAAAGGAAGTAACAGGTACACAAGTTGAGAAGGAAAAAATAAAACTATTTGCAGCTGACACTTCTAGGCAGAAAATCTCAAGGATTCTATCCAAAGATATGGCTAATAAGAAGTGAGTTCTGCAAGGCTGGGGATACCAAAAAAAATCCCCAAAACTATTATATTCCTGTGTACTACCAAAGATCATGTGGAAAATTAAAGTTTAAAAGACAATCTCATTTACTATCACTCAAAAGAAACAAAAAAAAACCCTAGATACAAATCCCCCCCAAAATTTCAGTACATTAAAAATTATGAAATGTTAATGAAATAAAACAAGAATTACTTAAATAAATTTAATCATTGTGTACTTGTCCATTATGCCAATTCTTGATCTACAGATTTCCATCAAATGAGCAAGAATTTTTTTGTAACAGACATCTTAAAATTTTCATGAAAAGTCAAAAGAACTAGGAAAGCTAAGTCAATTTTAAATAAAAAAAGAACTCCTTTACTCAATTTTAAGATTTACAGTATAGGTACAGTAATTAAACAATAAATTCGGTAAAGTGTTAGGTTTTAAAACCCCATAAAGTTTTTTAAAAATCAAAGCCTTAAGTTTTAACTGCTGCAATAAAACACCATTTCTTATGTGCATCCTTATCTCCTTAACTACATGCCCTCAAGACTCTCCAACCTTCCTGACAGTGGACAGCAATGAATGTATACAAAACACATAAAGGGTTAAGGCCCTCTGGCCCTGAAACAACATTCTCCTTCCCCAAGAAAACTAAGTAATCCATGAGAAAGTGCTGTACGTTTAATGAAACCTCACTGTAATTTCTCTTCTAAGTCTCCTCCAAGAAAAATTCCTGAGATAAAACTGCAGTGTAACCTAAGGAGAAAGACATAAGTGCAGGATATCCTTGGTGCCCAGGAAGACTAGTCTCTGTCTCATGGATACATTCTCAGATGCAGAATAAGGCTATAGGTGGGGGCCGATTTCTAAAGCATCTTCACATGACAAGTGATCTGCAACAAGTGGTTTTCTCACAGTGAAGATACTTGTGGGGTTTCTCTTTGGTATGCACAATCAGATGATCTGATAGATGTTTTCTCTGGCAAAAGATTTCCCTCAGTGCTTACTTTCAAAAAGTCTTTCCCCAACAGGAGTTCTCGAAGAGTGACTGCAGTCTGTCCACTGGTGAAGGGTCTTGCCACTTCTGTTACACTGACAGGGTTTCTTCCAGAATGCATCTTTTGGTGCTGACTCAGGGATGAGCTGCGACTAAAGGCCTTTCCACACTCACTGCACTTATATGGCTTCTCCCCAGTGTGGATAATGGCATGTCTAATGAGGTTCGTGCTCCAGCAGAAGGCTTTCCCGCACTCCATGCATTCGTAGGGCTTCTCTCCACTGTGAATCCGCTGGTGCCTCGTGAGGCCTGACCTGCGGTTGAAGGCCTTCCCACACTCACTGCACTCGTACGGCTTCTCCCCTGTGTGGATGCTGAAGTGTCGAATGAGGTCTTTCCTGGTGCTGAAGGCTTTCCCACATTCTTTGCACTCAAAAGGTTTTTCTCCAGTGTGGGCCCTCTTATGCAAGATGAAAGTGGAGCAGTGGGTGAAAGCCCTTCCACACTCAGTGCACACAAAAGGCTTCTCCCCGGTGTGGATCCGCTGGTGCCTCTTGAGGTAGGACCTGTGGTTGAAGGCCTTCCCGCATTCGAGGCACTCAAAGGGCTTCTCCCCAGTGTGGATGACATAGTGGTGAATGAGGGCTGCACTCTCACAGAAGGCCTTCCCGCACTCACTGCACTCATAGGGCTTCTCCCCAGTGTGAGTCTGCTGGTGCCACATGAGGTATGACCTGTGTTTGAAGACCTTGCCACACTCGAAGCACTCATAAGGGTTCTCACCACTGTGGATGATGTGATGTCGAAGAAATCCTGGCCTATGTCGAAAAACTTGCCCACATTCTTTGCACACAAAGGATTTTTCTCCAGTGTGTCTCCTCTTATGCAGGACAAAATTGGAGCGGTGGGTGAAAGCCTTTCCACACTCATTGCACTTATAAGGCTTCTCTCCACTGTGAATCCGTTGGTGTTGTGTGAGGTATGACTTGCGGTTGAAGGCCTTCCCACACTCCATGCACTCGTAGGGCCTCTCTCCAGTGTGGATCATGTGGTGCTGCAGGAGGTGTGTGCTCTTAATAAATGTTTTCCCACACTCTGTGCATTCATAGGGCTTCACTCCAGAGTGAATCTTTTCATGCCCAGCAAGAAGATGTTTCTTGTTAAAAACTTTCCCACATTCATTGCATTTAAAGATATTTTCCTCTTCCTGAGTCATGGGATCTTTACTTAATCTGCATGAGTCATGGTCAAAGACAGCATCTCCTGGAAGGACTGGCTCCTGTACAATCTTTGAACACACACCAGCAGCTGTCCTTGAGCTGCCACCTTCTCGGCTCCCAGGAAACTCCTCCTTCTGGGGGTCTATTCCTGGTCTCCTGTGTCCTTTCTGCAGTTCTGATGGACCAGCCTGCTTCTTGGTTTGGTCCACCTGAGAGTCCCCTGGAACTTTTTGTGTCGGCAGTTCCTGGAGTAAGGCTCCCTCAGACAGTTCTGGCTCACAAGTGGTAGGTTCTGTGGTCTTGAGTTTTTCTTTGTTACCTGACAGAAACCCAGTATAGAAAAAGGCCTATTATTAATCTCAACACATAAGAAACAAAATGAGCATTTTAGTGTAAAATATGAAAATGAAAAATAGTGCCTCTGTGTCTATGTTTTGCTACCTCTGAATCCCAGGATTGTAATTTTTTTCTGTCCTGGTCCCTGGACTGTTGACACCTTAAATGGGAGACTCAGGGCAGTGGCTGGATGAGAACACAGCAGATCTAGACTGGAGATACTCCCATAATTCCAGACTGGAAATGGTTGGACAGAATAACATGACAATGTTGAGTTTCCTCTGAGCAAGGACATCCTACTTGCTATAGGAGCACTAGGAAAGGGGATCTGATGTAGTCTTAATGGAAGACAGGAAGTGTTTAAGGCAAAATTAACTCACCCCAAAAAGAACTATGATCTTGTCACAAAGGAAGTAACTTCTAAATTCTAGATATATCCAGAGCGAGAGGAGTGTCTGTTATTCATGGTGGGCCCCTAGAAACATACTGATAGCTTATGACAAGACAGGTCACTATGGGCCTCTAGATAGTTTATGCTAAGGAAATGGCTCAGGATAAGGTTTGGCCACACCAGAAAGACCGTGTAATTAATAAGTTGGGGCTTTGAGCCATGTATCAGCTGGGCCTCTGGAAAGGGAAGTAGGGCTGGAAATTGAGTCTCCCTGGCAAAGAATCAATTGTGTCTATATAAGGATGTCTCAATAAAAATGTGGATACCCAGTGAGGAATACTCAGTGTACTTTGAAGCCAGGAAGTAACAAGTTGCTAGGGTTATGGAAGTTTCATGTTTGGAACACTTCAAGCCCCACATTCCAATTCTCTAACTTATATCCTTTATCTGTAATAAATATGATAGTGAGTATAATAGGTTTCAGGGAGTTTTCTGAATCTTTCTAGCAAATCACTGAACCTGAGGGTGGTTTTGGGAGATCCCTGAACTTATAGCTGGTGTCAGAAGACCTGGGCAGACTTGGCAGTCTTGAGTTCTGTGCCCTTAACCTTGAGTTTGGCTAACTCTGTGTAAGAAAAGATCAGGGGAGTTTTCCAATAGGAGGTGCCCACAATGTGAACCCTACTGGCACAATAATAGCTGCCACCAAGAGAAAGTGAGAGGGGCACTGTAGCTGTAGAAGACAATGTACAAAGATACTACACAACATGAGAGGACGGTGCTGATCAGAGTCCGGAGACATGTGGGGAAAGGGGAGCTGATTCTTGAGGTTCAGACTTTGGAGATAGTGAGGACTCTCAAGACAGAGCTCATAAAGCAGGAGGTGAGTGTGACTACACTGAAAATATTGAGTCTGGTATGCCTGAGGAACAGTTCAGTGAAGACTAGCAAAATACACATGATCTAGATGGAGAAAATGATAACACTTTACTTGAAGACATTATCAAGAAGTTTATCAGTGAAGAATTTAATAATATAAAACCAACTATTCTACCCAGATGAATATGTGACTTCAATACAATTCCCTGTAAATTGCCCAAGTTATCATGGAACTTGATGGTCTGACTGTGGATTTGCATGAAAGACCAGAGACGTGAGAATAAGGAGAAGGATATCTACCTTATCAGACACTATTAGAGGATTATAGATTTGAAGACATCATGGTACTGGCACAGAGAGAAGACAGGAAAGATGATGGAGCACTCAGAATATATGCTCACACACGCTCTGAGAGGTGGCAGAAGAAGCAGAGGATGGTGAGAGAATATATATGTTATCAAAGCTGAAAAAATTGGTGACACCCTGGGAATACCAAACTGCATTTCTATCACACTGTTCTCAAACCCTACTTCAGACCAAAGAGCTAAATGTCAAATGTCAAGTTTTAAAACTTTTAGAATGAAATAAATAAGAATATATTTTTGCTGTTGGGAGGTAAACGAGATTTTAATGCTAAACAGAAAAATCATTAATCAAATAATGAGCTCAGAGGGCCCATGGGACCAAGAGCTCCACAGCTTCCAAACCACCGGACAGGCCACAACAAGAAGTTTCCCTGGGGATCCATGGCCAGTGGTCTCTTCCAGGCCCCAAGCCTGTGAGGCCTCCCACTTGCCCACCCTTGGCTCCTACCTAGACCGGTGCTTTGGGAGAGGTCTCTATTCACCATCCACAACTCCTGCCCATGCTCCAGTTGGTAGATCAGCTCAGGTCTGGGGACAGGACACCCTGTTCATGGAGAAAGAAAACAAGGATTTTTGTGAAAAGAAAGAACACCAATCTAGTCTGGGACTTCAGGATGAGGACAAGACCTCAAATGAAGCTGCTCTCAAATGCACAAACAAAAACTGACAGGTGACCTGGAAAGCAAGGGCCCAAACCCTGATGTTGGCATTATGAACTATAGGCAGTAATGCTGGCTGTGTAGATGGCACCTGTTCCCTTTGATTCCATCACATGGAATTCCAAGGGTTCAGCTGTCACCCTGAGACCCAGGGAGGTGTTTTCCAGAAGGTGATCCAAATGATCCAAGTAAGTGGATATCAACCACCTGTGCATCAGAACTGACTGAAACTATCCCTGTGGGTAAGGTCTGGGTATAAGATTTAAAAACCTCTCCCGATGATTCTGGCACTGAAGAAGGGTTGAAAACCCCTCCCTGGTCTCCACCAACTTTCAAGTGCCATTCCTTAATGACTTGCCATTTGAGGTAGGAGGGTAACCTACGGCCACATCGTGGGGAGAAAGCTTCACTGCAGGACAGTTTCATACAGGGATCTACAGCTCTGCTTGTTCCTGCAGTGTCCTGGGACTTCTCTGAGGGAACCTGCTGAAGAACACAGACCAAGGACAGGAAGCAAAGATGAAGACATAGAGCTGGCAGCCACCCCCACCAGGGCCAGCCCCACTTCTGAGCTTCTTGTTAGGGAAGACAATAAATACCCTGCAAGGTGAAGGCTAAGCTGCTCCGTCGCATGGAGCCAAGAACAGATGTAGGAGAAAATGACACAGGGTGTCTGCAGAGAAGTCAGGGCAGCACCAGCACCCACGGGAGGCTCCTCTGGGAGGTCCTGATCCATCGGTCGTCACCAAGCAAATGCTCCCTCACATCTGCTACGTGCCCAACACAGGGCTTGGCGGTGGGCAGTGCAAAGATAAATGAGACCTTCCCTCAGTGCCGCTGGAAGTCACTCTCCCTGTGACCTCAGGGCCTTTGTACATATCAACCCTTCTATCCTAAAGATTCTCATCTCTCCTACCTTGCTTCTCTTTGCTAACTCACTCTTTTGGGTGTCAGCTCAAATGTCACTTCCTGAGAAGACTTCGCTGATTGGTGGTTCCTAGGTCCATGCACTTCAAAACATTTATATGATGAAATCATATTCCAAGGACCATGCCATGCAATTTAAATGCATTAGGTTGTTTAAATTTGAAATAAATGTATGTAATAAGATCAGACAAGGTATGTATCTTCACTGATCTACATCTTTCCAGACCCTAGGCAGAGTCTGAGAGACTGTGCCTTAGGCCCTTCCTTACTTTAGAGTTGTGGTGACCTGAGTCTGGGAGGGCTGAGGCTCACTGGTTGGCACCTTAGCTGTAAAAGATTAATCTCATCAGTCTTTTTTCCATGGTCAACACACCCAGCCTCTCGACTGGTGACCCCAGGGGCAAGTAACACAACTGGATAACCAGCCTTTGCACTAGGCTAAGGTGCCCCACAGACTGTGCTGGGACACAACTGTGACCAACTGAGCCAACAATACTGAAGCCAGTGGTGGCTGCTCCGCTGAGTGACCCTCCCTCCTTATCCTGCAGGACTGATCCCACTGGCCTAACCTTTTGAGAGGGCATCCTAGAGAAGAGTCCAGACACCAGTCCCAGGAGGGTACGGGGATCCACTGGTAATAGAACATGGGTCACCCTCCTTACAGTCACCATGCCAAAAAAGAGGCTTACCCTGCTTCATGGGAAAATCTTGTCATTGTCACTTGCCTTACTACTGTTGCAGTGTCCCCTGACCCAGTAGGGTCTAAAGGATCCCATCCTCGAGATTGGTGGTTCAATGTATGAGAAAACATAGTAAGAAGCATCCAGTTCCTGCCCCCACCCAGGACACCTGAAGAGGTTTCCCAATTCACCTGTGACTGCACACCCAGGGGCCAATGTGCCTATTAGAATTCTTCTAAGAGTCTCTTCCCTGAAACTAAATGGTCACACAATTGGATGCCAGTGTAGCCACCACCACTCCCCTAGATATTAGCCACCTAAATGTCCTCTGAGGTTGTCTGTGGCTTCCTAGACACAGAGGCCATCATTCACAGCAGAGGACACTCAAGACTGCCAGGAGCTTATCAGGTAAACACCCAGACAAAAGAAGAAAAGTGGTAAGAAACAGAGAAGTGTCCCACGATCAAAAAAAGGTGGGGGGGAGTTTAGAAGAAAGGACTAATTATGCTGCAGACCGGAGCCATCCCAGGAAGAGGCTGTTGCCTTTGGGACCCAGGCCCTTCCTCCTGCTGCCCCTTTCCTCTTAACAGGAGACAGACTAATAACCAGAGCTAGGCTAAAGGCCCAAGAAGAAAAAAAAAGGAAGAGGGTTTCAAACCTTATGTACCAAGCAAATGCCAGGTTTAGCAAACACAAACTATTTCATTTAAAAACAGTAACAAAAGACAAAACCCTGGATACAGGGGAAAAAAAATAAAAAGGTAACAAAATAATATACAATACAATATACAACTAAATATTGTCTAAAACTGATAATTAAAAATTCAAAATTTACAAACTAAAAACGTATACAATTATATAAAACAAATTGTGTATAACAAAATTCATACACTAAAAAATCACATACTACAAAAGCAAAAATGAGGCACTGATTGGCTTTTGTGCCTCTACAACACAGGGTTGTTTTTTTTTTTTTTTAACGCCTACAGCACCTGGTATTCCTAGGTGGTCTCCCATCCAAGTACCAACCAGGCCCAACCCTGCTTAGCTTCTCAGATCAGATGAGATCGGGCACACTCAAGGTGGCATGGCTGTAGACTACAACACAGGTTTTAATTTAACTTTAGAATTTGCTAAAATGCACCAATTGACAAACTTCATGAACTTGATCAATACTGGGGCTGAAATCATAGCTACAGATGGAGGTCCCACTAAATTTAAACAATGAACTCCCCCAAGTTTAAAAAGTAACTAAATATAAAACAAGAAAACAAAGGTGTACCTCACCTTCAGCCTTGCCTAAATCTCCCAGTCATACATAGTACTCACCACTCCAAAGTGTCCCATTATTGAGCAGATGCTCTGATACGTCATTAAAATAAAATTTTGGCATTTACAAATTAACTATGGCACCCCATAGACCACAGTTCAATGTAATCTGAAAAAGGGCCTTCGGGAAGTGAAACTTATGTAAAACCTAATAAAGAATGGATTACCCTCACTGCATCTTCATTTGACACCCCACCTGCATCTAGAAAAAATAAAATACATCCCGCAGTGTGTCAACCGTCGTACTTGGGCCCACCCTTCGGTGTCCCTGCTATAACCAAAATGTGTCCCCCCGAATTTCGTATGATAAGGCCTAACTTGCAACGTGACTGTATTCAGAGATGGGCGCTTTAAGAAGGTAATTAAGGTTAAATGAGGTCATAGATGGGACCCCATCTAAGTTGATAGGACTGAAGTCCTTATAAGAAGTGGGAGAGAGGGCTCCTCCCAGGCACAGAGGAAGGGCCCTGTGAGAACACAGAGAGAAGGTGGTTCAGGGACTGCTGGCCTCCAGAGCTGCGCAAAAAAAAAAAACCCAGCTGTGGCAGCCCCAGCTGCAAACCACATTCCTGATACCTGGCATCAGTAAGATTACTGACATGACCTAATCAATAACCAGTAACTACTTTGCTCTTACATACCTGGCTAACACCTTCCTTTCAGCGCTTAGTTCAACATCCCGTCCACCAGCCTGCCTCCCTGTCTGCAGGGAGGCAGTACCGTGTCTCCAGGCTGCCCCTGGGGAGCTTCCAGCTCTGTTGTCACACACAAGATTTTGACCACACCCACATTTCTCCAGGAGGTATGACGTGACACTGATGCCAACCTTGTTGACACATTCACTATGAGATGCAAGTCCAATATCTTTTAGTCCTTTTGGGTTCTAGTTTTAGATGATGATAATACTTTAAGTATTACTTTAAATCTGGGAGCGACACATTCTTCATTTATAAATTATACTTAATCTCATTGATGCCGATACAAATGAGCCCATCTTAAACAGGAATCCCCAATAAAGGCCCTAAAACCTGTGGAAAATACTGTCAAAGTCACTCCAAACCAGTGCCCTCAGAGACTCCTTCACTGCAGAAGCGTCTTCCTGCCCACTGGAGTCTCTGAGTCACCTATGATTGCCCTAAGTTATCCAAGGTCTTCTAATGAAGAAACTGTCCCCCTTGGCCTGGTGCTACACCACTGGAACCACAATGACTGACTATACCTTGGGCTCTCACAGACCCCAAGCCTGTGACTCTCCATGCTCAGCTGCCAATCATGCTCTGGATCATGGAAACAGCACATTTCAAGCTTGGCACAGCTGCAGAGGCCTCAGGACAGGAGGAACCCAACATGGCCCTCTGGTATATTCCACCCGCCTGATGCCAAGCGCTGGAGGTCACCATCCCCCAGACTCCTTGGTAGCTGGGGAGCACCTGGGGATTAACTCAGTGGACAGCAACGGGCATTTGTGGACTGTGAGGCACGGCCCACCATCATGTGATGGAACTCAGTGGATGCTGCCGCTTTCTGTCCCTTAGAATGTCCCACAAGAAAAATGAGACCTAAGAAACAACACCTAGCCAGACTTCAGGGGATCATGTTAACACTAGATGCTCTGATTGACAAATGGCCCCATCTTCCTATTCATTATAAATGGGTAGGCCATCACCTAAAAATCATTGTCTTCAGTGTAAAAAACTCTAGGAATCTTGTCTCGGTTACATCCAAAATAAGTCAAAAACGTGTCTTCAACCAAACATGGCACAAGTTGAGGAGGATATCAACTGGGGTGGGATCAGGAGACAAGAAAGAAGAGATAAAGGCGTGGCTGCCTCAGGGTGCTTCTTAGTGCCAGGCGACCCCGGGTCCCTGAGCTCTCTCTAACAGGTTTTTCAGCCTTACATGGTCATTCAGGTCTGGGAAACTTTGTCAGGGGGGTGGAGGGGAATCTGTCCTGTGCATTATAAGGATGTTTAGGGGCATTCCAGATCTCCACCCCTGGACGTCAGTGGCTTCCACACCCACTTGTAACAACTAAAAATACCTGCAGACATTGCCAAGTTTCTCCTAGAGAGCAATAGCATCTCTGGATGAGAAGCACTGATCTAGAAAGTTATAAGTAGAATGATGAGGAAGTGAGTGGGGTGGAAGAGACCCTCCATGATGACTGGTGGTCAAGACACAGCAGAGTGATTATCTTTACACAGAACCACACCTAAGTGCCAGGGTTTCTTGTCCTTGGTCCTCTTGACACCATGGGCTGCACAATCCTTTGTTGAGGAGCTTGTCTTGTCCTGCTTGTTAGATGAAGCAACATCTCCAGACAATACCAACTAGATGCCAGCACCACCCCAACACCATGTGTGACAATCAAAAGTGGCCACACGCATGGCCAAATGTCTCCTGGAGGACAAACTGCCAACTGTTGAGACTTATTGCTCTAACTTCTCTCTCTGTATACTAAGAGGGGCTTGGCCCTAGACTTCAGAAACAGAGAGGGTCAAGAGGGCATGTGAAACAAAGAGGCCATGTGGTTCAGAACACCTGGGGCCACCAGGACGAAGGCCTCCCAGGGGCCTGCCTCATACTCACTGGGAGAGCGTCCCATTACGCACGGCCTGACGACTGGCCTGGAGGGGACATGTGAACCTACCAGGCTCATTCAGACAGAGACCAGTTTGTGTTGGACACTGGGGTGACAGGTCTAGAGAATAATGGGCTCAGATGGCCATTCCTGCCCTCAGGGACGCCCCAGAAAGCTCAGCAGCAAAGAAAGAAAAACAACAAAAACATTCAAAGAAGGAGAGACAGGGAGTCTGGGGACCACAGACAGCAGGGACTCAGGTGCCCAGTCCTATCGCAAACTTCCTCAAGAGAAAAAGCCATTCTGAATAGTGACCTGAGTAGACACAGAGAGCGAAGCCGGGAGAGACCTGGAAGCCAGGCATAATTGTGTGGTTTCCAGTTCTTGGGTCAGTCAGTCCCTCAAGAGCACCTCCCTCTGCCCTCCCTCCCACCCCCTGAACACCTTGTTTTTGCAATCCCATTTCTTTCCACTTTCTAGGAGCCAAAGTGAGACAGTTTCTTGCCCAAGAGAGACAAGGAGACCAGGGAGGAAGAGGTGAATCTAGAAAATGACTGAAGCTATGGGGATGAGGGAGAGAGGGCTCCTGAGGCCTTTTTGACCAGCCAGATCTGGAGCCAGAGGGTGGTTCTGGCAAGCAAGGTAGGTCCCTGCTGTGGAGGAGCAGGGAGGACTTACCCAGAGACAACAAGAGCCTACAATTTTCCAGCATCACTTCCTGGTACAGTGTCCTCTGGGACAGGTCCAGCTGTCCCCACTCTTCCTGGGTGAAAGTCACAGCCACATCATTGAAGGTCACGGATACCTGGAATGTAAAAAAGAGGTGGCAGCATTAGCTTTGAGGCTGCTGGATGAGTTCAGAGCTCACTTTGCATCATGGTAAAGGTGTGGACATCAATGACCTAATCATGCAACACCTCCTGAGGGATGAGCTCTGTGCTGGGCTCAAGGGGAAAGTGGATGATCCTCTGGATCTAATACAATAGTGTGGAAAAGAAACTGTCTATGCAGAAGCCATTGGAAAGTCACACAAGAGTGGAAATGATGTGTGGATTATGAAATGTAGATAGTGAGAGGACCCCAGGTCACAGAAATGACAAGACATGATGATACCAATACTGTTACCATCGCTGAGCCTCACTGATCCTGCAACTTCCTGCCCCATGCTGAGGGCTTCCTACCATATCTTAAAGTGACTAAAAGTCCCCACTTGTTAAATCAATCTATGGTTTGCATCCAAACTCTTGAAACCCAACACTTGCCAGCTGTGTTACCTTAAAGACATTACTTTGTCTCTCAGAGCCTCAGTTTCTGGATCAATACCATAATAATTCCCACTTCACCAGTAACAGCTGTGAGATTTGGACAGAAATTATCCAATGCTTGCTGTGCTTTGGGATTTTTATTAAGTCTTCTATAACCTCTGAAGTAAACATCTAATCACCTTCATGCCACAGTCAGTGGCCCGAGGATAAAAGTTCCACCAATTTACCCAGTCTCAAATCTTACAAGCCAGAGGCAAGATTTTAACGTGGATCACTCCAGTACAAGAGTGTAACAGAGTAACTCGACACTCTTCCACTATCAAAGTGAATACATAGTAAAGAGGCTGTAAAGCATTTACACAAATTTTGGCTGTTAAATCAGTTTCTATCACCCTTAAAAACATGCAAACATGAAGACAGGAGCAGCTGACTCCCACCACTGACTTCACAGGAGAGACACCTGAAAGGGTGGCACCTACCTGGGTAATGGCAGGGCCTGGATCAGCTCCCCAATCTCCCTGGGTCTCTCAGACTTCCAGGATACTCCACAATGAATCTTCTGTCTTTTTTCCCTTCCTGAATCCTGACAGCACTTACCTCTGAGGCCAGGATACTTAAGAACCAAGGACAACAAATGGCTAAAGGAAAAACCTTTGGCCAGTGTCTGCCCTGGCTGAGAATTGGTGAAAAACCCTGCAAAGGCCTACACCCTCCCGAGACTTGTCTCAGCAGCTGGGGGAACCATGGCAACCGCACAGGCCTTGTTGTGCCCCTTAAACACCCAACAAACCTCGCTTTTGTCAATGCACTTCTCTCTGCCCAGAAATCCCTGCCTCTCCTCTAACCCTAATGCTCAAGGTCACCTCGGGGAAGTAGGGCAGGTGGGGCAGGGCAGACCCCTGCAGGATGTGGTGGGGTTGGGATTTATTCTAAGAATGATGGGAGCCCCTGGAGAAGTCGTCATCCTCTCTTTCAACAATTTAATGAGAATCTGTCTGAAGCCCAACATCGTTTAGGACTGGGGACAACTAAGTGGCAACCCAGTTCCACCTGTCAAAGCAAATGACACTTCCCAAGACAAAACCAAAGGCTGTTAGCTCGCAGCCCCGTCAGGGGCCGTCCCCTCCGCGAAGAAACACAGCCATTCCGACATCACCGCCCACTCACCGCTGCCTGATGGGTCGGCGACGCCGCCATTGCGGGACTCTCTGGGTCGAGCGAGGCTGGAAGAAGAACCCCGGCTGGCCGTCGCACTCCGAGCTGAGATGTCCTCCGTGGAAAGGACGCACAACACCCAGGGCGCCACCCTTGGCGACGGCGGGGCTGAAGGGCGGGCTAACAGGTTCCTGGGAGGCCGCGGCCCGGCAGGCCACCACGGGACACACCCGTTATGAGGAGTCACGGCCGGGAGGCAATTCCTATCAGCTTCCACTGCTCAGAACGGATGGCTGATGAAAGACCTGAAAAAGGCTGGCCAGGTATTTCGTAGTCAGAACTATTAGCGACCGTACAGTAGAAGCAAATGGCGTCCGCGTTGCAAAACCCGGAAGTCCCGCCTACGTGCGTGGAACGCCGGAAACGTCCCTCTCCCGGGCTATCATTGGCCAGCGTCCTGCTCAATGTACAGCCTTCTGGGTAATGTAGTCCCGGCTTTCTCCCCATCCAATGACGCAAGGAGCGCCTTAACCAGGAAGTCATGATACGCCTAAAAGACCCTCGAGCCGTGGGACGTAGGCAGCTTGAGACTCGGGAGGCGCAGTTGAGAGTTTGCCAAGTTGAGAGAAAATGTAAAGGCTCGGGGTGGGGCCTTCGGCTCTCCTGTCGGCTTCTCGTTTCCCCCATTCTCGTTACCTCCTTCCGGGATCCGCTTCTTGGACAAAAAATAACCTTAAAAACCCTCTTGCGGAGGACGCCGGAAGTCTCGCCTCCATACTTTGCGCATTCACCCACCGCACTGTCCAGGGCCTTCTTTGGCCCAGTTCCTAGATTGTCCGATGCATGAACTTGAGTCACGCAGTGGCTCAGATCATTTGAAGAATGGGTTTGCCATTCTTCGAGGTGGGGAGGCCGGAAGGAAAACTTAGGACTCCCGTTTCCAGCATTGTCAATTTGAGATGTCAAACCATGGTGTCACGTAGGCATATCAACCTATGACTGAACTTTGGGAGAGAGTTGGAGCCTGGATATAAAAATTTGGGAGTTATCTTACACTGTAATTTCAAGTCACGATACTGGGTGAGATCATTAAGGGAATTGAATGTAGACTGGGGAATAGAATAGACAGAGCATGACCCCTGGACCAACCTGACTTCATTAAGTGGTTGATGACAAGAAGCCAGCTAACTCATGTTAGGGGTTCTAATGTTCACCCAGCGGCGTATTAAACAGTCTTAGAAGTCACCATTGGTGGGGTCTCCCCGCACCCTCCATAACTGGAGCCCAGAGGATAAAATGCATCTCTCGTGATTTGAGGATGCAGAGGGATTAAGAAATGGAATCAGGGAGTGCAGAAAATGCCTAGAAGATTTAATTTTTTTAAGGTGAAAGAGAAGTATGGTGACAAGACATTAATTAGGTCAAAGGATGAAGAGCTCTGCAAACTACTAGTAAAATATACATATTTCATTTAATATAAGTATATATGTATGTGCATACACACACATATAAGAATGTCTATATACCCATTTATAGCATATAAGTAGCGTAGTATATATGGGAGATATGTATTTCAGGGAATTGGCTTATGCAGTTGTGGGCCTGGCAAGTCCAAATCCACAGAGTAGAGGGCAGGTTGGAAACTCCAGCCAGAGCTTACGTTACAGTGTTGTTTGTTTGTTTGTTTTATGCTGTAGTCTTGAGGCAGAATTTCTTCCTCAGGGCACTCTTACTTTTCAACTAATTAGCTAAAGCCTACCTACATTATCAAACTAAAATCTTTTGCTTAAAGTCAACCGATTGTAGGTGTTAAGTATGTTTACAAAATACCTTCAAAGCAACGCCCAGGGTTAGTTTTGATCCCAGTAACTGTGTATTATGGCCTAATCAAGTTTACACATAAAACTAGCCAACGTGTTCCATCCCTTGTCAACTTGGCACCCATACACGTCTAAACCATACTTCTCCAAATAAACATTATAAAAAAAATCTACTTTTGTCTAACTGGGTCAAACCTGGTACTGATCCATTGTTATGATAAATCATATTTCCTATGATGGGCTACATATGATAATGGATCCATTTGGACCTATTGGTGTAATGTTAAATTATCTGATACTGGAATTTTGTAGATATACTTGTAGCTAATAAAGAAATTTGATTAGGACTTTATACCTTTGAGAAAAGAAAAACAGATATTAGCATGCATATTAACTAGGAACATTAATCAGAACAACAGATTTTTCACAGATTAGGGGTTATTTTTCATCTCATAGCCTGCATAACTCTTTTCTAAGCATTTGCTTTTGCAAGGCTTGATGACTCCAACTACATCTTTTTTTGCAGCTGCAGGGAAACAGGAAGTGTTTTCTGCTTCTTATCTTGCGGACTCCTTTTTCACAAGTTTTCAGGCCTATAGCTTTTAAGAACAATGTGGAAACCCTTTGTGTACTAGTATGAAAATAGCTCTAGGATATAGTGTTAAGTAAAAGTACTTAAAGTCCAAGACTAAATATGTTATACCTTTTGGCTAATAAAATGGGGAAATTCTAAAGTGCATTTATCTTTTCTTAAAGAAAAGTCACTCAGTTTGGCTACTCGTGAATCATGAAATAAGCTTGTCACAACATTTTGCTTTTGTGCCATATGCATTCATTTCCTATTCACATTTTTTTTAATTAAAAAAATCAATTACATTGCTTAAAAAATACACATGATTTTTCAAGAGTGTGAGCTAGGCTTTCATTATCTTACTGAATGTCTATAGTATGTCTTCTTTGTTTTATAATTTGGGGATACAGAAGTAAACAAAACAATCTAGCACCCTTGCCCTCATGAGCAACATTTAGAGGGGGAAACAGAAAATAAATAACAGTTATAATAAACAAGTAAAGTACATATCAGAAGTTAATCAGTGCTATGACAAAAAAAATGAGGAGCAAGAGGAGAATTAAGGTGGATATGGGCACCAGAATTGAGGGGCATTTGTTTGCAATTTTTATGAGGCTGATCATGAGAGAGCTTATGGAGAAGGTAACATACAACCAAAGTCAGTAAGGAGTGAGGGGGCTAGGTAGAGAAGGGAGGAGAGGAGGAATGTCTTGGCATAGGCTTCAAAGCAAGTGTGTTTCCAGTCAGTGCATGAAACAGGAAGCTAATGTGGAATCAAGCAAAAAGCAGTAAGAGGCTGTAAGGACTTTGGCTTTGACTCTGAGAGGATGGGACCATTGCAATCAGGGTTTTGTATAGAGGAAGACATACTCCAAACTTGTGTGTTACTCTTTTACTGCTGAGAAACAGTTATCATAAATGTAATGGCTTCAAACAACATACACATATTAGTTCACACTTTCAGTAGGTCAGGATTCTAGTCATAGCTTAACTGAGTTGTCTGCTTCAAGGTCATACAAAACTGTGCTCATATTGGCAGGACTGAAGTTCCAACAGACTCAGTTGAGGAGTAATACACTTTAAAACTTATTTAGGTAATTGCTAGAATTTATTTTCTTGTGGTTGTAGGACCGAAGGCTTCAGTTTCTTGCTGTCTGTTGGTGAAGATCACCCTTAGCTCCTAGAAACCATCTTCACTGTCTTATGTGGGCCAACATTACTGCTTGCTTCACTAAGTCAGTGAGGAATTCAGAGAATCCAGCAGGATGGGTCTTACCAACTATGTAACATAATCATGTACACTTAATCATGTATATACCATCACCTTTAGCATATTCCATAAATCTAGAAGAAGGGTACAAGTCTGGTCCACAATCAAGGAGAGAAGCCAACACTGGTCATCCCAGAGACTGTCTACCTCGCATTATAAGATGGTCTCTCAGGTTATTGTAAGAACAGACTCTATTGGGGTTAGGAAGCTATTTTAGAATTTCAGAAGAAAGATTTCGTGGCTCATATCATAATGAGTTGAAGAAAATGTTTTTCTTTTTTCTCTCTATATGTACATATATACATTTATAAAATATATATACATATAGAATATATTATATATAAATATTTAAATATATATTCTATATATACTTTTATTTGTAAATAATTTCAAAATAATTACAGAAATGTTTAAGAATAGAACAAAAAATTGCATACTCTTTACACATATTTATCAATTAACATTTTGTCAGGTTTGCTTTATCATTCTCATTCTTTTCTGACTGGTGGCTTAATGATGTTTGAGTCTCCTGGAATTAGTTTCAGTTCAGAACCAGTGTCCAGTAGTTCCTAAAAGTTCTGATTTTATTCTTTTTTTACTGTGTACAGTTATCCTGGTAAAAGATCCCTTTGGGGAAGGCTGGGAGAGAGAGTAACAGTATAATTTTCTGTAGTGTACCGGGCCCCTCCTTAAGAAGACCTGACCTCCCTTTCATTGAGGAAATTCTGAATCTGTAACCTAGATCAAGTCTGGTGTGGCCAACATGGAATAAACCAAAACAGGTATGCTTTCAAAGGCTGTTTATTAGCCGGCAGCTGTCCTTTCCAGGAGCAGCCCCGAACAAAGATTAAGTCCAGTTTTTATACATTTGATTATTCCTCATGTTAGTCAAGCAAGGAGAGTTTACACAAGTTATAATGGGCAATTCTGGAACAAAGTAAGTTAAAAAACCAGAAATTAGTCCTTCACAAAGTTAACAGGAGTTAGTCATTACAAAGGTAAATGTAGCTGGGGAATTTGCTGGTTTCCTTGCAGATGGTCTTGTTATCTGTATCCTGGAATGTTGTGCTCTTAGTATATGAGCTCATTGTCACAATTTTCATGACAGACAGGATGCGGTTAAGGGTCCCAGGAACCAGGCATTCTTGTCCTAGTTAAAAATTGCTAAGGTAAAGACTTCCTTGGTCTAGTTTCAGGGCTTTCGATTAACTTTTACTCTTATCACATTCCAGCAGGCTGTCACACTGGGAATTGATTGAGGGGTGGTGACTCTGTTTTTATGCTTTGCATTGGATTTTGCTCACTGAACCTAGAACTTTTCTGTTATGCAAATCAAGTAAGGCTTCCTATCTATTTCACTTCCAGGAACACCACAAGTAACTAGCCAATGCCATAGGTCTGCACACCTTAGACTATTCTGATTGCTGCTTGATTCTGTTGTCTATCAAGGTAACCATACCCACCATGTCTTCTGTGCTGGTGTGGCAGCTTGCTTCTGCATTTAGGTTTTCCAAGTCCCACTGTAACCTTTGGCCTACAGAGAAGAGGGATCACAAACTCTTCAAGGATACTTGGACTTCCCTCACAAATGAATGCCTCAAAGTATTAGCGAAAGGTACAGTCTTATAGAATCACCTAGTATGGGTGAGTAGGTCTTAAATGACAAATCCACTCTAACACTCAGCTCTCCTTAAGTCTTTGAATCCCTTCTTCTATATTAAACCATGGGATTTGGTCATTTCCAATTCACACACGGTGAGCCATCTCTTGGTCTGTGGTTCAGCCAGTCAACCAACTAAACAACCAACCAACCAACAAACCAACTAACCACCCAACTAGACAGAGCCCTTTCTTACTCTGTGAGCTGCAAACATTAGATGCAGAATCTGTGAGTTGTGACCTCATATTAATAGATACAGCCTAATCCAGCTTTATTCCTTCCACCAGTATTCCACATCCTAGTATCTATTCCCACATGTTTCCCAAAATACTCAAGTAGTTCTTTTGGAGTTTAATGCACCTCCTCATGGGTCACACTCTGTACCTCACCATTAGGGGCCTGCTGGGACTTGAGTCTAAGCCAAAAAGCAGTGAGGGGTAGTGTGTGGGGGAGGTGGTTCTGAGGAGAATCAACATTGTCTGTACAGCAACTGCCTCAGGGAATGGGAATGTCAGTCACCTTTTCCTCAGGCAATGCAGTGTTAATTCCCTCAGAGGTAGAAAAGCGGATACCATTGGGAGTGGGGAGGGTGCTTCCACTGTGAAAGGAGAGAATTTCGCCACTGGCAAAAATGACTCATCAGAACGTAGAGTCTGAATGTCCCCATTTCCATCAAGGTCTTCCTACACATCTCCATTCCAACTCAGTCATCTCATTCTTCCCCAATCAATGCCCTCTCTTTAACAGTAGATACCCTGTGAGGCCGAGTTCGATTGTATTGTAATTCAGTCAATCACAGGATTAGTCTTTGTATTTGATTTTCAGCAATTTCAGCCTTCTGTTTACAGGAGATGAGGGTCTCTTTCTGGGTACACAGAGAAGCACTTAGGTCATTTCTGGGGTAGTGAGCTGGAAATTCAAATCTCTGAGCTCATCCTTTTATTTCACTCCTTTGTTTAACAACAACCAATCAATCAATTGTATTCTCTAATTTTCCAAAAACGTTTGAAATTATTATATACAAAATCAATTATCTCCTTGCTTCTAAGGGGTTGATTAGATTCAGTTGATTAGATCCTATGAAGATATTTTGTCTATTTCTGTAAACATTTTATACTATAGACTATCAATGTCCTCTTGACTACTGGAAATAGAGCCATTAGCATCTTTCAATCTTATATCAGATTGAAGAGCCAGTTCCAGAACCAAGAACCAATTCAGAAAACTCCTCCTTTATAATGCAAAATTGTGTAGAGCCAACATCTGAGGAGACTCAATAAATAAAGTCATCCCTCAGTACCCTAGGGGTTGGTTCCAGGAACCCCTGCTGACACCAAAATTTGTGGATGCTCAAGTTCTTGACATAAAATGGTGTAGTATTATTTGCATATAACCTATGCACATACTTCTGTATCCTTCAAACCTTTAGATTACTTAAAATACACAGTGCAATATAAATGTTGTGTAAATAGCTTTCATATTGTTTAGGTAATAATGACAAGCATATATATATGTCTATATACGTATATAATTTTTACTCTGAAATTTGATTTTACTTCACTATCTGGTGAAATTCAATAAATATATGAAAAATATATGAATGAATGTTTATCTATTTTCCTTATTTTTCTATTCTTTTGCATCTTATTCTTAATTAATTTAAGATTTTTATATAGTCCCAATACTGTGTACTATTATTTACACAGGTGATATATAATACTGTAGAAAAATCAGAAAATTAAACCAGAGTTCAAAATTAAAGTGTGTGTGTGTGTGGGGGGGTGGGTGTAAGTACTTATAATATCACTCTCCAGAACTGATAAGTTTGAGTTGCAAATAAAAACAAAATAAAGACAAGGACTTTTTGGAATAAATAAGCCAGTCATGATGAAGCAGCTTGTCATTAGAATATTTTTTTTTAAATACTAGTCTTTTGAAAATTGTTAGACATCATGTAAAGTCAAATTTCTAAAATCTGCATCTTGTCCTGGGTCAGATCCATATCTATTAAAATTGTTTCTATTTTATTGAGAATTGAAAGCTGTAATGGAGGTTTATTAATATTTATTTTAAATAGTATTTTCTTACTTTTTTATTCATACTCATGTTCACTGGTTTCTGAAATTGTAGCGTTTTCCTTTCTTCATTATTTTCCTCATATGAGAAATAGATTACTTAGTTAATTCTGAATTTGATAATAATTCCACTCTAACAATATTAGTGTTGGACATTTGATCATTTTCAGTAGCTAGCATAGTGTTTTTCTAGTTAACTTTATAACTGTTCTTTATAATTTTAATCCATTTCTGCACATATTTTTCTTCTTTGCCTGAACAGTGCAGAAGTTGGCTTTTTAGATGCTATATTTAAAAAAAACTTTTTGGTATAAATATATGTATTTTAAAATAAACACAATAATTAATTGGAGCAAATATATATAAATATTTAATTTATATGCATTAAGTCACACAAATTATATTTAACATTCAAATAGGTGTACATAAAAATGTGTATCAAAATAAGAATATTGATAAATAAAACAGCAGAAAATTGTGCCCTAGATTTCCAAAGAAATTTGTTGTGGAAAAAAGTGAGGAAAATAAATTAATATATAGAAGTGAATAATATACAATATATCACTGTTATAAGTGAATAAAGTATAAAGGTTTCTTGATAAATAAATAATTTTCTTGGTTGATTTTCTTTTTCAGAAAATGTTAAATATTTGATCAAATTTCATTTGCTAAAAGTCAAATTTATCAATAAATAAAATTTCTATTTTGTACTAAATTGCTCTTAAAACTTTAAAAAAATCACACAAACACATATGTATAATAAAACAAAAGTTTCTGTTTTATCCTGTAGCACAGGGGGTTATAGATATGAACAATTAAAAGAACCTGTCACTTTCCCAGAAGGCTGATCAATGACTTAAGAAGAAACTGCAAGAGGGAGATCCTTTTATTCATTGCATATGCACCCTCACTTGCATAACTCCTGTCAGAGCAGGGAAAGATCCTGTTTTTATTTATAGTTTTTATATTTTGTAAACATGGACTTTCTGCAATTAATTTTTAAAATAACATGTTTTATTTTTCAATTATAGTTGCCATACAATATTATATTAGTTTCAGGTGTACAGCATAAAGATTAGAGCTCTAAAAAACTCACAAATGATCACCCCAATACGTCTAGTACCCCTCTGCCCCATACATATTTATTACAATATTATTGACTATATTCATTATGCTGCACTTTACATCTTTATGAGTATTTTGTAACTACCCATTTGTACTTCTGAATCCCTTTGCCTTTTTTCACCGATCCCTCTAACCCCCCTCCCATCTGGTAACTCTCAAAATATTCTCTGTTTCTATATATTGTCATGCAATTAATTTTTGTTTTTAAAGTATTGCATCAAATATCATTTGTCTTGATCACAGAATTTTTAACATCTCCTCAAATATTGCTCCCAAGGTCAGAGCTTCATTTGCCTCACTTTAATCCTGGTACTAATTTAAAGAACTTTTTAATTTAATAAGAAAATGTCATCGCTTCAAAAGATAAGTAAATCACATGAAAAAAAAAAATTAAAAAATACACAGGTATATAGTAAACATTGAAAGAAAGACGTGTAAACAAAATTGCACTCAAAAATGCTGTTGTGATAGTTTAGGTGTAGAGGTTGGTATCAATTATTAAATTTCTATTAATAAAAAAAAAAGTCCTATTTAATCCTTCCGAGATTCTATTATTTCCTTTTAAGAAATGACGGAATTAGAAAAGGTGGAACTTTAGGATCACCACTAATGATTAAGTAAATGAGAAGAGCTGATCATATAAATAATGGGAGGGGCTGGTCAATAAAACCAGCCTTACCTCAGGCTGCTGTCTCCTGGTTGAAGGCTGAGACTTCATTACTCTGTTCCAACATGGCTCAAGACAACTCTCCAAACAGTAAGTTCCCCGCACACCTGACTGTGGTCTGAGTTCTGATGATTTAGAGAGGAAATTGGGCTAAAAACCTAGTGGGCTTATGAGATACTGTGGGAGTTCTATCAGACTTTTGAAATCACTGTACTGGGAAAAACCATTTTCTCTCCTGTGATATGAAAATAGGCTGTTTTCATGCATTTGAGAATTTTATAAAAATGCTGACATTCAAGAAATGAACAGGGCAAATTCTTGCTTCAAGAAGGAAGATGGGAGGAAAGAACAGATGGGGAAAAGGAAGAGAGAGATACATACTCAAAGAAATAAACTATGGCAGGCATCAAAAAGTTGAGACCAGAATAAAGTAGCTTCCAGATTTTCTTACCAACTCTGTGTTCTCTCATAACCTACATCTAATCAGGCTGGAAATTCTGTTGGCTTTAATTTCTCAATATTTTAGGAGTCTGACCATTTCTCAATCTATCCTCACCATTGCCAATCTGGGTTCTCATAACTGATCTGTTTTCACCCTGCCCCTTATTCAATCTATTCTCAGTGAGATAAGGAGTAACCTTAGCGATCTTGCTAAACTGTTTATCAGAGCATGTCTTTTATCTACTCAGAACTCTTCCGTGACTTTCCACAGTACTCAAAGACACATGGCACCACAATGGCTCTGAAAGATCTTGGACCTCCTCTACTTCTGCCTTGTTCCTGCTTCATACTTTCTAGCCTTCTTGTATCTTGAATAGGCCAGGCAGACTCCCATTTGCTACTCCCAGTTCCTGTAATGTTCCTCTCCCAGATGTCCTCATTACTCTCTCTATAATCACCTTCAGGTCTTGACTTTTCTCAGTGACATTTCACTTATAATTACTCCATCTGTGCATTTGTACTCTCCCTCTTTCCTTTTATTTTTATTTATTTGCCCTTGAAATATTCACTATCTGATATACTGTATATTTCACTTCTTTGCTTTTCATCTCCTGACTCTCCATGAGGTCAAGATATCCTGTCTATTTTGCTCACAGTGCCTAGAGTAGTATCTGGTTTTTAATTGATACTCTAGAAATCTTTTTTTGAGCAATTAAAAATACATGAAAGTATTCTAGTTTGTCCTACCAGGACTTGCCTGATAGTCTTGTGGGTAAATGTTTGTTGGATAAAGAAAGGTAAAAAAATTCAAGCTTTCATAGGAAAATTAGAATTTTTGGGAAATGTGAACCTGTCACTGTGAGCTTGGCAATATCCCAATACTTTAAAGACTTTTCTGATGAAATCAGTTGTAAATTTAATAAACATGACTTTTTAAAATAAATTTTGTTTTTTATGCCATGGTATCATTGCTAAATAATATTCTACCCTTACAGGCATAAGCCTTTGAAGCAGATGAATCAATGCAAATAGACATCTCCCAATTTATAGGTATCTTAAATAAACCATATTTACGAACATTTTCTTTGGAGCATCAACTGGTAGGGAAACAGTTATTTAACTGCAGTATTTGCGAACACTAATATCTTTTGCTGATTTGAGATTATATGTGACACTAAGAATATATAAAAACATTAAAACTTTAGTTAGGATTGACAAAATAAGAAAAAGGCAGTTCAGGTTACTTATAATTTTTAAATTTGTCTCACATATAAAATGTTATTAAACAATTAACACTTTCATAAAAATTTTATTGCACATCTTTATACAAATATACACAGGTATTTTCTAATCATGAAATAATTTTACAATGCCAATTAGTATAAAAAATGTATCAAATTGAAACAGGCTAGTGACTTGACTTGACATTTTTATCAAATATAATTTAATGAATGTGATTTCTTGATACTGTATAATAAAATGTCAATTTTTGTAAAATGTGCAGAATTGATTTTAAATCAATACATGAGGCTACAAAATTGTGCATGAATGAAAGATTCATTTCAAATGCATTTTAATACAATATAAAATGAAAAAGTTCACCGAAATGGTTTCAGACTCCATATGGCAACTAACATTTAAGAAAGTTGAAGAAGAGAAAGAGAAATCTTATATAATTTTGCTTATATGTTGTATATATATATACACACTTACATACATATGCATATGTGTGTGTGTGTGTGTGTGTGTGTGTAAAATGAACAAACAAAACAGGAATAGAACCACAGATAGAGAATAAACTGATAGTTGCCAAAGGAGAAGGGGGAGGAGGGAAGGGTGAAAAGAAAAATAAAGGTTGAAGAAACTTGCTGTTTTAGTGGATTTCCAAAGGAGAGAAACAATAATAATCCGAAAGGCTTTTAAAACAGCTCTTTCCAACTACATCTGTCTGAGGCTGGATTTGCTTCATATTCTTCAACCAGAAAAACATATCACAACAGACCACATCCAGAAGCAGATATAAAAATCTAGACCTCTTCTCTTAAGCTAGACATCAAATAGATGTTATTTTACTTTTTAATAAGGCAAAACCAAAATTCATTTTAAGAGTGTAAATGGGTCTTGGGGCCAAAACAATTGAGAATTAGTGAGTTAGGGATATTTTCTAGAAAAAAAAATTGTGAAACAATTTTCAAGTTTCTTTCCTTTTTGTTATCTGGTTCTCAGTCACATACAACTGAATTCATTATACTCCAAAAATTTGACATTTAAAATGTTCACTACCACCAACACTGTTGGTGAATTTCATTAGAATTAACCATATATGCACATGTGCCAAGTCTTCTAGAACATAGACACAGGAGGGGAACTGTCAAACTATACCTTGATGCCAAACTCTGTGTCCTGGAGTCTTAGATGAACTGGATTGGTCTTGATATAGCTCTGAAGGAACCCTTAGCTTATGGGGATAAAACAGGGATCCTGGGTTGAAGAGAGAGATCTGATTCTTTTATCTTTTTGCTTTCCTTCTTTATCTTCCATCTATCTCTAGCTCTTTCTCATCTCCTCCCCTCCGAGCCTCTACCTGAGAGTGTGCCAGGAAGCCCGAATAACACTCTTAATCCCATCCCCCACATCCTATAGGGTCTTGGTTACTTTAGAAATTCTTGGGTCTTCTTATATACTTAAAGGCTTGAGGTTCCATTTAAGATTTTTTACTCCGCAGGAATTTTCCTCCTAAGACTGGTTACATACAGTCAAGGAGCTGAGAAGTAAAGGTACGAGATGGGTGAGGTCCTGTAAGGATTTAACCCTAAAGCCAACCTTAGATCGCTGCCATCAGAAAAATTCTATCACAGACTATTTTGAACTTCTCTCTCCAAACCATCATTTCTCTTAATTTCTGATTAAATTTTTATTTATTGGTTTGGTGTAGGGACAGTTATTTTGCTTTGAGTGTGTGTGTGTGTGTGTGTGTGTGTGTGTGTGTGTGTGTGTTTTGTCAGAATATTTTCAATAATTCAAACTTTATGTTGGTGTAAATACTATTGTGCCAGGCACAGCTGTCCTGGGCCCTGGGTTTAGTGGGGATTTGTGTTTGGTTTAATGTTGTGCTATTGTAATCTTGAAATTATTAACACATGTTGAGCAAGAGGCCTAGAATTCCAATTAGAATATAATTTTCTTGGAATATTTGCACTGGGTCTCATAAATCATGCAGGGGTCCTAATTCTATCAACTAGGAATTTCATAGTGAACAAGACAGACAAACATGTCTTGTGGAGCTTCATACCAGAGAGGGAAAACAGACAGAAACAGGTAAACATTATTTTAGATGGAGATGGACCAGTGAAGGAAATAAGGCAGGGTGAAGCTAGATAGCATGGTGTGGAGTGTGGGCTATCTTAGACTAGTGGAACAGGCAAGGACTCTGAAAAGACAGTGCTCAAGTTGAGGTCTGAGTGACGTAAAGGAGCAAGCTAGTTCATCACTGGGGAAAGAGCATTGAAGGAAAAGAAGAACGAACACCATGCCTGGGTAGAAAGAAGCTGGTTTGCTTGGGGGAGAGAAAGAAGTTAGGCATGGTGGCTGGAATACACACTTAGTCCAGGGTGTAAAGCCAAGTAGATCAGCCTATGTGATGAGGTCAAAGATATAGACAAGGGCCTGATTGATAAGATTCAAGAGGTTCAATGGGTGATGTTAAAGTTAACTTCCCCTTTCAATGAAGTACAATAGACCAGGGGGTAGTGGACTGGTATGCAATTGCAGATTTAGGTGTTCAAGAGGAACCAACATTCAAAGATCAAGCAGAAACGCATCCTTACAGACTGAAATCCAAACAAATTCATAATTCTTTACTTTGCTGAAGGAATGTAATGAGTAGCTGTGGCTGCAGTTTTCACTAGATTTTCCTTTTGCATAAATGTGGATTTTGACTTTTCTGAGAGTGACCCGAGAAATGTTGCAAAACTGTACCAGAGATAAAAAAGAAGTAAGATTGAATTTGTTTTTTATGAGGTGCCAATCAAAGCAACTCAGTACTTCAAAGTCTCTACCTATGGGCACAGCTCTGTGCTTCCAACTGAATCTGACATCTCCAGTAACTCACTAAGTCTAATTCTGCTACAAAAGCATATGCTCTAAAAATGAACATATGGCTTTCCAGATTTGGCTACTTCAAGGAGGTGTCTCATATCTAAAATCATGTAATGTAGTGTTTATTCCCTATTTGAAAATTCTACTGAAAGTATGTAATTCCTTTTTAAATTAATTTTGTTCTCCCATAGTGTTTTAAAAAATACTTTGGGAACTGATCTTGTATGTCTGCTGTTGAGAGCAATAGACTTCAAAATAAATCAATATGCACCAGAGAATTTTAACCAGAAACACTAGAAAAGAATTAATGGTACCTGTATCACATACTCCTTATTTGTATGGGTTCAGGTCTTCATCATTTAATGACATTCTGCATGCATTTTCTTGACACATGTTGTTCCTAATCCTTATGAACAGAACACAGCAACTTTTCATGGTTTTTGTAAACAAGACCTTGACTCCCCCCCGCCCCGCCCTGTCAAGGCATTCAAATCAGCTGGAGAAGTTCAATAATCATCCTTGGGTGTTTATCATATGAGATTTCTTTCCTGGTGGGTTCTGGTGGGTTCCATTGCTCTCAACAGCAGACGCACAGGATCAGTCCCAAAAATATTTTTAAAAACACTCCACAGAGACTACAACGATGAATCATAGACGAAGCCGGACCAAATTCACGGAAGATCAGTTGAAAATCCTCATCGAAACATTCAACCAAAAACCTTACCCAGGTTATGCCACCAAACAAAAGCTTGCTTCAGAAATCGACACCGAAGAGTCTAGAATCCAGGTAAGTTACAAGGCATCTCCAAGACAAGAAGTAGAAAAAAAGGTGTGTGTGTGGGGGAAGACTATTAATTGAGCACATATTACATACCTGTGTGCTGTGTTGAGGGCTTGTGTGGAAATTTGCGATCCACACAGAATGAACTCATAACAACGTCGCTCTTAGTTTCACTTCACAAATATGGACACTGAGGATGAAAGAGCTCACAGGAGTGGGGAGGAAGTGTGTAATACACATTCCAAGAAGAGGGAATAGTTGAGCTGTCTTTTTTTTTAATGTGTTGGGATGACTGGTTAATAATATATAAATTTCAGGTGTCCAACTTTATAATACCACATCTGTACACTCCATTGTGTGCTCACCATCTAAAGTCCAGTCTCCTTCTGTCACTATGTATTTGACCCTCTTTACCCTCTTTATCCTCCCACTTCCCCTCTAGTAACCACCATATCATTGTGTCTATGAGTTTGTTGTTTATTTGTTGCTTTCTGTTTTAGATCTAGCAAAGTCATCCTTTGAACTGTTTGTTAAATGCATAATAATTGCAATACCTTTTTACTAGCTTATAAAGATTATAGCAAATTATGACAAGACCAGATTTTGAAGGGGCTAAATGCCAAGCTTTGACCTGACACTCAGTCGAATGGGACAGGTATCAGTAATAATCCTGATCTTAGGTCTGGTAAGATTGACTCCCTTTGGAGAAAGGCAGCAGTGGGGCTGAGGTGACACAAACATGTTTAATCCTCTCATTTTCTCTTCCTTACTTAGGTTTGGTTTCAGAATCGAAGAGCTAGGCACCGAGTTCAGAAAAGATCAGAACCTGAGAAGGACTCTGAAGCAAGCCAAAACCAAGATTGCTCTGAAGATAAGATTCATAGTAAATAGCCTGCTCCATTTCTGTCCCCAAGCAGAGCCCCTTGGGTATCTAAGCACCTCTTTTAAGTAGTGGAACTAACTACTACTCTGAGTGGGAAAAGAATGTACTTTCCCTCAGGATCTCCTGGTCAGGGTCTTGTCCTGGCAAACAGTTCAGCGTGGCCCCTAGGAATTCTTCCCCATATGGTCCATAGACCTTCTATGAATTTTCCCTGAATACCCTTTTTCAATGGAAGTCCAACAACACAGGCATACACTGCATTTTCTCTAGAAACCTCCTCCTGAAATAGGTCGGATTAAGGCACTCTCAAGGAGAGGCAACAGGTTCCAAATTAGATGCAGACAGTGGGACATGGGGGTTCCTTCTTTGAATATGTAAATTGATCTCTGAAATGTTCTTTGACCCACAATCTTACTCCTTTCCTAGGTAGAGGAGATAGACGGTGTCGTACCAGCTACACTTCCTTCCAGCTATACACCCTCACCACAGCATTTACGAACAACCCTTATCCTGGGATTCATTCCAGAGAGCAACTTGCTAAGGAAATTGGGGTTCCAGAGTCAAGAGTCCAAGTAGGTGATAAGGAATTTGACTGTTTTCTCTCCCAAGAATGGAATTAATGAGAAGGGAAGCCACGCCGGCCTTGAACTGTTTGTTCATCAGCATGCCAGGCACATGCCCAACACAGGGACTTTCAGAAGCCGTTTTTTCCATCTGGTATATTTTACCCCCAGGAACCCACATGGTTTGCTCTCTCACCTTCTTTTTCTGTCAGAGTCAACGTTGTATTGTTTACTCTCTGAACGGTGACTGGCACATAACACTGAATAATTTATTGAATGAATGATGGATATGAGCCAGGCACTTGACTAAAGTAAGTCTATCATATCCTTCAGCCTTTCTAATTATCCTGAGGTTTAAATTATATGTCTACTTTAGAGATTTAAATTTTAGCTCAAATCTGAAAAACAACAAACAACAAAACAGAAAAACCTCAGTAGATACTGAGAACACACTGATTGCCAGAGAGAGGATAGGGGATGGACAAGAAAAGGGGAAGAGGACTAAGAAGTAAAAACCTCCAGCTATAAAATAAGTCAGGGGAATGTAACAATGTAGCATAGGGAATAGAGTCAATAATATAATAACTATGTACAGTAACAGATGGTTACTAGACTTTTTATGGTGAGCACTTTGTAAGGTAATAAATGTTAAATTGCTGCATTGTATAACAGAAACTAATAGAATATTGTATGTCAACTATAATTTAAAATAAAAAATCTAAAATAAATAAATAAATAAATAACAAAAGAAATAGACCCCTCTCCCCTTCTCCACAAAAACAAAAAACAAACAAACAAAAAAAACCTCACACGAACATTTAGCCTAAGGATTCACTGCTGCTAAGTCAATCCTAAAATGGAAAAATAAAATATAATTCTGTCAGGGGTGTGGGGTAGGTGTCTGTATGTGATATATAAAAATACAAGTGTTTACAAAATAATATGTATAGTGTATTAATTATATACAGCTACTATGCATATTTTGTGGGCACACGGGTAGTAATTATGTCTTGTGGGACAGAAAATATCTTCCTAGACAGATATTACTCTATCCTGGCTTAAATAAGAAAAAAAAAAAGAATTTATGAGAGAAAGGAAGATGAAAAAAAGACTACTAAGCACGGGGAAAAGCTGCAATATAGGTGTGGCACTTTAGAGCTAGACCAGCACTTATAATAAGGGATCATGGGGACTTTCAGAATATGAACTGAAACCCATCACTAGAACATGAAGGTTCTAGGTGTTTTGAACTTTATCTTCAGAATTGATAGACTTTTCCAGAAGTCATGGAATATCAATAATTTTGGAATTAGGCCCAGAGTGAACCACCTCTCTCTCCCTCATTCGGAAAAAAGCAATGGTGAGGCTTCCATGCCTTCAACTGTTTTAAGAATTTTTTTGTTTGTTTTATCCGTTAGGTTTGGTTTCAAAATCGAAGATCCAGATTCAGTATTGGGAGAAAAAGAGAATCTGATGAGCTCTTGGAACAGAAACAAGAACCTGATCAAGATTTCTGAGATGAGAGAGTTCAAGTAATCAGCCTGTTCCCAATTTAGCTAAAAACAGAGACTTCTGAGTGCCTAATCCTTCCAACTTCCTCTTGGTGATGAAAGGTTCCAACTCATGTGCCTTATCAGGTTCCACAGAGTCTCAGGGATAATTCCAGTCCCTGAAGACTCTTCCCAAGTCCAGGTCCTCCCAATTCCACTGCCCACTTTTCTAGCTGGATTGTCTAGGAACCTCAATAGAATGCGAATTTTGTTCACTCCATGCCTTCCTAGTGCCTGGTACACAGTAAACTACCAATAAACTTTTGTGAGAGGTAAGAGTAAGTCAGTGAAGAAATGAATGCTCAGGTGTGTTCTGCCAGAGGCCAGCCAGTGCATGGCTTTGCCAGGAGGTAGTAGGTTTCATGTTGCACTGGAAAGGTGGGAAAGAGTTTACCTCCATATTTGTGTCTACAAAGTGGCTTTGATTTTTTTCCCCCTTGTCTTTCCTCCTTAGGTATAGAGACTACACAAAATAGCACCAATCTTACTAGGAATTGTCTTCTTTCTGTGAAGCCAGAACTGGATGGACCAAAAAATAAATTCAGTGCATTTGATGTCATCAGCCTCTCTTACTCATCTTGGGAACATACCCTTGAAAACATACCTTCAGCTGGTTTATTTCACTTAGAATAATGTCTGCAAGGTTTACTTATAGCAAGTGTCAGAATTCTATGCCTTTTGAAGCCTGAATATTCACATAACACTTGAGTTGTTATCACTTATTGTGAATAATGCTACTATAAACAGGGATATACAAATATTTGAGTCCCTGTTTTCACTTCCTTGGGGTATATACCCAGAAGTGGGATTGCTGGACCATATGACAAGAAACTTTAAGATTAAACAGGTGTTACGAAGCAAGATATTTTTAAAAAGTAAACAATGTGGCCAAAGTTTTCTCCAAGTAATGTGCTAATTTTAAATATTTAATATTTTAACATTTCATACCCAATTAATAGTTTCATTCTATAAAAATTTAAATCCATATTATGCAATAGATAAAAAAACCTGTAAAATTTATATATACAGAAACACACATGATAACATATGAGATATATTTTTAAATTGAATATTTTGGATCAGTAGTATCCAATAGAAATTTCTGTGCTGATGAAAATGTTCTATATTGTGCTATTCAATACAGTAGCCACAAACTACAACTGACTACTAAGTGTTAGAAATGTGGCTAGTGTCACTAGTATGACAGGAGCTGAATTTTTAACTTGTTTTTAATTTAGTCATGTATAGCCACATATACTAGTGGCAGAGATCTAGAAAGCATTTTGGGAACCATTTCATTCATTAGTAGTGTTTTTCCAACTTAATAAATATGCTCCTCAAACACTGGCACATGTTTATTTGATGACATCAACAGGTTTGAAAGTATAATGTAAAACTACACCTTAATCACAACAGAACAGAAACCGTAAGAATACATTTTAAGAACCAAAACTATAAGGAGAAATTTTAAGAAAGCATACATGGTCCAAATGAAGAAACCTGAAACATTGCACTAAGGCACTTAAAACATGAATGTTAGTAATGGTGGACTAGGCATCCAACCCAGAAGTTAGAAAAAAAAAATAGAGCAAAAAAAAAAAATGAATACTTAGGAGATGGAAAAGACTTGGGTGGTTTTGAGGTAAATAATTGAATCAGACATTTTCTGGCAAAGTGATTTTTTGAGCCAACACTTACAAGAAGAAATGGATGAATTGTGTGAGGACCTGAAGGAAAAAATTTTAAGACAGTAAGTTCAAGAGTCCTGAGGTAGAAAATGAAGAAAAGTCAAGGGACAGGAAGAGAGACAGTCTGCTAAGATGCTAGTGAGGAAGATGGGAGTTACAAAAGTCGAAAGTCGCTAAGTCTGTAGGCATCAGCCATGTAACAAGTATAGAAATGCAAGACCTAGAGTAGGGTGGGACCTAACTGGCTTGCTAGTTTCATTTTGAATAATCAGGAAGAGCCTCGGGTATTAGAGCTTGGATACACCCTGGGGTGGAAGACACTTTTGCTCTGTTAGGTTCTTTGGTTCTGCACTGAAAGATGAAAGATTTTTTTCTTGTGTGAGATTTTTAAGATGTCCTTTGGAAACAGGTTGGATTGATTTTTTCAAATGTTTCTAAAATTGCAATTTGTATAGGAGCTGATCAGATCAGGTTTTGGGTGAATGTGGTTAAGGAGGTCCCATAGGATGAGATGACTCCAACTAGTTGAGCTTTTCTTGACTAGTTTATGATGTGAAGTAAGCTGGGTAGGGATCTGATTAAGTTTACTTTGATAATTGTTTAGCTTTTCAGTATATGTCTTTTCAATTCCAAGCCACCTGAGAAGAAAAGACCGCAAGCATCGGGAATCAACTTGCCAAATCATTTCAGATTCAATCGGTGTGGGGTTATTCTTTCTTTTTGTTTCCTTGAAAGTCAAATATTTTTGAGTTGAGATTGGATACTCCCAGGACACCCCAAAAGCTTCCCATGGTCTCTGATCCTCAGCATTGCTGGCCTGTGGTGACTGTTCTGACCTTGCTATTTTCTAGCCTCAGCTTCCCTATTGCTTCTGCTGAGCTCATCTTTGCTTTGTGTTCTCGAATTTCAAAGGTACAGTCAAATTTCTGTTTTTTTTTTTTTATTCCCAATTTACCTCTTTGTGGTTTATTAACATCATAGGTACCCATGTAGGTTCATCTTTTTCCCTTTGATATTTGGTCTATAAATTTTGTGTGTCTTCCTGAACACATTCCTCCATCCCCTGTGGATTCCTTGCTCTCAAAAATCACACACAACTGATATCCTGGGGTCTCTCACTGGTCTGCCCCCCATTTTAGACTCCTTGTTTTCTGAAATCACCCCACTTCTTGGTTCATCACCTCATCTTGTGTGTCAGTACTTCTAGTAGTTTCCAGAGAAGCAGTGTGCGGAAGCTTTAAAATACTACTTTGTGCACTTTGCTTTACAGTTATTCTTCACTTTGGTCATTGATTTCCATTTTGACCCAAAATTACTTTAGATACTTTTGTTTTTAAATTTCTGGGGGGGTAGGAGGGATTATTATTATTATTAATTATTATTTAATAAATTTATTTATTTAAATTAGTTTCCAGTATCCAGGTTAGATATCTATATTGTTCATAAAACAATTCCCCCAATTGCTTCCTCCCTCCCCTGGCCCTCCACTTAGCCATCATATTAATGCTAACTACATTTCCTGTGCTGTGCTCCCCATTCTCTTGCCCATCTATCAACTACTAATTTGTACTTCTTTAATCCCTCACCCCATTCTCCCAGCCCCCCAACCCTCTCCCTTCTGTCTATCACCAAATTGTCTACTATATTTGTGAGTCTATTTTTGATTAGTTTGTTTTTGTTCCTTAGACTCCACTTATAAGTGAAATCATATGGTATTTATCTTTCTCTGTCTGACTTATTTCATTCAGCATAATAACCTCTAGGTCCATCCATGTCATTGCAAAGGGTAGGATTTCATTTTTTTTAATGGCTGAGTAATGTTCCATTGTATATATATGAACCATAATTTCATTATCCAACCATCTGTTGATGGCATTTAGGTTGCTTCTATATCTTGGCTATTGTAAATTATGTTGCCATGAATATTGGAGTGCATATGCTTTTATAAATTATTGTTTTGGTTTTCTTTGGATAAATACTCAGAAGTGCAATTGCTAAGTCAAAAGGTATATCCATTATTAATTTTTTGAGAAGCCTCCAGACTGTTTTCCATAGCAGCTGTACCAATTGGCTATCCCACCAACAGTGTATGAGAGTTCCCTTTTCTCTGCATCCTTGCCAACACTTGCTGTTTTTTGATTTATTGATGATAGCTATTCTGACAGGTGTGAGGTGATATCTCATTGTGGTCTTAATTTACATTTCTCTGATGATTAGCAACCTTGAACTTCTTTTCATATATCTGTTAGCCTCTTTGGATTTCCTCTTTGGAAATCTGTATTTCCTCTTTGGATAAGTATCTGTTCAGGTCTTCTGCCCATTTTTTAATTGGATTATTTGTTTTTTTGCTGTTGAGTTATATAAGTTCTTTATAAATTTTGGATATTAACCCCTTATCAGATGTATCATTAGCAAATATCTTCTCCCAGTCGGTTGTCTTTTTGTTTTGTTGATGGTTTCCTTTGTTGTACAAAAACTTTTTACTTTGATATAGTCCCATTTGTTTATTTTTTTGTTTGTTTCCCTTGCCTGAAGAGATACATCTGAAAAGAAATTCCTGTTAGTAATATCAGAGAGTTTACTGCCTATGTTTTCTAAAACTTTTATGGTTTTGGGTCTTACGTTTAAGTCTTTAATATATTTTGAGTCTATTCTTGTATACGGTGTAAGAAGATGGTCCAGCTTCTTTTTTTTACATGTATCTGTCCAGTTTTCCCAACACCATTTATTGAAAAGACTGTCTTTACTCCATTGTATATTCTTACCTTCTTTGTCATATATTAAATGAGTGTATAGGTGTGAATTTATTTCGGGGCTCTCTATTCTGTTCCATTGATTAATGTATCTGTTTTTGTGCTGGTACCATGCTCTTTTGATTACTGTAGCCTTGTGATATAGTTTGATATCAGGTAGTGTGATATCTCCAACTTTGTTCTTCTTTCTCAAGATTGCTATAGCTATTCAGGGTTTTATATGGCTCCATATAGATTTTAGGACTATTTGTTTTAGCTCTGAAAAATGCTATTGGTATTTTGATAGGGATTGCATTGAATCTATAGATTTCTTTGTGTAGTATGGCCATTCTAACAATGTTGATTCTTCCTACCCATGAACAGGTATATGCTTTCATTTATTTGTATCTTCTTCAAATTTTTTTTTTCAATGACATAATTTTTTGAAAACAAGTCTTCTACCTTGTTGGTTAATTTGATTCTCAGATATTTTATAGGTTTCGATGCAATTGTAAATGGAATTGTTTTTTTAATTTCTCTTTCTGAAAGTTCATCATTGGTGTATAAAAATGCCGCTGACTTCTGAATATTTATTTTGTAACCTGCTACTTTACTGAATTTATTGATCAGTTCTAATAGTTTTTTTGGTGGAATCTTTACAGTCCTCTCTATATAGTATCATTTCATCAGCAAATAATGAAAGTTTTACTTCTTCCTTTCCAATTCGGATGTCTTTTATTTCTCTTTCTTGTCTTATTGCTGAGGTTAAGACTTCTAATACAATGTTGAAGAGGAGTGGTGAAAGTGGGCATTCTTGTCTTGTTCCTGATCTTAAGGAAAATGCTTTTAGCCTTTCCCCATTGAGTATGATGTTAGCTGTAGGTTTGTCATATATGGCCTTTATTATGTTGAGGTATGTTCTCTCTATTCCCACTTTGCTGAAATGGATGCTAGATTTTGTCAAATGTTTTTTTCTGCATCTATTGATCTAATCATATGGTTTTTATCTTTCAGTTTGTTAATGTGGTGTATCACATTAATTGATTTGTAGATATTGAACCAACCTTGCATCCCAGGAATAAATCCAACTTGATTATAGTGTATGATATTTTTAATGTGTTTAGGTTTGCTATTATTTTATTGAGGATTTTTGCATCAATGTTAAGAAGAGATATTGGCTTACAGTTTCTTCTCTTCTCTTCTCTTCTCTTCTCTTCTCTTCTCTTCTCTTCTCTTCTCTTCTCTTCTCTTTTCTTTTCTTTTTGGTAATGTCTTTGCCTGGTTTTGGAATCAAGGTAATGGTGGCCTCATAAAAGGAGTTAGGAAGCCTTCTCTCTTTTTGAATTTATTGGAATAGTTTGAGAAGAATAGGTGATAATTCTTCTTTGAAGGTTTGGTAAAATTTGCCTATGAAGCCATCTGGTCCAAGACTTTTGTTTTTTGGGAGGTTTTTGATTACTGATTCCATTTCGTTGATGGTAACTGGTTGGTTCAGATTTTCTGTTTCTTCTTGACTCAGTCTTAGGAGTTTGTATGCTTCTAAGAATGTGTCCATTTCTTCCAGATTGTCCAATTTGCTGACGTATAATTTCTCATAGTATTTTCTTATGATCCGTTGTATTTCTGTGGAGTCCATGGTTATTTCTCCTATTCTATTTCTGATTTTATTTATTTCAATCCTATCTCTTTTTTCCTTGATGAGTCTGGCTAAGGGTCTGCCAATTTTGTTTATCCTTTTAAAGAATCAGCTCTTAGTTTCATTCATCTTTTGTATTGTTTTCTAGACTGGATTTCGTTTATTTCCACTCTGATCTTTATTATTTCCTTACTTCTATTCACTTTGGACTTTGTTTGCTGTTCTTTTTCTATTTCTTTTAACTGTAAGGTTCGATTGTTTATTTGAGCTTTTTTTTTGTTTGTTTCTTGAGGTAGTTTTGTATTGCTATGAATTTCCCTCTTAGAACTGCTTTTGCTGTGTCTCATAAATTTTGAGTCATTGTGTTTTCATTTTCATTTGTCTCTAGGTATCTTTTGATTTCTTCCTTGATCTCATTAATAACCTGTTTATTGTTTAGTAGCATGTTATTTACCCTCCATGTGTTTGGATATTTTTCCGTTTTTTTTCCCTTGTCGTTGATATCTAGTTTCATGCCATTGTGATCAGATAAGATGTTTGATATAATTTCAGTCTTCTTAAATTTACTGAGATTCGATTTGTGTTCTAACATATGTCTGTCTTTGAAAACATTCCATATGTACTTGAGAAGAATGTATATTTTGCTGCTTTGGGGTAAAATGCTCTGAAAATATCTACTAAGTCCATCCATTCTAGTATATCTTTTAGACCCATTGTTTCCTTGTTGATTTTTTGCCTGAAAGATCTGTTCTTTGGTGTGAATAGGGTGTTAAAGTCTCCTACTATGAGTGTATTACTATTGATCTCTCCTTTTATGTCAGTCAATAACTGGTTTATGTATGTGGGTGCATATATGTTTACTAGGGTTATGTCCTTTTGATTTATTGATCCTTTTTTATTATGTAATGCCTGTTGCGAAGACGGTTTGGAAGAAGAGTCAGAGTCTGGAAATGCATTTACTAACATGGATAAGGGAGAGGAGGAATGGCAAGAAAAGGCGATGCTAGCAACCCCCACCCCTGTTTCCATGGCTTTTTATTCTCTCTTACAATGTTTGCTTTGCAGTTTATTATTAGCTACTCTCAGGTTAGTATATACAAACTACAGCCGGTTCCCACATTCAACCTCAAGGCCACCACCGTGTCTTCAGCCATCTCTTCTCAAGTCTGCTTTTCCCATCCTCATCCCTAGAGCAAGAAGTCTCAGAATTGGTCAGGCATGTGTGCCCTCCCTGCAATGTGTCCTTGTGTGCAAGTCCACACCTGCTTCTGATGACCTTGTTGCTCCAAGCACCAGGCATCCAGCCAGGACTGCAGGCATCTCTTACAACATAACCCCCTTTTCTTTTTGCTGAATTTTATTCAGCATTACTGAGAACACAGCAGCCTGAGTCTTTCTTAATCTTTGGCTCCTTGCGAATCTCTTCCAGACAGGTAAAGAAAAACAAGTAAGAAATTATTATCCAAGAAGCAATAGATGAGCCCATTAACCCATGAATGTGAGAAATAGGTTGTAAGTCTTCAATACTATTGACCATACTTTTTAGTACTGCGATCCCCTGTAACTCAGGAAGCTGTTTTTGAAACGTGTCAGAATACGTGTTTGTAAGTCTGTAGTTAAGGTTAAAGCCTCACTATACCCCAAAATATGCTCTCTTACTTTATCCTATTTAAACATGCTTTCATTATATTGTACAGGAGTTATACAAAAGGAAGTAGTATTCCAATCACGTTTAAGTTGCACCCGTTTCTGTAAACGAACAATTTGATCTCCTAACAATATAACTGCTTGCTGTAAATCTGCTACTAGACTTTGCAATACAGAGTCTATTTGTCTTTGAGAAGTCTGTAATTGTTCAGCATCCCGATGCCAGGTTCTAACAAATTCGGCAGTCTGTACAGTTCGATGCAGAGCCACTCCAGCCGCAGCAGCAGCAGTAACAGCAATGATACCTATGACAGTAGCGATTAACAAGCTAAGGAATCTTTTAGCTCTTCTTTTAACATGGTCCATCAGTTGCTGCAATATCATTGTGGCAGGGGAATCCTGGCAGGGTTGAGACAATCTAACCAGCATCTACACTCCAGTTCTAGCTCTAAGAATATATAAGCTTTCATGTGACTTGTTAAAAAGAATGGAAGAGTTAATACAAGTGTAAAAAGAACAGTATTTACACAAAATATAACCTAAAGTTTTATTCCACCCTACCGTACCCTTCATAATGATGTAGGGGAGCCGAACACAGGCTCGAGCAAAGGGAGTAACATTCTGATGAAAGGTGACATGAGGAGAACTCCCAGATTGATTTACAGAACCTTCTATGCATGCATGGGAAATAAAGCAGCTCCTAACTTCCATACATGATTCTGTAGCCCTTGATGGGGTAGTTGAGATGTGGGGAAAAACCCTCTATTGTGCCAGACAACTGTGTTATTGATAGTTTTATCTGACAAAATGCTTACTGAACCATTCTCTACCTTTTGGTGTCATTGTAAACTTACTTTTTCTCCTTTTGCTCGAGCAGAGCCAGAAGGACTCCAGTCAATGGCTCTTCTATAGGAAGTATTAACTAAAACCTGAGCCTCTTCAGCTCAATACTACGTCCACTGAACCTAATGTTCAAGCATCTGAATTTTCGAAGTGGCACACCACGGCAAATCAGGAGGAGCGGTGTCATCCACAGGTTCTGTAACATTTTTAAATCTTTTTATACTTAACAAAAACAAGTGACCTACCCCAGTATTCTGTAAAATTGTCAACTATGTTTGAGCACCCAGCTGTAAACAGTGCTCTCCAGCTCCTATGCAAATTGACATCCCTTTCATTTCCACCATATAGTTCTTAATTATTTTCCCTTCTTCTTCAGGCCTGAGAGGCCCTCTAGTATCATAAGTATCATAAGTCCTGTGTCGTAATCAGGACCGTCATTGTTAGGAATAGGGGAGTTAGAGTCATCTCCTGACCTGACTCACTGACAACCCGCCGTTTTTCTCCGCTCCCAGAGCCTTGGCTGGGACCCAAAGCTTCTCTGTTCCTGTAGAGATATAAGCAAAATCTCAGCCCCATTTCAGTACCCCAGCAGGCACATAATTCCCTTTCAGATCTCTGTAGTATACAGGCGGCTGTAAAGGCTAATTGGCCTGTTTTACCCAATGTCCATGGCCACTATGTTACATTGTTCATCTTAATTTAAAAAATTCAAAGTATATAATGCTCTATTAAACCTTTGTCTTAGGGTATTCCATATCCCCCCCATCACTTGCGCAGAGAACACAAAAAAGAGACTCAGACAAAAACAAACAAACACTCAGACAAGAACAATTACCAGGGTGTAGGTGGACCCAGAGAAGTCTGCCACCTACAACCTAGACAAGACCAGAGACAATAAACAGAACCCAACAACAGAGCACAGGATGCGGCGTCCCGCGGCCTGGCCATGGTCCGGGAGATATGACTGCGTCCAGTCTCTCCACAGACCCCTAGTGACCGGTCAACAAAAACTGAAACAGAAAGGTACCTTAAAAAGCACTGAAATTTGTAATTCCCTCCCCCTTTTTTTTAACTTTACTGTTGCCTCTATGCTAAAATGTCCTAAGTTTTAGATTAACTAATAAAAGAAAAAGTAAATTATTAATAGTTTTTAAATTTCAAGTTAAAGAAAGAACCCTTACCACACAATAATGAAACCTGAGCAATACAAGTTTGTGAGTACAAGAATGTCTTTTAATAATACAGCATTCAAAATTCCTTTTCCACCAACACCGTTAGTTCCCGAGGACTATCCAATGCAGTGGGCCCTTCTAAAATAGAGAACAAATTAATTAAAGCATATGTGAGGATACTGAGGGAAGGACGAAGCCAATTAATATTGCCCGATAATTTTTGAAAATCATTAAGAGTATTGAGAGTATCCCGTCTAATTTTTATCTTTTGAAGAGTCATTTTTGTTGTAAAATTTTATATCCTAAATATTAATAAGGAATAGACTCTTGAAAATATCCTCTAGTTGGCCCCAATTGGAGTTGCTTCAACCTTTGATTTATTGCTTTCACTTGGGCCAAAAAAACGTGATATGATTCTTTATTAGGAGGAATGTGTCCCGCACATTTCTCTTCAGAGAAAGACTCAGTAAATTCCTTTTGCTCATCTTTAGACTCTATTTCTATAGGATTTTCATAAACAGGTTCAAGTTCTTGGCGTGTTGCCAAGTCAGTTGCAGAGGCTGTAAAGCCTGAGAAGTTAAAGGGCATAAAGACCAAACAGAAACAGGGATGGGATCCTCCTGTTGATGAGCTCTCCGCAAAGCTCCTATGACTTGTTTCCACACTTTAGCATTTAATGGGATTTTCCCTCTGGCTTGAACCAGTAGCAGTGTCTATCTACATATAAAAACAATTCATGAAATCGGCTTTTCTTCACTCTACTCCTGAGACGACAACAAGTGTCGTTACAACTTAATATATTGGGACTCTACCTTTGACTGGGAATCCCCCATGCTAAAGCTATGCCGAAAGGACCGCTTACCTGTGAGCGAACTCATCCCTTTCGGCTGCCAGTGTGACCTGGCATTGTGCCAAGGAAATAAAGAAAAACTGCTAAAAATCTATGACGAAAGTACTGCTTTCTCTGAGCGGATATTCCCCTTCGGTGCTAAAACTATGCCAAAGGTATCGCTTTCTCTGAGCAGAGTTGCCCCTTCGGTGCCCAGCGTAGCTCCGCACCCTCTTCTTCGAGCCCCACATTGGGCGCCAATTGTTGCGGAGTCGGTTTGGAAGAAGAGTCGGAGTCTGGAAATGCGTTTACTAACAGGGATAAGGGAGAGGAGGAATGGCAAGAAACGGCGATGCTAGCATCCCCCACCCCTGTCTCCATGGCTTTTTATTCTTTCTCACAATGTTTGCTTTGTAGTTTATTATTAGCTACTATCAAGTTAGTATATACAAACTACAGCCGGTTCCCACATTCAACCTCTAGGCCACCACCGTGTCTTCAGCCATCTCTTCTCAAGTCTGCTTTTCCCATCCTCATCCCTAGAGTAAGAAGTCTCAGAATTGGTCAGGCGTGTGTGCCCCCCCTGCAATGTGTCCTTGTGTGCAAGTCCACACCTGCTTCTGATGACCTCGTCACTCCAAGCACCAGGCATCCTGCCAGGACTGCAGGCATCTCTCACAACAAATGCCCCTCTCTTTTTTATCTCTTATTATAGCCTTTGTTTTGAAGTCTATTTTATCAGATATAAGTTTTGCTGCTCCAGCTTTTTTTTTAAATTTCTGCTTGTGTGGAATATCTTTTTCCATCCCTTTACTTTCAGTCTGTGAGTGTCGTTTGATTTGAAATGGTTCTCTTGTAGACAGCATGTGCATGGGTCTTGTTTTTTTATCCAATCGGTTACCCTATGTCTTTTGATTGGAGCATTTAATCTATTTACATTTCAAGTGATTACTGATGGTGTGCTGGCTGGAAATTACTGTTTGGCTATCGCCATAGGAACTTAGGCTACTAACTATGGAAACATAACATTCTAACAAGCTTTCTGCTTCTGTACCCCCGCTTGCACACCTGACCAGTGGGTTTGCAAGTAGTGAATAGAAGAAAAACAGACCTTTGTGTTCAGACAGAATGAAGAATGGGATTTAGGGCTTAAACCTTGTACTTCTGCATTTCGGGGCTGCTTAATTTGGGGTCTGTGTACCCCTGGCAGACCCAGCTGGCTGAATAAAGAGTGTGACTCCTACAACTCACTGAGTTCTGGTGGTCCATGTGTCTTTTGGGGCCTGGCAGCTACAACAATGGTTACATTGTTACTGTAATTTTATTATTCATATTTGTTATTTATATTTTCTTTTTTACCCCTTCTCTTTTTACAGAAGACCTTTAACATTTCTTGTAATGCTTGCTTGTTGATGATGAATTCCTTAAGGTAATTCATCACCATCAAGCTTTTTTCTGTCTGGGAATCTCTTGATCTCACATTCCATTTTAATTAAAAGCCTTGTTGGGTAGAGTATCCATGGTCATAAATACTTGTTTTTCATAACTTTGAATATTTCTTGTCATTCCCTTATGGCCTGCAAAATTTCCATTGAAAAGTCAGCAGACATTCTTATGGGGGTACCCTTGTAAGTAGCTTCCTTTCTCTTGCTGCTTTTACGATTCTTTGTCTTTGAACTTTGGCATTTTAATTATGATGTGTCTTGGTGTCTGCTTGAATTTTTCTTGTTTGGCACTCTTTGGGCTTCTTGAGTTTGTCTGTCTAATTCCTTTGCCAGGTTAGGGAAGTTCTCTGTCATCATTTTTTCAAATGTAGTCTCAATTCCTTGCTCTCCCTCTTCCTCTTCAGGTACTCCTATGATTTGGACATTTTTATGCTTCACATTGTCCCAGAGGTCTCTTAAACTATCTTCACTTTTACATTTTTTTCTTTTTGTTGTTCTGATTGGGTATATTCAGCTACTTTGATTCCAATTTGCTGATTCGATCTTCTGTTTGTCCAATCTACTGTTGAATCCTTCTAGTGTATTCTTCATTTCAGTTATTGTATTCTTTATTTCCGTCTGGTTCTTTTTTATGGTTTCTATGTCCTTTTTAATGCTTACTATCCCTCTGTTGAGGTTCCCATTGTGCTCATCCATTCTCCCCATGAGTTCATTGAGCATCCTTATAATCATTATTTTAAACTGTCTCAGGTAGGTTGCTTACCTCTATTTCATTTAGCTTATATTTTGGAGTTTTATCTTGTTTCATTTGCGACATGTTTGTTTTCTCATTTTATTAGCCTCTCTATGTTCAATTCTACGTGTCAGGAATATTTGTTTCATCTCTCAGCCTTGGCCAGATGGCCTAATGTGGAAGGTGTCCTGTGTGGCCCAGTGGTGTACTCTTTCTGATCCCTTGTTCTGGGAGCTCTGGGCGGGACCTTTGTGTGGGTTGTGTGTGATCTTCTGTTGTCACTAAGTCTTTATTGTTGTTAGTAGATCAATAGGTTTTATTAACATTTGGGCTGACTAATTGAGTGGATTATACCCTCAGGATAAGAGTTGTGTGGGGGCTGACCCCACTGAGTGGGATTTGCCCTAGCAGGCTTGTGTACTTGTTGCAATCACCCTTTGTGTGTATCACTACTGGAGCTAGTCAGGAGTTGCTCTGTTGTGGTCTGGTGCCAGTCTCCAGATACATTGGTTTTGTGGTCCCTTGGGAGGGGCTCCCATAGGCCAAGGTCAGCTGCTGCTTTTGATTGCTCAGGGCTACCCGGTGAGAACTACAAAGTCATTGTTGATGGTTGTTGTCTATGCTGGATCTATAGATAAGCAGAAGAGACAGTGCTGTAGGCAGATCTCGGTTATCCACCCCCCCTCCCCCTGTTCCTGACCTATGGCAGTTTAGCAGAGGGACCAGCGCTCCTTAAGGCCTGATACTGCCTATTAGTTGTCTATAAGGCTCTGAAACTGGATGAGCCTCTGGGTGATATGCATGATGGGTGGTGCAGGGGCCCTGGGATTCTTCTGGGTCTAGTGAATAAATTTCTCCCTGCCACTGCAGTGTCAGTTTACGTGCCCTCGCTATCTCTGTGGCTCACTGTACAAGTTTCCACTCATAGTGAGGTCAAATGCTGCCCACCCTGGGCCTAAAAACGCTACCCCAGAGCAGTGGCAGCTGCCTATCAATGTGCAGCAGGCACTTTGTGCATTGGATGGGGCAGGAGCTCAGGGAGTCAAGGGCTGTCAGGCCAATACAGACCCCTGAAACCCTCTTAAGAGATCACATCACAGCTCGTACAGGCAGCAGTGGTCTGTCCATAACTCTTTTCTTTGAAATGTGCTCACTGCGCTAGCCAAAATCTGTTACTTGTGCTAACTGCTCAACCCTAGAGCCAAGCAGGGCACAGAGGCTGCTTGTCAATGGGCTGCAGGCACTTTGTGGCTTAGGTGAAGTGTGATCTCAGTGAGACAAAGTCTGTTTGGCTAATACAGCCTTGATTTTGCTGCAACTTCTGTGCCTGGGCATTCTCACTGTAGACACAGATCACAGTGAGACCAGCTGCTGTCAGGGGCATTCCCATAGACCCCTGTGCTACCCAGACACAATATTGCAATTTTTGCAGGTATCAAAGGTCTGCCTGCCATTGATTTCCATGGAGTGGCCACCCTATGCCAGCCAAAGTTTGTTGCCTGTGTGGATTAGGAGATTAGGGAAGGGAAAGGGCAGAACTGTGGCAGTTCGCTGTTAACAGGCCCTCTGGGGCAATTTGTGGGTAGAGTGGGATGGGGTCTCAGAGAGACAATGATAGTCAGATCAATTCAGCCTTAGACTTGCTGCAAACTTGGTAACTGTTGTGAGTTCCTGCTGAAGACCCAGATCACATAGCAAGGGCAGCTGCTGTCGGGGACTAGCCCACAGGTCCCTGATATCTGCTCAAGTTCATGTTGGCAGCAGAAATCTGCCTGACCCTATGTCTGAAATGTGGCTCACAGCAGTTGGCTGCTGTTGCTGGAATTAGAAACTCTGCTCTCAGACCAGAGGTTCTTAATGGCCTGTAGGAGGGGTCTACACAGTCAAACTGGTACTGTCTGTAGATTGCCACATAGGGGGGGCCAGACTAAGGCACAATGGTGGCTGCCTTTCTACCCCTAATTCTGATGCCAGGTAATGGAGATATTTTCAGAATGGATCCAATGTGAGGCTCTGACCCACCACCATGTCCTGGGTGAGTGTTCACAAGTCAGAAAGCTTTTGCGTGGGTCCTTAAAGGGACGTCTCAGAGTTCAGTTGCCTTCCATCTCACCCAGATGGCCGGTGAATTATTGGAATCTCCTCTTCCCTGGGATGGGACCCTGTGCTGGAGAGCCCCCAGATGAGACCAGGACTCCATTCTCCCTCAGGAGAGCCGCTGCAGCCTCACTCTCCCTCCTGGAGATCCTCCATCACCCATGGGTCCAGTCCCGATTTGCAACTCCGCCCCTCCTACCTGCTTCGATGTGGCTCCTTTATATTAGCAGCTGTAGGTGTTACGATCAGCTGGACTTCAGATGATTCTCTACATTGATTATTTTATAGTTTGGCTGTAATTTCAATAAAGTCCTGGGAGGAGACGAACCCTGCTTTTACCTAGTCTGCCATCTTTCTCTGACTAATTCCCCAGACTTCTATTATTTGTTGAGATTTTATTTTTTTAGAGAAGTTTAGGTTTACAATAAAATTGAAAGGTACAAAGATTTCTCATATACCCCTGGCCCCAACCATGTATTGCATTCCTCAATATCAACATACATTGTCACCCAAAGTCCATAGTTTACCTTAAGGGTCAACCTTGGTATTATATATTCTATGAACTTAGACAAATGTATAATGACGTGCATCCACCACTATATCATACAGTTTTTTCATTGCTCTAAAGATCCTCTGCGTTCTGCATGTTCACCCCCACACCCTGGCAACTAATCTTTTTACTGTCTCCAGAGTTTTGTCTTTTCCAGAATGACTTCGAGTTAGAATCACACAGTTTCAGCCTTTTCTGTTGGGCGCCTTTCATTCAGTCATATGCATTTAATTTCCTCCATGTACCTCTGGCTTGGTAGCTCATTTCTTTCCGGCACTTAATCATATTTTATTATCTGGATGAACCAGTTTATTTATCCATTCACCTCCTGAAGAATATCTTGGTTGCTTCCAACTTTTTGCAATGAAAAATAAAACTGCTGTAAACTTCTGGTCCAAATGCCAGTACTACTGAGGTCGAAAAACACTTGTTTATATAAAGTGATAACATCTACACTTTGTATCCTAAAATTTTGAACACATCTTTTTTGCATCTCTCTTTTTTAAATAAATGAATGAGCTCTTTCCACAGGCATCTCTCGGGACAACTGGTATAAGCATTGCAAGATCATGGGCAAGATAAAGCCCTATCACAAGAAGCAAAAATATGAGCTGGGAAGCTCTGCTGCCAACACTAAGATTGGCCCCACCACATACACACAGTTGGGGTCTGAGGCTACAACAAGAAGTACTGCGCCTTGAGGCTGGACATGGGGAACTTCTCCTGGGGCTCTGAGTGTTGTATGTGCAAAACAAGGATTATTGATATCTACAATGCATCCAGCAATGAACTGGTTTGCACCAAGATCCTAGTAAAGAACTGCTTTGTGCTCATTGACAGCACACTGTGCTGACAGTGGTATGAATCCCACTATGCACTGCCTCTGGGCCTCAGGAAGGGTGCCAAGCTGACTCCTGAGGAGGAAGAGATTTTAAACAAAAAATGATCAAATAAAATTAAGAAGAAATATGATGAAAGGAAAAAGAATGTCAAAATCATTAGTCTTCTACGGAAGCAGTTCCAGCAGGCAAGCTCTTGCATGCATTGCTTCAAGACCAGGCTGATGTGGTTGAGCAGATGGCTATGTGCTAGAGAGCAAGGAGCTGAAATTCTATTTGAGGAAAATCAAGGTCCAGAAAGGCAAATAAATCCTCCTCCTGTCTTAGCTCTTGGAATAAAGGTGTTTATTATGTTCTGAAAAAAAAAAAGAAAGAAAGAAAGAAAATTTAATTAACCTGGCAGTAAACACCTCACTTAATAAATTTTAAGAGTAGCCAAACCTTTCATTCCTACAGGAAACCCTGCCTGGCCACCTTGTTTGCTTTTGTTGTTGTTGTTGTTGTTGTTGTTTTTAACATATACTAGTACATAAAATGTATTTATGTAAAAATAGTATTTTTCTGCTAGAAATGTATACTCTAGAGAACAAATCAATCTTCAGGAAGGTCTGATTTAATCAGAAGATCCTCCAATCATTCCCTTCCAAACTTAAAGTCTATTCCTCTCTGCAATGCTCTCTTTTTAATCTCCAGAGGAAAATAAAAGACAAAAACAATATGCTTTCATAAACTGACACCTCTGAGGCAAAGGGCATTTATTCACATAACACCTGGGTTCACCTGCCTGGGTGCTTGCTGCCCTCATTGAACCCAGCATCTTGTGGGTGATTGTGGCCTTTGGTGCCCACTTTCTGTGTGTTGCTTTGCACTTTGGGGAAAACTGTATGGTTTGGGAGACTTTGGAACAGCTAGAGTTAACATAGGACCCAGGTCTTCTCTGCTGAGGCAGAAATTACAGAAAGACGCCAACACAGGACCTGTCCCTCTTGTGTTGGCCCCTGGTCTGAGGTTGGGGATGAGAGGGCATGGCTTTCCATCCTACCCATATTGGCAAGTTTAGGGACCATTGGAATCAGTCAGGCTCAATTTGCAACTGTGCCTTTGAAAATTCTGTGACATGTGAGAAGCATGCAAGGCGGATTCCTGGAGTGATTTGTATGTGGTTGACATTGAGGTGTTTTAAGTTGCTTCCAGTCATTTGATGTGAAAGTAAGCTGGTAATGAGATCTCTTATACTTCACTCTTTTCTTGCACTTTTGTAATTATTTGCTTTGAGGAAAATTATTACAAATAGGATCCAAGAGCCACATAAATTGTGACGAGTCATGGGAACTCTATACATATATACCATTCAGTAGAATGGGGGACAATGAGGTCAGCACTGTTCAGACAGTGGTTACTGAGGTACAAAGGTACAAATGAGGCCTTTTTCTGAATGGTCCCAGTAAGGTAAGTTGAGTGTGTGAAGCCCTCTACACTGGATGTCCAGGCAGCTGCAAAGAAATTCTGCTTTTTCAAGGCTCTTTTTCATTTTCCTTTTGATCTTCCATCCCAAGACTGTTTTGGCTCAAAAAGAACAATAAATGAGCAATTTCCAGGTGAGTTTTTTTAGAAATCCACATCATCAAAACAAACAAAAAAACGTGTCACCCACATTCCTGCCGCTCAGAAGTAAACTCTGCTAACATTTTGGTATATTTTACTCTTTCCTTTCTTCTATACCTTTACTAAAAATCACACACTCTGATTTTTCTTTTCCTATCAAAACTAAACCATTTCAGTCTAAAACATATAATATTGTATGTCAACTATAATTGAAAAAATTAAAAGAAAAATTCTATCGTAGCATCTTTAAATTTTCTTTAAAAATATTGAAAAAAAAAAAACCCCTACATTTCAAGTCAAGCAAAAGCAGCTCTTGACTACTACCTTCACACACCTGGTCTACTGCTGAACACCAGATATGATAGCATGGTGTGTGTATCACCCCAATCTGTTTTTTTAAATTGGTGTTTTAAAAATTTTGTATTGTGTACATTTGGAAGAGTTTTCATGAAACTGCACAATTAGATGAAAATTCATAAATTGATAAAAGTCAGAATTGAGGTAAATTATAGCAATCCAAGGACCGGTGACAAATTGGATGCAGATGTGCAGATAGTAATTCCCTCACAATTTTTATTCATTCATTCATTCATTCATTCATTCATTTAATTTATTTTCCCCTCACAATTTTTAAAGTTCAGCAAGCTGGAACGTATGTGCCAATTCAAAATTGTCCTGTCTGAGACAACGTGTGTGTATGTGTGCGTGTGTGTGTGGACGTTTTTGTGAGCGCATGTATGAATATGTGTATAAGTGTGTGTGTGTGAGCCCAACACAGCCAACTCTTAGAGGCAAAAGATTTTCAGTTGCCAACTAAAGAACTGGTTTTAGAAGTGTGGTTTTCAACATTTTGGCGGTAATAAAATGCCGATAAAAGCCCAATAGGGCAGGAACAAAGAGGAGAGTGTGAAGTGACCCAGCCGTCAAGTAGGAATGTTAGATGCCATGGTTCATGTAAAGGATGGATACTCTTTCCCCAGAGCAAGGAAAGCCAGTAAGTTGGGGCCCACACTATTCAGTTTCCATTCTTGACTATGGTAGATCAGAAGGGGTCAGTCTAGATGTAACTTGAAAATTTTGGAGGCTATTGACTTCTAAGTAAAAGATGGTTGTGTGAATTCATAAAGGATGAAGATGGAAACAGTTGGATAGGTCTGAGAAAGGGCCAAGAGGGAAAATTGATGGGACTGGATACTGAGCATAGGAAGGCAGAAAAAGATGGTGGTATCATGAGTGAACTGTAAGGTTAGGACTTGCTAGCACAATATTTCAGCTATAATTGATTTCTCCTCAGCATATAGCATGCAGTGAATAGTATATATGGTTCAAATGTGGTTTGGTGGAAACAAATCCCTGTATTCAAGGCCTCAGGGCTCAGTGGCATCTGTATATTGATTGGGAATTTGTTGTCACAGGGAAAGGTGACCTTTGAGGACATCGCTGTGGATATGACCCAGGAGTGGCAACAGCTGAGCCCTGAACAGAGAAACCTGTACAGGGGCGTGACACTAGAGAGCTATATCCACCTAGTTTCCATGGGTGAGCACAGCTTCCTGGCCAGGGGACACAAAGCTGAAGCCTGAAATGAATGGGTGCTCACCTGTGTTCCTCCCTAGCCTTGGCTTTTAGGTGGTTTTTGCTTTGGGTGCATTCATGGCAGGACTGAGGCTGGGGAGAGGCATAAGAGGGCCACAGATGCTTAGTTTAAGGAGCCCTCAGGCTCAGGGTCATGCTAGAACTGTGAGAATCACGGCCTCTGTCAGGAGGCTGGCCTGGGCCTCTCTCTTCATCCCAGTCCTGACCCTGAGCTCAGAAAAGCTTCATCATCCAAGAAAACATTTTTTTTTTCAGGTTTTTTTTTAAAGCTTATTGGGCTGACATTGGTCAATACAATTATATAATTTTCAGGTGTTATTCCTCTCATCATTCCTGATATTGTTAATTTGTGTCCTTTCACTTTTTTCTTTAGTGAGTCTAGTGAGGGGTTTGTCAATTTTATTAAACTTCTCAAAGAACCAGCTCTTTGTTGCATTTATTTTTCTATTGTTTTGTTGTTGTTGTTGTTGTTATCAAATTCATTTATTTCAGCTCTAATGTTGATTTTTTCTTTCCTTCTGCTGTCTTTAGGCTTCATTTGTTCTTCCTTTTCTAGTTTTTTAAGATGAAACATTAGGTTGTTTATTTGAGTTTGTTCTTGTTTTTGGTGATAGGCCTGTAATAATATGAACTTTCTATTCTGACCACTTTTGCTGTGTCCCAAGAGTTTTGATACGTTATGCTATCACTATCATTCATTTCTATGTATGTCTTGATCTCTCTTTTTTTCCTTCCTTGACCCAGTTATTCTTCAGCAGCATGTTGTTTAATCTCCATGTTTTTGTGGTTCTTTTTGCTTTCTTTTTGTTGTTGACCTCTAGTTCCAAAGCATTATGATCAGAGAATATGGTTGCTATGATTTCAACCCTCTTATATTTGTTGAGGCTATCTCTGTGTCCCAGTATGTGGTCGAATCTTGAGAATGTTCCATGTGCGCCAGAGAAGAATGTATAAGCAGCTGTTTTGGGATGGAAGGCTCTGTAAATGTCAATTATGTCCAATTGGTCTATGTGTCATTTAAGGATGTTATTTCCTCATTGCTTTTCTGTTTGGATGATCTGTCCATATCTGACAATAGGGTACTTAGGTTCCCTACTACGATAGCGTTTTGGTCTGTTTCTCCCTGAAAATCAATAGCAATCTTGATAGAACAAAGCTGGAGACATCAGACAACCTGGGTTTAGCTGTACTTCAGAACTATAGTTATCAAAACAGCATGGTTCTGGCATAAAAACAGACACAGAGATCAGTGGGACAGAACAGAAGGCCCAGAAATGAACCTACACATTATGGTCAAATAATTTACAATGAAGAAGTGAAGACTACACAGTGGGGAAAGGACTGTCTCTTCAGTAAATGGTGCTGGGAAACCAGAACAGCCACATGCAAAAAAATAAAACCCAACAACTTTGACACCATACACAAAAATAAACTCAAAGTGGATTAAGGACTTGAATGGAAGACCTGAAACCATAAAACTAGATGAAAGCATAGGTGGTAATCTCTTTGACATAGGTCTAGGTAATCATTTTTTTTTTTTTAAGATTCAGCAGCAACCATTATCTATCTATCTATCATCTATCTATCTATCTATCTATCTATCTATCTATCTATCTATCTATCTATCTAATCTATCTATCATCTATTTATCTATTTATTTATTTCTGGTTAAACTTTTCAAAGGTTTTATTTTTTATTTTCTCTCTTTTAACATTTTTATTTTTTCCTTTCCTCCCTCCCCTCTGGTCACCACTAATCCACTGTCCATGTCCATGAATCTGTGTCCTGTTCATTTGTTGCTTTTGGGTTTATATCTCATATATAAGTGATGTCATGTGATTTAAACTTTTTCTCTCTGGCTTATTTTACTTAGTATGATTATTTCATGGTCTATCCATATTGCTACAAAGGGCAATATTTCATCTCTTCTTATGGCTGAGTAATATTCCATTGTATATATGTACCACAGATTTTTTGAAGTCTATTTCATCCACTATTAGTACTGCTACTCTTGCTTTTCTCTGAATGCCATTTGCTTGAAATATCATTTTCCATCTTTTCTCTTTGAGTCTATATTTGTCTTTGGAACTGAGATGTGTATCCTGGAGGCAGCATATGGTTGATTTTTGTTTTTTTGATCAAATCTGCAACTCTGTACGTTTTTATTGATGAGTTCAGTACATTTACATTTAGGGTGATTATTGAAATACAAGGTCTTCTTATAGCCATTTTATCTTTTGCTTTTTGGTAGTTCAGTGTTTCCATTGCTTCCTTGTCCTTGAGTTTCTGTTTTCTTCATTTTGGTTGGCTTTTGGGGATTTTCCCTCTGGTCTTTCTTGTTTTATGTTATACACTTTAGTTTTGAATCTTTGGCATGTGGTTACCATTATGAATATGTAAAAGATAGTTTTATACACACACACACACACACACACACACACACACACACACATACAGAGTCATCCATTTTCTTCTGCGTGTTTGTCTTCATTCCTCTTTGTGAATTTGGATCTTTGAATCCTCCCCTCTTCAGTCATTGTTGTCTCGATTTGTCTTTATGTACTCTGAAGGTTCATTGCTATTTTGCTATAGCAATTCCTTTATTATTGAAGCTTATAATGCCCTGTTCTTAGTAATGGTTGCACTCCTTTGCTTCTATTTGCCTGATAGTTACCTTATTTCTAATTATGTATTGTTTTTGTCATTTTATTTTAGGTAAGCTGACTCCTTTCAGAATTTCCTGTAGTGCAGGCCTCGTAGTGGAGAATCCCCTCAATTTTTGTGTGTCTGGAAAGGTCTTAATTTTTCCTTCATATCTAAAGGAGAGCTCAGCTGGATACATTATGCTAGGCTGGTAGTTCCTTTCACTTAATATTTTGAATATTTTATTCCACTCCTTTATGGCTTGTCAGGTTTGTGCTAAGAAGTCTGATGATAATCTGATAAGTTACCATCTTCTTTTCCCTGGCTGCCCTAAGAATTCTGTCTTTGTCGTTGATCTTTGAAAATTTTAATACAATGTGTTTTGGTGAAGGGCCTTTTGGATTGAGATAATTAGGTGTTCTGTTGACTTCTCGAATTTCAAGCTCCAGCTCATTCCCTAGATTTGGGAAATTCTCATCAACTATTTATCTGAAAATGCTTTCTAGTCCCTGCTCTTTTTCTTTGCCTTCAGTAATACCCATTATTATGTTTCCTCTCCCTTCCTCAGCTAATTCTTGTATATCTCTTTCATTATTTTTTATTCTTTGGTTTCTCTCCTTCTTTCTGACTTATTTCTAGATTTCTGTTTTTGATATCACCGATCCTCTACTCCATTTGCTCAACCCTATTTCCCAAGCTTGTTATTTCATTTTTCAGCTCTTGCAGTGTGTTCTTTATCTACAGGAGGTCTAGTCAGTTCTTTTTGAGGGTTTCAATCTCCCTGCTAAAGAACTCATTATGCCCATCTAGTTGTTTTTTCAATTCCTGAAATTGTTGATATATTTCAGATCTCATTTTGTGCTTTTCAGAAGTACCATCCTGAATTCTCTGCCATTTAAGTTGCATATTTCTATGTCTGTAAACTTATTTTCTGGAGATTTTTCTTTTTCTTTCTGAGATGCCTCGTCACCTTGTTTGTTCATGGCATTTAATGGACTATTTCTCCACCCAGGCTTTTTTATTTCCTCAGAAAGATTTATTATATAATGGTCCATAGACTGCTGCAAAGAAGGTTGTTGTTGTTTTTTGTTTGTTTGTTTATTTGGTGTCTAAGCCCCTTAGAACTCTGCTTTATATAAAGTCTTAATAGTGTCCTTTTTTCCCCCCTAGATGTTTAATCATGCTCACTACCCTCAGTCTCAGTTCCTGTCAGTGTTAGCAACAGTTTTGGTAGCGTTTGCTCAGATTCCTTTGGGGCTCCAAGGTGTTCCATCTCAGAGGGTATGGGAGGCAAGCCCCTCTGGGTTTGTGGATGGGAGCTGTGGCTCGGCCTCTGTTTTACAACTATGGCTGATAAAAATCAACTGTTTCTCTGCTGTGCCTGCTTTTCTGTCATCCCCGTTTCTTTGCCTTCTGCCCTGATGTCTGGACACTGCCACTGGCCATGTGGAGCTCACAGCAGTCCCAGGCAGGGCTGTTCAGAGAACTCACTGCTTCTTCTTACCTTCTCCTCTTCCTACAGGGAGCTCTGGCTGCAACAGGCAGTTTCTTTATTTCTCCCAGTCCACTGCCCAGCACCTGGAGTTCTGACCTGTGGTAGCTCTGGTGCACAGAACCCATGCTCAGATGTGCTGGTGTGAAGTTTTGGTGTGTTTTTTATGTTGTTGTTGAGTTTTAGATGTTCACCTTATTGTTTCAAGGGGAGAGATCTGGGAACATCTCATACTCTGCCATGTTTAATCCGATCTCTTTGGTGATAATTTTTTGAATCTGACACCAAAAGCAAAAGCAAAAATAAGTGGAACTACATCAAATCAAAAAGCTTCTGTACAGCAAAAGAAACCATCAACAAAATGAAATGGAAACCTACTGAATGGGAGACAATATTTGTCTATCATATGTCTGATAAGGGACTAATATCCAAAATATTTTTTAAATGCTCATACAATTCAATAGCAAAAAGAAATAATCTAATGAAAAAATGGGAAGAAGATCTGAAAAGACTTTTTTTTTCCAAGAGGACATATAGATGGCCAACAGCTACATGAAAAGATGCTCAACATCAATCAGAGAAATAGAAATTAAAATCACAATGAGATACCACCTCATGCCTGTCAGAATGGTTATTATGAAAAAAAAAAAGTAACAAGTGTTGGCAAAGATGTGGAGAAAAAAGAACACTTGTACAGTTTTGGTGGGATGCCAATTGGTGCTGCCACTGTGGAAAATATGCAGTTTTCTCAAGAAGTTAATTCGTAAAAAAAAAGCAAAAATTAATAAGTGAAACTACAATATAATTCAGTAATTCCACTTCTGGATATTTCTCTGAAAAAAAATAAAAGAAAAGAAAAACACTAACTCGAAAAGATATATGTGCCTTCATGTTCATTGCAGTTATTCATAATACCCAAGATATGGAAGCAACTTATCATTGATGAATGAAGGATAAATAAATTGTAACACACACATACACATAAGTAATGGACTATTAGCTATTAAAGGAATGAAATCTTGCCATTTGTGAAAACATGGATGAACTCAGAGGATATTATACTAAGTGAAATAAGTCAGAGAAAGACAAGTACCATATGATCTCTCTTATTTGTGGAATTAAAACAAAACAAAACTCATGAATACAGAGAACAGATTGGTCATTGCCAGAGGTAGGGGTAGGTGGTAGGAGAAATGAATGGGGGCAGAATCACAAGGTTAAAAAATACAGTTGATATAAAATAGAAATTTTGAATTATGTTCAAAATACTACATACAAAATATATGTTTGTATGCTAATTTATATGACATATTACGCATATATAAAGATAGTTACATACCCAGTATTTTTAAAATAATGAATATCAAATATTACGACATTCTAAATCTTTACAATGAAACCAAATAATACCATATTCTTGGAAAATGGAATAAAAACTGTAAAATAAAAATTCAAGAAAACCATGTGTGACTTATCTTTACCCAATACGACTTTATAAGCAGGTACAAAATATTCATTTAGCTGATTACAATGCAGCCTTTCAACTATGCCGAAGTAACTTGGAGGTCATTCTCTTCATCTTTAAAAGCCATTAAACACAGAAGGACTCATTCTGTTGTCATAAATTTCCTTTCTCAAGTTGACCAAGAAAAATGGGTGTGGGGGGAATCTAATATTTAGAAGCACATGAACACCGTAAAGAAGCATAATATATTGAGTTTGTCTCATAACCACTTTAATATGTAATGAGAGTTATTCATAGTAAAGCATGTTCTTGGGTCTATTGGGGCTAAACAGGCAATTTTCTGATTTATACAGTAGGCAGATGTGCTTCGAAGTTGAATGTTCCTACTTCATAGTCGACAAGTGACATATACTTGAAGCATGCTGTAAACAGCCTTAATAATTACTTTAGAAAAGCAAAAAATAAAGTGGAGCCACATCAAACTGAAAAGCTGCACAGCCAAAGAAACCTTTAACAAAATGAAAAGGCAACCTATGGAAAAATGGGTGAGAGAATCTGCAAACCACACACCTGATAAAGAATTAGATCCAAACTATGTAAAGAATATGCTGTGCTCTCCTCACTGGTCGTCTCATATCCTGGCCACCCTGCCTGCACTCAGAGCTCACAGTCCTGCCTCCAGGAACCAGGGTCTGGCAGGAAGCAAGCCCTGTGCACAGCTGCCACCCCACTTTCTGCTCCAATAAAGCTTCTGAGCCTGCATCCTACTGGACTGGAGAGAGCCACCTGACACCCATTTGTCCCAAGATATGAAGGAGGGCTTGCAATATGCAGGTTGGTTCACACCAGGGAGTTAGAACCACCTGGGACCTGGGATGGAGTCAGGTCCACAGCAGAGCTCTGGAGCCATCCTCACACGAAATCCAGAACCTATCCTCAGGACGCAGGAGGTGGAGCTGTCTGCCTCAGCTCACACCCAACTCTTCCTCCAGTCACCGCTGTGACCTCTGAGCCCTGGCTTCCTTCCACACCAACACTAACACTACTCTATCAGGATGTCCAGAAAAGGCAGCCCTTCCAAATCCACATTACCCCTTTTTCTTCAGGACTTGGTGAAGCACTGTCCCCCTCTCAAGCCTATGAAGTGACACTTGTATTTCACCAATGAACTGTTCACCACATGCTTATTGAGTAGTGACTCTGCCCTACTGCATGATTGAGGTGGATGAGATTCACTGACTCAGGACCTAGAGTTGTGACAAAGGCAGTGAGCCTGTTGACAGGGCACTCAATATAATATGTCCTCAAACCGTGTTTTCATTGCTCTGAATGTAAGGTCAAATCTATAAAAATTCATCTAGGTCAGTCACTGCTAACATATTGGACATAACAGGTAGCATTTATGCAAACATGCCTGAATTAGCATGTGGCAAAAATGACGGAAGTGATGTTAAAACTGTATGTAAAAGCAATCTTAAAATAACTGGAATCGGATTAGCATAGCGTTAAAGGGAGAATCTCTTTAGAAAGGTATGAAATTAGAAGTATTATGAGAAACACTATAACTACAAAACACTAAATAATCCCTCAGGCTAAATTAACCCTACAGACTTTAATATATCAGTGAATCAAAACCATGGTAAATAGAAATGGAACAACAAAAAGTGAGTATCTCCTTTCTCTCCACATGTACCTAATATCTCACCCACAAAACCATCTCCTCTTTATAATTTTTCTCTCAGAAGAATTTGATAAAGAACAAGTTGGTTATCACAAAGTATTATATGTCAGGACAGGATTCACATTAAAAGAAAGGCAGGTAAAACTTAGAGCCGTTTCAGGGTGTCTGTCTTGGCTCCATATTCTCTTTGCCTCCCTGGAGACACCAGCTTTCCTCAGAGCCACAGCTAGTCTCCCCCTTCCTTTCCTCATTTTCCAGGTATGTTTGTGGCTAGTTTTAGAAGTTATTAGGTGTCTGCAGAGGGGCTGTGAGAGACCCAGACCCAGTACTGGGTTCACCTTCACCCAGTTGAAGAATGGCCAGTAGGGGTTTGGGCAGGTATGCAGAGCCCAGCCTGTGGAATCAGCTGGCCCACCCCGTGCAATTAGTCTCAAACAGTTTTCCAAAGTGAGAGGTGCTCCAGGTACCCTTCTCCACCACCTCCCATGTGCAGACTCTGATGGGTACATCTGTGTTCTCCTCCCCTTGGCTGTGCCTGACCTCCTGGCCAGCTTAGGGCTATTCTAGTAACAGGCCTGTGGAATAAGCAGCAGGATGGGCCCATCTAGACTGCAGCACTTAGGCCAAGCCTCTTGTTTCCTCTAGGAAGTCCAGGGCAGCATTTTCGTGCATACTTTTCCTTTAAAAACAAATTACAGTGCAAAGCTTGAACCACATGGGGATGAAGCGAGCCATTCTGGAGCCCTCCCTTGGCTCACTGAGACCCCCCTCTTCTTCTCCTGGAGATCCTGTCTCATACAGCACTGAGATCAGTCACCTGGACAGCTGTCAGACCTCAGACCAAGTAGTCCTCACTTGGAAACCAGGAATGTGCATTTCTTCAACACAGGCACCAAATATTGAGAAGTAGCCCCTGGGGCATCATTGAACAGATGAGTCCAGGAAAGAAAGGTCAGGGCTATGTCCCTCCACCACCCTCCTTTGAGGAGGTCACTCTCTCCCTGTCGCTGTCACTGTCAACCGTACACATGCTGATTTCCTCAAACGCACATCATCTGAGAACAGAGATGACAGGTCTCTTTGTATTCTGAAGGTGTATTTCTTTGTGCTCATCTCACTATCTGTGGTTTCACACCCACGTCTTGTGGTAACAGTGTACCTCTCCACCTGATATTCTCAGTCCCATGTCCACATCTTATTTCACCCCAACTCTTCTGCTCATAAATCACAAACTCTGAAACACCATGTTCCAACCCCACACTTCCAGTGTGACACACAAAGACTGCCACTAAAAAGGACCATGCAAGTACATGATCGCTTCTAGCCAAACCTCCCGAGGACCTTCTCTGCTCCCTACTGGTCTGGGCTCTTCATTTAGCCCTGACATGACTGGCAATGCTTCTCAGAGATCTTTCCTGCTCTTACCCACCCTGCTAGGCAAGCTGCATCCACTACCCTGGATTTGAATTCTATTAGTGAACCAGAATCCGTTTGTTAATCAATAGAATCTGCACAGATCTGACTCCAGCCTGCAGTAGCCCACTCACCACATCAGAGACAATGTCCACGACTCAGCTCACACTGACCAGGTAACCCACGCTGGACTGACAGCATCCCCAGATAATTTGATCCTCGCTCATTGGTCCCTGACTCGCTTTCTGGTACTGATATCCTTTCTAACCCTGCCTTTCATTCTGGAAACCCTGCCAAGCCACACTCCTATCAATGAGCCATCCATTCACCCTCCTGAATCCACCTCGAGATTCTCAGTGTTCAGTAAGTCCTTGTCACCTTTTAAGTTGCATACCAAATGTCATTTCCACAGAGCATTCTTTCTTGATGTAGCAATCCAAATGATACTACGTTTTTCTCTTTTAAAACATTTTCTAGTTGTGTGCATTATCTATTCCTTTCATATTGCTTTCTCTTGACTTGATGAGATGCTAGTTAAGACTAATGTAAGCTTTAAGCATTTTACACAGAAGTATTCAAAGACTGCTTTGTAGTAAGTGCTCAAATTTATTGAAAGTGTAGATGACTCAAACTCCAAAGTCTTAATAATATTTCAAATAAATTTACTTAACTACAAGTATATAATGATACAATTTTTGAGTGGTACTCTGCAATAATTAATTGCTACAGTTGAAATCTATGTTTTCTATAATCCAATTATAAATTTATAGTCACAATTAAAAAAATTCCTTTACTTCTGTCTTTGGCCATTATTTTCAGAAAGGTGCACCTTCAGTCTCATTTCATTCCAGTTGTCCTGGCGTAATTATTAATACTAACCCTCTCAGTACCCAAAGTGTCCAAGTTCAAAATGAAAAAAGTTTGGTCTTTTTATTTATAGAGCACCCATTATGTGGTAAATTGAGTAGTAAAACCCATGATCCAGAAATAAACTTGAAATTGTTGTCTGTTGACTTTAATTGTGGAGAGAAATAAGTTAATAAAAAGGCCGATGAATTTCTAACATAAATCAGGTATAAATAAGTGCCATGATAAAAAAAACTGGGCAGAGAGGAAGAGAAATTAATGATGACTGGGGTGGTGGTGAGATTAGGGAAGGACTGACTGATGCTGTGATACTTGAGCAGACAGCTGATAAAAGGAAAAGGCCCGGCACGTTCTGGAGAAACGATTTTCCAAAGAGGGGAACAATTTGAACAGTTCAGGAAAAAAGAACTACTTCCTCCTTCTGATGACATTGGTTAAAAAGACTCAATGCCAGCCTATCATCCCGGGAAGCCTTCACCTACCAAAAAAACATGATATTGTTCATATTACTCAACAAATATTTATACCTCAGATTTAACTTTCTAAAAGATATTATCTTATTTTGAGAGAACAGTTGGCTAACTTCAAGAGGTTTTACAGAAGGAAAAAGGTACAGAGGGACTCTCTTCTGTCGATATGGATTCTGTACTCCCTGGAGGTGGCTGACTCGGAGTCCAGGCTAAGGCAGGTGTCCCCGGGGCTGCAGACTGCCATCTTCAGCTGGAAAAGGCAGCAACTGGATTCCCCTATGATGTGGGGAGAGCAGAAGACCCAACCACTAGATTGTGCAGAAGAGATATCCCGTCTCACTATGAGATCCGAGATTCCTGAATCTTTATACAAAAAGAGTAGTGGGGTTATTCATACCATCAGATCCTGTTGGTAGAAAAATCCTTAACACATTTGTGAGAGTGATATTTGCAATTTCTATCAACATTTAAATGTTTCCTTTCTCTCCCACTATTTCAACATGAATATATTCTACAGAAACAGAACTTTCTGTGTGCCAAGTGTTCAAACATCATTCAGAGACTGTTTACCAATAAAGGATGTCTAAACATCTGTTAACAATTCTATAGAACATGTCACCTGGCCTTTAAAAGTTAGTGTTTTGTGCATTTATGTTTCAAGTAAATTTCAGGTTATTTTAACAACTTTCTTATTTTCCTATGCTTAGTCCTAACTTCTTAATGGCCCTTGCAACTCTTTACTTGACTTCCCTGGGCCCGCTAAATTTTTCAGTGGTGTTCAGCTGTGCTTTTGTTGGGATACTAACTCTTGAACTGCCTTCTGGTATCATAACCCAGCCCCTATCTGCATGCAATTTTGTCTGAATTTCTTATGTCCTTAATTTGAGTTCTTGACTTTAAAAACACAATAGCTTTTAGAAAAGCATACGAGAGCAGCTTCCCAACTAATGAGAATTTTTTTTCTGAAGAGATAATAACCCTCAAAACAGGAGAAAAATCACTTGGCCCATATCAAGATCTATCAGAAGTTACTGTTCATCAAAATTCAACAATGAGAGAAATGGACCAGAAAACCAGAAAGGGAGATGAGATTTACGTTATACATCTGGTAAAGCACATCAAGCTGGAAGATAATCTTGTCAAATAAAATTTATGTACTGAAACTCTGTTAGAAAAATGGGTAAAAAAAAAAAAAAAAACCTGAATAGACACCATACAAAAAGGAATAACCACATGGACAATGAAAGTGTAAAAGAAAACATGTAACCTCTTCAGCTTCAAGGAAACGCTCATAAAATCACAAGATGCCAATAACAGACTAGAGCGATGCCAGAGGCTGCCAAGTCTATGAGGCAATCAGACCATCCAGGGACTGCTGCTAGGAGTGTCAATTAGTAGCACTTGTTTGGTCAGGGACTAGTTACCGGCGTCATTTGGAACACCTTTGGCAGCAGCTGTACTGTGTATACACTCAGCCTGTTGTCTGATACCAAAGACCCTAACATGATTGTGTGCATTCAGCACAGACATGTTTCAGAGTAGCCACAGCACCTGGAGTCGACCTAGCCCACACTGGAAACTGACCTGATGCTCATCAGAGCCTCTGAGACTTGCGGAATTACATACACTTCTATGAAAATCTCTTATCCCTAAGACATCACAGGCCCACCAGATGGCGGTTCAGCTGCTAGCCCTTTAATCCTTGTCATGCCAGATGCAATGCCTCAGTCCTCTGGATCTAGACCTTGAGGAGGAGGAGAGAAGCTGTTTGTCTCTTTCTCCAGGCCACCAAATAGCACAATGTCCCACCTCTGGTCAGTTTCTTCCCACCTAGATAACAGCAAACATTCCCGTGTATCCAGTTCTCTCTTCTTGGCTGATTCTGGGGGTTCTGTCTGCGCTACTTGGGAAAAGAAGGTGGTGTGTGGGACCAGAGCCCTGCAGCAGAAGGATGTAGCGGACATGCTTTTATGTGGCATCAGAAGCCATTCTGAGAAGGAAGGTGTAGGTCTGATTATCAGATCCATTCCCCTCTCACCCTCAACATCCAAGGGAAAAGTCAGAAATATGGCAGCCCCAAGACAAAAAGTCTGTGTTGGGTTATCTAACTGCCTTCTGTCTACCATGTATCTCCTCTGCTTGTCATTTCCAAGTGAGGGGACTCACAATCTTAAACCTTTATTTGATAAAAGCATTTTCTCATATTACATTAAAATATAGCACCCTGCAGTGTCTTGTACACTGTGCTATGAAGACCAGGAGTCTTTGGGTGGTCATTGTCAGGATTCTTGGGGAATCTGAATAAGAATAGCAGAGACCTACTGGAGACAGCTTGTTTTGGCCATTTCGCATATTGTATTTTGGGAAACTTATGCAAGGTCAAAAGATTTTGTCAAATCCAGCATGACACTAACATCCCTGGTCCTGACCGATTTCCTCCCCATTCCAGTGTGGTCCTGTAACTGTCTGTGTCTCTGAGTGTGGGTACTGGGGGAATTGATCAGGGCTGCTCCCTAACCGGGGTTCCAGACGAGGACACAGTGCTGCAGTAGGGATCTGACCACCATGAGTGGGTCAGAAACAAGCGCCTTCATTCTGGAACCAAAGTTTTGTGAATGACTCAGACATGGCATTGACCTTTGGTGGTCTCATTGCACTGCTCACATACTGAGTTAATGTCAGCGATAATACCCACATATCTTTTGCTTAGTATTTTTATTATTATATTTTATTATATTTTAGTGTGTGCTAAAAAGTGGAGGGGGGCGATGAGTGTGCCTACGGTGTCTCATCTTTGTACCTTCACAAAGCCTCTAGTACAGTGCTGGCATCCAGAGACTCGTCACTAAATGCCTGTGTAGAAAATGACTGTGACAATATCCCTAACTCCACATACAGATGTACCACTTATCAATTCATGCTTTAATAACATTTTGTGTATCTACTATAGCACATAGATTTTTAAAGTTGTAAACGATTTTAAAGAAGTATAGAGGAGACACTGGTAGCAATCGAGGCAAACACCATTCTTTAACAATTCTGTGTGAACAAAGCCTTCTTTAACATCAGGGAATTTATATTATCCTTTTTTTCTCTCCTTGAATTCACTGTACTAATTCTCTTCCAGTATGTAGTTTCAGCCTTGTATTATACATTTTTATACCCATATTGATCACCCCAACCAAACTATCTCAAAATTATGAATGTAAATGGAATTGAAATTTTAAACCATTTTCTATCACCATAAGACTCTAAGTGCTAAAAATTTATTCTAGACTGAGTTATTAGTATGATTCATTATCAGCATACATTTGAAACAAGCAACACAGATGTATTAAAACACTGGTAAATAATCATTAAACGTTGTATTATTTAAGGTAATGATGGCTGCCCCAACAAACCCCCAACTCCAGAGGCCTGCCACCATCAAGGTTTGTTTTTGCTCTTCAGCCAGGCTAAGGTGGATTTCTGTTCTGTGTAGCCCTCCAGTTTTTCAGAGACTCACCATCTTGGCAGAATCCAGCTGGGAAGGAGGGAGGAGAAAGCTTAGAAAAGACACAAACTTTTCTTAAAAGCTTAGCCTGGAAATCACATACACCATGACTGCTTATTTTGTATTGAGGACACATAATAACACAATCATCGGTGCCCAAAGCAGCTGGGTGAGCAGCTGCTTCCTAGGGACGACTTCAAACCACAGGGTGGGATGGCAGGGAGCACAGAGGTTGTCAGGTGGACACACACACAAAGCAACATACATGCAAAGTATAACATGCAAAGCAGAGTTTGTTGAAAATATCTCTAAATGAGGTGGGTGGCTTTTAATAAATTATATCATTTCCATTGATGGATTTTACTTCTTGCTAAAATGGGACATGATTTAGTCTCTATTCCATTTCTGTTTTCCATTTCTATGGATATAAATACTGAGAAACATTGTTCTCAGAAATATGTAGGTAGGAATAGGAGTTATGTTATAGAACTATCACTCAATCCTTGGAACTCCTTCTGAGTTATTTACCAAAGCTGCATCCTTATCTATCATCAAAGTTGTTTTTTTAATTAATTGTCAGCTGATGACTTAATTAGCTTCTCCAGCAATGCTACTGAAATCAAATAATTTGAACCATTTTTTACGCAAATTGATGTTACCCATTCATTACAATTATTCCTTACTTAAATCTCTGGGAGGTATAACCAAAAAACTTTCCCCATATGTATTAAGTGACAATTAATTAATTATATACCTGCCATCTCTTCACTTACAGGTAACTTATTTAATCAGAAAGAATTGGGGAAATTGCAATTTTCATTTTTATGTAACTTTGTCTATACAATATTATTTTATAAAATGTCTTCATCATTTTACTGCTTTATACATATTTTTATTGTGGTGAAAATTGAGCTTATCAGGTTCATGAAAAATGTCAGTCACATAACCCAGTTAGCAAAACCAGTCCTTGTTGGCAAACCAGCCAGTCACATAAAGTTAGAAAGAACCAAGTTTATTTTCCAATGTGTTTTCGAAGAATATTATTTTAAAGGTACTGCTAAGAAAGAAAAGGTCACGGTATGTCCAAACCCAGAGCATCTTGAAACAGGCCAGCCACCCTGGTTCCAGTGCCTCATGTGGTCCTTCCAGCACCAGCTTCGAGGTCTGCAGCAGAGATGGCCTGTGGTGCCTGATGAGTCATCATCACAGGACTCGTCCCTAAAGGCAGTATTCTCAGTTGTCTCTGTTTGGTGCCACAGTGTCTTACAGCTCAGTGTGAAGTACAGCAGTTAGGTTGGAGAGGAGTGTCAGAAAAAACGGCTACTGTGGAAGGGAAAGTGGGAGAGGAAGATTTCCTTGCAGTCTCCTGATCTTTGTACCTCTCCTGCTTACAGGACAGGAGAAAAACCTCATTATAACTTAAAGGTCAATGACAGAGACCAAGGGTGAAGATGGTACACTGAAGGAGATGTAAGTCTCAGAAATTGGTTCTGAGGGACCTGAGCATGATTTCCTTACATATAAAGTTCACCTCTCTGGGGTGTCCCAGCTTAGCAAACAAGCTAAAACTAGTCAAAGCAATTCCCCAAAATATGCCTTCCGAATTCCTGTACCACACAGAGAAGTGCATCAACTACAAAGGATGCATTTCCTTTTTAACCATGATAACAGAGAAGCAATTCAACAAAAGAAGGAAAGAGAAACCTGTAACAAATATTAAGCTTTTTCTTGGATTAGCCAAACAAACATGGAATGCATATGTGTTTACCATCTATGCTTCACTCTAAGACTCCCTGTTCTGTTCGCCCAGGCTCTGCGTGCGTTGCATTTGTATTTTCACTGTTTTCAAAGCCTTCTTTTACGGTATCTTCATGCTCTCCGGTTAATATTCCCATGCAAGGCAATTTGCAGCGCCACCACTGTGTGGCAGCACCCCCCAGTCGTTGGTGAGTTTCCAAGGGGGACAACCAGGGTGCTCCGTATCCTCAGCAGCCCTGGGCACTTGGGGCTGATCCAGGACAAAAGCACACACAATCCCCAGGAGCTGAAGGGAGAAACACCCACAACGGACAGGAGCCAAGTGCAGGCCTCTGAGTCTCATTTCCGCTCACGTCAGCACGACGGCTCATGCTTAGCAGAGGGGGTGAAGGCTGAAAGTTTCTCTGGGGAGGTAGCAGGTGACCTGTGGGGAAGGCTCTGCACCAGTAGCACCAGGCTAGCTCACTCAAGTAGCTTCTTTCTAGAATCATCACTGGACGTCGCCAAAGTCTGCTCCTCTGCGCCCAGTGTTGGAGGCCAGACTTGTGCTTTTTTGGAACCCTTAAGGGAGGACAAGGGAGGACACATGATCTGGCCCCACCCTGCCTTCTGGGAGCTACTTGCTATTCCTTAGGGGTGACAAAAACTTTAACTGGTTCAGTTCCTTTGTGCTTTTCGGGGCACTATGTTCTGTGTGATGGAATAGTCAGCCCAGACTCTCTGACAGACCAATGTCTCAGCTGCCCGTCCTGCCCCATAGCACCTTCCCCCTTCCCCTCAGAGCTCACTGGGCTCACGTGGCACTGCTGTCACCTCCGAGAGTGCTCATGTTCTGCCCTCAGCCTCCTATGCATAACGCCATTTGTGTTATGTCAGATTCTGTGGTCACATGCAAAGAGCCCTAATGTATATATTGAGATCACTTTGTACCGAATCCATGCCTTGAATCTTTCTATTTCCATTCCGGGAGAGTAGTAAATCCTCAGTAATTTTTGTTGAATAAATGATGAGTAAACAGTAAGTGCAGAGAGTTGACTATGTGACGGGGTATGTGACACAGTCAGGAACAAAACTTTGAGAGGAGGGAACAGGGCAGAAGTGAGAGACAAAGCAGGGGAGATACTCAAGCAGAAGGGAGTGTAAGCTGTTCTGATGCATAGATATGGTTTAGAGCACGGTGGACAGGGAGATGGGGTGAGGGATGGCACAGCTGCGCATCTGGGCACATTTGCAGGCATGGCGTGGCCTTCTCAGGCCAGACATCTCAATTCCATAAACATTTACTGAGGACCTACTGCATGCCTGTGGAGGCGCTGCAGATTCAGAGATGAGATCCAGTCCAATTGCAGTGGGATGACCAAATTACCCAGAGGACACCAATCATGACAGCTCAAAGCAGAATACCCCAATTGCTCCAAGAGGGGTGCGTGCCAGCATTCTGGGGCTCCAAAAGGGTGAAAAGCTTGAGCATGTCCAATGCATGATGAAATGCAGAGCTCCCAGCACAGTTAAGTAAGCCATGTTTTAATTATTCTATTATTCAATTAAACAATTAATTATCTAGTTATTAAATTAACTAATTACTTCATTATTCAATTACCCAATTATCAATAATCAAATTATTCAATTATCCAAGTAACCAATTATTTAATTAAATAATTATTCAATTAACCATTTATTCAATATCCAATTATTCAATTTTCCATTTATCCAGTTTTTCAATTAACCAATTATCTGATTATTGAATTATCAATTAACTAGTTATTCAATTAACTGATTATTCAATTAATTAATTAACCAATTATTAAATTATCTGAGCAAAGTGGTGGGGCCATTAGCTGTTATGTGATAGTCCCTTCAAACCTCAGTTTCCTCATCTATAAAATGGAACCTAGAATCATGCTGCTTCATGGATGCTGAAGGAGTTGAAATGAAATGACTTTGATAACAATGAAAGTGAGCTTTTACCTAAGTTTATCAATTCAACCTTCTTTATGGATATGCATATAGACATGCATATGTACATGTAGATTTGCTCTTAATTATAAAATATATCTTTCTATTTTTAAAAAGAGGGTACAAGTTAATGCAAAAAAAATTCATTTCTTTCTTGATGACATTGGGGTAATTGATTCCAGAAGCATTCCACTGAGCCCTTACTGCATGGTAGAAACCAAGATAAACACTTTTAAACAAATAAAGACAGCAGATGATAGAATTCAGTGTTGTCAGTTTTCAAAATTTGGATGAAAACTGGTGGAGGATCAAGCCCAGGCATAATTTGCAAAACAGGTGGGTGTTCAGGCAAACGTGATTTTAAACAGATGAGTCTGGAATACTGTCCCCATTGCGTTGTGCCTAACAGAAACCTTCCCCTTCCTTAATTACATGGGATGTGTATAAATTTTGGAATCTAGCCTGACCTTTAGCTCAGTGGAAAATTCTGTTGATGATTTTTGAGCTGAGTTTCATCTGGCCACTGGAGAGACAACAAAATGTCCTAGCTGCCCCTTCCCCCTGAACACAAGCTCTCTGTGCTTTTATTCTTCTCACTTTGTCTCTCACTAACATCCCTCTAATTCTTCTTCTGTTCCTGCTGCCCCCAGAATAGTCCACACTGCTCCATACAGCTCACAGATGATGACAGTAGCCACCTCGATCTCACCCTCTTTGCTCCAGGCTGCCCTATATCAGTAAATGCCATTGAGATCCACCAAGCTGGCGAAAACCCAGAAGTGGTTCCTCATTTATCTCCTTTTCTGGAGTCACTGCCTCCAATCCATCTGCAAGTCCCGCTGAATCAACTTCATCTTCTCCCAGTGCCTACGTACCTCTCAAAAATATTGTGTACATAGTTCTCTCTCCTAGATTAGATCACATCAACTTAGGCTTGTGTATTGGTCTGGGTTATCCTAAGAAATGAAACTAATGGAATACACCCACCCACCCACACACACACGCACACGCACACACGCACACACACATACACACACATATATATACTTATATATTAAATACCAATATTAACTAATTTATAATATAATATAGATCATATGTTTCATGTGATATATTTTATGTAATGAATTTTCTATATAATATATTTAAAATATAATATAGTTAATATTTTATAACATTAATATCAATGAATTACATATGTTTTTTTTCTCTCCCTCTCTCTATATATATGTATTTTATGAGTCTACATGACTAGGTATGGTCCCCCAGTTGTTATGTATCAGTCAAGATGTCACTGTGAAGGTATTCTGTTGATATGATCAACATTTAAATCAGTACTGTGGGTGGGCCTCATCAAATCAGTTGAAGGACTTAAGAGCTAAATAAATGAGGTTGCGAGATTGGTCAGCACCTCCCTGATGGCTCCCAGTTTAAGGAAAAGCACATTAATAAGAGAATCTAGAGATGACAATTTACAGAAATAGATTGAGGTGTTTTAGGTGTGGAAATAGGTGTCTGCACAATCTCATCCCATTCCTTAGGTATGCAGGTGCATATAATGCCTGAAATCCAGCCTGGCATTTAGTTCAATAAAAATTCTGTGGATTTCTTGGGAGCTGAGTGTCCATCTGGTCACTGGGCCTCGTGTGAAAATGCTAATGAATTCTTCTTCCTGATCACTAATTTCCAGTCAAAAGATGGGGATGTCTTTTTTATTTTTAATTTGCAGGGGCTTTATTTGATTGAAATGGCAGGCCCATCTCATCATAAATATAAAATCCTAAACAAAAATTTGCCACATTCTATCCAATAATGTATAAAAGAATAACACATCATGGCCAAGATAACTCATCAGGACTGTAACAACAAAAAAAGTTTGGTATAATCCTCATCCATTAATGATGAAAAAATTTAGGAAACCAGCAACAAATTTCAGCAAACATCAAAAGCAACAGTGAAGTACTGAAAACATTTCCTGTGAGTTTGGGAATAAAATGATGATGTTCACCCTAAGCGCTTCTGCTAAACGTCACTTTTGCCCCTTTATCCTTCAATTTTGTCAATGTGTCTGATTAATTTTAATAATTTATGTATAGTTCCTTTGGATCCAGAAGTGGATTTCTAATCTTTCTCCTTTGATCAAACTCAATCTACACCATATTATCTCCTTCTACTAAAGAAATCTATCCAGCCCACTAGCCAACCTTATGCCTCCACCCTGGTCCATGCCCACTTGGATGACAATGACAGTCTCCCAAGACCCCACATCCAGCTTCCCATATTGCCTACCTCTAAATGTCACCACTATCCACCAAGTTCCTCAAGCTCCAAACCCTCCTGACTTTGACCTCTTCCCCAAGTCCCCAACCTCACGTCTTATTGACTCTACTTTTAGCATTCACTGTCTGCAGCTTTCTAAAGAACTTTCTCTACTTTTCAATGCCCACTTTCTTCTGCTCCTACAGACTAGACTGAAGTCCTTCACTAGATTTGTAACTCATCTTTTTATCTCTTTTTAATCCCCTGACTGATGTTTTGCTGGGTGTTCTCAAGAAATTAAATAAGATCCTAGACAGATGCCACAGCCTATTAGCCTCCTATTTCACATGGATATGTGGCTAGTGAGAGGATAAGTCAACAGTGAAACTCAGCAGTCATCTTGGCACCAGGGATTTCATCGCATCACTCACACAGGAAGTCTTGCTAACAACTTGTCCACCACAGAGCTCAGCTGAGTGATAAATGTCCATCACTGGGTAGATTGTATGTGTTGGGGGTGGGGAGACCTGCCATTCATTCACAGATGGGCACAGTTTAGAAGAGTGCATTGGACTTTATATTTGTTTAGAACAGATAATGTATGTTTTCAATTTTAAGATGTGCTAATTTTTCACTCATTTTATTCATTCTTTTTCTATCTTATTTTTTATCATTTATTATAACATCTCAGAAATTGAGTTGCCTCTTACAGTCAATGACATGTTATAGTTTAATTGACTATAATTTATTTTTCTTAATGATCTCTATAATAATGATTCATCCACAGTGGACAGCATCTTCCATTTGAAGAAGTATAAGACTCTATTCATGGTGAAGAAAATTTGAAATTCTAAAAGCACATACACATGAAAAGATGCTAAACATCACTGATCAACAGGGAAATGCAAATTAAAACCACAATGAGATATCACTTCACAGCTGTCAAAATGACTATGATCAATAAATCAACAAACAACAAGTGTGGTGAGGATGTGGAGAAAAGGGAATCCTTGTGTACTGTTTGTGGGATTGCAACTTGATGCAGCCACTATGGAAAACAGTATGGCGAGTCCTGAAAAAACAAGAATTGATCTACCATACAATCCAGCAATCCCTCTAGTGCGTATTTACCCCAAAGACTTGAAAACCCATTTCCAAAAGATGTTCATAGCAACATTATTCACAGTGGCCAGGACATGGAAACAACCAAAGTGTCCTACGATAGACGATTGGCTAAAGAAGCTGTGGCATGCATATATATATATATATATATATATATATATATATATATATATATATATATAACTTCTGTGTGACTCGCTTTATTGCGGTGGTCTGGAACCAATGCATAGTATCTCCAAGGTGCGCCTGTACACGACTTTCTCCTTACACTCCTGACTTTAGAAACTTGCCCCAGCATAAGACACTACTCCGGTGAATAAGAATCCATTGGTGTCCAGGGCACTAAAGTCCAAATACCTCTTCATCCATAAAATCCTCAGGACCAAGAACAGATTTGTCTGCTCTGTTCTGCCGCGAAGACATAAAAGAAGAGGGTGTCCATTCTTCTTTTGAGCGAACAGTGTTGAAATGCCCAGCAGAGAACCCTCCACTGAAGGTTCCATGAAACCGTTTATACCTTCTTTTTTCATCTCTGACAGTCTGATCCTGGAGAGGAACTGTTTTCTTTGGTCTTTCACCATCTTCAGGTCTCTGCTCAAAGGTTACTTTCTCTATGAAGCTTTCTTATTTTCAGAACAATCTATTCCTGCTTTGCTTCTTATCTCCCTTACCCTACTTATAATGGCATATTACTGATCCATAAAAAGAGATGAAACATGCTAAGCAAAATAAGCCAGACAGAAAAAGTTGAAAATCACATGATTTCACTCACATGTGGGATATAAACCTAAAAGCAACAAATGAACAGGACAAGCAAACAGAGACTCATGGACATGGGATATAGACTAATGGTTACCAAGGGGTAAGGGGTGGGTGAGGAGTGGGGTGGTAGACCAGGTAAAAGGGGCCAAATATAAGGGGGTAGTGGGAGGATGAAATGGGTAAAGGGGATCAAATATATGGTACCTGAAGGAAACTGAACTTTGGGTGGTAAACACACAATAGAATATACAAATGTGAAATTATAACGTATACCTGAAAATTATATAATTGTATTAACCAATGATACCCTAATAAACTTAATTTAAAAAATCAAATTAAAAAAATAAAATTTAAAAAATTTGCTTTAAAAAAATTAAAAAATAGAGCTGCCACAGAATCCAGCAATTGCACTTCTGGGTATTTATTCAAAGAAAACAAAAATACTAATTTGGAAAGGTATATGTGCCTCTACATTCATTGTAGCATAACTAGTAATAACCAAGATAGGGGAGCAACCTAGTTGTCCATCAATAGATGAATGGATAAAGAAAAAGTGGCACATATATACTAGGGAATATTACTCAGCCATAAAACATAAAATCTTGCCATTTGTGACAACATGGATAGACCTAGAGGGTATTATGCTAAATGAAATAGAAAGAGAAAGACAAATACTGTATGATTTCTCTTATATGTAGAATCTAAAAAAAAATGAATGAACATAAAAACCAAAACAGAAACAGACTATAGATACAGAGAACAAGCTAACGGTTGCTAAAAAGGGATGGGAAAATCCTTTTTTTAAATGCATACACGAAAATAAAAAATAAAAGCACATGCAGTGGAATGTCTCCTCTTCACTTGTATAGGCAGTGTTGATGTGGATGTTGTTAACAACTTCTGGAGAATTGCACCTGGCTGATAGGAGCTACCTCACCCAGAGAGGTCCTGGAGGTGACACCACCTCTCCCTTCAAGTGGAGGCAGCCAATGACTGACCTTTGGGAGTACAAAAGCCTGGCCCCCTTGTCTCATGATGAGGCAACTCTGAGGTATGATTTATACTCCTGATCTTCTCCGGATCAGGCCAAGCCTAGACATGACCTTAGACCATAGACTAGCTCAGTAACTTCCTCTGCACTACCATACTCTGCTCACTCTCCCATAGGTTTCCCCTGGAAAGCCCTTCCTCAAAATCACATGCACCAAATCCCTGCCTCAGGGAGTCTAATTGTCTTAGTCCATTTGGGCAGCTATAACAAAATACCTTAGATGGGCGTGTTTATAAACAGCATAAGTTTATTTCGTACATTTCTGTAGGTTAGAAGTTCAAGATCAAGAGGCCAGCAGATCTAGCGTCTGGAGAGGCTTGCTTCCTGGTTCACAGATGTTCGTCTCTTCATGATGATAACCTCACACGATGGAAGGGGTGAACGGGCTCTTTGGGCTCTCTTTTATAAGGGCACTAATCCCATTCATGGGGGCTCTACCCTCATAATTTAATCACCCCAAAGGCACTACCTTCAAATACTGTCACATTGGTGATTAAATTTCAACCTATGAATTTGGGGATATCACAAACATTCAATCTATAGCATCACTTTAAGACATCACATCTGTCCACCAGCCACCCAGTACCCCTACATGATATGACAGAGTATATGAATACACACATTGTGTATATATTTTATATACCATAATATATTTTAACATATTTTATAATTATATGTTGGATTATATTACATATATTTACATGTATTATATATTCCCTTTTCCCTTTTTTACACAACGATGACAACCCTTCACATTATTACACATTTTACTATATATTTTGCTCTTTCAGTCATTAAAGAAGTTTATACCTTAGAATTTTACAGCATCGAATCCCATTGAATGCATTCATCAGGAAATATCTAGCCAGGCCCTCATAAAGAATATTGAGTTTATTTTCAATAATTTGTTATTACAAACTATGTTACAATAAAAACCAGGGTTGGGAAAAATTTAAGCTTGTATATGACCCAGCAGAGGCAAGCTAGCAGGAATAATGAATGTGATCCAATGTTCCTGGCTGACTATGACTGTGTATTTCAAAACATCTATCTGCATGGATGTTTGTAATTATCTCTGAATTCTTTACTCTCTGTCTATTCTGCTTAGGATCATTAGGTAAACTCTTTCCGTTACATAAACATTTTCAGTTTATTTTCTGTATACCTCTGCACAAATTTTCCTCTCTAAACCACCACCATTTACTTAGAATTATGATATTTCAGAGCCAGGATGGCCACGCTTTTGAAAAAAAAAAAAAATCTGTGAAAAGGCCCATCATTATTAGACCAAAATACTGACAGTTTGTACAATTTCATGGGGAAAAGCAAGGAAACATTTGCTAGAGCAGATGGTCAAAGCTTTGTCTCCTGTGCCATCTGCTTATTGAGAATTTCCCCAGCTGGCCATTGAAAGTCCCATCGGGAAGCACCTGTCCTGAGATTTTGAATTGTGATGAATAATTGCAGCATCTCAAAATCAACAACAATCCATTTCTGACCGCATCGCCAAAAACAATCTCCATTTGCAAACCCTCTTTCCCCAATCTTGAAAATAATGTAATTTGGGTCACGAGTTATGGCTGATTCTTCGGTTTCATTCAAGTTATTGTTTGTGTCTTTGGGTAATTAGGTGCTAATGGAGAGGAAAAAACAGGTGCCTGTTGCCTTTTGAAATGAGGATAATTGGAACTCTTACTCTTGTGTTTTCTCAGGGAGAAAGATATGTGAAGGGGAGAAAGATATGTGAAGCTTTCATCTGTTTTCATTTCTTTGTAAGGGGTTTTTCGCAATTATAGTCAAGTGCCTGCAATGTCCTAAGCACTCCATCAACTTGTGTGGAAGGAAAAATGAGATACAGCTGAATGGTGAGAATAGATAATGGATGTGTCATCAGCACCTGCGACAGCTGCTTAAGGACGAACCTGTGATTTTTTTAAGAGTCAGCAGGAGCTCGCATTGACAATTTCTTTTTTCTTTTCTTTTTTTTTCTTTTTTGTCCTTCTGCAAAAACCCCATCCAAGGAGACCTTTTAAAGAGGACTAAAAGCTTGGGTGACCAATAATGGGGGGCGGGGAGGGACTGCAGGACCTAACCATCTCCCTGTCACACAACCCCCTGTCCATGCTCTTCTGGTGTCAACAATTCCTCCTTCTCAAGGGTCCTCAACTGACCTTAATAGATTAGTGGACCGACTGTTTCCATGGAAACAACTGCTGGAGTTGGGGATAGGGAGGGCTAAGGAAGATGCAGCCTGAGTCTTGGAGTTTGGAATTTTCCAGGCCCTCAAGTCACACAATGTGTAGATACCAAATTCTAGTCTAAGCACAGAGATGTGCAATAAATATCTGCGTTTATTATTTGTGAATGAACGAAAATATAGGGTTTTTGATTTCACCTCTCCAAAACCCCAGTTCAGTTACTAGGGCTGTGGAGAGGATTAAGCTACTCCCTGCCTACTCAGGCCTTGCTTCCCAAGTGTACCTGGGGATACCCTGGCTCAGAAGTGCCTTGGCAGGTGGAGGCTTGTTGAGATGCAAATCCCTGGGCTACTCTCTAGACTTCCCGAAGCAAAATATATTGGCCAAAGTATCCATTCACCTTCACAATCCTCAACGCGAGGCCAAGCCTCAAAGACAAGTCTTGGAAATCTGAGCAGTGTCCGGCCAAGCACAGTGCACTCACTGACACTGTCCTCTCCCTCATGTGTCCAGGCCACCAAGGCACGGCACCAACACCCCCTATTTTCAGCCCAGGCTCTGACTTCCTAGAAATGACAGTAAGGCAGGGGGTTGTCTCAAGGCTCAGCAGAAGTCCAGCCTTGGTCAGCCTGGTGGGAGGGATGGCACAAAAAGACAGAGCCTTGGCAGGTCCTTGACCAGTCACAGACCTGTGGACAAGTCCCTTCCATCTGTGCCTCTGTTTGCTCATCTATAAGATAGGCCTGATGGCATGGCAAGCTGGGCAAGGCCTTGCCATCTGCTACATTCCTTTCCCACGTGGGACAACTCAGGCTGAGAAAAGGCAGCTTTGCCACGGGCCCAGTGAACTGTGACCACTGCCCAAAGTCTCCAGGACCCCCGAACCCACTAACCCCAGGGGTCCAGACCGTGTCTACCCGCACTGTCCAGATGATCATTCCACAAGCAGACCAGGTTCCAGGAACCCCGGGAACTCTGATGTGAATATGGGGCAGGCCATTCTACTCGGATACTCACCTAGGAGTGGAGTCTCAGGAACATGGTCTCAGGGACGTGGAGAAGAGAGGCTACCCTGAGACTCAGGGGAGGGGGCTCCTTCCTGGAGGTGGGATGCTATGGGAAAGGTACTTTTGGTCGAGGTGGGGCAGGTGCCAGACCTGAGCCTCCAAACGGAGTGCAGCCATGGGAGGGCACCAGGAGGGGCACCCAAGAGGTAGCTGAGCTACTTGTCCTGCGCGCTCAGGAGCCAGGAAGGGGCGGCTGCGAGTGTGGGTGGGACCTCTCCCCTGTGCAGCCAGGTTGCTGCCTCATCTTTCAACATAGCGGTTATTTTATTTCATTTTAGATTTATTTTTCAGTTACAGTTGACATGCAATATTATATTGGTTTCAGGTGTACAGCATGATGGTGAGATATTTATATAACTTACAAAGTGATTCCCTGGGATTAGCCTATACCTACCTGGCACCCTACACAATTATGACAATATTATTGACTATATTCCTTCTGTTATAATTACATCCTTGTGACTGTTTTGTGACTGCCAGTTTGTACTTATAAAGCCCTACCCGCTTTCTACCCAGTGTCTCACCTATTCTCCCATCTGGCACCATAGATTTGTTCTCTGAATCTATGAGCCAGTTTGGGTCATTTATTTTGTTGTTTAGATTCCATATATAAGTGAAATCATGTGGTATTTGTCTTTCTCTGTCTTATTTCACTCAGCAGAATACCCTCAAGGTCCATCCATGCTGTCACAAATGGCAGGATTTCATTCTTTTTTATGGCTGAATAATATTCCGTTGTATATATGTATCACCTTTTCTTTATTCATTCGTCTTTTGATGGACACTTAAGTTGCTTCCATATTAGCTATTGTGAATATAGGGCTGCATATGTCTTTTCGAGTTAGTGTTTTAGATTTCTTTGGCTAAGTACTCAAAAGTCCTCCACTGCAGTGTGTAGACCTGTGCCTTCCAATATGGTAGCTGCAAGCTCCTTGTGGCTACTGAGTGCTTGAAATGTGGCTGGTCCCAAAGAGACCCGTTGTAACTGTGAAACATGCACCAAATTTCAAAAACCTATCCAGAAAAAAAAGAACCATAAAATATCTCATTGACAATTTTTTTACATTGTGTCATTGGTTCAAAGGGTAATATTTTACATATGTTGAATTCAATAAAACCTATTGTTAACACTGACTCTGCTGGTGTGTCTTTTTACCTTTTTAAATGTGGCTACTGGAAAATTTATAATTATATTCATGGTATGCATTTTTGGCTTGTCTTAAAGTTCCACCATACATTTTTAGAGTCTGAAATAATCTTGCTAATTTATTTCTTGCTCATTTGCTTTCTGCATCCTTGTAGGATGGTGAACATTTCATGAAAAAAAGGCCTAGGATATCTTCTTGTTTATCGTGTTACCAGCACCTAGAATAACCAAATGCACATAGTTGACCCCCCAGTATATATTTGTTTGGTGACTACTTTTGGCTTCTGGAGAAACTACAGATGTTTTGTTAATGCTATGGTTCAAAATTGTCCCAGGAGACTAGTACAGATTTGGAGTTTGGGGGAAAGTGGAAGGGCCTATCAACCTCCATCAGAAATATCTGGTCCTTGTAAATTCCCTGCCCCCTGCCCTCCACCTAAAGTAGCTCCTGATTTATCACTTTCTGTGCCTTATTCCAGTTTATTATTCTCTAGAGAATGCAATTTTACCATATATATATGTATACACACATGTGTTTGTATTTACTGCATCCTTGAATAGGATGTCTTGGATGCCCACCACCTAGAAAAGTGTTTGGCAAACTGTATGCACTCAGAAGTATTTCTTAAATGAGTGAATCAGTCAAACAACTAATTATGACTGAGAACAAAGCCTGTTTATGTCATTGGAGCTGATGGCCGCTGCAGAACAGAAAAGTGTGATTTCTACTTGTGTGTGCAAAGGCATACACAGCCTGTTTTTGTTTGTCTGCTTTGTTTTGTACCCTTCTGCAAAGACACCATTTTTCATGGGCCTATTTTAAATTGTGAGGAGCCCAAATCCCAAGCAGGGGGCATAAGGCCTGTGCCCTCTCTTAGACCTCGCCCTCTTCCTGTCCTGTCATCTATTATTCTGCCCTGGTCTTGAGAGTTCTCACTGGGTCTCAGTGATGAGGGCAGGCTCTGCCTATCACGGTGGGAACTCTGGCCAAAGTGGTGATGGGGAGGAGGCTGAGAGACACTGAGTGGATGAAACTTTCCAGACTGTGTTTGAATTAGAACCCCAGCCTGCCCTACTAATGGTTCTTGATATTGGGGGGATTGAAAAACTGTGGTATCATGGGAAAATAACTTCACCTTTTTAAGACTCAGTTTTATAAAAGTGAAGAATTATTGTTTTCTGAACTCTGTGATTGTGGTGAGTATTGCAATACAAGCTGCTTATAAATCGCTGGGAATTGTGCCTGTCACATAGCCAGGATTTGTAAAAAATGTGGTCTGGTCCTCACTTGCATTAGAACGAAGATGGGGGAGAGATGAATAATAAAAATAATACAGAGTCACGGGCTGTCCTGCTCCCTGCCCTCACTTCCACTCACCATCCTGCATTTGGGAAGCAATAAAGGATGGAGCGGAGTGCGGCAAAGGGGAGCCTGTGTTTTGCTGAAGTGGGCAGCTGCTACCAGACACCATCCAATGGCTTCTATGCATTAAATTGAACCTAATGTTTCTAGATCATCTGGAGAAACTGAAGATCCATATTTTTATGTTGGAACCTCCTAGGATTTCAATGCCGCTTCAACGCTCATACATGGTTAATGGGTGCTTAAACTGGTACAGTATTTATGTTGGGCAAATTGGCATTATCAATACAAAATTTCAGTGCCTATCCCTTTTCACCCAGCAATTGTATTTCCAGGAGTATGTTGAACAGACACACTTGTGTGCAAATGTGTGAAATACTGTGTGTACAGAGCAATTCCCAGCACTATCATTTATGGTAACAAAGAGTTGGACATGACCTCTATTTCCACAAGGAGGTGATGGATTATATAAATTATGGGACATCTCTAGAATGGGTATAGATACTCTGGATCTATATGGAAAAGCAATAAGCCACGTAAGAACTGGTATGCAATGATCTCTAGGATTTCTGTTTTATTTAATGTGTGTATATCTCCTCTCTGCGTGTTAGGCAGATATTAACTCATGTGATTCTCCCAAGAAACTCTATTTAAAGCTGAGGCAACTAACACACCAGGAGATGAAGCAACTGACCCAGAGTCCCACTGTAACACATAGAAAGTGGAACATAGAAAGTTGCAGAAAAAAATAATGTAAAAGTTACCAATCTGTTAAAAAAAAAAAAGGCAGGGGAGGTTGAAAATTCCACGTGCTTAGAATTACGGATTGAAGGGTGTGTAACTGATATAACTTCCAGGAAGGGGACAGGGTGGCTTGAGACAAGGGAGGAAGGCCAAATTTTCATTTTACAATATTGCACAGAAGATGATTATGTTCATGGAATTAAAATGTAATCACTATTTAAAAAGTGCTACCATTTAAATGGGGAAAAAAACGGTGACGATCAAAACAGGATTGGTGGCTTTGTCTTCCCAGAACTTACCCATGCCTGCTATCATATTATACATTCATCTCCACATGCATGCCACTGCATCTAGGATGTAAGAAGAATCATTAAAGAGGGCACTGTGGGCTTTTCTTTCATCCTCGTAGTCTCCCTGGAACAAAGCCTGGAGTTTAAAATAGGTATAGAATGAACATATTACAATAAATTATCTATGTTCACCATCAACTTAAATAAACATTTGTGGAATTAATAAGTGGTTTAATGAATGAAAGCATCACTTGGTGAAAAGGTAAGGTTTATATCACTGGTTCTTTAGAGTGATTTGGGGTTTCTATCAGGCTGCAGAGACCCTCACAGATCCTTCTCTCCTCCCCCCTTTCTGCGAAGACCCTTGTCTGAGGATGCATTTTAATTGCATAAAAGCCACGAGAAGACTTTTAATAGGCCCCAGACCTTCCCATCCCCCCACCAGGCTACTTGGGTGGTTATCATCCTCAAGAATTGTTATCTGGCAACATTCATTGCTATGGAAACCGCAGCCAGCCAGAGAACAGGAAGAGGCTATAACAGGAGCAGAGAGGGACTCAGGGAGCCTGGAATTTTCCAGGACTATGAGAGCCTGTGAGTTCAAAATCCCTGCCTGGACTCCAGCAGGGGCTTCTTAGAAGTTCGTGGAGGGCATTACTGGGAATTGGGGCTGTGGGCAAGTGGCTTCTCACCCCCACTCAGAACCCCTCACCACATGCAGAAAAGCATCAGAGTTCATGGGGCCTGTTGACAACTAACTCAGCTGGCTGTTCGTCATTTCATTCCACTCCTGGAGGTCCCAGCCAATGTTTCTCAAGATGGGCCCTAAATCCCTCCTTCAGGGTCCCCAGCCAAGTTGAAATTTGTTAAATATCCAGATTTGTGGGCTCTACCTTAGAAAAAAACATTTTAGACTCTTCCACCATCCTTGCCTTAACCATTTTCCCATCATATTTTTTTCCAGATAATCTGTCTCTGTCTCCAATCTTATTTCTTATTTGTTTGTATTTGTCCCTCTCTCCAGTTCAGTATAAGTGAATCTGTGAACTGGGTGGGCCATGTCTGTCTTAGTTACCTCTGGTCTCTTAGTGCCTTTAATAGTGTTTGGCACAGAGTAGGCCTACAGTACAGATAACTTGGCTTGAATGAATGGGTGAATGGGTGAATAAATGAATGAATGGAGGGAGGGATAGTCTGATGAATGGATGGATGGATGGATGGATGAGTGGGTGGATAGATGGATGGATGGATGGATGGATGGATGGATGGATGGATGAATTTGTGCTTTCCTGTTATATCATGATCTCATAGGAGGTGATTGGCGTGGAGCATATTCTAGATTCTTCTGGCCTTCAATGGAGGTAAAATGTATAATCCTGGCCTGCACCTCCTTCATACTCCTCTCCAACGAGAGGATTCAGATTCTAGAACAGGAATGGGATACATATACCACTTGATAAAGAGCCTGGATTCTCTTTTTTGGTACCAGCTTTACTGAGATATAATTACAAATTAAAATTGTATACATTTGAGGTGTACAGCATGATAATTGGATATACCTGTACATTGTAAAATAACCATCATTATCAAGTTAATTAACATCCATCATCTTGCAGTTACTATCTTTCTTTCTTTCTTCCTTTCTTCTTTTCTTTTTCTTTTTTTTCTCTCTCTTCCTCTCTCTCTCTCTCTGTATGTGTAGTGAGACACTAAAGATCTACCCACTTAGAAAATTTCAAGCGCACCATACAGTATTGTAAACTATTGGCACCTTGCTGTCCAACAACAGGAGATACTGAATTCTTTCAGGACAGGCATTGAGTGGAGGGCATGCTCTCACCTCCCTTCCACCACTGGTATGCCTGGATTTGAAGCCAGGTTAATTAGCTGTGCATTCCAGGGCCAGTCACTTAACTCCCTGTTCCTCAGTTTCCTCATCTGCAAAATTAAGCTAATAATAATAATGCCTACCCTGTGGGGTCATTGTGAAGATCTAAAGAGAAAAGGCATGTAAGCTCTCAGCACAGAGCTTGCACATAATGGAGGCTCAGAGAGTGTCCTATGGAGTTATATTCTATATATTTTTTCCATTTAATAAATACATACATTTCAGTATATAATAAATGATCAATATATGTTATATGTAGATAAAATCTATCTATCTATCTATCTATCTATCTATCTATCTAATCTACCTGTATAAGATATAAATAAAACTCAATAGTTCTCAACTGCGGGTAATTTTGCCCCTCAGGTGATAATTTGTCGATGTCTAGAGGAACTTTTGGTTGTCACAATGGGCATCCCGTGGTTGGAGGCCAGGAACGCTACTCAACACACTACAATGCACAGGACAGTCGCTTCCAGGAGGATGATCTGGCCTCAAATGTTAGTAGCACTGAAGCTGACAAACCCTGAAATACACATCACTTATAAAAGTCTAGACCAGTAAGAAATAAAGACATAACATGGGCCACATATGTAGTTTAAAATTTCCTAGTATCCTCATTAAAAAAGTAAAAAAGAAAGTGGTGAAATTAATTTTAAGACTATCTTGTTGAACCCAATACGTTCAAAATATTATCCCTTCATGACCATGTAATCAATAGAAAACATTATTAATGAAATATTTTACATTTTTTCTCATACTTCTTTGAAATCCAGTGTGTATTTTGTACTTTGCGGCACATGTCAAATTGCACCCCATTTCCTGTTGCTCAACAGCTGGGTTGGGCTGGTGCCTGCGTATTAAACAGCTCAGGACAAAACACATCACATGCTGAAAAAAATGGGCAGCAGAGGGCGTCATGAGAATACCATGGAGTTCTTAAAATCCGACCCAGCTTGAGAGAAATGGACCCAATTGTCAGAGCCTGAGAAAGAAAAGGGTTTAAGGCAAAGACTCCATTCCCTCAGGGAGAAGGGGAGCAGAGAGGAGAGGCAGGCTGCTGTCTCCTCTTGTGTATTGTGTGTCGCCTTCTAGGGAGATGAAAGTGGTCAACAACAAAGACTTCCAAGCCTGATGACTTGGATCCAAATTGCTCTCCTGTCTGCACAGGCCCATCCACCCTACTGACCCAGTTGTGTCAGTCCATGGCCTGAATTTCCTCCATGGCCTGTCCAGCCCCAGTGCCCCTCTGGCAGCCAGAGCCATCTTGCTTGGACACATGTCTGACTATGGCCCTCCCCTGCCTAATGTCCATCAGGGGCCCCTTACTGCACTTGGGGTGAAATCCGAGCCACTGACCTTGGCCTAAAATATATCTCCACATCTGGCTTTCACCAAGCCCTCCAGCCTGGTCCTCTCAGCTGCCTGGCCCACCTGGGTTCTGGGATATTACAGGTCTAGTTGTGTCTCCCCAGAACTCATATGGTAAAACCTTAACCCTACTACCTCAGAATGTGACTATATTTGGAGACGGGTCCTTTAAAGAGGTGATTAAGGTAAAATGACATCATATGGTTGGCCCTAACCCAATGACTGGTGTCATTATAAGAAGGGGAGATTAGGAGACAGACACATACAGGGGGACAACCATGTGAGGACAAGGGGAGGAGATGGTGTCTACACACCAAGGGGAGAGGCCTCAGGAGAAACCAACCCTGCTGACACCTTAATCTTGGACTTCTGGCCTTCAGAATTGTGAGGAAGTAATTTTTCTGATTTAGGTCCCCGGTATGTGGTACTGTGTTATGGCAGCTCAAGTAAACCAATATAATCACTAATTTTTTAGAAACTATGTTTAAAAAGCAAATACATTCTGGAATCATAACTGATACTAAAACAAGTCATTGCTGTACATATTAGAAACTCTAAAATACCCCGATATCTCAAATGAAATATGGACTGTGGACTGTGGAGAGCAACTGGTAAATCTTCACAGAAATGCAAATCTGAAAAGGAGCCGACCCTATTTGGGATCCTACACCCCTGAAGGAAGAATTGATTTGCTCACAGTGCTTACATAATGACCCATAATCTGACTCTGAGTCCCCTCTGAAGCCTTCTTGCTCATTTCCTTCCCACTCCCATTCTGTAAACACATCACTTGCAAATACCCTTCCTTTGCCTTTCTCCAATCAGTCCTCTCAAACGATCTCGAGCTGTACTGAAAATGCGAGGTCATGGAGGTGATAGATTTGGTGGTTGTCCCACCAGAAACTTGGTCCCAGGCTGACAGTCTCTTCCTTGGAGCGGAGGAGACACAGCTGGGAGAGATACAAGAATACTCGTTAAATGAGGGGTAATTCTTGTTTTGTTGACTGTGTCAACGTTGGATTAATTGTTAGGTCAGAAAGTCTAGTTTCGAAGGGTTTTGTGGTGAACTATAAACTGTCATTATGATGAGGAAAGTAGAGGCTGGTGGGAAAAAAGGGGCCGGAGTCAGGTTTCCTATTCTATTTTCAATGTTATTTTTATTTTAAACCTAATTTCCCTCATTTTTTAAAAATAGTACATTTGAAAAGGTCAAAAAGATATATAGTGAGAAGACCTTCCATTGTCCTGTGGTTATCTAATTTACTTCCTATGAGGCAACCAGTGATAAAGCAACACTTTCTAGTCACACGCAGATGGCCTATGGATGCACAAATAAATATGCTTATACATTTCCCCTCTTTTATACAAAATTTAGCATACTACACCCACTGTTTTATATATCTTTATTTTTTTGCCAAGATATATTTTGGAGATTATGACGAAACTTAAAGCACTTCTGTGTTCCCTTTTTTTTTTTTTTACAGCTGAGTAGTATTCCATTTAATGGATTAAATTAGAAACATTATTATTCCTCATGAATGCATGTCTAGCTTATATCTAATCTTTGACAAGCAAAAATTATGTTGAAATAAATAACCTTTTTGGTGAGTGAATGCGAAGACACCTGAGTGTAATGATGCTGCTGGTAGAAAGAAAGAGCAGGCTCAGTGCTGACATGCTCATGCCCTCAATATTTCCCATATTTGAAAACATCTTTCTGGGGTGATGTCAACAAGCTCTGAATACTTTGGCATCTGCGCATCCCGATTAGGGCAACGCCATATACTCTTCATGATAACTGAGCATTCCATGCTGATTCCTGGTATACTGAGCAAGTCCTTCTCCCTTAACTGACATTGCCTGCTTATGGCTGTGTAAGAAATGGTTAACCCTGTCCCAGAGGAGTTTTATCCCTTTGTCCCTCTAAGCACTTGGAATGTCCTTCCTGAAAAGAGTGTCTTTGTGTACCACCAGGAACAAGAAAATAGCGGGCAACTAAATTTTGACTGTCATTGATTTAAGACACAGCCTAATTTTGGTGATGCAAAGTTTGGGGGAAAGAGGTGCATCTTAGAATCAATAGATCAAAGAAGACAGAATAAAATGTGCTGGTTGTTATAACGGGCAGTGGGGAGACTGACTTCTTCATAGACCTGAACACAGATTGTGGAGCTACAGTAGAGAGGTTTCTGGGACTAGGTTACCCAGGCACTCGTAGACCCTGGCAAGAAGCCTAAGTATGAGTGACAAACTGTGATTTGGCACCAGGAAATGTTTTTAATTTAAGGAGCCAGAGCAGGAGAGAGACATGATTATATTTTCTTTTTTAACTACTTCTTCTGATTGCTAGGCAGATTATTGGATGACAGCAGAGAGGCAGTAGAAGACAAGAAACAAGGTGACAGGCTACTGCAATGGTCCAAGCAGGAGGCAATAGTGATTTGAACCAGAGGTGAGAGATGGAAAAGTCTCAATAGGAATAGAGAACACGGCAAAGATGGGAAAGACATTTCTGACCTGGAAGTAGGGAAATGTAAGATTTTAAAACAAGGATGGGAAGCCTAAGGAGATGCCTGCTGGTCGTCTGTAGAAATTCTTGCAAAATGCAAGAGCCCAAATAGTTCCCAAGGAATTTTTGCGTTGCTGTCTATTGTCTTGGATTCAGAACGATGTAGTCAGTATTCTAGAAACACCGAATCCAAACCATAAAAACATTCGAGAGCAAGTCATTGTTCTCCCGAGTATATCCCTGGGTCCCACTTCCCACCAGCTTTTCTCCAAGTTTCTTCTAATGTTATTGCTCTGTGCTCTGGGTACTTGATGTAGTAAATTTTTATTATTAATTATTAATAATAATTATTATCGTTGTCTTGTCGCGGTAGAATACAGGGTGCATCAGACATGTTGCCTCAGGAGTTAGTTTATCGATCTGTTTCTTCTGTTGGATAGTGAGTCACTCGAGGGCAGGCACATGTTCTGTATTTTCCCTGAATAGCCCCTTGCATGCAGAAAATAATCCTGCCTGTGGAGCCAGACCATATTACATCTGAGGGATCATCCTCAAGAGAGGCAGAGTTTCCCAGGGTATTCTGTAGCTTCAATCTACACAGATAAAAATGCTTGCACGTGCTGCTCCCCTCTCCTGCTTTCCGAAGTAGACCGTATCAGTGGTGGTTTCAAACCGTGGGCTCCGCGTAGGTTCAAAAGTCAGCCCTATTCTGACTTTAAGAAATAGATACCCTGGGTGGTCATTTCATAAGGTACATAAATGTCTAGTCAACATGTGCACATCCCAAACTGACATAATACTGTATGACAACAGTGATTGAAAAGTTAAAAAATCAAAAAGAAATAAAGATTCGAAAAGGAGAGAAATTTTAGTTTAGCAAGAAAAAGATATTGAAATATTTATGTGTGAAATGCTACAATTTCTGAAATTTGCTTTAAAATAGTACAAGGTTGTGATGGGAGCGTGGATGCTGGAGCGTGAGTGGGTGGTTGTTGAAATGGCACGCACATTGCCGACTCTTGCGTATTTTTACTTTTCAACAACACTGCCTCTCGCCCATCTCTTTCCCAACTGCTACCCTCAGAGAGAAAAAAAGCCATGAAGAGACAACCTTTAATTTTAAAGATTAATAACCTTTCATTTAAATTTTGCTGAATTCCCACCGCACCAGGAGCTGTGGATGCTTCTGTTTCACGTGAGAAAGTGAAATATTGTGAAGCCTATGATGACATCTTCGGCCTTTCCAGCTTTAGGCTTCCCTCCTTGGGGGCACATTTCCCCCTGCAATGGTTTTACGCTCTTTGGAATTGAGCGTGACTCAGAATACCTCAGAAAATATCAGTGTTATCTTCCAAATGAATTTCGTGCACAAATTCCCAAAGCAGCAGTTCTCTGTCATGTGTGCATCCTGCATGTCATCTGCGTGTCATGCTGTGTTCCTCTAGGTGCCTCCAACGTTGCCCACCTGGCGTGTTCTCCGTCTTCTCTAGCCCATGAGTTCCTTGGTGCCCTTGTGTCCCAGGAGCGGACATACCTGTGCCATTTGTCACAGGGTCAACTTTCCTTAAGCTAATCCCCCCAACAGCTGTTTGGCCCTGAGGCTTCTCAGGCTGCCTCTGCCAGCATGGGGTCCTGCAAGGAGGGGGCACAGACCTGTAATCACAGCCAGCTGCGGCCACAGTGTGAACTTGGGGCCCACCCATTATAGCCCTGAGCTCCAATGAGACCTGTCAGAGGGGAGCAGCAGCCAGACACCCGCCGTCTCACCTGAAAGGCATTGCCTGGAGGAACAGGGACATCCGTCTGTAGCAAATGATCCACCTGCCACCATGGTTTGACAACACCACCCAGGTTTTCCTAAAATCGGGGACATGGCTCAGTGGCCTCTTTTCTGAGTAGAGGACCAGGGGCTCGGGTGAAGAGTCCAGGTGTCCTTCCTAGGACGGGGCCAAGCAGGACACATTGTAACAAAATCTATGGACTCTGGTGTCACAGCGACTCGTGGAATCTCTAAGAGCCAATTTTGGCTTTTTGTGTGTCTCCCGGCTCTTGCTGCGCCTTCACCACCGCCACTGTTCCCCTGAATGCCTGTCCGTTTCCGAATCATTCTGTGCCACGCCCAAAACACGAGCCAGGAGTTCCCAGCACAGACCCATCCACATCCCCTGACCTTCAGCTCCCATCTCAGAGGGGACCTGAGCAGGCCCCTCCTCTCTGGTCCAAGAACAGGAGGTGAGGCACTCAGCATGGAGCTGAGCTCCAGGTCTCCAGGTGTGTGAGGTGTGACTGCTGTGTACGAGCTTGAGAGTGAACGTGTGAGGATGCATGTGTGTGAGTGTATGTGAGTGTGTCTGCATGAATGTGTTAGAGCGTCTGCGAGTATGTGTACGTCCGAGAGTGTGTGTGTGTTGCGTGTGAGTGTGTGTGACGGCCAGGCATGGGAGGCAGGGATGAAACCACTCCATGACTCTGTATTGATAAATATGTGTCACCCTCAAAATGCACACCACCAAGAATGACCCTGGTGTAAGCTGTGGTCTCTAGGTGACAATGATATGTCCCTGGGGGTTGACCAATTCTAACAGGTGTGCCCTCTGGTGGAGATGTGTATGGGGGGAGCATGTGTGGGGACAGGGGACATATGGGAAATTGCCACCCTTTCCTCTCAGTTTTGGTGTGAAACTAAAATGCCCTAAAAAATAAAGTCTTCATTATTAAAAAAAAAATAAAATAAAATGAAAGAGTGAAAACCAAACCGTGTAAATTAGGGTGGCTAAACCAGTGGTTCTCAGGGGACAACTGACAATGCCTTGGGGACGTTTCCCTTGTCACAACATTGGGGGGGGCGGGAATGTGCTACTGGCATCTGGTGCGGAGATACCAAGGATGCCTCCGAACTGTTTCCAGCGTCCTAGACAGCCCTGCCACAAGCATTCCCCAGCCCCAAATATCCCTAGTGTCTCTGAGGCTGAAGTTGAGAAACCTCGGCCACTAGCTCTTGCCTGCCAGGGACCTGAGCAGAGCTTCCCTTTGTCTGGAAGTGATCAGTGAGTGCTGCAAACACGCCAGGCCTGAGAAAAAAGCCCTCTGGAACAAAATGGAAGGCGTGGACAAGAGAATAACATTCTTATGGTGCCGTGCAATTATCTCTGAAGCTGAACCTTTTTAAAGGACATCACGGAAGTGTCACCAGTGTCCCACAGCCTGGGAACTCTGAGCACAGAATGGAAGAGAGTTGGGAAAATAGAAAGAATTCATCTGTGACAACCCAAACCAAAGGTGGGCAGAGTTTAGAACTTTCCAGACAGTGGTAGATGGAGGCGAAATCAACAGAACCCTAAGGGGTGAGACGTAGGCTTTGGGGAAAAGGAATGAAAGGAGAATTAATCCTTAAACAGAGCCAGAGCAGCTTGGTAAGAGGTGGCTGCGTTTCACAGGAGGCAGGGGAGAGATAGGAGGTGGCTGTCCTCGTTCAAGCTGATATGCTGGTAGGAAGGATGAGCGTGGTGGCGGTGGGATAGAGAAAGAAATCCAAGAACTATGAAGACATCAGGAGGTGATGAGTGTGATGACTAGGGTGGGGCAAGAGACATTCACCTCAGGGGGGAAATCTAAGGCAAAGCTGAAAACCTCGATAATCAAGATAATGTTTCAATGCCATATTTTAAAAAAATAAAAAAACAATGAAAAAAAGAATTCACGATGCACGCATCATGCCCTTTGAGTGACTCACCTCCCTCACCCCACCCTAATCTCAACCCTGTCAGATCTTGCATTTAGTTAACAGGTTGATGTTTTGTTCATCATTGATTTTTTTTGCATTGATTTTAAAATTTTAAGGAAATATTGTATTAAAATGGTATGTCTCGTGATTATTTCATTGTTTACACCCCTGTCAACCCCACACTTAAACTCTACCTGCTTCAGCCCAGTCCTAGCCCTGGTGAATGGAGGCAGAAACATTTTTGAGTGAGAAGCTGTTAGAATTTTCACACGAGGCCAAGTGATCAAGTTGGGCCCTCAGCTCTGCAGAATCCCATGGAATTTCTATTGAGCTAAGTAAGGGCCAGGCTGGTTTCCAGGCAGTAAATACACCCGTATCACCAAGGACGGCGACGGCTCTTTCGGGCCCAGCCTGGGACAGAGAATGTACTGGAGAAAAAGCTTTCTAAAACATGGGGAAAAAGGAAAAAACAAGAAAATAAAACAAAAATGTAATACTAGCCATCTACGTGGCACGCTATTGTCACCACATTCTGTTCCTCGGCAGCTTTCTTCTGTACACTTTGAGAGCTGGTCAGTTATTCTCTGAGGAAGTAACCTCCTGTCCTATGGACCTTTCATGGTGTCTGGAAGGCAGTCTGTCAATTAAATGTTTGCCAAACGGTCTCACTAACACGCGTGTTAGAACAAGAAGTGTTTGTGTTTGTGCAGGTGCCTCACTGCGTGTGACATTTGAGATATCCTTATGTTTGCCTTTGTATATATGTTCACAGACACCCGAGTAACAGGTTTAGATACGACAACTCCGGCACCACATTGTTTGCATATGCATCAGCTCTTCCAGGCCTCAAGCCAAGCGCTTCCTGGGTGGATCAAGTCGTTTCATTCACAGGGGAGGCACCGTCTCCATCCCCTCTTTGCAAAGGAAAAGCCCAAGGTCAGAGAAATTCTGACACCAGCCGGAGGTTCTGCTGCTGGTAGTCCCAGGCTATGGACCAGGGCCGGGTGATGCCATGCTGGTCTGTATGATGACATGCTCATTCCAGCTTGAGACCTGAAGCCTCTGTGCTGAGGGGCTGGGGGCAAGAGGGCTGTGGTCCCAGACCCACTGGGGCCTCCATGTCCATTTCCCTGGCCTGGCCTTTGGGCCCAGCCCGTGCTAGCATTTGATACATATTTATGGAGTGACCAGCAAAAAGTGTGCTGGCGGTGCTCTGATGCTTTGTAACAAATCACCACAAACTCAGAGGCTTGAAACAGCATGAAATTAATTCATCATCTCTCAGTTTTCCAGCTCAGGAATTCAAAGTCGGGCTGGCTGCGACTTCCACTTAGGGTCTTACCAGCCTGAAGTCAAGGCATTAGCCAGGACTGCAGTCTTATCTGAGGGACAGGGTTCTCTTGCAAGCACATGAGCATGTGTACACATGTGTGCGTGTGTGTGTGCGTGCGTGCACACACACATATACACACGCACGGAAACTGTTTTTTGGCAGAATTCATTCTGTTGCAGCTATAGGACTGGGTCCCCCATTCCTTGTCACATGGTCCCATACGCAAATCGCCATGTGGCATCTACCTCTATTTTTCCCAAGCCAGAAGGTGGCATGTCCCTCTGCGGATCAGCTGACCAGCTGGCCAGCCAGAGACCATGCTGTGGTGTTAAAGAGCTCAGCTGATTAGGTCAGGCCCACCCAGGTATCCTCCCTTCTGCCAGAGAAGGTCACATGAGCATGGAAACGGGATCTCATCACAGTCACAGGTCCTCCTGCACTCATGGGGACTGCACAGGGTGTGTCCATAGGGAGTGGGAACCATGGGGAGCAGGGCTGCTGATTATTTAAAAATTGTGGAGTTTGCTTCTAATCCATCTAGGAGTCCTGTGAGTGTGAGTTTTTTTGTTGTTAACACCTACAGCACCTGGTACTCCTAGACGGTCTCCCATCCAACTACTAACCAAGCCTTAGCCTGCTTAGCTTCTGAGATCAGAGGAGATCGGGCACGTTCAGGATGGCATGGCCATAGACAGTGTGAGCTTTTTTACCAGGAGCTTAGATCCTGTGGATGCTCTTGCTTCTGCCATTTTTTAAGTTTTAGGAGAGCTGATACATTTGCACGTCAACATGAGAGAGAGAAGACGTAACAGAGAAACAAATCTGCTTCCGCCCTTGCTCTCTCTGTCCTCCATTCTCTCTCTCCCGTTGACAGTTTCCTTGTACGTCCTCCCCAAGAGACTCTTTAAGTGTTTTAAGTGTATATGTGTGTGTTTATTTCTAACTACAATTCTTTTTTTAAAAAACACATAATTTTATTTTCGTACATACATGTTAAGATCTGGCTTTTCCACTTAATTTTGGAGATTATTCCTTAGCACACTAGAGCACAGGTTTCCATGGCAATGGCCTGAACCTGCCTCCATCCCCCATAGCTATGAGAGCTCTGGGGGAGAATGTGGACGGTAGAATAACGGCCACCCGAACTGGCCTGACTGGCGGTGCAGAGGGGAGGCATGGACTTGAGACTCTAATCAGTGGCTCCGGCTTGTGTTTCATGCCTGTTGAATAGGGTCTTTGGATAGAAGGGCTTTACAGGGAGGCAAAACCGAACTGTGTTTGGCTTCTGCAGGATCAGAAATCACAATTTCCCAGCAGCTGTGCAAGTGTCTGAGGCATGGCAATGGTCTCTTCTCACCATTCATGAATTTCCTCCTTCATCCCTTCGACTTGTTATGCAAATATTGAATAACACCTTCATGTGGGCTAGTCACTCTTGTGTGTCCCAGGAACAAAACTGTGAGTGAACCCCTATTCACAACAGTTAAAAGGTGAAAGGAGCACAGTGTGCATGGACAGGTGTCCAATGGATAGACAAAATGTGGTGCATTCATGCAATGGAGCATTATTCAGCCTTAGAAACAAAGAAACTTCTGACACAGGCCACAACATGCATAAACCTGAAGACATATGCTCAGTAAAATAAGCCAGTCACAGAAAGACAAATACTGTGTGGTCTCACTTAAAAGAATGTACCTAGAGCTGTCAAAATCATAGACACAGAAATTAGAATGGTGGGTGCCAGGGCCTGGGGGAGAGGACGGGGATTTTGTGTGTAATGTGGACAGAGTTTCAGTTTTGCAAGATGAAAAAAATTCTGGAAACGAATGGTGGTGATGGTTGCACAACAATGCATGTACAAAGTGCCCCTGAACGTATGCACTTAAAAATGGTGAAGATGCTAAATTTTATGAGATGTGCATTTACCACAGTCGGATTAAAAAGAGAAAAGAGATACTTGAATCCCTAGTAGATGGGCAAAAAACCAGTTTCACTCACCATCAGTCGGAGGGAAGGGGAGATGTGGAGAGTGAAAACAAAAAAGAGGTTATCACTATTTTACAGACAAAAAAATAAGCCATGGCTCACCCAGGCTGTGAAACTACAAAGAACAGCAAAATAATCATTATTAAAAAGGCAGAGATTTGGGTTACCTCTTGGGGGGAGAGGCGGGAGGGGCTCCTGGGACTCCGTCCCCTTTCTTAACTTGGAAAATAGTCAGAGTCCTATGTTAACCTGTACAGATGAGCAACATGTGCCTTTTTCCCTAATGCATTTCATATCTCACAATGAAAAATGGTATGGAATTTTTTTAATTGCAGGGAATCCCTTGCTGTAAGAAAAGACAATTCTGTGACACTTGAAAGAAAGAAAAGGAGGGGTGTGACGATTTGCCTTTGTCAAAAGGTGGCGAGAGATTGTTTGGTGGCAGCTTTAGAGAGATGTACCCCGAACAGAATCACTGGACCACTTCCCAAATTGTACGAAGGATGCAAACGTGCTGTGACCCACCCACGCAGGTTGGAAATTTGCAAGTGAAAACAGCTCTGAGCAGTCCTGTGCTGGGTTCTGAGAAATGATATTTAGCGCTTAAATGTCAATGTGTTAGGCCTAATGAATGGGCGGCCAAACGGTGATTCCTGCAGGACCCTGCGTGCCGGATGTGCAACTTGGTGACAGGAACAGCTCACTAAGGGTTTTAAACAACTGCTCTAGCGAACACTGTATTTTCTTCTCAGTCTAACTGAATAAGCTCTCATTTATTTTCCTTTAGCATTCCATACTGGAAAATAAAATACACTTTCCAAAAAGTGCATCAAGCATAAAGCATAAATGCATAGGTTAAGAAGTATAAAATAAACACAACGGTGAATATTGTCTCAGTTAAGAAATATGATTTTGCCACTGTCTCCATCTCCTACTACCGCATATCACAGCCTCATTCCTCTACCCAGAGATAACTGTTTTCCTGTTTGTTTGTTTGTTTTGCTTTTTATTTATTATTTTTATTATGTAAAAAATTTTCCCCCAACTCAGTTGGCATACAATAATATATGAATGTCAGGGGTATAGCAGAGTGGTTAGACATTTACATAACTTACCACGTGATCACCCCACTAAGTCCAGTCCCCACCTGGCACCATATAACTACAACATTATTAATTATATTTCCTTCATTTTTCAAAGCAGTTCAGGATCAGGGTGATGTACATTGTGTTTTGGATCTAAAATGTCGTAGCCCTGGGCTGGTTATATTCTCTTGGAAGGGAGGCAAGATGCTTCAGACATCGCCAAACACCTTCAAGTCTGTCTGTAGGGTTCCAGGAAGGCTGCTAAAAGAAGGCCATTCTCAATACACTGGAGATTGTGAAAACACTGAGAAGCTGGATCAATCCCGCAGACCAGAAAAGAAAACCAACAGCTTTTTGGGCCCAGACACCGCAGCTTTCCGGAAGGTTGTACACTGGTTGCTTTAGAACCCACTGTCTTGCTAATACAGCTGTAAGTTGGGGGCAGTGGCCACAGTGGGGGAAGTGAGTTAATTCAAAAGAGAAACCTTGCTTCGGTGAAGAGGTAACCACAGGCAGATTCCAGGACAAGAGATAGCCCTCACATGTGTTTATTGCCTGAATTATAACCCCAACCCCAACTCAGAAGGAGATTACTGGAAGAGAAAATTGTCTGTTTATGTGTAACCTAGTGACACCACTGACGTTAGCTAAATGTGCTGGTGGATGGCAGTTTTGAGGAGGGGGATGGAGTGGGGATGGTGAGGCTGCTGTGTGCACAGAGAGGATGCAGCATGTCCAGAACCCACAGAAGAGATGCTACCACAATCATGGTCTAGGGAGAGAGGATGCACCTGAGACTAGAGAGAGAGGTTGCCATGGAGACAGAGCCTCCAGTGACAAATTTTAGTGAGATACGATGACCCTAGATGGCAAAGGATCCAAGGAAGGCTGGACTTTTGGGACTGATATTCCTTCCCTGAGTAGAAGCCATCGGAACATTGTCCCGGGCCAAGCGTGTGCACAGGGGACCTCAACCGTGACATAGAAGGCTCCCCGAGTTCATGATCAGTGCAAGTTGGGAACTCAAGGTGTATGTGTGTTTATGCTGCCATTTCATGAAGAGGAAAAGGAGAGGGGCTCTTCAGCAAAGGCACAATGTACTCACTTTTAGTGGCTGTCCTTTCCTAAACAGTAGGTGTTCGAGCCCTTTAACATTGTTTTGCTAATTATTTCCATGAGCACTGCTGGTTGTAATTATACAAAAGTAAGGACAGAGGCTGAAAACCTGTCCTTCTATTTTATAATACAGTGGCTTGGGATTGTGGATGCTGCTAACAGTGCCTGGCCAATGATTAGTGACCCATAAATACTCTTTGCTCTGATTTCTTAGGGAAAAAATGAGAGATATAAACCAATGGGGAGAGTTTCTCTTTTCTTACTTTGTAACTCCATGTATAAATACATACAGAGACACACAGAGACACAGAAATAATGTTGTCTATTTGTTTTTTTGTTTTGTTTTTGCAGCAATGCAGCATGAGTTAAGGAAAAGCAAATGAAGCTTCAAGATATATCCTTAACTTTCCACTTCTTGCAAAATATTTCCCCTCCCCCAGGGTTCGCTCACAGAGGAAATTCTGTGGTCCCCCCAGTCTTCCTCTTCATTGCATGAACATTATTAATCCACTGGGGGCTTTGGGCTGATTGTGACATGGTCAGGTGGCCCTTGAGCAAGGCTCAGCCTTGTTTGTAATGGGTCCCTCCATCCCTCGACCCTGCCTGGTAGGTACATTTTCAGATTGTTGTGGTCAGGGTCACTATCTATCCTTAGATACGAATGGCTTTGGGTCATGCTTAACAAGGCCTTTGGCACACTTTGATCACAAAGCACTCATCCATGTTTCCCCAGGGTGAGTGTTTTAGTTTTTAGCTGCTGTGCTACAATAACCACAAACTTAGTGCCTCAAAACAGTGGCTGTTTCCATGGGCCAGGGGTGCAGGTGTGGCTGGACACTGCTTGGGATCTCAGCAGGCTGCAGTCCAGCCTGTGTTCTCAACTGGAGGCTGGATGGGGAAGGCCCTGCCTCCAAGTCCATGGCCTGTTGGCAGGGTTTGTTTCCCTGTGGCCATGAAACCGAGGGCCCAACTTCTTGCTAGTGGTCTCCTGGATGTTATTCTCGTCTTCTAGTGGCCACCCTGGCCATTTGAGCTCTCACAAGGTGGCCAGTATATGAACCAGCAAAGAGAGTCTAGAGCAAATTTGCTGGCAAGATAGTCTTATATGATGGAACATAATTATGCGAGTGACATCTTGTCACCTTTGTCATATTCTGCTTGCTAAAAGCAAGTCACACATCCCATGTGCACTCAAGAAAGGGGTGTGAATGCCAAGAAGTGGGGGTCATGGGGGGCGTCAGTGCCTGTTCAGTAAAAGAAGGAAGAATTCTCTTTACTCTTTTCCACCCAGACACTGACTGTCCTTTCACACACCTCTCAGGAGGCATTTGTCCCGTCCGGGATGGAAAAGAAGGTTCAGCTGGAAGAAATAGTCTGACATAGCTTGTGGTGTCCAAGGAGGTGCAGTAGAGTGTCAAGACTCAGTCTAGTTGCTGGACAAAAGCTCGGCCTAATGACACCCCACAGAACTTTCCCAGGATGATGAGCTAAAGGTCCAGAGGAGATCAAGGACGTGCGTGTGTTCCCATAGAACTCATGAGGAGAGCAGCTTCTCGGGAAAAACTCGGCATGGCTAGCGATACTGTGCTGCCCACGTTCAAACTGTCCAAATATTCTAACCACAGCTGTCTGCTTTGCAGTTTACGTCCCTAGATGCCGCCAATAGCCAGCTCCCTCCGAACTTCCCGGGACCGGCTGTCCTTTCTCCTCACCACCTGACATAACTGATCCCTGTTTTACATGCTTGAAAGGGATTCAGCACACAGCTGGCTTTCCTGGGGGTACATTTCACGTTTCAATGCCATGATGCAAACCTCTTTTTAGACATGCTTGCTGTAGCAAATTCCATACGACAGCATGGCTTTCTCAGCCTTGGCACTGCTGACACGTCAAGCTGGGTCACTCTTTGTCACAGGGGCCTGACTTGTGCATGCAGAAGGTGGTGGAGGCCACACTTGGGGTTCACTCTTGGTCTTGTACATTCTCCAGGTTTGGACAAATGTGTAATGACATGTCTGCCCCATGACAACATTCTGGAGTAGTTTCACTGTCCTAAACTTCCTTTGGGCTCCACCCAACCCTCTCTCTCCCAGTCCCTGGCAACATCTGATCTTTTTCTGTTTCTGCAGTTGTACTTTTTCCAGAATGTCATCAACTTGGAATCATACAGCATGGAGTCTTGTCACACTGGCTTCTTTCACTCAGTCATGTGCGTTTAAGGTTCTTCGATGTCTTTTCATGGTTTATTAGCTCAGTTCTCTTTAACCCTGATAGTATTCCATGCCTGGATGTGAATGACTTCTTGAATGAATGAATGAGGGTGAAGATGTCTCTCCTGGCAGTTTGTGGACTCCGTTTTATTTCACATGTTTAGAACAGCTTTAGGCACATGGGAATGGGTGTGCTCTGTCAATATTTCTCACTGAATGGGGCTGAGGAACAGTGGTGCTCAGAGGAGATGTGGGTTTCTATCTATGTCTGCAAATGCTGGGCTGCTAGTTTTCCCTGACACTGCCAAGAGATCCTAAAAACCACAGGAACCTCAGATGGAGAGACTTCCTCAGCCAGGCTCCTATGATGTCTGCCACTCTGCCCATCCTCCCACAGAGGTGATGACCTGTTGTGGGGACCCAGGCAGGTTCAGGTATTGCCATGGAAACTGCCAGAGTGGACAAAGGAAAAGAGGGGGGGTCTTAAAATCAGGGCCCAGCGCACAGTAGGCCCTTCATAGATGCTAACTTAGTGACTGTGCCTCAAAGGATGGCCCTGAGAAATCTCTACCACACAATGTGATCAGAACTCAGAGAACTTGCCTCATTTTGGGGGCAGAAATTAGTAAGGTCTTCCATCCCAGGATAGAAGTAATGTAATTTCTATTCACTCGAATTCTGTAGGCAGCTGAATGTTTTATGAGCCAGGTCATAAACTCATGAGTTTTTCAGGCACATTTTAATGAGTGGATATTATTCTCATTTATTCATGAGCAAATGGTGGCCCAGCGAGCTTCCATATATGTGGACTGGATAGAGCCAGAGAAGGGGAGTTGCTCAAAGGGCCCAGCACATGTAAAGGCCCTGGGGCAGATTCAAGGTATCCCCTCCAAGGGACATGGTGAGGAGCACTAACAAAGGAGAAATGTAAGTGTCCACCCACACTCACATAAATATGGGGTACAAAGGGCAAGAAGGCAGGTCCTGAGATGGGGTCTCTGTCACAGGAGACTGAGGGACAAGGCAGCCTCCTCTGGAATCAGGGTGGACCTCTGGGGAGGGTAGCTCACAGAGCCATAGCTGCCCAGGCCTTAGTTCCCGGGCTCCCGGATCTGGATCATTTGGTGCGTGTCCAGGCATTCTTGGAAGAGGGTTGCCACACAGGTACAGTGACCCAGGGAGCCCTCGTGAAGTGTGAGGCCACACACACTTACTACAGAGGCTGTTGGCCCCTTGCTTTGGATCTGCCTACCTTGGGCGGCTGCTGGGAAGAAGCTCCCTTTATCATCGGGGCAGCGCCCTGGACACACAGACTGCTGGTGATTAACAAACAAACGCAGTTCAGAAACAGCCCTTGTTGCTTTCTCTGAACTGGCTTGTGGTTCCAAGGAGTCTGGCAGCCATCCCTGTCAGAAGTTGATGCTGCGCGGGCTCTGGCTGGGAGGCCAAGGCTGAGGGGTGCATTGAGGGGTGGCTGCCGGGAGGTTTAGGGGGTCCCAGGCCTCACATCTACTTTGCTGGACAGCCAGGGGCTGCAGCCAGAGGGCCCCGCTTGTACCACGAACCAGGTCCACCACTGACCTCCAGCTGTCCCAGTCCACACCCTTCCCCTGCTTCCATCTCACCACTTCCTAATGGGTCTCCCTGCCTCCACTCCGTTCCCTCCTAACCTGCTGCAGTCCCTCATGATCTCAATGGCAACGAATAGCCAGAGCCCAGAGGCAGTTCTGCAGAAGTGGGGACTCCAGAGCTGCAGAGGGAACATAGGGGCGGATGCCAGACTCGAGCCACCAGGGGTGTCACTGCCAGCACAGGCTCCACATCTGCTGTGTGTCTGCATAATACGTGTGTGTTGAGATACGTCATCGGTACCATCTCTGCAGAAAGAGTAAAAAATAAAATAAAAAGCAGCTGCTTCAGCCTCCACCAGTTCAGGTGGAAATGGTGAATCTGTTCCAAGCAGTGGTGACATAGCAGCTCACGTTCTCATGTTTCCCTGATATTGCACATGAATGCACATTGTTAGACGAACATTACACTTTCATGGATCCATTGAGACGCTTTGCCTTACATGCTCTGTTCCAGACCAGGAAAATAAAAGGAGAGATAAGGCCAGGTTTCTGGCCTCTGGCAGATATTTCCTTCATTCCTTCACCACCAAATTATATGTTTACTCTGCAGACATTTCTCGAGCTCCTACTACAGGCCAGCACTGAGTGAAATGTGATACATAAAATAGAAACCCAGACAAATACCTCTCTATGAATCTTTAATCTGTGAGAGAATATCAGTCAATAAATACAACTTAAATAACAGATGCTGATAGGTTCCATAAAGTGGAAGCAGGGCACAGAGGAGAGTGAAGGAGAAGGTTCTTTTAGATCAGCTGATCAAGGAGGTCAGCCTGGAGGTGGCGGTATTTGTGCTGACCTGAAGGAAGGGAGGGCACAGTTCTTTGGATTAGTAGAAAAACAGTCATTCAAGGCAGAGAGAATAGTACCTGGACACATCAAGAGGTGGAGCATGTTGGTCATGCTTGGAGAACAGCAAGACGTGTACAGGGTAGAAAGTAGACAGAGGCAAATCCAGAGAAGGAGCTGGGAAGAGGTCGTGCAGTGCTTTTAGCTTATATTTAACGAAGAAACATAAAATTAAATTTATCTTTATGGTGTTCACAGTTTTTTTCTTAGAGATAGATTTTCTTTCTTTGTTGGATAAATGGATGGATAAAAGAAAGGATGGCTGGCTGGCTGGCTGGCTGGACCCTACAAATAAAATAGACACTTTTTTCTAATGAAGATCATGGCTTTGGGATAGACAGATAAATAAATGGATAGAGAGAGGGAGAGAGGAAGAGAGGGAGAGAGGGAGAGAGAATAATTGAAAGATGGTCTCCTCTTTGCATACAGACACCTGTAGGATTTGGTCATATTTTCGTTCGGTCATATTCTCATATCTCCATCCCTAGCCCAGACCTCCTTTCTGAGCTCCAGAAACATATATTCTACCATACCCTGGATGACCCCCTGGGATGATATTCAGTATGAACAGTGCAAGCTCAGATCCGACCTAACCACCCACAAACCCAGCCCACTAGCAAAAGGCCAAGAAGCCCCAAGATATATTCCTCGGTACATCTTTCAAGTCAGTCCCAAAATGTCACTCTCCATAGACACCACCATCTCTTGACTAGACCGGTGGCGTCCAGAATGGAGCACTGTGGGAAAAGGTCTCTAATGCTCTATTTCTACTTTTAAATTTCACCTTTTAAATGACCTATTTCTTGTGAATGCTTTTCAACATGGAGACCACAGAGCTGTGGTAACATGTCGTTTTTACGTAACTAGCTAAACCTCTTTGGTGGCTCCATGTTGAAAGTCGTGTTACTGAAATGGGTGGAGTCAGAGAGTGGTTAACTCATGTCTAACATTATGAGCTGGTGCCTCAGTTGTCCCATTTTGAAAATGAGTGTCAGCCCTTAGAGGTCTACCACATGGGGCACAGCCCTGGCTGAAGCGCCCAGACCATGGAGTCTGGCTGCCTGTGTTTGAGTGATGGCTCTGCCACTTACTAGCTGTGTAACTCCACAACTTACTGACTTCTCTGTCCTGTTTGCTTATATGTAATATTTGGACAATATTAGAACAAATCTCAAGTGACCATTAATAAAGAATAGGTTTAGAGGACTGAGTGGCATAGGATAAATGCCAAAAATAAACAATACAGCAGTTCTATGATTTTAGGAAAGGTGACGTATGACAAAACCAGTGTTATTATACACTAATTGATACAAACGAGAGTTAAGTTCCTATGGCATCTCATCAAAGTTACAACTAAATGACGTCAAATGAAATGATGTTGTCTGAGGACCTGATGGGCATAATTTTTATAATTATGGAGTGGGTTCAAAATTGAAAACTGTGGCTACGGTGACAGGCCTGAAGTTACCTAAGGAGTTACCGGATAAATGACAGCTATAAATTCATCCCAGTCACATTGTTTAGTGTGTTAAAATTGGTGGGTTGCAAGCCACAGCCTTGTGAAAAACAGTAAGGAGTTGGCTCAAAAAATTGAAAATAGAATTGCCATATGGTCCAGGGTCTTGAAATTATATTTGCACACCCATGTTCATAGCAGCATTATTCACAAGAGCTAAGAGATAGAAGCAACCCAAGTCTCCTTTAGTGGATGAATGGATAAGCAAGATGTGGTCCCCCCACAGAACGGAATATTATTTAGCCTAAAAAAGGAAGGAGATTCTGACACTTGTTATACCATGATGAACCTTGAAGACATTATGATAAGCAAAATAAACCAATCACAAAAGGACAAATACTGTATGATTCCACTTATATGTGATAGCTAAAGCAGCCAGATTCACAGAGGCAGACAATCAGTGGTTGCCAGGGAATGGAGGAGATGGGGAATGAGGAGTTAGTGTGTGACGGGGACTGAATTTCAGTTTTACAAAAGGAAAAGAGCTGTGGGTATAGATGGTGGTGATTACTGCCCAGCAGTATGAATATACTTAGTACCACCTAACTGTACATATGTGTTTTACCACAATAAAGAAAATTGGGGAAAAAATGGAGGGACTTGGGAAGTGGGAGCTGCAATCATCTAGGGTTGATGTTTTACCTAACGACTATGGCTGGGAGTGGGGAGAAGTGATAGGTGCAGATGACACATAGATAGATAGATGATAGATAGATAGATAGATAGATAGATAGATAGATAGATAGATAGATAGACAGACAGACAGAGGATAAATATAAACAGATGATACACAGATACCGATCAATACAAGATAGAGAAATGATAGATGAGACGATGATAATGAAGTTTAATAGATAGATTAAATAAATATAGAAAGATGAGAGAAATACATGGGACAAAGCTAGAGAGAGAGAATGTTTCCAAGGGCAGGAGAGGCGGGATGGACCCAAGACTGCCAAAGCGAAATGAAGGCAGCGGGTGACATACATGGAGAGAGACGGGTGGGGAGATCAGTAGAGGAATAGATGCGGTTCCAGGATTGACCCTATAGTTGTACTGCAGAGCCTGGAAAATCCCACTCTTTGCACCTTCCCAGCCTTCCTAGAGTTTCCATGGCAACAGCCTGAACTCCTATATCCTTCAGGAGAAGATGGGGGCTCCTGTGAGGGGGCCAAGTGGGGACAGGGGTGGAGAGCCTTGTCATCAGTGGGTCATGAGCGTATGTTGTGCATGTCAAAAGGCATCACCTGCAGGCCCCTGCAGAGGGGAGACCAGTATCAGGAGCCTCTGTGGACATGGACAGCAATTCTGAGTGAAGTCTAACCACGAGTGTTTCATGTCCTCAGAATATGGATTGATCACAAATAGTAAGAGTGGGGGGGGGGCAGGGGGGCGGATATGCTCTAAACATGGGAAATAAAATGAGCAAAATGTATGCTCGTGTCTGTCTCCCGGAGCCCAGAGACTAGAGGAGACATGAACTTCCAGACCCTCATTTCTATGTTCACCCACCCTTTCTTTCAAATGACATTTCCTGAGAGTGTGATCTATGGCAAACTCCGAGCTAAGTGTGGTGGATCCAGCAAATTGCCAGCGGATGACGCTCTGGGTCTCTAGAGCTCATGTTCTGGGGGGAGGGGCGGAGGTCGTATCCTGAACACAAAATAACATTTCAGCTGCTGGGAAGCATTAAGTAAGAAATAAGTCACGACTGAAAGGTATAGAGAGCATATTCATGTTGGGTGGCCCAGGAGGGCTTCTTGAAGTTGGTGATATTTAAACCTGCATGGAGGGAGGGAGCAAGTCCTGAAACTATCAAGGAGAACAGGTCAGATGAGGAAGTGATCCCCTAAAAAGCCCCAAGGATGGATGGTTGTCTAGCTTTAGGACCAGCAAGGGAGCCAGTGAGACACACCCAAGATGTTTAGGTATTGTCCTGGCAGCCTTTGTGCGTCAAAAGCAAGTCTGAGACGTCATAACCTCGGAATCTCTGGCCCGCCTCCTTCTTGCTGCAGAGGGAGCTGTGCGGTGACGGGGCGCCAGGGATGGGATGGAGGGGCCCGAAGACTGGGAGGGTAGGGAGGGCTGTTTCCAGGTTTGGGAAGCAACTCTGAAAGGCGACTGTATGCCCGTGCAAGTTTGATGGGCTAAGCGTTTCTGACACAGCATCACAGTAAGTGTGTATCTCTCACAGTTCTCAGCGTTCCACCTGTGGGAGTTCATCTTCTCTTTCCCACAACCTGTAAGATGGGCCACCTGGTATCGCTTCCCAGTGGAAATAGTCTCGTAGAGGCGAAGTCACAGGGAAGGAGGTGGCAGGAGAGGGAAGCTGCGGGAGGTTTGCCTGCCTGTCACCTGCATTCTCTTCTTCTTTTTTTCAACAAGTAAAAATCTGTACGTATTTACTGTGTACCCCTCGGTGAGTTTAGGGGTACATGCGCACCTGTGAAATCGTCACCACCATCAAGGCCATGGACGTATCTGTCATCTCCCAACGTTTCCTCCCACCACAATTATTACTGGGGAGCAGTAAGAGCACCTGAAATAAGATCTAACTCTGGGTGGATTTTGAGCACACCTACGGTGCTGGTGGCTCTCGGCAGGATGCCGTGTAGAGGGTCTGTGTTCTTAACCCATCTACTCCATATCCCTTGCTTACAATTTCCAGAGTCTTCCAGTCCTGCCTCCCAGGACACACCCTTGGCTGCTGTGAGAAAGAAGCATGCACATCCTCATGGTCTTAAACAGCTGCCGGGCACCCTGTCAGCACTGAAACTGCTTAGACCTCAGATTCCCAAGTCCTAGTTTCACCAACAAATTTCAAGGAGCAGAGAAAGCATGAGGACACCATTCTTTCTCTATCTGCCTCACTGTCTCGGTCCAGAAGCTCTCAGGACAGGAAATACCAGAGAAACTCGTATTTCTTCTTCCAACAAGCATTTGTTAAGTAGCCCCTAGGTGTCCCACTGAGGGCTTGAACCTCAGATTCTGGAAAATTCCACTCTTAGGGGCTCCTTTTGTTTGTTGTCTCTCAGTTCCCTCTTTCCCTGTCAGCCTGCTGTGGTTTCCATGGTGACAGCCTGAGCAGTGGTTCACACTAGGTGGGGGCTGGAGTGGGAGCACAGGGCAGAAGGATGGGAAGGGAGGACTGGGAGATGACTCAGGCCCACCGGACCCCCACCAGGGGTCATGTGCCCTTTTGAGCACAGCCCTGAACTGAGGTGTGCCGCAGCATGTGTGGTCTGTGCAAATGCTGGAACTCGTGCCTATGCAGGGGTATTGGTGTTGTCTCTTCTCACCGTGCACCCTCCCTTTCACGCAGGTCACTGCGTTCCTACGTTGTTGTGCCAGCAGCAGTTCTAGGTATGAACCCTCAGTGGTCATCCAGGGCCAGTCAGCTCTGCCCTTTGTCAGGGGCTGAACTGTGTCTCCCTCAAAACTCATAGGTGGAAACCCTGACTCCCCAGTCCATCAGTTCAGGGCTATATCTAGAGATGGGGTCTTTATAGAGATGATTAGGGTGAAATGAGGTTGCTAGGGTGGGCCCCAAGCCAGCACGACCAGTGTCCTCATAAGAAGAGGTACAGACACAGACACGGCACAGAAGAGCGACCATGTGAGGACACAGGGAAGAGACGGTGTCTACACACCTAGGATAGAGGCTCCTGGAGGAACTAGCACTGCCCACACATCAACTCCAGACTCTCAGCCACCATAACCATGAGAGAGTGGATTTCTGTTGTTTAAGCCACTCAGCCTATGGTGATTTGTTATGGGGGCCGAAGAAAATTAACACAGCCCTTTGTATCTGCTGGAGTCTTATGGGAGAGATCTTTATTTTTTAAAAATCTTTTTTCCCAGTGCACCCAATAAGTATTTGGCCATGTTCCTGTTGACCTCTCCAGCCAAGCTAGTAACCTTCCTCGGTTCAGCTTTGCTACCGTATGCACCAGCCTTCCCTCCACCTTTGAGATGCAGAGACCCTTGCTACCGCTGAGCCTCCACATTGGCGCGTACCCCATGCTCTGCTCTGTCCGGAGTACCCCACGATGGATTCTTCCTGACACCAGAGCACAATTGATATCACCTCAGCTTGCTCTGCATTCTTCCTGGCATGGACTGCTGTTAGAAATTCCTCTTTTACGTATTGGCTGTTACAGGCAGGGATTTCTCTGAATCCCAAGCTCTCTATAGGGGAAATTCAGAGGGCTCTCTCGAGCCAGGGAGTACGCGGAGCAGCCCCCTCTCACTCCTCCTACCAGTGCGCACACACCTGGGAAGGACAGAGGTGGGCAGAGGGTTCACTTCCTGCTGTTCAGGTCGCACTATGACAAGTTAGGGCTTCCTGAGGCTTCCGCACCGTCGTCCTCAGCCCACGTAGGAGCGGGGTACACCAGCAGAGGGCAGGTGGTTTCTGCTCTTGGCTCCAAGTCTCAGTGAAGGGTGATGGGGGCACATCTACCCTGAACCTCCGAAGATACAGGAGGGTCGGGGGGCCTCCCAGAGACAAGTAGGAACTTTGCAAAGAGAGAGGTTGTGGGGATGGGGAAAGAGTGTGCTGGGCTTGGGCAGAGGCTTCTGGCCTGTGCAAAAAAGCAAATACATGATGTTTATAAACTGAGGATGTAACATTTTAAGTCAGAAAAAAATAGACCTTGTTTTTTAAAAGAATTTTTTTTTTTGAATCTTGAGGAATTGCTTTTGAAGACACATCTTAGGGGTGTCCTAACCTCCAGAACCATTCAGAGTATCCATTTCCGTTAATCTTAACACTTTCAACTAAAAACAAGCAAACGTAATTTTTCTTAAGTGTTTCCAGCTGTGAGATGTCAAATTTTACAATTTAGTCTCCAGATGTGCTGTTATAGTTAATAAACTTTAAACTTGAAAATGTAAGCTTTGAAATATTGAGTTGCTTTTATGAAGAAAAAAAAAGAAAAGAAAAAAAAACCCTAAAACTCTCTTTGCTTTCTGCAGCTAACGTTTTCCCAAGGCTAAAAAGCTCTGGTTCAAAATGCTTGGGCTTTGAAAAGATGTGTGCTGGCTTTGCTTAGAATATTTCCTATTTTTGGTAAAATATAACATTAGTCTCTGTGATTTGAAAATGCTGTGATTCATATTTTGTGGTTATCTAAATGTAATGATAGTTTCTTGTCTGAACATGCAAGTTGTCTGTACATAATGATGTAAAGTTTGCACTTATAATTTAAAATTACAAAAGCAAAAATATAATACAAGTTTTTAGATTATTTTCTAAATTACTCAGAGTTAATTCACAGCAGACATTCTTCAGATGTTTTTGTTTGTTTTAATGCAATTATTACAAAAAGTATTAATTATCATTAGTGGGGAAATGTAAAAAAATTTTTTTATACTTAAAAGAAGTTAATGTGATTAAAAGAAACAGTCCTGTTTTCGGAAAATATTTATGAATTAATTTATTATAGAATTATCTAATTATCATATTTGGGTTACTATTTAGGCTAATCCTTCTTTTAAAATGCTATATATTTTTAAAATGTTATTACTCTGTAAAAAAAAATTTGCTTGATTTATTTATACCTTCTCTTGTAGAAAGGCTTTCATTCTGAAATTTCTGTGATCCAGATACTCTGGAGACGTTTAAAACAGGTCTCATTGTGCAGCAGAAACTGAGGAAGCTAATTTATTTGTTTTTGTTTTATTTTGTTTAATGCCATAGATTTTCAGATGTAAATTGTTTTAGGCACCACTATAAAAGAAAATCATTGTCTACTAAATTGTGGCAAAAATGTTAAAATCTGAAAAAAAATATATGTTTTAGAATAAATAGAAGACATCCCTCTGTGATTTTGGACACTGGTCTTTTGATAAAATACTTGTATAACTTTTGATACCATAAAATTCTTCATCACATATGTGTTCATTAAAGCAATGGTAATAAATTATGAAAAACTCAAAAGCCATTTGTTCTTTACCAGAAATTCAAATTTGACAGGCATCCTATGTTTTTGTTTGCCAATTTTAGAAACCTTAAATTTATAATAGTAACAACAGCAACAACAAATATAATAAGCTCAAATGTTCATTAAATGTTTACTGAGTACCTGACCAGCTAATGATCTGTCTGTGATTTAAGTTTAAAATTTAAGTTTTAAAAAGAGAGAGAGAAGAAGCCAAACAATATAAAAACCTCATGACCCCAGTTTTCCAGAAGCAAATTCATTACTTCATTTATTTACTCTTCAATGATTATATATTGGCTTCCTACCAAGTGTTAGTAGCTGCAGGGAATTTTAAAGGTAGACTGGTAGACAGAACATAGCACCCCAAATCATAGAGTGACATTCCAGATGAGAAAAAAGAGAGTGAAAGTGTACAAAAAGAGAAATAATGGATCTCGTCTATTCTCAGACATATCTTTCAGGTTTTAACATGTTTGCCATAATTTAGTAGGCAGCATTCTTCTTCTATAATGGTGCCTGAAATAATTTGCCCTTGAAAACCTATAGTCTCAAAATAAATCATAATAAAATAAAATAAAAAACCCACAATAACAACAGTGAACGAATGAGCTATTTTATATAAACATTTGATAAATTTAGGGAGAGAAAAGCCATGGCGTTTCAGACTAGATGTTTTCCATGGGAAAAGGAGGCAGAAATAAGAATGACATAAAAAGACCTGCTTTGAACAAGGTAATCAGAAGGAAAACTCATGGGGGAAATAATAGCCTGGGAAGGAAGCTGGAGAGTGCTGGTGAAAAACTACAATCCCAGGAAGTAACTTGCAAAACGGATGGATAGCATTCAAAGAGCCAACAGGTTTGCAAATGGTTGGGGCTCAGGGACCCTGACCACGGTGTGCTGTGTCCATGGCAACCGTTCTCTTCCTCAGTTACATGGCACCACGTGTGGCATTCCACTTGGCTATAGCAGGGTGGAGGGACTGCATGGAAGAGCTGTCTGAGCTGAGGTTCTGGGGAGCTCAGGCTGCCATTATGAAAGACCGGGATGGCTGGGGTTTCAGCAACAGAAATTCATTCCTCACAGTTCTGGAGGCTGGGGAGTCCCAGATCAGAACCCCTCACAATTCTGGTGAGAAGTCTGTGTTTCTCTGCCCTCTCCCTGTGTCCTCACATGGCAGAGAGCTCATCTCTGTGTGTCTTTTCGTACAAGGGCACTGATCTCATTGTGAGCGCTCCACCCTCGTGACCTAATCACCCCAAAGTCTTCACCTCCAAATACCATCCATCTGATTTGGGGTTAGGGCTTCAACACGTGGGTTGGGGGGAGCACAAATATTTAGTCCTTAACAAGCCCTTAGCCCAGGGTCACTGCTCAGTAAATTTAAACACTTGAATATTATGGTTTTGAGTTTCACTAAGACGAAAATGGAAATAAGAGAAGACTGGATGAATGCAGCTGTCGCTTATTCAACACTCAGTTCACTGCCAGCTGCCCAGCAAAGGGGCTTATTCCCTCATCAGATATAAAAATTGGCAGCGGGGGTGGAACAGGGGACTCACCACCATATATATGACTGGAGGCTCAGCCATTCATTCTCTCAATAGGTATTTTGTGAAAGCCTACTGGGTGCAAGTTCAGGAAAATTCAAAGCTCTCTGCGCCCCTTCTTCAGCCTCTCCCTTCTCCCTCTCCCCACTGCTGTGGTTTCCATGGTGATGGTCCGAGCCATCCTCTGTTGCTAAGGGAAGATCAGCAATTACAAGATGGAGCAGCCACGTGGGTTGACTAATCTCATTGAGGAGTGGTGGTAAGAGCGGGCCAGTGGAGAGGGTGAGATTCAGAAGGAGCTCTAGTCTGCAACCACCCCACCAGTAGCACATCTTTAGGTGCCGTTGAATGGGGCCAGGTTATAGAAGCAGTAAAACACACATGTGAGGCTCTCTGCAGAGTCCGTGAAAAATCTTGCATTTCCTGGAACCTCCAGTGATAACAGCTTTATTCGCCCTCCGAATTCATCAGGTTGTCCAATGAATATTGATCGAGCCTCTTCCGTGTGCTGAACTCCTGTCTCTGGGCAGACAATAAATGTCAGGCACACCAGCATAGCCACTGCTACTCTGTGCTTTGTCCCAGTGGGAGGCACGTTCATTTGTTTCTAAACTTCAGTCCTTTATTTAACAAGATGTTGGGTGTCTACCGGGAGGGAGACCTTGGAGACCTGGGAGTAAGATGAGCCAAGCCTTTGTGCTTGTAAAGGAATTATTGGTGCAGGAGAGATAGAAAATGAAAAAAAAGTATGAACATATCATAGATTTGCCACCTTAAGCATTCTAAGTGTTCTTTCAGTGGCATTAAGTACATTCACACTGTTATGCAACCATCACCACCATGTGTACTCACTATTCTTCTCGTCCTGCAAAACTGAAACTCGGTTGCCATCACACACTAACTCCCCATTCTTCCCTCCCCCCGCCCCTGGCACCATGGTCCTACTTTTTGTCCCAATGGATCTGACCACTTTAGCGATCACCTATAAGTGGAATCATGCAATATTTGTCTTTCTGTGACTGGTTTATTTCACTTAGCAGATGTCCCCAAGGTTCATCCATGTTGTAGCCTATGTCATGATTTCTGTCCTTTTTAAGGCTGACTAATATTCTGTTGAGTGGCTGCACCACATTTGTTTATCCATCCATCTGTCAATGAACGCTTGGATTGCCTACACCTCTTGGTCATTGTAAATCATGCTGCTATGAACATGGGCGCATAAATATCCCTTCAAGCCTCTGCTTTCATTTCTTGTGGGTACAAACTCAGAATTGGAATTATTGGATCATAAGGTAATTCTGTTTAATTGTCTGAAAAACTACCATACCATCTTTTACAGCAGTTACACCATTTTACAATCCTAGCAATGATGCACAAGGAAGAACCCACATCTTTACTTATTCACAAATAATAAATGAAAAACTTGAAGATTCTAGGCTGGGATTTTACACATACCCTCAGTCTGATACAAGATTCCAGAATATTTCATTTTCTGAGGTCCTGGCTGCTGATTTTCGGCTATCTCCACTTTCTCGGTCCTAGCAGAAGTTTCCATGACAACAGATTGAGGCTCAGTCTGCAGTCCCACCAATCAACAAATATGGATGGAGTGCCTGCCTACTCTAGTAAAACCAGTGCACCAGACCCTGGGAACATGACAATGAGAAAGCACAGATATAATGATGAAGGGTAGCGCCCCCAAATTATGACCACAGGCATTCAGGATGTGCCACCCCAAATATGCTGCTTGGGTATAGTGATTATTTTGACTGGTAGGCACTTGAAAAACAGCAGATGCTGGGAGAGGCTCCTTATGAACTCCCCTTATCCTTCTACAGACAGATCCTGCAAGAGAAACTCAATTGTCATAAATCCCCTCCAGGAAGATTGTTATCAACCAGGAAGACTGGTTCTTATCACCCGAGAGGAGACTAGAAGTCAACACCACACCCCAACGCACTTTATCACAAACTATCACACCTCTTGTCTATTCTAAGGGCCCGTTCATCTTTTCTAAAAATCATTTCCTCTCCCCTAAGAGGCCTACATCCCTTATTAAGATGGCATTTAAGCCTGAGTTCTAGGCCACTTATTTGAATTACTCATTTTTTGGGGGGGGGAGGTGGGGTGGTCTCTCCCACGTACACATGAGTTACCCATGTTGATAAACTTCTGTTGTTATTTTGTCTTTTCTTGCAGGGGCTCAGCCAAGAACACAAAGGGTAGGAGGGAAATTTCTTTTCCTCTCCTTCAGTGTTTTTTTCTCATGGAGATCAGAACCTGCTTGGAAATGCTTCCCTTTGGTAATTTCACTGTGGTCCACGCTGTGCCAGATACTGTTAGAGAAAAGAGAAACAAGCCCTTCTGCAGATGATGAGTGGGGTGGGATCAGTCTTAGTCAAGTACCCAGTGCTTCCTCAGTGACTCACAGGCATTTTATTTTTTTTATTAAAAGGCATCCTTGCAATGTCTTATATCTTGATTGTAGTGTTGATTACACAGGCACATGCATTTGTCAAAAACCATTATTTGTACGCTGACAATGGGTACATTTTGTCATGTGTCAGTTGTGTCAATGAGATGATTTTTTAAAAAATGCATCTTTTGGGTAGCAGCAAAAGTCTGTGGACCCCTAAAGAAATCACAAGTGTCAAAAAGAGCCATTGATGTCACCAGCATCTGTTCTGTCCCTTCACCCACTGACTGATGATGTGCGTCATGCAGCTGGGTTATGAGCCTCTGGAAGATGGGTTATCAGTCTCTCCCAGTATCGGTAAGCTCCACCCCTCACACTGAGAGACATGAAAACTTTATAAAAAACAAAATTTTAAAAACATAAGTAATGCATCTGGGCAAGCAGATGACTTGTTAAGCAGATAAGCAGATGAATTCAAATGCTGACTATATACATGTCCACCCCAAAACTAGAAAAAAAATTTCCGAGTACCAGTAGCACGGCTGTTCATTGAGGCATTCATTTATTCATTCACAAACATTTATTAAGTTCCTACTATATACTGGACCACGATTATTAAATCACACGCAATCTGTAGCCAAATCATGGGACATTCCAGTTTCCCAGGTTCTCTGCTTCTCTCCTCAATCTCCATGGCTGCCACTCCTAACCTCTCATCCCCTTATCCCCCTACTCCTGCCAGTTGCAGTTTCCATGATGAAAGCCTCAATGGATCCCTGTTAAGGGGAACAGGCTAGCTTATTGCACTTCTGGCCAGGGTCCCTGAGGATGGGGATATATCATAAACTCTGGGGACATCTAACTGGACAGTAGTGATTCAAATAAATCTTTCGTGCACATTGAAATGTAAAGGGACACTGCAGAATGACACAGGGAGTGAGAAATGGCCATGCAGACTCTTTTTTAGGAAGCACTAGCTGACCACAAGCCCCAGTGGTAAGAACATAACCCGTAACTCACTCATTGAGTCAGTCAATGAATGCCAACTGAGTCCCCTTGTGTGCCAGGCACTGTCCTAGGCGTAGGGAATAAGACACGAAGTGCAAACAAACACCATCTCGACTTCTCCAGGCATTAGGCAATCAGAAGAGGCATTTGTTCACTTACTCTCTCCAAATCCAGTTAGTCCTTTAACAAGTATTTGGGGGCACGATGCAGTCTGTAGCCAGTGCCTTGAGGGGGCCAGGAAAACGCAAGCCCTGAACTTTGCGGCGATCCCCAACTTAGTGCCCATGTGTCCGCAGCAGAAGTAAATGCAAATTCTGCTACACAAAAAGGCAACTTCCCCCAAGGCCTCACGCAGTCTCCATAAATGATTTTTCAAAGGCAGTAGTGAGTTCAGGGAGAAATAAGCTCCCACCTTGTGAGAGGCAGAGCCAGCGAAAAGGCGGGACCTAAGCCCAAGACCTGGAGCACAGAGTCCTGCTATCACCTGCCTGAGCTCGGAGAAGGACCCAGAGACCCAGGGAGCAGCCTGCTGACACCTGTGAGACTTCAAGTGTAATTTCAAGTCACTTGCTTTGTGATGATCGTGACACAGCCATAGATGACAGATGCATCAAATGACTGAATGGAGGAGCAGTTCCTTTAGAAAGAAGTGTGTTTTATTTTATTCCCCCACAGAAAGGTTGGCCTTTAGATGACAAACTAACTGAAACAATTTGCCCCAAACTGCACTTGACTTGAGTCTCAGTGGCATGAAAGCTGTTTTTAGAGGTAAACATGCTGAGGAGGAGATTAATCGTAATTCTATTCCTTTTCTAAAGACTTTTACTCAAAGGAAATTTGCTGGCAAGACACTGCCTTCAGAGAGAACCTATTTCACAAGCTCCACAGGCAAGTGGCAACCCGAGGAGGGCCCATGGAGGACACCAGCCTCCCTCAGGATGTAGCCTTGGGCCAAATGTCTGTGCATTCCCTCCATGAGTCCTTCTTTCCCAGGCAGGAAGGGCAGCCGTTTTATTGGAGACAAAGACCCATATTTTAAGTCATTTATTTATTGCAAAGCAAATGTACCATGTGAGTTTGGAGCCTAGAAAATTCTAGTCTCCTGGTCTCTCTCTGCCCCTTCCCGGCACCCTCCCTTTCCCATGCTAGCTACAGTTTCTATGGCAACAGCCTAATACTGTTTGGGATGCAATAAGCAAAAACTCCAAAAGATCTGGTAAGAGATCCTGAGGGGTAAATAGAATGACTGCCATCAAACCACCCAGAATAGGGTATGCAGAAGGCTCAAAACTGCAGATACCTCACCAGTAGCTGACACTCCTTAAAATTTTTTTATTGTAGTCAAGAATGCATATCACAGAATTGACCATTTTAACCATTTTTAAGTGTACAGTTATTCATGCAACTATCACCACCATCCAGCCCAGAATTTTTCATCTTCCCGAATAAGTTCTAACACTAACTCCCCATTCTTCCCTCCCTCAGCCCTTAGCAACCACCATTCTGCTTTCTGTCTCCAGGAATTTGACTCCTCTAGGGACTTCATATAAGTAGAATCATACAATATTTGTCCTTTTGTGACTAGATTATTTCAGTAAGATTAATATCCTCATCATCCATGCTGTAGCCTGTGCCTGAATTTTCTTCCTTTTTAAGGCTGCATAATATTCCAGTGGGTGGATGGACAGTATTTTGCGATTCGTTTGTCAGTGGAATCTTGGGTTGCTTCTATGTCCCAGCTACTAGGAACATGGGTGCACAGATATCTCTCTGAGACTCCGCTTTCAGTTTGGGGGGCCATGTACTATGGAATGATATTGCTGGATTATAACATAATTTTATGTTTAATTTTTGAGAAACCTCCATGCTATTTGCGATACCTGCCACATCATTTTATGTTCCCACTAGCAACTATGCATGTTTTTTACTCCTGTCAATTTACTTCCTTTGGTGGAGTCTTTGCAGATGGGCAAGAGGATGGCTCTGGAGCTTCTGCTGACTCCATGTCATCACAAGTGGTTGGCTGAAGAGTTGCTGCAGTGCAAGAGGCATAAAAGTCACTTGTCTCCTACCTCTGTTATTCTTTATTCATTTAATTATTTGTTTACACCTACTCTCGCAGAGCCCACTCCTTGGCTCTCATGCATAGGCTACTGTCCCGCTGCCCTCATGCCCCCCGGGCAGGTACCAGACAATTGGGGACGGTCTCTATCTCTAGAGCGCACCAGAATGATCCAAACCCACCAATTCTAAGCTCTACTCACCATTCCTCTCCATGGGAACCACAGTCCTGCCTCGTGCCCATGTTTTCCCCTCCTGCTCTGTCTTCCTTTTCAGTATGATGCTCGTCTCAAGGAAGAGAACCAACATCCATTCCCCCAACTATCTGCTTTCCAAGACATTAGGCCCCACTCCTCGGTCCCCACATCTAGTCAGTCTGCATATCCTGAAGATGTCACTTCACAAACAACTCTGCAGTCAGAGAACTTTGAGTTTCTTCCTTGAAATGCCACAATCACTTTTCAGAGAAAAATCTGACCTCCCACGCTCAACTCTCCAATGGATGGTTATTTTTCTTAGGATATAAATCCCATCCCTTCACGTGGCTGACCATCAGCGGGTAGCTCCAAAATCGTTTAGGGGAGGCTTAGAGTGGCAGTCTTGTGGAAAGGGGAATCCTGGGGATTTGTGTCCAAGCTTAGCATACAAAACATGAGCTCTCCTTGTATCACAGAACCATGGGGAACACCCTGAGGTGTTACTTGGACAGGATTGCACTCAGCATCCATGATATCCCAGGCCTGTGACCCATACTCGAGCGGAAGCATCTTCATATGCTATAAAAAAGCATTAAAACAGGTAAAAATAAATCCAGTCTCAACAGATGCCTAGTAATGAAACTAGGGTTATGCTTCAAAATTTTGTATCCTCAGAACACTAGCCACTCTGTGTTCCATTCCTAGGGCTGCCGTACCAATTGTCGCAAACTGAATGGCTTAGAGCAACAGAAATACATCTTTTCGCAGTTCTGGAGTCTAAAACTCTACTAAATGCTCAGCGTAGTATCCTAAACATCGACCGATGAGGAAATTAGCTTTTCACAAGCAACAAAACTTCATGTCTTCTGTTTGGAAAAAATCTAAGCGAACACACACATCCTTGTTTCACATACTTGAATACTCTCACTCCTTCTTCATGTCACTCTCACATTTGGTTTCATAAAAAAAAAAATTGCTGCGACTTCTCTTGTTTTCAAATGGACCATCGGCTTCTTTTCAAGCACACTTCTCCAGTTTATGCTTTCTAAGTCTGTGGATCTGTGAGTTCAAGGCCCTCTTTCTCCCGCAGACAACACAGCAGTTGCTGGAACTGTGCGTGTGTGCGTGTGTGCGTGCGTGTGCGTGTGCACGCACATGTGTGTAGAGGGATCTGTGAGCGCTGAGACTTCGAAGAGAGTCTCATTCTGATGGGTGAAAGGAGTGCTCTGTGGGGCTTCCAGCCTCCAGCCCTTCAGCCGCTTCTTCCCGCCTGCACAGCACGTTTCATAAACAGCAGTCTGTGTTTAAGATTTGCGACCGTGGCCTCCCCTGTGACACTCTCACAGAGCAGCAGTATGTTCTCAGAGAACTCCTGCTAGACAGAATTCCTGGGATATGTCCTCTACGTGACCGTAGTCGTTTTTTAATAAAACTTTTTTCTATTACAGCTGACATTCAACGTCATATTGGTTTCAGGTGTACAGCACAGTGGTTAGACACTTATGTAATTTATGAAATGACGCCCCCCCCCCCATTACTCTAGTACCTTCCGGCACCGTACATAGCTATTATAATATTATTGACTATATTTTTTGTGCTGTACTTTATATCCCCGTGACTGTTTTGTAACTTCCAATTTGTACTTCTTAATCCCTTCTCCTTTTTCATTCAGCCCTCAGGCCCCCTCCCATCTGGTGAGCACCAATTTTGTTATCTGTGTCTGTGAATCTGTTACTGTTTTGTTTATTCATTCATTTCGTTCTTTAAATCTCACATATAAGTGAAATCATATGGCATTTGTCTTTCTCTGACTTATTTCACTCAGCAGAATGCCACTGAGGTCCATCTATGCTATCACAAATGGCAAGATTTCATTCTTTTTCATGGCTGAGTAATATGCTATTGCATATATGTACCACATCTTCTTTGTCCGCTCATTTATTGATGGACACCTAGGTTACTTCCATGTCCTGGTATTGTAAATGATGCTTCGATGAACATAGGGGTACATATGTCTTTTCGAGTTCGTGTTTTCAGTTTCTTCGGGTATAAAGTCTTAAGAAGATTTTAAGTTGCACTTTGTCACCCAGTGCTTTTGTGGGTGTGTGTACTGAACATGTGTACTCTCGGAATAGTCATCTATACTCATTTCTTGTTTCCCTGTCCCTTTCCCCACAGTCTCTCTTTACCAAAGACCAGCCAGGTTTTCACCGCATGTCTCCAAGAAACTGCTTTTGTCAGGGGCCAGTGGCCTCCACATTCTTAAATGGAGGAATGTGGCCCCGTTGTCAGGTTTTGAACTGCGCCCTCCCTCTTTCTGTTACCTCCAGGCACACTAACCTCCCTCTGGTCTTTGCCTCACTTCCCCAGGTGCTTCTCCATGTTCACCTCCAAGTAGGGAAGGGCTCCACCTTTCCCACCTGCATTCATCAGCTTCTGCTACATAGCAAGTGACCCCAAAAAGTAGAGACTTAAAATAACAAACATGTATTATGTCACCCCATCACGTGGGAATCAGAAGGAGCTTTGTTGATTGCTTCTGGCTCTGAATGTCTCAGGAGGGTGCAGTTAAGATGTTGACCGGGGTTACTGTCATCTGAAGGCTTGACTGGGGCCTCCTGGCATGCTATGCTGGCTGTGGGAGGGAGGGAGTCCTCAGTGCCTCACCAGAGAGCTGCTTGAGTCCCACAGGACGTGGTGATTGGTTTCCCCCAGGGTGAGTGAGCCACTGGAGAACGTGAAGGAAACCGTGACGCCCAGGGTTGGAAACCACACAGTGGTATTTCCGAAACCTCCTGCTGGTTACGCAGGCCAGCCCCACTCATCGTGGGAGAGACTGCGAGGGGGCATGAGTACCAAGAGGCCACTTTGGAGGCTGGCTTCCACCCACCTCCACTCTCTCTAGAGAGAGAGAGAGAGCTCGTCCAGAGCCATGTTTACCAAAACCATCTTCAACCTAAGGTGCGTCACCAGCCTTGATTTTTGGTCTGAACGCCTGCCTCCTTGACATCTCTCATGAATGTCAAGTCGACATCTTAAGCTAATGTGGCAAATACAAATCTTCACAACCCTCATCCAAATCTACTCCTCACTCCCCTTCTAGGTCTTCCCAACCATTAGAAATGGCACCACCCTCCACACGAGAGCACAGACTCCAAACAGAGAAGTAATTCTCCTCCTTCCATCACACCACAAAGCCACACCCCCACAAAGCCTTCCTCAGCTCAACCTACGAGACTAACAGGATTCCATCTTTGGGTGTCCATCTTGGTCCAGGTGCCACCGTTTCTACCTAGATAACTGTGACACCCTTTTGAATGGGGACATACCAGCTCCACAGGCAGTCTATCTTCCATCAAGCAAGCCCCAGACCTTTGCAAATGAGTCAGGGCATGTTGCCCTCTCCCCATCTACCTCCCACCCCAACTTAATCTTTTGACTGGCTCAACAACACTCATAGAATGAAAGGTGGTATCCTGGCCCCTGTCTGCTTCTCTTTTTGCACAGCCCTCATTTCTTGGCCTCCAACTCTTGCCACCCTGTTGTTCCCCAAAAGCTTCTGTGCCCTAGAATCTATATTTTGTCCTGTCCTCTAATAGGAATATCCTTTCCCCACAATTCTCATAGCTGGTTCTTTCTCACACTTCATATCTCAGCTCAAAGTTTGCATTCTCAGAGACAGAGGTGGCACCTGAAACCCCAGTCATTTAAGATAAATAATATTTTAATGTGATATTAAAAAAAAATCCAAATGGATGCACAAAAAAGGAAGGACAAAAGAACAAAATGTAAATAAAGTCCAAAGTTCTGCCTTGAAGCCTGAGACAAGGGAGGAATGTCAGCCCCTCCATAGGTGTTTGTATGAAATTTTTAATGGTTCGTTGTTTCCAGAATATTTTTCCAGGAAAAAAATTGAATAATTGAAAAATAGATCTATTACAACTCACATTATCTTATGTTTAAGTATTTTATTTATACAAAAGGAAAAAAAATTATTGTAATTTCACATTCCTGCTTTAATGAAGTCAAGCTCATGGATAATATTTTCAAAACCTATTTCTGGAAGAAAATTAACCTTTAAAATATATACAAAAGCATGGATAGAACAGTATCCATTTTTTCCTTTTGCCTTAGGCTCCAATGTGACACAGCACAGGACTGTCAGATTCTTTAAAATCTTAATATTTTGTTCATGGTGGGTGTTTTTTTCATGTTAATGTTTTTTCTCCAATGTTGCATTAAAATATTATTTATCCTGAAGCCTGAGCATTTTCGTGCTGTTTTTTGTTGTTGTTGTTGTTTTCTGAGTTTGCTGTGTGACCATCACTCCTTTGTTCTTTTAATCCTCCCATCAACCTTGAGAGCCAGGTCTCCTTTTTTTCAAATGAGGAATGTGTGACTCAGAGGTTATAGAGACCTGTGGTGTGATGGGTTCCATCCAGGGGAGTTTAACCCTGAGGTTAGAATTCGAAATGACCGTTCCTTCTGTCTGCATCAGGGACCTCGTCTATAAAATCAGAAGGGAACATCACCCACCATTCAGACTGTCGTGGGGATTCAACAGAGAGCACTTAGCACAGTACCTGGAACACAATATGCATAATAAATGTTAGTTATGTAAAACGATAGTAATTGTGGTGACGATGGTGAGGGTATATCAGCAATCATGAACCTCATTCAAATTTGAAACAGCTAATTCTAGAAACACGAGGACGCTTCATCGCAGGGCAAATAGCTCCACCATGCAAAGCATGCCATTTCTGCCTCTCTCCATGGCCGTTGCACTCATCCAGGCCCCCTGTGGTGCTCATGGCTGGGGGTGGGGGTCTGCCCCATTGGCCCCGCAGCCCAGAGAAGTCACTGAGTAAATATTTGTTCTAGAAGTTTACTTTTGTGTGACTACCGCTTTCATGTCCCTCTCTCTATCTCTTTCTCAGTGGCCTCTGACCTGCAAGAAGGCAGTGGTTAGGCCTGTTTCCGTGACCTGGTGATCTCAAGGTCCTTGAGAAAGCCTGGCAGAGAGTAAATGTTCAATCACTATTGACCACACTAACAACAGGAATCATTTTAGTGGCTGATGATAAATCCCAAAGTTCTCACCATCTGCAGGGGCCTTCTTGATCCACTCCATTCCACTACCACTGCCTTCTCTTCCTCATCCCTCCTAATAACTCTTCGGCCGCATGGGTTTCCTTGTTCTTGAATGCACTCTGTTTTTACCCAAGGGCCTTTGCACATGCTGTGCCTGCTCCCCGAAATGTTGTTTTCCTGTGACTTGTTCCCGGCCTTATTCATTTCTCTCCTCTGTTATCACAACCTGAGAGAGGCCTTCTCTGAGCACGCTATCTATCCCCTCCACCCCAGTCACTTTCTGTCCCACACACCCCCTTTTTATTACCATAGCACACAAATCTTATCTCGTTTATAGTCTGTCTCTTCCCCTAGAACCTAAGTGCTGCAAGGATTTTCAGGGCAGGTTCTGACTTCCCAGGGTTTCTCAGCCTTGTCACCGCTGACATTAGGGACCGGATAATTCTTGAGTGTGGGGAGGGGTGGGGCTGTCACTGTCCTGTGCATTGTGGGGTGTTTAGCAGCGTCCCAGGCCTGTGCGCACTGGTTGCTAACAGCACCCTCCCCTTTAGTTGTGACAAACAAAAATATTTCCAAATGCCTCCTTGGGAAGCAAAATTGTCCCCCTTATCCCCCCTCCCCCCGCCCCTTCCATTGAAAACCACTGCGATATCTCCATATCCTACAAGAGGGTCTGCCATTACTGTTGGGGTCACATCAATAGTTTATGAATGAATTAATGATTCAATCAAATAATCTTCTACAAACGTCCAAGGGGGAAATTTAATTGCAGGAAAGAACCTGTCTAGGCCTCTTGCACGTTCCACAGGCCTGAGCCCTTCCCACCCTGTTTAATTTTGTTGTCCCCAGACCTCGCACCTGGTGTGCGGGACAAAGGCGGGCTCAGTCTGCGCCATGGAAACTGCGGCTGGCCGGAGAGAGAAGGGGCTGCGAATTGGGTGGGGCTCACCTCCAGGCTCTGGCAGTAATTGTGTGTGGGTTCGGAAATGCCCCCACACTCAGGGCCACCCAATAGGGGTTTGTGGGAGAACAAAACGCGTGTGCCTCCGCCACCCCGGGCGCCAACGGTGCACAGGGTTCCGATTTCTCATTGCACACCCTCCCCAGCGTGTGTCACTTTCTGGGGTGCGTGTGCGTGTGTGTGAGAACAGTACCCACCTGATGTCACTACTGGTGGAGTCTCGTTGTTTCCTGTGCTCACACTCACGCGTCGCTTCTTTTGCGCTGACGCACGCTGGTGCCCCGCGACCAGGCCCTTCCCGCCGAGGAGGGTGGGGACGTGGGCAGGGGACTCGCGGGGGAGGGTGGGGACGGGGTCTCGCGGGGGAGGGTGGGGACGGGGACTCGCGGGGGAGGGTGGGGACGGGGACTCGCGCGGGAGGGTGGACAGGGGTCTCGCGCCGCGGTCGCTGCGGGGGCGCCCGTTCCCGCCCGGGAGCCGCGCTCCCTCGGTCCCGGCTCAGGGTCCCCGAGGCCTGGGCGCCAGAATTCAGCTGGCGACGGGGTCCCGCGGGAGAGAAGTTTCTGCGGGAACCTCACGACCACTTGGCCCAAGTCCACGCCGGGCAGCGTCCGGCCGCCCCCCTGGCGCTCTGTCCTCCAGGCGCTCCCGGCGGATCATCCGCTTCCCCGATCCCGGACCGCGCGGCGCTGGGTTAAAAAAGTCGGAGAGAATAGGGACGACTGAGATGCGTGCGCAAAAGCGGAGATGCGGGGAGTGAGAGAACTCTCCGTAGTTCCGTGCCCTTACGGTGTGTGTGTGTTTGCGAGGTCGCACACTGAAAACAAATGGGTTTTTCCTCATTCTTTCTTCTTTCTTTCCTTCTCACTCCTTCTTTCTGTACTTCTCATTCGTCTCCTCCTTTCATTCCCGCTCTGTAAGGATTCCCCTTCTTTCTATCCAACATATTTCTTTTTTAGTTCAGTTTTCAACTAGAGTTGACATTCAATATTATTTAATATTAGTTTCAGATGATCAGCATAGTGGTTAGACATTTATACACCTTACAAAGTGGTCTCCCAATTAGTCCCCACCTGGCACCACCCATAGTCATCACAATATGATTAACTATGGTCCCTGTGCTGTGGCTATTTTGTAACTATCAATTTGTACTTCTTAATATCGCCCCCTTTGCCCCTAGCTCCCCAGCCCCACTCCCATCGGGTGACCATCAGTTTGTTCTCTGTGTGTACGAGTCTGTTTCGTTTATTTTTAAAATCCAGTGCTTTCTATCTTGGCCTGCCCTTCCTCCACTACTGACTTGGCCTCTCACCTTCTGTTACTCACGCTGCTCAGGGACTGCTGGGTTCCCCCGCAACATCCAAACGAGCCCCATCCTCTGGATTTTTGCTAGTTCAACTGTCTAGCATCTGTTGCATCCACACCCCCTGGTCTGTCCCCTGGAAACTGGTGAGTCCTTGGTCCCTCTGTGTCCAATGATGAAATGAATGTGTAGGTAGAACCCATGTCTCAGACATTAGGGTCTCAGGGCAGAGATGGCTGTTTTTGTTTTTGTTTTTCCCTCATCATCACTTCCCTGGCTTCAGGGATAGTGTCAGCACAATGGGCCTTGATCAAAATGTCAAATGAACCAAAGCTCAGACCAGTAAGTCCAGTTGCTGTGGAGGTCTGACGGTTCTTATGAGGCCTGCAGAGACTCGAAGAACCAGTTTTTCTTCTGCAGTGTGGCTCCCATGCACTGAGGTGGGCCTGACCCAGCCACTAGAAACGCAGGGCTGTAAGTGGGAGCCCTCCCCAGCCCTCTCCCCCACTCCCCATCCAGGCTTAGGCTTTGTCAGGGGGCATTTATCTGTTTTCCCTCAGGAGCTGTCACCTGATATGCAAGGCAGAGGCAGGCTCAGGCCGTTGCCATGGAAACCATGGCCCGATCTTGGAAGGAGAGGGGAGGGGGCCAGAGAGCAAAGGTCTAAAGAGGCTGGAATTTTCCAGTTCCGAGGGTGGCCTATGTTGGGGTCGGAAACTTGGCCAGCACAAAGCAGGCAGGTCCTGAGGTTCTGTTGAGACAAGAAATGCAGTGCACCCCCCCTTCCCCTTCGCTGTGTGCGCTCCAGGGAGACCTTCTTATGCCCTTTCTCTCTCTCTAAACTGTTCCTTATGTTTCTTTGTATGAACACCCCTCAGTGAATTTGCCCTTTTTCTCACCGGTGGGTGTTTATGTCTTGTTACTTTTTCCCTCACTTTTACAAGCAACGCCGATGTCTCCCGCACCAGGTACATGCTTTCTGCTCAATACACATTTGTTGAATGAATGACTGTCCCAGTGAACATTTTGGAACTTGTCTCCTTGCTACATGTGTGAGGGTTTCTTCCAGGGCACAAATCTCGAGCTGGATTTTTTGAGTGGCATAAGACACATCATTTGCTTTTCTAAATGTTGTCAAATTGCCCCCCACCATGATCTTGGACATATATTCTGTCTTCTCCACTCCCTGAAGTGGACACTCTGTGAGAATAGACACAGTCTAAGTTTTTCATCTCGACTGTGTCCTTGGTCTTTGGGGAGGTGTCTGTCACGTAGCAGGAATTCAATAGATGTTTCTAGAAGGAGAATAAATAAGCAAGTAAATGGGTTGTATTTGCTCAAATCTAGATAATGATGCATAAACGGTTTCCTAATACGGCTCTTGTTTATTTAACGTGAAATGTTAAGATCAACTAGTCTTCAAAACCCAGTTTCTTTATCAAGCAAAGAACTTATGTATTTGTTTTGTGAAATCCTGAAGCACTGTGGCACCTGGCGGCCCCCAACCACACATTCCATGCATTTTTCAATCGACTGCTCCCTGGGGAGACTGCCTTGACCCCTGAGCCGGTGTGTGTACTTTTGTGAACATCTGAGGGAGCAGAGTCCCAGAAGTGGATTTTCTGGGTTGAAGGGCATACACATATTAAACTTTAATGCCCGTTATGAAAAAAGCTCAGAAAGATGATAGCAGCTCATACAGGGATATGTTTCCCACACAATTGTCAGATCTGTTCAAATATATTTTCATCTGTGTCTATCCAACTACAGGAAAAATGACCTGCCAGTTTGGTTCTTACATCATTCTTAATTTTTTAGTACAAAGACGTAATGTTATTTTTTATTTTTTCAAAATTTTCCATTTTTTCTTTTAAAGACTTTCTGTCCGTACATATATTTTAAAGTTCATTTTATTTCTTGTAAACATGATGGACATATAAAAGATGTCATTCCTTTGATTCTCAGTGGGTTGCAAGTAGTTTTACACATTTTGTCACTTTACCCTGGTGTCCTTTTTTTCTTCTTCTGTATCTTTTTCAGCTCTTGCGGAGTCAGATAAATTCATTTTTTTTTTTTTTTACTGTTTTAAGTTGTAGAGTTGTGTTTACTGAGACCTTCTCCGTTAGTGGTGGCGAGCACGATGTTGAAGTCTACCAGCTCTCTCCCTGTGCTAAACGGCACCCTCCTTCCTCCTACTCAGATAAATTCTAGGGTTTTCAACACCCTAAAACTGCTCCTCCACGCAAGAAAGGAAATGCAATGCTATGACATCTTGTTAAATAAAGGCACCAGAAGTCCAGTCTTAAGCTGAACAGAACTGGTGCACTTGTGCATTTGTTCACGTTCTTAAAATATTTGAAGGTTCCGCGTGCCAAACATCCTGCTACCCAGTGAGGATACAAGAGATTTTAACTTTCTCTCTCTCTCTCTCTCTCTCTCTCTCTCTCTCTCTCTCCCTCCCTCCCTCCCTTCCTCCCTTCCCTCCTTCTCTCTCCCTCTCCCTCCCCCCCTCTCTCTTTCTCTCTCCTATGGCAAGTATGGCCCTGTTATGCAGTGTTCCTTCCATAACTTCAGCTGACGGAATCTGAAAAAAAAAATCTTGTTTATAGAAACACATGTCTCTCCCATTTCAAAGATCAGAACAAAGACTGTGCATTTTCCATTTTTTGTTTTTCTTGCATCATCAGCTCCCAGTAAAGTCAATCCATATATGTTGAATAAATGAATAAGTAAATGAACAAGTGGAAGAAATCATAACAATGATGTCACTGGTGCTTAAAAGATGTGTGTGGTTTCTAACCAGGTTCATGGAGACCCTCACCGCCAATTTGGTGACCTGTTGCAAAGCCCCCACCTTGTGTTTTCAGGGCACAAGAGTCCTGCACAAACCAGGCTGGAGGACTGCAGGTTGAGCCTTTCCCACCCCCACCTGCTCTTTCCTTCAAGGCCAATTACCTGTTCCCAAGAAGCAGGCAGGCTCAGGCTGTTGCCATGGAAACTGCAGTTTGAGCAAGAAAGGAGGGGCTGGTGATTGGCTCCAAAGAGACTGGAATTTTCCAGGCTCAGAGAGAGAGAGAGAAGGAGGGGGAGAGAGAGAGAGAGAGAGTGTGTGTGTGGGGGGGTGGGGGGGTGGGGAGGTCAACATGCAGGGTGAGCACACCTTAGATGCACAATAAAAGCCTGTGGAAAGAATGAAGGATTGTGTCCCTCTTGACTCCACCCCATCTATAGATGTCTGGGGAAGTTTTTCTCTATTCTGTGGGGCTGAAATCCCTGTGTTCACATTTGTTTGCTGCCACAACTGTACTCAATCTGATCAACTCCTTGTAAATTAGATTGTGATAGGAACTAAGCTGTAAACCCGACAGGGAAAGAAGACACTGTGGTATAGCTGGAAGGGTAACAGAATACAGGTGACAGGGAGGTGAGGCTGACTGGCTAAGTGGGGGGTCTGCCAGTGCCACTTGTTCACATGAAATCTATATGGACACACATAACTCTTATTCTTCCTCTTTTTTTAAATTTATTTTTCAGCAACGGTAGATATTCAGTATTATATTAGTTTCAGGTGTATATCACAGCAATTTGGTATCTATGTACCTTGCAAAGTGATGACTCCGAAAAGTCTAGTCCTCACCTGGCACTTTACATAATAATGTATTCTTTCCTCTGCCACATCGTATTCTTAGGATAAATGCACCACAATTGATTTATTTATGCATTTTCCTGTCAGTAGACCTTTAAGTTGGTGTCTGCTACCCGCTTTTTATCACTACGAAGAACATAGATAGCCCCCATCCTCGGTGGATGGATGGCGTAGAATAAATATTGCAGTGAATAGCTATTGCAGTGGGAGTTCTCATACTTGAGTCTTTGTAGAAATACAAGGGTGTCCTCCCTACCTGGGAGTGGAAGCTGACATTCTGGGCCAGTTCCTCTTTTTGGGGGGGAGTGTAGGGGCAGTCCCAGGAACTGTATGATGGTCTTGTTTGTTTGTTTTTGTGTTTTTCAATCTTCTTTCTTTTTCTTACAGCTGACACTCAGGATTGTCTTAGTTTCAGGGGTACAGCATAATGATTAGATACATACCTTACAAAGTGATTTCCCCCCATAAGTCTAGTATCCACCTGACGGCATATATAGTTATTACGATATCATTGACTATATTCCCTGTGCTGTACTTAGCATCCCGGTGACTATTTTGTAATTACCAATGTGTACTTCTTAATTCCTTCACCTTTGTCACCCAGCTTAGCTCCCAACCCTGTTTCATCTGGTTACTATCAAAATATTCTATGTATCTGTGAGTTTGTTTTGTTTATTTTGTTTTTTAGATTCCACATATAATTTAAATCATATGACATTTATCTTTCTCTGCCTGACTTATTTCACTCAGCACAATACCCATGTTGTTGCAAATGATAAGATTTCATCCTTTTTTACTGCTGGGTAATATTCCATATGTACCACCTTTTCCTAACCATTCGCCTATCGATGGACAACTGGGTTGTTTCCATATTTTGCCTATTGTAAATAACGTTGCAATGGATTGATTCTTTCTTTATTTATATATATATTTTTCAATTACAGTTGACATACAATATTATATTAGTTTTAGGTGTAATGGATTGACTCTTAATTAATGCAGCCCAAACGCACAGATAGAAGGGGAGTATCATAGCATGCTTGTGAGATGAAATAATCAGAAACAAGCCTGTAAAATACAGGAATGGTCTATAAAATAAGAACTTAGCATAATATAATTAGAAGAAAATCACAAATCCCTTTCCTTTTGAAAATGCAACAAAAATTCTCAAGAAATGTTTTATATCATGGGGATAGCCTCATGAATGGAAAAAAATGGATGATAAACTGCAAAAATATAGATAGCCTCAATTTCAAGCAAAAACGTATAGGCCTATCTATGCAGTGAAAACGACTGAATGAAAACTCCATCACAAATAAACAGGAATATGGCTGAGCTGCCAGATTCAGAATCAAGTCATAAGGACTTTGCATTCCCTTTGACCCAGTAATTCAACTTCCAGCAGTTCTTTCTAGGGAATTAATGAGGTCCAGAGACAGATCTGAATGGAACTGGGCATTGTTTTTCCTCTGGAGAGTGAAATGTTAGAAAAACATTTTCCCTCGCAGAGTTTCTTTCCTCTTCCCAGGAGGTCTTTACCCAGCTGACTCTAACCCATTATACTTTCAAATCCTCCCCCTTCTCAGGGAGGGAGTCAGTTAACCTGGTTCACTAAAGCAGAAAAGATATGTTTTAGTATTAGAGTTCTACCAGAGAAGCAGAACCAGCAGTGTGTGAGCTGAATTGTGCCCTGTCCTGCCTCTGCTCCGCACCCCTCCCCATTCATATGTTGAAGTCTTAACCCACAGGACCTCAGAATGTGACTGTATTTGGAGATGGGGCCTGTAAAGAGATAGGGTAAAATAAGGTCACGAGGGTGGGCCCTAAGCCAGTATGACTGGAGTCCTTATAAGAAGAGGAAATTAGGACACAGACCTGCACAGAGGGATGACCATGTCAGGACGCAGGGAGAAAATAGCCATCTACAAGCCAAGGAGAGAGGAGAAACTTCAGGAGAAACCAGCCTTGCTGACACCTTGATCTCAGACTTCTTAGAACTGTGAGAAAATAAATTTCAGTTGTTTAAGTCATCAGCCTGTGGTATTTTATTATGGCAGCCCAAGCAAACTAATGTAAGTAGGAGATACATATAATGTATAATACAAGTAGGATATAAGTACATGTATCTATCTATACTCATATATGTGTCTACACTTATTTAAAAAACTTATTTTAGGAAATTAGCTCCCATGGCTGTGGAAACTAGTGGGTTAATAATTTGTAGGGCTGGCCAGAAGGCTAGAAACTCAAGCAGAAGTAGAGGCTGCAGTCTTAAGACAAAATCTCTTCTTTCTTGGGAAACCTCAGTGTTCGCTCTTTAGGCCTTCAACTGACAAGACAAGGCCCACCATGCTCATGAGGAAAATCTCCTTCCTTAAAGTCAACTGATCGTAGATGCTCACCACATCTGCAAAATACCCTCATAGCAGCAATACATGGATTCAAGTCTGACTGAATAATGAATGAGAGCTTGGCAGGTTCTGCATCCTGGCTCCCCACCTGCCTCACCCCAACAGAATCTGAGGCCTCCTATTTATCACCTATTCAGAACTATCCCTCATCTTTCCTCTACCCAACCAAACCTAGGCCTCCATCCTCCCTCCTGTGATCCAGCAAACAACGGTCACTTTGTTGGTCTCCTCCACCCACCAATCCTGGCTTTTCATCCACATTTGTGCCAACATGGACTTTCTTAAAAGAAAAGACACCCGTGTCTACTTCTTTGGTTAAAACACATCAACAGATTCACATTTCTCTTTAGTTAAACATTTGATTTCTTACCAGTCTAAGCACCTGCATTTCTAGAAGGGGCTTGGGGGAACATTAATTTGCAAGGAATGCTGTAACGAAGGACCACAGACTGTGTGGCTTAAACAACAGAAATGTGTTGTCTTGGTTCTGGAGGCCAGAAGTCTGAAATCAAGGTGTCAAGGGTTAGCTTCTTCTGAGGACTGTGAGGGAAGGCTTTGTTCCAGGCATCTCTCCTCAGCTTATAAACAGTGATTTTCTCCTTGTGTCTTCACATTGTCTTCTCTCTGTGCATGTCTGTGCTCAAATTTCCTCTTCTTATAAGGACACTAGTCCTACCAGATTAGGATCTACCCCAACAACCTCATTTTAACTTGATTACTTCTGTAAAGGTTTCATCTCCAAGCAAGATTACCTTCTGGGGTTAGGACTCCAACATATGAATTCAGGGGGAGGCAAGTCAACCCATAATGGGAAGCAATGAGTGATTTGCTCTGAGGCTGCGTTTCCATAAAGTTATTAACTATTACACAAAACAAACATAGCAGTTATAATAGTATGCATAATAGTTGCGCAAAAAGGCAGACCAATCTTGTAAAGAGAGGTAGCTGAGAGCAAACTAATTTACATGTACAGGGTAAGGTGAAGCAAAAAAGTAAGTTCTTATTGATTTGATTTTGAATTGAATTAATTACAGAACTTTAGCTCCATAAGTATATTCAGGATCAGGGTGGAATCATGACTGAACAGCAAAGGAACCAGAAAATAATAACAGGGAAAGATTTCCACTTCTCGTCTCTCTCCTCCTTTCATGAAAATACTGTCCCCAAGTGTCTCCTGACAGGACCAGGGGCTGTGATCTGAAAATGACAACCAGAATAAAGTCATCTTATGGTTTGGAAATGGAGGTCTCTGAGATGTGGATCAGGTCTATGTTATTTCTGAAAAGACTGCTGCTTGCTGAGTTTAGATGGCAGCATCTTCATTGCCTGGATTTTAGCCACACATTCCGTGCAGGGGCGTTAAACTGAAGTGTCATCTGGCAGTTGACATGCTAACAGCTTCTTCTCAGGGACGTGGATATCAAGTCAGAAAGGTCATTCCCTTCTCACCTGCTTTTCTATCAACTTTGGCCCAAATTCCTCCAGTGTACTGGGAGTTGGAGCCCCCCGTAGGTCTAGAGATTTCATCTGAGTGGGGGTGGAAGGGCAGTATTTGGGCTGGAGAAGGGCCAAGGGTTCCTTTTATCTCTCATCATAAAATAGCACAGGCGAATATTTTCATAATCTTGGGGTGGCCAAGGCAAGGCAAACGATAATGCTAAAATCAAAACACATTAGCAAAAATGTTGATAAATGTGGCTCCATAACAGTTAGACATTTACACACAGAGCAAGGGTGGGGGAATGTAAACCAGATAGAAATGAAAATAGGGGAAAATCATTGCAATGTGTGTGGCCATCAAAGGCATTCTTTGTTAATTCACGATTTGTGATTATAAGTCTATGAGAAAAAGTGGAATGTCGAAATAGAATAAAAAGCATGAATCTGACCATGGAAAAGAAAATGCAAAGAAATATGAAAGATGATCCATCTCATGGTACATACAGCAAAATCAAAAGGAGAGACCACATCCTCTTTATCCAATTGGCAAGCATGAGAAGAAAAAAGAACAAGATTTTGCATATACCTGGGGAAAATCTTGAAATGGTGATAAAAAGGTTAGATGTTAACAGCAGCATTATCCATAATGGCCCCAAAGTAAAACATCTCAAATGTCAATCAGCTTATGAACAGACAAATAATATGTGGCCTGTCCATTCAATGGAATATTATCTAGCTGTAAAGAGGAATGAAGTACTGATAAATGTTATGGCATGGGTGAATTTGAAAACATTAAGCTAGGTGCAAGAGGTTATCCACAAAAAGTCACATATGGTTCAGAATCGGAAAATCTATAGGGACAGAAAGTTGATTACTATGTTGTTAAGAACTGATGATTGAATGAAATAATTAGTTAACATAAATTATTAATAAAATTAATTATGGAACATTTAAATTAAGGTTGACATTGAAGAAGTTAGATGTACACCAAAATAACTCCAAGGAAGGGATAATAAAAGAATTAATAAAGAGAAAATAAAACTTCAATTTTTAAGAAAAATAAAAATTTGAAAGCTTTTTTTAAAACTCAAGAACTGGTTTTTAGCTAATCTAGTTTTAAAAAGTAGAGAATGTTCAAATGTCAGATTAGAAATGATAGAGAATTAATTGCAAATAATATTTTTAAAAACTTGGCAGAACAACTTACCGACTTTTGAAAAAAAAAAAACTAAGAAAAAAGTAGATTAGTGTGTTGTCTAGGGTTAGGGGGAGTTGGGAGGAAAAGGGATGGAGACTGTTAACGAGCATGGAATTTCTTTTTGCAGTGATAAAAATTTCTAAAATTGATGGCGGTGGTGGTCACACAACTCTGCGACTGTACTAAAAACCATTGAATTATGGACTTTAAATGGGCGAAGTGCATGCATGAGATCTCAATAAGCCATTACTAAAAAACGAACAAGTGAGTTTTTATTTGCTTGTTTTTGTCCTGAGTGTGTTACAGGGTTTTATTCCATGGGCGTAGGCTGATGCCATGCACCACAGCGTAAAATACCCACACACAGTCACTCTCAGCACACCCGGACCCCTGACAGGCCCTCACAACGGTACCTCAGAAAGTGATTGGGAAAAGGAAATGAATGAGTAATGGGGGGCAGGTACACAATCTGCCGAACAGATGACTAGTATTTCATGTTCTTAATGGTTTGGAAATGGAGGTCCTCAGAACACTGGCCGGGTTGTGCTCTTTCCAAGAAAGCCAGTCCCTTCCTGAGTCAATGGCAGCATGTATATGTTGTTTGGACTCCAGTCTAGCATTTAGCTCATTAATCAGGGAAACATTCCATGGCGGTTGTTGAACTGAGGTTTATCTGGCAGCAAGGCCAGATGTTGACATCCAAACTACTTCTGAAGGGCTAAGCATCTCTAGTCAGAAATGTTTCTGAACCTCTTCTCTGTTTGTTTAGGTTGGACCCAAATCCTTCCTGTAGCAACTTAGGCCTTCCTGAAGTAGATCAACACTGTGGGATTATATTGTGAGCCACGTATGTAACTGTTTTATAACAGCCATTACTACTCACTATCTTCATTCTCTTTTAGGTATTAAAAGAGATGGGTGGAATTAATTTTAATAATGTTTCATTTAACCCAATATATCAAAAATATTATCGTTTCAATGTGCCATCAGTATAAAAATTGTTAATGAGGTATTTTACATTCTATCTTTATTCTCTTTCAGCTATTAAAAGAGATGGGTGGAATTAATTTTAATAATATAGTTCATTGAATCCAATATGTCAAAAATGTTATTGTTTCAACATGCCATCAATATAAAAATTGCTAATGAGATATTTTATATCATTTTTTTGTACTAAGTCTTTGAAACACTGTGTATCTCAATTCAGATTAGCCACATTTAAAATATTTAGCTGCCACATGTGACTCAGAGCAGGTCTGTGAGATAGTTCAGTCTTAGAGTTTTGTCTGAGGAGGGAAAGCAGTGTTTGGATTGGAGGGAGGGCCTCCTGGTCTTCGTTACATAGTCATGGCAAGAAAACTTAACAGAATGTGTTTGAAACCATGGGATTGAAGGGTATATAATCATGACACAAGAGTCAATGAACATGATACAACAAATCTATAAATTTGACTCCACAAAAATGGAAAATGTACATAGGGAGGGAAACTTTACCACAAATAAGACTTAAATGGTCAAATTAGAAATAGAGATGATAGTCAAATGCATAGTTTACTGGAGGGTTCACTCTTAGTGTCATATTCTGTGGGTTTTGACAAATGGAAAATGACGAGTATCCACCATTGCAGTATCATACAGAGTGTTTTCACTGCCCTAAAAATCCTCTGCCTGTGCGTCCCTCCCCCACAAAACCCAGCAATCACTGATCTTTGTATTATCTTTAGAGCTTTGCCTTTTCCAGAATGCCACAGAGTTGGACTCATACCATATGCTGCCTTTCAGATTGGCTTCTTTGACTCAGTAATATACATTTAAGTTTCCTTTATGTCTTTTCATGGCTTGAAAGCTCTTTCTTTTTAGCCCTGCATAATATTCCATGACTGGATCCCAACTGATTTTTGACAATTGTAAAAGCAATCCAATGGAGGGAGGGTAAAATTGTATAGAACTGAGTACACGTGGGTGCGCACACACACACACACACACGAGAATGTGTAAAATTGGGCAACTGTGTAATAGTTTTGCAAGATGGGGCCATTGGAGGAATCTGGGTAAAGTGTACATGGGATCTACAAACTATTTATCTATAATTATCCCAAAATAGAAAAATTTCATTTAAATAAAGAACCAGCATCCAGATATGCCATCTCCTAAATGACAGAATAGAATATTAAAGATATTTCATTAATTCATTCATTCATTCACATAGGGGCATTATTCTTAATTTCTTAGGTGAGAAAATGGTATTGGAGTTACACAGGGGATGTTTTACCTCTTTGATGATGCAGCTGAAGGACTGAGATGCGATGTCTAGACTTAAAATGATGAACTTTGAAACAGGCACATGTGAATGTGGCTAAAGTAATCATGGCTAAAGGTCAGAGATGTGGAATCTAGGTGTTGAGCAGATAAGTATGTGTTCACTGAACTCTTCTTCCTACTGAAGGAGTCAAAATTTTTATTTAAAAACATTTAACATAAGATATATTTATGGTTTACAGGTGAGGGTCTCCAGATCAGAGTTATGTGCTGATTCAAGTTAAGTGGTTCTCTTACCTAATTCTTTAATTGGAAATATTTGGACAGTGGCTGGCATTCAGCTCATACATCAGGATGTGACATCCTAGGTGGGATGCTGGCCTGAGGGCCCACCTGGATGCTGGAATTCCTCAAGTAAAGGGATTCAGGAAGCAGAAGCTCTCCTAACTGTCCTCTCCTTTGTCCTCTCCTGCTGGCCACTTCTCACCATTGGCCACCACCACTGTCATCTGGAACAGTCCCCACCTTTATCTTCATGTTTCCATTCTTTCCTCAAGGCCCTTCTCCAACAAGCAGCCACAGTCCACTTTAAAAACATAAACCAGGTCCTACCCCTCTCTGTCTGCGGGTGGTGAACAATTTGTCCATTCATATCAAATTTCATTTCTTTGACCCACTCTTTAATTCCATGTCTAGAAATTGATCCTCGGTGTGTACAGCCCAAAGGTACCAAGAGTGTCTATAATGAAGGCGATTTGGGCAGCTTTGTTTTTAAAATACATACGCTGCAGTTAAGTCTGTGCAATATCCCCATCAGGATGGTAAATTCGGTGAGCAGGTCTCATTCTTCTAACCAGAAACAAATAGTTGTCAGTTTTAGTCAAGCAAGATGAATAAGCTAGAGGTCTGCTGTATGACACTATATACTTAAAAATTTGTTAATAGGGTGGATCTCATGTTAAATGCTATTACTACAATAAAATAATATAATAGAAAGGGGGCTGGCAAGAAAATTCTGTTCAATTTTCTTGCCATGACTGGAATGGAGGCCATGAACCCTCTCTCTGCCCTAAACAGAGTCAAGCTCTTTTTCTCTTTCAAAATAAAGTCATATTTTAAAGTATTTTTCATGATATAGAAATGCTCATGCATTAAATAAAAAAGATGTTCAATCACAAATTAAAAAATGCTAATTTCATGGAAAACTATGTAGAGTCGTGCGTACAACAAAAGAAGACAAGTGTTTTTCACTGGGCTGTCTGATAATGAAAGAAAATTTCATCACTGAAGTCCAGAGCCCTAAAAATGCTTATTCTCTCTGGTCAATTTTAAAAAATTGCATATGTGTGTATACATATAAGTACATAAATCTTTCCTGTCTCCAAGATTTAACAGGCCCCAAAAGAGAGAGTGTGACTGCATCTCTCCCCTACTGAAGTCACTTCAGTGGATTCCCTTGGCTCTGTAAGAAAAGCTTGGGTTGCCTACCACAATCTGAAATCAGTTGGTATGCCAGAGTTTCTACAAAGGTGGCACTTGGTGCTGGGGGTGGGGGCACTTGTTTGGGAGAGGCTGCCTCTGAGATTCATTTGCACGTGTTTTTACTCACATACTGCCTTTAGGAAAATGCAAATGGTTTCTTTGAAAATTTGTGCATACTTGTGTGTAAAAAAAGAAATAGAAGTGAAATCCTTATTATTGACCCAGCCATGATTTAATGCATTGCATAATTTGGTCTAACCAAACATATCCAGAGGTAGAGGGCTATTGAGTATAAAAATCTGTAATGTGCACACACAAGCACCAGTTTGGGGCTGGGACCTAACATAGGCACCCAGTTCATCATAAAATGAGCAATCCCAGAAAACTAAGTGAAAAGCTTAGAAAGAAAAACACAGAAGAATGTTGTCTGGAAAGGAGACAGCTAGTGTTAAATATTTTCACGATTTGGAAACGTGTCTTTGAAACAGAGGCCGGCATTGAATTATTGTCAAGAAAGTCAACCACTTCCTGCGATGGAGGCAATTTAGGTACTATTTGGTTTCCAGCTGAGCACTGATCTCATGACCCACTCCAAGTCTTTGAACTGAAATATAATCTGATGATCAGACCAGGAAGTAACAACCAAACTACTTCTTTTCCAGGACCACACATTTTTAATTAGACATGTGTTTCCCAACTGCACTCAGATCTGGCCCAAGTTGGACCTGAAAAGATTGAGATCCAGGGGCCTTAATGAAGAGAAGAGTTACTAGGTGTGGGGAGGGAGGCAGTGTCCACAGCAGGCAGAGGGTTCTTCGCTGAGCCTCACACAATATGATACAGGAGAATATTTTTGTAGTCAAGGGGTGGGAGATGCCTTATTCAAAAAAATCTAAACATCAACAGACAGAGAATGAAAGAACATAAAATCTGATTACATAAACACTAAGAATGTAAGGACATGAAAGGCCCTATCGTAAATAAGGTTTAATAACCAACTGGGTGAAATCTTTGCATCACATCAAATCCAAGGAATTCTATCGCCAATGGCCAAAGAGTGCTGTTGGGTCTAGGTGGAAAAATTGAACATCAAAACAGAAAATAGGGAAGGAACCTGAACAGGCAGTCTGTGAAAGAGAAAATGTAAAACTTTCAGAAACATGAAAGGGTGTTCCAGCTTTCTTGTGATGCAAAACAGAAAGTCAACATTCACAATCACTGAAAGATAGAAGAAGCCCATATAGTGTCCATCGACAATATATAGATAAACAAAATGTGGTCCATTCATACAACAAAATACTATTCAGCCATAAAAAAGAAGGACATTCTGACAAAAGCTACAACATCCATGGATCTTGAGGACATTATGCTCAGTGAAATAAGACAGACACAAAAAGACAAATATTGTATGATTTCTTTTATGAGAGGTTCCCTAGAGTAGTTGAATTTGCTTAGAGACAGAAAGCAGGAGAGTGGTTGCCAGGGCCTGGGAAGAGGAGGAAACAGGGGGATGTTGTTTTATGGGGACAGGGTTTCAGTTTTATAAGATGAAAAGAGTTATGGGGATGGATGATAATTACATCTGCACAACAATGTGAAGGTACTTAATGCCACTGAACTATGCACCTAAAAATGGCTGATGGTAAACTGTGTGTTATGTGTATTCCAACCCAATTTAAAAAACAAACAAACCTGCAGGTCAAAAACAAAGGTGAATAAAGAAATGGCACCCAGAGGTGGCAAGAGTAGGGGGGAAATGGATGAAGCTGGTGGGGACATGGGTGGGCACAGCCTTTCCAGAAACATTTTAGCAATAGGTCTCAAAGCATCAAGTGTTTCAGGGACTCTGGTCAATATGACATTCAGGAAGGTCCTCCTGTCTATGCGGGGAACTGTGACGTGGGGTTGGGGAGCAAGATATTAGAAGCTAGTGTGTAGAACACACACACAAGGGTGCGATATAACACTTTTCAGCCAGGATAAGCGGCTCCTTTTACAAAATATAAAAGGTATTTTAATGCTTGGATTGAAGAACTGTAATTAACTTTCAATTTAATTCACTTCTGAAAATATATCTAAAAACCCTTCAACTCAGACATTTAATTAACTATTTAAAAAATAAATTGTTTGGGAGAGAAAGCAAGGTAGAAAATGATATATGTATAACAATCCCCTTTTTTATCAAAAATCATTCATTCATTCATTCATCCATCCACATGTGCTCTTAGAAGAGTACTATCCAATAGAGTATAATGTAACAGCCATTAACACGAGATACATGTGTAATTCTACATTCTCCAGCAACCACTTTTTAAAACAATCAAAAAATAAAACAGATGAAATGAATCAACACATAAATTTTTAATGAAGTATTTAAATACATATATATATGTGTGTGTGTGTGTGTGTGTGTGTGTGTGTGTGTGTGTGTGTGTGTGTGTATGAACATACATATGTATATATTTGCATCAACTCCTCAAAATCCGGCATGTATTTTGCAATGATAGTGCATTTTGATTCTGACCGGCGACATCTGAAGCATTCGGTGGCTATATGGGGCCAGTGGCTTCCATATTGAACAGCTCTGGTCTAGGGTGTACTTGTTTTTGAAACCACACCTTTACCTTCAGAGCAGGAAAATTCCAGACTGCTGGCTCTTTCTCCATTTTCACAGCCTGGCCCCCCTGACCACCTGACTACTACAGTTTCCATGGCAACAGCCTAACCCAGCCCCTGGGAGGACAGTATTAAAGCTCTTGAGGGCTGAACACCGCAAACCCATTCAAACAGAGTAGTCTGGCTGGGGAAGAGTCTGATAGACAATCCTCCCATTAATGCTTCATGCATAGCATTTGTTCACGTAAAATGGCATCATTAGACAGGGGCTTTGCAAAAGAAAACAAAACTGACTCCTCTGGGACCCAGTACACCCTGTTAGAAACCACAAATCTCCAGCCAACTCTGGTGATATGAGCATTCTCTATCTGGCCAATCATACACTCATGCATCCATTTATGTGATAATAATGGATCAAGTACCTCCAAATGGCTAGACTCAGGGCTGGGAGCTGGAATTGCGAATACAAACCAGCAAGTCAGAGCCTCTGCCCTGAGAGAGTATGGGAGACAAACCGTTGCATTCAAAAAGTTTCGTTTCGTTCATTGTTTGTTTCACTAGTTTTCACAGAGTCTCCGACATGCTTGAGGTGCCTGAAACCAGCAAGAGAAGTCTTCAATTGCTCAGAACTTGAATTCTAGCATAGGAGATGGGTCGTAGTCAAATATATAAGATTATAGTGGGGTGACGGGCCCTCAGATAAAGGCTAAATCAGGGTCAAGGAATAGAGAGTCAAGTGAGGGGTGATGTCTCAGACAGAGATCAGGGAAGATTTCTCTAGGATGGCAGAACTGAGGTGTCAACAAAGGAAGAGAGCGAGTCCTGAGTGAAGACCTTTCCAGTAGAGGACATAGGAGCTTACTTTGGATATTCTAGGAGAGCCCGCTGGAGTGAAGTGAAACAGTAGTCTGCACAATTTTTATTTTATTTTTAAAAATTATCTATTGCATCAGAATTCAAACATGCAAAAAAAGAGTGTGGTAGGGGAAGTCAGATTTCAGTCTGAAAGAAAGGCATCTGTCAGGGTCTTCAAAATATAAAAATGAGTGAAAACATTATCATGATGATAAAGAAAAGAATTGTGACAGTCAAAAAAATGTATAGATAATGAAAATGGCCACAGAAGACATTTTTTTTCTTATTGCAAGAAGCAGGACTCTTCCCAATAGGAACTTAAAAACGTAAAAAACCAGAAATAATAGCAAAAGAAAAACACACTTTGTGGGTTACAATGAAACTTGCAGATTTTGATCAGGACCCTGAGCTTTCATTGTGACCTATGGTGGTGAGCAATGTTCCATTCAAAACTATTGAAAAAATTGGTCTGGGTTTTTCTCCCCTTACAGAGTGACCTCAGTAATATTTACAAAGAATCCTCTGAATGTGTAATGACAATACAGTCTATTAGGAGACCCAGGGTAGTCTTTTTGAACACCAACATTTGCATGTCAGTGTTTTGTTTAAAAACAAAAGATGGTTTTCAGCCAGAAAAGCATTTCTTACATTAGGCAGGTGTTACACAGAGCTCAGAAAGCTCAGTTGACTCAGATGTGTTTTATTCAAATAAAAATGCACTAGACCAGACCAGAAGCAATATTTACTCTTCAAATAATAAAAAACTTCATGGGTGTTGTTATATTCATCATGTGCACTTAGAGGAAAGAAAAGTCAAAGTGAGAAAATGGATGTGCCTTATTTAAACACGACTGTTATCTAAAGAATTGATTAAAGTAGTGAGTGGGGAAAATGTTTACAAAACAAAATAGCAAATCAAAAGCTCTCACCCAGGTGCTAAATCCAACTCTGGCTGTAAGAGTCTACATTGAATGTGACAGGGACAGATCAGATGGCAATCTATTGGGGTTTGTAATGATGAAAAAACCTGTGAGAGACTTTTTGGGAAACTTTCCTGCCCTTTAAAAACCATCTATTTGAGATGTTATTCAACAAAATAAAACAAATTCTGAGAGACTATCACCCACCATAAATACACCCTTGATCAGCATATGACAGTTGTAGCTGTTGAAAAATGTAAAAGAAAAAACCAGTGACTTTCTTTACGATCATTGATAAATTTGCCAGAATGCACCATGTGCTATTCATGCCCTTAGTCTCAGCGGGTGAGGTTGCTGTATCTGTGTACTGCAATAGTTACAGTTTCTCTGCAGGTTCATCTCATTTAGAAAAAATGGTTAAATGTGGCAAAGTACATATAACATAAAATCTATCATCATAACGATTTTTAGTGTACAGTCTAGTAGTGTTACGTGTGTTTATATTGTTGGGCAACCAGCTTTCAGAATTTCTCATCTTGCAAAACAAAAACTCTGACCCATCTAACACAACTCCCCACCGCCCCTGACCACCTGCTGTTAACCACCATCCTGCTTTCTGTCTCTATGAATCTGATGACCCCAGGTATATCCTATAATTAGAATCATACCGTGGTTGTCTTTTTGTTCAGTCATCCTAGGGCAAAGGCTACATTATCTTCCTTATTCTCTCTAAAAAGATTATATTGAAAAATTATTTTCATAAAAGGAATTAATGAACCAGCATGCAGCCAAAAAAAAAAAAAAAGTAGGAGAAAAAATGTCATTGAGATGTGCCAAGCAGTTAGCTAATACAACATTTTATGTCATTTTGGGACTTAGTGATACATTATGAGCAGTTAAACAGTATTTTGAGTGAATTATTGTGATTTCTGTATGTACTCATTCTAAGGAAATTTTCATCCTTGTACCAAGTTTCTGTATTGGTCATTTTGTATCTTCCTCCTCAAAATAAGGCTCACCCCAAATTGTAAAGCTTTAGGCCCCACTGAACCTGGATCTAGTCCTGGTAGAAATATAGATAACAAGAGGGGATGCTCCATCTCTCAGATGTTCCAAAACTCAGACTTCGAAACCAAAAGGAGATATCGTTTTTCCCTTATTAAGCAGACAAAGATGAAAGAACCGATATCAGTCACGGGTGACCAGAGGGTGATGAAATCCCTATCTTCACAGGCTGGCTGTGGGAGTGGGTTGGTTCATCCTTTCAGGCAAACATTTAAGTAGTGATTATAAAAGTTTGAAATGTACATAACCTTTGTACATTTGGGAATCTACCCCTCCCACACACACACCTGGACCCCAACAGAAGCCGCTCATTACATGAGTGTTATGGCAGCGAGTCTGTGAAGGCAGGAAACTGAAATCAAAGCTGCAACATATGCCCAACGATGAGAACTCAGGCAGTGATCCTGTGTGGGACAGTCTTTAAACTCTTTAAGATAAAATCTATTTAAAAACAAATAGTTTTCTAAAAAGAGTATTTAAAAGGGAATCAAATGTATAGTGACAGAAGGAGGCTAGACTTGGGGTTGTGAGTTCACAATAGAGCATACAGATGTCGTATTATAAAGTTGTATGCCTAAAATTTATGTTATTAACCAGTGTAACTGCAACACATATAATTTAAAAATATTTAAGACTGTGAGAACATGTTATGTGAAAAAGGATAAAAACCCATGTATGTGCCACCGTGTCAATTTTGGGCAGAAAGAATTCATTTGTTCATTGTTTGTATATTCATAATTTACCTAGAAACTGTATTGAGTATCTACTCTCCACTCTGAAACCTCCTAGGGACACGATGGAGACCAAAGATAGAAAAAGTCTGTGCTCTCATGGGGTTTCCTTTTAATGGGAGAAAGGGACAAGGAATAAACTCCTCATCAGGTATGCAATTTGGTGATACACACACAGGTTGAAAGTGTGAATTCCCTACCAGCCACTAGTCCTACTGCTGGACAAATACCCCTGGAGGCACTCTCTCATACATGAGCAAGGAGACAAATACCAGAATGAATAGCCATCACAACACTGATTTATCTGACAAGTGAATACTTGTGTGCCAACTTCTATAGAGTTGTTCATAAGAGCAAAGACCTGGGGTGGGGTGTAAGGCACTGTTGTAGAATCTAAATGTTCACCACCAAGAGAATCTCTCTCTCTCTCTCTCTCTCTCTCTCTCTCTCTCTCTCTCTCTCTCTCTATATATATATATATATATATATATATATATATATATATATATATATATACCTCCATTATATATATATATATAATGGAGGTATCCACATAATAAAAGACTGTGCAGCCATTTAAATGATAACTCAATGCTATGCATTTTGATATGAATACATCTCATGAACCTGATTATTGCATAATGAAAGAAAGTCACAAAAATGATGCCACAGAGAAAACACCTCCAAGTTGTCAATTACATCTCTCAGTGATATTTTCCTCATCGCCTTCGTTTAAAGGGATCTTTTTTCTTTGCTTGTTTATAGCTCTTTGTTGCTGCCTTGAGTTGGACCAGCCATAATTCAGTTAAGGAGAGCAACCACCTGAGCATATCTCTGCTGGAATCAAATGCTCTCTCCCAGGATTTCTGGCCCTCAGTGAAAAGTTTGTTCTACAAATGTAGTCAGACTCCTTGTTCAAGAAGCATAGACTCTTGACAATGACATGCTGAGATTTTATTTTTGGTAAACATATACGTGTTTACCTCTACAGTCTGGAAATTTCCAGTCTCAGAGAAGTTTTCTGCCAGGGCCACTGCTGCCTCCCCACCTATGCCAGCCTTCAGTTTCCATGGCAACAGATAGGCCTGCAGCAGTGCTGTTGGTACAGAGCAGAACAAAGCAATACAAATACAATTGCCTGGCAGGGGAATGGGAAAGACTTCAGGGGTACGGATGCCCACCATCCCCCACAACTGTGGTCCCAACTTCAAAGAAACTTCTTGTCCACTGAGAATCCAACCCACAGGATAAAAGCACGATGTGGAGAATTTAAATTATTGAAGATGAGTGAGGAGGATGAAGGAATAAATGGGAAGTGTGAGTGAGAATCTGACTAATCTCCATCCATCTACACAGTGACTCCCAAAGTGTGGTCCCTTGGGTCAGTGGCATCAGCATCATCTGGGGATTTGTTAGAAATCCAATTTTGGGGAGCCCTACCACAGACTTTAATGTTTGCTCAAGCATGAGGACCACCAGTCAGAACTACTGGCTAATACCTACTGGGGTTGATAGATTTCCCAATTATTTCCCTAAGCAATAGTACATGCAAAAGTCCTTAATGCAGGGTCTTCAGGTCTCTGAATATTCTCTCTACATTCAATCCGAGGATAATTTTTCTCCACATTCTCCCTGCCACACTCACATCCACCTACCAATCCCCCAGTTTCTCTCTTAATCCCAAACCTTTTTCTAAGCTTCTCACACAAAGGCCAGGAGGGGTTGAAGGAAGGTGGATGGCGGGGGTGACTGCTTAGTGGGTTCTGCGGTTTCCTTTGGGGGTGACAAAAATACCTTAGAATAAGATAGAGGTGGGCATCATACAATATGTGAATACACTAAATTCTACTGAATTGTTTTCTTTAAAATAGTTAATTTTATGGTATGTGAATTTCACCTCCGTAAATTAAACAAAAAACAAAAAACCTCAATACTCAAACCATTACAAACATGGTCACATCATTTACAAGAAACTTAGTCAATCAGAAGATTGGGTCATGCATGATTCTCTTCAGACCAGCATTGTCCAATAGAAATATAACACAACCCGTGTATATAAGTTACAATTTTCTAGTTGCTGCGTCTTGAAAAGGAAGAAAAGAAACAGTTAAAATTAACTCAGTTACATATTTTATTTCACTCACCATGCCTGAGAACTGTCCTTTGTGTGAACTCGAAACAACAAGAGCATCAGTTCAGACTTACCATCTCCATAGCCCTGCAGCCTATTGATCCCCAAGTCTGGCTGATTCTACCACAGAAATAGGTTTTGCATCAGCCTGCCCTATTTATGTCTTGCACAAGTTACTGCAAAACAACCCTAACTATTCTTCCTTCTCAAAGGAAAATATAGCCATGCCACCCCCTGCTGACCCTTTCAGTAGATTCCTATTGCTCTTTAGATAAATCCCACCTTCCTCAAGAGAGCTAACGAGCCAAGGGGCCTCAGATTTTATCTTTAGAGGAATTTGGGGCTGCCAGGTATGTTGGGAGGAGTTCTGTGGAATTTTTCTTGTAGCTGTGTTCACGCAAAGTTCTGAATCTTTAGACTCTATATTTGGGGTGGGCCAATTTTTTCTGTAAAGAGCCACATAGTAAATCTTCTAGGCTTTGGGAGCCATCTGGTTTCTGACTCAACTACTCAACTATGCCATGAAAAGTGGCTATAGATGATATGTAATAAATGAACATGGCCATGATCTTTTATTTATGGACACCTCTCTATTTCCCCAACTACCCCATCTCATCCACACCTTCACTCACTCCTGTATCCTGCAACCATCTCTCCATTGTATCTAGGGATTTATAAAGTTAGCAGCAGAGGAATAAGAGTGAAAATGTATGCACTGTTTGAGTTACGATTTCAATGTCTCTCTAATTTAGTTCAACAGACATGCCCGGGAGTGGCTTGCAATTACATACCAACATTTGAAACTTTCATACATAAGGAAAACTGTGGGCCATGGGCCATGATAGGCATTTGTAATAAACACTGAACTCTTCTCAAAATGAGGAGACAGATTTTCATCCCCAGAAAACTCGAGAAAGCCCAGTTACAAACATGACCCAAATATTGAATCTATAAACAGATGGCTAGTATAAAACATTTTTATAGTTTAGAAATGAATGTCACCAGAATACTGGCCATGTTGTGCTGTTTCTGGGAAAACTGTTTCCTTCCTGAGATGGATGTCAGTGTATATAGAGCTTGGACTTGAGCCGGGCACTCATAGGTCATTAATCAGGGGGCAGTTCCATGGTGGGTGGCTGCCCTGCAATTTATTTGGCAACCAGGACCCAGCTGACATCTTAAAAGCCGGTTTTCAGAGATGGTTCACTTTTTCTCAGAAATAATCACCTGCAATGGAGCTCCCTTTTGTGTATAGGTTTCGGTCCAGATTTTGCTTGTAGCAACTGGTTGTCAAAGGACGTTGCGTGTATTTATGGGTTGAAGATGGAAGGAGGTATTTGCAGCATTAGCGAGCTTCTTTGTTCACTTCACCATATGACAACAAAGGTGAATAATCATGGGGAGGGAAGTGTCCCATGAAATTTAGCAAATAAACCAGTGGACATAAAAGAAAACATAACAAGTCTGTCTCCACAAACACTGAGGGTCAGGAGAAACCCTATCACAAATAAGACTTAATGGACAACTAAGTAAAAATATTAAGAAATATAGATTAAAAGTGTATATATTTAAGCATTAAGCACGCAGAGTGCCAAGAAGTAAAAAACAAACAACAAACAAACAAAGAAAACACCTTAAAATAGAAGTGCAGACAAAAGATATGAAGGGGAGAGAGAGACAAAAAGAAAGAGAGAGAGAAGGAGGAGGATGGAGAAGTAAAAAAACTCAAGTGTTGAAAAACTTAAACAAATGTACCATCTCCCCTGGGATCCAAAAACTAACTGGATGTCAAAACTAAAATCAAAGGACCCTCGGAAGTCACAATATGAAGGTACTCTAAGGCACATGAGCAAGTCCGTTTTTACATTCAGAGTGATGGCAAACCATCAGAAAGTTTTAATTCAGAGAGATAATGTGTGATGTGCTGAGAGTATAGGGAACACAATGTACAGGGAGAATGGTTTGTATAGGAAACCCAGGACTGGAAGCAGGGAAACCAGGTGAGAGGTGATGGTTCCTTGGACTAGGGTGGAACCATGACGATGGAGAGAATTTAATGGACACTGTGTAGTAAGTAGGACTGACCACACTTAGATTCGTTGATGGGGAGAAGAAGGGAAAAGTGGTCAAACGAATTATTCATGCATTTCTGACTGGAGAAACTGAATGGATGGCAGAGAAAGCACATGGACTTTGATCTGTGATTTGGGTTGGGGGGTGGATACTCGAGATTTCCACTTTAACTGCAATAGTTCTAAGTATGAGTTATCCCAGAAAAACAGATTACTCCCAAACTTAGTGGTTGAAAACAACAGAAATCATTTATGGACTCTCACAGTTTCCGTGGATTGAACATTTGGGACCATCCTGTTTGCGCAGCTTTGGCCTGAGATGTTTCATGAGACTACAGTTGTCTGAAGGTTGGACTATATCTGTGGTGTCCACTTCCAAGGTGGCTCAGTCTCATGCCTGGCAAGGCAGTGCAGACTAATGGTGGGTGCTCTCAGTTATTCTGCAAGCTTCTCTCTTGAGCTATTGGCATGTCCTCACAACATGGCAGCCTGCAGCAAGGATGACCTGGCCTCCCTTGTCCACAGGATTCCACAGTCCCAGAGGTCAGAGAGGAGGAGACCACAGAAGCAAAGGAATACCAGGATGCAAGGATACTCAGGGCCACCTTGAAGTCTGACTACCAAAGCCTTGAAACCAGAAACCAAGATGCCAAGTAGGCAGCTGGATAGATGAGATGGGGGAGCTTGAGGGAGAGGTCTGAGCTGGAATAGAAATTGGGGAAGACAGGGACATATGGATTGCAGATAAGGCCATGGGTGCAAATGAAAACCACCAAGGTGAGGGTGTGGGTGGCCCAGGGCAGAGCCCAAGAGACACCGACATGCAGGGAGAAGGAACTAACCCAGTTCCATGAACAAGATCCAAGGAAATTGCAGGATAATGAGGAGTGGGGGTTGTCCACAGAAGAAAAGTGTAAAGAGCCCTTTAGCAATTGGAGCATGTGACGTTTTTCCAATGTCACTGAGAAACTGAGGGTGAGAGCAGATAAGTTGTAACTGGGTTTGGCAACATGAAGGGCTTGGGGGGCGGTGTGGAAGAACAACAGAGTGAAGGTCGGTGGGGGTTGGGGGGGCGGTGGAGAGCTTGCCAGTGTGCTGGACCTGTGGGGAGTGAGGTTCCAGCTGGCAGCTTTAGGGATCTCTGCCCAACGAGGCAGGAGGAGTGAGGCTGAGGAGAGACCCTGGGAAGGGGGGAGGTCCTGGAGGAGATAACAGCTCTGCCTGGTGAGCCTTATTCCCATAAATCTCCTTTCTGCTCCACAGTTGTGCCTCCCCAGTGACACAGGTCCTTCTGGAGAGGGAGGAACAGCAGCTGGGTGAGGAGATTGCCTCAGGGAGTGCCTCTGCCCACCCCGCACCTCCTCGAGGCCTGCCACTCCTCTCTCAGCTCACCAGGCATCAGTCAGCTTCTCTTACCCTCCCTTCTCTCTCCTCCTGAGCACAACAGCACCCCCTGAGGGCCTCTCCACCCCACTTCTGCCCCTCCCTGCACCCCCCCCCCCACAGGCAGCACCAGGCTTCTGAAGGGGAAGCTAGACCAGTGGGTTCTTGGGCTCAAAGGCCAAGAACAGCATCTTTCCTGAGGCTCTGCATGACGTGCCCTATTATGTGCTCTCCCTCAGCACAGGCGCGTGCACACACACAGACATGGACGTGCACAGAGACACATACACAAACACAGAGACACACAGACAGATGAACAGACACGTCCTTGCCACCTCAGTACTCAAGCTTCACCTCAGAGGTTAGTCACGGCCCCGACGTGCCATCCCTGCCCCCTGACTCATGCACAATGCCCCCTCATCTCCTCCCTCCTCCACTCTCATCACCATCTTAACTCACTCTCCTGATTGACTCGCTCCAAGTTTGCTGTTAGCATTCTCCACCGGAAGGCTTGTTTCATGGAGCTGAGGCTTCCCTGGGTCTTGTTCACTGTCACATTCATGACCTAGGACAAAGTAGGTACTTCTGGGCAGGGGTAGCAAGTTATGGGAAGGTGACCAGGAAAAGTAGGCATACAGGGTCATTTTTGTAAGGTTTGTTGTACAGATTTAAGTGGTGCCTTCTTTATTGATAAAGAAAAAGATCTCAACAAATAGAAACATTGTTTTTTTGTATCTGTGAGTTTACCTTACAAAAGGAAAGTATGTGCCCTGATTTTACAGCTTTACTTACATCTGCTTGTTCTCAATCACCTTTAGCTCAAAATATTGCATATGCCAAAGAGGCGTATTTTGGGAGTGTGCATATTCCGGTACCTCTCAATAGCCATGTAGCCATTGTATCAATTAGATCCCATACCTAGCACGTAGTAGTCCTGTAATCAACACTTTTTAAACAAAAAAAAATTAATCGACTATTTAAAAAATGAAAGCATGTTTATGAAGTATCATTAAGCAAAACAAAAATCAAAACAAACTGAAACAACACTCAATTTTAGGTCCATATGTGCAAACCAGAGTTTGAATCCCAACTCTACCATACTTTAGCTATATAACCAGGAGTCAAAAAACACAATTCAACCTAGTAAATTTTAAAAATCTTCTTGGCTTTATTTCAATGATTCCTGAGTTGGGCAGCATCCCATCTGGTAGAAAGAATGGCACAGAAGGAAGTGGGAAGGACAAGGGTCCCACTAGTACTGGCCAAGAAATTTCAAATTGACTGGTCTAAGATTCTATCCCTGGGGGAGGCTGAAGCCTGGAATTAAGTTAAGTATTAAGTCTTGATTTGGTGATGTGGGTCTGAGCACAAGTGACTTCATTTGGGGCCTGTTGTCTTTTTTTTTTTTTTTTTTAACATAGGTAAGTCATCTCATGCCTCAGAACCTCACCTTTCTCCTCTATCAGAAGTGACTGTGAAATCTACCTCCAATGTTTTCTTGAAAGAGATAAATAAAAGGATGCCTGTTAGAAGTTAGCAGGGTGCCTGGCTGGTAACAGTGAGCACTTACAGAGACTGTAAAGATATAAGATAAAAATGGAAAGGAAAATTCATTAATTCATTCATTCATTTCCAACTCCTACTCCCTTCTTTTTGGCAACTATCATCATGTTCTTTATATTTATTGGTCTGTTTCTGTTTAGTTTAGTTTACTTGTTTTATTTTTTTTAGAGTCCATATATAAGTGAAATCACTTATTTCATCTTTTTGTGTCAGATTTATTTCACTTAGTGTAATGTCCTCTAGGTCCATCAATGTTGTGACAAATGACAAGATATTATTCTTTTTTACTGCTGAGTAATATTCCATTGTATGTATTGATTAGATCCCATACCTAGCACGTAGTAGTCTTCTTTAACCAGTCATCAATCGATGGGCACTTAAGTTGCTTCCATGTCTTGGCTATTGTAAATAATGCTGCAGTGAACAGAGGGGTGTATGCATCTTTTCAAATTAGTGTTTTGGATTTTTTTCAGATAAATACCCTGAAGTAGAATTGTTGGGTCATGAAGTAGTTCTATTTTTCATTTTTTTGAGGAACCTCTAAACTGTGTTCCATAGTGGCTGCACTAATTCACAGTCCCACCAACAGTGCACAAGGATGCCCTTTCTTCCACATCCTGGCCAACACTTGTTGTTTGTTGACTTACTGATGATAGCCATTCTGACAGGTGTGAGGTGATATCTCATTGTGGTTTTAATTTTTCATTTGTCTGATGATTAATGATGTTAAGCAACTTTCCATATGTCTTGGTCAAGGAAACATTTTAAAAAGAAAACTTTTATGCTGGGTTGATAATGTTTATTTGCAAAAAAAACTTATAATTTTGATCGACACAAAGTTAGGTGTAAGTGATGAAGGAAAATAATTAGAATAAAATGGAACAGAAAATGAGTCTGGTGTGTGATTCTACAGAAAAGGGAAGAGAATGAAAACGATTTTTCATCCTGTTACATTGGGGTATGGTTGTGGAGTCAGGACTCTATCATCATTTTTAGAGTTCTCTATTTGGTTGCTCTGTTACAAAAAGTATATATTTATTCTGAATTAAAAACAAAACAGTTTAGAATAAATGTATTTACACATAGAGCCAACTGGCTTTGAATTATGAAGACTGAGACAATTTCTTCTGGTGTTTTCTCCACAGCTTCATCTGGAATTCGTTAGTACAATTCACAGGGGTGTGGGAGGGAAGCATAGCACAAATATGGGGAATCGCGAAAGTTCTTCCTGCATTGTTAATACAAAAAATAAGTACCAAAGTATTTAGATAATCTTGAAATCTAAAAACTTAAGGAAAGATATACTATCGTATAGTCCTAACACACAGGGAAACACAACTGAACTTATCAGATGGTTTCCTTTTTATCAGATTTTAAAAATAAATAATCAGGTTTCCCCAACTTCAAAGTAGTAGCTGTCTTTTCTGCATCCAGCCACCTGAGAAACTGGGGAACAAGATAGAATGTCTCCCTGTCAAAGAATAAAAGCAAATTCTGTTTAGAAAGTTCTCAGCCTTCGCGACCAAAACCAGAACAAAGAAATAGTGACATTTTTTCTTTTACAGAACACATAAAGGCATGTAAATTAATTTGGGAAGAAAACCGAAGGTAGCCCATGAGTAAATAAACACAAACACAAGTTTTGTTTAAAAAAAAAAGAAAGAGGAGGGAGGGAGGGAGGGAGGGAGGGAGAGAGAGAGAGAGAGAGAGAGAGAGAGAGAGGGAGGGAGGGAGGGAGGGAGGGAGGGAGGGAGGGAGGGAAGGAGGGAAAGAGGAAGGAAAGACAAGGTTAGACTACGAACATTACAAAAAAAATAGTTGGAAGAAAACGTTCCAAGGATAGGGTGTGTGAAGGGATAGCTGAGTTGTCTGTTTCCTGCAGGGCAGAGGGACTCCTGAAGGCCAAGCACGTGCGGCTGTGTGCTCAGGAACATTGCTCCTCTGCTGACCTCCCTGACACGTGTATATGTTCGAATGGCAGCTTGCTTTTAGCCTGGGGCAAAAGTCCAGCAGAGTGATGTGCTGAGACAGCATCTGGCAACAGTGGAAACTATTTTTCTCTTTAATCTAAATACCCTGTTTCCATGCCCATTAGTTTCTTCCAAGCAATTTGATTTCAAAACTGGTCTCCATTCCTTATAAGCCATGGGAATTTCCTTATCTGACAATGAAATACATCACAGATAGAGAGGAATGTATGAGCAGATACATCTGAACATTTAAAGACAATTATAAAACCAACCCCCAATAAAGGACATATCATGTTTAGACATTAACAGCTTGAAGTCAATTCACTGAAAATCAGTTCTCCAAACGACCATTTTTGTTTCATGGTTAATTACTTAAACGGCTAAATTTACTTCATTCCTCCATTAATAACAACAAACAAAAACAATAAACAACAGAATATGGATTTTTTAAAACTATTTCTGACAGTTATAGAAATCTGTTTGAAACAGTTTCTGGAGACATCTGTGATGCATGAATAATTCCATTTGAGGTTTTAGTTTCATTTTAGGGAAGTTTAGTTTTAGTTCAGATTTACGTTGGCTGCAGCTGTTTCGTCATGGCCATGAAGTTTAGTGTGTTCTGAGGCTTTTTATATCTTAAAATGAGAATTTCTTGGTGTTTCAACAAAGAGTATTCTATGTCAAGGGTGTTATAAACGACAACATGTTTCTATCATCCAATTCATTTTCATGATTGTCTTTTGCCTTTTAAAACGCTCTTAACATTCAGATATGTTACCCACCACGACCACATAAATGTTTTTGACATGTTTTGAACATTCAAGAGGTGTTCCATGACCAAAATGAGAATTACACCCAGAACTGATGTGTGACTGGACTGGATTTGCACAGCAGGCTACAAAGCTGAGCTAAACCTGCTGGACAGAAACGAAAGCTAGAGCAAAACAAAAATGATACACTTTCAACTACAATGAAACTGAAACATCAAAGAAAAACCTTACGCTTGAGGTCCATGAACACCTTCCCATGTAGCACTATGTGCTGTCACAGGAATAAATATTTAATAGAAATTAGTTTCCAATGAGTACTCAATTTGACAAATTATCTATTTGGCAAATTTCGTTTCCAGCTCCTTCCCTTGAAGGTCCCATCTCATCATGGGTCACCTGCTCAGGAATGTTATTTGGACATCTCTCTCCTGTATCACCATTCGGTTTCCTCCCCATACTAGGTCATTCCCACCAACGAGCAGACAGTCTGTAACATCTATCATCTTAAAAAGCAGTGCCTTCTAGATCCCAAGTAAGTCTCTCTTTAGCTATTGCCCTATCTCTTTGCCCCTATACAGTAAAATGCAGGAAAGATGGCACCACGATGCGCGAAGCCATCCAAGGGCTCCTCATCGTGCTCAGAACAAGCTCCAAACTCTTCATGCTCAGAATAAAATCCAGACTCCTCATGTGTGCCTGCAAGGTCCCATGTGATCTGTTGGTGCTCTCCCATCTGCTCTGACCTCCAAACGCTGTCTGCCTCATGACCTCCACTCACTCCCGCCACACCACAGTCCCTTCCCTTCATTTCTTTTCTCTTTTCTTTTCTTTCTTTCCTTTCTTTTTCTTTCTTTTTCTTTTCCTTCCTTCCTTCCTTCCTTCCTTCCTTCCTTCCTTCCTTCCTTCCTCCCTCCCTCCCTCCCTCCCTCCCTCCCTCCCTCCTTTCTTCCTTCCTTTCTTTTCTTTTTTTCCTCTCTCTCTCTCTCTCTCTCTCTCTCTCTCTCTCTCTCTCTCTCTCCACCCCCCCTCTTTTAGATAAAACAAGTCAAATTTATTAGAGTTGTCTACTGTTAGCAATGGTGATCTTCTTGCTGGTCTTGCCATTCCTGGACCCAAAGTGCTCCATGGCCTCCACAATATTTATGCCCTCTTTCACCTTGCCGAAAACCACATGCTTGCCATCTAACCACTCAGTCTTGACAGTGCAGAAGAGAAACTGGGAACTGTTTGTGTTGGGTCCAGTATTTGCCATGGGCAAGATGCCAGGACCTGCATGCTTCAGAATGAAATTCTCGCATCAAATTTCTTCTCATCGATGGACTTGCCACCTGAGCCATTATGGTATGGAAGTCACTACCCCGGCACATAAATCCTGGAATAATTCTGTAAAAGCAAGAACCTTTATAATCAAATCCTTTCTCCCCAGTACTCAGAGCATGGAAGTTTTCTGCTGTCTTCCGAACTTTGTCTGCAAACAGCTCAAAGAAGATGCGGCCCAAGGGCTTGCGGTCAACGGCGATGTGAAGAACACATTTGAGCTGACCATGGCTCAGGACAAATGGCTCTGGAGTGGTGGCGTCTGCAAGGCCTCTCTTCTGCTTCTTGAACACACTGTATGTCTCCACGTAGAGCCTTTGCTATTGCTGTTCCCTCTACCCTTCTCCCACATATTGCTGTGGCAGAATTGATCACATCCTGCAAGTTTCACTTCACTTGTCACTTCTTGTCTGTGCACATAAACAGTTCTGGTCCTCACTCTCAACCCCTCAACCTGCTTCACTTCTCTCTACCTGACATTCATTACCTTGTTATATTATTACATATTACATTGTATCATTATATTATTCTATTACACATATATTATACTATATTAAATATTACATTATTATATAACACATGATTACATGTTATTATATTCCATACATTATATTACATTATATCATATTACATTATATTATATATTATTATATAGTATATTATTCCATATAACATATTACATTATATTATTATATTACATATCATGTTATATCATATATTGTATTATTATATACTTTTACATCTAATAGTATATTACATTTTTATGTTACATGTTATATCATATATCACATGCTATATCACTACATGTATCATATATTATCTACATTATATATATTATTATATTAATTATACTATTTATTGTCTGCCTTCTTTCACTACCTCATGCTATATTTTTTATGAATACCTAATGTTATTAATGTATTATATATTTATTTGCGTACTTAAAATTTTTTATTTTATTAGTTTCAGGTATATAGTAAGCTAGTTAGACATTTATGTAGTTTATGAAATGATCCCGTGATTGCTCTTTCTCTTCTCTGGCTCTACACCTAGCCATTACATTACTGTTGTCTACATTCCCTATGCTATGCTCCCCATCCCTGTGACCATCTATCAACCACCAATTTATGCTTCTTTAACCCTTCACCCCTTTCTCTCAGCCCCCCAACCCCTTCCCCTCTGTCCATCACCAGACTGTCCTCTATATTTGTGAATGTGTTTTGATTAGGTTTTTTTTTTATTCCTTAGATTCTACATATAAATGAAATCATATGGTATTTATCTTTCTCTGTCTGACTTATTTCACTCAGCATGATAACCTTTAGGTCTATCCGTGTTGTTGTGAATGGTAGAATTTCACTTTTTTAATGGCTGAGTAATATTCCATAATATATGTGCACCATAACTTTTTTATCCAATTGTCTGTTGATGGGCATTTAGGTTGCTTTCATATATTGGCTATTGTAAACTGTACTGCCGTGAACACAGGGGTGCATAGATCTTTACAAATTATTGTTTTGATTTTCTTTGGACAAATACCCGGTGCAATTGCTGGGTCAAAAGGTAGATCCACTTTTAATTTTTTGAAAAATGTCCAGACTGTTTTCCATAGAGGCTGTGCCAATTTGCAATTGTGCCAACAGTGTATGAGGGTTCCCTTTTCTCCACATCCTCACCAAGACTTGTTCTTTGATTTATTGATGACAGCCATTCTGATAGGTGTGAGGTGACATCTCATTGTGGTTTTAATTTGCATTTCTCTGATGATTAGTGATCTTAAGAATCTTTTCATATGTCTATTGACCATCTGAATTTCCTCTTGGGAGAAATATCTATTTTGGTCTTCTACCCTATTTGTGTACTCCTTGACTATTTCCTCCACTTGGCTGGACACTTGGTAGGATGAGAATTTATGCTGTTTTACTACTTTAATCTCAACATGAGAACTGCACCTGGCCTATAGTAAATGCCTCAAAGATATTCGTTAAGTGGTATTATTAATTCAAATAAGTGAAATGTTTCAACTTGATTTTCAAAGAAAAACCTTGGAACAAGACAGTGAATTGGGATATTTTAACAATGTGATCATTTGGAAAATTGGCTTTCAGCAAATAAGCATTCAATAGTTAATTTGGAGACACAGTGGTTCCCTAAAAAGAGTGTTCAAGGAAAGGTTTTGGTTGGGGTGCCGAGTTTACAACAGATGTCAGATGCCAATGTGGTTCATGGTCCAATCCACACTGCGGAGATTTCCAAGTGTGCAATTGAGGATGGAAATGATATTAGTAGTTCAGGACTGATACTCAGGCAATGTGGTCCCCTGGAAATTGTGAAAGAAAGCAGTGGGTTAGGACATGTGGAATATAATAAAAATTGACTGATAGCATGAATGAAGGAGGGTGGTGGAAATCTGCATGTGGTATAGTGATAAACCCCACAGCACAGGTTGATAAAGTGTTGCCCAAATTGCACTGGGTGGGAATCAGCAAGGGGTGTGCAGAATTAAAAATAGAGAAGTTAGGCACTGGATGAAGAGCAGTTTTCAGTATATAATTAGAAAAACCACAGCAGGACATGAGGCAGCTACAGAAACAGAAAGACTAACAGAACACACAGCAAGTCTTTTAATATGGATGTGGAATGCTGAGGGGAATTGATTTTCCTTATGCAAACAAGCAGTACTTTTATAGTGAAAAATAAAAGCAATGGAAAATAAAAAAGTTTTTAAAAATCAACTTTTCAAGTTTCATAAAGCCTCTGTGAACAGAACACCAAAACTGAGCTCATTCATTCTGTCATCACTGGAAATTTGCATAAACCCAAGAGTTCTCAGGATGAACAAGAGGTTTCCAAGGCCTCCATATTTTCTGCCCTGAATGATCATGAGACACATAGCTGAATAAATGACCCTCTTCTAAGAAATTGCCCAAAGGAATTTTCTGATGTCCTAAAGGAGAAACATAAATGGAATTATTCAAAGTTAACAGAATTTAAGAGTACTTGATTAAATTTTGCTCATCTCTTGCATATCAATTTTCTTTTTCATGCCTCTAATATATATATATCTCCACCAGTTAAAGGACAAATTAAACACAATTTTGTAAGTTCTTATTTATTGTGACTAATGACAAAATTAACAGAAAAAGAAGTGTTGCTTATTAAGTTTTATGGAACAAATGAAGGTATATAAATGAACTCAAAATAATCAAGCCTGGCACATATTTTTTAAAAAAGCAATTACTGATTTATATCATTTTAAGAAACAAAAAGAAAAAGAAAAAAAAAAAAGTTTTCAGAACCTGAAAATTAGAGAGAGAAGCTTACTAAAAACGGGTCCAGGAAAATAACTGCAAAACAGATGGTGCATTTAAATCTGTTTACTGTCAGGAAGTGGATGTCTCCCAAATACTGACCACATGGTGCTATGGCTCCAAGAACACTACTCTCTTGCTTAATCACACTGCAATGTATATATTTCTTGGAATCAAACCTAGCTTTTCAGCCCAGAGGAAATTCCCAGGGTAGGTTGATGAGCTGAATTTGCCTCTGGAAACTGGGCCATCTGTTAAAACTCAAACTGTTCTGTCTTGATTTGCACCAACTTTCCGACCCACTCATCCTTAGCTCAAATGAAGTTTGATACTTCTTGTTATCTTCAGAGCCATGGTCTTGTCAGGGGCCGAGATAGGGAAACGATGCATGCAAAGGCAGTGAAAGATAAAAGGGATGTTTGATATAAACCATCTGGTACCTTTGCCTGGCAGTACGTTGGGGACCAAGCAAACTGGGTTCGATTTCTAGCACTGCTCTTTGCCAGCCTTGTGGTTGTCTGTGCAATTCCCCAGCTCTGAGCCAGGTGTGTTCTAGATGCTGGCATACCACAGTAAGTAGAATCAGGCATAGCCTTTGTCCTAGGGTTTAAATTCAAATGAAGGAATGGATAGCATACAGCTCAAGCAAATTTAAATACCAACTGTCCACAGAGAAGAAACACAAATAGTCTCTCATATGTATGAAAAGATGGTCGACCTCAGCCAATGATAAAATAAACCCCAAATAAAACCTCAGTATACCATTTCCCACTCAGCAGGTAGGCAGAGATTAAAAATTTGATCACGTACCAGGTTGGTGAAAGTGTAGGAGTCAGCTACTCTCATGCATGGTTGGTTTGGAGGAGCGTGACCTGTAATAGTACATACTCCGAAGAACAATTTGATGATATTTGTTAAACTTACAAATTCAGATATGCTTTGCTGTAATAATTCCTCTTTGAGTTGTCATGTAACAGGCACACTCTTGAAAAAGGACTCGTGTATAAGGTTTTCCATCATAGTGTTGTTTGTAACAGCAAGAGATTAGAAGCTACCCAATGCCCACTCATCAGGACTGGTTCAATCAATATGGATAAATCCATTAATCAGAATCTTTTTTAGTTATTAAAATTAATGAGGCAACAAGACTGTAGCAACAGAGGATATGGCAGTCATGAGCTGGCACTTCTCAGATCTCTTCCCACAATGAGCGCCATTGGCCAACAGCCTCAGCTGTTGCATTCTGAAATTCATCACTGCAGTGGCACCAAAGCCATACAGCCCACCCCCCCAGTGGGGATACCAGTGCAGACCCACTCCTGGGAGACACAGGACTCCTCAGGCAGGTGACTTTAGCTAGAGGACCACCCCAATAGCCTTCCTGAACCTTCCTAGAACTATACTGCAAGCTAGGACTTTTCCATCCAACCTCCCTTAATCCACTCTCTTCTTTACTCGGAGTCAGACCTGCATCAGAATTCAATGGCTGTCCTAGACTTCCAAGCTTCCTGTTCAATGTTCCCTCACAGGTCTTCCCCCAAGAAATCTCTTTTATATCTAATGCTGTTTCAGTGTCTACTTCTTAGGGGGCAAACTAACAGCAGACAATCACCAAGATGTTGCCAGGTACAAAAATCAACATGCAGACTAGTGCCTAAAATGTGTACACATTTATGTGTGTGTGGAAGGTATAAGCAAATAGAAAGAGATATATAAGCTGGTACATGCTCAGAACATCTCTACAAAGATATAGATATATATATAGTCAGTTCCTGTTATAGGTGGTAGTTATGTTCTCTAAAGCCACTGTGAATACTAGTTTAGCCAATACCGAATCACATTTTCATCAACCGATCTACACATAAACTTGTTTTATATGAGTTTTATTTAAAGGTACCTTATTAAAATACATGGTTGATTTGTTGCAATTGAACTCATGGCCAACAGCACTATAACTCATGCCTGAATGAATTATAGTTACAGAAATATACAGAAATGTTGTCTAAAACATTTTCTCCATAAGGCACATCACAGCCTTCTTGTACTTGAGAACACTAGCCGGTATTTCGGCCCTATGCTTGGAGGACATTTTCAACAGGCTAATCTCTAATAACAATCACAAAAATTCCCCCCAAAATGTGGCACTAAATAGATTGCTACAGGGGCACTTGTTTATAGCACGAGAGCTGAAACAAGACAGAAGAGCATCATTACCTTGTCCAAACCCAGCTAGGAATGTTCACGTGGAATTGCTCAAATTTTTCATTGCTGCACATCAGTGAATGGCTTTGAAAATTCAACAAATATTGATTTGGGGGCTAAAAATGCATTTTTATAAGTAGGCAAATTCACAAATATGGAATCTGCAAAGAAGATGGACTGTAATTGTTAGCAGTAATTGTCTTTGGGGAGGTGACCTAGGTAGGCAAGACACAGGGATAAGCACAAAAATTCACTCTTTAATGAATATTCTATTTCTTTGGATCTTTATATCAAGTAAATTTACTATGTGTTCAAATAAATAAATGAACAGTTTCAAGAAACTGCAAAAGTGACAAGAGTTAGTTAACTCCTGAAAGGCTTCATTCTACTACTGGTATAAAGGGGTTGGTAATGTCTACATCAGTGGATGGTGGTGAGGGTTTTAGAAAACTAGTTAGAAAAAGGTTTGGTGTGCTGTCTCCCCATAATAGGCATTTGATAAAGGAGAGAGGTATTTTAATATCCTTATCCACTCTTCTCCAGACCTTGAACCCTAAGGGGAAAACATCAGCCCTTCTTCTAGTTACCCTCCTGGCTTCTGGAGCCCTATTCATACCCAATTCTTTCCTAAGTTCTCTTCCTACTTTATCACTGTTTCAAGCACTCTGATTGCCTACTCAACATCCATTCTACTCTTTTTTATTTTTTTAAATAACACACTCTAATTTTTTTTTTTAGCACAGCAATGTTCTCAGATAAGAATATCTACCTCCTTAGAATTCCCTTGAAGCTGCATGAATGGGGCAGGCAAGCTAGTTCTGGACAATGCATCATGGCAAGAAATTGTCTTGGCATTTATTCTTGAATAAAAAGCAAAGCTTCCTGAGGAAATTCGGCCTTTTACACTTTTTTTCTGTCTGGAACATGGATGTGATGCCTGGAAGGGCAGCAGCCATCTTGTGACCAGAAGGAAGAGAGCCTTACACAATGAAAGATGAAGAGGAAAGACAAAAGGAGCCTGGGTTTTTCATGAAGCTATTGAACCACAACAGTCCATCCTCAGTTATAGAAGAAAAATATTATTAATTTGGGGCATCATGGTAAATTTTTCTTACATACTCAGTTGAGATCACCCTGAACTTATAATTGCTTCCAACAGAACCTACGTATTCCACAAAAGGTGTGGACAGTCCTTGGCCTGCCTTCCTCACTAAACTTTATTCCAAGACAATTCAGCTAAGGCCACAGCCCAGACACCATGGGGTGTGTCAATTCTAGCCCAGATCTCTCTCCTCAACCCCAGCCCCTAAATGCCACTAAATGCAGGGTCTCAGCTCTTTTACATTCAGGTTACTGCCTCCATCCCTTTACTCACAAATGCACTTCTCCTCTTGATCCCTGTTTTGGGTCCTGGTTACTATTCACTTTGCTAAACAAAGCCAACCTCATACCCAACCTTGATCTGTCCTGAATGGCTCTGTGCCTCAAATCCATCTGTAAACTGAAATGATTAGAAGACATTTTTTACATGGGGTGTGGTGAGGATTGCAAAACCTCTCTGGGCTCCGAGCCACTTTATTGGGAAGAGAATGTGCTGACCAAGTAATGCATAGATCCAGGGGGGCTTAGCTGTTAGTTATGTCCTTGAGTGCAGCTGCCTGGACACACATGCATGCACATGTTCTGGAAAGCCTTCAGTTGTTCTTAGTTTCAAACCACCAACAGGGGCTTTGGTGTAACATGAGGAAGCCGGGGTTTAGATTTTTTGAAATACTATTTGAATGTCTACTGTGTACCATGCACTCTTGTAAGTACTGGGGATAAAACAGAGAACCAGCAGTCAACATCCCTAACCTGGTACAGCAGTAGTGGGGAGAAATAGAAAATGAACAAAGAAATTGATGTACAGAGTCAGGTTGTGAGATGCAACAGGAAAAAAAATGAAGCTGGATAAGGTACTGGGAACAGTACTAGGTGGGGATGGATTCAGTGAAGAACTATCTGGGGAGGTGACATTTGAGCTGAGACCTCAAAGAATTGAGAGAGGGCTAAAACTTTCAGATTTTGTAAATAAAAGTATAGGATACTCAGCTAATTTTGAATTTCACATGAACTATAAGTGCATGTATTATCTGGGACATACTTATACTAAAAATTTTTCAGTTCCTTGCCATGCAACCTGAATTAGTGTCCTTTGAACTGTATAGGAGGATGTAGACATATGCATACTAAATGAGCCAGCCATTCCACTCCCAGAGACTTACCCAAGGGAAAATGAAACTCATGCCCGTACAAAGACTTGTATGTGAATGTTCATAGACATTTTATTCTTAATAGCCCAAATCAGGGAACAATCCAAATGTCTATCAATAGATGAACTGATAAACTGAGGTGTATCCATACAATGAAATACTGTACGGCAAGGAAAAGGAACAAACTATAATTGTCTCAAAATAATTAAACAGAGTATAAGAAGCCAAACAAGAAAAGAGGACATATTACATGCTTCCATGTTTATACAAGTCTGAAAAAGCAAATGAAATATAGTGGCGTGAAGTAGACTGGTGGTTTCTCAGGGAGGAAGTGTGGGGAGGCAAAAGGGAAGAGGCTGTAAAAGGGCAAAAAGAAACTTTTGAGGGCAGTAGATATGTTCACTATCTTGATAGTGGTGAAGGTTTTGTGGATATATATAAATATTCACACACAAATATATATGTTTGACTATTTTAAATACCTCATATAAATGGAATCATATAGTATTCATCTTTTTGTGACTAGTTTACTTTACTTAACATAATATCTTCAAAGTCTATCCCTATTTAAGCCTGTGTCAGAATTTCTTTTCCTTTGAAGGCTGAATAATATTCTGTTGTGTAGATAGACACTTCATTTACCCATTCATTCATTGATGGACACAGAATTTCTTCCACCTTTTGGCTATTGCAAATAATACTGCTGTGAACGTGGGTATACAAATATTTCTTTGAATCCCTACTTTTCATCCCTTTGGATATATGCCCAGAAATGGAATTTCTGGATCATCTGATAATTCTGTTTGATTTTTGAGAAACCTCCATAGATTCTTCCTCAACTCTTAACCTTGTTGCACTAGTACTCAACAAAGTCCAGACAAACACCTTCTCTCTCTCCCTCACCTCAATCCAGAGAAGTCTCTGTAGGGTTTTATCACCATCATCTGAATCACAGGGTCATCCAGGTCTCTTCTTCTTCCCTTTCCTCTCTCACCCAGTGGCAGCCAAATCCCCTTGATTCTGGCTTGAACCATCTCTCCTTCCTGCCCCCTTTCATCTTGTCTCCTTTAGAGCTGTCCTAACTCAGTCTGAATCTCTCTCAGATCTAGCCAGGTCTCCCCATCTCTCCTGCTCCCAGTTTAGGCTGAGCCACACTTCGACTCTTGGGTAACCAGTAGCCAATAGCCTCCCAAAGCCGTCTGGAAACTCCTGTTACAATTACCAACCCTTTCTCCTCTCTGGTACCCACGACAGCCCATCAGCACAGCACCTGCCACATAATGAGCCTTAAAAAATATTAACCTTTTTATCTGTCTATCTATCTATCTATCTATCTATCTATCTATCTATCTATCTATCTATCATCTACCTATCATTTATAAAACATTATACATGTCAGTGTATATACACGTTTTATATATAAAAATATATAATATGGTTGTATAAAACATAGGTGTGTGTATATATATCCATGTAAAGAGAGACAGAGAAAGAAATTCATACAGAAAATTGCTTAAAAATATTTATGTTAGGTTGATAATTATAAATTTCCGAAAGGTATTTAAAATTTTTTTTAATTAAAAAAATAGTAGCAATCTTCAAAAAAACCTGCAAACTATACAGAAATCTATAAAGCTGACTAGTGAAAGTCACTCTAATTCCACAGGGCCAATCACTATTAATGTTTTCTTGTTTTTTGTTTCTTTGAGAAAGTTTTGTACAAAAGAAGTACATGTTTCCCTGTGTGTACACACACATACATGCAAAGATTTTGGGGGAATGAAATCATATTCTATACACTGTACAGCACCTTGCTTTTTGTTTTTTGAATCAACATTCAATTCAGGACAAATTTTTATCCCACAGTGCTAAACACTATTACTATTTAATTTTTCCTTGCAGAAATTTTTGTGTGTATAAGAGTATAAGTAAATATAGATAAATATATACATACATGCATTTTTTAATAGGGCTAAGTTCCAACTCTACATATGGCTCACAAACTTGACTTCTTTTTCTCTCTCTTTTTAACCCAACAGTATGTCCCAGGCAACTTTCTATATCCAAATGCACAACTCTGAATCCAGCTTTCGGACAGCTGCTTATGATTCCACAATATGGGCACAACACTATTGTTCTTACATTCCTATATCAATGGACAAAGTATCTCCAATATTTTGTAATTCCCAACTAAAATATGTGCTTCTGTGAGCATTTCTGTAGGGTTAATTACTGAAAATATGTTTTCTGTGTCCAGTGTTATTTAAAATGTTGCTAAATCCTATGAAATTACCCTCCAAGAGGTCATGCCCTGAAAATGGATGTGAGTACACACTTATGCCCGCCCTCAGCAGCTCTCTGGCTTTTATCAATATTTTAATTTTGTGATTAGTTTGAAAGTCAAATCTGGCACTTTTTTTTTTTGATTTGCATTCCCTAATCACCCAAGAAGTTGATCCTCTTTTCCTCACTTTCCCGACCTCTTCTCTATCATTCACCTAATTTATTGTTTTGCTCCCGTGTCTTTTTTCTAATTTCCCTCCAGTCTTCTCTTCAATTTCCCACTCTACACAAACCAACTTGTAGAAGAATTACAATTTAAACATCAGAAACAGAATGTGACAAAATGGCTGCACTGGAGAGTCAGAGTAAAAATTGGCCTCCACAGGATCTCAGGAATGAAATGTGCCAAACAGCTTCCAAGCTGGGGATTAAAGTCTTTCTTCCATCTGGAACCTGGCGTCTACAAACAGTCACCACACTGTGAGCCTTCCCAGAAAAAGTACTGTGTTGCCTGGCTACCCAGTAATGTATATATGACTTGGCAGCTGGCCTGGCTTTGCAGCTCAGAGAAAAATTCCAGGGTGGGATGCAAGCTGAGGTTCCAAGGACAAATGGGCTAAAAGGTTTAACCCCTTCTTCTCAAGGAGATTTAATGGAGGAGCATTCCAGGCTCAGGGGCCCAGACCAGGTAATCAGACATCCAGGGTCTTCTTTTTTGCAAAAATGTGCTTAGCAGGACCCAATTTGTCCATAAGCTTTGGCCATAGAATTCATGAGATTTATAATCCACATGTCAGTTCTGTGATCCAGCGTTCGGAAGAACATCTTCCTATTTAGACAGAGCTGGGCCTCAGATACTCACTTGTGTTGTGGCTTTGGGATGCTGGTTTCTTGCTATAAATTGAGGCCAATTATACCAGTCTGGGTCGGGTTGTGTGGAACACCCAACTTACAGAAACTTCCTCAACAGAGTGGGAAGATGATATAGAAATGCCCTGCTTCTCTCCCCTCTACTTCTCTTTCATATATATTCGGTTGGCCTGCCCTCCTTCAGGTAGTCCTTATAGCGTCACTGACACCCTGCCCTACTGATTCCACTTAAGATTTTGCTATGGCTTCCATACTAGTTAGTATTCATGGAGGGACTTACCAGCCCACAAGGTCCTGCCTTCACGCTCTGGCCTCACTGGTTTTCATTTTGCTTTTTCATTGTATCAAGGTAATTCTCACCTCCATGGCAGATCAGGACTAGCTCCTTCTCATCTTGTGCAGCTCAGGTTAAATATCATCACCTTGAAGAGGTTTTTGTCAACTATTTCATCTAAAATGGCAGCTAAACCAAGTCTCCATCTCACTCTAGGCCCAGACCCTCAACGCCACTGGTTTCCCTAAAGATGACTCTCACCCTCCCACACCCATTCTATACCCCTCCTGTGTAAAAAGTACCCACCTTTGTTACTCAGAAAGTTATCTCATACTCACTGAGGTGGGTACCTGTTAGTTTGCCCACTCAATATCCATTTCCCTTTATTCTGGTCATACACTTTCTATTTTATGTGGGGAGGCAGGCTACCCCTACTTTTAGTCCTTGTAGTTTGAGTGGTGATGATATCACTTCCTGATCCAGAAAAAAAGAAAAGCCTCCCAAAGCCGTCTGGGTCTCCAATCAACATCTCAGGCATTGACTCATGATGGGCCCGGAACCTTAGTGGAACTATTGAAATAGAAGTACTCTGTTGCCACTGGGATTGTTCAGCTGGTAGCACCCATGTCTGGAGCTTTTGGGAACCATCTTTACCACCTTGAGGGAGAGCCCAGGGCAGAATGAAGCCAGATCAGAGGAAGATAGGTTCCAGAGGCTGAGACATAAAGATCCACCTTGATGACAGCTTTTGAAATGCTGGATCTAACTGTATTTGAAGCTATTGAACTTTACAGATCTTGAACTAACACATTCCCACTTATTTTGTTTAAGCCAATATGAGTTCATTTTTTCTGCTTACACTGAAATATGTGGAACGGGTAAAAACCCTTTGTAACTACTCCATTTCAAACATTAAAGTCATTCCTGACTCTTCCCTCTTCTCCATTCCCCATATCCCAAAGGGTTGCCATGTCTTGTGAAGTCTACCCCATAAATGCATCTCCCTTCTCACTCATGTTTTTAAACTGTATGCATTTATTTACCATCTCTTGCACTGATCCATATCCTAAGTTGCAGAATTGTCTAATACTTGCTTGCCTCCACACTTGCTCTTTCCATACTATTCCCCAGCCAAAAGAACATCCTTCCAAACACAAATCTGTCCCTCACCTGTCTAGAAAGAAATCTTCAGTGACAAGAGACAGGAATATTATTTGCTAAAGTAAAAATAAATAAATAAACATTAAAGTTGTTTACTGAATTAGGTAACTGAGAGGCCCAGGGATAGTTGGCCTTAGGCACAGATGGACCTAGGTCCTCAGAAATTTTTATTGGAGCTCCATCTCTCTGCATCTCCAGGTTCTGGTCTCCCTAGCAGGAATAAACCCCAACACTTGCAGCGAAACTCTTAGGGCTGTTTCTTATTGGTCTAGATTGAGTCACATGTCCATCCTGGAGCCAATTACAGTGGCTTCTGTTGACCAAGCAGAGGTTGCAGAAGCTGAGTAGAGAGGCCCGCTCTCCATCAGCCTCATATACTGAGAGTGTTGAAAAGGGGGCTTTCCAAAATGAAAAGGGGGTCCTACTGCTAAAAGAGTAAAGACTTGGTAAGCAAAACCTTATATCCACTACACCTATCCAAAGCATACCCTTAAGATCAAGTTCAGGCTCCATGAGGCTCACTGCGGCCTCGCCTGCAGCCACACTTCATCTGACTCCATCACTATACCTCCATGTACTTTTGAGAATAAACTCCTTCTGGCTCCCTCAACTCTCCCATCCCTAAACTTTTTCACATGTCTTCTCTCAAGCCGAATTCTTATTCCTCTTATCCTCTTCTTTTCAACAAGCTCCAGATCAATTTTGAGGCCCTCATTACATACATAAGTTACTTCCTCCAAGAAGGAGGTCCTGAGCCACCACAAAGATGATTTTGGTTTGAACTATGTAGCACTCCTCCTTGTTTCTTTGGGGAGACTAATGCTGCCCCCTATTTTGGGGACTGCTTCTCCTCTTCTCACATTTCCACCAAAAGTGGCCTATGGTATTATTCTCTGTGCCATGGGCTTAGTGTGAGGCTCAGGCCACACCAGTTAAGAAACTTCTTTTCAGGATAAGGGATGCAAGACATGTCACAGATGAATAACCTAAGAATAACACTGTTCTGACCTCATGGGGAAGTCTTGTATGACAGCATGCTGCCAACATGTCAACTTAAGTGGGAGAAAGTCACAACTGCTGGCTGCATTCCATCACCCTGAGCAAAGCTACATCTCTTCCCTCCCTGGGGTTTGGTTACCAGAGCCAAGAAATTCCCCCTCTTTGCCTAAACTATTTTGAGTTGTTTCTGTCATTCACAGTCCTCTATGTCCAGCTACACCCCTGCCATTCTAGAGTGGCCACATGTGCTGATTGAAAACCTTCATTTTGAGTAGGAGGAGGCTTAAAATGAACTAAGCCTGCCTTCTTTCCCCTGAAAACAGGAGAGTCCTATAGAACTACCTCAAGTAAACCTCTATCATATGATTGATGCACCTTCATACATAATACATTGAGGTTAATGTATGAGTTGCTATTCTTTGAGGAAACTTCATATAAAGAGACATTTCTGCCTACTGATGACATGCTAAATGAGAATTCCATTTAAAATGTGTTGAGTTCTGGAGACATATCAAAACATATGGTGGTCGAAGGATGGAATAGGAGTTATCCTGCCTTAAATCCTGTTCTAGCTCCATAAGTCTGTAAATGAGTTACTTAACTTCTCTATACCTCAGTTTCTTCATCTGCAAAGCAGGGGTGATGATTTAAAAAAAAAAAAAGTATGATCTCAGAGGATTGTGGAGAGAATAAAATAAGAAAATCTATGCAAAGTACACAAAACCGTGCTTCACATGTAGTCAGCCCCAACGAAGTGTAAACTATGACTTGCTGAACATTGAATAGAAAGAAGTGACCAGAAATATTTGCTACTCCACCAGAAATGTGTGAGTGAAGAGGGAAAATATGAATGTGATCTGAATTAAGCTGATTTGTGTATTTCACTATCTGAACATACATGCATTCCTTGCTTTTCTTATAATATCTACTATATATCCAACCCCAGATGTTGTCTTTGCCTGCCAAACCTTCACCACATCTCTTCTGAGACATCCCTTCCCTCACTCTCATTTCCTATAGCTCAGGGGGGACTGATCTCCACCCTACTGACTCCAGGAGTGTGTTTTGGAGAGCTGAAACTCAAGTACTGGATTTGTCAATGTGGGGGTTAGTGTTGTCTTTTCAGGAGGACGGTGTAGTGGAAAGCTTGATTGGAAGGGGGTTAAGAGAGAAGGAGTGATGTGGAAGTAAAGACAGGGACTGTAGGGTTAGATCTAACGGGGAGAAGGGAAATAAATGGTGGAGTAGCTGAATAGAGATACGAGGTCAAAGTGGACTTTTTAGGATGGGTGTACTGATGGGAATGTCCAGAAGAAGAGGAAATTTTGGTGATGCAAGAAAGGCAGAGAATGCTAGAATGATGCCCTTGAACAGAGAAAAGAATGGGATCCAATGTGAGAGGGTAGCCTTAGCGAGGGGTGTAGGAATTCATGCATAGCAACAGGGGAAGGGAGATCATAGGGGCCCAGATGCAGATACAAAAGTAGTGTTAGAAGAATGTGACAGTCTCTTTGGTTTTCCAATAGTATTTGAGAAGAAAGTTCTGGTGCCAAGTGGCACACAAAATTGCCACACCCCAAACACTGGGCTTCAACTTGTATAGCTCTGCAGGAATGAGGTAGTACTGTGCAGTGGTTAGTTAGGAATCAGGACTCTCCCTCCCCAACAAGCTGGGTTCAAAGCTTGGCTGTGCTGTGTATTAGCTATTGGACAAAGTACCTCTCCCTTTGGTGACACAATTTCCCTACAAAAAAAAAAAAAAAAAGGAACTCTGAAAGTCTTCAACCAACAGATTATAATGTGAGAATCCAATTGTGAGACTGCTTAGCTCAGGTACTTATCTTTGATGAATGTTGCCGATTGCTAGAATGAGCCAGTATTCAATTGCTACTTACTGCTAGAATGAGACAATATTCAATGAAATTCAAGGAGAAAGGTATCAAGAAAGTGCAGGGCTTACAAAAGGAGTATGTCTCTCACTTACTGTAGATTATTATTATTATTTTATAAATAATATATAGAATTAAATGTACAATACATTATATATTAATCATGTACATAATTACATATAATAATCTTATACATAACTACTAATGATATATAATCATCTTATTGTAGAATCCACACACAGTCCCCATTTCAGGTGACCCTGTGAAATAATGCTTGGTACAAATAAACTAGCAGAGAAATGAATAACAGTGAATTGGATATTTATTGACTATTGGAGATGGAGCTACAATTTGCAATCATCTGTCAGCAAAAGCTAGTGAAAGCCTTTTTCCTACATGTCCAGATAAATGTCCTGGGAAATAAAAGAAACTGCATCGTTACTAACATATTCCTTTCACTTGACGTAAACCTCAATCTGTCAGAAGCAAATTCACGCATTTTCGCTCCCTCCTGCTTTAAACAGTATTTCCAATCTTCTTTTGGTTTTGGATCCTGAGGGTTTTCTTACGCCCCAGGACAAGGAATCTCGGTGAGATTGAAGGGGGTGGGGAATAGGTGTGCTATTCATTTGTAAAGTGGTAGAAGGGCCACAGTAAAAAGAGAACCACAGGGTGCCTCTCTGTAAAATCACTGCTGGTAAAGAATCCTCCTCTCTTCCGCCCCTTGTAGGGTATGCATGCCTCCAGGGTTACAAGTAACCTAATTTGAAGGCCACAGCTCTAATGACCTCCAGGTCTCGGATGGATTTGGAAGCTTCCAGCCCTGCGGCCCACTCAGTCTCTCCTGGGACACTCCCAGGCAGCCACCCAGACTGAGGGACGCCAGGAGCCTCCTTCCCTTAATCCCTCCAGCTGGGGCTGGAGGCCCTCTCAAGGGCCAGGAAGGAGGCCTTTTCCCTTAACTCCTCCACCCCTCAGCGGAGGGGGGGTTGCCTGAGCCCACTGCACTGACACAGAAGCCACAAGATTTCTGTATCAGGTTGATCTAGGGAATGCAATCTTGTTAGCAAGGGAAAGAAAGCATTACTGTTTCCACACCCAAGATTGGGGGAGGCCTTGACTTTATTAGTTTCCATATTCAGGAAGGGAGTAAACACAGACCTTGTAAATGTTTCCATACCTGGGACGAAGAGGCGGAGGTGGGGGTGGGGGAAGAGTAGACAGAGACCCTGCCTCCTCTTCCACCTTTTGGAGCAAGTGACTCAGTAAAGCTGTCTCCAGCTGCAATGAGAAGGATTCAGGCAAGGACCAGAACTTCCTATATCTTCTCTCCAGCCTCACTAGAAAGCCTTAGGTGACTGCATACAGGAGAACTGGAGCAAAGAGAGAAGGAGGGACAGAAGGGTCTCAGCCTATTCACCCTGCAAATTGAAAAGCAAGAAGATTCCCATGCTCCACCCCCGGTGCAGAGCCCCATGGGTGCCATGGGGCACCAGGAACTGCAGTCTGTCCCTTAGATGCTATATTAGTGGAGTGACGGGTCCGTCACTATTCTCCCCATAGTGCCAACCAGAGGAATTCAGAAACCCTGCCTGTTACAGTCAGGTGTAAACAATAAATAAAATTCTATCGGACATCAACAATAGAGTATTCACTCATTTAATAAGCATTTTGGATGCCCATGTCTCATTGAACTGTGCTAAATTCTGGGGAATCGCTGGAACTCATGATGTTAGGTTCCTTTTTTCCTGGATGTGATGGAGTGGGATGTGGGGACTCTAACAAAGTCAAAACAATTTTTTAAATGAATGGAGAGAGGCAATGATTTCTGGGCGATGACCTTGGAGAGACAGTACTGGAGGGATGGGTGGAAACCCAGTGTGGCTGGGGTACCTCACTGTGAGTGGAAGGTGGGAGATTACTCTGGACTAGGGTAAGGGTTTTGCAAGGGCAAAGGGGCTGTGGGAATATTGCAATTCATAATAACATCTACAACCATTATTTCTCTTGTAATTATTGTATTGTCAGTTTTCAGAGAGCCAGATTGAAGTTATGGGGACATCAGCAGGCAGATTCCTATAACTAGAGAATATCCCCCAGCAGGGAGCAAGGTGAAGCATGGCTGTCCACACTCTGGTTCCACCACTCACCAGCTGCACATTTGGGCCAACCTTGGTGAAGCTTATAGTCTAACATGGATGAAAGATGTCACAATGTGAATGAGCTGGAGGTTGTATTCAGGAGAGGATAGGATGCTTGAGCAGCACAAGAGGGGATACCACCCAGTGGTCAACCTCTGCTAGGCAAGGTGCTCCTCGAGAGAAGGCCAGCTACCCATGCATTTCCCCATTTGCTGAATTGGCAAGTATGTCCTCCGATCAAATAACAGCTGTGGGGTGGAGGGGCTCCAGGAAAAATTAAGGTGATAGCCCATTCCTAATCCACCACAGTTGTTATGGTTTTGAAAGGAATATGTCATGAACCTGTCCTGTCCTCTAGTTTTCTCTTTTAAATAAGATTTTTAAATTTTTCTTATGTTAAAAGGGATATGTGTCCATTGTGGCTACTTTATAAATTACAGAAAGAAAATAGTAAAGGGTAAAAAAGTTAAAATCACCTATTAGCAGACAAACTGGAGATGATTCCTGGAAATATTCTGGAGCATTTTCATTCATGTTTTTCAATGCAAATATATTTATGAAAACCTCTTAATGGAATTGTGAGCATACTATCATTCATTCAGTCAACAATTTTTAACTGAGTGCCTCTTATGTGTAAAGCATTGTTTCAGGTACCAAGGATCCAACAGCAAACAAAACAGACAAAATTCCTAGCCTTTATGGAGTTTGCATTCTATGCTATATGCATATCATGTTTTTCATTTAACATGATTGGATCAGCATTGCCCATACTCTCATTAAAGACATGACTTGTAATGACAGCTTAAGTTTTCATTGTATGGATACATAAAAATGTATTTGTCATTCAGAAATTATTGGATTTTCAGCTCATTTCTATTTTTTTCATAAAAATCCATGTATACACATTGTTTTGTGCCATTGTTTTGGTCAATGAGAAGATAATTGAAGGTCCTTAACATAATCAGACAACAAAGGCCAACTACTCTTAAGGGTTAGGGCTATTTATTCCATTTAATATATATATATATAAATATATATTTATTTATATATTAAATATATATATTTATAATATATATTTATTCCATTTAATATATATAACATATGTGTTATATATAATATATAAATATATATAATTTATATTCCATTTAATATATATGTATACACATGTATATATATTAAATGGAATAAATACATACATATATATATATATATATATATATACACACATGTTCACATTTGTCATAACTCAGGGATAGAGTATTTCCTTTTGAGATTGTTGATATATTTTAAAGTTCTGTTTATTAATTAGTAATATTAATTCTGAAGCTGCTTTAGATCTTATCGTTACTTCAGTTATTCAGTTTACAAACATGAATTGAGTTCTTGGGATATATCATATGTGATTTGGTTAAGTTTTGTATGTTTGCTGGGTTTTGTTTTTAAACAGAGTTTGTTTGTTTGTTTTTGTTTTGTTTTTTTTGTTTTGGAAGGTTACAGCTAAACAAAATTCCAAACTTCTGATACTTTCTCGGACCATAACCACATTTAAAGAATTAAAAAAAAAAACATATTTTAAAAGTGCTTCTGGTTGAAAATATGAAATGTTTTCTAAAAAAAACCAAAATTGATCTTTTTCCGTCAATTTAACCTAAGTAATTGAAAAAATATTCATTCATGTAGCTAACTCAATTTTTGTTTTCTTTTTCTTATTTATTCAGAGACTAGAAATGAAAGATGAACTTTCTTGCCTTTTAAATTTTCAAACAACTGATCAGTTTAGAATGTCTTTTTCTAAAGGAAGAACATTGTTTTTCTCCATCCATCCATCCATCCCTCTATGCATCATCCAACCATACATACACACATACATTTATCAATCTATACATCTATCAATCTATCAATCTACCCATTCAGATTTTGTCACCATCAGAAAATGAATTATGTTTGAAATTAAATAGTCCTTGTTCTCATCACTAGCTCCTGTCCCTTCAGGTCTTCCATTTCTCCAATACACACAATTCACACACAAAATTCTTTGACCATATTGGCACATTTAGTCTACACCTGACTTTATGTTTCTCTTTGTCTAACTGAGATCCCATGGTCCATTTTGACAACAACTCTGTATTACTGTTCTATTTCTGTGTAGCACACTACCAAAAACTTAGAGGCTTAAAATAACACCCATTTAACATCTCACAATTTGAGAGGTCAGAAGTCCAGTTAGATTTGACTGGGTTCTTTGCTTAGGGTCTCACAAGGCTGAAGTCAAGTTATGGGCTGGGCTTTCATCTGGCAGCTTTCAAGAATTCATTTCTGAGAATCTATTTCCACACCCCCATTTTTCACCATTATTGACTATAGTTGTCAGCCTCCAAGATGGTGCTCAGGTATCCTCATTTTCTTATGAACTGCTCTCCCACAGCAAGCAGGGATGACCTGTGTGACCCATAGGATATTACAGAAATGACACTGTGTGACTGCTCAAACTAGGTTATAAAATACATTAGAGTTTCTGCCTCGTTCTTTCTTGGATCACCTCTCTGGAAGAAGCTGGCTGCCATTTTGCAAGGATACTCAAGTAGCCCTGTGGAAATGCCATGTGGGGAGGAACTGAGGGCTCCTGACAAAGCCAGCATCCACTTGCCAGGTGCTTGAGTGAGCTATCTTAGAAGTGGATCTCTCCCCTGGTCAAGCCTTCGGATGACTAGAGCCTTAACCTACATCTTTTCTTTGCTTTTTTCCATTGTTATTATTGTGCTAAAATTCACATAACACAAAATTTACTATCTTAATTTTTTAGAGTGCAGTTCAGTGATATTAAATACATTCGTGTTGTTGTGCAGCCATCACCGCCACCATCTCCAGAACTCCTTTGTCTTGTAAAACTGATACTCTGTACCCATTTAACAAGAACTCCCCATTTTCTCCTCTGCCATCCTCTCCTGGCATCCACCACCCACCATTCTTTTTTATCTATTTGTAACAAAACAAGAAGAGAGTTCATCTGCCCACTGCACAGCAGAGCCAAACATTGAATACTGAGAATTACAGGGGAGAAATTAGTGTAGCCATGCAAGGAGAATGAGAAGCTGTTGCTTCAAATCTGAACTCCCTGATGGCTTACTATTAGAGGGGTTATAAAGGCAGAAACTCATGAGTAATCATGAGTAGGGGTTCAGGGTCACGGGTTATGTTGACTGGTCGTGTTGTGCAAGCTTCAGCAATTTTCTTAATCTGATTTATTTAGTTCTTGGCGGCACCCTGTCCAGGGTCTTCGAAGACTGTGGCCAGGTGGTCTTCCTGCTTAGAGTTCTGCAAGACATCTTGGGATTATGAATCAGTTATGTTATCTTAAAAGCAGGAGAAAAACAAAACAAAACAGAGCTATACATTTTGTGCTTAACAGGCAACATTCTTCTGTTATCTTAAGCAGAGTGTACTTTTATGATCTTCCCTGAAATGTGCTTTACAGGGAGGCCTCCAGGCCCCAGGATGTGACCACATTCCAGTATAACTATAACTCTTAAGAGACCTAATTTAATAATTTTATTATTTTTTATTCTTTCTTTTTTTTAATTTAATAATTTTAACTGGAAGTACTTTATATAAATGGAATCTTTTTGAGATGGACTGCACAGGGATTCCAATATCTCCAAATCTTTGTCATGCTTGTTATTGTTATTGTTGTTGTTTTGTTTTGATTTGACAGTAGGCATTGTCTGAGCTGGTTGAGGCAGGAGCTTGCTGTGGAAGAGTTTTAAACGGGAAGACACACATCTGTGCTTTCACATTCATCTGATGGCTGATGAATGGCTGGAAGGAGATAAGGGAGGATGTATCAGTTGGAATTTACTGTAGCCATTGTTGGGGAGAAGATGGCAGCTGGCTCTAGAGTGGACCAGTGAGAATGGAGAGAAGTGAGATTTGAGAGTGATCTTGATGGCAGGAATAGAAAAAAAGATGGCAACTGGGAGAGAATTTTTATGTCTGGACATTTCACTAGAACATGAACACAAGGCCCAGTGTCCAGATGAAAATTTCAGGTCAACAGCCTTCCGTGGAATTCCCCCCCCCCCCCCGATTCATGAGCTGAATGCCGCCTAGAGCGCAAGCTATGTATACATCAGTGTTTAATAATTAAGGCAGGGACCTGTTTTCTTAAAAGGGCACATTGTGTCCAGTGTTCAAGAGAATGCTTATTTACAAAATGTAAAAAGGTGTGAGGACCAGCTGCCTGTTTTGCAAATATATTCCTAGTTCCTAGTTTTAATAAGTTTTCCCTAATATTTAGGGTACTGGCCATCTTATACTTGCATTTTCTAACACAGTGAATATATTTCATATCACCTAACAAAGTATGTCTGTAAAAAATGATTCTCAAGCTGAATAAAAAAACAAATTTAACTGTAAAGCAACAAAAAGAATTTTACTTTTATTACTTTGTCACCTCACTTATGGCAGTGGTTCTCAACAGGGAGCAATTTGGGCCTCCAGGGGACATTTGACAATGTTTGGAGACAGCTGGGGGTGGATAGTGCTATTGACATCTGGAGGTGGAGGCCAAGGATGGGGCTCATCATTCTACAACCATAGAACAACCCCCCTACAGCAAAGAGCGATCCAGCCCCAAATGTCATTAGTACTGGGGTTGAGAAACCCCGCTCTGTGGATACCTAAACAAACACATAGCAATTTTCATAGCCGTTGCCTGTGTTGCAATGAGTTATATTGTCTCATACTTAGAAAAACTGTACAAACCTGGCTTCAGGGAAAGTTGAATTGCTTCCCTGTGGTGGAAATTCTAGAGCTCCCGCTGCTTATGAGCCTAATGGCTTTTAATAAAAGGGCTTATGTTTTTTCCTAATAACAATGAGGTGATGGATGAAAATAAATGAGTGGTAAAATCTTATTTGTGTGAGACATTGATTGTGGATGGGCAGGAATGGGAGCAGGATACCATCAGGAGACCAGTGGAATAATCCAGGAGAAAGATGAGGGGGGATAGACCAGAGGGCCAACAAAGGAGGTAAGGAGAACTGGTCTGAAGTGGGTGTTTTGGAGGCATAATAAACAAGACTGTGGCTTGTAGTATATAGAGATTGTGGATAACACAAGGTTGCATTGACATCCATGCTTCTGCCTCACAACAGTCATAGGTGTTTTTCTTCCTCAAGAGAAGTGTAGGTAGGACTTTGATTCCCAGAGATTTTGAAAGTTAATGAGCAACCAAGGTTTTACCCTGAGAACAAGAAATCAATTTCTTACAGAGAAAAAAGAACAGCTTGGCAAGGAGAGTTCTGGAGGCGACTCAGGCCATTTCTACTCCTCCCTTCCTAAGCTTTCCTCATCAGGAAGGACCGAGGCTCATAGGGGAGAATACTGGACAATGGCAAGAACAAATCTCTCCTGGGAGCCAGGGCTACCACTCCATTCCCTGAGTAACAGAAGGGCAAGAGTTCTTGCTGCCACCCTACGTGGGCTTGAATTACCTGGGGACCTCCTGGCATGTATCATTCATCATGGGTTGTTTTGCATTCATTGTGATTTCTAAAAACATTGTATTACAATATTATTTATCTTGATTACTGAGTTCTTTGCTATCTCCTTAAGCCCTAGGGGACTCACTTCACCCCAGATCCTGCTATTATGAGAAGTACAGAGTGCGTGTTCTTAACTTTTCCAATTTTAGTATATCTGCTGCTGAAGAGAGCACTGGTTCTTATTTTTTAACTGAGAGGACAGACACAGAGGGAGAAATGACCCCAACTTTCTAGAGCTAATTAAAATCCTGAGGCAAAGTCTAGAGCATGATGTATCCAAAGGTTCACTTTCTCCACTCCACTTCTGCTCAAGGAACATAAGGTTCCCTAAGTTGATATTGACCTTGATGAGCAATCCAGAATACAGAAAATTTATGTGAAACAGATTTGGCTTATATGGAGAACTCATGGCATGTGTCAAATACTGGCTATAATAAGGACTTGGTATTTCTCATTGGAGGAAAGAAGGATATTCACAGGAAAGCTCGGAGATCTTTAGAAATGACTTGCAACCATCTATGTAGCTGTGAATTCACCTTTTCAAAACACAACGAGCCTACTGTGCTGTTATGGGCTGAACTGCATCCTTCACTAAATTCATATGTCACAGTTCTAACCCCCAGAACATCAGAATGTGACTTTATTTGGTAATGGAGTCTTTAAAGAGATATTTAAGGTAACATGAGGTCATTAGGATGGGATTATTCCATAATTCAATGATTGACACCTTATAAGAAAAGGAAATTTGGACCTACGCAGGTACAGAGGGATGACCACATGGGCACACAGGTAGAAGACAAGAAACCAAGGAGGGAGGCTTCAGGAGAAACCAATCCTGCTAGCACCTTCATCTGAGACTTCTAGTACCCAGAATTGTGCGACAAGACGTTTCTGTTGTTTAAGCTGCCCAGTCTGTGGTACTTCGTCATGGCAGCCCAAGCAGACTAATACTACTCAATATCTGCAATGAAAGACAGTGCTGAGTTTATTTTTTTATTAGGTTAAATAATTTCAGGTCTACGTTTGTGGGGACTGCCTTATTCTCAACTTGTCTGACAATCGAGGCCCCACAAGACTTTCATCTCCATGAAAATAGGAACGTGATCTCAGTGGCTCATCTAAATGCATATCAGCAGCTCAAAAATGACTGATGCACTCACTCCCTAAATGTTGGAAATTATTATTCCTTGCTCAGTGTTGTTATTATTCCTTGAAAGTACTTATCTAGGCTCTTTGAATGGGGATGGCTGAGTCAAAGGATATGCACATCTTCAACTTTGGTATCTAAAAGTAGAAGAGGAACAGCTGGACAAGAAAGTGGGGACAGAAAACCAGGAGAATAGAGGGCCAAAGAAGGCACTAGAAGAAAATGTTTTTAAGAAGAAGGAAGAAGCCAATTGTGTTGATGGCCATGGTGAAGTCATGTAACCTGATGACAGAAGTGACTATTATATCTAACAATATCATGGATTTTGAACAGAGTAGCTTTAGGGGCATGGGTGGAAGGAAGCCTATTTAGAAAAAACTGGTGAGAGGATATATCCTAAAATATAGTGTATTAACAGAAAATTTGAGGTATAGCAAGGCCAACAGATAAAATTTTCATTAAAAAGAAAATGTGTTACTCACATTTCCTACGAGGAGAGGGTACACCATGCCATAGGGGCCACACAGGGAAGCACCAGGGTTGATCTGGAGGCAGAGGGAGCAAGGGGTAACTGTAGACAGAGTCTTTCTTGTGGCTTCTGTGAGAAGGAGCAGGTGAGGCAGAGTAATCTGGTTTAGGATTGGCTAGGTTAAATAATTTCAGTGGATTCTGGGGTATAGGGAATTTCTCTAGTCCTCTGGTACTTGACTCTGGGGTGAATAGAGCAGAGCAATGGTGGCCCAGAGTGTGAGAGGCTGATAAGTGGTTAAGGGTGTGTGAAATCTGGATTGATTTATTTGTTTGGAGAGTATGTCCCCAGGAAGAGGACTCCTCCTGAAGGGGAAGGCAAAATGAGGAAGGCAGGAAACAAAGCATAGTGACTCAGGCATATTGTTGGTTGGTGCAGAAAAGGTGTATCCAGCATATATATGTTAGGCAGATGTTGAAGTATCAAGTTTATAAGAGCTAGAAACATGGTTAATACAAAATGAAAGGCGAGGAACAAGGCACGAGAGCAATGAGTATAGATACATCTTTAGAGAGAATGTGGGCTCCACAAAGAATGAAAAATCGCTATGGCTGAAGTGTGGAAAGCTGGGATGTGAGTATCAAGATAAAGATGAAGTCTGAAACTATGTTCTGGAGACACACATTTCCAAACCAGAAAAAAAGATGTCCCTGGTAATAAAGTCTGTCTTGCAGATCAATCCCTGGATCCTGGTTTTCACCAGTTTTCTCCCATATTCGGGGTCCTGAGAATCTTCCTCCCTCACATTCTAATGAAACAGTTTAATGTCCTAAATCCCTTTCACAGTGACCAGCATAGAGAAAGGGTGTCATCATTGCTGTTTAAATAAATTCCAATATATATCCTGAGTGTAACCATACAGCATGAGAATACTCATCTCACTACATCAATATCAAGGTACACACACACACACACACACACACACACACACACACACACACACACACATCCCTAAGTACACATCGATGAATATTATCTGATTTTTGGAGTAGTAATATGATATAGTGGTTCAAAAGGTGATGCAAATGTAGCTTTCAAACACACTCAGGCATGCCTTATATTTACCTATTTTTAAAGCCAATTGCCATTCCCTGGACCTTCCAAACATAACTTGGAATCTCTACTCTGTGTAAGCCTTGGTGAGGAGTTGGGTTTTCAGCTAAGTACCACAGGAATCTTTTGGAGGCTTTTAGGTAGAGGAATAACACAGTCAGAGTTTCATTTTCAAAAAGGTCACAGAGAATGGATTCGAGGGGGTAAAACTCAGCGGGGATAGGATGTAATTGCAAGGATCCAAGCTGTGGTAGTGGTGGCCTTCACTGTATTGGAAACAATGAGATCAGGTCTGAGGAAAGAGCTATTTTGGCAAGGCTGGTGATTGATGGGTTATGTCAGGGGTGGAGAGGAGACTAATAAGTTTCTGCCCTGGGCCTCTGAAAAGAATCACAGCTAAATATATGTGGATAGTGAGTCTTCTGCCAGACTAGGAATGTGTTTAAGTCCATGACTGGGCAGAGGAGTTTGTGAAGGAAGTAGAGCTAAATGTGTTCATCTTCTGGCAGGAAAGAGATGAACTCTCAAAAGTAGGGCTAGCTACATTGTTTTCAGGACCTTGTGCAAAATGAAAGTTGTTCAAAAAACAGTGAAAAGTGTGCATCAAAGGTACTAGAATATAATACTTCTTCCTTCCACTGTGGTCTCTCTCATGATATGTCCTGGTAATTTTCCTTTGCTAAATAATGCTGTGCTCCCTAGGGTACATGGATAATTATGGGGCAAGTGCGGACCCTCTCAGGCAATTGGGACCTGTCTCCATGGTTCACTGGCAGGTAGGTTCCTCCTTCCATCTGAGCTAGAGTGAAGTATCATGTCCTTGCATTTCCCCTCCTCATCCTAATATTGGTGGGCAAGTGATTCTCAAAGATCTGAACCAAAGTTGGGTGAGTCTTGCCCTCCTCAAATCTCCCACTAAATACCCTTGCCATGTTACCTCCTAGTTTGTATGTCTAATTGCTCTCTGCCTCACTTTGATAAGGACACTTGTCACCGGATTTAGGGTCTGGTCAGGTAATCCACAATGACTTCATGCCAAGATTCTTAACTGAATTCCATCACCGAAAGACCCCTTTTCCAAAGAAGATAACATTCACAGGTCCAGAGATTTGGGCAATATCTCTAGCACCTAGCACCATGCCTAGCATACTATATATGGTCATTTACTCTGATGTAAATGAGTGTGCAGATGAGGCTTATCCCATCTTCCTCCAGCTTTATAAATAAATGATGTCATAGAAGCTCAGAGGACCTGTACTGTCACTGGTTCTTGAGTGTGAAGTCCTTAATGGCTGGGATCATGTCTTTGTATCTTCTCTTCTGTAAAATCTTGCCCATGGAAGGTGTCTGCAGTAAGTTGAATATTTGTGTCCTCCACAAAAAAAAAAAAAAAAAAAAAATCATGCCGAAATCCTAACCCCCAAGGTGATGGTATTAGGAGGTGGAGCTTTTGGAATGTGATTAGGTCAGGAGGGTAGGAGCTCTCATGAATGAAATTAGTGCTTTAATCAAAGAGGCCCCAGAGAGCTCCCTGCCCCTCTGTAGAGAAAACTTCTAATTATTGAACACTTGCGTATCTAATCATTCTGTGAATGACTTCCTTCCCTCTGAAGCCACAGGGTACCTTACCTTATTCCTTAGCTCAGGATGCCATATGAACCTCATTTTGCTTTGCTGTTTCTGAATTTTTCATGTGTTTGGGTTCTCTGACTCTCTCATGTATTTGGGGTTCCCATATGTACGTATGTAATTAAATTTTATTATTTTCTCTTGTTAATCTGTCTCATGTTGATTTAAACCAGTGGAAGAACCTAGAAGGGTAGAAGAAAGTTTCTTCATTCCCCCTCCTCCCAAGGCCACGAATGTTTGATAGCAACTATATCTTCAGTATCTAGCACTGTCTGACACATAGAAGGCCCCTTCCCCTCCAATCATTATTGATTGACAGACTAAATGCATTAATAAATGGCAAGGATGCATAATCTCAGTATCACTGACGCTTGTAGCAGCTTCTGAATTGAAAACCTATGACTTCTTGGAGTGTTCAGAGATGCATATAGCTAACTTTTTATTCCTCTATAGAGACCCTGTTCAAGAACGGATTTTAACACATACAAAACTCTTGCATAAACCACTGATGAAAGAAGCTTTAGGGCTGTAGGCCATCTTTCCCATCCCCCAACCAGGTTAGGTTGATGTCAATGGTTCTGGCTTGTTTTTCTTCAAGTACTCTTTGCTCTTGTTAACTATAGAATGCAGGTTCAGTCTGTTACCATGGAAACTGCAGCTGGAATGGGGACGGGGAGGGAAGCTGAGGAATGGGCAGAGATTGGAATTTTCCAGCTCTGGAGGCAGACTGTGTGTGAAATCAAAAGAATCAAAAGACCAGACCAGTACGGAGTCAGTTTTCAATAAATATTTTGAGGTGACTGAATGAAAATGTGGGAACTTGAACAAGTGACCTCCTATCTCTGAGCCTCTTTCTTCATTTGTGAAATAATTATCCTGCATAAGAGGTTTCAATGAAAATAGCATAAATACAATCCTTGACACAGTGCCAGGTACTTTATAAACAAAAATTTGTCAAGCATGGTCTTCAGAACCACTTCATAATTGTTTGGAGGTAATTATTTATAAATTCCGGATACTGTTTTTCCCTTCTTGTTCTCTTTCCAAGGAGAATTAAATTATCTTTCCTTCTCACCTTAATACCTTACCTTCTCACTGGAGTGCCAGTTGAAACATAGGAAACCAAGTATGCTTAGATGGGACATACTAATGCTAAAAAAATTTGTCGTTGATCTAAAATTCAAATTTAACTGGGTTATCCTGTATTTTTAATTGCTAAATTTGGCAACCCTACTTCTCCTACAGACTTCCTTATGACAAATGAAAAAGTTGGTTTTATCAGCTAATCTAGCAGATGATTCACTACAACAGTAATTCTAACTCTGGCTAGAATAGCCCCTTTTAAGATTTCATTCTTTTTCAGTCACTTGAGAAATATTCACGGACCATCCATTCTGTGCCAGGCACCTTTAAGGACACTTGCGCTGATATGTGCCTACCGTCTCAGCGCTTGTTTTCATGCTAATTATAGACTCATATAATTTTTCCCTAGAACATAATGAAATCTATTCAAAAGATGATGTGAGAGAATTCAAATAGAAACTGATTCTTATTTTTAAAGAATTAGTGCTTCCAGAGTTCACAACTGTCCCCCCACCCCCCGCCACACACACACACACACACACACACACACACACACACACACACACTCATTGTGTCTGAACACACATATCACCAAGCTCTATAGTAGGCAGCTGGGTGCAGCTGATGGCTAGCCCCTGTTTGGCTCGTTGCTCAGTACCTGTTTCAGGCTCCAGCTACGAGCTCGTGGAAGGCAGGACCTGCCTGATCTTGCGGCAGGTTCCCCGGGCGCCCTTGCGCACAGCTACGCACGGCGCGCGTGCGCACCACATCCGAATGCACCTACGCACGCACGCACGCACGCACGTGCTCACTGACCAGGAAGTGCTTGCCCCCGGGCCTCACCCCTCTCTTCCGTGAGTGGGGCAGTACTTGGAGATCAGCGACCCTAATACCGGGGTAAATACAGGCCATGGTTGTACTGACTGGTCTCTACGGAGGGACTGGGTGACAGTTTACATTTGTGGGTGAATACTTGGCACTACCCAATACCCCAGCTTGGGGTTAAACAAAAAGGCTGGGCCCCAGGCGCCTGCGCAGATGGCCGGGGGTGGTGCCATCGCCGGAGGAGATCCGCCAGGGGTCTCTGCGTAGCTTTGGGGCCTGCAGTGTCGGTGGGCTCGCCTCGCGAGGCCTTTGCCGGGTGGAGGCTTCCTTGCCCTTTCGATGACTCTTCTGGTGACTTCCGGACTGCAGTCCCGGCATCCCCGTCTGGCCTCAAGCCTTGTGCCAGGCCCAGCCCGACGGAAGCGAGGTGTTTGCCAGTGACCTCACAACCTTGGTTCCCGCACCCTCTCTGTGCAGTGGGGCTGCTTCTTGGCCGGACCCACCGGAGGCCTCCAGTCTCACTGCCAGGGTCTTTTAAAAAGGGAGGAGAAACAGACTTCCAGGAACTGCAGAAGTCCAGGGCCCAGTTCCCACAAAGATTTCTTCAGAATATGAGATTTCTTTCCATTAGCATTTACTTGAATGGGAGAAAGGCTGTGGCACGCGTTGAACCGTATCTAAGAAGTGGCCAATTGATGATTGGAATATCTAGCTGCCTCTGGGATGTAAATTTACATAGTTTAAAACTTCCATATTGTAAATGTACAACTTGGTGCTTTTTAGCACGTTTGTGCAACCCACACCTCAGTCCCATTTTGGAATGTTTCCATCACCCATCCAAAATTTATCCAAGCTCATCTGCAGTAGGTGGTAGCCCCCAGCCCCAAGCAACCACTAATCTGCTTTATGTCTCTAGAGTTCACTTTTCTGGATGTTTAATGAAAATGAAATTGTAAGATGTGATATTTTGTGGCTGCATTCTTATACTTAATATCAAGTTTTCTAGGTTCATCCATGTTGTGATTTTGTCCGGAGTTGGGTCTCACCTCTTCTGAAGGAAGGTAGTTTTGGTTCAGAATTTCTCTACTGGGAGTTTAAATGAACCGTGAAGGTTGTTGCATATGTTTGGGCAACTGGAGGAATGCCGTGGCCTTCTTACCCACCATCTTAACTGGCTCAGTTTTAACAATTTCTGTTTTCCCTGGGTTAGGCATAATTAATTAGGATCTTTAGATTTATTACTAAAGAATCGTAGGGAGTTTGTTAAAGATGCTGACTTTGTGGCTTGCCAATGGATCCAGGTCCTCTCACTTTCTGATTGTGAGACTTTGAACTACCCACCAACCTCTCTCTGTCAGTTTGCAGGGGACAATTGTTGTGAGGTTAGAGGAGTTACTGCATGAAAGATCTTTGAATAATGCCTGGTACATATTTCAGCTAAAAATGATAGCTGTCATTATCTTGCAGGGATTTTTTTTTTTTTTTTTTAGTGGCGTTGAGGGTGATGGGTCAAGAGATGGATGCTATTGCAATCCACTGGGCTAGGGTGTAAATTTTGTTGAGAAGCCTTTGTTGAGAAGTTTTTTATGACTCAGGTCAATTTGTGGCACATAATTGTTTGCTCCCTGGGAGTTGGTAGGAATTTGATCCCTCACACCCCCCAAACCTCCAAGATTATTTAGATAGTTTTGGTACTTCATATTTTCTTAAGAAATTATGCATTTCATTAATATTTGCAGATTTTAAAAAATTAAATAGTGTAGTGCTGAGAGTGTAGTCTCTGAAGGCAGAAGCAAGGGTTAGAGGCCTGAACTCTTATTAAGTTTGGTGTTTTAGGCAATGTGCTCAATCTCCTGAGGTCCCACTTCATCCACAGAATTGGATAACAATGACATCCTACCTTCCCCAGTTGTCAAGAGGATTAAATGGAAATCTTAGTACAGCACCTGGCAGTATAGGGAGGGTTCCATAACTGTCAGCTGTTATTTTAATTATGCAGAGTTCTTGCCAATTAAAACAGCTTAAGGATTGTAAACCTCTGTGAACCGGTTAACTAAAAGGAACTGGGAAGGCCTCCACTGTTTTCTAGGCCTTGGAACACATAATGGAACAGAGAAATTATTTGTTCCTTGAAAGTTGGAAGAGAGTTTCCATTCCTACTTCAGTAACCTTTTAAAGCCATGCTTTTTTTCTCCTTTTAGGGGGTACTTTTTTATATACTTCCCTCCATTTTAATAAGAATTTTAAATTTAGTACTAGATAATGGGTTGTTAAACTTTTTCTGTAAAGGGTCAAATAGTAAATATTCCAGGTTTTGTGGGATATGTGGTATCTGTTGAAATTGGCTCAATGTTGTAGTGTGAAAGCAGCCACAGAGAGTATGTGAATATGGGTGTGGCTGTGTCCAATGAAACTTTATTTATGGACATTAAAATTTGGATTTCATAAAATTTTTGTGTCATGAAAATATTATTCTTTTGATTTTTTTCCCAATCATTTAACTATGTTATGTAGACTATACAAAAACAGCATGCTGGATTTGGCCTGCAGGTGATAGTTTGCTGACCTCTACTATAGGATTTCATAACATAGTATCTAGCTATATGATCTGGAGTCAGAAAGACTTGGTTCTGATACGTATTAATTGGATATATTTGGGCAAATTATCCAGCACTCTGATCCTCATGTTCTTCATCTTTCAGATAGGTATTATACTAACATACCTACCTTCTCAGCTTGTTAGGTTGAGATAATACATGTGAAAGATTTTACACACTGTTAGGAGTCTAGAGAATGGCATATTAGCTATCTCACGTTCTTTTTTGAGTGTTGAATGGCATACATGCCGGAGGGTGAAATTAGATGACCTGGATTTACATCTTGGCCACTTTTTAGCCATGTGACTTTGGGCTGGTTACCTAACTTCTCTATGCCTCCCTTCCCTCATCCTTAAAATAGGGATAATAATAGTACCTACTTCAAACGGTTGACTTTAAGATTAAATAAAGTAACACTTTATAAAGTGCTTAGAAAAATTCCTGGCACATATACATTCTCAATATCTGCTATTATTTCACAGTAAAATATATTTGAGGTTGAAAATCCCTGTACCATATTGTTAAAATGAAAGACTTTTGTCTCTTTGCTGAAGTGGTATAATTTATAAGGCATAGAAATTATTTGTTCCATGGAAGTGTGAAGGAAATTGCCCATGAATGGCAAAGGCTTAGAACACTTTTTGAAGAAAGCACTCCCTTGACATTTGCCAAGTTTTTATTATGTGCCTTCCTTTCAAGAATGATCCATTTTATTATGGCTTTCAAATTTAATAGCCTAGAAATGTACCCAGTGGTGGATGAGAGCTCAGGGATCTGGCAAATTCGGGTATTATTCTTGACTTAACACCTGGTAGCATGTAACCTGGGACAAGATACTAACCTTTCAAGGCTTACCTCTAGATAATAATAGTATCTACCTCATAGAGTTGTTAGGATAAAAAACGATGCATATAAAGTGTTTGGTGCCAGGCCTGGCTGGTTGTAAAAGTTTAATAAATAGCTATTTTATTGTCCTCCAGGGCTCTCTTAAAGTAAGACCCATTTTAAATTGAAAATAATTTGCTAGGTTTTTACATGGGAAGCCTTTCCTCTCATTCTAGGTATGGAATACTTAATAGTAATTATAGGAATTATTTGTTTTTTTAGGAGATTGCCTTCATGAGCCTGTTACTCATCAGTTTATGTTTTCTCAAAAACAGGGTCATTTCTTAAAGGTTTTCACTGTATTTGTATAGGATTGTTTTGGGATGTACATAATAAGCGCTATAGATAGAAGGATCTAGCTTTGAATCCTGGCTTTCTCAACCTGTTAGATTATGACCTTGAGTAGATGACATCTCTCTGAGATGCAGATCTGTCATCATAAAACAAGTATTTTATAATTTAATTAAGATTATTGAGATAACTTGCCCAGATGTATATATTTTAATAACAGTTTTTATATCCAGCTTTAATTTACATACCACACCATTCCCCATTTGCAATGTACAATTCAGTGGTGTTTATTACAGTTGGGCAACCCTCAGCACAATCAATTTTGAACATTTTCATTACCCTAAAAAGAAACCCTCACTCTTCATATCCCCCTCCCCCAGCCCAAGGCAACTATTAATCTACTTTCTATCTCTATAAGTTTTGCCTATTCTAGACATTTCATATAAATACAATCATAACATATGGGCTTCCTTTTATTTAGTAGAATGATTTCAAAGTTCATCCATACTGTAGCATATTTCATTCTTTTTTATTACCAAATATTCTGTTGTGTGGACGGACCACATTTTATTCATCCATCCATCAGCTGATGGGCATTTGGGTTGTTTCTACTTTCTGGCTATTATGATAAGGCTGCTCTGAACATTCATATACAAAGTTTTATATGGACACATTTTAATTTCATCTAGAAATGGAATTGCTGAGTCCTGTGATAAACTCTCTTTAACCTTTTATGGAACTGCCAGACTGTTTTCCAGGGGGCACTGCGATTGTTTTTTAAAGCACTTAACCCAGTGCCTGACACAGAGCTAGTCTAGTGCCTCATACAGACAGCTATTCTGGTAACACATTTTTGTTGTAAAAAATGCATTCCTGAAAGCCACCCTTCTAATTTAGTTAAACAAATTGGCAAGCCTTCTGCCTTTTTTAATGCCCTGGTACAATTTGTGCAGACTAAGAATGATTTTTTTCTTTGGACATTTGAAGGATATTTCCAGTCAAACTGAGATTTCAAGTAATTTCTGCTTCCCTAGAAGATGATGCATTTCTTTTCAGTTTTCTAATTTGTTAGCATAGAATTACATAGCATAGTGGTTGAAGGGTTTGACCTCTGGAGTCATTTACCAGGTAGGCAAGTTTGAGTGAGATTACATGAGCTTCAGTCCTTTATATGTAAAATGGGTGAAGAGGCCACCTATCTCAGAGGTACTGCAGATACATAAAATCCTTAATGCAGTATCTAGCACCCTCAATATGTATTTGTTTTTAATCTCATAGAGCTTGTGTGGTTGAAGATCCTTGTGCTATGCTAGGTTATTAAAATATATCAGAGAGTCTTAGCACATAGGAATTCTTCATAATTAGGAAGCTTTTTCCTAATTTCTTTTTCCTATTCCCCTGGTAGTTTGGGTACTTTTTATTTTTTATTTTTTGAAAAATTTTATTTTCCTTTTCATTAAAATTTTCATATATATTAGTCTAAAATCTTCTTTAGTATTAACACAATTGCTTTAACTTTTAATATGTAACATATTTGGTTTAAAAAGTAGAAAGGGGTATGCAGTGAAAATGTCCTTTCTATATTTCATCTCCCAGCCACCAGTTCTCCTTGCCCCAGATAACCAGTGTCACTAGTTTGGTGAATAACCTTTTCAAAGTTATTCCATGCATATAGAAGCAAATATGTATATATGTGTGTTTCCCTTTTTATTCAACAAATTAAGCATACAGTATTCCATGTTTATCACCTTGGCTTTTCACTTAATGTATCTTGGAGATCAATCCATAAGATATTTCTCGTTCTTATGACTGTGGAATTTTCTATTATATGGAATTTTGTAAACTCTTTCTCTTACCTCCTGCTGTTTTTATGCTCTCTGATTCATGTTTTACTTTTATCTCAATGATTGTCTTTTTCCTTTTCTCTTCAGATTTATCTTGTGGTGAGGCTTTGACAAAACCAACCAGATAAGAACTCCTGTTCTCTCCTGCCCTGACGAGCTGGCTATGGAAGCCAAAACACCTCTCCTTATCTTTTTAGTTACATCCTGAGCTGTTGAAATGTGAGTATATGTGGAAATCGTGCCATTTTTTTCAGGAGCCAGGAGACATTTGAGTGTTGGTCATAACCAGGAGGAATTTTGTAGCTAAAGGTTGATTGTCAGAGATCTTTAGTCCTTAAATGGCCTACAGGGCCCTGCAAGGTCTGCCATGTCTCCAGCCTTTGTCTAGTGCCAGTCTGTATTCCAGCACCCTGGCTCTCCATACTCTTCTTGTACATGCTGTAAATTAGGCATGGTATGTCCTTGGTCAGCACCAGGTCCTGGTCAACCCTCTTTGTACCTGCTTATAGCACAGAGCATCTTTATCACACTAACTGGCTTCTCATATTATTTGTTTGGTTATTTGATTGTATGGTCTCATCCATGGATTTTATGGCCCATAAAGGCAGAGACGTCTCCTTTCTTTATCATTGTAACCCTGGTGTCTGGTTGTAGTTGGTATTCAATACCTATTGATTGAATGGTTGAATAAATGAGCAGCTACTATTTTGCCAGTTCAGGATTAGAACTTTGTGGAAAACCAATATGAGAAAATAGTCTGTGAATAACCCAGCATTTTCTAAATAAGTATTTTGATTAGCTTGTGATAATGTGACTTCTTATGAGAGGTTTTTGCTTCCTATGAGAGAAGGGGCCTAGTGCCTTCTTAGACAAGGATGTGTGAGCAGAACATTGGGGAGTTAAGCCTTCCTGGCATACAGGAACTCTCAGTGCTGAACCATAACACCATCTGCTAGATATTTGCCATGTTTTCCTTTTATAACATCTGATTTGTGACAGGGTTGTCTTTTGCTTGTCTTTAATCTTACATGTAATTAATTGCTTTTTCAAATTCTTTTTTTAATATCTGAATTTATGAGCAGTTTGGTGAAAGGGTTGGTTGCCTTTAATATGAATGTTGGGTTTTCTGTTGTCCTAAAATTCCTTGAGAGTGTTAACAAACAAAGTAAGTTTACCCTTACAGGTTAACTGGTTAGAAAACTGGTTAGATTTGCATTTCTGAGGAGCTGCATACAAATTTGTATTCTAAGATATTTACCTAGCTTGCATGGAATGTATGCATAAGAGCCTTAACTACTGAAGAACTGATTTCTTTATTTTGTAAAGTAGTGCTTATTTTAACCTGACTGTTCATGTAGCAATCCAGCTCTGTGCAAAGACTTCCAGGGTTAGACTGTAGCAGAGACCTCTCCGGAATCCCTACTCAACATCTCCACCTGTTTGAGTGTAAGCATTTCAAATATAACATAGTCAAAAGAGAGCTCTCGATTTTATGCTCTTCCCCTACCCAAATCTGTGACACTAAGATTCACTAAATAACACTTTTATCTACTGAGTTGCCCAAACCAGAAACATAAGAATCATTTCTGATACTGTTTTTCTTTGCTACACACAAAAAAATTATAAGCAAGATTTGTTTATTCTGTCCTCAAAATATATCTCACATGCGTTCACTTTTCCCTGTCTCCATACTAGTTCAGAGCACTGTCATCCTTTGCCTAGACAGCTGCCTCCCAACTGGTCTTCCTGCTTCCTCTCTTACCTGTCTCTGGTCCTCCAATTCTTCACACAATGACACGAATCATCTTACAATGGATATGTCAGACCTTATTTAAAAGTCTTTAATGTCTCCCCGTCACATTTAGGATTAAATTCAAGACCATAATCTTGACCTATAATTCCTAAAGAGCTGGCTCTTGCTTATCTGCATATCTGTACAATCTCATTTTATGCCTCTCGCCCCCATTCTTGCTATCCTCCAGCCACTGTGGTATCTTTTCTATTTTTTTTTTCTTTATGGTCTTTGTACATTGCAGTTTTATCTGTCTGGAATGTTCTTTCTCTTGTTCTTCCCAAGGCTGGCTCTATCTCACAACTCATTCTTAGCATCTGTTCCTCCGAGAAACCTCCCCTGACTACTCTATGAAACCACCATATAAACACAGCCCTCCTAATTTCAGTATTTGGTTTTTTCCTTCAAAGCCCTCACTACAATTTTTAAAGGTTTCTTTTGTGAACCTATTGTTGAAGCTTGAAGCTAAACTGAAGCTTGAAGACATACTGATCAAATAAATTGATTACGGCAAGGACCATTGTAATTTCATTCACATGAACTATGCTTAGTATTGAGCCTTACATATAGTAGGCACTCAACTTTGTGGGAAAAAACGGATGAATAAGCATTTTATTGAGAGACTTGTAAGTATTAAGCTCTGAGCTAATCTGTCGGATCATAATAGTCAGCCCAATCTATCACAAGGGAAGTTTTAACAAATATGAAATAATAATTTATAGGCCATATTATTTGGCTATAATGCATCTATAATCAATCTATAATGAATTATAATGAATCTATAATCAAAAATATTTTTAAAGGACTTGGGAACCCAAACACATTCTGTAATGTTAATAAGAGGAAATCTAAGGCAAACAATGTAATATACTAAAAACCAAAGAAAACATGGAATGTAGTTCAGGTGGTACTTGGAGGGAAAAGCATAGTCTTAAATATATCTGTTAAAAATTTTTTAAAAAGATTAAATGTAAATGAGTTAAATGTACAACTCAAGACGATAGAAAAAGAAACCCAAATAAATAGAAAGCAGATAATAAAAAACAAATTAAAAAACAAATTAATTAAATGGAAAAGAAGAAAGAATATGGTCAAAAAAACAAGATTCACCTTAAAAGACATCAAATTGTCAAATCTTTAGCAAAACTGATGAAAATAAGAGTAGATTAACTGACATTAATAGATAAGGGGACATAATCCCAAAGAAGAGATGTAAAATCAAAAGAATAATGTGAATAATTACATGGTAATAAATTTAAGGGAAATGGACAATCTTCATAGAAAATATAAATGACCAAAACTGACTCAAGACAAAGCAGAAATTTGAGTCCAAAATTAAGGAAACCAAGTCTAAAGTATTCCATATAAAAATCATCAGCTTTAGATAATTTTACAGTGAGTTATACTAAATTTGCAAAAAGCATAGGATCTCAATTTTTTTTTTTTTTGTTAACTGTTGTGGAAGATATAAGTGGCAAGATAATAATCCAAATTATTTTCTAAGGCTACTATAACCTTGATACTGAAACCAGACAAAGATAGCATAATAAAATAATTTAGATGCACAAAACAAAAGTAAAATGTAACCCCATAGTATCCAGCTACATGTGTATATAAATTAGACCTTTGTAATCAAGTAGGGCTCAGTAATGCAAATACATTTCAACATCAGAAAATTTGCCTTCTTCACATTAAGAAAGTATATAGAATAATGTATAATTTTCCCAATAGCTATAGAAAAGGTTATATAAAATTAAACTTATTATGATAAAAGTTTTAGAAAACTGTAACTTAAGGGAATTTCCTTAATCCCCAATAAGGAGACTACAAAAAAAGCTTGTCATGAATATTTTTACTTGGTGGTGAAAAAGAGATATCCCCTTTCAAGTCTAGACTAAGACTTATTCCATTATCACCCCAAAGGTCCTAGCCAATGCATTATGATAGTGAAATGAGGTATGATTGTCAATCCAAGTAAAAAATTGTCATTAATGAAGGTGTTAACATTTTTAAAAATCCAGGAAAGCCTATAGACAAACTCAGAATTAAGATGAGAGGTCAGCATGTTTATTGGATACAAAAACAACATATAAAAAGCAATAACAGATAATTCTTCTAGAAAATTCATAACCTAAGACATATCATGAAAAAATATTCAACAAACTCAAATCAAGAGACAGTCTACAAAATACCTGACTAGTACTCCTCAAAACTGTGAAAGTCATGAAAAACAAGGAAATACTAAGAAGCTGTCACTGCCCAGAGTTGCCTAAGGTTAGAGATATAACAACCATATGTAATGTGGTATCCTGAATGGGACCCTGGGACAGGAAGGAAGGCATTTATGGAAAAATAGGCAAAATCCAAAATCTGTAGTTTAATTAATAGTTTTATACTACTTTTAATGTCTTCATTTTGAAAAGGTACCAAGGTAACTAACAGCAGGGGAAAATGAGTACAGTCTTTAAACTATCTTTGCAACTTCTCTGTAAATCTGTTTTAAAAAAACTATATATAACCAATTAGATAAGTAACAGGAACAAAGGCTTCCTAAAGTTAAATAGGACCTTTATAGGAAAAAAATTACTATATATTTTTGATGGCCATAGAAGACATGAATATAAATGAGTGGTATATTCCATAGTCAAAAATACCCTATGGATTTCATAAAATGTCAAAATCCTAATAGGATAGTTCATCAAGCCTGATGAGCTAATTCTGTAAGTTGTTTGAATACAGAAGGCTAACAATGGCCAAAGACATTTGAGAAAGTAGGGCAGTTGCCCTTTCAGATTCCAAGATAATGTAAAGCTGTAATAATTAATATATGTTTGTTAATGCACAGAGGTAGATGTGGGCCACTGGGACAGACTAGAGAATTTGGGAATAGGCCCACTGATGTACAGACACATAAATATGTGAGGAAAAAATTAGATCCCTACCAGAAACCATACACAAAAGTAGACATCAAACAAAAACAAAAGGCTTTCAGAATATCTTTATGACTTTGGTATAGGGAGGGATTTCTTAAGATATGAAAAGCAGAAATCTGAAGGGAAAGATTGTTAAATTTTACAGCACCAATATTTAACACTCTTCATGACAAAAGAAATTGATGGCTTTTTTTTATTAACCTTGTTTATGGCACAGATTTTAGACTTATGTTAAAGCGTGATTGGAGGTAATTCAAGCTTGAATACAATGTCTTATTTGCTTTTAAATAAGATCACCCTGGATGCTTTGTAGAGGATATTGGAGGGAAGAGTTTGGAGTAGAAGCAGGTTGGTCAAGCGAATAAGCTAAGTATACGTGGGGGAAATGATTTGGGATGTGGCTTTGATGTAGCATCAGCAGGACTTGCTGATGAACTGGATGCTGGCGGTAAGGAAAGAGGAATTGAGAACAATTGTGAGGTTTTTGGCTACCACAACTGGTGCCCATTTATAGAAATGGGGAAAATGCTTTGAGTTTCCAGTAGACATTGAGGTGGAGCAGGCAGCTGTTAGGCAGACGATTTGGGTACATGAGACTGGGCTTCTGTGGACAGTCTGTAGCAGAGGGTTTACATTTGAGAGCTATGGGCGTGTCGGTGGCATTTGAACCATGAGACTAGGTGAGATTGCTGCCTGGGTAGCAGACCTGGATGGAGCAGAAGCCAGCTAAGATGATAGGAAAGAGGCCCTTGCCATTGTGGGGGGGCGGGGAACCAGGGTAGTATGGTATCACTGAAAATAAAATAGTCTGGGTTTTTGTTTGATTATCATTGTTTTAATGAGGATGTTGAATGTTACTGATGAAATAGACTTCCTAGCTACATAGGGAGCTGCTGAAATTGAGCAATTTCAGGGGTGCGGCATAAGTAAGGGGAGAGAATGTGCTGTAAATGACAGAAGACAACTCTGTCAAAGGGTTTTTTAGGGTGGGGAGTAGTAGCTGGAGGAGCTCTGAAAGAATGTGGTATCTGACTGGAATGAATGATTCAGGTGCCAAGGAGAAACTTGTATTGCAGAGAGAGGTCTGAGGAGAGGGAATGGTGTCTATAGAATATATTAAAATCACCTCCAAAACCATAAGCAAATGTCACCTGGGCAGCTTCAAACTGTAGGATGCTGGGTGTCTGTGCTAACAGCTCCCCAAGTTCTCCTGATGTGTAGCCAGACTTGAAAACCTCTGACCCCAAAATAGTACCATATACACTTTCAGTGGTGCCTTCAGAATTTCTGTAGAGGCTGCTGAGGAATATGTTTCAAAGGTGCATAGCAAACACAGTGTTTTCATTCCTGTTTTGTTTATGTAGCACTCCTGAGTGAGAAGAACTGTTGAAGACTTGAGGAGTTTAAAACATCCCCTAACCAAGCCAGGACCTTCTTGATGTAGTAAACTTTTTGAACTTTTTGTAATTTATTGATTTTAGTATTAGAAAAGAAATACATATTTCTGACAGGGACATTCAGACACTGTGGATTGGAGGAGGGAAAAATCCCTTCTTCCTCCTCTCCCCCATCCCTTTTCCCTCGAGGTAATCAGTTAACAATTTCTTGTATACTTTTCCAGAAGTTTTACCTGCATAGGTGTTCATCCTTAACAAACAAACAAATGAAAACACCAGTTTCTTTCTACAAACTTCATCAACTCATGTATTTCACTAACTGTTGAGTCGTGGGTCCTTATTAGTCCCCACAGCTCCACCTCATCTTTGTCACAAGTGAATAGGATTTGCTGGTGTTATCTGACAGTCTCTTGCTCTGTCCTACAAGGTACTGCCTTGTGATTTTTTTTTTTTTTTTTTTTTTTTTTTTTGCAGAGAACGTCCCATGAACCGCACTTGTCCAGATTTCGCTTTAGTGTTGTAAGAGTTGGGTCGGCATTTTTTACCCATAGGTCTGTCAGCCATTTGTATTTTCCCGTGACTTGCCACTTTCCTCTCCTTTTGCCCATTTTTCTGGCTTTGTTCGGTTTTTAATCTTACTGATTTCTAAGAACTTTTCGTTTATTAACAAGCGAGCCCCGTCTCTTTCGTTTGTCCCAGGCAGAAAAGTCTCTTCTCACACTTTGTCTTTAGACTTCAACATACATGTTTTTGTCCATTAGATTTTCATTTTTTAGACATGTATGTATATTTTTTTCTTACACAGTTTTACTTTTGGGAGCCGTCAGTGGACATTTCTCCGTATTACTCCCTTTTCTTTGTTTGGGGTTTGCAACCCCCCCACCTTTTCTAGACCCCTCTCTGGGGCCCCTCGCGTGGGCTCAGTTGACGTCAACCTCCAGCCTGGGCGCCAAGCCGTCTCCAGGGCAACTGCAGCCTGATTGGCAGGGTCGGGAAGTGTGGCGAGGGGGCCCAGGGTTGGTAGCGCGCCGCTGATTGGCCCGCGCCGGAGCCACGCCTCTGCGGAGAGCCTCACAAGGAGTCGCGGGCAGGGGCTCCCTGCAGAAGCCTGGGAGCTGCCGAGGACGAGGACGGAGGAGAGCCGCTGACATGTCCTCCGTGGGCTGGCGGCGCCGCCAGGCACGGGGGTCGGTGTAGGCACGCTACGCTGTGCACGGACTGCGCCTCGGCGGAGCCGTCGGGCGCAGTGCGGCGTGGTGAGGTGAGTCGGGTTGTCCGCCCGTGCACCTCTGTGTCTGGTGGGGCGTGTCGGTCACATGCCGCAGGTGTGGAGTCCTCCTGGCAGCCCAGGCAGGCGGGCGGCCAACATCACCTGGCGGGCGGTCCTCACCAAGCTGGCTGCCGCGCTTGCCGCACTAGCGCCATTTTGCGCGGCCGGAAGCGGTCGTGGAGTTGGGGGCTGCCGCGCCATCTTGCTAGGGTGGAGGGGGGGGACGGAGATGGGACAGCGGCCGCGGGCTCCTGCCACTTTGAGCTTGCCTGGGTGGGATGTTGAAGAAGCGGCCCGCTCCTAGCGAGCGTGGGGAGTGTGGTCTCGGTCTTGGGGCACCCTGCTTTCGTCCCCTGAGTCGCGGGGGTTGCAAAACACTACCCCTATCCCACAGGGTCCTTGATCCTTGGGGCACCATGCATTCCTGCCGCTCTCGGGGGTGGGGCTTTTTTGCCGCAGTGGCGGTGGGAGGGGCTACGGGTTGGGGGCGGGGCCGAGGGCTGGCGTGCCCTCGGTGGCGGCGGCGGCACGTCTCTCCTCGCGCCATCTTTGATGTGGGCGGCTAAGGGTTGCTACTCAGGCACTGTCCTGATTGGTTGACTGCGGATTGAGGTGGGGCAGAGACCTATCCCTGGGCTATGATGAGCCGGTGAGCCCCGCCTACCTCAGCGCCATCTTTGATGCGGTTGGCCGAGGTTTGCCGCGCAGGCGTGGTCTTGGTTAGCTGACCGCATGGGGCGGGGCCAAGGCCTATAGTCTCCGTGGTGGCCTGGAGTTCGTTGCAGTGATTGAGGATGTGGGCCCTGTTCTCACACCTCTTTTGCTGGGCATGTGGTAGCCCGCAGAGGCTTGCCGCGTCGGTGCCACCCTCACTGGCATGGGTCTAAGACTCTGGTTTCTTAGGTTGGATCACTACTAGCGGCCTGATTTATTGGCCAGTTCTGTGGCATCTGGTGACATCAGGCACTATGCTGGGACTTTGCCGTGTCCGATGCCACTGTGGAATTATTTGTCTTGAGGGACAGGGCTACATGCTGTCAGTGTACCTGCTGTTTCTCCTTGCCTAGACTCACCCCTTCCCCTGTTGCCGTCCCAGGGCTGTTTTTACTTGAAGATGTGTCTGGCCCCATCTTTTGGCTGGGAGGAGAGCTAGGGGCCAGGGGAAGAGCCGAAATGCATTGCTCAGGTGCCGCGTCGGGTCTGAGGGGTGGGGGCATCCATGCACAACCCTGCAGAGTCCTTCTTACTCTGCAACTATGTATGTTGGTCAGTAGGTGGCGGCCGAGGGTAACTATGCCAGGGCCATCATGAAGATGGCGGATCTGCTGGAGGGAGCCTGGGGGAGGGGCTGCCGAGCCCCGCCCACCTTAGCGCTACGTTGGCCAGCAGGTGGCAGGCGAGACTGCCGGTGCCGTCTTGAATAATTGCAAGACTGGCTGCAGGGGGTGGGCCTAAGGGAGGGCCGTGTGTCCTGAGTGACTGATGGTTTGCACACCCCTGCCCACTCTGGCATTGTGTTGGCGGATGGATGGCCGCTGAAGCTTACAGTGCACCATTTAGAATGATGGTGGAGCATCGGAGGCAGGCCTGAAGGAGAGGCTGACGTGTTTTGCTTTACTGGCTGAGGAGGGGTGCAGACCCCAGCCCACCTAGTACTGCACTTGTTAGCCAGCAGGTGGCAGCTGAGGCTTAACTGCGCAGGCGCCATCTTAAATGACAGTGGAGCTGCAGGGAGCGGGCCCAGGGGAGGGGCTGTTTTGTCCTGAGTGACTGACGAAGTGCTGCAAATGCTCTGCCCACTCTAGAACTGTATTGGCTGATAGGTAGCAGGTGAAACTTATCACAAGGACACTGATGAATGACAGTGGAGCTGGAGGGGCATGCCCTAAGGAGGAGCTGCGGAGCCCTGCCCGCTTCACTGCATTGGCCAACAGATGGCGTCTGAGGCCGACTGCATGGGCAGGCATCCGCTTGAATGACCGTGGGGCTGACTGCAAGGCCCGGCCCAGGGGAGGGGCTGCTTTGGCCTGAGTGGGGCTGTGTTCGGCTCAGCTTTGCATGTGTTGGTGGGTAGGTGGCAGCAGAGTCTTACTGTGCAGGCGCCACCTTTAATAAGCCAGGGCTGCAGGGGTCGGCCTAGAGGTCACAGCTTAGTGAGCAGGTGCCATTGAGTGACAGTGGAGTTTTCAGGGGTGAGCTGAGGGGATTCGGTGTCCTGAGTGACTGGGCACAGAGCCTGCTTCTGTCGTCCGTGTTGGCTACTACACAGGCGCCTATTTGGCAAGCCTGGTGCGTTTGCTGCAATGATGCCATCTCCCTCTGGCCACGCCACGTGGCAGTCGGCGGCCTGTTTCCTGATAGGCGCCAGAGCCAAGTGTTGGAAAATGTGGAGACAAAGTTCAGCTGCACAGTTATGAGGATCAGTTAGTAGAAAAACGGGTTCAGAATTTAAGAATTTTAATGGGTTTGGGAGGAGCAGGATCTTTAGTGAGAAAATGGAGGCGGTGGGCTGTGCATATAAGTTGGGGTATGTGCAAAGGGGAAGGCATGAAGCTGGTGGGGTGGAGAATTCAGTAAATGGTCATGAGGGGCATGTGGCGTGGGAGATGCCCAGAGGAGGGCACTCCCTAGGCCGTAGGGGCGTGGTTTGGAGTTGGGCTTCCCAAGCCCTGAGGGGGCAGGCTGAGAGAGCTAAATGGGGTGGAGCCACTTCCTAGGAGATTTGGGGGAGGGGCCACATATGGGCAGAGCTGCTTATGACGCTGTTGCTGCACCTTCTAGTGGACAGCCAGGAGAGGGCGATTGGGGGATGACATTGGGGTAAGGGGAAGAACTTCTAGTCATAGCTACACCAAGACTCTTTAAATCAATCAATCAATCACATCTCTCTCTCTCTGTTTGTGAAATAGGGAAAGTGACACTGGATTCCTCTTTCCCAAGTAGGTGGTGGGAGAAACCTAATTATACATTGTCAGTGACAGCTTTAACTTAAACCAGAACCGTTACCATGGAGGTACTTCCCCCAGAGGCCTCTGGTTGAATGCATGCTCTGCCGCTCAGTGGGACTTAAAGTATGTTGTGTTAATCTGTTGGGAATGTATTGATATCCTCTAAAATATTACATAAGATAATGTCATTACTTAGTGATAACAGCAGTAAGATCCTAATGTAAGCTAGTCCCTTCATATTGCTTACGTTTTTAGCAGAGTAAATTTCTGGCTCTGGATCACTGGCTATTAAATGGCAGAAATGGAGTTTCAACTCACTTTCGTAAGGGATGCCTATGTCATTATTCCACAAGGCCTCCATGAGAAACATCAGCGGATGTACTGTTTTTTCAAAATGACTTGTTGATCTATACTAGTTTGCCATGAGCTCTGAGATGGAGTTCTCTGAACTGCTTTTCTGTGAAGTGAGAGCCAGAAAATAGCACTGTGGTGAGGATTAACAGACAATAAAAGTAAGGTGCAAAGCTTGGTATGTGGCATGTAATTAGCAGTAAGTAATAGTATTCTCTTAGCCATTTTTTTCCTCCAATTTTTAACCTGTATTGTGTTCTTTTCCTTAAAATGGATGGCCAGTGCCAAATAGCAAATATGTGGGAAATTGGGTTCTTAAATTGATTTATTTAATCTAATCCATGTCTTTACTATTTTGCTTTGCTTTGCTTGTTAGGAAAGGTTCGGAGACACCCAGAGATTGACTTGCACATCCATGGACATAATCTCATTTGGAAAAGGTTGTGATTACAGACCAGGGTACAACGTGTACCTCAGAATGCACAGCCCAATCATTGCCCTTTCATTCTGGGAAAGTGGGGGGAGCTGTTCTTCCTGGTCTCCTTTGACTTATGTCACTTATTATAGGAGATAAAGATACAGCTGTCGTGGGATCATCCAGCCTGAGGTGTCCAGTAATTGTGAAATAAATTTGGTGTCTGTGTTTTCCTTCCCCAGCTCTGCCTTCTTGCACTTCTACCCTTCTCAGATACGACTGGCAAGAGGAGGAGGGCCTAGGTCCAAACACCAGGTGAGCTGAATTTTCTTTTCACACTGCCACACCCATCCTTGGAGTTAGCACATCCAACCTCATCTTGACACCTGCCCTGAACACGTTTTCCATGTAGCCACACAAGCACCATTTGTGCTCTCTGAGAATGCACAGACACTTGGTGGATCATGTGTTCTCCAGAAATTCTTCTGGCTTCAGGCCATCCTGCTCAGTGTCGTAACTCTTCCCAACATTCAGCTACTTCTTCCAGCCTACTCTTTATCCCTTATTAGGTGATTAAAGAAGCATGAGCGATTCATCATTCACCTATCCATATGGCCCCAACTAGGAAATGAAGTGTTCCCCTTGAGCTCATAGTTGCTTAGGTAATGAAAGACATTGAGAAAATAATTGTGTGGCTCCTGCCTTTAAAAGGACATTCACTGTAGGCAGTTAACTTAACCTGACAGAGTCAATGTAGAGCCTCCCTGAGAGAGTCAGGGACGTTAAAGTTGAGCCACAAAGGGTAGTGAATGATAATCTGTCATGGGAAGAGTAATCTTAAGGAGAGGGGACAGGGACCTTCCTAAGGGATCCAGAGAAAGGAGCTAAACGTCCAGGATGCCTAGAGCAGAGTGAAGGACAGAGTTAGGGTGGCATGGAGGGAAAAGGCGGGGCTGTATTGTAAAAGGCCTTGCAATCAATTGGAGGTATTTGGACTTGATCTGAAGTGCAGTGAAAAGCCATTGAGGAATTCCGACCATGAAAAATCAGATTTGGGCTTTTAAAAATATCTTATTGCTGGGTTCAGAAGAGGAAGGTAGAAACATTCAGTACAGGGAGACCACTTCAGGTCCAAGTGAGAGATGAGGGTTGCAGCAGGGAAATAAGTGAAGCGGATGGATTTGGGAGCCACATTGAGGAGACAGACTCAGCAGGTATTGTACTCTTTGTTCATGGCTGTTGGCTGACTCATATCAGACTCATGAATCATGTTATTACTCAGGGAAGTAAGCAGAATAGCCAAAGGTTGATCATTCCAACAGCAAGCCTTGCTCTCCTTGACCCGGGACAGGACAGAGTAATGCTAAATTTCAGGTCTTCTGAGGTGTGCGACATAATCTCTGGACTCGATGTCTACAGAATGAGAACTCCAATTAAATGGAAAGTAAGGAAACATGCTCACTACAAAGATAGGTGGCTGTGCAGATGGTGTTACCATATGGGGAAGGACTGACATACCCTCTCAAATGGGTCCTGGGGGATAGGTTGGTTTATTTGTGGCCTCAGTGAATGCTCCAAGTATCCAGTGTCGGGTGCTCAAGCCTGTGGAAACTCAGAAACCTTGTTTCGCCTAAGGACTCATCCACATTAATAAAGCTCAGAAGACTTAGTGTGAGCCATACTGACATCAGTTTATTTTGGAAAATAATATGACCGAAATATGATATTACTGGTCTTTCAATTTTGGTTTGTTGGTTTATAATAGGAGATCTCTATAGCAGGGACCCAAATACTCAAAGTGCATATGGTCAGCAAATTCTCTCCCTGTAGGCAGACCTACATGAGAAACAAAATCATATATGAAGGTGGTTTGGTGGGTATGGAATCATGAAGATAGGGATAGACTTGGATATCACTGGCATGTAAGGCAGCTTTGTGCCACCATCTGGTTGCAGTGAACCTCTTACTGGGGATACCATGATAGCAGAAGCCCCAGGCCACAGCAGTGCTCTATGGCCTGCCTTGTCATCCCCTCCCTCCTGTGAAAAAAAATCTTAGCCAAGTTTTAACACCTAAGTCTGGTAAGAGAAGTTATATGGATTCAGAAGGTATTTTGTCTCTGTAAAGTAATCTAATTTGTGTAGAATCATATGGGGCTTGATCATAAAACTAAACTTCTATTTTCAGAATTTGGGGGGAAAGCCCTCAAGAATGGAGGTTTTGCTGCATTGTGGTAAGTGCTTAGTGTACATGGTAGAGGTAGCCCCGGGTGATATGGAGATTATCTGAGAATACCAACCCAGCAGACTAGAGTGGGAGGTTTGTGGCCAGTGTGGCAGGGGCAGTGGTCTGACTCCTTCTCACATTCCCATGTAAGATTCTTCCCCACCAGCCTCTCTTGTCCTTGTGTGCCTGTTCATAGTTGATTGGACCAGATTGGACAACTAAGCCTAGAGCAGTGGTTCTCAAAGTGCAGGTTCCAGAATGCTTGTTGGAATGCCTCTCTTCTAGAGAACTGCAGACCTCCCCAATTGTCACACCTGGAGAGGCAGGTACAGGTTTCATAGGTACCACAGATTACTTTTTGGCACCCCTAGTTTGAGAACCACAGCCCTAGATAGTTGAACTGCAAGTTATACTGGTACCCTCGGAGAGTTTGGGTGAACAGGTTCCAGACTGATGAGTATTTTGGTGTTAAGCATCTAACCTGGATGGTAAGGAAGCACTGGGGCTGGGTTGGCATTTTCCTCCACGTGATGCTGAATGTCAGTCTGCAGAGAGGCAGGAGGATGGTATGCACGAGGAGAGAAGAGGCTGCACAACATGCTGTCCGTGAAAAATGAAGACAGTAACTGCCTTGGTTCCTGACTTTTAAAGGTTTCAATTCCAGCCTCTTTCACAAGGTAGGTAGAACAAGTGAGGGGGCTGAATCCAGGTGTACTTGATGAAGGACCATAGTGAGTAAATAAAAACAGGTTGACGAAGGTGTCATGGAGCTCCTCTTGTGACTGACTAGATGTACACAGCGCGAGGGCAGACGGGGGTCATGAAATTTCTTTGTCTCCGAACACAGCCCAGCCACATTTCCAGTCTCTGATTCATGTTCTTTGAGTTCTTCCCAGTTCATTTGAACACTGGATCCATTCATTGATCCTCTGACTGAGGCCAAAGACGCCCCCCCGCAATTGTGGCAGGAAGGCCTGACAAATTCCATCTTTCTTTGTTTCAGTTACATTGACTGTGAGACCCATGCTTTTGTTTTCTACTCATTTTTATGAAATAATAGTAAAGTACTATAAAACACTCAAATGATAGAAGTACTGCCACATAAATCACAGTGACAGCAACACTGTCCTGTGGTTTTAGACAGTCAGCTCATTCATGACACTGTATACAGTGCTTACATTTCATGCTTAGATGTCCAGTGTATTTAAGAACAGATGTTTGAAGGCGGAAGAATAGCTAGAAAACTTGCCCATATGGAGGGTGACACTTTACTACTGATTCCCATCATTTGTCTTCTCTCCTTCCCTCTCCTTGGAATTGGTGGTGTATCTAGGCCCCTAGGACTAGAGTTGTGCCTGTTTCCTGTGTGTCCCAACCCATGTCCTCAGACTTAAAAATCCTGCCCTCAGCTACTTGACTCACTCTAGGATTTCTCCAAAGAGAGTAGAGAGAGATGTGGAACCTTTAGTAACTCAGGGTATGTGAGAGCCCACCACCAAGTCAGGAAATGAAGTTGATGGGTTTGCCACACAGCCAGAATTCGGTTTGAACTACCAAATGTCACCAGCTGTCGGTGAGGTCAGGGTCTGGGTATGGGGCCTCATCAGCAGTGAACTGGCCCAGAGGGATTTGCAGATAGCCAGTGGAAGATTCCTGGGACCATTACGGGGTAGCCAAAGGGGCAGATGAAGTGGTCAGAGAGTGAGCTGTAAGCGTGTCCTGGGGACACTGCAGGGGATAGGTGTACTGATAAGCAATAATAAGCAGAAAGTAAAAGGGAAGACAAACAGCAATTGAGCACACTTCCAAATATTTGAAATTTCTAATTGTGAATTTAACACTAAGTTGAAATTCAAAAAGAAATGGAAATAATCACTGGTCATTCTGATTTCTCCATTTTATGAATACTCTTTATAAAAGTTTATATGAAAGTTTTCCAGTTTAATTTGTACAATGCAAACATTTGGGGTTTTTTGCATTAGTCATTTTCGTGTTTAAATAAACTGGTATACCCATGGAATGGAATATTGTGCAGCATTTAGAAAGAATGAGGTAAATCTGTATGTGCTTTTATAGAAAGATACTCATTATAAATTACTGGGCTTATACATGTACAAAACTGGCATGGTCTCATGTTGGTAAAAACAAAATGTTAGTGTACGTTTAAATAGATTTTCAAAGGTTTAGTATAACAAGGTGTGGCCTGCAGTCTTTAAATATTCTGTGATGTCTGAGTTTGTATTATTTGTATGTATATGGTCAGAAAATAAAGCTACAAAATTTCTTGGAAACATGACTTAATGTTACATAATATTCTATCAAAGATTTTATGTTTTAATTCCTCTTATTTGATGAAATTTTTGAGTGCAGTGATTTATTTTAGTGAGAATACAGTGAGTTTGTTATTGGCTTTAGAGGCCTTAGCCTTCTAGAGTACCCGTAGCTGAAATACAGGGTTTCTTGAGGAAGAGGCCAGACTCCAGCACTGGCTATATTGGTCCCTTGATCTCTAAGGCCTACTCCAACCTCCTTGAAAATACATACTTACCATTTAGTTCTAAGAAAGTACCTATTTAAGAAAGTGCCTGTTTAAGTGCCTATATAAGAAAGTTCGTATTTAAATAATTAATGCAGTTCTTGATTTTAAAACTGTATTATCAACTAAATTCCCATGTGTATATATACTTATATACAATTAAGTTTCAGGACTGTGTTATGCTCCATTCATGTATGTCCTTGCACTCATGTGGTTGTGTTGGAAAGAATTCTTTGTTTTCAAGTTTGAGTCATTTTACAGACAGCCCTTTCATCCCTGCCACCCACCTTCCTTCTTTATAATTGTCTTGATATTTCTGTACATTCTTTTAAATGATCTGGATTCTCAATCTGTCAAAGCTTCCACCTTTTTATTAGATTTTCATTTATATTTAAGGAAAGATTGATGACAATTTCCATGTTCCTGTCCAAAATGTTTTCATTTATTTAGGACTTGTTTTATACTCTTCTATACATTTAAAAAATTTTGTGTGAGTTTGCAGACTGTCAAATTTATTTATGGGAATTTATTTTGCTATTAATAGGATTTTTTCTTGCCGTATTTACTGATAAGGTTTTTCAGTTCAGGATAATGCTTTTTCCACAAACTTGCGCCTTTCATTTCTTTTTCTACAGTTGCATTAGCTAGGACTGCCAGAATAGCATTGAATGGTAGTGGTGGTGGAGGGCCAGCCTCCTTTCTTTGTCTCCACCTAGAGGTACAACACCTTTATGTTTGCTCACATTTATTTAAGATCAATTTTTGTGTGTGTGTGTTTAGATGGTCTTCTAGCCTCTTTGCTAAGAGTTTGTAAGAAAAGGCTGTTGAAGTCTTTTGATGTTTTTTAACATGTGGTAGTGCTATGTGTCCCCTTTTCCCTTTAAACCATGGTATATAACAGTCTACCCTAATGGAATGTCATCCTTGTGTGCCTGGAATAGGCTTTTATGGTTCTAGGCTATTACATAGACTTATCTAGATTGTATTTATTAAATGTTTTGCATCTAAGTGTAAAAAAAAGTTTCTTGAACACCTTCTGTGTGTCAGTCCCATAAAAATGGAAATACAGGGATGAGAAAGATGGAAGTGCAGGCGTTGCTTGTTTGTTGTGGTTATGCGTCTTCAAGCACATCCCTGATGATATGTGGAAACTTACTGATGGACTGGCCCTGGACAGACTTGTCCTCAACCTCCACTCCCTGTGATCTGATCAGATGAATCTTTAGATGACTCCTTTTTTGCTGTTTTCTTCTCACCCACCTCCAAAGCACTGTCCTCTCTTTGCCTCCATGGTGGGTATGGCTGTTGCTGGTGGAGGCTGAAGCCAGACTGGGGAAGTGTGTGGAGAGGGTAGAGCAATTATGCCTTTTGATTGGCCAGAGACTCTGTCCTGGAGGTGTTGGCCTGGGAACCTGGGCCCTGGCAGGTACTGACTTAGTGTCTTGCCTCACTCCCAGTATCCTTTTAGACTGTAAGTGGAAGTCAGGGTGAGCTAGGGGAAAGGGGTACTCAGCTTCATCTTGTAGGTATCAGTAACCCTGTGGGACACTGTTGACCACCACCAGTGTTTCATTTTCCTGAGTGTGACTCTTGGTGGTTGTCCCATGTCAGGACGTCAGTCATACGTGTTAACAGGACATATACTTCTCTGACACATGCTCATCCCTTTCCATGGCTCCATGTGTAAAATCATGTCACTTACCATTGTTTATTGCAATAGCTTTTTAGTACTAAAGAGTTTTCCCTTTTATAAACTGGAAATTAGATGTATATATAAGGACTTAATCATGGTGGGTGGCTGACTTTTTAGCCTTTTTGTTTTCTAATACTTTGTCTTGATTATCTTTGTACTTAAATAGAGGCTTGCTGATTTTTAATGTTTTTTTTTTTTTAACTTATGCCACAATGACATCCACAAATGTGGTTCACATCTGAACCAGCCAGTTTCTCACCACCAATTTTTATTTTTTGAAATATTTGCCTGTTTGGTGGGCAAAAAAGTGTTCATTGTAATATTATGCTATTTTTTTTATTTCTGATGTAATTTTGCATTTATTTCTGATGTAAATACTAGCTCATTGCTCATTTTAGGGATCTTATGTTAATGTTCTTAATTTTAATATTGGCCATTTATCTTACTGTTTTATAAGAGCTTCTTATATTCCAAATAGTAGCTGTCATCATTATCAGCTACTTCAATGAATATATTCTTACATATGTCATTGCTTATCTCCAGGATAAAGTCAAAGAATTAGAATCTGAAGGACAAGATATATACATTTTTAATTTTGATAAGTAGCCAAGTTGCTCTGCATAAAATTGACATTGCCACAAGCTACATGTAAATATTCCCATTTTTTCATGCAGACATGTACATCATCTGCCTTTACGATGAGTCTATTCCTGAGGCCCTGTTTTACTCTCAGATGAATATCCTGTGCCATTGTGGGAAGGAATAGGTACAGTCCCATTTTTCTAAGGTTTTCCTGTTAGAAAATCTTTCATTTTTTAAAGCTTTTGTTGACCGGGGGTTGTTTGTTGGCCTGGTTGTAAAATCTGGAACATGTTAAATGGAGATCATGTGTGGCTACTACCGTCCTAAACCTGAGGTGTGAGTGAGTTCCATAGGAGCTGGCAAGATACTTGGGAGCATTCAAATAGTCATGTTACTAATGAATTATGAGGTCCTCCATCTCTGTTCTGTGACCCGGAAGGTTTTATAACATGATATAATGCTTTGGTCTTGGAAACGTCCTCAGTTTTCCTCTGCTTCCTGAGTCAGGTTTGCCTATTCATTTTCTTAGAACTATTGATTCCTTGTCAAATTTTTTAAGTCTTCAGCTCTTATACATAGTTTTCACCTATTTGTTCTTTATGCTTCAAATACATGCCTATTAGAAAAATTAACACAATGAAGAAGTATATGTGTAAAACCAAAGCTGTTCTCAGTATTTTCTGATTTTATTGTCAGGTGTGAAGAGCCCTTCCCTTCTGGATAATAAAAATTATCTTTTCATTTTGTTTGTTTGATTTTAGTTTTAGCATTCTTATGTATGTGTGACCTTTCCCCCAGTTAAAGATTGGCTAGTTTTCCTGTTATTATTTATTAAAATACTCCTATGTCCCTTACTATTTTTTAATACCACTTTTATAGACTCATATTTAACTGTATGGTAACTTCATATTGCAATTCTTAAATGAATTTGTCTTTTTGTCATAAGTTGTAAGTGATTTTTGTTGTCCTATTTGGCCTTGATGGTATAGAAAAGACCATCCTTTGTAATTTTTATGTCATCTTTCACCCTTTAGTCCTTTTGTAAACGAACTTTTCTTACCCCAAGATTATATTAAAACCTTTCTTAAATTTTGTGTGTGGCTTCTTGGCCTTTTCATACAAATTTTCAAAATACCAAGCGAAATGGAATTCTTCCAGGTCAACTTTAGAACCATTGTCTAGCTTTCCACCATAAATATTTTTTGATATTCCATGAGATGATATGGATTAACTTGGGAGAGGATTTAGAGCTTCAATATACTGGATCCATATGTCTCCCATAGTTATGTGTCTTCAGTTACTGCCTTTTATATTGCAATATAATTTATCATTTTAGTCATGTAGGTGCTACTTTTTCATTCTTTTTTTATTTTGAAAATGGAATTCACATTTAAGAAAATTTGTTAATATATACTTGAGTCTGCTACAAGTGATTTCCTTATTAAATTACTACAAGGTCTGTTTCCATTGATTCACAGTATCTGAGTGGACAGTCTTATCAGAAAATGGTAGTTTTCTATCTTTTCTGTGCCTCAGATTTGTTTTTCTTGCCTTATTGAAGTAGGATAGAACTCTATAGAATAATGATCAATAGTGATAGCGTTAAGGTTTTTACGTATGCCTTCATAAGTGAGTTTTGTCTGAGGTTTGTTAGTACTAATCTTTGTCTTGAGTTTTTGAGTTATTTTGGTTTCATAAAGAAAATTTGAAAGCTTTCTGTTTCTCTTTTGGTTGGTTTATATGAGATGGGAATTGACCTTTCATTGAAAATGATATAAAAGGCCTCACCTGTAATGGTATCTGAGTTCACAGCCATTTGGAGAATTAGTTTTCTGATGCTCTTTTTACATTTTTTTCATGTTTATTTGTCTGTGTATTTCTTTCTTTAAAATGTTTGCAGGTCCCTGGCATTTTGACTCTGTTCCTGTGGGTAGCGGTCTGTTCTGAAGTTTCAGAAAGGATCCTATTCTCAAACAGGTGATGTGCATACCCGAGGGTGTCCTGTTGTCTTTGAGAACTTGGGCTGGTTTCAACCAGGGGCCTGAAGTTTTCTCTTGAGTCTGGATGTCACAGGGTAGGCTTGAGCTCTCTGCCCTCCCCTCTCTCCCACGTGGGCACTCCCTCTTAGGTCCTGGGTAGAGTTGTGCTCTCATCCAAGATGTCACACCAGTGCTCTAGAGCCATGGCACTTGCCCTTTCCCCTGCTGTAGAACTCTTCCGTCCAGCAGGGTATTAACTTGCACCCTCCTATAGCTCCCTAAAGAGGACAGGGAAGGCAAGGAGGAAGTGGCAGCCCCCACAGAAGTACAAAACTATCAGGTAAGTTAATTCTGCCACCCACACCTGGATTGTTTTCCTTACGTTGCCTACTTTAATACCAGTTGTGGCTAACTAACAATAAAAAAGGCTACATAATAGAACTTATTTGCAGCTAAAATGGTTTAAGTAAAGGGAAATGTATAGCCTTAATGGTTTCATGAGGGAAAAAAAAAGATTGAAAATCAGCTGTTATACTCAGCCTAAAATTTTTTTTTTAAAGGGAGGAAGCAGAGAATTAAAAATTAAGGCAGATAAGCAACTAAACAATACAGAAGATTATCAAAGTAGAAAGGTTGTTCTTTAGTGATAAAATAAACCTTTGGCAAGACTTGCAACGCGAAGGCCTATGCAATATCATGAAGAAGCCGGATGGCTATTTCATCACATTTGCACTGTTTATGTGGATAATGTGTGTTTGTCACCTGTGTAGGGTTTCTACAGATTCACCAAAATTTCTTTTAATTTCCCCCCAGGGTAAGGCCCCATAGTCAGAGAGCTTCACAGACATATCTGTCTGGAAAGGGACTGGTGGAAGAGTTAGGTGGGTAAAGCTACTCTTCGAGATAGACCTAGAGGTTAACCTAGGGCGTTCCCTCTCCTTGACATGTGCTTATGTGGGCCTGTGTCTAAATCCAATTGTTATTCCCAGCCTGCAGTGTCAGTGTTGATACCTGGCTTTGTGTCTGGCACGAGGGGATACAGTGATGGAGACGTCTGTCTCCAGTCCCATCATAGAGTTGACATAGCTATGGGGAGACAGGCCATTAACTCAAGGATTTAAAAAGAAATGTCATCAGCGCTTGGAACACCCAATAAAGTGAGTCTCAGGAAAGACCTAAGTGGCAGGAGCCTGAGGCTCCCGTTTGGGGATAGACGCTCTTTAGGAGGGCATGCACTGCCTCATGAGGGATTATCCTGTGCATACCTGCAGACGCAGATACTATATAGCCAACAGAACTTGCCATGATGGAGATGTCCTGTGCTGTCCGGTAAAATATGGCTAGTGGGGCTGAGGAGCTGGATTTTTAATTTTACTGAATTTTGATTGAAGTGGCCACACTTTATGCAGCAGCATCTGCACAGAGGAATCATCTGTGAAAATAAGAGCACTAGCTATCTTGTCACCACCTGGAGCTGAACAATTGTGACATTTTCATGTGTTTTTCCAAATCTTTCACATGTCTGCTGCCTTGACAATTGTGTTAAAGGAAGAAACGCTCAGAAATGGCAGGGTTGTTCCCCATCCCCTAATTTCCTCTGTCCGTTTTTGCTAAGAAAAACAATGACACCCAGTTTTAGCAACAGCTATCACCCTGAGCATTTACCCTGTGCAGGGCTCCTGTAGTTAGGCCTTTTAGGTATATTAGCTTATTTAAGCTTACAGTTCTCAAAGTGGGATGAGGATGTCTGTTGTTCTTTATTTGCAGATATGGGGACAGACTCTAGGACATCGAGTAAGTTGTCCAGGGTTACAAAACCAATTAGTAGAGCTGACTCCTCAAACAAATCTTGCTGAGCCCTGAGGTCATGCCTTAGTGCCTGTGCTGAGGCACACTCAGTGTCCTGTGTGTGTCTGTGTATGGGAGGGGGGGGGCTTGTGGTACATCTCTCCCCCACGTGATGCACAAAGCATTGTAGATGCCCCTTGTTGGGCAGCAGCACACTGCTGCCTAGTCCTCGACTTCTGGGACATGTGTGTATCTCCTTACGATCTGCAGGTCCCTGAGTACTGACTGTCACAGGCTGCTGCATCTTTCCTGTTGACTCATGTTCGGTTCCAACACTGAAAATTTTACTTAGAGAAATGCTGCCTCCAAAGTACTTGTCCGCCAGCAAACCCAAGAGGTCGTGGGCCCCAGATCTATATGAGCTAGACAGTGACTTGACTAAGGAGCCGGATGCCATCATAGGAGGAGGTGCAGCTGACTCTGAATTCTTTCATCAGAGGTTTCGGAATTTCCTCTACGTGGAGTTTGTTGGGCCCCGGAAGACCCTGATCAAACTCCGAAACCTCTGCCTCGATTGGTTGCAGCCGGAGACTCATACCAAGGAGGAGATTGTCGAGCTCTTGGTTCTTGAGCAGTACCTGACCATCCTCCCTGAAAGGATCAAGCCTTGGGTGCGAGCAAAAAAGCCGCAGAGCTGTGAAAAGCTAGTTACGCTGCTGGAAAGTTACAAGGAGATGTATGAGCCAGAAGGTGAGACCAAGAGGATATTGGGGCCATCAGGAGGCTGCCAGCCCCTGGGCCTCTCAGCCTTGACACCACTCGTGTCCTGGGTCAGATAGTTATCTTCATGGGAGGGCTGTCCTGTTGTGGGGTGTCTAGTGGCACTTTGACCTCTATACTTACAAGATGCCACTGGCATCACCCCCCCCAGGCTATGACAACCAAGTGTGACATTGTCAGTTTCTCCTGAGGAATAGAATCACTCCATTAAGAACCAGTTCCCTGAGGTGTGAAAGGTGACACTTAAGTAAAAGGGTTTCCCTGAGGAACTGGAGAGCTTCCATATGGCCCCAGCTCCCTCTTATAAAATCTAGGGATGTGGTACCCCCAAACCTGTACGTGGCTACGGTTGTTGGAGGTGAGGTAGCAGTCTCAGAAATGTCCCCACACAGCCCAGGTAGGAGGCAGGGGTGCGTCAGGCCCTGATCACTGCAGCCTCTCCTGGAGGTATGCTCCGATAGGAGTGGGGACCTCCACTCTTCCATTTGGGGAAACTTGTGAGTGGGTTTGAGGTACCAAAACATTGAGTTGGTGTCTGCTGTCCTCTCAGACAATAGCGGTGACGGCCACAGCGAAGACAGCATGAGCCGAGAGGGAGCGGTATCCCCACCACCACGTTCTGCCTGTTTCTGCAGTGAGTAACCCAGGCAGCTACACTGCCGCCCATTGGGGCACATTCTCAGACGTGAGCCCAGTTTTCTCTATCTCTGCCATGTGTGCTCATAGGGACACTTCAGTGAGGCCATCACCACCTTCCCTAGGCCAGCTCTTGCTGCTCGGAGATCTGAGGGGAAAGTAATTTAGTGACATAATGAGACTTTATATCAAAGCAAATACAATGTATGGAGCAAAATACAACACTGTTTTAAATGCTGAGAGAAATATTTGAGACTCTTATAGTGGGCTTTTTCAGGCTGTGCCCAGGCTCTCTGGGAGGGGTGAAGTCCATTGCCCCTTGGCCTCTAAAGCCATTTTCCTTGTTAAAGGTTCTTCAGAGAACTTTTTAAAGCATCACTTTGGGTGGGGGTTGTAGGCAGGGCATCTTGTACATTGACATGGGCCAGACATGGAAGGTTTACAGTTTGTTCTCCTGAGTGTGAACTTAACCATGTAGAAACTGGGGACCCATCAGGACTGTTGGAGGCAGGACTGAAGCAGGTCCCCCTGCCTACCCCTGGGCAAAGCCCCTGAAACTGCTCCAGGTCCAGGGTGCTGGGAAGGGTCTAGATTGCACTGGGGCATCCAGAGACGACCTCAGCCTGGAATTTGCCCTCCAAGAGTGTGCATATGGAGGGTGAGTGTGTGTGTCACAACTTGTTAACGCCTCCAATGTCTGACTTTCTCAGGAGGCCGGGACCGGGACTGGGACCAGGAGTGGGATCGTGACCGACACCGGGACTGGGACCGGGGGCGAGCATGGGAGCAAGACTGGGACCGGGAGCGGGCTTGGGAGCGGGCCTGGGACCGGAGGGGCAGGAGCAGAGACCTGGAGTTTCGAGACCGCTGGCCCTACACCAGGAATCCCAGAAGCAGTGAGTCCCACCCTCTGACCTCCCTGGTTCATGGGCAGGGGTGGCCAGCACTTGGTCCCTTCATGTTGCCTTTCTCTTTCAGGACTTCCTCAGCGGGATCTTTCCCTACCTGTGATGGAGAAAACTTTTGCCATGGAGAGAGGGCACAGACGTAGGGACTGTATGATGGATTATGAGTCGCGATCCCAGGTATGTTCACGTTTTCTTTCTAGAAAGGACATCTTCATGTCATGCCAGAGATGCCTTTCCTAAGAAAGTGCTGTGTTCATTGGTCCCCTGAAATCCCACCTGTCGGGTGAGAGCCTCAGTTATTCTTTAAAGGAGCCCAGGCCTGTTCCCAGAGGTGACAAGTGGGTAGGGATACTGCTACCTATTTCCTGATTCATCCACATAGTCAGAGGAACTCTTTGCTACTCAGCATTTGATCACTTGGTAGTTTGGTCATGCCCCAGTAGGCCAAGGAAGCACAGTGATTCTGGAAATGTTTTCAGTCCTCAGGGAGCCAAGAAAGTCATAGGTCCACAGAGCAGACAGCAAGAGAGGGCAAAGACCCTGGAGCTGACATGACAGGAGCTGGTTTTGGAGCTCGGCTCTGCCACCTGCCAACAGTCCAGCCTCAGACCAATTCAACTCAGCTCAGCCATCTGTAAAATGGATGTGGTGATTGCCTTATCAGGACTTAAGTGAGGAGCGGTGACATTCATACATACTTATGAAATGTTTAATAGAGTAGCACATGGTAGGCATGCCCTCAATGCCAGCAGTTGATGGCAGTCGTAAAGAGGCAGTTTGCTAGGGAAATTGCTGAAGGGAAAAGGATGTGGGCTTTGAGCTGACCCTTAAGGAGGAAGGTAGCTTGTGACAATGCGGTGTGGAGGAGGGCCACAGCCCGGACAGGGCTTGGAAAGGAAGGAAGATCCTAGTGTTCTGAGCCCATGTCTCTTACAGTGAAGCACCTGCCCAGGTCAGGCCATGGAGAGTAAGGCAGTGACCAAGACAGTTAGGATCCCTGTCCTAGAAACTTTCTGTCTTAGAATAAAGGGCATCACCAGCCGTGCAGTTAGGTCTGCATGTAAATATGACATGCTACTATTGATTGTTCAGTGTGCTCTTAAGGCAGAATTTAAGGTTAGCAAGAAATAGATACGGCGTCCTGATTTGGATTTGAAATTAAATGTCTTACAGGAACACTTGACTTGCGAAGGATGGGGAGCCAGCCGCTGGCCCGGTGGGGCCTTGGGGCAAGGGGATTCCAGGCTTTAGGGAGAGCTCAGGCAAAGGTCCTAAGGCAGGAACTGACAGATGCTGGGTAGGCTTGGACCCAGGGTCATGGGGCCAGCTGGCCTGGAAGTTTTGTTGGGCTGGTTACTGGTCTCCATAGCAGAGCAAAGAGCTTAGCTCTGACCCGGTACAATGAGATGTATTAGTAAAATTTTCTATACTCTAAGGCAGGGTCACAGGATGGAGAGCTTTGGATTCCTCTGGAGGTGACAGGGACCTACAGTTGTGCAGAAAGGAAATGGGTGGCACTTCTGCAATAGTGGTAACGATGAGGGAGGGGACATGGAGGTGTGGGTGGGGTCAGAATAACTCAGTTTCTCTACTTCAAATGTAGGTTATGTTCTCATCCCAGGGTTTGGTAGCATATCTAGTTTGTCACTTTGATTTCTTATTTGGAAACAAAGTTGACCAAAATTTAGGAATTCACACAAAAATATTAATTGTAGGAACATTGTTTTAAACTTAATTTTGAAAAAGAAGCCTCTCTAGCATACATTTGCCACCTGTGAAGGCGGTTCAGTGGTTTCTGAACATAGTTCTGTGTGCCAGTGATCAGGTTTTCAGTGGTCTATGGGGAAATGAGAAGTGCAGGTATCATTTTAGGGTGTTAAACTACTCCAGTGAAATAAAGATGATAGGATATTGGTAGTTGGATTTTGTGTTCTTTGCTTATTAAAATGCCCTTCCTTGCCATTAAGGAGTTGGCACCACATCTGTGTGGTCCAAAAGTCTGGGCACCACTGACTTCCACTGACTCAGAATGGTAGAAACAGCCATGCACAAAACAGAAAATTCTCATCATCTTTTAGCATTACATGTAAATCTCTCAATGCTTCGTGCCTAGGTCACGTGAAAATGAAATTGTCCTAGCGCTGTTTTCCGGACAGGTCTTTTCATGCGGAACTTGAATGTGGCCTGTGCATATACAGATGCCATTGGGGATTAAAATACAATGTGAACAGCTGCTTTAGAGCCACCCACTGGCAATGGATGGACAGTTTTAAATCAAAGCATCGTTTTTCTTTCATAGGAACAATATGGTTCAAAATTTAATGGACATTTATTTTTCTCAGATTAGTCAAATGGAGACAATGATATACGAGAAATTCCCCTCTGCTTTTGCCATTGCTCTTGGGGTCTGTCAACACCAGAGATGGTGACCTTTCTGATTCCCTCAGCCCCCAAGTTTTTGACCTCATCTGCTCTCTGCCAGCCACCAAGCTAGGAGCTCTGGTTTCCTCCCTCTTGTGAACACGTCTGCTCTTTCCTCTGTCACAGTAAACCAGTGCTGAGACTTCAGGAAATTCAGGCCTCACCCGAGCATGGCAGCACTTCTGTCTTCAGAAACATGCCATCTGAGCACCAGAAATGGTGCGATTTAGCTGTATGGGCAGCAATTGTACCAATTTTGCAGTGCCTCTTGAGCTTTCTTTGTCCTAGAAATTTTCAGCCCTTACCTAGTGTTTCATTTGTGAAGCTCTGCTTAGTGTGGATGGTACCTTTTGCTGGTGAATTTCTGGATGTTGGCAGCTGCATGAGTGAGGTTTTTCTCATAAGTCCCAGGGCCAGTGCCTGTTTCTCTCACTAGGAAATGAAGCTCATCGTGCAAACACTATTTTTGTTACATTTCCATGTGGCCATAATGTCCATATCACTTCCTGACAATGGAACTGTGATAACCTTAATGTCTGTGTATGATACTTCAGAGTAATAGTAGTATACATTTTCTTTACATTATTATAATAGTAATGTACATTTACATAATTTTTCTTAACATTTAAACAACATACCACATTGCAGAAAGTCAACCCATAATTTGGCAAGGCAGGCTAATGCCCTTCTCATTTTACAGATGAACCTAAAGCTCAGGTTCATCTTAGGGTTGCGTGGCTCATAAATAGTGCAGTCCTCCTTTACCCCTTAAATTTTACCTGGCTCCCACGACAGCATCCTCAGGCCTGGGCACCATGCTCTCTAGGATCACAGCTCTTTGAAACTAGTAATGTCTCCCCCAGTGCAGCAATGAGAAAAGGTTCTGTGAGATTCTGCACAGAAAACTCTCCTGAGTAATGCAGGGAATTTAAAAGTCTTTTGAGGAAAGTACCTGTTAAAACAAAAAAAGGCAGGTTTAAGAATGAAGGTACTCAGAGCTTCAAAGTTATTTACTCTTGGATTATTTGGACCTTCTGCATACCACAAGAGCCCACAGTGTCGCCCAATGGTATAGTGGTGGTGTGTGTAGGATGCGGAAGGGGGTCTGGGAAAGGAGGCTTACATCACATTTCCTTATTTAGCCTGTTGAAACTTTCCCACCAGTTCCCCTCTCTCTGTGTCAGAATCTTATCTACCATCTGATGCCCTACCCAAAGCCCTCTACAAAACCTTCGCTCACTGCTCAGTCCTCCATGAACTGTCCCTTCACCAAACTCTTTGAACACTGATTATCGGTACCCTACTTTATTGTTCTCTAATTGTTTCCTGAATCTTTTCTCTCCAACCAAATTGTAAGTTGCATGAGGGCAAGGAATATGTGTCATACATCTTTTGGATCTTCCTCAGAGTATAGCGCCAAAGTAGGTACAAAGTAGGACCCTAGTAAACCTTGGCTTAGATGACTTAGAACCCCAAATGCTGTCACACTTTTTACATGCTTTTATATGTAGCTCCCATATTTCCAGCATTCTCTCTTTGGATGCCTGTGGGAACAGACTCCATTAAGAGGTCTTTGTTTGCTGTTTTAGGATGCAGTGTCGTACCAGGACGTTGTGGACCTTACTGAGGACAGGAAGCCTCAGAACCCAATTCAGGACAACATGGAGAACTACAGGAAGTTGTTATCATTGGGTAAGTAGCTGTTTCTCCAGTCTTAGGAACATTTTGTCACCTTACTCTATTTAAGCTGCAGGATATTAGAATCCATATTAATATAGTTGGACTTTTAAGGGTAATGAGAGGCCTTAGAAGGATTTGAAGCAGAGGAGGAAATGATGAGATTTGTGTTCTTGAGAAATCACTCTGACTCTGGGTGGAGAATATGTTGTGCAGGGTAGTAGGACAGGAGGATGACTGGCACAAAAGTTGATACTTTCCCTAGAGTGCTAACAGTAGAGATTTTAAAACACATTTAGAATGGGATCTGAGCTCTAGTTTGGACACTCCTAGAAGACAGCTAGTGCAAGTCCTAGTAGGCAGGCAGCTCTGCAGGTCTGGCTGTGGGAGGAGAATGCTGTACCAAGAATGATTGTCAGTTATTCGAGCCTGGAGGAGCTCCAACGTGAAGAAAGAAGAGTCGATGAGTAGTAGGAAAATCATGGAGGCTGGTTCAAAAGGGGATATCAAGATTTAAGGGATGATTGCAAGAAGGTGAAGATTAAAAAGGATGTGCTGAACTTAAAGACCTGTGGGGGTCTTAGTACAAATTTGTAGGTGTAGTCAGGAGAATAAATTTAAATTTAAATCAGAACGGGCTCAAGAATGATAGTAAGGAAATGAGATAGCAAAAGAAGACATCTAAAGGATTGGTATGGGCCACTTCGTATGTAGTAGCCCAGAGAAAGACAGACATCAATTTATGGTGATGTGTCTTGATCCTCAACTTGAGGATGAGCTGTCATGTTATTTTTGTGAACAGGGGTTCAGCTTGCTGAAGATGATGGCCACTCCCACATGACACAAGGCCATTCATCGAGGTCAAAGAGAAGTGTCTACCCAAGTACCAGTCGAGGTAAGCACTGGGTAGAGCATACATAGTGGCCACTTTAATCAAGGAGATGGGCGCTATGTATACAGATAGTAAGTCCTCACTTAACATTGTCCATAGGTTCTGCAACTTACGCGAAACGACGTCTAACGAAACCAGTTTTACCATAGGCTAATTGACGTAAACAGAGTTAACTTTCTACGGGATCTCATCAACACTGAAACAACGTTGAACGAAATGATGTTTTTCACGGACCTGCTGTATTCACAAACCTTTTACAATTGACACTCATACCACCATCACAGAAGTCCTGTTATTTTGCACTAGTATAGGGACTAGGGAGTATTTACATTTGGGGTTTCTTTTCAGGTCTGAAAACTATGCCTGAAACCAAAAAGTCAGCCCATCGGCGGGGAATTTGTGAAGATGAATCTTCCCACGGGGTGATAATGGAAAAATTCATCAAGGATGTTTCGCGTAACCCCAGATCAGGAAGGGCACGGGAATGTAACGATCGGTCACCGAGGTTCCCCAGAAGGCCAGACCATGATTGGAGAGACATTTCATTCAACAAAAGGGAGTCGGTGATTCAGGAGAGGGGCTATGAAGGAAGTGCCTTTGGGGGAGGCTCTAAGTGTAACCCAAACCTTGTCTCCAGAAAGAGAGTTCTTGAAAGGAAAAGGCGTTATCAATTTGACATAGATAGGCAGGGCTCAGTTCATGATCAGGTCTGTCCAAGGAAGAGACCCTTTGAGTGTAGTGAGATGAGGAAAGCCACGAGCACGAGCAGCCTTAGTTCCCCGTCCTTCACTGCATCACAGCCACTTGATTTTGGAGCCATGCCCTACGTGTGTGATGAGTGTGGGAGGGCTTTCAGTGTGATTTCAGAATTCGTCGAACACCAGATCATGCACACTAGGGAGAATCTCTATGAGTATGGTGAGTCCTTTATTCATAGTGTGGCTCTCAGTGAGGTTCAGAAAAGACAGGCAAGAGGGAAATGCTTTGAATGTAAGGAGTGTGGGGAAACCTTTAACAAGAGTGCTGCTCTTGCTGAGCATCGGAAAATTCATGTGCGGGAGTATCTCACAGAATGTAATGACGAGTACGAGGAGCCCTTCATGCCCAGTCCAACCTTTAGTGAGCTTCAGAAAATATATGGAAAAGATAAATTCTATGAATGTAAAGTGTGTAAGGAAACCTTCCTTCATAGTTCTGCCCTGATTGACCACCAGAAAACCCATGGTAGAGATGACAAAGATAATATGCGTGGGGAGGCTTTTAAACCCAGCCCGCCTCTCAGTGAGCTCCAGAAAATATATGCTAAAGAGAAAATGTATGAATGTAAGGTGTGTGGAGAAACCTTCCACCACAGCTCAGCTCTGAAAGAACATCAGAAGATTCACACTAGAGCAAACCTATTTGAAAGTAAGGGTAAAGTGTGTGAGGAAACCTTTATTTCCAGCCATTCTCTTAAAAGGCGGCAGAAAACTTACTCCAAAGAAAAACTCCATTACATTAAAGATGGTGGGGTTACCTTCAGGCAAAGCTCAGAGCTCACTGAGCGTCAGAAAATTCATTCTCGAAAGAACCTTTATGAAAGCAGAGGGTATGAGAAGTCTGTCATTCGTAGTGTGCCCTGCACTGATTCACAGAAGAGTCATACTATAACAAGACCACCTGAAAATGGGAGTGAGAAGGCGTTCACCATTAGCTCTAACCCTGATGACAACCAGAAGCTCCCCACTCAAAATGTCTGCGAGAGGAAGCCATATGAGAGGTCTGTTATTCATAGCTTAGCCTTTGCTAAAGCCCAGAGAAGTCACAGCACAGGGGGAACCAGTAAACCAAAAGTGATTGCCAAGTCAACCATCCAGAGCTCAAGTGTTGTTGAACATCAGAAAGTCTACGTTAGAGAGAATGTCTCGGAAAGAAAGAAATATCAGAGGTCCGTTATCCATAGCTTAGCCACTTTCAGATCTCCCAAAAGTCGCAGTGGAAACGAATTTGAGTGTAGTGAGAGGGGAGAATCTTCCATTTACATCTCAGACCTGCGTGAAAAGCAGCAGAAAACTCTCGCCAGAGAGAATCCTTATGAAGGGCATGAGAATACCAACTGCAAGGATTCCGTCATATGCAGTGTGGCCCGTGCTGAACCTCAAAAAGGTCTTACTTCAGAGGGAGCCAGTGAGTATAAGGACGGTCAGTCTGTTTCCAATGTAAATGTCCGTGAACATCAGAAGGCTCGTGCTAAGAAGAAAAACATTGAGCGTAGGAGCTGTGAGACCTCTGTAATTCATTCCTTACATTTTGGTGAACCTAAAACATTTCTGCCTAGAGAGAAACTCTATGAATGTCCAGAGTGTGGAGAGTCCTTTGTTCGTAGCTCAGACCTCACTGAGCATCAGAAGATTCATGATAGAAAGAAGACCTCTGGATGTAGAAACTATGAACGATCTGTCATTTGCAGCTTAGCCTCCACTGGCCCCGAGACAAGTTATGCTGAACAGTCAGTGGAGATGAGTAATGCTCAGCATCCCATGCAGGCAGGCTACAGTCAGCAGCCAGCATGTTCAAATAATAGTCAGAAGCCAGTTCAGACAAGTCATAAACTTGTTCAACAACCAGCACAGACAAGTTGTACTGAAAAGCCAGTGGGCCAAGAATGTCAGGAGTGTGGACAATGCTTTGCGACCATTGAAGACCTCAGTGTGCATCGGAAGATCTATGCCCAAGAGGAGTTCCATGGGGGGAAGCAGCTTGGAGACTCTGTGATTCAGGGCGTAGGCCCAGATCAGCCTGAGCAGGGTGAGCCTGAGCAAGATGAGCTAGAGGAGCAGGGTGATCCTGAGGACACGATCTATGGGTGTAAGGACTGTGGGCTCGGCTTTGTGGATCGTGCAGACCTTAAGGACCACCAGAAAGTTCATGGCAGAGAGTATCTCATTGATACTCGTGAGTACACACACTCTGTCATTCACACCCATTCCGTGAGTGAGTATCAGAAAGATTACACCGGCGAGCAGCTCTACGAGTGCCCAGCATGTGGGGAGTGTTTTGTTCACAGCTCATTCCTCTTTGAGCATCAGAAAGTCCATGAGCAAGATCAGTTTTATGGCCATAGGAGGTATGATGAGCCTTTTGTGCAACCTTTGGTCATTAACCCCCAGAGGCCTCGTGCCCCACAAAAGAACCCTTCTACAGGGTTGTTCCTTCAGTGTCACGTATGTGGACAAGATTTTATTCATGGCTCTGTTCTTACTGACCACATGACAGTTCATACTGGAGAGGATTCACCTGAGCAGGTCCAGGGCAGTAGCAATGCCATCAGCCCAGGTTTGGCCCTCACTGAGTTACAGAGAAGTCAGGCCGAAGAGAAACACTATGAATGTGAAACCTGTGGAGAATCCTTCGTTAACCAGTCAGACCTTAAGGATCACATGAGAATTCATGAGAAAGATGAGCCCTATGATTATGGGGCTGCCTTTGTTCACACTTCATTTCTTACTGAGCCCCCCAAAAGAGATTCATCATTCTTTGAGTGCAAGGACTGTGGGAAGTCCTTTATTCATAACACTGTTCTCACAAAACATCAGAAGTTTCATGTTGAAGAAGAGGAAGCAGCAGCCCAGGAAGTTGAAGCCAGTGTCCTTGTTCCAAGAGAAGTTCTCCGGATCCAGGGGTCAAATGTAGAAGCTGCAGAGCCAGAGGTAGAGGCCACAGAGCCGGAAGTGGAGGCTGCAGAGCCGGAAGTGGAGGCTGCAGAGCCCAATGGAGAGGCTGAAGGGCCAGATGGGGAGGCTGCAGAGCCAGATGGGGAGGCGGAACAGCCCAATGGGGAGGCCGAACAGCCCAATGGGGATGTTGATGAGCCAGATGGTGCAGGGATTGAAGACCCCGAAGAAAGAGCTGAAGAGCCAGCGGGAAAGGCTGAAGAGCCCGAGGGAGACACTGATGAGCCAGATGGTGCAGGGATTGAAGACCCGGAAGAAGAAGGTGGCGATCAAGAGATTCAGGTTGAAGACCCATATTATGACTGCAGGGAGTGTGGAGAAACTTTCACTTCCAACTCAGCCTATGGTGAGCACCTGAAAACCCATGCCAGGGTGATAATATTTGAGCCTGGAAGTATTTATGGGGAAAGCTCACACTACACTGAGCATGCCAGCACCAGTGCTAGTGACAACGATAGAGCTGACGACAAGTATTTCAAATGTGACGTCTGCGGGCAGCTCTTCGGGGATCGCTTGTCCCTCGCTAGACACCAGAATACCCATACTGGCTGAGAAGACAGTGTAAAGGTTGGATAGCCCCTTTACCTAGAACTTTACCCTTATTTTCTAAACCACAGAGAAATGAAGCAACCCATAATATCAGAAGGAAACCTCTTGTGCGGGCACATCTGACTTTTAACATCGGACAACTCAGACTGTAAAGAAACTGAAGGTAGAGATTCCTTTGGTCCCTTAGCTCTCCCCCCATCAAATTCAGTGTGTGCATAGGAAGGCTGTAGCACAGAGCTTACCTTTCACCCGAATAATCAGATTGAGGGAAGATCCTGAGATCCTGAGACTACAGAAATTGCCCCACCCAACTCTTAAGTGATACTTCTGTAATCTACATATATTTCCTGAGATGTATGTAAAATAGCAAATCATAACAAAACAGCAAATCACAAAAACTTGGACTTCATTTTGTATACAAAAAGTTTACTGTGCAGAGGTACCTGACCTGGTACTCTGATTTTTTTTTTTTGGCGCGGAGGAGGAGGAGGAAGAGCAACAAATTAGAATGTATTTGTAAACATCTTAGATCCTGAGCAAGATTTTGTATTATTTTAACACCATCAGTATCTTTCTGAATAATTGTGTACTGTTCCTTATTCTTAAATAGTCTCATAAAGGTGTAGGCATGAGAGAGGAAATGTCTTTTGGTCTTGGCTGTTTGGAAGAAAAAGAAGTGCTTTGACCTTCCTTTTCAGCCATTCTGTCTATACCAACACTTTGGAACCTAATGCTGTATAAGCTTTTACAATATGTGGATTGACCTTTGTGGCCCAATATGATCATTTGCCACACTGTACCTTGCAGTGATTCTCATGCAAAAATATTACAAATTTTGTTGTTTTTTTTTTTTTTAACTAAATGTGTGTTGGATAGTGAATTCACACAAGCTGACACTTTTCTTTGTAAATCTTCTTTACCTTTTAAATATTGGGTTGCAACCATCACTAGCTCACAGTAGTGCCTAATGAAGGTTGAGAACCATAGAGAAAGGCTCTCATGTTGTAAGTAAGGATGCAGGCTAACAACTTTCATCACTTCCTTTGTGCGCTTCCTGCCTTAAGTGACAAGTAGTTTGGCTTCATTAGTATGTATTTGCCACAAGTCAGTTTGCACCGTTGGTGCCCAGGAGCTAGTATCCTTAGAGCTTTCTGTCGCTGAACTTAATTCTCCTTCACCTGTTTGACCCTGAACCCCATGTTTAAGTTGCATTTTTAAAAATTTAAAATCTTTACAGTCAACACAAGCTTAACATGGACTCAGGTTCCCCGGCAGCCTTAATTTGTTTTGTTACCGTGTGTTTCTTCTTTCAGCTCTCCTGAGTATTTCTGAGCTACCCATTAGTGTCTTGTTTGTCTGATAGCCTCAATTTCCCACTTAATCACAAGTTGACCTCATGGCTTGAGGTTTCCTGTGGCTTATTTTGTGGACCACCTGTGCTCCTTTGCTCCCCCTTCCCTCGCATAATGACTATTAAGATATTTTTTGGCTTTGAGTTGGCTGGCAAAAAAAATTAATTTTAAAAACGCTTAAAAAGTATATCTGTGGAAGAAGTGAGCAAGAGATAAGAGCAAACAGTTTGGGAAAGCAGAATTAAAAATACCTGCTGGAGGAATGTGTGTAGATCACACTGTCCTAGATCTGCATAGTTAGGGCTTAAGGTGAGCAAGTCAGGGCTGCTGAGAGTGCCAGGGTACGGGGAGGTGGGAGGGTAAGAGTGTGAAGCAAAAACAAGTAAGCCAAAGAAAGTCCTAACACGTTACCAGATCTAGGAGGGTGAGGAAGCAGAAAGGAAACATCAGAAACAGATTGGAAAGCCCAGGTGGTGAGAATGAATCGAGCAAGATATCCTGGGCAAAACATTTCAGAAGAAAGGGCCATTTCAATGGCACAACGTAGGTAAGGAACAGCTGCATAGACCAGTGTTGGAATGGACATCCAGAAAAATCAGGACAATGGGGCCTTACATCAGAGGAGGACCCTTGAGATAGGAGTCATTGCTGACATATTTGGGGTGAACTTGGGTTCATCCCTGTTGGCAGTATGACTTGGTCGAACTTTTTCAGAAAATAACTTGCCAAATGTCAGGGTGTTCGTTCCAACCTTGTGATAATGAAAAATTAGGAACAACTTAAATGTCAAACAATGGGAGAAAGATTAAATGAACGAATCTGTGGATTCATGCAGCTGTTTAAAAATGATAATCATGGAGAGTTATTTAGCAACGTGGAAATATATTTACAGAATATTAAGTAGAAAAAGCAGGACACAGAATTATATTTATACTACAATTATAACTTTTAAAATATATGCTTATAGTCAAAAGCTTTTGTGTTGTAGGCTGATAGTTTAGCAGTATTTTTTAAATTCTTTGATTTCTTTATGTTAGTGTTACTAAAAAGTTTATAATCATGTTTTCATTGTGAAATAATTTGAACTCATTATCAGACACTTGGAAAATACAGAAAAGTGGAGGAAAAAGAAACATATTCCCACCATCCAAAGACAGATTACTCCAGCATATTGTTTATTCTCGTTTCTGTGCACAAGTTTATGATTATAACTGTGTCAAAATGTGTATTTGGAATAGCTGTTACATTGTTTTTGTGGAATTATGGTTAAACATTTTATCTTAATGTTTTCAAATGTTCCTTATAATAGTGTTCTGATAACAAAGTTTATTATGTTTGTTTCTATCACAACCATAATACATACCCAGAGGAGGAATTAGAAAACACAGTAAAGTAGAAAAGGAAAAATGACCCATATTCCCAACACCCTACAACTGCTGTTAACATCTTGATCTGTTTCCTCCATCTTGTTTCAGTAAACAAGCTTGTGATTATGACAGTGTTGAATATGTCTGCATAAAGTCTAAGGTGAAAAAAATATGGAAATTAATTAAAATAGTGTTGTCATTGTGGGATTATGGTTAAACATTTTGTCTCAAATTTCTTGAATGATCTTTGGTGTTTTGGCATTAAATCTTATGTATATTTTCATTGCAAAAATAGTACATACTCATGGCAAACTTTGGGAAATTCAGTAAAGTGGAAGAAAAGAAACCCATATTCCTGACACCTAACAATAATTCCTGTTAACATCTCTAATCTGCACACCAGTCTGTAATTATTAGGGTGTTAATGATAAGTATGCATAGAGTCAAAGATGGGAAGAAATATGGAAAACAGTTAAGAGATAGTTGTGTGGTTGTTGTGCGGTTATGGTTAAATATTTTGTCTTGATTTCCTTGAATGATCTTTAGCGCAGTATTTCGGTAATTCACCTTTATTATGTGTATTTCCATTATAAACACAACGTATTCATTGTAGAAACTTTGAAGTTGCAGAAATGTAGACGAGAAACTCCACCCATATTTTCACCATCCAAAGACTGTGGTTAACATCTTGATATATTTTTTCATCTTGTTTCTGTGCACAGGTTTTTGGTTTGTTAATATGGTTGTGGTCGTTCTATCTATCTGTAATAGTGTCAACAATAAAAATAAAGTTAAAAATAAGATAGTCTCTTTTGTCCATTTTAAGTGTTTGGGATTATTAAGTATAGCTTTTTGTCATTAAAATGATTAAATCCAAAACTCTGCCTTCCTAGTCCTTTAAGTTTGGCTTACAAATCTTATTTTATTTTTAAGTATTGCACATTTCAAAATTATTTTCAAGGGATTTTTTTTTAACGTCGACAGCACCTAGTTCTAGGTGGTCTCCCATCCAAGTACTAAGCAGGCCCAACCCTGCTTATTAGCTTTTGATATCAGATGAGATCAGGCACATTTAGGGTAGCATAGTTGTAGACCCTTCAAGGGATCTTTAAATACTCTATTCTACATTTTTAACTGCACTTAAAAAATGAAAACATATGTTCTAATATTGTTTTTTAAACTTGATAGTAACCACAAATATATTTTAGTTACTTTGGTCGTTAGGCATTTTTTAATTTTAATCTTACAATATGCGATTCTCTCAAGAACGATTACTTAACATAAAAGTGTTAATAATACAGTTTCGAATTTCTTTAAAGTTTGTATTCCTAAATCTTCCCTGATGTTAAAAAGTGTTTATCCTCAGAGGAGTCATTTCCCATCTTTTAATCTTATGACACCACTGGAAACATCCCAGGTAATTTGGCAGGCTATTGTGCCAGATAAATTGGGAGGTAATTTTTAAACATGCTGGTGGTTCCATCACAACCAGGGATTTTCAGCCCGATTGCTAAATGGACCACTGCTGTGGATGGCACTATGCCCAATACGGGACTGTTGTATCCCTGACTCCATGACACAAAGGAGATGTTTACATATTCGACATCCTTCTAATCTGCATATCCCATGATTGAACTCCAAAGATTGAAAATTGTACTTTTCATTTACTCTGTGTTCTTTCATATTCTCAGAACTTAACTTTCATTCACATTAAATTGAAAGCCTGTTGAATTTTTGTTCTCTTGTAGTGTGCGACTCTGGTCACAACTTTGACAATCCCATGATAAAGGGACATCAGTATAGGTTAGGATGAGAGGACCAGTTATTTAAGATTGATTTCCTGAGGAATATATCATGAAGGAAATTAGGGGAAGGGGATGAAGGGGAGGCCACATGGAGTTGCCTCACCAGCACTTATACTCTTGGGAATTCCTTCACCAGCACCTAAGTTGTCAAAGGTAACCACTCCTAGGCCACTGTGTCCTCCATGAGATTTGATCCCTTCCTGACCTCCGCTGATTGGTGCTGATTGGTGATTCCCAGTATCTTAATCAGACTGAGGCTGCATGTGGTGCTATTCGTGCTCCCTGAGCAGACAGACACGCAGACGTCATTCCACTGGCAGCACTCACAATTGTCCCTGCTGCACAGAGAGCTAGAGCTGTTCCAGTAACTTGTCCTTGAGGTCTAAGTCTTTAGCTGTGCCTCTGAGTCTCGGAGTCACCCAATATCCTTCCAGTCTACTATTAGTTTACTTTACTTGGCCTAAGTTCATTATGTGCAACCCCCAGGAACCCTGATACAGAAGTTGATGCCAGAGAATGGGTTGGAGAAAATTAACCCTGAAGGAAATGTGAGGTACTTGGAATTCAATATTGGGTCTTGGGATAGGAAACTGGAAGACCAAGGCAAGCAGCAGTAAAATACCCAATTATTGAGTGTGGTCAGTCATCTGTAGTCATCTTCCTGGGCCAAAGGGCTTGCTAGTTGTCAGAGGCAAACCCAAAGACTAAGATGATAGAAGGTATCTACAAACACCTCAATCCCGCAGGTCACTGGTTAAGTGGCTAAATCCCTAGCTTTGTCCTATTCCTGATGTGAAAAGTTTGGGCAGCCCTAGGGAAGCAGGATCCTGGCAATCAGAACTATGGTATTTAGGAGATTTGGAAAGATTAAGACCTGAGGCTCCAAACCCATTGGAATACTCCTGATTTCATCTCTTACCTCCCATACAAGAGAAAGTTTAGGGGGGTGCCGGCAAGAAAGGCAGTGGTTGAAATGCTTTCTGATCTCTGTGGTAATTGTGGGGAAGCCACTTACAGGAAGCATGACTGAGGTCCTGGGAGTTCTGATATAGATTCTTGGGTGTAATGCCCCCAAAATGATTTATATAGCAATATATAAAAGTCTGGATCTGAAAGAGGGCCACCATAGTGCCATCATACTAGACTCACAACCTTCTTAAATCAGTTTATCAAGAGACCACTTAAAGGAGAGTCCAGAGACCCTTGAGGAAGGACCCTGCTATATATAACACTTCTGTCTTCCACCACACCCTCTGAAAAGGGGCCTGCAGCCTTTTACATAGATATTCCATTTGCTGGTAAACTTTCCAAGCACTAGTGTATGTTGCATCTAAAGAAACACTGATTCTTGGGGACCAGAACTTTGCAAGGTAAAGAGCAATTAAGATACAACATGCTGTCTGCACGCAAGCCAGCTCCCTAGAACTCTGGGCTTTGCATCTTCTAGCTACATTGCCAAAATTCTTCATTCCATCTCTGGGAAGCCATGAGTGAGAAGGAAGCCAAGACTGGTAGTGTATCCACCTTCCACCAGCCAGACATCTGGGGTCAGGTTGATTACACCAAGCTCCTTTCGTCATAGGGCAGTATTTCATCTTCAATGGAACATAAATGTGTCCTGGATGTAGAATTTTATTTCCTTCCCTGCCAGCCTCTTCTCAGTGTCTGTGAACTTACTGCGTGCTTCATATATCACTGAATACCATTTGTAGCCATTATCACAACATGCTTCATAACAAGCAAACACAAAACCTCAAAGACACAATACATTTTATTTCTCATGTATCTAGGATCAGCTGAAAAATGGTTAGGTGTTTCTGCTTTTCTTGGCTAGGCTTGTTCATATGCCAGGGTTGGCTGGCTGTCAGCTATTGAAGGTTGGGGGGTAGATGGGAGACTTATCTATATGTCTTCCATCCTCTTCAGACTAGTGGACCACCTCCTTTGGTGGTGGCAAGAGTACAAGAAAGAGAACAAGTGAAAATACACAAGGCCTATCAAGGCCTAGACTTGGAACTAGTATGCTGTCACTTTTACCTCATTCTATTGGCCAAAGCCAATAGATGGGGAATATAGTCTGCCTTTAGAAAACGAATTCTAAAGCCACACAACGAAGTGTAATCTTTAGTGTTTGTTTTACAGCAAGCCATTATAGAGACAGCAAGCACCCCGAACAGTCAGAGTGGCCCCACCAAGCTCCTTCCCTGGGAACTAGAGTCAGCATGTCAGCATCAAGCCACCATAGCTTTAAACTGTGTTCTTCAGCATCAGTGCTTTATCTTGGTATATTGTGCGTCTTTGTTAGTAAGATGTGTCCCAACATAACTGCTTCTTCAATTTATACCATTTTGGCTCATAAAAGGTTTCATTGGAACACTCTACTTTCAGATAGCAGGAAAACCTGTACTACCAAACTGAACACAAAAGCTAACATACTCAATGGTGAAAAGCTGAAATCTTTTCCTTTAAGGTCAGGAATGAAACCAGGACACCCATTTTCTCTCTCTCTCTCTCTCTCTCTCTCTCTCTCTCTCTCTCTCTCTCTTGCACACACACACACACACATTTAACATACTATAGTCCTAGGCAAAGCGATCAAGAAGAAAAATATAAGGAATCTGAATTGTAAAGAAAAGTCCTCCCTCTCCCTCTCCCTCTCCTCTCCCTCTCTCCCTCTTTTCTCCCTCTCCCTCTCTCCCTCTCTCCCTCTCTCTTCTTTTAATCCATGGAAGGTAATATTCATAGGTTCTGCGGCTTATTTTGCCTAACCTCCCCCCTTAATTTGGAAAAGAAGGGACAGAATGTTGCCTTCTGTGTTTCTGGTGAGGAGGGGAGGAATTATCCTTCTGGATATGTCTCCTAAAGTCAAATGTTGCCTAGATTAACTGTTAAGAGGACCCATTCCAGAACCAAACTGAGTCTGGCTTCAAATCTCAGCTTCCCATTTCCTAGACGCTCCTAAATGGCTGTGTTTTCATTTTCTACAAAGCAGAGATGATAATATCTAGGACTAGCTGTATAATTAGAGGGCCCAGTGAAATATTAAAATATTGGATCCCATGTTCAGACATTAAGAATTTCATACATACACAAAAGGCCATTAAACCTACCTAGGGACACATCTTGAATCCTATTCCCCACACCCAGGAATGGGTGGTCTGGGGCTTAGCTGTAGTGGGAGGTGGGGCTGGTGACACAGTGAGCCCTGAGTTCAGGTTCTCCATCTCAATGAGGAGATGGGGTCCCAATGGTCTACAGCTATCATCCAGTCGACCTGTGAGTGAGGGATCAGGAGTCTCCTCCCCTACTCAGCAGTGTCCTCTGGGGTGAGAGGCACTGATTCTCACCTGGACCTAAAGGAATGCTCACCTCCACCCGGCCTTCCAGATCCAGGGGAGGGTTGGGGGCCCTCCCAGACTCCAAAGGGCCTTCTAGGGTCAAATGCTTTCTGCCCTGGGCTCCAGCCATTGTCCTTTCTATTCTCCAACACCACACAAGTCCCCATCTCTGAGCCTTTGCTCTTGCTGTTCCCTCTGCCCAGAACACATCTGCAGATATCAGTTTGTCTTGTTTCTTGGGGTCCTTCAGAGCTTTGCCCTATGTTATTTTTTTAGGGATACTCTCCTTCACTATTCTGAAACTGCAACACTTCCCAAATACCCCACCCACCATATACTCCCTAACTTTCATTTTTCTCTATAATACTACATTCCACTATCTGATTCACTATTGACTTTACTTACATTTTATTGTCTCTCTGCATTAGCAAAGAAATGCCCAGTGGGGTTCATGTCAATTCAGTCCCCTACTGTATTCTCAGCACCTAGATCAGTGCCTGGCAGTCCGTCTCAATAACTGTTAGTTAAATGAGCAGTCAGTCACATATTTGGGCTCTGGATCCAGACTTTCTGGGATTGAATCCCAGCTTTGCTACTGGCCAACTATGTTGCCTTGGACATGTATTTTAAACCTCCTGTCCTCAGTTTCTTTATTTGTTTTCATGGTTCAAGGAAGAAATCCATGTACCCTGGTTACTCTCCTATAAATGTCAGTTAATTTTTTTTCAGCTTCAACAAATGAATTTATAAGTAACTTGTTTCACCGACAATCCTATACAATGCCTACTCTAGCTCCACCTCAAATACTTCAAGCAAATCCTTTATTTATCTTTGCATCCATTTCTTAAAAACTTATTATAATCATTAAACCAAAGATTATATATTTGATGTATAATACTGGAATTAAGAGATCATGGGAAGATAATCAGTTTTTTAAAATATCAAGGACTAGGACATGGCAGTAAATGGCTGAGGATAGAGGATAACATTGAGAAGGTCCTGGACTACAGCAACCACATATTCACAAACAGAAATTAACTCCATCTTCCAACACTTGCTAAGGCTGTGTTTCTTTGTTCTACTTCCTAGCTGCTTTTTCATAAAGTTACTGGTATATAAAAATGACTCAGGCACACTTGCCTCACATTCAAATTCATGCCCCTGCAAATTTAGATACTTTCAGAACACCCTCCTAGACTCTGTATCCAATAAATAGCTAGTGTTGCCTGTCACTGGTGCCATAGTCTTCTTGCCTGAAATACTGAATATTTCTTCAAAAACCAAATTCAATTCTCTTCTATGAAATCTTACTAGAATAAGATCCTATTCTGTTCCTTCTGTTATTGTCCTTTGCACATTAGAATTTACTTAACTGTTTACTTGCCAAATAGCTGGAAAGGTTAATCAGTTTAAGAAAATTTCCAAATAAATACACAATTTTTATTGCATCTTTAAAATATCACAGGTAAGTCTGAGGAATCATCCAACATCTTGGTGTTTCTGTAGCTGGACAACTTTGACCTTATTTAATAGCCTGCTGTGCTGTTCCTTTTTTCAGAAACATAAACACCATCCCCAAATTTTCTGACATCCTTATTTTTCACTCTTGTGGCTTGTTGAATCAAAGCAGCTGAATTTGATACAAGTTCAATGTTGTTTCCTTCAAGTATCAACATCTTTCTGGCTTGAGATACTGAACAAGCAACACCTGACCTAATCCAAATCCTACAGATGTATTTCTCACCCAAGAAATTTTGAATTTCAATAAGAGAACCATTTTCCTGAAAAATGACATTGATGGGGAAGTGAGCATACACAGACCTCATCTTGTAACAAAAGCCCAGTGTAACACCCTTGATCATGTTCTGCACATGACTATACATGCATGGTGCAAACGGTAGCCAATTTCTATTTCCCCATCATTTGTCAACCCGGAGCCTCTTCTTTTTCTTTCCAAGGGGACTGAGTTCTACATTGATGTGATTGAAGTCCCTCCACAGGTGCCTCTAGGGCCCTTCACAATAACTGAGTATCCCTTCAAAATGATATCCACATTTTCTGGAATGTCGACAGCCTGTTTGCTGAGAATGATCTTCATCCTCACAGTAGATGCAGCAAAAAGATCATATCAGTTAAATTTGCTATTATCACAGCTGTACCCCAGACACCCACTGTGTTAATTTCCTTTTTGTTTTTTTGTTTTTTTTCCTGCTTTGTAGAGAGATAATCAACAAATAAAAATTGTATGGTAAGTCTTAAATTAGATAGTGTCAATTCTCCGGTTTGCTCTTCAACATTGTGTTGGATATACTAAGTCTTTTGCCTCCATAGGAACTTTAGAATCAGTTTACTGATATCTACAAAATCAAAGAGGTTTTCAAAATAATGCCAGATTCATCAGTTTAGGGGTCCTTGGCTCCTCTGGGCCTGTGTTCCAGGTCTGAATTGCAGCCTAGCTAGGACTCATTCTGCAGCTCCCCTCAGAAGATGAGTCTCTGTCTCAGCCCTGGATTTTCCAAAGCTTCTTTCTTTCACCTGGGCTGAGTCCTTGGATGATCAGGTAAGGTACAGACTTGAGTTTGATTCTTCTTCCAACCTCATCTGCCTGTGGCTATGGGCCATTTCTCTGAGCCTGAGTTTCCTCATCTGGGAACTCATCCATCCACCTCTCCCATCTCTACTCTCTAGTACCAACTCTGTGTTTCCTGGAGGCAAATCAGTTAACCTTTCAAAGCCTCCACTTACTTGGCTATTTAACCATTTCATGCCTCAGTTTGTCATCTGTAAAATGGTGATGATAATACTCTTTACCTAATAGGGTTTTGAGGAATGGTCATTACATTTGTGTTACGGCTTAGGACAGAGCTGGTATAGGGCAAATGTCCAAGAAACATTAACTGTTATGTCCTCATTATCATCGTCATCATCATGTGTAAAATAATTATTGCACACTTCAGTACACTGTCCCCACATATGCTGAATCCTTGATAAATGTGCTCTGGGTAAATACAATGGCTCCTAAACACAAGGCTCTTGCTCATGAAAAGAGAACATAAACTAGAACTATGCTGAGGTACTGTTTCTCAATCCTCATTTTGGAAAAAATTTAAAAGCATAATATAACAGTGGGAACTTAGGTTGGTGGGGGTCTAATATGCAGCAGTGTCTATGGAAGGCAATTTAGAAATCTCTATCAAAATGAAACATGCATGTGCCTTTTGCCTCAGCAATTACACTTCAGGGGATTTGTCTTACAATAGATTTACAGAGCAGCAGAATGGTTGAAAGTCAAGGTTATGCACTCAGTATGGACTGCAGTAGCAAAGGACTGAAGACAACTGTCCAGCAGTCAGGAGCCACTTAAATAAATTAGGTCACAACTCTAAACAGCTGTTGAAAAATAGTGAGCAAACTTTGTCCTGATATGAAAAGCTCTCTGAAATACACTGATTAGTAAAAAGAATTCAGGCACAAAACTGTGGGTAAGCTGTGCCACCTTCTGTATGAAAAGAAGGAGAAAATGAGAATACAAGTATTTATGCAAATGTGGAATATAGGTATTACATTTGTACAAATACATAATTATACATAACAGTGAATATGTATTATAACAATATGTATTATATATTATAATTACATTTTATATTACTTTATATATCAGTGTATTAAATGTGTTATAAATGATCACATCTTTAAAATATAATTTTATATTTTAAAGTACACTTATATTACAGATATATATGTACAGAATATATATTATAGTGTAGCTATACGTACTTAATAAAGATCAGTAATAACCACACATGTGTGCATATGCATGTTTGCACAACATGCATACATATATATGTGCATAAAGAAATAGTGAGAACACGCAAAATAATTTCATCGGTTGCCTGTGTGTATGTGGTTTATAGCTCACAAAAAACTGGTGGGTGATGCACATGCACACACTGAGAGGATTTTTTTCCACTGAATAATTTTTTACTTAAAAAATGTTAGACTTGTGGGGTGATGATTTCTAAGAGAGAGAGATGTCTAGCCACTATGTCGGTGCACCTGAAACTAATACAATACTGTATGTCAACTATACTGAAAAAGTAAATGTAAGAAAACCTGAAACCAAGTGTTAACTATTCAGAAACATCACCAGAGGAGGAAGAGCGCGGGCACCCCCCGCCCAGCCCAGCCCGCACGCGCCCGGTGGAGCCCGTGGGAACGGGCCGGCCGCGCGCAGACTCGTCGCCGCGCATGCGCCGCGGGTTTGGGCGCGAAGGCCGAGGCGGGCGACCCAGGCCGGCGACGACGCCTGGCGCCGGGCGGGGAAGGTGAGGACGCGCGGGCGCCCCTCGAGCAGGTGCGTGTGCGCGGCGCAGGGGCCGGGCCGGGGCGAGGCCGCAGGGGACGTGAGGGCGAGGCGCGAGCTCGCGTCGGGCCTGGAAGGCGGCGGGGGGCACCGCTGCGGGGTCAGGGGCGGCCCCGGTCGCCGAGGCGGCCCGAGGGCGTGAGACGTCCCGGCCCCTGCCCGCCCCTCGGGCCGTCGAGGCCTCGGCCCTCTGCCGTCCTTCAGGCCCAGGCAGGTCGGCCCGCGCCGCCCCGCAGGCGGGGCCCGCCCTCGGCCCTGACCCGCACCCTCGGATCCGGCCTCGATCTTCCTCCCGGGCCGGGCCCTGCCCGCGCCCCCGGCTCCGAGCTCGCCGCCCGCCACCGCCCAGCCTCGCCCCGGCCCCCCCTCCCGCCCTGGCCACCCGGGGCACCGCCCCTCTGCCCCTTCGACGCCTTTAAAAAACGTGCTGCCCGCCTTAGAAAGTGGCTTCAAAACGCCTTCCGGTGACAGGTGACACGCAGTGTCGTGCCCGTTTCAGCTGCACAGCAGAACGGAGATGTTTGCGGACGTGGCCTGCGGGCCCCGCGGAGGGCGGCGCCCACCGCCGCTTCGGCCGCACCTCGGCGCCGCCGCCTCGGCCTCGGCCACGCGCCCCGCGTGTCTCCCTCCGCCCCTCCGCGACTTCGGTCCTGACCCCCCCACCCCACCCGCGTCTCCTGCCCGCGCCGGCCGTACGCCTCCTTTCCCGGCCCCGGCCCTCGTGTCTGCGCTTGCTCTTTGCTGCGCCACGCTCCTCTGCCCTGTCCCCGTACCCCGCCCCACCTGGCTTTGCCCCCTTTCTCTTGCTTTGGCATCCTTCTTCTTTTGCCCCTTCTATCCTGTTTCCTCCTCCCGTCGTAGTCTCTTTCGGACACTTTCAGCCCTACTCGTCTGGAAGCTCTTCCCTACTCTGAAATCAGAGTAAATGTTTAGGGACTCGGTTTTTAAAAAAACATTTAACGTGATAGCTGATTTTGTCACTGTACTTGTGGACATGACGTCCTCCGTGTTTCCCAGAACCCCTTGGGAGGAAGAAGACACCAGTGGTTTTCGGTAGAAAGTGTAAATACTATTCTTTTGGGAAATTTACTTGCACTATTTTGGTTCAAGACTCATTTTTGCCTTAAATTACACCATACACATTTTTGCCTAACTATAAAGCATTTTTCTTAATAGTAGATTAAAAAATTGATTTTTCAGGGTAGTATGTCTCATGATTTTCAGCTCCCACCTTATTTAAACCTTACATCAGCACGAGAAAGTTCTAAGGAGAACTTTTTTTCCTCTTTTTAACAGATGAGAAAAATTAAATTCAGAGAAGTGCTACTAATTGCCCAGGTTTTCACATTATTTAATAGAGAATACAGGAACTGTTTACTTCTTGTATGTCAAATACATATTTAATGACAAATGCTCATAGATAATCCCTTGGTACAGTGTTTTGGTTTACTTTCTAGTGTTTCTTCCTGTGCTTTATATGGTTAAGTATATAGTTTATGTACAAGTTTGTTTCCTGCTTTTTTCACTTAATACTATAACCCAGATGTTTCCCCTAACTAATAACACAGCTAAAAATTTTATAGTGAAATATATATACAGAAAAGGTCCCAAATGATAAGTATAGGGCTCAGTTTTCACAGTGAACATACCGTGTTTGTGTTATGAGCTCCTAGATTAAGAAATAGAACGTTACCAACTTTCCAGAAGCCCTTTATGCTGTCCCCTCCCAGACATTACTACTGCCACCCCAAGTCCCAGTATAACCACTCTTCTGACTTCTAACACTTAAGATTTGTTTTGCCTATTTTTGACCTTTATGTAAATGGAATCATGTGGACTTTTTTGTTTTTTAAGCTGGTTTCTTTCACTCAACAGCAAGATATGTCCATGTTTTTAATTCTGTCTAGAGGTCCAGTGCACGTATATACCATTCTACCATGACTCTGTCTCCTTGAACACTTACTATTGTCTGAATTTTTTCATTTTGAGCATTTTGGAGGGTGTGTGGTGACATTTCATTGTGGTATTATTTCATATTTCTCTGATAACTAATGAAGTTGAGCCCCGTTTTGTAGTTTATTGGCTATTTAGCTATCTTTTTTTTTTTGTGCAATACTACTCAAATCTTTGAACGTTGTTGATATTGCCTACTTTTACTCACTTTTTGTATCAGTACTTTATATATTTTGTGTATAAATCAAATCCTTCGTAGGATATATGTATGGTAAGGCTCTTCATTCTGTATAGTAATCCATAATTTTAATCCATTTATATTTTGGAATGAAATCCTTTCTTCTGTGGCTCATCAAATTAATTCAGTTCATTGTGGTTAGGGGTTCCTTCAGGAGTGCCATTTCAGAAATAATTCTAGTCTATGCCTGTGCATTTTTCAGACCTGGGAATGAGACTCAGGTAGCATCATATCTGTAGATGTGCATATCTGTGTATTTAGGCATTTGTGTGAGATGAGTTAACTCTTTTCAAATCTCCTCCACACCACTGTCCAGCCCTAACTATGCAAGCCATTTGTAAGTCCCTGTATGTAATTTCTGTGGTCCAAAGTTTTCTGTATTCTTTATTCATATGACACAACTCTTCCAACCCTATTCCACAGCAGTGTGCTCTGGAGCATCCTATCTCCTCAAGTATCTCCATTCTGTGAAGGGCCAAGCTGTAAAGATGCTGCACATGACACAGGTTTTGGATATCCTGAGGAATCCCCAGTTTTTTTGTCTTCAAGATCAGAAGGAGGATCAAGAAACCATTCCCATAAGAAACCCAGAAACTCTGAACATTTCTGATGAAAAGTTTAGGCATTTTCAGTACCTGTCAGTGATGGGGCCTCACCAAGCTGTGACCCAAACCCGGGAGTTCTGTTGGCAGTGGCTACAGACGGAAACCAACACCAAGGAGCAGATAATTGATTTATTGATGCTGGAGCAATTTCTGAACACCCTGCCAGAGGAGATTCAGACATGGGTGTGCTCAAAGCAGCCCAAGAACAGCACAGAGTCTGGAACCCTAGTGGTAAACTTGATCCAAGCATGCGGGGACAAAGGTGAGATAAGGAGGCAGCAACTGACCATTTCCATTTATTGAACACCTGCTGTATACCTGGCATGTAATGGGAGTTGAATAAAAATTTAGTAATTGGCAGAATCAGGATTCTGACTGGCTCCAGTCTCTTCATTTAATCACAGTATTATACTGCCTCTGGTGGACATAGAAAATATTATGCCAGAATGGGTACAAACTTGGCCAGAGGCACAGACCACTGATGAAACTAGAATTAAGGGGAAAGGAAAGAGAGCCCCCAGGATATGAGAAAGAACAGATTAATGAAAGGTGCACTTGGAAAGAGACTGCAGACAATGAAGGTAAGTCGGTAGCTGTCTTCTAGGTCAGTGAGTGAAAGCTTAATAAGAGCTGCCATTATTTTTAATGCCTACTGTGTGCTTTATATCTATAATACTTAATTCTTCCCAGAGCCTTTAGAAGTATAAATGTTATTTATATTTTGCAGTGGAGAAACAGGTTCCTTGGTGTCTGAATGGATAATGAGGCTGGGAATCACTTTATTCAGAAGGCAGTGGGGAGCCATAGAGGGTTTTAGAGCTAGTTGATGACCAGAGATCTTTTTCAGAACTTGCTATATAGAGCTGAGAAATGATCCTTGTGGTCTTTCTCTTATCATAGGAAGTCCAGGACTGCCACTACCTCCCACGGCAGGAGAGGGTGGTATGGGTGTGGTAGGACTCTCTGTCTGGGGCTGATGCCAGATTAGACTCAATTCCATGGTCATTCCTTTTTTCTTTCTAGTTTTTCCTGCTCAGGACTCTGTCCTTGCAGAAGAGAACACCAAAAAACACCAAAAAGAGGACACAGGTTTGACAGTTTGCCATCTGCTGGATCCCAGATGAGTCAGGCTTTCTTCTGACCTGGTTCTCCAATATTGGGATCTTACCTTCCTAATTGCTAGACTTTCCCTATCTAAAGCACATCCTCGTTATCTTTAAGTCTTCATATAAATATGTAACTGTGCCTCCCCATGGCTACCCTAATTTTCTTCCAACTTTTTGTATCCCATTTTTCAGCTTTATTTTTCTCTGTTGTACTTAACACTATCCCAAATAATATATCTTTACTATTTTTTCTCTTTCTATTTCTTGAATTAACTTTTTGTTTGTTTAGTATCTATTTTATCTTTACTATTGCTTTATTCAAAACAGCCCTCATGTGATTTTCACTATTATGTTTCTTTTTATATATGAAACAAATAGCAGCTATTACAGGTACATGATACTATTGTGAGTTTTTTTTTCTAGAAACATGCTCTTCAATGTTCTTGTTAAATCACATTTTGAAATCTAAAAGACAATTACTGAAATTAATACATTTTGCTTTTTTTAGAACCAGAAAAAATTCATAAGGGGTGGCAATTGGGAAAAAAATTTCTAAGAAGGCTCCTTGTTGGAGAGATAAGGAAAAAAATGTTGAGAAACACTGTTCTAGAAGGTCTCCTGAGAGTAACCCTCTGTCCCTGCAGTGTCCATGTCAAGAATCCCAAATGAAGGTGCCCACAGGGACTGCTGAGGTAATATAAATGAGGAATTTATATATAGGGGGATTATGACAAACTGGGGAGCACTTGCCCCATCTAAGGGCAACATGACTCAGCTTTAGCTGATGGTGCCATGTGAGAACGTGGGCCCAGGTCTTCTGATTTTTTAAGGAGAAGCCAAAACTCCAGTTAGTAATATGAAATTTATAAACTTTAGTGTTGGTAGCTAATATGAATTTTTTAAAAAGATTTAAAAAAACAGTGTGAGCCAAATAACCCCTCTGTAGGAGCTGGGCAGCCAGTGCATGACTTCTAGTTTAAATTAGTTGTTCATTGATCTGCATAATGTTTCCCTGAAAACACAAAAATGAATATTAATTAAAAGAGCATCATAGTCTGATGTAGTATCCTAATAATATGCTTTAAAATTTTTTTTATTTTATTAATAGTTTCAAGTATACAGTACATTGGTTAGATATTTATATAGTTTATAAAATAATCTCCCTAATTGCTCCTTCTTTCCTCTGCTTCTCCACCTAGCCATTACATTTATGCTGTGTTCCCTATGCCATGCTCCCCATTCCTGTGACCATCTATCAACTACTAATTTGTACCTTTAACCCTTCACACCTTTCTCCCTGACCCCCAATTCCCCTTCCCTCTGGTCATCACCAGGTTGTCCTCTATATTTGTGTGTCTGTTTTTTTGTGCAACTCGTTTGTTTTTTTTATTCCTTAGATTCTGCATATAAGTGAAATCATATGGTATTTATTTTTTTTTTGGCTTATTTCACTCAATATAATAACCTCTAGGTCCATCCATGTTGTTGCAAATGGTAGGATTTCATTTTTTTAATGGCTGTAATGTTTCATTGTATATATGAAACAGCTACTTTATCCAATTGTCTGTTGATGAGCATTTAGGTTGCATCTTGGCTATTGTAAATTGTGCTACCATGAACATAGAAGTGCATAGATCTTTATGAATTATTGTTTTGTTTTTCTTTGAATAAATACCCAGAAGTGCAATTGCTGGGTCCAAAGGTAGATCCATTTTTAATTTTTCGAGAAACCTCCAGACTGTTTTACATAGTGGCTGTACCAATTTACAATCCCACCAACAGAGGGTTCCCTTTTCTCCACATCCTCAACAACACTAGTTTTTTGATTTATTGACAATAACCATTCTGACAAGTATGAGGTGATATCTCGTTGTGGTTTTAATTTGCATTTCTCTGACTATTAGTGATCTTGAGCATCTTTTCATATGTCTTATTGGCCATATATATTTCCTCTTTGAAGAATTATCTGTTCAGGTCTTCTGCCCATTTTTTAATTAGATTGTTTGTTTTTTTGTTGTTGAGTTGTATGAGTTCTTTATATGTCTTGGATATGAACCTCTTATTGGATGTATCAAAAGTGAATATCTTCTCTCAGTCAGTTGTATTTGTTTTGTTGATGGTTTCCTTTGCTGTATAAGAACTTTTTAGTTTGATGTAATCTCATTTGCTTATTTTTTCTTTTGTTTCCCTTCCTAATATCTGCTTTTTAAGTTTAACGTTATGTTACCAAAATTGTTGAGTGTAACTGTAGTTAATTAGTTTGTATTGCTGGAATATTCTATTATATAGCTATACCAGATATAATCCTCTCTTCTACTATGAGTGAACATTTGAGTCATGTCCGGGTTTTGGATATTACAAACAGCTTTGTTATGGACATTTGTCTAAGTACACACAAACAAATATACCTAGAAATAGAATTTTTGAGTCTAAAGTGGTTTACCAATTTACATTTCCCTTAGCATCTTACAAGAAGTGCTGTGGGCCCATGTTCTTGATGACATTTGGTATTGGCAGACTTCTTCATTTTAGTAAGTTAAATGAGTATAAAATGGTATATTGTCATTTTGATTTGCATTTCTCTGTTAATAATATTGACCATCTCTTCATATTTGTGAGCTCTTTGTGTTTTATGGATGAGTACTGAGGCTTAGCCTACCCACGCTTACAAAGCTTATAAGAAAGAGCCAGGACTTCAACCCCACTCTCTGATTCCTGAGGCTGAGGTATTCCTCCAACCAAAATTTATAGTAATTAGCAGCAGAAATTGTCTCAGAAATGTTCCCTCTTCTCTCAGACTATAAGACAAAGGAAGGGACATTACTAGGTTCCTGTCACCTCCAGATTAGAACACTTAGACTAGAAGCTTTCTGTCTATCTGCATGTCGGCATTATGTTCAGTCCTCTCTCATTAGGCTCCTCCTCCCCCATCCCTGGGAGAATTTCTGAGTTTTTATCATTTGTGGTTGTTTTTGGTGTTTTAGGAGTTGGTGATTTTCCAGGATGTGGTTATGGACTTCAGCCCAGAGGAATTAGCCTCCCTTAGTGCTGCTCAGAGAAACCTGGACTGGGAGGTAATGCTGGAGAATTATAGGAACCTGGTTTCCTTAGGTAAGCCTTTGCCATGGAACTTGGCTTCTGCCCATGAACGCATGGTTCTCAACTCTTTTCTGTCCTTTCATCAGTTACAGTGGTTCACCACATTGATGAGTATCAACCCAGATCAGAGAAAATATTTTAATATCAAATTGACTGTTACTCATAGCTAACACTTACTGAGCAGTTAATATGGGTCAGGCATTAGTTTAAGAACATTATATGTCTTAATTTCTTTAATCCATATACTGGTCTTGAGGTGGTATATGTCTTACTATTATTGCTGTTTTGCAGATGAAGGAACTGAGTCATGGAAAAGTTAAATTACTTGTCTAAAGTCACACAGCTACAAAGTGGCAGAGCCAGGATTTGTCTCCAGAACCCGCTCCCTTAAATTTTACTGTGGGGCCTGACAGGTCTGCTTCATTAGGTCTCTGCACAGCAGGAGGATCACTGCAATGGTTTTTGAATAGGTAAGGAATTGCTGAAAAGTCTAGGTTTTTTAAAAACTTCTATTGGCCTTGAAGTTTAAGAGTCAGAGATTGCCAGTCCCTTTTCACATCCAGAGGCAGGGTTGTTTACCTCGCCCCAAGCTAAATATTTTTGTGGCTAGTGCCAGGATTCTTTTTTCATTGGCTTTTTTTGTGGGGTACCTAAGGTCTCCTGAAAAACACAGTCAAAACCAAACCCCATTCCATTGGCAGTAGGCCGGTACTCATACTTGTGAAGCCAGAGACCTACCTTACCTCCAACCTGACACAAAGATATATAAGTTGAACCATGACTTTTATTGGTCACAAAGAAGGCACAGTGGAGTACTTTTTCTAACATAACAGTTTTCACTGTAGAGCAGAGTTTCTCAACCTCAGCACTGCTGACAATTGGGCCACATCCTTCTTTGTTGGGGCACCCTGTGCCCTGGGGGATGTTTAGCAGCATCCCTGGCCTCTGCCTACTAGATATCAGTAGTACTCCTTCCTTCTTCCTGAAGTTGTGATGACTAAAAATGTCTCCACACATTGCTGGGGGCAGACTTGTTAGAAACAGTCTTCATTTTTCTTCTGTGTGAATTTGCATCTTCTGTATTATCTCTGAGCCTTTAGAGCCTAGACTGGGAGTCGCCATGAGTGCAGGACAGAACCCTGCAAGTCATGAGTGTCCTTCTTCAACGGGGTACCAGTTCTCTAAGCCCAATGTAATCTCACAGCTGGAAGAGGAGGAGTCACGTGCGATAGAGTAAGACAGTGACAAAAAGATGTGCCAAGGTGAGTAGTGTAAGGTAAGCCCCTAGAGGCTGGACTCATGGGGATATAATGCTCCCAATTAGGCCAGAGTAGGCCTGGGAGCTGTTAGTTCGATTGCTCCTCACAGCCCACTCTCATCAGGAAAGAGGCTGGTAGGTGCTGTCACCTCAGGCTTCCAGGACCTCACCACCAGTGTGTGCCCAGTGCTTCCTCTCACCTCCTCTCTCGAGCCCATCCCTTCCTACAGCCCAAATCCCACTCCTGCCCAGCTCCAAAGAGATCAGTCTTGCTTATCCTCAGTGCTCTAAACCCTCCCTTTGTCCACGACACTACTCTCTCAGCTAGAATCACAGGTCTTCCCTCTTTCATAGAGATAAGCAAGAAACCATGGTGTGGTACCACTGCCCTTTCCAGCCACCTCCCTTTGTCCCTCATTCTAGCTCCTCAGACCTGTTTACATCCAAAGGCTTCCTCTTCCTCCCCTATCACCACAATCTGGTTTCCATCCTCCTACCTTCCAGCACCTGTGTACATGTACACACATGCTTACACTCACATTGTGTTCTACAACTTTCCCAAAAGCTCACTACTGGCATGCTTATGGCTCAAGGATAAGAACCTTCTAGACTTTAGCTTTTTCAAACTCTGTGGCTATGATGTGATGACGTTTACCATCTTTATAAAACCTCTCCCCTGGATTGGGCCATCATGAGTGTCAGCCAGGACCATGACTGTTCCTCAGTTGCTGTTAACAGAACACCAGACCCAAACTGGCATGAGCCACACAGGGATAAGTTTCAATACTGGTCAGCCGGGCTTCAGGGATGTTTGGATTTCAGGGCTCAGTGATGTTATCAAGACTTAGTTTCATTTTCTCTTTTCACTCTGCCAACAAATCCAAAAAAGCTTTCTTGTTTCTGTCCAAAGAGAGTGTGAGCGAGCAGGTGTGTCCAAGAAGCATTCTTAAGAGCGAGGAAGCTTCTTTCCTGGAAGTTTTTGATATGCCTCTCCTCATTTCTCAGTGTCCCATTTGGGTTACACCTCATTCCTGAGATGTAGCTGTGCCTGATCCAGTGTTATGAGACACAGCCCTCATGCTTTTCCTATGTGAGTGGGGAAGCAGATGCCCAAACAAGGTCCGGGAACCAGCCTGGATTCCACCCACTTTTCTGTTTCCTTGTCTTCTCTTCTTACTCTGGTTTGTACATTCATTCTTTAATGCATTCCACAGATATTTATTGTGCCTCTCTGGTGGTCTAAGTGCTGTCTGTGGATACAGTAACAGACAAGACAGACCAAATCCCTTTCTTCATGGTGCTTGTGTTCTAATGGGGTGACAGGTAATAAACAGACAATATGATAACTAGCATATGAGTAAAAGCAGACAGAGTGAAGTGGGCAGCTGCTGAAAATGGGAGGGTCAGGAGAGCACTCACACTTACTGAGGAAAATTTGAATGAGATGAGGTAGCTAGGTAGAAATCGGAGGAATAGCGTTTTAAACTGGGGGAATAGCAAATAACAGAGGCCCGGATGCTAGAATGAGCTTAGGTGTTCCAGAAATAGGAAGGAAAGATATATGGTCTGAATGAAATGAAGAGTAGAATAAGAAGTGAGGTTGCAAATATAGATAGGGGCCAGCTCACCAAGGGATGTGTTAAGGAATATGGGTTTTGTTCCAAGTATGATGTGAAAAAGTTATTTGAAGGTTTTGAACTGGGGAATGAGGTAGTATTGACCACAGAACTGTGCTGTCCAGTGTGACAGCCACTAGCCTCATGTACTTAAATTCACACTAATTAAAATTACATAAAATTTAAAATTGTGTTCCTCAGTCACACCAGCCACAGTTCAAGAGCTCATTAGCTACTTGTAAAACTGTAGACCATTTATATCATCACAGGGCCTTCTGTTGGGCAGTGCTGTTCTAGAAAGATCCCTCTGGCTGTTCTATGGGAAATAGGATTTAGGAAGACCAGCAGAGAAGCCATTTGGGAGACTGTTGAAGTCCAGAAGGCTAAAGCTGATGGAAGCTGGAGCTGTGGTTGTAGAGTGCTCAGGTTTGCGGTATTCTCTGGAAAAGGAACTGGCAGAACATTCTGAAATGCTGGTTGTACAGCAGGGTGAGGAAAACAGGAGTCAGTAAGGACTTCTTCAAAGACTGTTCCCTAAAATCTAACTCATTGTGATGGGCCCAGTTACACTCCTTTGATGACTTCCTAACCTGCATTCCCACTCTGCTGTTTCACCTGTTCTTTGCTCTCATGTTTCAAGTGTTTGCTGGGATGCCACTGCCATGTTTGTCAATGTTTCATCTAATTTATAGTCTTATATTTGATTTCCTTGGCTTCAGTTTCTTCTCTATCCAGAGAGCTGCCTATATAAAGTACAGACTTTTGGCCAGCTTTTTACCCCTCTCAAAAGAAAATCCAAACTTTTATGAAACATTTAAATCCCTCCTGATCTCCATGAGATCTGTCCTGTAGTTTTTGGCCCCTGTCTTCTGTTTCTACTACAATGATATGTGTTTGTGAGTAGAAAGAGTAGAGGACCTTCTACATTTCTTTGAGATTGGGCGAAAAGACCTGAGACCAAAGATCTGACTGCAGAGCAGAGCCTGCCTATAGCAGTCATCCTTGAGGGCAGGAATGGAGGATTTGGAAATGGATCACTTACGGCATATAGGAGGTATAGGAGACGCTTCTCTTCATGGTCTGCTGGGCTCAGCCCAGGTCAGCCAGGAGGAGCTTTTGAGCCAGGTAACAGTGTGTGAGTCTGAAACCCTTGCACAGGAAATTAGCCTTGACTGTAAGGAAACTGAGAGAAGTTCACATCTTACTAAACAGTCCAAGGGGCCCTTAGAAAAGGGCCCTCAGGAATGTGTTGCTCCTGGAAATGGTGGCAGCCCTCCACCGGAGGTCCACAATGAGAGCAGACTAGGCAGATGTGAATTTTATGGAAGACCCTTCAGTACCCAGACGGCCCAGGAGAGATATGAGCAGATTCATACTGGGAAGAAACCCTGTGAAGGTGAACGGCGTGGAGAAGCCATCTACCACATGCCATGCTTCAGCAGGCCTCAGCAGACACCTTCTGGTGAGAAGTCTTCCGGAAAGGCTTTTGTCCAGCGTGCCCACATCTGTGGCCATGTGAGAGGCCACAGTCAGGGCGAATGCTTCTAGTGTGGCAGAGCTTTTCTCCATCATGTGCATTTTTTTCACCATGTCAAAGCCCAAAAGGCGGTAAAAGTTATTTCCCGTGGGCTGTCCTGCAACAAGACCTATTTAAATTGCTACCAGCAGAAACACGACTATGTAGGAGAGAGAGTCTTTCAGTGCTGTGACTGCAGCAGAGCCTTCAGCAAGAGTTCACACCTCATGCAACACTACCATGCTCGGGAGAGGCCTTACCAGTGTTGGCTGTGTGGGAAGTGCTTCAGCAGACCCTCATACCTCACTCAGCATTATCAACTCCATTCTCAAGAGAAGCTCAGTGAGTGCAGCTGGTGTTAAAAAATCTTCAGTCGAAAAACATTTATTTCATCTTTGGCTTCATCCTGAAAAAAGACCCTCTGAGTCTTCTGAATGTGAGAAAGCTCCCTACCAGCCCTCAGAACTTGTTAATAACTTGAAAACTTATTGTGTTGGCATAAAATAGAGAATGGTTGCAAGGGTATCATCAAACAATCTTTATATGTCAGTAGTCACACAGATAAAAAACCTTCAAAAGAAGCTAACAGATTTTGCCCTTCTTTGGTGGTATTCATAGAATAGAAAACCTTGATTTTGACATCCTGACAGAAACAGGCATTCTGTTGCCTGAATTTTTATAGAAGTGTTTATATACAGTATCTTCATGGGGGATGTATCAGCACAGGACATGTTCAAAAGATTTTCGAGGTATACCTGTATGGATTCATCCATAAAGCTGATGGAATGGGTGTGTTGTACCTCATAATTTACAGAACAGTGCCATATTTTATTTGATCTTTTAAGGAATGTTGCAGTATACCTAGTAAGGCTAATTCTTCCATTTTTACAGATAAAGCAAACTTGAAACTGTCAAGTTGTCAGTTGATTTGACCTAGATTGTAAGTGATACAACAGGAACCTGAACCCAGGTTTCGGTGGTTTGTTGTTGTTGTTGTTGTTTGCTTTTTAAGATTCCATGAGATACTTACTTTATATCTTGATGCTCAACCCAGGTTTTTTACATTTCTGCCATATCCTCTCTGAAGAAAAGGCACAGGACTGTTCTGAGTGTAGCCATTTTCCTCTCTAGTAAACCAACTTTAGTATCTTTTCACATTAAACAAGATAAGGGCACTTATGGTATTAGGTTCAGAAAACTCTTAGGGTGAAGTTCTGATAGCCATTTCTCTCGTGACTTAGGATTGGATGATGACTCTTTGAGACATTAATTCAGGAAAGTATATATTTTTGTTAAACACCATCTCGTAATGGTTCTTGTAGATCGTAAACTTGTTGCTGGTCGCGTTTTCTTGGTAGTTGTCAGTAGTTGAGGGATTGGGGCTTCTTTTCCTTTTTCCTCCTGTTTAAAAATCCTGTTTGAAAACAGTAGTTTTGCTTTCTTGGGCTTCAGCCTCATCAGCATGGCCAGCTTCGCCTAAAATCCTAATTCTGTGCTAGGCATACTTCATTCTTTAAAGGTATGAGCCCTCAATTGCACTAAAAATCCCTTTTATACCATATTGCTGTAATATAGGACACTTTCTATCACTGAATTGAATGGTGGTCAGATACAAAGACACATGGTAACCAGTTGGACCCAGAGTCCCAGAACCCGGTTCCTAGTCTGGAAAGGTCAGTTGTTGCCATGCTATTCACTGCCTGTTTTTCCACATCCAGCCATTTTTGAGGTTGATCTATGATGTGTGGCTCCAGAGTCATGAAATTAACAGTAACTTGTCAGAACTTACACCAGCCAAATGAGTGCTAGCTACCAATTCCTCCTCTGCATTTCCAGCATTTTTGATCAGACAGTCCTCATTGGCCAGCCCTGTTTGCTCACCACGGTTCACTCTCCAATCCACTGTAACTGGTTTCTGATCCTGCCTCCACTGTCACAAAGGGGACATCTTCATATGCCTTATTGCTGGCGATGTTAATTAACCTCAGTGCCTTGACTAAAAGTGGTATCTACTGGGGTTTTAAAGTTACTATATAGTTCTCTTTATGATTAATATCTTACAGGAGAAACTTAGACCATGTAGGTATCCAGTTTCTCCTTAAACTTTCACCCATTAAATTTTAACATCTAGCAAGTGGATCTTACCTATAGCCATTATTACTCTGTGCTATCATAATGGTGATTTTTTTATTTCCCTCATTCCTCCTACATTTAGTAATTAGAATTCTCATGTGAGGAAGAGTTGTGCTCCCTATTTATTCATTTATTCAGTAATTTTTTGATATTGGTATTTATTTTATTCTGTTGGCTGTAACTCAGTATTATCATTATTTATTTTGTTGTTCAAATTGTCCCAGCTCTGGACATTGGGAGCCCTTCCAAGTTGGCTCCTAGCCTTTTCTAAACACATATAACTTTCTACACTCTCCTTAATTTCTCTCTCTCTGCCTCCAGAAAAACCCTGTCATGCCCTTATGATGGTTTCTGCCTCTCATGAAATCTGCTTCTTTCCACAGGATCCCAGATTTACTCAGGCCCTTATCAATCTCAGTCATTTTTTTTCTCCTTCACCATTCTTCCTAGTTCTGCATTCTACCCAGAAATGCTTTCTTTCAATTGTCTTATCTGTTTTCTTAAACTTGAACACATCTACGTAAAAAGAGAAATTATAAATTACCTCAAGCAAAGGGCTTCACCCAGGCCATAGTCAAATTTCCAGGATCACCTCCAAAATAATGTTTTCAGTTGGCTCCTTTGAATCAGATCCGAACGTGATCCACAGATTGCATTTGAATGTCTGATCTCTTGAGCTGTCCTAAAGCAATCTCCTCTCAGTTTTCTAATGCCTTTTGTGACCCTGGGATAAGTAGAGATATACTTCTTTCCTGTCCCCACGCAATTCCTGGTATTTAACTGTTCTGGTACTCTTCTAATATTCAAGTTTAATTTTTTTTTTTTAATTTAGAAGCATTCGTTTTAAAACATTTTGTTTCAAATTGTGGTTAACATAAGATTTATCATCTCAAACCTTTTTAAGTGTACAGTTCAGCATAGGTAAGTGGAGTCACATTGTGCAGCTGATTCCCAGGACGTTTTCAACTCATTAAACTAAAACTATGTCCATTAAACAGTAACTCCCTGTTTCCCCCTCCCCCCAGCCCTGTCAACCATCATTCTAGCACTCGTTCATTTTTCCTTTAAAGCTTTGTGTGATTATGCAAGTAATACTGGAAAAAACTGGGCCAGTTGTCCTGTAGAATGTCCCCCATTCTACATCTGTTTGCTTCCTGTGGTGTCCTCAAGCTTGTTCCTCTCTCCTCTGCATTTTCTGTAAATGCAAGTTGGTTATAAACTCTGGAGACTTAATTAGATTCATCTTCAACTCCTTTGACAAGAATACCTTATAGGTGGTTTTGTGTGTCATATTTGTCTGTCATATCCTGCCATTAGGCACACCGTGTTGGCTTTTCCCAGAGGCCCAGTCACTGCACCAGTCCTAGGTAATGAAGTTTCAGAATTTCTACCATCACTGGATTCTTTATAGACCAGCAGCTGTATTCCTTTCCTCATTACCTCTGCTAGACTTTACATTCCTCCCTCCATCACTCCAGCCTGGGCTTCCTTCAGACACTTGAATGAAGAAGTGATGGAGACTACTTAAGAGGTCTGGGAGAGGACCCTGGGCCAGGGAGAGCATCAGGCTTCTTGAGGAGCCTTAACTTGAGAAAGTCAGGAACCATCAGACATGACAAACTTTATCCTGGTGCTGCTTTCATGCCACAAATGGCAGTGATGGCAACATGGATAGTTAGCTCTGCCTGTCACTCCTGGACTATTCAGAACAGGGAAGATGCCCTAGTTGCTGCCTCCATATTTCATACACTGGAGCTTACTGCAGGGGTGGCCCCTGGCTTGCCACTCTGATTTTCAGCCTGCTGCTTTTCTTGCTACTTTCCTGGTTTTCCCACCCAATTCCTAACATCTGACAGTTTGGACACCACTCTTATATTCAGATTAATTTTTTTAAATTTAGAAACACTAATTTTTAAAACTTTCTTTGTGATTATGGAAGTAATATATATTCCTTGAAGATTAGAAAATAATATGTTTGTTTTTTAATATTTGTATTTCTCTCTCCCAGATACACTTGCAGCTACAGGAGTAAAAAATTATCCATTTTTTCCTATGCATAGATTTATATCGATTTTTTAAAAAGATAAAGATACGTTTTTTATTAAGTGGTATTATACCCTTAACACTGTTTTGAAGGTTGTAGTTTTTATTCTAATATAAAATGAATATCTTCTCATATCCATGATTATACTCTTCAACTTCATCTTTCAGGACTACCTAGTACTTGGTTACATAGACATGTCCTGATTTATTTCACTAGCCTTCTAAGGTTTGAAACTAGGGCTGCTGGTAGTTTATCTCTTATGCGTAAGTTGCTGCTATAGTCACACTTTCTGTTCTCTCTTGGGTCTTAGCATTTCCCTTATCAGTTTGCTCTAATGTCTTTGCAGATGTTCGTGTTTCCTAAGGGGAAATCCAGGCAGTGGAATTTCTAGGCCAAACAGTATATGTGTCTTGAAGGCTTTGGAAACACTCTTGACCTCATCTCAGCAAGTTCTAAAAGTTATGCTGATCTTTTTCTCTAGGGAACAACCAAATACTCCTCTTTCCACACCCCCTTTTTCCTTGAATAATTTGCACTGTGAATTTGTTTTAGAAAGTAACAGGACTAAAATCAGGTCTAGAATGAGCCACAGATGAACTGGTTTGTCAAAACCCCAATTTTAACATAGTTTTATTAGGTTTATTTTCCTTACTAAACAAATAATATTTAGAATATTAAAATTTTAGGAAGTAAAAAAGGATAATAAACTTTCTAGTAGTCCCAGACCCCAGAGTCCAGGCCCAGGATGTAGTCATGGCCACAGGCAGAAGAGCCTTGGAGGAGAGGGTAGGGTGTGGGCCATCAGACCTGAGGCCTGATCTCAGCCCCTCCTTAGAAGCTGATTAAACTTAGGCTTCTTAGGAAATGGGGTTACAGTGACCCCTGAACTGTTGAAAGACCTGGAGCTCTTCTGTATAAAAGAGCCTAAGTGCCTGGTACATAGTAAGCACTCAGTAACCAGTAGCTGCTGTTACGGAATATTTTGTTTTCATATGCTATTCATTTACTTTTTGAAGTTTTCTTAATGACAGAATTGTAAACCAGAGTTACACATCAAAATACAACAGTGTTTTATCATACTTTAGTGTTCTGTGTAAAAATTAATTTATGTGTAAAGGTTTTTTATATGCATGTAACAAATTTGAAGTTCGTTTTTTCTCTCACTTATTTTCTAATGTCAAATTTTTAATGATGCATTATATAAAGCTTTGATTAACAGAGCATAAAGCATTGTATTTATAGTTTTCTTAGAATAGATTTAAAAAAATTGTTATTACTAGGTGAGATGTTATATACTTGTCTATGGTCTCTAAAGATCCTGCTGAATTTGTTTCTTCAGGGGCTGTGCTGGATGTGAATAGGTGGCAAGGTTTTCCCTCCTGAGTCAGGGACAGGGGTTGCTAATCAGTTACACTTTGCACCTGAAGCATCTTTCTAACACAGCATTCCAGGCTGACTAGCCAAGCTGAGCAAAGTTTCCATATGCAAAAAACCTTTGCCATGCCTGGTATAAATAAGCCTTTGAACCACTTTACCAGCATTGAACATTTATCACTTAATCCAACAAAAAAAGTTTGCCTATTCAATAAGTCAAAAAAGTGATTCTTTGCTTACTAACAAATTATTCCCCCCATATGCTTTTAAACTTATTTGGGTATAATCTCTGCCCTTTGCCTATTTAGCTAGTGTCTTTGCACTTGTACATATTGATTTATATGAACTCATTTTTCTTTTTTAAGTATGCATTTCTAAAGGATTGTTTATTTTTTCATTTTAAAGTAATACTTGACTCATTGAAGACAATTTCTGTTTTACCAAAAAGTAGATCTTTCTTTCTCCTTTGGCACCTCCCACCCCCTAATATACCACAAACAGGTTAACACTTTGGTTTGTTTTCTTTTAATCTAAAGATAATTACTAAAGAATAGCTGGAAAAGGTCTAGTTTTCATGGTACCTCTCTGCCTTTTCACCTTTTTACCCATGTGACTCTATTACCTATTTAAATGTATTTAGTTTTCATATAGCTGTGATCATGTGCAGTATTTTATTTTTCCATTGAGCCTTACAGTTTACACGCTGCTCTATCACCCCCTTGGCTGTCATTATCATCTCCTTAATAATAACTGTACAGTATACCCAGAATTTTGTATGTATGGCTCTCTCTGGTTGACTGTTTAATTTAGTTCTGATTTTTCCCAATTATAAATGATACTGTAATGAACATTTTGGTGTTTTAATATTTTTCCATACTTAGGATTCTTTCCTTAAGATAAATTTAGCCAAAGGGGAATTTCTGGGTCAGGAGGGGTGTAATTGTTTTAAGGTTCTTGATATGTACATCTAAGCCCCTTTGAAATCTTTACACCATTTTGCACTGTTGCTGGGAACATGTGGTGGTGCGTGTTCCATGTATCTTCTCTGGCATTATATGTTTGGAGCATTTTTCACCTTTGTTAATTGAATAGGGGAAAGGCATCTAATTAATTTCATGTATTGGATTGTTAAAGAAGTTGAATATTTTCTTCTAAACTTTAAGCAATTATATTTCTTCTTCCTAGCAATTTGAACAATCTCTTTGTATAATAAAGATATTCTTTATCAATTAACAACAGCCTTTTGATGGTTACTGAGGTGAATTTATAAATGAATTAGGGAGAATTAACATTGTTACCCTTAATCTTTGCATCCTGGAATACAATATTGTCCTTTCATGCAATTAAGCTTTTTAAATTCAATCAGTAAAGTTTTGTAGTTTTCTTCTAAGGTCACAAGTTTTTTTTAGTTATTCTTATATATTATTGCAGTTGTGGATTTTCTTGTGTAGGTTTTGTTGTTGTATTTTTCACAAAAAGGGAGTACCCCAGGAATGGGGTCACTTCATTGCCCCACTGCGTGCATTCAAGCCAACCCAATCCCAGGCTTCCAGAAGCAGTTGGGGACCACTGATGCTCTTGAAATGTTGATGAAAACTGGGACCCTCTCTTCATAAAAATGCAAAGAAGCCTAGCAGTGTGGATGGGTATGTGCATGGACACACACACACACACACACACACACACACACACACACACACACACACGTGAATACCAGCTCAAGGCATCAGTCATGCTCTGACTCGGGCCTCAGCCTGGAATCTCTCTTGCCATTGACAGTTCCACATGAGAAGCTCTGGGTCCAAGGCTGGTGCCCAGGCCATCTGATAAGCAGGTCTCCTCCAGGTGGGACCTTGCAGAAGGAAGTACTGGACCCACTGCCATGATTCCTGGCCCACTTCAGCTTTTTAGGTAAAAAGACAGGTTTGGAATAAAGAAGAAAGAATGAAAACTCCTGCCCCTAAGGGAGCCAGATGTGGAGGACAGAGATGTGGTTAAGAGCACAAGAGTAATCTTAACCAAAGGAACTCCTATTACCTGGTCCTTTGATTTGGCAAGAGGATCTGGAATGCCCAGTTTTTATGGGAAGCCTCCTAATATTTTAACATGGACAATGCATTTTTACAAAGCCATCTCAGGACTGTAAAGCACCTGTGGTCTGCATCTGGTCCAAGGGAGTTATTCTGAGGCATCTGAACCCCTCTGGGTGGGGCACTTGACAAGGTTTTTGAGCCTTGCCCCAGCTGGGTGGGGACAGGGTGAACAGGTGAGAGAGGAAGTAATTTGCTCAAGAGCACACAGCTGGAACCAATGGTGTCAGACCAAATGTAAGCCCAGTGTGTGGTTACTCATCCCAGGCACCAGTTTGTGCCTGGTGCTGTTCCAGGGCCCCTAACCCTGGGAAACTGTCAGCATTACCTTATTTGGAAAAAGGGCCTTTTCAGATGTGAGAAGGTCAAGGATCTTGAGATGAGAGACCATCCTGGTTATTTGGTTGGGCCCTCATGTCCTCACAGTGACCTTACAAGAAGGGGCAGAGGAAGAATTTGATACACATATATGTGTGCACACACACAGGAGAATGAAATTTGAAAACTAGAATAGTTCAGCCACAAACCAAGGAGTGCCAGCACCTACCAGAGGTAAAGAGGTAGGGATCTTTCCCTGGAGCCTCCAGAGGGAGTGAGACCTTGCTGACACCTTGATTTCAGCCCAGGGATACTGATTTTAGAATCCTGGCCTCCAGAATTGTGAAAAAGGAAATTCCTGTTATTTTAAGACACTCAATTTGTGATATTTTGTTAAAGCAGCAACGGGAAACGGATACACCTGGAAATGTGTTAGAAATGCAGAATCTGAGGCCCAGACCTAACCAGTCAAATTCCAAGCATGGGGCCCAGCACTCTGAAAAGGAAGTGAAGCTTGAATAGAAAGCGGCACTTATGGCCTGATTTGGAGAACGATACATATTGGAGGAAAGTGAGTGCAAAGTCCCTGAGGTAGGGAGAAAATTGGTTTGTTTGAAGAACTTCAGTAATGCCATCATGACTGGGAATAAAAGATGCAGGGGAGAGTGCAGGATACGGCAGAACTGGATGGGGTTCTGACCATGGAGAACTCAAGGCAGTGAATAGGCACTAGAGGTCTGCAACAGGGGGATGATGTGACCTAATTTGTATTTAATATAAATGCATGGCTCTGGGTGGAGGGGAGGTTAGGAAGGATAATAGTGAAAGTAGGGTGACCAGGGAGAAGACTGTTGCAGTGGTCCAGGCAAGAGATGATGGTGGCTATGGGGATGGTGAGAGTGGATGGATTTGAAATACACACTGAGGGTGGAAGTGATAAGCCTCAAGGATACCCTGGATGTGGAGGGCAATGGGGAGAGGTGAGGGAGACAGAGAAGTCAACATGCCTGCTAGGTTTTGGCTGTAAGCAATCGATGGATGGCAGTGTCGCTCAGTGGGGTGAAAACTGGGAACAGCACAGGTATAGAGGAGAAATGAGCTGTGTGTACATATGTTAAATTTGAAATGCTTGCTATACATTCACATGAGGGTCAACAAAAACACATTCATTCGCTAACCAATTATTTATTGAGCTGTTATTATGTGTAGACAGTGTTTTTGGTCCTGGGCCAACAGTGTGCTCATCCCAGTTCACAGAGCCAATTGTTGAATATTCAAGAATGTTGCAAAAACAGTTGTTAAGCTCTCAGTCCATAGCGTGACACCAGCTGTAGTGACATTACAGCATGGAAATTGGCAAATTTTCCCGAGTTTGTTTACCAGCACAGCATTAGACAATGGGAAACAGGCAGATGTGACCTCTACCTTTATTCAGTTTTCATTCTTGTGTGAGGGACAGGCTTAAACAACTAATTATACAATTAATTAAAATTGCAGCACATATTTTGGGGAAATGAGAGTGCTGAGAGAAACAGAGGGAAAAGTGGCTTAGGTTGGCCAGCAGAGTGATCAGGAAGTGATAGTTGAGCTGTGATCTGAATGCTGAGCAGCACATTTTTACACTGGAAATCAGGATTTTATTGAGGGGTTATATTTTGATTGGCAGTGCATTTTTCTTTCCTAGTGAAACATAAATAATGTATCTTTCAATCAATGGCACTTCCGATTTAGTAGCATTTATTAATCTGACTAGGGAAAGGGTGTCTGAACTGGATTTGTGGAGCCCAAAGAGCCCACACAGGCATTGCAGAAATCTCTATGGAGTTGAGGTAAGAAACTATGAGGTGCTCAGTGATCTCAGTCTCCCCAACTTCAATACCAGAGCAGCTCTGGCTTTTGTTTTTCATTCTTCACATTTGTTTGTTCAGAAAAAAAATTCACAAACACTACACTACACCCAGGGGATACAGCACTGAAGGAAACACCCTGCCCTCATGGAGATTATATTTGAAGGTGGAGAGGAATTCAGGGAGAGCAAACAAACTGAATAATTTAGGTAATTTCAGAAGGATAATAAATGCATTAGAGATAATAGAAAAGGCTGAGGGGATAAGAGTGACCTGGAAGGGAACTGTTTTGGATGGGAGAACCCAGGTGGGTCCCTCTGAGGAGGCAACATTGGAGCTGAGACCTAAAGGGTGATAGGGAGCCAGGCACTCAGGGATCTGGAGGATACAAAAAGTGCCAGGAAGTTTTCTGTCTTGGACAGTAGATCTCAGGTAATTATGAGAGTGATATCCCATCACCTTTGCCATATTCTGTTGGTTAAAATAAATCACAGGTTCTTTTCACACTCAAGGAGGCAGGGGTTATACAAGGTTGGGATACACTGGTGATCACCTTAGGGCGTGTCTGCCTCACCCTCTTCAAGGATCACTGAAAACTAGTACAGGTGGCTTGAGAAGAAAGGAAGAGTAGGAAGCATTATGATAGGAAGGAATAAAAAGATAGATGGTGGCTCATCAAGAGATCAGACATGGAAGAGTGATTAAAAACTAGTAAACAATGTCCTCTCTGGAGTTTTATCTGGGCATATGGCAACCTAGCTGGGAACAACATCTCCCAGCTCCCTTCTCAGGTCAACATGGCCATGGAACTAAGCAGTAGCCAATGGGATGGCAGCAGTAGTAGAGAGAACAACTTTTGGGTCACATCTCAAAAGCACACTGCTTCCCCTCTACTTCCTCAATCTCCCTTCCTGTAGTTGGATGGATAATTAAGTGCTAGTGAGCTGTCTCCCCGCACATGGACAAGGAGACCTTAGAGGATGGTAGAGCAGTGAGATAGGGGGAACCTAGTCTCAGGATGACTTTGTGGCATAGAGACACCCGAGATCTTTTCAAGTTGTTTAGGTGAAAGATGTTTAGGTGAAAGAAATAAACATTCTGTATTATTTAAGCCACTGTCAGTTGGTTTCTGTTAAAGCAGCTGAACCCTAAACCCAACTAGTACAGTGCTATCAGGTAAACACTGCAGAAAGAAAATGACCCTTGACATACCCTTAGGAAGGAGCCACATGAAGACTACACACTACATCTCTGCAAGTCCAATATGGCCTATTGTCTTATGGAATAGCTGCTTATTCTTCTGAAGTCACTGGCTTACATTTTGGACAGATATTAGATGAAAAGCATGTACCACTACATGAGCATGACGCTGACTTGGCCAGGGTGTACCTATCTGTGGGAGGCCCATGTAAACAGGTGAGCTGAGAAGATGGAGTGACTCCCATGAGTTAAAGTACTTGCTCCCTCTCTTTATACCTCTCCTGTGTCCACATAGCACCATTAACCAAAATGAAATGCATATCAGATATGTTTCCATTTTACCTGGACACTCACCAGGGCCTCCCGCATAATTCATTATCATCCAAATTTGTTGCCAACGTTTTGGATTGCAAGTGTGCTCCTGTGGCCTCTGGAGGCATGAGCACCTCCACCATGACCACAAGGAAAATGGAGTGAGGGTGGATTTCTGGGTCCCCCCACCCCATGTCCTCTACTTTCTCAATCTCTCTTCCTGTAGTTGGATGGGTCATGAAGTGTCAGTGAGCCATCTCCCCCGGCATGGACATGGAGACCTTAGAAGATGGCATGTGAAGATAGAGCTTCTTCAGGGCTCCCTTCATGTCCTTGTTCCTCAGGCTGTAGATGAGTGGATTCAGGGTGGGTGTGAGGATAGAGTAGGAGACCGCAGCCAGGCGCCCTCTCAGTGGGGAGTAGTGCCTGGCAGGCTGCATGTAGGCAGAGCTGCCGGTGCCATAAAACAGGAGCACAGTGGCCAAGTGAGAAGAGCACGTAGAGAGGGCCTTCCAGCGGCCGGCCACGGAGGGGATTCGAGCCACTGTGGCCAAGATGCGGACATAGGACAGGACAGTGAGGACAAAGCAGCTCATGATGACGCAGCCACTAACCACAAATCCAACAGCCTCGTGGGCATCCATTCTGGCACAGGCCAGGTGCAAGAGTGCAGGGATGTCACAGAAGAAGTGTTCAATCACACTGGAGCCACAGAAAGGCAGGGAGAAGGTGTTGGCCGTGTGGAAGGCAGAGAAAAGGAGCCCACTGACCCAGGCTACCACCAACAGAGAGATGCAAGTCCGGGGGCTCATGGCTGCCCTGTACATCAGGGGCCTGTAGATGGCCAGACAACGATCATAAGCCATGGAGGTGATGAGAAAACACTCTGTAGACCCAAGACAAATAAAGGCAAAGAGCTGAGAAGCGCATGCAGGGAAGGAAATCTCCCCGGAGCCCAGTATGCTGGCCACCAGGGCCCGAGGCAGGGTGGTGGATATGGAGCAGATGTCCACCACGGACAGGTGTTTGAGGAGAAAGTACATTGGTGTGTGCAAGCGGGTGTCAAGAGTCACAGCGACCACAATGGAGACATTCCCCAGAATGGCAGTGAGGTAAATGAGGAGGAAGGCAGCAGTGCTGAGCAGCTGTGTCTCAGGGTCAGCCGAGAAGCCCTGGAGGAGGAAGACAGATGCCACAGAGAGATTGGCCATTCTCTGTCTTTGGAAAAGCTCCTGAGCGTGCTCAAGGAGCCATGCACAAGGAGAGGCGTGTGATAGCTGCCAAGACCTAGGGGGAACCGGCAAAGAAGCTGGCAGGTGGAGTCTAGAAGGAGGCTCAAACGCTGCTTCATTGAACACAGATATCAGGTGTCTTCCCTCAAGGTCTTAAAGTTGAACACCTCCGGAGGCCAGGCAGGTACATATAGTTAGTGAACTTGGCTGTGTGTACGATGGAAGGGAACCGTGGGTGCCGTAGAAAAGTGGATGTTCAGTCCCAATGAGGCAGCTGTCCTAAACTCTTGCCAACTGCCGCTGGTGGACCAAGCATTGCCAGATTCTCTGATATTTTATAAGAGAAGCCAGAATTCCAGGTTTGTTTTCTAAATGTGAAACCTCCTGACTTTTATATTTTTGCAGTTAATTTAGATTTAAAACACTATCACAAATGGGCCCACCAGTCTGACTTATGATCTTACCATATATACTGCTACAACGCTCCATAGCATCTTAATTATAGTACACGCCCCAACGTTCCAACAATCATCTCCTCCCCTAGACACTGAGCTCCCCACCCCCACGCGAGGGCAGGGACCATATCTTACTCACCTCTTCATTTCCCGGCCTCTATCGTAGAAAGCAGGTAGTACACAGAAAGGACATAGTGTCTGAAAATGTTTCTCCAACTCAACAGCCAGGCTTCGAATTCTGTGTGACCTTCCACAAATACCTTAATCTCCCCAAGCCTCCATTTCCTCCTCTACAGAATAGCAGAAGGCAGTGCTGGCAGGGTCACATGAGGTGGTGAAAGGAACACACACTCATTGAAGGTTGGCCATTACTATGATTGGGTTCTTTATAAAGTGTGTTCCTTATCCTTCTTTACATTATAGTCCCTGGGCTGCTGAGATTGTGTCATAAAATAAGTACAAAAACATATTTTTAAACTCTTTAATGGAAAACATTACTGCCTTTTTTTTTTTCTCACACTCCCCACCATTTTCACTTCCATTTCTGGTGGCTGGGTGCTGGCCTGGTGTGTTCAGCTGAGTCTTGGTGGTCTATGGTGCATAAACAACCTCACATTGGTAGGCAGAATAATGTCTCCCCTAAAGAGATCTATGTCCCAATCTCTGAAACCTGTGAATATGTGACCTCATAAGGTAAAAGGGATTTTGCAAATGTGATTAAGGATCTTGATATGGGGAGGTTATTTGGTTATTTGTGTTCTAGGTTGAACTGTGGTCTTCCCTTACTGAAAAAGAGATATGTTCCTCAGGATGTGACCTCACTAGAGATGTGAACAGTTAAGAGGAGGTCATACTGGAGCAGGGCGACCCCTAAGCAATATAACTGACGTCCTTATGAGAAGGCAGTGATGTGAAGACACTGACACATGGGAGAGGCCATGTGAATATGAAAGTAGAGATTGAGGTGATGATCTACAAGCCAAGGAACACCACATATTGGTGATACACCACCAGAAGCAAGGGACAGGCAAGGAAGGCTTCCCTTCAGGTGTTGGAGCATGGCCCGGTTGACACCTTGATCTTGGACTTCTGGCCTCCAGAGCTATGAGAGAATACATGTCTGTGGTTTTAAGCTGCTCAGTTTGTAGCACTTGGTCTGGCAGCCCCAGGACACTAAATACTGGGTGAGACAAGTATAATCACAGGGCCCTTACAATATGGGAAAGGAAGGCACGAGAGTCAGGGAAGACGTAATGACAGAGGCAGAGACGATCAGAGTGATGTGGTGCCACAGGCCAGGGAATATGGGGGCCTCTAAAGGCTGGAAAGGTCAAGGACATGAATTCTCCCTTGGGCCTTCCAGAAAAGGTCACAGCCCTGCCAACACCTTCGTTTCAGCTCCATGAGGTCCCTTTCTGTCTTGTGATTTCTAAAACCGTAGGATAACACGTGTGTGGTTGAAGACTACGTTTATGATTTGTTGCAGCAGGCCTAGGAAATGGCACAGCTTCCCTCCATCCTCAGCCTTCTCCCTGTCTCTCATCACTAGGATCTCTTAGCCCATTGGGACATGGAGGCTTCCTACCTTGAACAAAAAGGAAAAAAAGCAACACGGCCCACAGCTAATGATATTTCTCCCCTTCTCCTCCTGCACAAGATCCCCAGGGAAGAAACACTGGAGCCAGGTTTCCCCTAGTACCATGCAGATACCTGTGTGAGATGGCTTTAAAGGGTAAATGGGTGAACACTGCTTACTGTCTAGCTGCGATTTATTTCAGTGTGAGTCTGGAGAGAGAACATCAGACCCATAGCTTTTCAGATATGAAACTCAGGGAAAAGATAAAATGTGCATTGTAAATTCCAAAACGGAGTAAATTCCAACAACTTTCATCAAGATGTTGCCATGATGGAAAACGTGGCAACATCTTACCGTTATTGAGTAGTCTGGTGTCCCCATAGAATACAGCTTGCAGATTTTGTGCTACCCCCCCCCCCACGTCAAGCTCTTTACACCTGGGCAAACTCATCTTACCTTCTCTAGACATATTTTTTCATTTCGCTCATATGTTTCTCAAAATTCACTTAAAAAAATAGATACGGCATTTATGCACACACCACTCAGAAAGGAAGTGAGGCAACGCACCGACGTGTGTAGTGCAGTGCCCGATGTGCGCCATGTGAATCATAACTCTTGGCCCTTGCAGTTATTATTCTTACTCCTGTTCCAGCTTTCTCATCTGCAAACCGAGGGGTTTGCAAAGGCATTTTCAACTTGCTTCATGGAAGCCACAGGGGCCACCAAGGTACAGGGAGCTTGTCGGGTGGGGACCCAAACCTTTTCCTTCAGCTGGAGCCAGACCCATGTTTATATATTAAATTGTCACTGGATTATTGGCTCAGCATTCATTGGATGACAGGATCCTTTTGTGAAAAAATAAGTTTGAAAGTCACCAGCACCAGTACTCACAACCAAAGGGCCAGTTGTGCCATGGTTGGCAGCACAGGCTCAGAGGGAGACCGCCTAGGTTCAAACCCCAGCCTCAACAACTGCTGGCTGTGTGACCTTGGGCAAGTCTTTAAACCTCTCTGTGCTTTGGCTTCTTTGTCTGTAACACACAGGAATAACAATGACCCTCCCCTACCAGGGGGTTTTCATGGGGATTAAATGAAGCTCTTAAAACAATGCCTGGTACATGAAACAGCAGTTCGTCTTTCTTATTCCTCCAAATGGATGAGTGTATGTTTCTCAGAACTGTGTGCGTGACCTTTACTTGGATGTAAGTTAGATGACAAGCATCATTAACTAAGCAGTGGAGAGGACCGAAGAGCCCCTATCCTGAGCCTTCACCCGTGGGAGAAATGAGCCTGGCTTTTCAATGATACAGAAGCACCAGGTCTGGATGAGACTTTCGGAGCTGCCTCTTCACCAAGCCTGAGTGTCTTGCACAGAATTCTCACTTAGAGCAGTGCTTCTGAATCGATGGTTGTTGTGTCCCCCAAGGGGAAACACGGCAATGTCTGGAGACATTTTCAGTTGTCATAGGTGGGGAAGATGCTCCTGGCATCTAGTGGCAGAGCCCAGGGATGCTGCTAAACATCTTACAGTGCACTGGACAACCCCTCCCCCATAGCAAAGAAATGGTCTGGCCCTAAAATGTCAACAGCACCGAGCTCCCAGTCTTGAGAAACTTTGTCCCACATTAGCAGGGTGATAACTGGCATCAAACATCACTTCCTGAGCTAGACACCGATCCGAGCACTTTTCATACTCATAACCCTCCCAACCATCCTCCAAGGCAGGTGCTATGTGACTGTTCCTATTTCAGATAGAAAAGCCAAAGCAAAGAGAGGTTAAGCAGTTTGCCCCAGGTCTCATAACTGTAAGTGGCCATGCTGGGGTTGCAAGCTGGCTGATGACCCCTATAACCACAGGTTTTAATCGCTGCTCTGCTGCCTCCAGTCATCCCAGGTGTGAGATGGGAGCCACTTGGAAGTTTGGAGCAGCCTGACCTACCTGGCTGAGTGTCCTGGCCAGGCTTCTAGCAGCAGGTGAGGCCAGACCTCTTCAAGGTGCTGAGCTGGGTTGGTGGGAGGCCAGTTACTCCAAGGGGCTGAGGTGACAAAGATCCAGTCTAGTATTCCTTGCTTGAGGATGAATCCCCACTTATAAGCAGCAGACAAGGAAAGCATTAGGGACCGGCCAGCATCACTGACTTCAGGTGGGGTTGGCTCTGAGCCATCCCATCCCCTCTTGGCCCATTCTCTCACCTTTTTGGGAATTCATTTAAGGTCACCTCTGGGGACTTTCTGTCCCATGGTGGCTCCAGGCTCTGAGAAGAAACTCTGACAAGCAGGGCATCAGCCATGCTTCCTGGTCACCACCTTTCTAGAGGTTCAATAATGATCCATTCTATTGAATATTATTATTACTATTTAGTATCAAGAAACATTCTTCCATAACTACATTTTTTGCTTAATATGTCTAGGAGATATCTCTGTTAAATAAGGAGGGCCCACACAGAAACATGGCACTCTTTTTGACGGCTCAGGAATATGCCATACTAGGAGGAAAAATTAATGTAGCCATCCCCACGTTGGTGGACTTTGTTTTTCAACATTTTCTGTCAAACAGTTCTGCAGTTAGCATCCTTGTACCTTTTTCTTATTCTCATCTTTCAGAAAAGTTTTTATAAGTAATTTTCTTTGTTTAAGTTTTGCATACTTTTTTCTCTACATTAACTTAGAGTTTTGGTGGCTTTTGTGAATGAGATCTAATTCTCCATGATTTTTCTAGTTGATTATTGCAGATATTCATAGAAATTATTCATCTTTGTGTTTGGATCTTGTATCTAGCCATAAGGCCAAATGTTCTCTATTCGCATGCTTTAAAGTGGAATTGCTAAATTTAAGGGAATGCACATTTTAATTCTAGTTAACCATGCAAACTCAGCACAAACAAGCTTTATCAATGTATACCAACTTCTGTAAAATAGTGTCAATATTTTTTGTTTTTCTGGCCAATAATGGATATGTTGGTTTTAAATTTATATCCATCTAATGGCCCAAAATCATCACATTTTTGTTTTAATTTACATTTTTATAGTTTCTAGAGAGGCTGGCCATCTTTTTACATGTGTGGTCATTTGTACATGTCTTTCCGTGAAATGCCTGTACATAAAATATTTTTTATTGGCCTATTTGATTTTCTTTATTGACTTATAGAAATTTTTTATGCATTATGGGCATTTATCCTTTCTATAAATTTTTTTCCTGAGCTGTCAACTGAAACATTTTCTTAAGAATAGTTTTTATCATACTGAAGTTTACTAACTTATATAGTCATGTCTGCTTATTGTTTTCTTTCTAGGTTTTACATCTTTCTTAAGTAGCTGTGCCCACAAGGACATTATAAAAACAGTCTCCTCTGTTTTCTTCTTATATCTCTAAGCTCTTTACATTGCATTTACCCCTTTAATTTATCTGAAATTTACTTTTCATGTGTGGTGTAAAATAAGACTCTGTTTATTATATTTTGACCAAATACAGAGTGAAGATGTATTAGTTATCCTTTGCTAACTAACAAATTACTCAGAATGTAGTGGTTTAAGAGAACAGTTTCTGTGGTCAGGAATCTGGGGCAGCTGGGGTATTCTCATAGTCTCTAACAAAGTTCAAATCAAGGAAGAGCTGGTAAAGGAGTTTCCAAGGTCACTCACTCAGTTACTGGTAGGATTCCCTGTGGGCTGTTGGACAGAAGGTCTCAGTTTCTCTCTGGTTTCTGGCTGGAGGATACCTTCAGTTCTTAGCCACATAGATCAGCTCAACATGGAAGCTTGCTTTCCTCAGAGTGAGTGAGAGGGTAAGAGAAACTGCCCAATATGGACCCAAAGCATTTTATAACCTAATCTCTTTGCTGTATTCTAGTCATTATCAGCAAGTCCCTAGGTCCAGCCCATCCTCAAGGGAAGGAACTCACATAAGGATGTGAATGCCAGGAGGCAGAGATGCTCAGAGCCATATTGGAGGCCGTCTACCATGCAAAGTTAGACCAGGATTCTTACAGGACATGTGTTGGTTCGCGAGCTCCTCTTCTATTCCCTTGTTCTACGTCCCTGTTCCGGAGGCTCAAAATATGTGCCCTTCAGGCCCCTGGAGATCCACAAGACCCTTTCAGGGAATAGTCAAGATCAAAACTCTTATGGTATTGCTGATGAGATTGGCGATGATATTGGTGAATGTGATTTTTTATTTATGTATGAAAGTGGTAACATCTGGAAGATTTTGATGACTCAGTGAGTCCATTCTTTCCCCCAAATGACTCACACATGCTGTGACAAAGGCATGTATCAGCAAAGGTCTGTTCACATTAGCTCAAACAAGAAAAAAGCTAATATAGTGCTCACAGTGTCAGCTCTGTCAATGAAGATATGAGAATAACTGAAAAAAAAATGCTTTTTTCTTTTTGCAAAAACATCACTTTCATGTCCTCTAATCTTTGAACATTCCTGCATTATTCAAAGTGCAATCCAAAGGCATGAAACCAAGAAATAACTGCACATGAATAAATGTGCCCATTAATTCGCTTCTCTTGGCCAGATTTTCCCTTTGTTTCCAGTTTGTTATGTAGCAATTCTAATGAAAGGTGCTCAACTCTGGACTCTCATCAGTCAGATGCTGAATTACGAGAATGCTTTCCAGTCCTTATAACTGGATGAGTAGGCTTACTCCACAGCAGCACCAACTGCCTTGACATTTCGTCCCTAACGTTTTCCTGCTGAAAAAGAAATGTTTTGTAGCCCTTAACAATTTTCCTGTGGGATGAAGTTTAACACCTTATCTAGTATTAGATGTCTTATTTATGAATTCTGAATAACAAGTTTTAAAAGTTCTAATACATACCATCCAAGTATTAACATCTTCAAAAGTCTGTAACTATTACCTCGAAATCTCATTTATGCAAATGCTGAGCACCACATTTATCTTCTTCCCTTGTTTTCTGTAGCCTCCAAGCATAGCTGTAATTCTTGGCTCGGTAGCACTTTGCAACATCATGCATATAAATTATATAAAGGGGAACCAGATCTAAATCTGATCATCCAAGCTCATTCAGCCTCTCTGCAGAATTCAGTTCTTTGAATTTGTAGGACTGAGGCCCTCAGTACCTAGAAGTCACCCCTCTCCATAAGCAACATGTTGGTTTGCTTCTCTTTTGCAATCACCTGGAGAATCCAGTTTTTTTAAGGACTTCGCCTGATTAGGCCAGGCCCACCCTGTATAATCTCTCTGTTGACGAACTCACACTGAACTGATTAGAGATCTTAATCACACCCACATAATCCAATTTGCCATGTGACATAACATAATTGTGAGAGTGATATCTCATTATATTCACAAATATCACCTCTACTTGAGGGGAGGGGATTCTATAAAAGTGTGAGTCATTTGAAGTCATCTTTCCCACCAACAGTGGAAATGAGTTCATAGTTACCCACACCCTCACCAATCATAGTCATTGTCAATTTTTAAATAGTTGCCAATATCATTAGCAAAAATAATAGTAGCATGGATGGATCTACTGCTTACTAATTTTCAGACACAATTCTGAGTTCTTCATCTGTATTAACTGATTTAATCCTCACAACAACCGTCTAAAGTTATTATTATTAATCCTTGATTTATAGATGAGAAAACAGAGGCTCAGAGAGACTAGTAATTTGTCCAAGGCCACACAGCTGATAAATGACAGAGGCCATGACATTAGTCCAGGTGGCCCACCTCCAGAGCCTTGAGCTCTTTACCATGAAACTCTACTACTGAATCCCATAAAAAAAATTAAACTTTCTATTTAGAAATAATTTTAGATTTACAACATTGCTACAAAGACAGCATGGAGTACCCATGACCTCCTCTCAGTGTCCCCTAATATCACTATCTCCATAACTGTGCACATCTGTCAAAGAGGAGATTAATGTCAACCATTAGTAGTAACGAAACCACAGACTTTATTCAGATTCCTCCATCCATGTCCTTCTCCTCTCTCAAAATCCAATTTCAAATCTTAGCTGCATTTACCTTCTCATTTTTACTTTACATTTATTTTGGTACATCGTATTTTCTATTTGATAATATATTTTCTATTCCTTGACCATCTGCATTCTCTTGTGAATTTTACGTTCACTTTTTTTGTGCATGTTTGGTCTTTTATAATTTGTAAGAACTTGTATATTAGTTTACATATTTGATTTAAAAAATGATCTTACTTAGTGCTTTAGTTTTCTAGAGCTACTGTGACAAAGTACCACAGACTGAGTGGCTTAAACAACAGAAATTTATTTCTTTACAGTTCCAGAGGCTGGAAGTCTAAGACCCAAGGGTCAGCAAGTAGGTTTCTTCTGAGGGTTCTGAAAGGAGAATCTGCTAGACCTGTCTTCTTAGCTCGTGGATGGCTCTTTTGTCCTTGTGTCCCTTCATGTCACCTTCCCTCTGTACATGTCTGTCTCCATATTCTCCATTTTTATAAGGACACCAGTCTTATTGGATTAGGACCCAAGCTTTTTCAGGATGACCTCATCTTAAATAATTAGATCTGTAAGGACCCCATTTCCAATTAAGGTCTCATTCTTAGGTTGTGGGGGAGTACTTCAACATATGAATTATTTAGGGAGATACAATTCAAGTCGAAACACTTTATCATTAATTTTTAAAATTTTTACATTATTAAACTATTAAGTAAATATGTTCTGAGCTCCTCAATGTACTAGATACTTCTTTAAGGACCATTATAAACCAGATCTCAAATCTCATAAATCATGGATATTATATTCTAGGTGGGAGTCAGACAGTAAATAAATAAACAGATAAATAACATTTTCAAGTAGAAAGACAGCAGGGCACTCATTGAGTCCAGCTAATCAAGGATAGATTAATGAGGAGGTGACAACTGAGTTGATACCTGAATGAAGTGGTGTAATGGGCCACACAGTGAAACAAAAGGAACAACATATGCAAAGGTCTTGAGGTTAGGAGGCACTTGGCACATTTGAGCACTGGAAAGAAAGGTCTAATGTGACTGGAGCAGAGTGGACGGTGAGGAGTGCCAGGAGATGAGGAGAGGTAGAGATGGGAGAGACCACGTGCTTCTTTCCAGTGGTGGTGAGAGTATGGTTTGGAGAGTAAGCGTGATAGGGAGGGCTTGTGTGATGGTGTGACATGGTCTGAATTATGTTTTTGAAACACCACTGTAATTGTGGTGTAGAGACTAAACTTAAACTGGGCAAAGGTGAAATCAGGGTGTCTGAGTGGTCTGGCAGGGTGTCTGCTCTGGCAGGGGTCTGGCCAAGGTTGATGGTGGCAGTAGAGGTGGTGATGGGTGGGCATAAAGGTACCTATTTTGAATACGGAGTTGAAAATTCTTGCCAATGGTTGCATATGGGCTGTGGGAGAAATAATAGTAATACATAATAACAACAACAGAATAATATAAAATACATAGTAGTAATAATTGATATAATATAATATAATATAATTACTATAATTAATATATAACATAACCACAACATAGGAATATAATATATGATAACATAATAGTAATATAATACCTAATGATAATGAACACATGCTTGCTCTGCCATGCACTGTCACATGTATGTTACATATATGATTACATACATGACCAAATATATATGTGATCACACACACATTTGGTTTTCACAGTAACCCCATGTGGTCAGTCCTAATACAGTCTCACGTCATAGATGAGGGAATCATGTCCAAAGCCAGAGTGAGTAAGTGGGGAAGCCAGCCATGTGATCCTATACCTTTAACCATCATGTGTCAGAGGCGAGTTCTAGGCTTTTCGTCTAAGTTCCTGGGTGAACAGTGATGCCTTTCATAACCAGGGAAAATTGTAGGGAGAACAGTTTTGGCAACCAAAGTGAAGGTTCTACTTTACTCTGTAAACTATGTGATGACTGTTAAGACACCCAAGGGGAGAAACCAAATGGGAGGTGTCCGCGAGGAGGTCCTGGCTGGAGTCATTGGCATATCAATATCTACTAAAGCCATGGGGCTGGCTGTTTTCACTCCGGAAAGGATGGCAATTAGAGAGCACACGTCTTCAGCGTTGCTGCCTGGCTGTTATGTTCAGTGTCTACAGAGAGACGATAGAACTTATTAAACTCCCAGAAACAACTAGTGTCAACTCTTCATTAAGCTGGAGTTCCTGGTGGCTCCCCAAGGATGAGAACTCTGCTAATACGCTCAGGGCCTGAGGTGGCTCACCGGTGACATAGGCTGGGGTCTGCAGTGGAGGCCCAGGTGGGACTGGAGTAATTGGCCTCTACTCACCTCCAGTAACCCTGGGGACCAGGCCCTCTGAGCTCACTAGGGCCAGGACTGGCCTGGAAACCATGAGGGAACTTTAGGACATGTTGGACTCATTAGTGAGGAAGGTGAAGATGCAGCAGGCAGCCCCTCCCAGGAGGTGGCTCTGTTTTTGTGCTAAGGAGACACATCACAGGTTGCATTTCTGTATGCTTCAGGATGGCACCGCCTTGCTGCGTATACTTCAGCTCTATGAGAAGTGATTTCCTCCTCTTCCTGAGTGGGCATGTGGGTGAGAAAGGGGCTTTGACTATCTGGTTCCCTCTTGGCATCTTCAGTGCCAAGAATGGTGCCGAGCTTACAGAGCACACTCAGTGAAAACTTGTTGAATGACTAAAGGACTGAGGCTATCCTATAAGGTTTGTCACTGCAGTGGTTCCCAGAAGGGGTGACTTTGCTCCCTGGGAACATTTGGCAATGTTTGAAATATTTTTGGTTGTCACAACCAAAAAGGGTGCTGTTAGTACCTAGTGGGTATAGGCCAGGGATGATGCTCAACAGCCTATGATGCACAGGACAGTCCCCACAGCAAAGAATGACTCAGCCCCAGATGTCAATAGTGCAGAAGCTAAGAAACTCTGATTTACTGGCTTATAATTCACTTCCCTCCACGGAGCATCAGAGCCAGGCATTTTTGCATGACTTGCTCACTGCTGTCTCTCCAGCAAGTAGAGACATAGTAGGTGCTCCATAAACACACACTGGATGGGAAGAATGATACTCAGCTCCAACCACCTGCTTCAGAATTTTACACTTCCTACATTCCTTGAGGGTTTCCTTGAAACAAGTCCAAGTTGTGCCCTGGAGGTTTGCAAATGAGATAAACATGGTCTTTGTTCTTAAGAAGGGCTCATTCTTGTGGGGAAGACCTACATTGCCCACCCCTATTCATGAGCTTCAGAGAGAGAAATAGAAATAGAACTGGAGATAAAATTACACCGTGATGTGATGACAATGGCACTTTGCTCCTGTGGTCCTCCCCCAAAACACAAAACCCCCATCTAATCAAGAGAAAACAATCAAACAAATCCCACCTGAGAGGTGTTATACAAAACCCCTGAGAAGAGTGACTTTGCAGTGGAGAAACCTGAAAACGTGATGTAATTAAGTTCACGCCAACAGTCATGTCATGCAGATAGTATGACAATTGATACAACAAAGTAGCACTTTACCTCTGTGACTCTATCCCAAACCCCACAGTCCATTCTAATCATGAGAAAAACATCAAATACCAGTAGACAGCCATCGTACAATGCACCTTCCAGTCCTAAAAATTGTCAAAGTCACCAAAAACAAAGAAAGTCTGAGAAACTGGCACAGCCCAGAGGAGCCTCAGGAGACATAATAGCTAAATGTAACGTGGCATCCTAGATGGGAACCTGGAACAGAAAAAGGACATAGGTTAAAACTTAGCAAATCTGAATAAAGTATTGATTTTTGTTAACTTTATGCATCAACCTGATTGGGCCATGGGATCCCCAGATGCTATCAAACATTATTTCTGAGTGTTTGTGGGCGTGTTTTGGGAAGAGGTGCACCAAGTAAACCAATGGCCCTCCCTAGCATAGGTGGGTATCAGCCAATCTGCAGTCAGTGTTCACATTCTTTAATTTAAGTCAGTTGTTTATTTGAATATTCTAATAAGACTCAGTCTTTGCACTTGGTATTATCTGTCTCTTAAATTTCCTTCCTTATCATTATTTATTTTTTTACCCATATCCACCTCTTTCCTTTGGCAACGATCAGATTGTTCTCTATATGTATGGGTTTGTTTTGTTTTGTTTATTCATTTGTTTTTTTAAATCCACATATAAGTGAAATCATATCATATTTGTCTTTCTCTGATTTATTTCACTCAGCACAGTGCCCTCTATGTCCACTCATGTTGTTGCAAATGGCAAGATTTCATCTTTTTTATGATTGAGTAATATTCCATTGTGTGTATGTACCACCTCTTCTTTATCCATTCATCCATTGATAGACACCTAGGTTGCTTCCATATCTTGGCTATTGTAAATAATACTGCAATGAACATAGCGGTGCATATGTCTTTTCAAGTTAGCATTTCTGTTTTCTTTGAATAAATAGCCAGAAGTGGAATTGCTGAGCCATAAGTCATTCTATTCTTAATTTTTGAGAAACATTCATACTGTTTTCCATAGCGCCTTTATCGATTTACAATCCCACCAATAGTGCACGAGGGTTTCTTTTCTCTATATCCTCACCAACACTTGTTTATTGACCTTTTGATGATAGCCATTCTGATGAATGTGAGGGATATATTATTTTATTTTTTTTAATCTATAAGGATTTCCTTCTACAAATTTTCCTCATAATTTATTTGTTGAAGAAGTGGTAGGACTCTTGCTACCTAATGGTGAAGTGCATAAGCTATCAAATAAAATATTTTAATTTATTTTTTAGTAAACTTTTAATGCAAGTGTCACCTACATACAGAAAAGCACATGGATCATAATTGTGCAGTTTGACGAGTCTTCACAAATGAACACAGCCTTATAACCAGCAACCAGAGAAGAAAACAAATATTTTTGGTGCCCTGAAAACCCATCTCCTTCCTGCTTGCAGGTGGGCATATAGGATGGATAATGATCCCTGGTTCTGAGGTCTTCAGAGAAAATGACAGGCTCAAGTTCCCCAGGTAGAAGGTGATAACTCATTGAGCTCGCCTTTAGCTAAGCCTCTGAGATGTAAATGCACTGGGACCCAAGACTTTATCTTTGTCCTCCTGGAGACCAGAGTATCTTTTGGCTCTTTGGGGAGGAAGGGTAGTTCTTCTGAGGATCTAACTAGGGGTAGGAGTGTGGATGCCCCTGCTTTGCTTTGGGAGCTGATGAAGCAGCTTGGCTTCTGTTTCTTGCCTCATCCATCATTTGAAGATGACTTTACAGAACAGAATGAGTGTGCAGGTGGGGAAGAGGGCTGCTAGGTCATGCAATCAGAGACAGGCCTTCTCAGGGCTTTTCTTTTTCTGGTCTGAAAATGAAGAGCATTGGATGAACTTTGGGAAAAATTTATACTTCATAACTAAAATAACCTCTTCCTCCCTCTATCCCTCCTTCTCCCTCTCTCAATTCTTTTTCACCATAACTCATTTTTTAAGTAAGACAATCCACGTTTTAAGACACATGGCAAGGTAAGAGATGTCCCCAGATCTCTCCCTGTTTCACAATGTTTAGCGATAACCTGAACATCTAAAACTCAACAAAAAGCACCCAACCTACACACCAGCATGTCTGAGCATGGGATCTGCTAATAGGAGCTACCACAGGCCAGAACCCTGGGAGTCAGGTGATAGACTGGGAGAAATAAATAACTATCTCTCACAGCCAGAGCTCCCTGCAGGAGGAGTGGGAGGGGAGAAGGTACAGCTGAATAACCCTACCTGGGAAAGCTGTGAGTTCCATGTGGCCAGTGGCAGTGCCCACGTATCAGGGCAGGAGCAAAGAAGTGAAGATGGCAGAGAAACAGGGACCACAGAGAAACAACAGTTGATTATTACCAATTGCGGTTGTAAAAGCAAGGCTGAACCTCAGCTCCTTTATCTCTACCCAGAAAACCCCTACCCCCATGTCCTCCAGACTGAACACTGTGGAGCCCCAAGGGAATCTGAGTAAATGCTACCGAAATTGTAACTAACATTGACAGGGATTGAGACTGAGGGTAGAGAGCATAATTGAACATCTATAAGAAAAAAAGGCATTAAGACTTTACATAAAGGAGGGATCCAAGAGGCTTAGATGCTTTTTTTTTCAACAGGCTAAAGAGAAATTTTTATATAATAAATCTTCTTTCTGGAAAAAAAGCAGAATATACTTCCATTAATACCCAGGCAAAGAAATAGTTCATTAAATACCATGAACAAGCAAGCTGACAAAGCATCTCAGAAAGAAAGAAAAGTCACCAGAAAATAAGCTTAAAGACATAGAAACATGTGACTGAAATGACAGAGAATTCAGGCTGGTACTTCTGAAAAAACTCAGATCTGAAACGACTCATATCAACAATTTCAGGAATTGAAAAAACAACTAGATGAGCAGAATGAGTTCTTTAGCAAGGAGACTGAAACCCCAAAAAGGAACCAAATAGAACTTCTGGAAATGAAGAACACACTGTAAGAGATGAAATATGAAAAACAAGCTTGGGAAATCGAGTCGACCAAATGGAGGGAAGGATCAGTGACACTGAAGACAGAAATCTAGAAATAAATAAGAAGGAAGAAGAGAAAAACGAAAGAATGAAAAATAACGAAAGAGAAATACAAGAACTAGCTGATACCATCAAGAAAGGAAACAAGAATAATGGGAATTCTTGAAAGGAAAGGAAAAGGAGCAGGGACTAGAGAGCATTTTCAGACAAATAGTTGACGAGAATTTCGCACATCTAAGGAATGAGCTGGAGCTTGGAATTCAAGCTCCAAGTCAACAGAACACCCAATTATCTCAAGCCCAAAAGGCCTTCTCCAAGACACATTGTATTAAAATTATCAAAAATTAACAACAAAGACAGAATTCTCAGGGTAGCCAGGGAAAAGAAGATGGTAATCTATAAGGGAAAACCCATTAGATTATCGTTGGACTTCTCAGCACACACCTTACAAGCCAGAAAGGAGTAAATCAAATATTCAAACTATTTGGGGAAAGGAACTACCAGCCAAGAATAATGTATCCAGCTGAGCTCTTTTTTAGATATGAAGGAGAAATAAAAACCTTTCAATATATACAAAAATTGAGAGAATTCTCCATTATGATGACTGCACTACAGAAAATACTGAAAGGTATCAGCTTACCTAAAACAAAATGACCAAAAAAAAAAAACCCATAATTAGGAGTAAAGTGACTAGCAGGCTGATAGAAACAGAGGAGTGCAAACCTTACTAAGAACAGGGCATTATAAGATTAAACAATAAGAGATTTGCTGTAGCAAGATAGCAATGAACGTTCAGCATACATAGGGACAAATTGAGACAACAATGACTGAAAAGGGGAGGATTCAGAATCCAAATTTGCCTAGAGAAATGGAGATAAGGCACATGCAGAAGAAAATGGATGACTATATATATATATAATTATCCTTTACATATTCATAATGGTAACCATGCACCAAAGATTCAGAACTGAAGTATAGAACATAAAACAAGAAGGACCAGAGGGAAAACCCACAAAAGCCAAACAAAATAAAGAAAATAGATACACAAGGACAAGGAAGCAATGAAAACACCGAGTTAGAAAGCAAAAAATAAAATGGCTATAAGAAGAACTCATATTTCAATAATCACCGTAATGTAAATGGACTGAACTCACCAATAAAAAGGCACAGATTATAGATTGGATCAAAAAACAAAACCCAACCATATGCTGCCTCCAGGCAACACATCTCAGTTCCAAAGACAAGTATAGACTCAAAGTGAAAGAGTGGAAAATGATATTTTGAGCAAATGGCATTCAGGGAAAAGCAGGAGTAGCAGTACTAATATCAGATGAAATAGACTTTAAAATAAAAAAGGTAAAGAAAGATAGATACTGAGGGACACTTCATAATGATAAAGAGAATCATTATCCAGGACTGACCACATACTGGGACACAGAGATAGTCTCAGCAAATATAAGAGAGTTGAAATCATGCCAATCATATTCTCTGATTATAATGCTTTAAAGCTGGAGAGCAACTGTAAAAAAAAAAAAAAAGGTCAGAAGAACCACAAATACATAGAGATTAAACAACATGCTACTGAAGAATGACTGGATCAGAGAAAAAATAAAAGGAGAAATCAAGAGATATATAGAAATGAATGATAATGATCGTACAACATGACAAAACTTTTGGGACATGGCAAAAGTGGTCATAAGTTCATATCATTACAGGCCTATCTCCAAAAACAAGAAAGAGCTCAAATAAACAACCTAATGCTTCATCTTTAAAAATTTAGAAAAGGAAGAACAAATGAAGCCTAAAGTCAGCAAAAGGAAAGAAATAATCAAAATTAGAGCAGAATTAAATGAAATTGAAAACAACAAAATAATAGATAAAAAATAAATGCAACAAAGAGCTAATTCTTTCAGAAGGTTAATTAAATTGACAAATCCCTGGTTAAACTCACTAAAGATAAAAGAGAAAGGACACAAATAAACAAAATCAGGGATAAAAGAGTGGAAATTACGACAGACACTGCAGAAATACAAAGGATCATACAAGAATACTATGGAAAAGTATATAACACCAAATTTAATAACCTAGAAGAATTGGATCAGTACGTAGAAAAATACAACCTTCCTAAACTGGATGAAGAAGAGCTGGAAAATCTAAATAGACCAATCAACAGTCTGGAAATGGAAACAATCATAAAAACGTACCAAAAAGTAAAAGCCCAAGACCAGATGGCTTCACCAGTGAATCCACCCAAACATTCAAAGAAAATTTAACACCTATTCTCCTCAAACTCTTCCAAAAAATCAAAGAGGAGGCAATATTTCCCAACTCATTTTATAAGGCCAATTTTAGCATGATATCAAAACCTAGTAAAGAAAACACACAAAAAGAAAACTACAGACTGATATCTCTCATGAACACAGATGAAAAAATTCTAAATAAGATACTCGTGAACCAAAAAAGCAACTTATTAAAAAGATTATACACAACAACCAAGTGGTCTTCATCCCAGGGGCACAAGGATAGTTCAACAAATTGATTAATGCGATACAGCACGTAAACAACTTAAAAAATAAGAATCATATCATATCAATAGATGCAGGAAAAAAAAGCCTTCGACAAGATACAGCATCCATTTATGATCAAGACACTTAACAAAATTGGTATAGGAGGAAAGTACCGTAATAAAGGCCATATATGACAAACCCTCAGCCAACATAATACTGAATAGTGAAAAACTAAAAACCTTCCCTCTAAGATAAGGAAGAAAGCAAGGCTCTCCACTCTTGCCACTGTTATTCAATATAACATTAGAGGTCTTAGTGAGTGCAATCAGGCAAGAGAAAGATATAAAAGGCATCCAAATAGAAAATGAAGGAGTCAAAGTCTCACTATTTGTGGATGACATGATTCTCTACCTAGAAAATTCTAAAGACTCCACAAGAACACTACTAGAAACAATAAGCAAATACAGTAAAGTTTGTGGAAACAAAATCAATATTCAAAAATTCATAGTGTTTCTATACTCTAATAATGAAGTGTCAGAAAAAGAAGTAGAAAAAATAATTCCTTTTGAAATTGCAATAAAAAGAATAAAATACCTAGGAATAAATCTAATGAAACATGTGAAGGAACTATATAATAAAAACTATAAGACCCTATGAAAATAAATCAAAGAAGATACAAAGAAATGGAAAGATATTTCATGTTTTTGAATTGGAAGAATCAACATAGTTAAAAATGACTTTATTACCTAAAGAATGATACACATTTAATGCACTCTCCATATAAAATCCCATCGGCATTTTTTAAAGAAATAGAACAAAAAAAATCATCAGATTTGTATGGAAGCACAAAAGATCCCGAATTGCCAAAGCCATCCTGAGAAAAAAAGAATGAGGCACCACTCTTCCCAACTTCAAATTATTCTACAAAATGACAGTAATCAAAACAGCATGGTATTGGCAGAATAACAGACATGAAGATCAGTGGAACAGAATCGAGAGTCCAGAAATAAATCCAGGTTTATATGGACAAATAATTTTCGACAAAAACAGCCAAAACATACAGTGTAGAGAGAAAAGCCTCTTTAATAAATGGTGCTGCAAAAACTGGAAAGCCACCTGCAAAAGAATGAAACTAAACTGTTGTCTATCACCACACACCACAATTCACTCAAAATGGATTAAGGACCTGAATATAAGACCTGAAACAATAAAATGCATAGAAGAAAACATAGGAACCACACTCAAGGACTTTGGGCTTAAATAGGATTTTACGAATTTGACCTCAAAGATGAGGGAAATAAAAGCAAAAATAAATAAATGGGACTACATCAAACTAAAAATATTCTGCACAGCAAAAGTAACCGTCAACAAGGTAAAGAGGCAACCATCTGAATGGGAAAGTATATTTGCAAGCAATGCCTCTGATAAGGGCCTAATATTCAAAATACACAAAGTACTCATACAACTCAATAAGAACAACAAAAAAACAATTCAATCAAAAATTGGATGGAGAACCTGAACCCAAGAAGACATACATATGACCAACAAAAATATGAAAAGATGCTCAACTTTGCTAGCTATTAGAGAAATGCAAATCAAAACTACAATGAGATACCATCTCACACCTGTTAGAATAGCTGTTATCAACATGACAAGTAATAACAAATATTGGCAAGGATGTGGAGAAAAACCCTCATACACTGCTGGTAGGACTGCAGATTGGTAGAGCCCCTATAGACAATAGTATGGAGGTTCCTCAAAAGCTAAGTAATCCCTCTCCAGGGTATTTACCCCAAAGACTTGAAAACTCATATTCAAAGAGATATAAACTGATGTTCATAGCAGCATTATTCTTGGCGCCCAGGATATGGAAACAACCAAAGTGTCCTACGATAGCTGATTGGATAAAGAAGCCACGATACATATATGCAATGGAATATTACTCAGCCATAGAGGAAATGAAATACTGCCATTTGTGACAACATGGATGGACCTCAAGATAATCATGCTAAGCGAAATTAGCCAGACAGAAAAAGTAGAAAACCACATGACATCACTTATATGTGCGATATATACCTAAAAGCAGCAAACGAACAGGACAAACAAACAGACTTATGGGCATGCACAATAGACTAGTGGTTACCAGAGGGTAGTAGGGAGCAGGGAGGTAGATGGTATCAAAGGGGTCAAATATGTGAAAATATAAAGAAATCTATAGGCAGCAAACATATGATATAAATATATATGCCTTACTGTTAAAATGTACAGCTGAAACTTACCGGATTTCATTAACCAATGTCACCATAAAAATATAAATTTAAGAAATAAATAAATAAAACAAAATAAAGTGGGACAATCCCAAAGATCGCCTACAAAAACATTAATTGTAGCATTTTTTAGAATTCTAAAAGACTGAATACAACTGGATCATGTGATGATGATAATAAGACAGCACTTATGAAATGCTCACTGTGCCTTAGCTCCATTTTTCCCCCCACCACAAGCCCATGTGATATGTACTTTCATCTCATTAGGCTGAGAAGGAAACAAAAGCTTCCTCATGTAACTTATGCAACTTGGAATTGGTTAAATATTATTTGCCAACACCATGTGACAGTATACAGTGCACCAATTAAAATCATAATTATGAACATTTTTATTTAACGTGGGAAAATATTCTATGGATGAAACACACAAAAATGCAAAATGTGGTTAAAAATCAACTGCAATTTTATTTTTTAAATGAAATCGATACCTATTTTATACATATTTATATATTAAGTATCAAACATTCACAGGGATGATCTGTGGCTAATGATTAACAAGTAAATTTTCATAAACCACCCCCCACAAATTTTTTTTGCAAACCTAATTTTTTCTGATTCTGAAGATTAAATCATAGTATAGTTAAATGAAGTTATAGTCAAAACATATCAAACATTTCATGTATATGACAAAATTCTGCGGGCTATAAGTCAAATGATAAACCCTGAAAGTAGCCTTTGGTTTCTGGAGAATGTTTTCATCCTCCTCTGTATATTCCTGTGTCATTTCTAATATATTTTAATTTATATTATTTTACTAAATTGTGGAAAAACTACACAGCATACAATCTGCCATCTTACCCATTTTCCCCAACTTTATTGAAATATAATAGATCATCAGTTGCTTGTATTTACATTGTACCATTTAATGAGTTTTTTTTCAATTATAGCTGGCATACAATAATATACCAGTTTCAGTTATATAGCATAGTGATCAGAAATCCACATAACTCACAAAGCAATCACTCCACTAGATCTAGTACCTCTCTTCCCCCTCACATAGTTATCACAGCATTATTAACCATCTCCCCCATGCTACACTCTACATCTCCATGTCTATTCTGCAACTGTCCATTTGTACCTCTTAATCCCTTTGCCTTTTACTTGGTCTCCTCAATCCACCCCATTTCTAGTATCCCTCTAAATATTCTCTGTATCTATGAGTTTATTTCCTCTTTTGTTGTTGTTGTTGATTTTGTTCCTCAGATTCCACGTGTATGTGAAATCACGTGATATTCGTCTTTCTCTACCCGACCCATTTCATTCAGTGCAATACCCTCTAGGTCCAATGAGGCAATATCTGTTTCCATCCCCTTCCCCTAAGTCTGTGTGTGTCTTTTAATCTGAAGTGAGTCTCTTGTAGGCAGCATATATATGTAGGAGTCTTGTTTTCTTATCCATTCAGCCACATGATCTTTTGGTTGGAGCACGTAATTGTTTTCCATTTGAAGTACTTGTTGATAGGAATGTAGTTGTTACCATTCTTTATTCCTGTTTTTGATACATGCTTCTTCTTTTTAAAGCAGCCCCTCCAACATTTCCTGTAATGCTGGCTTGGTGATGATAAACCCCTTTAGCTTCTGTTTGTCTGGAAAGCTCTTTATGTGTCCTTCAACTCTTAAAAGATAGCTTTTCGGGATAAATTATTCTTGGTTGTAGATCCTGGGTTTTTATCATGTCAGATATTTTGTGCCAAGCCCTTCTGTCCTGCATAGTTACTTTTGAGAAATCATCGGCCAGTCTTATGGGTGCTCCTTTGCAGGCAACTAACTGCTTTTCTCTTGCTGCTTCTGAGATTCTCTCTTTGTATTTAACCTTTGGCATTTGGATTATGATGTGTCTTGATGTGGGCCTCTTTGGGTTCCTGGCTTTTGGAATTCTCTGAGCTTCCTGAGGTTTATGTCTATTTCCTTCACCAGGTTTTATATTATTATTTCTTCAAATAGCTCTTCAACATCTTGTTTTCCTTCAGATACCCTGATGACACGGATACACTTAGCTTTAATAGTGTCCCCACATAGGCTCCTTAAATTATTATTATAGTCTTGGCTCCTTTCCTCTTGCCATTCTGACTGAGTGTCTTTGGCTTTTCCATCCTCTATATAGGTCGTTTGATCCTCTTCTTTACTCACTTTGTTTATTCCATTCAAAATACTTCTCATCTCAGATAACGTATTCTTCATTTCTGACTGGTTCTCTTTTATAAATCCGTTTCCATTTTCATGTGTTTTTTTTCATCTCTTTGTTGAAGTTCTCACTGAATTCATCAACATTTCCCCTAAGTTCATTGAGCATCTTTTAAATCAGTTTTTTGAACTCTGCATCTGTTAGATTGCTTGACTCCATTATTCTGGATCTCTGTTCTGTTCTCTCATACGGTTTCTGCTTCTTTGCCTTTTCATTTTGGCTGCCTTTCAGCGTCTGTTTCTATGTGCTAAGCAAAGCTCTTAAGTCTCCCTGTCTTATTAGTGAGGCTTTGTGAAGTAGGTGTCCAGGGACACCGCTGAGAGGGGTTCACCTGCAGGCCAAAGTTAGCCCCAGTCTCTGCCCTTTCGGGGCCACCTGCTAAGATTCGGCAAGCAATCCACAGATGCTGTGCTTATAGTTGCCTGGAGAAGCCAGGCCAGAAACCGAGGCCAGCTGCCACCAGTGTGGGTCTAGGTGCTGCTCAGCAGGAAGCACCTGACTCACAGAGGACACAGCTGGATGTGGCTTGGGTGGGGCCGTGACTGGGGGAGGCAGATTTTCAGGGAATCCTCTGGGCGGAGCGACCTCTGTTATCCTGTTTGATGACATCTGAGCTATGGTGCCACTGAGTCTGAGCACTGAGAGTGGGGAGGGCTCAACAGAGGAGCAATGGATACCACACATACTCAGGTACTAACCTTTTCCCTCACGCTGAGGCAGTTAGGTCTTCTTAGCTCCAATTCACTTGCATGGAAGTGGAGGTTTGGAGAAGGAACGAAACTGTCCGAGGGTCACACAGTTAGGAGGGGTGTTTGGGATTATTTATTTTTAATAGTTAATAATAACTATTTTGGGGCTCTTACTAGGCGCTAGCCCATGTTTTACTGAGTAGTCTGGGTTAGCTTCTAATCACCACAATGAGGAAGTATCATCCGTATCTTACATGAAGTGAAGCCAAATAGTATGTTAAAAGTTTAGAAACACATTTTCCCTGAAAAACCTTAAAATTTTATAGTAAAACTAACATCTTACTTAGCTACAACCCACCTGTATCCTTTGCCGCTACCCAGGGTGTGTCCTCCAAATCTGTTTCTGCTGGGAGCTGGGTGCTGTTCAAAGTCTATGACATGTGAGCTCACTGGATTCTCATGACACTGTGGATAGGAACTTTCAAAAAACTTTTCTTCTCCAGTTTTTTTTTTAAACTAGGGAATGGAAGTTTAGAGAGGTCAAGCTCCTTGCCCACGATCACACAGAGAGGAAGGGGTGGAGCCTTGTTTGAACCCAGCTGTCTGAGCTTTGCCCTTGGTCCTAGTTCGCAGGCAGCAGAGGGCATGATTCAGCAACATCTCTGGGTAGGTGCAAATGACCCCATCCACCAGGACTGAGGGAGGCATGAGGAAGGGCTGTTTTCTGTGGCTTTGGGGAAATAATACAGGTGCACAGGAGGGAACTCTTTGTGTGTGTGTGTGTGTGTGTGTGTGTGTGTGTGTGTGTGTGTGTGTGTTTTATAAACTATTTTCTTCCTACTGTGTAAAAGCTGCATAGGATCAAGCTTATTCCAGAGGTGGACACTCTCGTTCAGATCCAGGCTTTTCCATTTACATGGGTGAACTCACTTAACTTTCCTAACTTTCAGTTTCTTCCTATAAGAAACAAGGATGATGATGATAATAGCACTTCGAATGGTAGTGAGGGCCCAGTTAAGGAGACCAATTTCTACACCCTTCTCTTATTACAGTGGAGGAAGTGGAAATTTGAGAAGTTAAATCAACATCATATTTCTGACTGAGCTCATCTAATCCATGACCTTGAAAAGTCTCTCTATGCTGATGATGCCCAAATATTTAACTGCATCCTGAACTCTCATCTGAACCCCAGATGGGTAAATCCAGCTGTCTCCACTCCAACCCTACTGGGGCATCTCACAAAGCTCTCATATTCATGTCCCAAGCTGAACCCCCATTCTCCTTATCCCAACCCCAAATTTGACTATCTGTGAATCTTTCTAGCTCAGCAAATGATTTCATCCCAGTGCTCTAGCCAAACACGGAAGAGTCACCTTTCCTTTCTCCCTGTTCTCCTTTCACCCTTTATATCCAATCCTTCAGCAACGTCTATTGACTCAACCTCCAAAGTTTGTCCTGAAAGCATCTGCACTTCCTAATGGACACATCTACTGCCACAATCCCAGCCACCCTCCCCCAGCCTCAGGACAGCTGCAGCAGCTTCCTGATCACTTTTCCTGGTTTCACCCTTGCCCCTGCCAGTCTGTTCACTGTAGAGAAGCCCAGTTGCCTAGCATAGTCGTGGGACCAGAATGGATGCTCAGTAAATACCAGGTACATAAATAAGGGGTCCCTGGAGAGGTAATAGGAATGCTTGTTGGTTCGGGTACTGGAAGAGGAATCTAAAAATGTGTCCACCAGGAGACTGACAGGGTATCCATCCTGGGATGTAGGAGCTGTGGTTTGTGCTTCCCAGGAGAACTAGTCACCCCCTTGTTTTTCACAGTAAAATAAATCACATCACTTTGGTGGGGAGTGGGTTGGGGCTGGCAAGAGTAGAAGCAGAGGGGCCTTTATAAGTCTTTGACATTCTTTATGTGAAGAATGATTATGGCCCGGGCCATGTCATTGGCATGGAGGTGGCACAATGCAGGGCTAGGGGGTTGACATGGAAATGGTATAATGCAGGAGTGCCAGTAGGTATACACAGTGGTTTCTATGATATCCCCAACTTCGAGAAGTGGGACTGTGGACCTGGTTTATGAACAGGCAAGAGCATACATCTCTAGCCTGCTGTTCACAAGCTGTGACTCTGGGAAAGTTTTTCAGTTCAAGAGTGCCACTTCCTTTTGACTTGGAGCAAGACACAGACTCTGGGCTTAATTCCCTCCATCCACAATCCCGAGACACAGTTTTTTTTTTTTGTTGTTGTTGTTGTTTATGATGTAAACCACTTATAGATGAGCAAGTGAGGTTGGGAGGAAAGTGGGCATCCTGCTGGCTTTGCAGGGTTAGTAATTGCAGATGTAGTTTCAACACCTGGTCCTTGACTCCAGCCTCATTAACGTGCTGTGTGGCCAGATACCATGAGACTTGAGATTGGCGTGATTTTAGGGCTCCATGGAGAGCGGAGTCAGCAGTTAGTGTGAGCCCAGAAACGAGCAGTGAGTGAGGACTTGGGGGAAATCATGAAAAGAATGTGTTTAAGCAGAGGGGAGCAGCAAGAACTAAGAACAAAGTTTCTCTTTAATTATTCAACAAATGTTTTTGAGTGAGGGCTATGTGCCATATGCAGGTCTAGGTCCTGGGGAGTATGACTGCATGTGAGATAGATGCTCAATCTTTGTATAAGGATTTATTCAGCATCTGCTATGGGCCAGGCATTGTGTTAGGTGCCATGGATAAAATCGTGGGCAAAACAGAGGCTAATGCTTGCAGCAAGTGTTAACAGGGCACCTAATGTGAGCTAGACATGAGACCAGGGGTCAGGATGCCATTCTAGAAAAATCTTCTTGTCCACCTTCTGAAAAAGTCATCTGTCTGTTCCCCCAAAGCATCATGAGGGCAGGGAACAGCTCTGATTTTCCTTTCACCTCTACACCCAGCTCAAGGCCTGTGACAAGGCCAGGTGAATCCACTATGGCTGAAACAAATGGCTGAATATGGGGGAGGTTTACGTCCAGGGTGCTTAAATGCCATGACACATATCTAAGTTTTATTTTGTATGTAATAGTATGGAAATGACATGCTTAGGGGTTTGGATTCATTTAACAAACACCAATACCTTACGTGAGTTCACTCATACTTACTGAGCATCTGCACATGCCAGCCCCAGTGCTATGTACTCTGCACATTATCTCATTTATATTCACAAAAACTCTCATGGAATATAAACTGCAGGAAATTCCATGGAAAGCTGACTATTCCCTGGATATTCACAGTCTGTAGTGGGAAATTGACTTTATGGAGCAAAAACTAAATTCAGCATAATTCCAGATGATGTAGACAGTGGACAGGCTGGCTGACACATTATTTCTGGCCATCAGGGGTGGGAGAGATCCTGAAAATGGATATTTGAATGGAGACATGGAGGATAAAAAATACCCAACAATACCAACTGCTGAAGGATGCTATAACAAGCGCACAGGGCTGGAGACAGGAGGAAAAGGTGGGTGTCATGGGGGTGAGGTCTTAGAAACTGGACTTAGGAAGAAAGTTAGAGGACCATGAGGACAGTCAGTTCATCCAGGACCTTGCAAAAGGGAAACAGCGAAACCAGCACCAAGGGGAAAAGCATTTCCATGAAGGCCCTAAGGCAGACAAGCTGCTGCAGATGCAACTCAGTGAGATAAGCTTAGTGGGGCAGAGGGCCCACACCAACCAGGCCTTGTGGGCCACAGATCCTCATTCCAGGGTCACGGGGGCATTCAAGGGGACAGAGCGGCAGGTGCAGCTCTCTCCTTCATACTTCTCCTTCTCTCCTCTCTCACCAGGTTCCAGGTTCCAGCAGTTCCTAATCCCCAGTTGGTGCCACTGGCCCAAATATATATTAACTAATGATTGGGTAAACAAAACATGATATATACATATAATGGAATATTATTCAGCCATAAGAAGTGATCCATGCTATAATGTGCACAAAACTTGAAAATATTATGCTAAGTGAAAAAAAAACACACACATAAATGGCCACATGTTAATGATTCTATTTATGGAAAATATTCAAAACAGGAAAATCCAGAGACAAAGAAGACTAGCAGTTCCTCAGGGCAGGTTCAAGGGCTTGGGAGTGACTTTTAACGTGTACAGATTTCCTTTGGTACTGATGGAATGTTGCAGAATTAGATAGTGATGTGTGAGGGTCGCATACAACTTTGTGAATATACTAAAACCCACAGAATTGTACATTTATGAAGGGTGAAATGTATGTTATGTGAATTGCATATCAATGACAACATAAAACATTGATAGCTTGAGTCTCCCCATTCACTGGTCAGCTGGTCAGCCTCTGGACCAGTGCAGGCTTTTGTGGAAAGCTGCCTGGACCTCCTTGTTCCTCAGGCAGTATATGATGGGATTGCACATGGGTGTGACCACTGTGTAGATGACAGACAGCATCTTGTTGGAGTCCATGGCTTTGATGCGGCTGGGCCGGGCATAGATGAAGATAGTGGCTGAGTAAAAGATCCCAACCACCACCAGGTGGGAGGCGCAGGTAGAGAAGCCTTTACGACGGGCGGAGGCTGATGGCATAGAGAGCACAGCCCTGCCAATGGCCACGTAGGAGGCTATGGCCACAAGGAGGGAGCCCCAGAGGATGATGATGGCAGAGATGAAATCCACCAGCTCTGTCAGGGCCACGTGGGTGCAAGACAGGTTGAGCAGAGGGGAGACATCACAGAAAAAGTGATTGAGGACATTGGGGCCACAGTATAACAGGCTAGCAATGCATGATGTCTTAACCACTGAGACCAGGAGCCCACCAAGCCATGAGGACATGGCCAAACCCAGGCAGACCTGGGGCCTCATGAGCAGTGGGTAGTGGAGTGGGTGGCAGATGGCTACATAGCGGTCATAGGCCATGGAGGCCAAGAGGGTGCACTCAGTACAGATGAGAGAGATGAAGAAGAAGAGCTGGGTCATGCAGGCTGTGAAGGGCACATGGCAGAGTCCAGTCCACAGCCCCATGAGCAGACTGGGCATGATCACTGACACGTAGCACATCTCCAGGCAGCACAGGTTGCCCAGGAAGAAGTACATAGGCTTGTGAAGCTCAGTGTGAGTGCAGAGGAGGTAGATGATGAGTGTGTTCTCTAGGAGAGTCAGCAGGTAGAGGCACAGGAAGACAGAAAACAGGATGTCCCTTATGTATGGCCTTGTGGACAAACCCAGCAAGATAAACTCCTGGACTCTGGTCACATTGCCCAGCTGCAGGGGCCTCTCCATCTGAGGACAAAGCACATCTACAAATATGGTACAACTCTATCTCTCTGCACCTGCCTCACCCTAGATCCAGCCAACGTTTCACCCAAGTAAATGAAATAACTGCTTATTTGGTTACTCTGCTTCCAGTTTTGCCTTCAGCAGTCCTCCATTTAGCAGCTAGTGGAGACTTTCAGAATCATAGATCATTTAGGGTGTCACTCTCCTGCTTAAAACTGACAGATTTCCCCATTATTTTTAGAATAAACATCATGTTCCTTTTTATGGTCTTCAAGCCCTCCAATTTTCTGATTCCTGTCAATTGCTTCAGGTTTAAAACATGTCATGATTCTTCTTACATCTACTGGGCACCCATTCACTTTCTCAAAAGCTCCATGGTCCTTCAAGCCTTAAGGAATTCCCACATAGACCTCCTTCTGCCTGAACAATCCTTGTCTCCTTTCTCACTTTTTCCATTTCTGGGAAACTTAACATCCTTATTATAAATTTTTCAATGCTTTATCATCAGACAAAGCATTGAAACCTCAGCATCTTGTTTTCTATCCCCATATCCCATTGCTTCCTTTCAGAGAGATTGGAATCAGTTTAAATTATTTGTGTTATTGTTCAGTTGTTCAGCATCTCTCCAAATGGGTTGTTAGTCTGGGACAGGGGTTCTGACTCTGAACTCTATTCTCGGCACCTAGCAAAAAAGCACATTGCTCAGAATGTTGTAGGGACTCAACACATGTTACTCAAATGCATGATGGGTCACAGCTGGGGCAGCAACAAATGGTTAGGGCGTGGACTGGAAGCACTGGGACTCCTCCTAGGTGACCTTCTCTTTATTCCCTGATGGTTATTTATTAGAAAGGAGTCATTGGGATATGATTGGAAGAACTCACCCTGGGGTAAAAAATCCTGCTTTATTCGCTTATTACAATGATTAGCACATTGCTTGATCCATGAAAGCCTTCATTTTTTCCCTCTGTGAAATGGGGAGAATGATATATCCCATGAGATGTTGTGAAGGTTACATAAGACAATGTAAGAAAAAGTTCTAGACAAGTGAGTTATTACTTCTGACAAAATTGGATCAGTCTAGTTTTTAGATAGTATTTAAAATTTAAAAAAAAGCAGGAAGAGAAAAAAATGGTGTAGATGATAAAAGCTCTGTTCATCCCTCTTGCTACCAAATCAAAGTTGTATCAGAAACAGGGAGCAAACAGCAAGGAAAATCACCTGGGATCTAGATGAACAAGCCATACAACTATAGAGATAAATAAGAAATCACCTTGCAATGGGAAGTGGTAGGACAGAGCGGGGATGTGAGGCTGCTTGGTTTCCAGAGGATGAGTGGGAAGGCAGAGGCTATGATAGTGGCAGCAGGGAGCTGCAGATGCCTCTTAAATGGGCCGTGTCCATGAGTGGACTTTTGCAGTGATGGACCTGCTCACTCTGAGGACCAGTGCCCCATCAGCTGTGCAAGGGGCACCAGGGACTTACAGAGGAACACTGAGTTGTTGGAGTGAGGGTCAAAGACAAGAATCTCTCCTGGACAGAACTGTAAGTGGTATCCATTGTTCCTCTGTTGAGCCCTCCCCACTCTCAGTGCTCAGACTCAGTGGCACCATAGCTCAGATGTCATCAAACAGGATAACAGAGGTCGCTCCGCCCAGAGGATTCCCTGAAAATCTGCCTCCCCCAGTCACGGCCCCACCCAAGCCACATCCAGGTGTGTCCTCTGTGAGTCAGGTGCTTCCTGCTGAGCAGCACCTAGACCCACACTGGTGGCAGCTGGCCTCGGTTTCTGGCCTGGCTTCTCCAGGCAACTATAAGCACAGCATCTGTGGATTGCTTGCCGAATCTTAGCAGGTGGCCCCGAAAGGGCAGAGACTGGGGCTAACTTTGGCCTGCAGGTGAACCCCTCTCAGCGGTGTCCCTGGACACCTACTTCACAAAGCCTCACTAATAAGACCGGGAGACTTAAGACCTTTGCTTAGCACATAGAAACAGACGCTGAAAGGCAGCCAAAATGAAAAGGCAAAGAAGCAGAAACCGTATGAGAGAACAGAACAGAGATCCAGAATAATGGAGTCAAGCAATCTAACAGATGCAGAGTTCAAAACACTGATTTAAAAGATGCTTAATGAACTTAGGGGAAATGTTGATGAATTCAGTGAGAACTTCAACAAAGAGATAAAAAAAAAAACACATGAAAATGGAAACGGATTTATAAAAGAGAACCAGTCAGAAATGAAGAATACGTTATCTGAGATGAGAAGTATTTTGAGTGGAATAAACAAAGTGAGTAAAGAAGAGGATCAAACGACCTATATAGAAGATGGAAAAGCCAAAGACACTCAGTCAGAATGGCAAGAGGAAAGGAGCCAAGACTATAATAATAATTTAAGGAGCCTATGTGGGGACACTATTAAAGCTAAGTGTATCCGTGTCATCGGGGTATCTGAAGGAAAACAAGATGTTGAAGAGCTATTTGAAGAAATAATAATATAAAACCTGGTGAAGGAAATAGACATAAACCTCAGGAAGCTCAGAGAATTCCAAAAGCCAGGAACCCAAAGAGGCCCACAGCAAGACACATCATAATCCAAATGCCAAAGGTTAAATACAAAGAGAGAATCTCAGAAGCAGCAAGAGAAAAGCAGTTAGTTGCCTGCAAAGGAGCACCCATAAGACTGGCTGATGATTTCTCAAAAGTAACTATGCAGGACAGAAGGGCTTGGCACAAAATATCTGACATGATAAAAACCCAGGATCTACAACCAAGAATAATTTATCCCGAAAAGCTATCTTTTAAGAGTTGAAGGACACATAAAGAGCTTCCCAGACAAACATAAGCTAAAGGGGTTTATCATCACCAAGCCAGCATTACAGGAAATGTTGGAGGGGCTGCTTTAAAAAGAAGAAGCATGTATCAAAAACAGGAATAAAGAATGGTAACAACTACATTCCTATCAACAAGTACTTCAAATGGAAAACAATTACGTGCTCCAACCAAAAGATCATGTGGCTGAATGGATAAGAAAACAAGACTCCTACATATGCTGCCTACAAGAGACTCACTTCAGATTAAAAGACACACACAGACTTAGGGGAAGGGGATGGAAACAGATATTGCCTCATTGGACCTAGAGGGTATTGCACTGAATGAAATGGGTCGGGTAGAGAAAGACGAATATCACGTGATTTCACATACACGTGGAATCTGAGGAACAAAATCAACAACAACAACAAAAGAGGAAATAAACTCATAGATACAGAGAATATTTAGAGGGATACTAGAAGTGGGGTGGATTGAGGAGACCAAGTAAAAGGCAAAGGGATTAAGAGGTACAAATGGATAGTTGCAGAATAGACATGGAGATGTAGAGTGTAGCATGGGGGAGATGGTTAATAATGTTGTGATAACTATATAAGGGGGAAGAGAGGTACTAGATCTAGTGGAGTGATTGCTTTGTGAGTTATGTGGATTTCTGATCACTATGCTATATAACTGAAACTGGTATATTATTGTATGCCAGCTATAATTGAAAAAAACTCATTAAATGGTACAATGTAAATACAAGCAACTGATGATCTATTATATTTCAATAAAGCTGAGAAAAAATGTGTTTTAAAAAATTCTACACCAAATATATGTGTTTCTTGGTATCTTGGAGTATAGAAAAATCCTTATCTCTATATTCTGAGATTCTCTATTAAACTGATGGCATTTATTGGTGAAATTTAGCACTAGTAGTGAAAAGAGTCAGCTATGTTAACTTTGTGAAAAAGCAATGAAAATTTGATTCCTTTTCTTTTCTAGGGAGTGCTATATCCACCACCACCCCCCACCAAATTTTTTATTTAAAGTTGAAGGTAGCATTTATTACATATATCTTTGTCTAGGGTATGTCCTTTACTTAAAAGGTTTAATTTCTTTTCAATGCCCTGCAAAGTAGCTGTCATTTTCTTATGCTAAAGACAGAAAGAAACCAAGGTTCCCAGAGACGACAAGAACGACATAACACTGGGATTTTTCAACTCGGTTCTCTATGGTTTTACTACCCATCAGTGCCTCGCATGTGGCTGTGTTGCTTGCAAAGCACACCCTTGGTCTGTTTGAAAGCTGCCTGGAGTCTCATCTACTTCAGAGAGGACTGAATGAAGCAACGGGGTTAATAGTTTAAAGAAAAACTGCCCTCTTCAGGGACACGGTGCTGGAGCTGTCCACAGTTCTGAAACAACCACGCCACTCCTGCCCTGAGAACACCCCCACCAGAGGCAGTCGTCTGCGAACACGACACTCCACCAGGTTGCTAGCACTGACTGGCTGTGCTCCCCCCTTGGTTCTAAACAAGAACACCTAAATGTGTCCCTTTTGTGTCCCCCCCCCCGCTTGGCTTTTCTCTTCTGTCACCTATGTTCTTTCTGCTCCTGCTTCTGCTCATAATCCCTCTTTCTTTTCCCCTGCACCAGATTCAAACCTGCTATAGTCTCACAATCAGTTGCCTTAGATAGAAGTGGGCTTTTTTGGTTAGTTAGTTTGTTTGTTTGTTTTGCTTATCTCACATAAGAGGTAACCAATTTAATTCCAAAGGCCACTTTGGAATTATTTGTTGTGAGAGACGCCTGTTGTCCTGGCAGGATGCCTGGTGCTTGGAGCAACAAGGTCATCAGAAGCAGGTGTGGACTTGCACACTAGGACACATTGCAGGGAGGGCGCACACACCTGACAGATTCTGAGACTTCTTACCCTAAGGGTGGGAAAAAGATACTTGAGAAGAAATAGCTGAAAACACGGTGGTGGCCTTGAGGCTGAATGTGGGAATTGGCTATAGCTTGTATATACTAACCTGATAGTAACTATTAATAACCTACAAGGCCAACATTGTGAGAGAGAATAAAAAGCCATGGAGACAGGGGTGGGCATCGCCATTCCTTTCCATTCCTCCTCTCCCTTATCTATGTTAGTAAAAGCATTTCCAGACTCCAATTCTTCTTCCAAACCATCTCTGCAACATTATTCTGCCCAGAATCATGGTGCACAGAATTTTCATTTAGGAGTTTATTTCCTCCCACTAACGGCAAGCATGGACAATATCCCCCAGCACATGGAGATGAACCATATGTAGCCTGCCAGGGGAGTTTTCCATCTGGCTCTCTCTCTCTCTCTCTCTCTCTCTCTCTTTCTTTGGCTAAACTCAGACAAGTTGCTTTACCTGTCTGGACTTCAATATCCTTTTCTAAGAGAAAGATGGATATAGTTACCTTCATCTCAAATTCCATAATATCTCCACTATTAAATAAGCGTCAGACAGACCTGGATCTCAATATAGGACCTTCCACTTAATAGCGGTAAGCTTTTGGACAAGTTACATGTCCTCATTGAACTTCAGTTTCCCTTCATATAAGTGGGGGATTTATTCCAGTACTTAACTCATAGCATTGCCATATGCTAAGTTTCTGGCACACAATAAACCATAAATATTAGCTATTATTATTAAATAGTATGCCATCCAAATATAGGTATTTATCTTTATGAGATGTACATACATTAATCCATGTTGTAGCCATCCTGTGAGTGAAGTATTAGGCTCTGCATTTCACAAAAGAGGAAATAAAGCTTAGAGAGGTGGAGAAACTTGACCAATTTGTACAGATGGGGGAAAATCCAGCAGCCATATCTGGGTCTCTCTGGTTTCAAAGCCAGTGGTCATTTTTCTAGACTCTGTTGCCTCTCTGTGGGGAAGAAGTTCCACATGTTTGAATGTGTTCAATGAATCTGAACTTCGGCTTGACCTCCAGACTGGATTTCAGTGCCGGCATATTCATCTAATCCCTTCTAATGAAGGAGGCAGTCACGCAAAGCACAACACAGGGTAGAGATTTGATGAAAGAGTATTTACTTCTAGAATGAAGGACTGGGAAAACCTCATGCAACATCTGGTATTTTAACTGAAGCTTGAAGGATTAATAGAATTCTGGAAGTTGGAAAATAGATAGAGTAATGGGCATCCCAGGAAGAGGAACCACACCAGCAAAGACATAAAAGTGTGGCCACGCTTTGACCACAGTCACTCACGTAGTTGAGAACTTTAGCCCAGGTTTTTGGCTCCCCACTCAGTCTTTCATTTTCCATGATCCATGAGAGACACCTTGGTGTGGCAGAAAGAATTTAGGCTTTAGAATTGCATGAACCTGGACTCCAGCTACAAAACCCTGCTGCCCACTTGAATGAGATTAGGCATTTTAACTTATTCTTACTGACCTTCAGCTTCTCCATCTGTAAAACGGGGACTATATTTGTAACTGCATCATAGGATTATCAAGAGGATAAAAGGAAATAATGCAAGGAAAGCAGCCAGTGAAGCACCTGACACAGAGTATATGTGCTATAAGTACCATTTTCTTTTCTTTTTGATGGTCCCTTCCCTTTGCCCCATTTTGAACTATCCAGTCTCCTTACCTGAATAACTTGACTGCAATGGTTCTATAAGAATGGATACAGTGACCCTTCTTCCTTTCCTGGGGTCTCTGGTCAGTGACTAGTAGCCTGAGTATCCACTCAAGGACAGAATTTTCAGGAATGGAAAATTTGATTCAGTAGTCAGAAGGCAAGGATATTTCCTTGAGTTCCCACCAACCTGGGAGGAGCTGTCTGTCCTTGGTCCTGAGCTGGAGTTCCCACCAGACCCACCTCACTTTTACCCACTGCACACTCTGGGCACTGACAAGTTGCCTCTGTCATCACAGACAGAGAAGTCAGCTTAAACCAAAGCTCAGGATCTCTGAGACCTCCCTTCTCTAATCTCTGTGGAATTAAAGAACAAATGGGAAGGATTTTTTTTTTCTGAATCTCTATTGGGCAAAGGGACACCTAGTTTGGAATCCATCTTTAGGCCACATCAGTAAGCATGCGTTCTAGCACCCTACTGTATGCTAGAATGTGTTCTGTATTCTGGAAACACAAAAACAAATCAGACTTGACTTCTGTTTTGAAGGTCTGTGGCAAAGGTGGATGTTTAATCAGATGAGGGCCAGAGACTGGGGAAGTAGAGAGGGAGGAGACTAGTCTGGTACAGGGATTTACAGGAGACTTTCAGGGGAATGTGGCAACTGAGTTGAGGTTTCAGGGAGCCTGTTAAGGTTATCTTCACTTGGCACAAGGTAAGAAACTCCACACGTGCAACAGGCTCATACTTGTGCAAGGTCATGTGCAAGATTTTTTTTAACGCACTCTCTTCTTTGTCTTCTTATGAATTTAGAATTTTTTAGTGTGGAATTAGTATTTCAGGCCCTACACTATATGTACCCAAGCAAGATCCCGTGCTTCACTCAACATGGCTCTCTACTGTCTCCGACTCCTCCCTGTGCCTGTAACACATGGTTCCCTTTCATACTTCCATGCCTCAGCATATTCTGATTCTTCTGCCTAGAGGACCACCCCCTGCCCCCTTTCCTCCTGCAGAAATGAGTCATCCCTCACTAGCCTCCTTTATCACTGACCCCTTCTTTTATTTCTTTGTGGATTTTTTTAATTGATGAAATATATATAACACAAAGTTTGCCATCTTAGCCATTTTTAAGTGTACAGTTCACTAACTTTAATGACGATCACGTTGTCAGCAACCATCACCACCATCCACCTCCAGAATGCTTTGTCCTGCAAGAGTGAAACCCTATAACCCATTAAACAACTCCCTATTCTCCCCTACCTCAGCCCATAGAAACCACTATTCTATTTTCTGTTTTTATGAATTTGACTACTCTTGGGACCTCATATAAGTGGAATTATAAAATATTTGCCTTTTTATGACTGGCTTATTTCATTTATCATAATGTTCTCTAGGTCCATTCATGTAGTAGTGTCAGAGTCTCCTTCCTTTTTAAGGCTGAATAATATTCCATTGTGTGGATCAACCGTATTTTGCTCCTGCATCTATCTGTCAGTCGATACCTGCTTTCACCTTTCAGCCACTGTGAATAATGTTGCTATGAACATGGATATACACAAATTTCTTTGAAATCCTGCTGTCAATTATCTGTGACCCCCAATCTCCTCTTATTCAATGATGCCTGGAGCTGGTTGGATGTCTATAGATCAGGGGCCTGCAGGACTAGATCCAGACCAAGTTGGAGTTCATAGACATGAGAGTGGCTTCCAACACCTGATGGGTTCTGGTGAGAAGAACCGCAGTGCCTATTCTATCCAAAAAGGTCACCTTAGCAAGCTAAGTCAACAAAATGAGAATTTATAAGACAAACCATATCTAAGTCACGTAACCATATGAGTGGGGGACTTTCAGGGAGACTCAGGTTGAAATCCTGATTGTACCAGATACTAGATGTGTGAAAATATTCTTCTTATAACTGTATTTTTTGTGTTAAATCTGGTTGATATCTTCATGCTTTAGTTGAGGTCTTGGTGTGGATCTCTACTAATGTCAAAGTACTGGAGGGGTGTCAACATACTTGGAGGAAGTTTTCAGTTATGAAGCAAATGTTTGCTTTTTAAAATGTTTGAATATTATAGAAGTAAATATTCCCTTTTCCATTTTAAATCAACTATCTATAGGTAATGCAAGGAACAGCTGTTATATATCTTTTCAGAAATGTATACACACACATATATATATGTGTGTATATACATATGTGTGTGTGTGTGTGTGTGTGTGTATGCTTTTGTTTTTCACAAATGGGATCATACTATGCATACACTTTTACAATTTCTTTGTTTAACCCTGTATTATGGTTCATCTTTCTGTATCAGTATATATAGGTCTCCCTCCTGCTTTTGAAATTATAAATTATTGCATTGTACATTAGGCACTGTAATCTATTTTACCAATTCCAATGACAAATTCTGATTGTTTTCCATTTCCCCCCATTCTAAACAATTATAAAATGGAAAGTCTTATACAAATGTCTTTATGTATTGGTGTAAGTGTATTTGTAAGATCCATTTCTAGTTGTGACATTTTTTGGATCAAAAGAAATATACAATATAAATGTGAAGAGATACTGCCAAATTGCTTTCTAGAAATTAGTTGTGGTGTACTCTCCTGTCAGTAGTGAATGAGAGAAGAGCACCATTAGATACCAAAGTTAGTACTATGCCAGGAGATACTTGGAGGCAGGGTATGGTCTTGTTCATCTTTCATCCTTGGCACACAGCACTGGGACTACTCCATAAATACCTGAAGAGAGGACAGAGGGAGGGAAGAAGGTTATTCTGAGAGGGATGTGGAGTAGGGTGAGCTTGACTTTCAGTAGCAGGGAGTGGATCTGAAGGATGAACACTAGCTCCAAACCCTAGTTGTATCCAGGCCAAGATTTGGGACTATTGTTAGAGGCAGGGAGGAGGATAAACTAGGCATGGCCCAAACCCAGGACTCTGACAGCTTCTGTAACATCTTGGAATGCCTCTTTCAGGTACAAACAAAAAAAATCAAACTCAAAATTAAAATTTAAAAATTGGAATGTATCAGTTCATCCTGGGTAATATGGCACAGAGAAACCCCGATGCTCCAATGATAACATCAGAATTCAGTGTCTTTCTCCATCTTGAGAATCTTTTTGCCTCTCTATGGGTTCTATTACAGATGTGTTCATTCTAAGTGCCTCTTGGCAGGTTTAGGTCTACATCCTACTAGTCTCCAGTACCAGAGAAGGCCAGTCTTCCTCCAGCAGAACCAGCACAAATCTGGAGGTTTATTCCATGTGGACTGACTCGAGTCTTGTGGTAATCTCAGAAAGAAAAATCACTCATGAAGATAGAACATAGCAGTAGCTCCAGGGAAGGGTCAATACAAACTGAAACAGCTCAAGTGGGGAGCAATGGCCACCTCCAAACTGAAAGGGCTATACCGGCCAGGAGAAAGGGAAGTAGGTGTTGGACACACCTCACTGCTGGGGTCTTCTCTAGCTATCTGAAGGCACCGCACCAGTGCTGGCTGCCCTGTGGGCTCTCCCTCTGGAAGGAGACCCTGTTCTTTCAAGAAGGGAGAGTCCTCACAGCATATTTGAATTGTCACTCATTCTTTATTCATTCTTCTGGAAAACAGTGATTGGTTGGCTGCTGTGTGCCAGACATGGTACCAGGTGCTGAGGGTGAAATAATGAGTGAAATTAGACATAGCCAATTTACATCTTAGTGGGTACTGGCAGACATGAACCCCGCCAGCACACAGATACAATTATAATTGTAATGGAATAGACGTTTTTCCAAAGAAGGCACCCAAATAACCAAAATGCATAAAAAGGTGCTCAACTTCACTATTCACCAGGGAAATGTAAACCAAAATCACAACGAGATATCACTTTGCACCTATCAGAATGGCTACGAACAAGGAGACAAGACATGAGTGCTGGCTAGAATGGAGAAAAGGGAACCCTTGTGCTCTATTGATGAGAATATAAACTGGTGCAGCCACTATGGAAAATAGTAGGGAGTTTCTTCAAGAAATTAAAAATAAAACTATCAAATGATCCAGCAATCCCACTTCTTGACATATACCAAATAGAAATGAAAACAGGATATCAAAGAGACACATTCACTTGTGTTTATTGCAGTATTATTCATAATAACCAAGGTATGGAAACAACCAAAGTGTCTATCACCAGATGGATGAATGGATAAAGATGTGGTTCATATATGTAATGGAATATTACTCAGCCACAAAAAAGTACACACTTATACTCAAAAATTATTTGTTGTTTGCCTGAAATTCAAAATCAAAGGGTATCCTATATTTATGTTTGCTGAGCTGGCAATGGCACATAACAGGAACCGTGCTATGACCCTGCTTTTAAACACTGGAGAGCAAGAAGCTGGCCTTCGGTGACAGATGGATGAGCTCTGTTGTACCCTAGAAAAGAACCATCATAATCAGGTGGGAGGCACACGTGGACAGGGCCTTGTCATGCCCAGTGGGCAATGGCATCCACAAGACAGTGGCCAAGACCCCAATGTAGGAAGTAGCTATCAGACAGAGAAACCATGACAACCAGCACTGTGACCACCAACACAGTGGCCTCCAAGCTTGATGTCCCCACACACCTGGCTCAGCAGAGGGTTGATGTCAGAAGTGGTGGATGTCACAGGACCCACAGGAGGAGAAGCAAAACATCCAGATAGTGAAGACCAGCCATACGGGTGGCCAGCCCGTGGCAGAGCTGTGGGCTCAGATGGCACTTTAGTGCAGGGGCCCACAGATGGCCATGCAGCGGTCCTGGCCTATGTGATTAAGAGGAAGAGCTCCATGTGTTGCAGGAAGCCCGCAGGAGACATGCCCCACTCAAACCAGCAGCTAGGGCACGGAGTCTGGCAGGAAGCAGGTTTCCACCAGGGCCAGCTTGTGCGGGAAGAAGCCCATAGGCAAACACAAGACCAGGTCCAGTGTGGTGAGCCCTGCAACGTGCAGTACCTAGCAGAGTGAGCAGGAGGCAGCAGGAAGTGCTGGCAGGCTGGTGGCAGGAGCAGGACTGCCCTTGCAGGAGACTCAATAGCAACAAGTCATGCACCCAGCTCTGACTGGCCCAGGGCCTTTGGAGTCTGGTGAGGGAGAAGGGAAGGAGAAGCATGAAGGAGAGAGATGTACCTGCCTGCCCTGTCCTCTTGAACTCCGCCCCCGCCATGACCTCTGAATGAGGTCCAGCAGCCCACGAGCCTGGCTGGAGTGAGCTGCCTCTCTAAACTCCTCTGAGCTGTGTCTGCTGCCCTTGTCTGTGTCAGGGCCTTCCAGCCCCCTGGAAATGCTTTCCCCCTCGGGTGCTGGTTTCTTTGTTCCCTTTTGCAAGAACCTGGGTGGATTAGTTGTAGCTACCTGTCCTTCCCCACAGCCCTCCGACCTGCTCCCTAAGTCCAGCTTCAAAGACCTTACCACCTTACCACCTGTGAAGCCCACGGTATCCTGCTGTCTCAGGCCCTGTGCACTTGCTACTCCCTTCACCCAGATCCTCTCCCTGGATAGTTGTGTAACTTTTTTCTCTTTTCCTGCAAATATCAGCAAAGATGCACTCCCCAACAGTCCTTTTTTAATGACCTGATTTAAAGTAGCCCCCCCCCCCCGCCACCAACATGTACAGACTCTGGTCACTGTGTGACATCCTCTCGTTGCTAAAAGCACTTCTGAATTAGCCCGGGTTATTTACTCGTTTCCCATCTGTCTGCTCCATTTATTGTGTCACATCCTTGAGACCCTTCTACCTGGTTTGCAGCTGTGTTTGTGGCACAGGAAACAGTGACTGGTAGGTGCTCAGTGAAGTTCGTTCCATGTAATGGTCGAGCCCCTTTTCCAGTAGAAAACATACAAAATATGTACTTTCTCCCCACACAATGTTTTTTATTCTGTTTGGTTCGAATATATTCTATTTCATTTTTTAAAATGTTGGTTTTGACCATCTAAATCAGTGGATCTCAACTGGGGATGATTTGACCACCACAGAAAACATTTGGCTGTGTGTGGCGACATGGGTTTGTTACAACTGGGTCACCACTGGCATTTAGTGGGTAGAAGACAGGGATGCTGTTTAACATCCTGCAGTGCACAGGCCAGTGCCCCAAAACAGCAACACAGAATGATTTGCCCCAACCCCCCAAGTGAGTAGAACCAAGGCCTAGAAACCTGATATAAATCAATTTCAGGATCCACTAATGGGCCTTGACCTGCACTTGGAAAAGAAAGTCACCAGGCTCGCAGGACAGACAGACCTAGTAAGTGGACAGCATGACAAAGAGATAGAGAACCTGGCTGAGAGATGGGGTGATGGAAAACTCAGGGTCCCTCCCAGACCCGTGGGTGAGCTGGGTGAAATCGGATAAGTTTCACTGCCTCTGAGCCTGTTTTCTTGTCTGTGAAGTGGTGAGAGGAATGTTTCCCTAACCTGGAGGATGGCAAAAAACGGCCCAGCGAGAGCACTTAGCACTCACCTGGAACACAAGGACGGCCTGGCGATTCCTTTTTTTAAATTCAATCATGTCATGTTTCTTTTTGAAATAATGGCCTTTGGTGGGGGTTTGGCTCTTTATCCTAAGTGCTGCGAGGAGTTACTAGAAAGTGGCAGGATTACAGCAGATCTCTGTGGAATATTGTGCAGCCGTTAAAAAGGACTGTAGCCTGGAGACAATGAAATGGAAGATATTCAGGAAATACTATGTAAAAAAAAAAAGCCACCAGCTCGTGGAAGAAGAAGAATGGTATGACACAACTTATAAAAAACAGCCATCAAGGGCAATGCCACAAATTTTTCCCGAGCGTCATATATTTGTGTATAAATGCATAGGCAATGCAAGGAAGGACACTCTCCTACATTGAAATGATGGTGGTTGCCTCAAGGGTGAGGACTAAAACTGAGGTGAAAGTCAAGATGAATTTTAGACTTTTCCCTTTTACGTTTTATTAAGAGGGTATATTTATCGGTTACTGCGACATTGCACCTTATCAACTTTGATGTAATCTCTTCGTGAAATTGACCTACAGGGTTGGACTCAGAGCCATGAAGAAGACCAAATCCCATGTTTCTTAAATCCACATCCACCAGGTTCAAGGATGTGCCTATGGAACAAGTTTGAATTCCTCACACTCGAGGGGAGAAACACATCCTTGCTGTGCCACAGAACAGTGCATTCCAAAAATGTGGGTTGTGATCTACTGAAGTAAGTTTAGGAGAAATTGACCCGCCGTCTTTCAATGAAGTACTGTAGAACAGATTTTTTTTTTTAAGATCATGGTGTATAATTAGGTAAAAATTGTTTCATGAAACTTTTGTTTTAGTGTGTGTGTGTGTGTGTGTGTGTGTGTGTGTGTTTGCTTATCCAGAAAATAAGCTGTATTTCTTCCTAGTTCTCATCGTCTAAAAATTTTTTTGTGAAGCATCACTATAGAAATTGCTTTTTATTAGAGAAGGAATATACACTAGGACCTCCTTTTGTTTGAGCTACATCTAAGTCTGAGAAGCATTGTTTTAAAGATTGAAAAAAGTAAAACACTCGCAGGTGGGGAAAATCTATGGCAGCTCTGAAATCCTGTGAATTTGTGTAAAGGACAGAACAGTTTACCAGCTCCCAGCCACCTGGAGGAGAGAGGGCCAAAGAGTCTGGTTCTTATTCCTGCTATAGCTGTGGTCTTGGTTTTCTTTTTAGTAGAGAGTCTGACAGTTTTGGTTTAACCTTCACACATTTTTAAAGAAATTCTCTTTCTCCTGTAATAGTCACCACTGCTGCAGTCTCCCCATCAGCCTTCCCTCTGCTCTCTGCCCAGCATCCATCATGTCCATGCTCAGCTAAGTCCACTTCCCCTCCAGTGAAGCTCCTGTTTATTTTCTTTGCCCTCCCAGGAATGATACAGATAAACTTTCAGGCCAAAAGTTATGCCTGGGAGGGACTCAGTTTGACAAGTGCCAAGCACTCAGGCAGGATCCACTGCATACCAGGCACTGCTCTATGCATGTTACTAATGTACTGAATCCTCACAACAGCCCTCAGACTAGGTGCTGTCATCCCCATTTACCAGTGTAGGGAACTGAGACTCAAAAGGTTAAATAACCTGCCCATGTCCCCACAGCTTATAGGAGTACATGCCAGCCAAGGTCTTAACCTTGGCTCAAATGACAGAGATAGAAGAAACAGAGAAATTGTTAAAATCCTGGTGAATCTTAGAGAATTTTCTTCATGGACCTTTAGGCTATGCAAAGGAACTTGACCAGTGGTCTTTGAAATAATAAGAACATCTTCAATCTGATGAAGGGCTCTCACATCCTCCAGCAGGGCCCACCAGGTAAGAAAAGTCCAAAAAAACCTCTTGTCTCTCTTTGAGAGAAGGGACCCTCTCTGCCTTGGTCCCTGCTGAACACCCAGGGCCTGACCCAGAACCTGGCACACAGAGGTGACTTCTCTATTTGAGGATGCCTGCTCTGTAATTGTGCCTCCTGCAATATGATTTCTAGGCACTGGTTACTAATATCCCTGTGAAGTCCCCACCTCCACCCTTGGGCATGTCAGGGATGACCTGAGCATATGATGCAGAATGACAACTGCTTCGTTAATGACCCAGCATCTCCTTCCATGTGGCCCCAGGCTCACTTCTGGACAAGGAAGGAACTCGCTTCTGTGGGGCTCTTCTTTGAAACAGGTTTAGTGCCAACAGCATTGAGGGTGGGAGGCTTGCTATGGGAGGATGAAGTTAGAACTTAACTATCTCACCAAGCACCAGGGCAAGGACGGACCAGAATGAGACCTCAAATAAGTTGTGCAACCTGGGAAAAGTGGCTTAACCTTGATGAGACCTCCATTCTCTCATCTGAAGGGATGTAATAATCCTTATGGCTCAGGGCTAGTTGGAGGGGAACAACCTGGCAAAGAGTAGGTGCCCCCAAATGTTTCAGGGAGTTGTCTTTCAAGCCAACCAGATGCAACTTAAACCCAAGATCCACCAATGACTAGCTCTGTGAATTACTAAATATCTCTGAGCCTCTGTTTCCTTGCCTAGAAACTGACTATAGTAATGGTGTCTACCCCATGAGACTGTTGTGAGAATTCATTGAAATCACACACAAACCATGGGATACAGTGAGCATTCGGTAACTGTAAGCAGTGATCATCAACCTCGCCACCACCAACATCAGTGCTCCAATCCCCACAGTTATCATCACCATTACCCCCACCATCACCATCACCACCATCAACATCAGCACCATCAGTACCATCACCATCATCATCATCACCCTTCTGACCTCCTGCCTCCAGGATGTCCCAAAGGGGCTAGATTCTGTCTGCTCCCATCACACATAAAAAATCCACACTCTTTACCCCAACATTTGAGGCCCCCAGAAATTTGTGCCTACCCACCTCCCTATCTTCATGTCTTACCATGTCCTTACCATGCTTCCCCACACCCCATGGCTCCTGGTTATATCAGGAGAGCTGAAATAATCTCTGTGCTTGTGATCTGTGCACTCTCCCATATGGCTGCCATGCTTCACTAACAAAAGCAACAATAGGCATTTTAAGGACCTTATTGTAGAAAATGACAATGAAGTTGACCTTTGATCAATGCAGTCAAAATCCACATATAACTTTTGACTCCTCCAAACTTAATTACTAACAGCCTACTGTTGACCAGAAGGCTTACTGATCACATAAGCAATCAATTAACACATATTTTATATGTTGTATGTATATACATTGTAGTCTTACAATGAAGTGAATTAGAGAAAAGAAAATGTTATTAATAAAATTATAAGGAAGATTTACAGTGTTTATTGAAAAAAAAACACATGTAAGTGGACCCACACAACTCAAACCCATGTTGTTCAATGGTCAACTGTCCTAGCTATTGTTGACAGTGGTTGGGTGCAAGGGCTCTGAAGCCAGATTTCCTCGCTTGCTTGGGTGAAGTGTTCAAACACTGTAAATGAAGCATAAAAGTTGTACTTACCTCCTAATGTGTGTGTGATGATCCAAAAGTCCTGCATAGAAGTGATTAGCATGATGCCTAGTTCTTTTCACACCATCAACAAACGTTCTTTAGTGCTATTAACACTGCATGCCTAACCAGGTGCCATGTCTCCAAGGCTTGCAATAGTTCATATCATGTTGGAAGTGCTCCATGTGTTTGTTGAATGAACAAATGGTTGAGCAAATGACTGTTGTCATTTGCTAAATGCCTGCTGAATGCCAGATGCCTGATTAGGTGTTTTACCATCCGAGTCAGTTCCGTAAGTCACAAATAGCATTACCAATAGAACAGAGAAGAGATCATCAGCATCTCAGGATGTAGAGATGAGAGAAGCTTCAGATGTATCTGTGTCTGTATCTATATCTAAATCTATATCTACAACTGTATCTATCCCTTTCTCACATCCATATCCGTTTATATACATTTATCCACGTCTACATCTATGTCATGTTGAAATCAGTGTTAAGGTATCTGTGTGTCAATCTAGGCCCACGTCCCTGTCCATATTAATATCTGTGTCTATCTCTAAGGGACACATAGAACGGAGACAGAACGTATGGACACCGCATGGATGTGTGGTATGTGTGTGCACACGTGTTATGTGTGTGTGCATGTCTCATTGTGCTAGCTGAATGTAGTGTCCACGTTCCACACGTGTGTCTAGAGAGGGACAGACTCGGAGAGACGACAGCACGGGCAGCACAGTGATCCAGCTTGTGCCCTTCGCCCGGCATCTCCCCCTTTCCCTGGGGCTCGGGTGCATGGCGGTCACCGTGCTCTTGGAGAGCCGCTGCCGCAGCAGCAGGTGGACGGGGCCTCGAGAGGCCCCGGAGGGAGGAGCGCAAGCCCGAGCCGAGGGCCGCGCGCAGTGGCCGTGGGGCTGCGTCTGCCCTCAGCGCGGGGGCGGCGCGCGGGGGAACCCAGGAGCCCCCCGCTCCGGGACGGCCCACGGCCGGGAGTTCGGTTTCGCAGCGGCCCTGGGGGCGCCGGGCAGGGCCCGGCGCAGCTGCAGCGGCGGGGCCAGGGCGCCCAGGGCAGCCCCCGCGGCCGGACACCGGCCGTCCCCGCCCCACTCCGGGCAGCTGGGCCCATCCTGGGGGACGCGCAATGGCGAGGCGCCAGGGCCCGCACTGCTGGGTCCGGGGTCTCCTCGCGCTGTCCCCCCCCTTCCCCCCCTCAGTCCCTCGGCCCCCACGTTCCTCTCGCTCCGTCCCACCCCCCCTCCCTAGGCCTGTCGGTCTCGCCCTCCCTTTTCCTTCTGGGCTCCCTCTCTTTTCTCTTGCACTCCCCTCCTCTGCCCCAATGTCGTCTCCACCCCTTGCCACCGTGTGGCTTTGGGGAGGTAACTGCCACCTTTCGAACCTGCCTTTCCTTTCTCTTAACGATGGGGTCCTAAAGTCCAGCTCGCAGGGCTGGGAGGTTGGCTGCGTGGACACTCCGAGCACCAAGCCTCCCACGCCTCGTGATGTTTCATTCCTTTCTTCTCCAAGTCCGGTCCAAACCCCGGACTGGTCGCCTCATCCTCGGTGTTGGTCCGGTTATATTGAAGACCTTGGCTTTGGACCATTGGGATAAACCCCACTCAATTCAGGTCGTATGACCTTGAGAGAATGCAGAATTTGTTTAAAATTTTATTTAGAACTTTGTTTCACATTCACTATACGTTTTTCTTACGTTTCTTATACCTTTTTCGACGAGTTATCACATCAAAATTAGCCATGCTGGATGAAGGTCAGGTCAACTCAACCTTCTGAGTATCTGTCAATCAGAGTTATCCATGCCTAGATTAGGTTAGCCTCCTCTCTTCTATTTTCCTGTAACATTTTGTATGAGAATTGCTTCATAATTACTTGGAAGATTTGGTAAAACGCATTTAGTTCTCTCTTCATTTCTCTCTTGTTTTATCGTCTTTCTTCTCCCTCACCCATTTTCCCTCAATTTCTATCTTCATTTCTCTGCCTGGTCTGTCACTCTCTTCCTCTCACGTGTGGCAGAGACATGTGTGTATGCGGGTTGACAGAGCCCATCGCTCGTGGACTGTGACCCCCACACCCAAACATCAGTCAGGTCATTTACACACCTGTCTGTGGCCCTGCTGGCTTTTCTTTTCCTCCTTCAATTCTCGCTTCATTCCCTTCTCAGCTCTCCTGCCACCCCCACCCCCACCCCCACCCCACCCCCACCCCCATTTTGAATCTCCTCTTCTACATTGAAACGAGCGTGGCTCACCTGAGGGCCATGGTCGTGCGTGCTTCAGGAGTCTGCAGGCCTCCAGTGTAAAATCAAGAGGTGCCTCAGTCACTGTGTCGGGAGGAGGGTGGTGTGCTCCCCCCAGGACCTACACAAGTTCAGAGGTCAGAGCCTCAGTGGACACTCCCTCCCTCATCCCACCTGCCCTCCCAGAGATCCCTCTGGTGTCACACACCCCAGTGACACTCATGCACCCTCCCCTGCTCTCCCTTCTCTCTTCTCTGTATCCCACGTCTTTTTTTCTTTCCATTTGTTTCTGTGTTTTGTTTTCTCTCGTTACTCCCCGCCCCATGTCTCCAGCTATGGCTACTCTCCTTGGGTCTTTCATGGTCCCTCTTCCCTCTCTCCCTCCCTCAGTTGCTCTCCCTTTTCTGCTCCCCTTCTAGCTTTGTCTGTCTCCAGTCTTCCTCTTCCTCTAACACCCAAACCCCACTTTTATACATTTTGTCTCCTTCCTCCCCTCCCTGCTATTCTCCAGGCCCTACAGGCCCTGGCTTCCGCTCCCTCTATGGGTTTCTCTGACAGTCTCTCACCTCCTCTCTGTTGTCCCTTTCCTCACAGTTCTACCACTCATCTCCTCGTAATCCTCCCTAACTTTCTCCTAGCTTCTCCCCCTTCCGTCCCCTCATCCTCCCCCTCCAACTTCCTCCTCAGGACCAGCTGTTGAAAATCCATGTGAGGCCAGCCAGCTCAGAACTCTGATCCCCATTCCTCCCGTTCAGGCACCAGGGCCTGGAATGGACAAGCACGAAGCAGACTGTGAACAGATGAGCAATCTTCATCCCTTTTTCCTTCAGCCACTGAGAATTCTTAGGATAGACACCTTCTTGTCCACATCATTCACTCACACACACACACACACACACACACACACACACACACACACACCCTGAGCTTAGGTTCTTGCTTCACTTCCTCAGAAGAAATAGTATAAGACCACTTTTTTATAATATGTTTTTATGTCTTCAAGTGTGTGTGTGTAAAACACCCTCCATAAAATTGTTGCACAGAAATAACTCACAGTTCATAGCCTAGAACAGGCAATCCAGAATATTAAATTATTTCTTCTCCTTTCAACACCAAGTCTTAGAGATCAGCTTTTTTCCACCAGAGCCTCCTGAAGGCCCCTTTCATGTCCTTGTTCCACAGCTAAAGATGAGGGGGCTCATCATGGGGGCGATGACCCTGTACAACATGGAAATGATCTTGTCACTGTCATCTGTGGTCTTATCCTGAGGCATCATGTACACGGAGATGGTTGTGCCATAGAACAGGGCCACCACCACAAGGTGAGAGCCGCACGTGTAGAACTTGCCCCAGCCCTCTGTGGATCTCATCCGCAGCCCTTTGTGGACCTCATCTGCAGCACAGCCACCAGGATCCTGCCATAGGAAGCCATGATGAAGGCAAATGGAGTCGGCAGGGTCAGGGCACTGGTGCTCAGCATGAGGAACTCGTAGAATTGCAGGTCAGAACAGGCAAGCTTGAGCAAGGCCGAGAACTCACACGAGAAATGGTTAATGACATGGAGACCACAGAACTCCAAGGGTATGGTCAGCACGGGGACCGCAATCAGCAGGAAGGCTGCAGTCCATGAGGTCTCAGTCAGGCCACAGAGCAGGAGCCCCATGCGCATAGAGTAGTGCAGTGGGTCACCAATGGCCATGCAGTGATCATAAGCCATGGCAGCCAGCAGAAGACACTCCACGACTCCTTGATAGAAACCTGTGGCCATCTGGGCCATGCACTGTCCTAGTGAGATGACAGGAGTGGTCACCAAGCAGTTGATGAGTATCTGGGGCACACCGGATGTGGTGTTGCACCTGTCCAGGAAGGACAGGTTGCTGAGGAATAAGTACATGGGTGTGTGGAGCCGGGGGTCATGGTAGATAAGGAGCAAGATAAGGCTGTTTCCCAAGAGGGTGACTACATAGGACATGAGAAGCAGGCCGAAGAAGGCGATCTGAGTCTGTGGGTACAGGAAGAGCCGAGCAGAATGGAATAAACCTCCTCCGTGCTGTTCTGGCCATCCATGTTCCTTCCAAAACCCTAGCTGGGTGGGAAAAGATGGGTCATTGTGAGAGGTAGTTCAGAAATGGGAAACTTCACACAAATAACTCTGTCAAGACACCAACATTAATGTGTTACACAGATTATTACCCCTTCACCCCTGCATTGCCATGTCCCTTACTGGAAACATTGCTTAATGTAGTCCACCATTCAGCAGCATTCATTGGCTCATTCAGTTTTATAATCATTCATTGATCTGTACCTGGATGGATTGTTGGATGGATTGGGTCATTCATTCATTTATTCTTTTACATGTTGGTTAATGGGTTATTTTCTTCATTCACTTATAATTGAGTCATTCACTCATGAATCCATTTATGGATGGACTTACTCATTGCTTCTTGAATAGATTCATTCACTCATTCAACCAACATTTCTGAGAAGCTGCTAACTAGATCCAGACTTTATCCCAGGCAAAGGAATTATCATGAAGAACAAAGAAAATAGGCTCTGCCCTCAAGGAGTTGACAACTTATACGAAAACTTGAAAAGTAACACAAGTATGCTAAGTTGGCTCATATTTGTGCTTAGTTGGCTCCCTTATTAGCAATGAAAACTCTTAAAATCATTTAGATATCAGGATATTCAAAACAGAGATGTTTAACATTAAAAGCAAAGTGGAGATATAAAGGAAATCTAAAAATGGCAATCCTGCCATCTGTTCACTCATGAATTCAACAAACAATTGTTTATCACCCATTTCCTAAGAGTCTCTTCTAGGTATAAGACCAAGTAATAAAGAAAGCAATGTGCTTGAAGACATGATTCCAGTTAGGAGCAGAATCAAGACTATAGACAACAAGCAGATAAATAATAAATAATCAATAATTGAACCTTCAAACCCTGCAGTGGAATATCACGGGAACTGAGGACGGAAGGTGCACCCAGCAGTGCTGGTCTTTCTGATGAGGAATTTGAACATCTTTAGGGAAAAGGGTCCCCCAAGAAGGGGGCTGATTGTGGCACCCACCTAACATTAAGTCACCATGCTTCTAGGCCAGTGTCACCATCACCAAGTCCCATCTCTGCTCATGGTCGCAGCTCCTCATCTGGAAAATGGAGAGAATCACCCCACCATGTGGAGAGGTGAGCTGGGGGCTTAGGTGAGGGGACAGCAGCAGGCACAGGACTGGCCAGGTCCACATGAACGCTGAATAAACATGTCTCTTCTAACTTCCCCTTTACCAACCTGGGGCCTCCCACTGCTCTCAGAATGCCCAAAGACCTTGCTATGTTTCCACACTGCTCCCTTCCCTGACAACCTATATCTATATGTATCTTTACCAAGTTTTTAACTTCTAGGAGTTTATTGTATAGATGTGATCCTATGTGCAAAACAAGAGATCCACAGGACTAGCTTTAAACACATTAAAAAATATATAAGTACTGGGCTATATTCCAGAAGATGGAAAATTATCTCAATATCTATAAATATGGGACCAGGTAAAGAAGTTACAGACCATCCATAACCCAGAACACTATGCAAAAATGACGAGAATAATAAAACTTTTTATGCTGATATAAATAGATTTCTAAGATATTGTTAAATAAAAAGGAAGGAAGAGTGAGTTTGGTGGAGGCAATAATTAGGGTGAGAACAGTGCATGTGCTAAGGTGAGAGGGAGAACAGTGAATAGGCTATAGTTTTTTTTTAATGGGCAAGAAAATACCTGTATAAATTTGTCCCCTTCTTTGACCTGACACTCAACTTGAACACTGACATTTGAACTGATGACAGAGGACATGTAAGTAGGACGAGGGAGCACAGTGGGGATACTGTAGTACCTGCCTAGCACTTGTAGGAATTTGAGTTTTGAGTAAAAGGGACCTTGCCTTACCTGAGGGGACAGAAATGCATTCCAAGGAAGTGTGTTGAGAGAGAGAGAGAGAGAGAGAAAAAGCGACCTTAATAGCATGGCCACGAAAGAGAGGGAAGAGCATGCAGTCAGAGGGGAAAGGAAGGAAGAATGGATAGATGTGTGGATAATGGAAGGAAGGAAGGAAGGAAGGAAGGAAGGAAGGAAGGAAGGAAGGAAGGAAGGAAGGAAGGAAGGACAGTGGATGTATGGATGGAAGTATGGATAGGTGGATGGATGGAAGGTTGGATGGAGAGATAAAGCTATATGACGTATAACTCCTTTTCCTATACTTCTCCCACATCTAACCACATACCTGGCACCAGCAGGGTCTGATCCAGGAGCTTCACCCCTTCCTTCCACGAGGGGATCACACATAAACAGGACTCAGGTTACTCTGGAACTTAGTAGAAAATAAGAAAATAATCCCAAGGAGATCCATGTAGAAGTCTTAGATCCCAGCACTTTCTCAAGCAGTGTTCCCAATAATAAAGACCTCCTTCTCCCTCTCTCTATATCTCCCTTCCAGTCTTCCACACAGTCTCCTGAGGGCAAGCTGAGGCAAGAGAAGAAACAAGGGAATGGAGAGAACTGGGTAAATGGAAGTCCCCACCCTTTGTGATCTCTGGAGTTTCCTGGGCACTCCCTAGGGACCCCATGCTCATTAGCAGAAGATGGGACTGAGATGTTTGGGAAAAGAAAACTTTCTGGGTTCCTCAGAGTCATTAAAGGGAAAGTTTGGTGAGTGGCTGCCCCTCCTACTAAAACATGAGCTGCCCTGTGCATATGTGCCCAGGTACCTGCAGGTGGAGACAGCCCGGATGTGTGGATGTTGTCCCAGCCACACCAGAGCTGGTGATGGAGCCTTTCTGAGACTCACATCCCTTATGTGTGAAATGGATAGAGAAATCCCAGCTGTTGAGGCCTAGAAAGGGCTCAGTGAGAAGACTGTGTGTGACTGTAATCTGAGCAAGAGAGATTCAGCCCTTGACACATGGGAGCTGGCCTGGCAGTCACAGCTAGGCCTTGATGTTCTCCTGTGGCACAGCCAGAATTTCACAGTGCGCTGAAACAGATAAGGCCGTTCTGTGACCATGATGCATGAGACGATAGATACTGTAATCGTGTATGAACGCAGACAAAAAATGAGCATTGGCTAAGGAAAAAGAAGTCCTCTCAGACTTTTAGGGTGACCACCCATCCCAGTGGGGAGATGGTGGCCAACAGTTGCAGTGGGATACATGTCTGGAGAGCTCACGTACAGCCCAAGGGCTACAGCTAGCAATATTGTGTTGAAAACCAAAAATTTGTTGAGAGAATAGATTTCAGGAGCTCTCACCACACACAAGAAATGGTAACTTTGTAAGGAGATAATATGTTAATTAGTTTGGCTGTCATCATCTTTGCTTTGTATGTACGCATATCAAATAGTCACATTTTACACCTTAGATATATGACTTTTATTTTAAAAGTTAAATTTAAAGGAATTGAAGAGGACCTACATAAATTAAAGAGTGTGAATTGGAATAGTCAATAATTTTCAGTTTTCATTTTTACCTTTATCAGTTTGTAGGTTTTGTGCCATCCTAGTCAAAATCACACAAGTGTACGTGTTTGTAAGGATAAATCTGTGTGAAACCAGACAAACTTGTTCTAAAATTTACATGAGCATAAATGAACCAACTCTAATGGTGCTTACCTCAAAGCTACAGAAATGAACAATGAAAAAACCTTACCAATGAACTAATAAAGAAACTAAACAACACATAAATGTTTATTTAATTTATAGGAAAAAATGACATTGCAGAGAAGTGAAGAAAGAATGGTGCTTTCAGTATATGCCTTTAGTCCAACTCCCTACTATTAGAGAAAACATGAAAATTTCCCAGTCTAAACTGTTCTTTTCCCCCCCTCTTTAATTTCTCACTACTCCCCCACTTCCACCCCTGACCTACTGATGTTGGGGTCTCCCCTTAAGAACTGGATCTCTGAAGGCAGGGCCTGGCACCTGCAGGGTATGGTCCATGGCTCCACCTGGGGTGGAAACCCAGGACCTTCTGTGTGTAAAGCAAATGTGCTAATCACTACACTATGGAGCCACTCCCTCTAACTGTTCTTAAAATTATGTTCCCTCTGAAGAAAATAAAGTCAAAAACAAAGTCAAATAAGTCAAAAACAATAAAACTCCTCGAGGACACATTAATTTGGAATGTATTTAGACTTTAAAACCAGTGCAATTGATAAACTTGACTACATTAAAACTAAGCACTCTATCAAAAAAAAATAAGAAAATGAGAAGTCGATATAATGTGGGAAATTATTTTCAGCACATACATTTGAAAAAGAACTCATCGTGAACACAGAAAAACTCTTATAAGGCAAAGAGAGATGGAAAAAATTTCAATAGAAAACATTGGGGAAGAAATTTAAATTAGCTCATCAGAAAGGAGGAGGCCATTAAATATATGAAAAATATGCACAAATTCCTTAGCAACCAGGAAAACGCAACAGAGAAACATAATGAGATATCACTACAAACTCTCATATACAGTTAACATCAAAAAAGCGCTTACAGTTAGTACTTGGATGGGAGACCACCTAGGAATGCCAGGTGCTGTAGGCCTGAAAAGAGAAAAAGTGCTTACTGCAGAGTTTTAGAATGGAATATAATATGGCACTTTTTCTTTCACTTTTGCTGGAAATGGTAATCGGTCAGCTACGGCAATAAATTTGGCAGTGTCTACCAAAGTTTAACACACATGAATTCTGTGACGAAGCAATATCACACATACGTGTGTAGTTGATGGTAAAGCATGGACTCAAGCACTGAGATGCGTACAAGAATGTTTACAGCAGCATCAAACCAGAAACCACAGAAATGTCCATTAACACGAAAATATATGAAAAAAAATTGAGACGAAAAAGCAATAAACAGGATCAAATGACAGTTGCATGCAACAACATAGTTAAATCTCACAAACGCGCTGAAATCGAGGAGATATCAAAGGACACCTAGTGTATGAATCCATGTATATAAAGTCCCAAAACGGCTAAATGAAATTAGACCGTTAGACAGGATATTGAGTTAATAATATTTTGGGGGAGAGATGTAAAATGGAAGAGGCAAACTCTGCGGACTCACAGATCGCAGACTTTCGGCCTCCAGAACTTCGGGAGAATGGAATTCTGCCGCGAAAGCCACTCCGTTTGTGGGCCACTCGCCCTACTGACGGTTCACGCCAGAGGACTCACCTGACCCCACCCTTCGCAGAGGCCAGGAGCCCAGACGTCCTAGCTCCGCCCACTCCTGCCCTCCCGCATGAAGTCCTGTCCTGTGCTCCCCCAAAGACCTTCCCCTCTTCTCACCTGCAGGATGAGCTTGCTTCATTATTCTCTAAGAAGCAACTAGAAGACCAAGGTCTCAATTGCTTGTGGTGTGGCTTCTACCCCCAAGTGACCAGTCCTAACCCCCAGCACCTCAGGATGGAAATGGGGTCACTGCAGATATAATTAGCTAATATGAGGTCATACTGGAGAAGGATAGCCTCTAATCCAGCATAGCTGGTGTCCTTATGGAAAAAAAAAAAAAGAATAAAAGAAATCTGGAGGCAGAAAGGCATGCAGGGAGGATGCTATGTGAAGACTGGGGTTGGGCTACCAGGAGCCAAGGAACTTCAGAAGTTTGGAGAGATGCCTGGAATTGATCCTTGCCTGGTGCCTTCAGCGGTAGCCGGACATCTGGATATCCAACTCTGGCCTCCGGAGCTGTGAGACAATAGATTTTAGTTGTTTAAGCCATTTAGTTTGTGGTACTTTGTATGACAGCCCTAGGGAACTAAAAGTTTTAAAATATCTATGTCCCTGACCCACATTCTCTGTGCTTGCCCTATTTCTATCCTTAAAAGAAAATGTTAAAATATACTGACTTCAAAAAGCTTTTTGAAAGTAAAATTAAAATTAATAAACTTTTAATCAAAGGTCTACAAAATATGGTATTATGTCAACTAGGCCATTTCAACTCAACTCGATGACTTTCAGTGCTGAACATGGCGCATTTAATGTGATGGGTACCCTATAGGAGGTAGGTCTAGTGCTACCTCACCACGGTGGTTCCACCTGGCACTGAACCTCAGTCCACCCTGTTTAAATGGCACACCACTCAAAAGAGGTGTTGCCTTTGACAATGTCACCTCCATTCGACACACAGGGGAAACAAAGGCACAAGAGAGCTAACGAGTCCACCAAAGTCACACTGGCTGTAAATGGCCCAGGCAAGAGCCAAAGCACAGCACTGTGAGGTGCTTTATATTAGGGGTTCATGAAATCCAGCCCATTTATCACAACCATTTATTTATTAAGGAAATAAAACAGGATGGACTGGAATACAATTTTTTAAAAAGTGGTGAGGATTTTGTCCCTGGGACAATACCTTTTTGCTCCCCATAAGATGAGAGGCATCTGAAGGCTAAATAGTTTGTCCAAGGCCATTTAGCCTGGAGTTTGAACCTGGGGCCTATCCAATGCAAGCATAGGGGCTCCGATCCCCGCTGCTTTATCATCAACCAGGTAAGATCTTCCCTGCCAGGGGCAGAGAGCCCATTGCATCAGAATGGCAAAGCCAGCCTCAAGTGACACTCTCTGGACACGCTGCACTGTCATCATGACAACTGTTCTGTCCTCTACCTTCCCACACACTGGGCCCAGGCCCTAGAGAGGGAGAGGGCAAGCACTGGCATTCTTTGAAACTCATATCCCTTTTCACTCCTACAAAACTGTATTTGGGAAATACAATTTCCTTGCACTTCCTGGAGCCTGTTCGCAAAGACTGGAGGAGGGGAGGACCTAAAAACACATTTCCTGGGCCTAAGCGACTAAGGACCTGAGGACCCCAACCCAGCTTAAAGTGACTCCTTTGCCTCCCCCACTGTTCCCCTTGATCTCAGAGCCTTCCACTGGAATCTTCTTTTTCTTCCTCTTTTTAAAAGAAGGCTTTGAGTGGGTTTTATTCTTGCGGTTGTTCCACAATGCCCTCCAGTGATGCAGTCAGGCTTGACAGCCACCACATTTGAGAAACTACAGGTTCATGTCTGCAGTGTCTTTGGAAGTGACTGACAATCAAAATCATATTTATCATGGTTCACATTTGGCTTGTTTCCTTTTTATTTTTAAATAAAAGTTTATTGGCAATTTTTCTAATAGAGCTAACATTTATCTCATCTATTTGTCTCTGTCCCTTCTCTCTATGCATCTCCTTCTTACTCACTTTTCCTGGGGGGCTTATGCCATGGTTAGTTTTACGCATGGACTTGACTAGGCTCTAGCACCTGGTGATTGTGTCAAATGCTGATTCAAGTGTGGCACTGAAGGCATTTTTGCAGATGTGGTTGCTCTATGGCATGATTACCTTTGCACATGTGGTGGGCCTTGTCCAATCAGTTGAAGGCCTCAAGGGTGAAAACTGAGGTTTCCCAGGAAGAATAAATTCTGCCTCAAGACAGCAGCATCTGCTTCTGCCTTAGTTTCCAGCCTGTTGGCAGCCCTACAAATCACAAACCACCAGTTCGTTAAAATAAACCTCAATATGTCTGTGGATAGACAGAAAGGTAGATAGAAATGCCTACATATATAGAGAGATTTGTATCTACCTACTTACTTCTATATCTACACTATTGATTCTGCTTCTTGGGAGGATCCTGACTGGATTTATTTTAATGCTCCTTCTTAAACTAGGAAAAACCCAGATGTTTCCAGCAACACCCTTCATCACAATGAGAACTTGGACACATCAGTGTCCTTCAGCCGAGGACCAGCTCAGTCAGTATGAGGTATGAGTCAGCATGTGCCAACTTTGGGCTTCTTCCACCAGTAAGGGGTAGGGAGATTCAAGTCACATTTGGAAATCTCTTTTTAACGTGATAACAACTGTATCTGACTGGCTAGCCCTGAAAAGTCAGAGAATAACAGAAAGTAGTTGGAAGAACTTTGGACATTTTTTTACACAGGAGGAGTTTATGCAATAACATAAGTGTGTGGGAGCCTGGACTGGATATGATTCATATTTATGTGCGTGTGTGTACAATAGATCACAAAAAAACACCCTAATTTTCCACCTCTCCTTGAATCCACCCCATTTGCAATGTGTCCGCATTCCCTGTCCTTGAACCTGAGCTGTACTGGTAGGTTGCTTTGGCCTCCAGAAAGCTGTGCATGTGAAAATGTGGCCATGCTGAGCCTGCGATCTCCATGGACTCTCTCTGAACTCTACCTGGCAGCCATGTGGACGAGCCCAGGCTGGCCTGTTGGTGGATAAGTGAGAGCGTGAGCAGAAGGAACCTGTCAGAGGAGGCCACCTCGAAGGAGTCAACCCAGTTGGCTCAGCAATGACCACAGATGCATGAGTGGGCCTAGCCAGGAGTAGAAGGGCTGCTCGCCTAACCCAGCCCACAGCTAATGAAATAAAGCATGCTGGTTGCTCGCAGACTGAATCACTCTGCTAGGGCTTCTCTAAAGAAGTACCACAGACTGGGTGGCTCACACACAGGATGGGTTGTCTCTGAGTTCTGGAAGCTGCCAGTCTGGAATGAAGGTGCCAGCAGGGGTGGGTGCCTCCCCAGGGCTATGAGAAGGGTCTGTGTCAAGCCTCTCTCCTTGGCTTGCTGACAGACGTCTAGGCCCTATGTCTTCACACCATCTCCTCTCTATGCCTGCCTTTCTCTGTCCAAATTTCTCCTTTTTATAAGGACACCAGTCTTGTTGTATAAACACCCACCCTAATGACCTTGTTTTCACTTGGCCATCTCTATAAAGACTGTATCTTCAAATAAGGTCATATTCTGAGGTACTGAGGTTATAAAGCCAGCATGTCACTGGGGTGGGGACACAAGTCAACCCATAACAGGTAAGTATAGCCTTATAAAGTAATTGACTTTACAAATTGTAGCTAAAGGAATGGAATGTTTGAGCTGTTTCCATTGTCTATTCTTTGAAGACAATGTGTTCTCTCCTGATTTCGGCAGGACAAGGGTTCATAAACCCCTAAGCATGACAATAATATATCCCAGTTGTAAAATCATCACTGTTTTCCACTAAAGAAAAAATAGTACCATTTCTCTTGGTATATATTTGGACTATTTCTGCTTTTCTTTGGTAAAATCGAACTTGCTACTATTTTCTATCAAAGAAAATAAGGCCATTTTTTTATAGAAAACAGTAAAAGGGAAGGGATTAAGAGTACAAATTAGAGAAAACAGAAGTACAAATTGGTAGTTACAAAATAGTCATGGAGATATAAAGTATAGCACAAGGAATATAGTCAATGATATCGTAATAACTGTCTATGGTGCCAAAGGGGTACTAGAGTCACTGGGGGATCATTTTGTGAGTTACATAAATGTCTAATCACTATGTTGTACACCTGAAACTAATATAATATTGTATGCCAACTGTAACTAAGAAATAAAAAAAAAATTGTAAAAAACATAGAAAAGCAATTACTGAAAACTTATGAACTGAAAAAAAATAAGTAATAAAAAAAGAGTTGCATTTATAATCACACCAAATAACATGTTTTAAAAATAAGGCTATTTTGTAATGAGGATTTAAAGTATAGCATAGAGAATATAGTAAATAATACTGTAACTGTAAATAGTGCCAGGTGGGGGTACTAGACTTATGTACTTCATAAACTATATAGATATCTCATCACTATGTTGTATGCCTAAAACTAATATAATATTGAATGTCAACTGTAATTGAAACATTTAAAAAGTAATAATAAAATTTTAAAAATAAGGCCATTTTCAATTCAGCACTTACTATGGACTTCTGCTTCTGGCCAAGATGAAGTGACAGGGACTATATTTCCTCTCCCTTGCGAAACAACCATAAAAGGGGCAAAATGTAAAACATAGTGGTTTTTAAGGCAGGCCCCATCAGGCTGCGACAGATGGTGATTACTGATACATGGGGATGGGCGAGGTGAGCCCTACAGCTGCCCTGGCTTACTGTCTTCAGTGGTTTTCCAGGTCACGGTGCTGTAGACTCCCAGAGGTGGTGAGACACAGCTGAGCGTTCAGGAAGACAAACGTGACCACATGTTATAGGAAAGAGTTCTGAAAATGTACAGCCACGGACGGAGGATGCTAGAGGTCTGCAGAGGGTCCCTAGAGAAAGAATTACCCCACAATATTAGAGAAAACAGTGCCCAGTATGCACACCCAACCGGGACACACAGTATCCCAAATGCAGACTCTTCCAGCTTTAAAAAAAGGAAAAAAACCACAGTGATTCCATACCCGCTTCAAGAATGGTCCACAAGAACCTGGATGACAGTCTACATCTTCTGCCTCATTTCTCCACCCTGCCTATCTCAGTCAGCCACTGCCACTAAGCTGTCATAGAACAAACAGTCCCTCCTCTTGGCGGTTTGCTCCCAGGTTACTCCTGCTGAAACCCTGGACCACCGAATGAGAAGTCTCACACTCGGAGGCCACCACTCTGTGAGGAAGCCAGGTTAGCTTCCACATCCTGATGCCTGGCCACGCCCAACAGGCAGAGAAGAGCCCAGACCCAGTCCCATGGCTCGCAGGTCCATGGATTGGCTGGGAGTCTCTGAACACTTTCTCATCGTGACGACGCCAGAAGCTTCCAGAGGGATGAGGAGAAACCTTACAATGCCTCTTTAGGTCTACATAGAAAATAAAAATTTGACACACAAAGAAAGCCTGTGCGAGGGTTTGTGGGTAGCCACGGGTGTACACAAAATAATGTGGTCTCACAGTCGATGGCATGTTGACTTTCTCCCCGCTCTGTATCAACATGTCTCTCGGCTTTCCCAATGATCTAAAACGATTTCGTGCTCATGTGTCTCATGGCCGAGGAAAGAATTTATGAAGGCCAACAGAATTCCTTCATAGAAAGTACCTTAAAATAACTGTTGGCCAACCGTAAAGCCTGTGTACGCGTTGACTATCGCAAGACTTTCCCCACGTAAATGGATTTGTCACCTTCTTTGCTCTGGACGGGAATTACATCCTTTTCTGAGACAACTGACTTCCACGGCTTCATGGTGAAGAGCGGGTTGCAAAATTCAGTTCCAACTTTTTCTGTGCTGTGTCGCCTGGGGTGAGAGACTTGACCTCTCTGATCCTCAGATTCCGTTTTTCGAAGCGGGTAGACTCTGCCCTCCTTGAGGAAGAAGATCCCGCCCACAACCCTGAGTGCCAGCCGTGTTGGGCCGGGCTCGGGCAGACACGGCCAAATCCCTGCCCACATCGCCCCGCCCCCTCGGGTGGGTCCCTTCGACCCTCTCCGTGCAGACGCAAGGACTTGTGGGACTTGTAGTTTTGTTAACCCAGGTTCTGCAGGCCTGAGTCGCTGCGCGGGAGGGGCGCGGCCCCTTCTGGGAGTTGTAGTTCATGGGAGTCCCGCGCAGGCCGCACTCTCCCTGCGCGCACGCGCAGTCCGTGCTGGCCCGGCTCATCAGCCTTTTAGCGGCGTCAGTGCCTTTACCTGTGGGAGGAGCACGTGACCGCGCCACCGTAGGACGAGGGGGTCGCTGGGAGTCCGCGCCGGCTGTTTAGGGCCCGAGACCGAAAAGAATGGGCGACAGGGAGGCGAGGGCGTCGGTGTGTGGTTGCGTCTCTCTCTCTGCACTCCCCATCCCCAATGTGTCTTTCGGTTTCCGTACATTCGTGACTCCGGCGACAGGTGCATGAGTCCTGCCCCTCGTGTCACCGTGTGACTCCACAACTTCGTACCCAAGTACTCGTAAACGTGTGTGAGTCCGTCCCCGCAGGTTTCATGTCGGTGACTTCATCAGTTTGTGCCCTGTCGGGTGCGTAACTTGTTCGTGCAACGCGGTGTGTGTCTGTCCCTACATATCACTGTGTGTTCACACATGCCAGACCGCAGTGGCGTGGGCGTAAACGAGTGTGTGTCTGTGCACTTGTGCGACTTTGAGCATGTGTGGCATGTGTTCTACTGGGGATGAGGGGTGTGATTCCACATGTGTGTGTATGGGTGTGCAACCGTGTATGAAGGCTCCGTGTGTGTGGGTGACTGCCAGCCTGGAGCTGGGCAGCCTGGGTGCGCCTGTATCATTCTGTGTGTGCCTGAGTGTGACTGCGTGTAGAGAGCTGTGTAAAGTGTGTCACAGGATGTTTATGACACCTCAAGTGGCATCACTGTTTGTGCTTTGGCACATGAGGAAGGCCCTGCACTTATGTGACTCCAATGCCTATGAAGTCTACCCACCAGGTGTGGCTCCGTGTGTGCTGCTGTGGGGGGAGCCCCAGCGCATGGACTGCCTGAGTGGAGTGGGGCGGTGTGTGTGACCTTGTGTGTATAGCTATGTGTGCATGTGCAGGTGTGGGCTGCCCGTGTGCTTGGAGCCATGAGGCTGTGTGAGACTGCCTGCCTCCTTGTGTGTGAGGGACTGTGTGCTGCAGCATTGGGTGACCTGTAAGGGCGCATGAGTGCCAGGGTGGGGAGTGGTATAACTGCACCCTGAGGTGTGATTGCATGTGTGTGTGAGAGAGAAAAAGACATGATGTGTGTATCTGCCTCTGACCATGTCTGTCTTCCCGATGATTGCCTATTTGTGCATGTGACCATCCTGGGTTCCCCCCACCCACTCACCTCCCACATGCACACACACTAAACACCCTGTAATTTTGCTCTGCCCTCCTGTGTCTGCCAAGAACCACCTTTCAGGACTCCCCATTTCTTTCTCCCACAGATGCTTACTGGACCCACTGAGGCACTGTCACCAGAGCAGGGCCACAGCTTGGGTGATGACAGGACCTAATGCTCCTAAGTCTATGAGATGGATACCTCTGCAGTTATGGGGACTCAACTGGGCCCAGGAGGGGCCAGAGAGCTGCCTATGGGGGTGGCACTGGAACTCCAGGTCATGTTCCAGTGCTGGGGGAAGAGCACTACCAACAATTGGAACAGCTCATGCAGGGGTAGTGTGGAGGGTGGCGCTGTAGAGGGTGCAGTCTGGAACCCATCAGCCCCAGCATGGGCCCTGGCATTGCCACTCCTGAGGCCTCCCTGAGGGATAATGGGGTAATGCGCGGCAAGAGCTTCAAGGGTGCTGGGCACACAGCTTTGTGTCCAGCAGGTGCTGGTGACTATTGCCACCATATGATAGTCTATGTTGGCCTGAGTGGCTGAGAGCAGCACCCCTCAGCGGGTCCTGTGTCCCTGAGTCACCTGGGGCTTTTGTTAAGCAAATTCCAAATCACCCCTCCTGGGGTGGGGCAGAACTCTACATTTGTTGCTGTTCAGCTGGGCCAGGGTGGAGCAGTGAACTTTGGCTATTTATATCCATTATCCCCCAAAACAAACGATCAGTTCTAATGTTTTTAAGCCTAAACTGCATTATACTGGACACATTCTTTTGCATCCTGCCTTGTTTGCCAACACTGTATTTGAGGTTCTCAGCTGGTGCAGTGGCTGACAGGCATTTGTGTTTATGCTGCGAGACAGTCCAGTGTGCGAATGTACCCCGTTTAGCTGTCTATCCCCTCGTTGATGGACAGTTGGATTGTTTCTAGTATTTGACTGTTACAGATGATCTCAGACAGGCCTTCCGGCACACACATGCATTCATGTTCCAGAAAATGTAAGGACTGGGCCACTGGGGATGTGTCCTCAGCTTTTCTGGAAGGTGCCAGCATTCCGTCCAGTACGTGCTCCCGCCAGCAGTGGACATGCCGGGGATGTGGGGCTGCTTTTTCCTGTGTGTGTGTGGGGACTGATTCTTCTACCAGAAAGAAAACCGTCCCCCTGGGTGTATGAGTCAACTCGAGGTCACCAGAGCAACATACTGGGCTGGGAGCTTAAACAACAGACATTTGTTCCTCACAATTCTGGAGGCTGGCAGTCTGTAATCAGGTGCCACCAGGGCCAGTTCTGGTAAGAGCCCTCCTCCTGGGTTGCAGATGGCCATCATCTTGCTGTGTCCTAACATGGTGGAGAGAGCGAGCTTTGGTCACTGCCTCTTACGAGAACACTGATCCCATTACGGGGGCTCTACACTCAGGACCTCAGCTAACCCTGACCACCTCCCAAAGGCCCCATCTCCGAACGCCATCACATAGGGTGTTCGGGCTTCCACATATGGATTTTGGGGGACACATTTCAGGCAGTAGCAATAGGTTATAAGCTAAAATATTCATTTTTCTGCAGGATATTTTTAAATTGCTTTCTGTTCCTTTTAAGTCAGTGATTCTCGACCAGGGTCAGCTTTATCCCCCCAGAGGGCACATGGCTATGTCCGTACACATTTTCAGTTGTCACACCCAGGAGTGTATTTGGCTGTGGAGAGGGTAGTAGTGCACTGGAATCCAGTGTGTAGAGCCCAGGGATGCTGCTCAACTTCCTGCAACTCACAGGATGGCCCCAGGACAGAATGATCTGGCTAAAGCTTCACTGGTATGGAGGCAGGGCCCCTGAGTTGGGCCCTTTCTAACCCAGGACAAATGACAAACTTTTTTTTTTTCTTTCAGATCGGGTGCCCAGCTGTGAAATCGAGGCAGCAGCTTTGGAGTGGGGATGTCAGGACTCCTGGCTGCCACTGCCCAGGCCTCAGAGTTGGGTAAAGCCTGGACACCAGAGGGTCAGTTCAAGGATGGGCGGGAAAAGCTAGAAAGCTTCGCGAAGCCAGAGGCCCACCAGCAGGACCCCGCCTGGGAGCGTGCTGACCCTCGATGGAGTCCTGGGAACCAGTCCTGCGGTTTCCCAGGTCACCCACGGGCTCCGGGGACACGGCGTCCCAGGAAAGAGCCTGAAACAGAAAGACGCAGAGGCTGGGGACCCCGGGACGCGGTGGAAGTGCGAGGGCTGCGGCAAGGCCTTCAGCCGGGCTCCCACCTGGCGGCGCACGGGCGCGCGCACAGGGCGGGCGGCCGCACGCGAGTTCCGCCTGCGCCAAGGCCTCGGCGCGCCCCGCGCCCCGGCCCTACGCCTGCGGCCAGCGCGCCAAGGCCTTCGCACAGGGGCGCCCCCGGCTCAGCCCCGGCGCGCCCCGGCGGGAAGCCCCCGGCGGGTGCGCTGAGTGCGGTGCGCCCTCCAGCCACAGCGCCTCGCCGGCCGCGCGCCAGCGCATCCACACCGGCGGGAGGCCATTCGCGCGCGCACCGGCCGCCAAGGCCCTCGCGCAGCCCTTGCCCCTGAGCCGGCACCGGCGCGTGCGGACGGGCGAGCGGCCCGCGCCTGCGCCGACAGAGGCCGCGTCTGCGGCGACCGCTCGCCCGGCGCAGCCGCACCTGGTGCACACGGGCGCCGGGCCCTACGGGTGCCTGGGGTGCGGCGCCGCCTTCGCTCACATGTCCTTCCTCCTTGAGCACCAGAAGAGCCACACCGGCGAGAAGCCCTTCCGGTGCGGGGCTGCGGCAAGGCCTCCGGCCAAGGCTCGGCGCTCACGCCGCACCGGCGCACGCACACCGCACAGCGGGAGCCGCGCCTCCCTGACCCAGCACCACGGTGTGCACACCGGGCTGTGGCCCTACGAGTGCGACGGCTGCGGCAAGGCCTTCAGCTTCTCTGCCCTCATTCGGCATCAGAAGAGGCACGCCAGCCAGCAAGACGCCCCAGGAGCGCGGTCCGTGCGGCAACATCTCCGCCCGGTCGCCACACCTCACCCGGCCCCTGAGCTCGCAAGGAGAAGAGAAGCCTGTTAGTAGTGGGGGCCCTGCAGAAACCTCCGGGGACCAGCAACGTACGAGCTGACGATCACTGGGCCTCCCGTACCACGCACTGTGCTGAGCACTTTCACATTTGTCTCCAGCCTCGCGGCACTGAGGGGCATACCCTTTCATCTTTCTGCTGCCCAAAAAGAAACTAGGGCGCAGAGAAACTCATGGACTTGCCCAAGCTCACACAGGGAAGATGTCACAAGGCCAGAACTGCACCCCACATCTGCTGGACTCCCCACCACCTCCCTGATCCAAAATTATAAATGTGACCTCCCAAAGTAGACCCGAAGGAGTATCTGTGGGTCTCAGGCTGGCCTTGTAACAGTTGATTTCATGGCAGGCATTTGTTCAATAAATTAAATTGGTTAAAAGGTTCAGCCCCTTTAGAGAGGACCTGGGAAGAGAGAGTGTGTGCCTTTTTCACTTCTGGCATCTCCTGGACAGGCCTCTGCACACAACAGTCCCTCACAAAGTGCTGGGTGACTGAATGAATAGCTGTACATCCCAGCATCATTCCTGGAGTCATTTATGGTCAAGGACCACACAGTTGGTTCCTCCTGGTGCCCCAGACATCACCCATCCCAGGTTTCCACAAACAGTAGGGCCTCAGAAAATAGAAATTAATAGGCCAGGTAAATGAATGAATAGTCGGTAAACATCCTTAGCACCAGCCCTGGATCCCCTCAGGGTCAGAGATCACAGCCACACATTCTGGTTCCTTCCTGTGGCCCAAACTTTGTTGAGCCCAGGCCTTCACACATAGTTGGCCTTCAGGAGGTGCCAGGGGACTGAGTGAAGTTGTACATCCCAGGTCAGCCCTGGAGTCATTCAGGGTCAGAAATGACACGGTTCCTTGCAGTCCCCCAAACATCGCCCAGCTCAGGCCCCCACACTCAGTAGGTCCTCAACAAACATTGAGTTGACTGAATGAGTAATTGAACACGTCCAGCTCCAGCTCCAGCACTCTCAGTGTTGTGAACCACACAGTCTGGCTCCGCCCTCTGATCCAAACTCTGCGCAGCTCAGGCCTCAGCACACAGTAGGTGCTCAGGGAGCGTCGAGTGAATGGACAAATGAGTGAAATGGCACCCTCGTCTACAGACTTGAGACTGAGTTCCATCGCCCAGAAGAACGGGAAAATCGCACCCTCTGCAGCCCAGCTGACAGGTTGCGGGCGGGGCGGGCGTCGGTCCTAGCCTCTTTGCCGGGTCCTAGCGCAACGCAGGGGCGCTGGCGCCCTGGGAGAGCTCTGGCTCCGGGCTGTGCCCGCAGGCGCAGGGCTCCCCCGCTGAGCTCTGCCGCGCGTGGGTGGCGTTTCTCCGGGCGCCGCCTCGTTTGTTAGCTGATTGCCGGGCTCTGCCCTCCTGTCCCTGCAGCGGAGCCCCTTCTGCGGTCGAAGGGGCTGGGTCCCTGGGGGAGGGGTTAGGAAAGAACGCTTTTCGGAGCGTCTGCGCTCTGAGGGCTACAGGGAGGTAAAGAGGAGCGGGAACTGGCATTCCGCGGACGCCACAGCGCCGGCTGCCCAGGCTCCTCCCTGTCGGCCGCGTGCAGCAGTCCCGTTGGCCCAGACACGGCTCCCCCAGTCGGAGCAGGCGGCTTCATCGTGAGAATTACAAGCCAGGAGGTACCTGGTAGCCAGTAGGGTCCCGGTTTTTTCCTACGATTTTCAGATTTCTCCTAGTTGACGCATTTCTCGCTCCACCGTGTGTCGCAGACTCTATAAGCAGATATTGTCCTGGGTCCAATCTGACCTGTTCCGGGAGAGGACAGAGCAGCGTCAAGCACGTAAGAGATGGGGTCGGACGGGTGGGGTCACACAGGCTGGTGTGGGTGTGGGGGCGTTCCTGGGAGGCACAGCGGAACCCCGCAACTCCTCGCCCCCAAGTCAGCCTTCCCAGGATACAGTTCCTCCAAGCAGAGACACCATAGGAGGACGAAAGACCAGGCTGTTAGGACTCCAGACGAGAACCGCATCAACCCATAATTGTCAGGTGGTGGGAGGTGCTTATTAGAGGATGGTGGTCAGGGGAGAGGGCTCTAAGAAACAATGTTTGAGCAGAGACCCAAAGACAGGGGCAGCAATGTGAGCTGCTGGGGAAGAGCACTGCAAGCAGAAGGAACAGTCAGTGCAAAGGTCCTAAGGAGGGCACGTGATGCGCTGGTGGGAACAGCAAGGAGGTCAGTGCAGTGGAGAGGAGAGAAAGGAGGGGGCAGCACAGGGCAGCTCATGGGGGTTATGCCGCCTTTGTGGGGACTGACTGGTAACGCTGACTAGGGGGATTATGAATGGCCTTCATTATGGTTTCATGGCATCTTTCTGGCTGTTGGGTGGAAAACAGATCAGGGATGTGGTGGATACTTCCACCATCAACGAGGTGAAGTTCCTAGCACATGATGAAGCTGAAACTAACAGCCACTGCTCATGTGATTTCTATTAGCATCAGGATTATTTCTGTCCCTGTAAATTCATTAGGACTGTGGCACCATCTGAGCCCACCACAGCCCCCTCAGCCCCGCCCCTACTAGCCCGTAGGGCCTAGATGTCCAGGGTGGCCTCCTGGTGCACCCGCCATTTCAACTTTGCCCTGCTATAGTCCATTCTCTGCCATTTTCCCCACAGCTCTGTCCTGCCCCTGGCTTTTGCAGCTGCTGTTCCCTCCCTCCATCCCTGGTCCACCCCAGCAGAGCAGCTATGGGGGGTGAGGTGTGTGTGACAAGAATATGCTTCAAGTTCCCCACTTTGCCACATGGAAGAGGTGAGCATGGGACAGTGATAGCCATGCCCCCAGCTGTGTGGAGAAGGAGAAGGCCGTCACCCCCAAAAGGGGGCACAACTGGGAAGTCAACAGAGAGGAAAGGCCCTGGGAACCTGCTGTAAATTAAGCCAGTTTCATCCTGAACTTGGGCGCAATGTGAATGACATCCCTGTGCTTAAGCTCATTCAAACTGAGCTTCTCTTATTTGCAACCAATAAAATCCTAAGGAATGTGATGATCGAGACATATATTCTTTTAAGAGCCAGTTGTGGCTTGTTGGATGCAATCAGCCAAGGAGAGGGATGACCAGAGAAGACCCCATACTTGTCCCTGCCCTAACTCTACCAGCAGAGGCCATCAGAAGTCCTGTTAGAACAAAATGACAAAGAGCCTAAACACAGACACACACACAGGAATTTGAAAAGATCAGGATGGTAGTGCCAATCTGTCAACCACTATTAAACAGAGTAAAATTTAAGGCAAAGGATTAAATTGGTTAAAGACAATTATTTGATATTTGACAAAGAATTCACAATCAGGTTTTCACTAACATTTATTGAGTGCCTACTATATGCGTGGCACTATATGTGGTATTTACACATATTAGTTAATTGGCAAAGACATAACAATGCTGTACTTATGATATGCGTCAAATGGCACAGGTGCTGAATACATAAAGCAGATTGTAAAAATATATTGACAAACATAATCATACTAGATTTTCACATAACCTTATTGGTTTCTGGCAGACAGGGTAGGCCAAAATTAAATAACACGTGACTTTCAACAACACAATTGATAAGACTGAATTAATTAACAGACATGTAGAGTATTGAATTCTATACACAGAAAATACATATTTTTCTTAAACATCCATGAAACATGTACAAATTTGGATATGTTCTAGGCCACAATAAAAGCTTTTTAAAAAGGTTTGAAAGCAGATATAGTATAGGCCACATTCTCTGTTCACAGTGCAGTAAATCAAGAAAAAAAACTATTTTTAGGTAAACCAAACCATTGAGTATCAAAGCACTCTTTAGAAACACTATGATATATTTAGACAACAACATAAACAAGAACAAGAATAATTAAACTGTAAGAGGTGGTCAAGGCTATAACCAGAAGTAAATTTATATTATTAAGTATAGTATTCTAGCAAATAATCTTATAAAAAGAGAATATAAACAAATAAAGACAAAGAATAGAAACAATTAAAAATAAGCCAAACACATATTAAAGGGAAACAAATTACAAAGTAGAGAAATAATGGACATAAATAAATACTAAAGCTGCTTCTTCAGAAAAAATAATAAACTAGACACACCTTTGAAAAATCTGGTAATGAGTAAACCACAAACAAAAGTTTCTTCCAAAAGGAAGGGGATGGAACCAAAGAAAAATATAATTATGTTTAATTATAAAATAATGTGATTAATTAAGCCAATCATCTGAAAAGCTCAGTGGAATGATGGATATTCTAGGGGATAAAAGAACACTATAAATCATAAAAAAATTAGTGAAGTAAAAAGGATTTATAAACTGATAACATGGCAAGAAACTGAAAAAGCCATCCAAGAATTAGCGAAGGCATTCCCCCTCCATAGCTCCTAGACCTGATTCTTCTACTGGAGAATTCTTTCTAAATGTCAAAGGACTGATATTTCTCAAGCTACAAAAAATATTCAAAAGCATAGAAAATGAGAAAAGTTACTTCTGTGTTGCAAGCTTAGCCAAGATACCCAAACTTGGCAGGGACAGTACTCATCTTACATATGAAGATAGAGGCAAGAATCATACAGAAAATATCTAGAAATAGAATTCAGCTTCTGAAAAGATAGGCACTCCACAAGCCTACAAAGACAGAGATAATTTGACATTAAGAAATCTATTAGATTTCATCAAGCCCAAGATGCACTTTTTTTTTACCTTCTCTGAAGTCACAATGTGTCTCCTGGTTGGTGGCATCTTACAATTAAGTGGCATTTCTTTCTTTCTTAGTGGTATACAAAATAATACATTTTACAGTTGATGATGTCTTAAGTTCAATACAATACAGTTAATGAAAAACCTCACACCAAAAGGTGAAATAATAATCTCTAAGGGCATTGAAAAGGCATTTGACAATATTCGACACCCATTCCTGGTGTTTGGCCAGGACCCTATGTTAAGGGAACACAGAGTCCCTTTTGGAACAAGGGCCACCACTGGAGTTAAATGTAAATCATCATAGGCATCCCTGTCAAAACCAGGAACAAGAAAAGCACACAGAGGATTAAGAGTATGGTTGTTTGTTGTGGGGCTTTTGGCCATTCCACAAAGCCCTGGAACAGAAGAGAAAAAAAGTTATAAACATCAAAAGAGAGGAGCCACCACTGTTACCTGCAGGAAAATGAGATTACATGATTGGCACATCAACTGAGAAGCCATTTGAATTAAAAACTGTTCAAGGATGTGCTTAGATAGATGATAAAGCATATAATATCCTTATTTCCTAACAGAGGAAGTATCAGAACAATGGTACACGTGATGAAAAATTCAGAGCGATGTGTAAAGTCTCCTCATTATAAACACCATCTCTACTCTCATGACTCTCAAACGTGTGCGTGTGTGTGTTAACCAACCACCTTCCGGATTCCCGACTTATATGTCTCACTGTCTCCTTTCCATCTCCACTTAGATGTCTAATGGGCATGTTAAACTTGTCATATCCCAAATATCCCCAAATCCCTCTCCCGTGCCCCCAAAAGCTCCCATGCTATTTTCCTGCACCTTCTCCTTCAGGCTTCTTCACACATCCACCTGTGATACCCTTGACACTCCTTTCTCTCACTACCCACATTTGTGGAATGAATGAATGCTCTCCTCCCAGCCCAGTTCTCACCCACATCTCCCACTGCTCTTCCCTAAGTCCAATGTTCCCCCAAAGGTATGCTCTGCCATGACGCCATGTCTTTGCACATGCTGTTCCCTCCCCTGCTCTGTCTGGGAAATTCTCACTCATCCCCCAAACCCCAGGTGTGCTGTCTCCTGCTCTCGAAGTTAATGTCTTCTCTGAGCCACCGCACTGTGACCAGCACTTGCTTCTGCAACACCCTACCTTGCCTCCCTCCCCATACTGTGAGTCAATATATTGCTTTTCTGGTTTAAACCAATCCAAGCTGGATTTCAGACATATTGTTGGGAGATGGGATCCTCATGTGCTGCTTAGGGTACTTGTGTGATTTTTCTAATAAAATAAATGTTTAAATAAAATAATTACAATTAGTATTTCACATATTAATGTCTTATGCCCCACCAAGAAAACAATACAAAGGAATGTGCTTGATAATTCTGTTTGGTTTCACTCACAGAATTTGAACTAAAACCTAGTAGTTGATTAGTGGATGGATGAATGGATGGGTGGATGGATGGATGGTTGAGTGGATAGAAGAATGAATAGTGGATGGATAGATCAGTGGATGAGCTGGTAGATGAATAGATGAATGGATGAGTGGATATATGGGTGGTTGAAGAGCAGCCAAGTCCCTACCATGGCCAATGAGCAGCTGATGGATAAATGGTGTGTGAATAAATAAGTGCATAAATAAATGGGTGAGTTGAATGGATGAATTGACTGCATATGGATGAATGGGTGGATGAGTAGGTATATAGATAACTGGGTACATGGATGGAATAGGTATGCAGAAGAGTTAGTGAATGAAAGGTTGAGAGGACAGATGAATAATCAGTGGATGTTTAACAGGTAGATGGATGAATGGATGGGTGGGTGGATGAGTGGATGGGAGGTTCAGTGGGTGGACAGATGGATAGACAGATGAAGTAGATGGATGGATGGATGGATGAGTGGACAGATAGATGAGGTAGAAGGATAGACAAATGAACAGAAGAATGGATGAATGGGCAGATGGATGAATAGGTGGACATGTGGCTGAATAGACAAATAAAAGTTTGGGTGGCTGAATGAGGGGACAGATAAAAGAATGGTTAAGTTATGATAAACTGATGAGTGAAGGGTAGAGAGTGGTAGGAGTTACACACACCACCTGGAGACCTTCCACATCTTGTCTGACTGGCACAGGAATGCACCCTGTCTCCTATGGGTAACTACTTGGGGTTCACATCCCAAAACAGGCATTAGTGGAGCAGGGAAATTCCTAGCTGAAGGATAGACCATGAAAACCCACAGAGTTCTGCAGGGCAGGACATTTGTAAAAGAGGAGGGAACCCCAACTTACCTGGGACTCCTCTGAGTCTTCCTCCACCAAGCTCCACTCCTGAGGAAGCCCAGTCTCTTGAGAAGACAGACCTGGGCAGAGGTGGGAAGTGGGGGAAGAAGCCATGAGTGAGTGACTGGGCCAGCTGTGCGGGCTCTGCATTCTCTTCCCATCTGGCATCTTATCCCTTTTCTTCTAATATCCTAACACACACATGTGCGCGCGGGTGCGCGGGCGCGCGCGCTGGCCAAGGTCAGGCAAAGAGAATCAGAGACTTGAGTTCTGATCCCATTTCTGTCACAAACTACCTGGAAGACTTAAATTGGGTCACTTGATGTGCTCTGCTACCTGAGCCTCTATCTTTTCTTTATCTGTCAGACTAGTAAGATAATGCCTTCTCTTCAGGCTTCTAGCTAAAACTGAGTGAGAAAGCAGCAGAAGAAGCCATAGAACTAAACCAGGAAGGTGAACCTTAGCTCCCAGCCATCATGGGGTCTCCCCACATTTGAACTTCAACATCAGTCTCACACTGAAGCTGCACAGACCTAGGGGTCAGGCCTTTTCCATCTTCATGCAGGTGTGCCCCACTAGGAGCCTGACACCTCATCCCTTCCAGACTGGCATCCATATTACCCACACCCCTGTCCCTGGCCTGCTTGTCCCAGGGGAAGTAAAGACCCTGCTCCTGGTAGATGGTCCAGCCCCATTCTGCTGTGAAAATGAATTTCAGGGGTCTCCATTTCAGCCCAAACCCCAGGACTCACCCTTAACATTGTTCTTGTCCTCCCCTCCATCCCACCCACCAGCAAGACCTCTGATTCTCAGATCTCTGTGCTCACTCCATGTCCACCAACACCCCACCCAACTAGGCCACCTCCCTCCCAGGCAACTGCAAGAGTGTCCTAACTGGCCTCCCAGCTTCCACTATTGACCTCCTCATCCTAAGATATATTCTCACACACACTGGACACAACGTTTCCCAACTTTGCACCACTGGCATTTCGGGCTGCACAGTTCCATGGTGGCAGCTGTCTTGTGCTCTGTGGGGTGTCTAGCAGCACAGCTGGCCCCTGCCCATGAGATGGCAGTTGCATCTCCCAAGTAATGATAACCCCAAAGGTCTCCAGACACTATGTACCCCGGGAAGGGGTGGTGGGGTGCCACCCCCAGTTGAGAACCACTGGGCTGGAGGAATCTTTTTGAAATGCAAAGGGGAGCCTGTCCGCTTCAAAGCCTTCCCAGGATTTCCAAAGACTCATATAACATATAAACTCCTGGCCGAGGTCTACAAGTTGCACCATCGCTGGCCCTGTCCCTTGTTCCTCAAACAGCGAGCTTGGTGGCACTGCCAGATGGTTGCATGTGTAGCTTCGCCTGCCATCAACACTCTTCCTACAGCACATGTGACAACCACATCCTCATGCACCTCTCACCTTCCCAACCCCATGCAAGTCACTCTCCATCAATCATCCCATTACTGTTTTCACACCTCCCATCAGACATTACTTTTTATTTCATAAATAAAAAGATGGTCTGTTTTCACCATTGAAATCTGAGCTCTCTTAGGGCCATCTTGCTCACTGCTAGACCTCTTGAACCTGGCATGTAGTAGGTGCTTGCGGTAGATTGTTGTCCCCAGCGGCCTCCAACTCGTGCATTGCTCCCTGTGTCCACACCCTTGGACAGCCCCCTCCCTCACTGATGCCGAGCATAACCATGTATCTCATTTTAACCAATGGCCCATGGGCAACTGGGTTGCCAGTTGAGGCTTCAAAGTGCTTGTGAAGTGAGCCTTTCTCTCTCTTGCCCTGTAAACACCCATGAGAAGTCTGTGCCAGCCTGCTGGAGACATGTGGCCTGAAGTCAGCACCATCAAACTGGCGAGACATGTGATTAACATCATCTCAGATCAACCAGCTGCCCTGCCAGTTCCCTGCAGCTGTGTGTCCCCTGAGGCCACATCATAATCCTGACCTATAGAATCATGAGCAGAGAAATGGTTGTCACTTTAAGCCACTGTGTCTTGGAGTAACTGGTTACACAGCAAAAGCCAACTGACACAGGGCTCTGTAAAAATTCATGGAATCCATGAGTAAAGGAATAAATGTCTTGTCTTTCCTAGGTTCTACCAAGACCTTTTCCCCCACCTCCCAGGGGACCCCTCACCTTTTTCATCAGCATCACAAATGGAGGTCCCCACCTCCACCGCCACCCAGTCCTTGATGAAGGTGGCACGCTTCTCCCACGCCCTGCTCTCTCTAGGCAGCAGCATCTTGGTCCTCTCGGGCTCAAGAAGTTCCCGGACTTGCTCGGGCCTGAGGCTCTGCATCTCCATGGGAATGGATGCGTCCAAGGTGGGCTTCTCCTCCCCCTGTCCAAGGGTCTTAGGGTCCCCAGGCACAGGATTTGGAACCTGAAGACTGACAGACATTTAATCATTCAACAAATATTTAGAGTGCTGAATGTGTGCCAAGCATGTTTTCTAGGTGCCCAGACACAGCAGTAATGGAAACGAAGCTCCCTCCCTAATGGGACTTAAGTTCTAGTGAGGCGAGAGAGACAGGGGGTGTGTCACATGGTATCAGTGTTCCAGAGACAAATAAATCAAGAGAGGGAGTAAGGGGTTTCGAGGTAGGAGCGAGAGGCTGGCATGTGTGTGCACATGTGTATGCACATGTGTACACACACACACACACATTCCATGTCCCAAATTGTATAGTCAGAAGGTTTTAGAAGACAGTCAGCCCCATCATCTCTCTGGGTGCAGAGAGAAGGACCTGTCTCCCCACCAGCCTTCTGCAGCCCTGACTTTCTGCTTTCTTGTTATTTAAAAAAATTGCCAGGTTTAATTTAAATTTAAAGTCTAATTTAAAATTAAACATGTTTTAATATTCTCATTCTGTATCTTGTGAACCTGAAACTCAGGAGGTTGTTTACAAGAAGCTATCTGAACTATAATAACGTATGATCACTTACCCCTTACTGTGAGACGCTAAAGCTGGTTTTATGTTCTTCTAGAAAATTGTATGTATTACCAAACTTGCATTACATAACCCACTGCCTGCCTTTGAGAATAGTAATATTTTATTTTAAAAGGAGTAAATTCTGCTTAGGTTTATTCAAATAGAAACTGTGTACCAGATTTTAAAATTATGGGGCTCCAAAGAGAAGTTGGGATCTCAAGTGAGACAGTGTTTGGAGTCAGATTCAAGAAACTTGCTGCAAAGAATAATATTTTTAAGGCACTCAAGGAAATTTGATTATGGACAGAGTATTCAACAATACCAAGAAACTGTCATCTATTTTTTTTTTCAGAGTGAAATAGGATAGGTCAGAAAATGTCTTTTTTTTTTAAGAAACTTTTTGTAGTGTGTGGGGGTGAATTGATGTGATGACTGACATGAACTTTAAAATACTCCTGTAGTGAGATAAAAAATAGATAATGGACAAGATTTGTTTTCATGCCTTGGTTTTTGTAAATAACACTGCAGTGAACATCGGAGTACAGATAGCTTTACAAATCTGTGTAATGGAAGGAGATTAGACTTGGGCTAATAAGCACCTAATGGAGTACACAGAGGTCATAGCATAAAGCTGTACACATGAAATTTATGTAATGTCACTGACCAATGTTACTCCAGTACATTTAATTAAAAAGAAAAAGAAATAGATGCAAGGGGGTCAGAGCCAACATGCAAATGATGACTGCTGCACCCAGGAAGTGGAGTATGGTGGCACACAGTGCCATCTTTGCACCTGTGAGTGTATATGAAACTTTTTCACAGTACCTCTAACACATTTATTACAGATATGTGGAATATGTTCTTCTCTCCAAAGTGACAATCATTGGAGTCTTAAGGGGTGTCTCACAGGCCCCTGAAATCAAAATTCAAACTCATTTCTCAGATTCCTCTGCCAACTCCCCAAACCCACAACACATCTTGCCCTCCAGGTCCCTGCACTACAGGCACCATTGTTGATTTGGAGAAATCTTCTAAGGTAAAACATGCACACACCCTGCACCCCATGGTTCCACTCCTAGACACTCACCCAAAAGAAATGAAAACCATGTCTGCACAAAAACTTGTCCTCAAATGTCGCTATCAGCTGTATTCATAATATAAAACTACTTATATTCACAGTTAAAGCTACTCCTACGTGTAATAAAAAAAAAACATTAATAATCTGGATGCCTATCAACGAGAGAATGAATAAGTAAACCACAGTTGATTCATTAATATAACAGAGTGTTACTCAGGAATGAAAGCAACAACAAAGGGATACACACAACACAGATGAGTCTAAAAACATATTAGACTGAGTGAGAAAGGGCCAGACAAAAAGGAGGATGTAGGTGTGATTTTTATTGATTAGAAACAAAGACTGGTTCAGGCAAAATGCTTTGATGTTGATAACAGTGGTTGTGTTTGGCTGGGGATATGGGGAGGGGCACAGGGAACTTTTCTTTTTGGAGGGGGGTTGAGGTGTTCTGTACCTTTTACCCGAATGGTGGCCCTAGGATGAAGACATTTGTGCAAATTAATTGAGCTCTACGTTCAATGAACTGGACACTTTATGCCCATTGCTCTGTGTATTTTAGACTTCACTAAACAGAATACTAAAGCAAGATACCCATTGTTTAAACTTGTGTTTTGCTGCACATGTCTGTTTCAATATACATAGAAATAACTATTGGCTTTGGGAACTGCACAGTACATAGGTTTTGTTATGTTGTTTCAACCTGGTTCAGCTGGATCACCAACACCATTGGGGCCTTTAATAAAGTCCTGACTTTAAACAGATAAATTTTCTCTAATGTAAGGAAAACACAAACCAATGGCAAATGATGCATAGTATGGGGAGAGGCATTGGAAGTAGTGGAGTAGTTGTGGTAGAGGAGAGATTGGGCACCCTATCTGATGAAGCTGCCCCATTCAGCCCAGCCGATGTTCACCGAGTGAAAATGTGGGCCCAGTATGGCTCAAGTTCTGACTTCTCACAGAATAATAAAATTGGTATTTTTAGATGACACCTTCTGCACTTTGAAAGGCCAACAATTATTTCAAGTGTTTAAAAGGAAGACACTGTGTGAGTCAAATAACACAGGTAGTGGGCTGGGTTGGACCCTGGGAATGCCAGTTAGCAATCTCAGTGTGGGTTGGGGAAGATGTAGGCCCTACATTGTAGAGTGTGGGAGAGGAGGCACAGACAACAGTTTCCAAGAAAAAAATTAAATGGCCTTGATGGAAAGAAGTGAGAGAGCACTGGTGCTTTTTTGTTTACTGTTTTATTTTCAGTATGAGACATAATCATGTGTTTAGGCCCAAGGGCAAGGGCAAGAAGGCACAGTAAGAGAGAGAATGCAAGTGATGGGGTGACAGGGAGAAGAAAAGAGCCGTGGGTTCCAGGTCAGAAGAAGTTGGGTCTGCCTGAATGGAGAAAGGGGAAGGAGAGGAGACAGGAAGAAAGCTGCGGGCATGACAGGGGTGCGAGCATGAGGGCACCGACATGACACCCACAGCTTCAGCGTTCTCTGTGAAATAACAAATAAGTCTTTCTGCCGGGAAGAAAGGACAGAAACGCAGTCACCTTCTCCACCACCACCACCACCACCTTCTCCTCCACCACCACCACCACCACCACCACCACCACCACCACCACCACCACCACCACCACCACCACCACCACCACCACCGTAACAGCATTCGCAGCAGCAGCAGCAGCCATTGTTTCCTGGAGCGCCCCAGTGCGTCAGGCACCGCGGGGCGCTCCACGTCCTTTCTACTCTGCCCGACGCCATAATTCTCCGAGACAGGCACGGATATGATTCCACCGTATGGACGGGGAAGGCCCTTGACGCAAGCCACACGGCTGGCTAACAGGTGTGCGGGGAGGCAAGCCCTGTCTGGCCCTGGGCCTGTGCACTCAGCCGTTGAGGAGCGCACGCACGAGCCCAGACACACACAGCGCGCTCGCCCGCGGGGTGCCCGCGCAGGACGCACAGACGCGGCGAGCGGAGCACACGGGAGGGCACACACAGACGGGAGCCCCCGAGACCACAGCACGTGTGTGCACAGAGGCCCCAAAGGTACGCAGACACGCAGACCGACACTCAGCGCTGGGTCACCCACGGTTCTCGCGCCACCGCGGAAATTCAAGTGCACCCATCCGCCGGCGGGTGGACGGATCGCGCCCGGCGGGGGAACAGACCTAACCCAGGCCTCGCCCACCGGCTGGACTTGGAGACTCCTTCCCAAACCCGCATCCCTAGGATGCCCCAGCTCCCTCCCCCTAGGCACACGCACACAAACACTCACGCTCTCGCGCGCGTCCCACATCACCGCTGCGCCCCCAGCCCCATTTCCCCGCCGTTTCCCCGCTCCCCTTCCGCCCGCAGTGAACCTGGCAGGACTCACCCTCCCCAACCAGACCCTGTCGGTGCACTGCAGAGCTGGCACCACAACAACCTCAGCCGCGCAGACGCGGAGGCTGCGGATGGGAGGCGCGGGTGGGGAGGCAGGGCAGGGTGGGCGGCCTTCTCCATTTCTCCTCCCCCCGCCCCGGGGAGCCTGCGCCTGCAGGAGGGTGGGGAAGGGGGCGGAGGGGCAACAGTGATGACATGTCCGCAGTGCAGTGTGTGTGTGTGTGGGGGGGGAGTTGCTCTGCTCGCTGTGAGGTTGGCCACAGTGGGACTAGCTGTCCACGCCCCGCTGATGGGCACGGAGGTTATGTATGTCCACGTCTCGCTAGGACACAAATTCGCACAGGCTCCTAGGCGGTTCTGCAGTCCACAACCCATGTGTGGGGTGGGGGAGGGAGGAGAAAGGAGCTAGGCACGGGGGGTGGCAGTCCGGAGACCCTGCGGTCAGATGCTGACTTTTCCATTTGCCACGAGTGTGCCCTTGGGTGTGTCACTTATCTCTGTGCCTCAGTTTCCCATTCTGTTCAGTGGGAGTAATATGTAAACCATCTCCCGGTATTGTTGTAAAGCTAAAAAACCAATAATGCCTACAAACTGCTTAATAGCTGCTCTTATTATCATTATTATTCACCTTGACAATGCAGTGGCTTCCTCAATGCTCTCATGGAGGCTACATCAAAATTTTAAATATGACAAAACCATAGGCGAGGGAAGGAAGAGCTCCCTTTACAGTCAGTAGTATTGCCACTTTTCTGTTTACCAGTGAGGTGGAGCAAATTTATGTTTGTTGACTAAGTTTCTTCTCTCTTCTGTGAATTGCCTTTCTATACCCTCCCTGAATCATTCTATTCATTTCTATAGTTGTTCCTTATTTTTAGGCTTTCATTATATATTCTGGATATTGATTCTTCACCTGTTTATCTGTCTGGGGCAGATGTTTTCCCCTGGACTGTGTGTCCAGAGTGGTCAGGCAGGGTCATTCAAGCTCTTAAAAGCCACAGTAACATCTGCAGATGTTATCACAGGTGAATTGGGAAGTCGTGGAAGGGTACAGAGGATGTGTGTGATATCTCCTGATTTACATTTTCAAGTCATCAATGAAACTGCTGCGTGGGTATGCTCTAGAAGGAGAAATGGGTGCAGTGGGAAGACCAGTTAGGAGGCTGTTGCAATAAACCAGGTGAGAATGACAGGGTAGAAGTGAGGTGGTGGCGGTGGAGGTGGAGACCAGTGCACAGGTTCAGAATATACTTTAAAGATATAGCTGAGAGGACTTACTGATGCGAAGAACTTGAAGGGTGGGAGGAAGGAAAGACTCATGAAAGACTCTTGGACTTAGAGCTTGAGCAGCTGAGTGCCCTGTAGTGTGCTCAGTAGGGTCAAGATTTTTTTGTATGTGGAGAAGATCCAGAATTCTCTTTGGGGCATATTAAGTACCCAGTGCCTGCATTTCTGAGGTTAAAACCAGAAGAGCCTGGGTTCCTGAGATGCCAGCATTCAGAGACTCTGGGGGTAAGGGTTAGGAAGGGGGCTCAGGAATCTGCTGTGGGAGAAGTTGGTTCTAGGTACTGTCCGTTGTGCTGAACCCCTTTCACACGAGCCTGTCCGCGGTGTTGAACTCCCAACCACTAGCCAAACCTGTCCGTTGTACCGAGGCCCCCCCCACGAGACCTGTCCTTGGTACTGAACCCCTTATTCTGGGGCAGACCTGTCCGTGGTGCTGAACATTATGAGCTGTCCCTGGTGCCGAATTTCTAGGCAGACTAGATGGCTAGAGAGCACTCTCTCTCTTCAAAGAATCCATCTGCCTAGGAAAAACCCTGCTGTTGCTTGGAAACAAAGCTCTCTGGGCTGTGGGTAGCGTGGAATGAAAGCAAATAAGGACAAGAACTGCAAACTGCAGCGTCATTTTTAAGAAGGCAGCTTTGGCTCTTAGAAGGGAGAGCCTGGCTACCACCTGACTCAAATTATTAACGCAGAGTTTCCAAAACATCTCTGAGGGGAATCATGAACAAAAAAAATGGAACACAAGAGAAAGATGTGCCCAGGACTCAAGATGATGGTTACCTTGGGTTGGGAGGAAAGAGGAGTACTACATAGGTATAAGGGAGTTATTGGAAAGACACTAGTGTTTATGCTGCGAGGTGGGGTCACAAGAAATATACTACTGTAATTTATGTGAATACAGCGTGACTATATTTTATGCTGGTTTGAGTTAGAAACATTTTAGATCATGAGCATATTTTAAAATGAGAAGACTTGCAATTTTAAAATTTCTCAAAAGTCTATACTTTCAATATGATTAATTGTGTAAATTGTAAACTGTGTTTGTTATTTTAGTATCACTTTAGCTGGTGAACAGTAATTTCAACTATCTTTTTACTTAGTATCCATTTTGAATTATACAAGGTCTTCAAGAATAAGCCTCTAGCATGAAATCTAACCAATCTGGAGTTAATGGATAAATAAATGAATATGTTTGTTCTTCCTGAACCTGATCACTAGGTAAGCCACAACTGCCCCCATCATACAAGAGACAGACATTCATAAAATACCCACTATGTTCTGGCTATTGCAAAAGACACCCAGAATGCCTGATGCATACTTTTTTTCTTTAAGAGGACGATTTCTTCGAGGGTCAGGAAGGTTTGAGGCTCTGGTTTGAGCTCTTCAATCAGCTAGATCCACTGATAGCCAACTCTTATCCATTTTCTATTCTTTTGTGGAGTTGTATGGCACCAAGCAAGGACTCCTGTAAGGAAGGATCACCCCACAAGGAAAGAATCAACTTCATTCTTTTAAAAAGCTATAGAGAATTAATCCCATCATGTAAATTCATCTAGTTATTGTGTCCCTTCCCCCAATTGGCAGACATTTAAGTTATTTCCAAAAGGTGATCCTTTGGGAGCCTCAGACACATGGGAAGAGCCCAAAATTCAACTTGTAAATGACCCTGTCAGTTGCCAAAAACCTTGTTTTACTACCATTAAAAATTCTTCAGTTAATTCTGTAGAAAAAAGAAGGTTGACTGAAATGAGAAAACTCACTTAGTCACATAAATCCTTGAAGCATACAGTCACTTGGGGTGTCTTGAGTAAAATCAAAAAAGAACAAAAGAGCAGAGAGTTGCCACATCTGCTTAGAGAAATACATGACTTCCCCCCACCCCATCTCACAGGGCTTTTCTGTTGTTTGACTTATTGGGTTAATTTTTGAAAGATAGGAAATTATAAATCAAATGACATTTATTGAGAGCTTGTTGTGTCCTCACTACAGTTGGGTAATGTTATTATCATCATTTTATAGAACAAAACAGATCTTTGAAACCGATGTGGAAAGGTCTTGATAAATCATTGCACTGAAAAAGGCAAGTTGCAAAACTACTGATGTAGTCTAACATCACTTATAGGAAAACACAGAAACACAAAATCAATGTCAGATGTTATCCATGGGTGCATAGATGTGTGTGTGTGTGTGTGTGTGTGTGTGTGTGTGTGTGTGTGTGTGTGAAGACTTGCCAATTAAAAACACAAAAGGTATTTAAAAGAAAAAGCTCACAGATTAGCAAGTTTATCAGAGTTGCGTCTGTTCATTCATGATCTCAGAATGACAAAAATCAAGAATAATGATGTTTTTGCTTAATTAAGCAGAGGAAGTGCTTAATATTTTATTATTTGAGGACCAGGACTAGCCAGAGTGGCCCTATTATATTTGGTTCACCCCAGGGTACAAACTGACTTTTCTTTCTGACTATGGCATGCCAAGAATGTGACAATTTTGCTTCTACATGTATTATTTATATAAAATTTTTAAAAAAGAAACAAACTAAAAAAATCCAAAGATATTGACAACTTAAAAACATATTTCAATACAGAGATTTTAGAATATAAAAAGTGCACCTTAGCATCAATGAAATATGATATATAGATTTAATTATTACAAAGTTATTCAATAACAATAGTGCATATTTCATAGTAATAGGGTGATACACATTTGGCATAAATTATGGGATAGATAATATTAGCCAGGCTAATTCTGTGAATAAAGCAAGTGGGGCTCAGAATCACTGCATTCATTCTCAGATATGCAGACACAAATTACATCTATTTCTAAAGGCAGAAATACACAGGTAAATGAAAAAGGAAAAGTGCCCCCAGAATATTCCAAATCCACAACAGTCACTCACCTCTAGAGCAGAGACAAGTTGAGCAGTGAGATCAGCAGGAAATCTTGCTTTATCAATGTTTTGATCTTTGACAAAAAAAATGTGTTTACTTACCAATCTCCAAGAAATAAAACAAAATAATAATTTTTAAAAAGGGATTTGGAGACAATAAGCCCCCTCTGAGAGATGAGATATGAATTATCCTGCTGATCCCTGATTCCCAATGTCTGGCATGCAGCAGGCACTGTTCTGATAACTATTAGACAACATTACTTGGTTCACACAGCCAGTAAATAGTTGTGATTCAGACCTAAGGCAGACTGGCTCTAAAGCATGCCATCATCCTACTCCACAGCAGGCAACTCCTGAAGACTTCTCAGCAGCAAGAGAGACACCTCCTCCCCATCACAGTCCCCCATCCCCAGAGAGGGGGCTGAGGAATGGCGGCATCAACCTCCTTCTGCATTGCCCTGGGTGGGTACTGGAGTCCTCTTCTCTGAGAGAAAGGACCTGGATCCATTCTAGGGCAGCCAATCTCTCTTTTCTTAACATCCTTGAAAACTGGTTGATTGCCATGGAAACCCACATCACTCTCTTGCGGATCCAGACCACCAATAATGTGAAAGACATACCTACTCTTTCCTTGTCTGCTGGTCCTGTTGGGATTTGATGGGATGCATTTGTGTGTGCAAGTGTGTGTGTGTGTGTGTGTGAGAGAGAGAGAGAGAGAGAGAGAGAGAGAGAAAGGAAGGAAGAAGGAAAGAAAAAAAGGAAGGAAGGAAGGAAGGAAGGAAGGAAGGAAGGAAGGAAGGAAGGAAGGAAGGAAGGAAGGAGGAAGGAAAAGAAAGAAAGAAAAAGGAAGAAAACATACAGCATTTCTCGGAGGCTTCAAAAGAAATGGAATGTGGTTGCCAGAGAGAACCACCTTGTTTTTTGTCATATATTCTTTTGTCCTTTTTGAGTTTTGTATCAAATAAGCTCTTAAATAAATAATGAATACACAAAGTAGAATATTGGGTATTTTTTAAAGGATTAGGATAAAACAAACAAATAAAAATAATTTGTATAGAATGTTGACATGAGATATATGGTGGCTTAAAACTTCTTTTTAAAAATCAAAGTCTTGTACCCACATAGTTAAAAAAAAAATCGAATAGTTCTGAGTGGCACTCCCACAGGAGGCAAGTTGTCTTATTCACTATACTGTCTTGCAGGCTTGAAGGGTTTTGTCATTGCTTTTTGAAAGGTAGTGGGAGAGTCCCAGTTTCAGGTAGAGTAAGTACATTCTGCTCTGTCTCTCCCACAGAAACAATAAATTAGCAACTTGAAGAAAAGTAGGAGCCAGTCTCAGTATTAACCACCAACAGCTAGCACCCTTTTGGTGATATGTAGAATAGGACAAGGCAGTAGGGTTTGGGATGAGGTGTGGGGGGGGGCCTCAACTAGCAGCCATTTACCTGTTTTCATAGAAGCATGTCAATAGATTAACAATCTACAAAAGTAGTAGTGTTCCTTATACTACTACGTGTGTATATATACACACTATATATATTAAAAACACAAATGAGAGTGTACAATATGCACTCTTGCCAATTGTTGTTTTTCATTTAATGCTGTAACTCAGAGACCCTCACTATCAGTATCATTAACTCTTTCTCATAATTTCTTACCTGGACAAATCCCAATCTATTTAGCCAAGTTTCTAAGGACACATCCTTGAGTGTTACTCATTTTCCCTCTTCCAAGCAAGGCTCCAGCAAGCTCTGGATTGAGGGGACAATGTCTGTCTCCCAATATCCAAACAGATGTCTTCTCTTTGCTAATGGGGGTTCTGCTCCAACATCACTTTCTTAGAGAAGTGACCCCGCAATTGCTGAAGCTGAAGTACCCCTCCTTTTACTTTCTACCTCACCGTGAGGGCTCCACGACACAACTGGCTTTGTTTCGCTTACTGCTGGATTTCCAGCACCTGAGACAGCGCCCTGGCACAGAGGAGGTGCTCAGGTATTTGTTGAATGAATGACTCCTTGTTCATCTCAAAGCCTCTTGTTGCTTGAGATTCCTGCTTACCAGATGATGCAGAAATTCTAGGTATTCATATATTAGGCATCCACTTTCTAACTTCTTCAGGCAGCCCCTCTCCCATCCTAAAGGGAAAGAAAATAAATGACTTGGGTTCCTTCTTGACCCAATTTCCTCCTCCCCAATTCCACACACGTCTGTCACACTGACCTCTGTATGCCACATTGAATTCAGCAGTGAAAAATTGCCAACTTCACATCTGCCTCCCCTTCTCCTCCACTTCTTTCTATCTCTCAACCTCTCCGGGAAGCAGGTGACTGCCTATAAATGCATTCCCTCTACCTTGGCAGCTCTTTAAAGAAACTAGGGCAAAAGAAAAATTCCCCCTATGAATTTTTAGGCTTGGGAAGTGTTTATTGGGCAAATGAGTATCAATGATGAAGGAGATGGAAACTCTAGAGCCTCCTGGTGGTGCCAGTGGGTGGTAGGTGTGTGTGTGTGTGGGGGGAAGCCGGATGGAAATAATTTCCTGCTAATATTTCTCCCTGGTCTTCAAAGACCAACAAACCCCAGGGAAACTTGTTCTGAGAAAGGCATGAAGCATGGTTGCACTTAAACCTCACATCAATCTTAGGAAGTGATAACAAAATTATTATATTGATGACACATAAAAGAACCTCCTATGTGCCAGGAACTGTTTTAAATACTTCCTGGTATTACTTCATTTGTTCATTACAACAACACTGTAAGGTAAATACTATCATGTCCCCATTACACAGATGATGAAACTAAAGTGCAGTGAAAATAAGTCACTTTCCCAAGCTTCCTTAACAAGAGGGTGGCAGTCCACCCCAAAAGCTGTAGCCTGATGCTACCATTTGCCTTGCTGGTCAGAACCTAGTCACATAGCTACACTAGACTGCAAGGGAAACTGGGAAATACCACTAAACTTACGGTCTAGCACTGTGAAAAGAGACAAATTTTGGGGAACAATGAGCAGTCCCCACCCACCTACCTCCCTTGAGCCTCTTTAGTGTAGTTAAAATCCCCAAACTCAGAAGCTGAGGGCCACTCCCCATGATGGACCAGGAAGCAATTAAGACAGGTGTTCTTATACATGGGTAGTGGCAGTGCCCATTAAAGGTCATTCTGGAAAGGCATATTGTTACCTATTGCTAACTGATGCTATCTCCAGGCAGATGGTGTCTCTAACATCCAGTCCAGCTGGTGTCAGAGAATTGTTTGATGGAATTGGTGTCAGAATCAGAAGCTGTAATATCCAAAATCCTATAGCATCCCTTCTGCCATATTGGTCAACACAAGCCGCAAGGACAGCATGGATTCAAGGAGTGAGAAAACAGTCCAAAACAATATGTGATCATATTTGATATCCAAAAAGAGAAAATTTAAAAACAAAAAGCGGGGGGAGGGAAAAGAGACAGGAGTAATGAAAAAAGAAAAAAAGACAGCTAATGGGAAGAGGTAGTGTGAGAGTCTCCAGTCGTAGGACCCTCCAGATGCCACCAGGGAAGGAGCCACAGCCTTCAGGGCAAAAATTCTGCTCTGTTCATTCCTTCTTGGGAGCTTGTGAGCTCCAGGATTTTCTAACTCAGTCCAAGTAGAGGCAAAAACACACCCACGTGCTACACCCATCATGTTGATGCTGTCCTGTGGCCTTTCCCAAATTTATTATCCCTAAGCCTCTTCTCCTGTAGTTAAATTACATGATATGTGAGTCAAGAGTTTCTCAAGAGGCCTGGCACATAGTGCATGCTCAAATGCTCACAGTAATAGTAGTGGTTATGGACCGTGAGGGGCCCATCTCATAGGTACATGGAGATGATTCGAAGGGCTGATCCATTGCCATGTCACCAACTCCTGCCACCACAAAGATGCCTGTTTTATCCAGGCCTGGGACTGGAGAAGTTGTAGAGGGAGGGCAGGGAGCTGGCTTCAGGGGGTCACCCAGGAAAGACGGCCACCCATCTTTGGCATAGCATGTGGCACATAGTAGGTGCTCAAGAAATGTCAGCTATGATTATGATGACTGTCACTGTTATAAGATTGAGACTGATTTGGCTCAAGGTTTAAGGACTGCATAGGAGTCCCTAAGGCCACCCCAGGTGACATGGGTGACGGTCCTGTTTTTAGTCTCTTTCAGGTTCAGAGTTCAGGCCCAGAACGGCCCATCGGAAGTTGTCCCTGTAGGAGTGCCCCTTGGCTGATGCTGGAAGAACTGGGAGGGTGCTCTGCCGCGGGAGAGGCCAGAGAACATTTAGAAAGGGTCTCTGAAGACCCCCAGCCAGGAACTGCAGAACAGAGAGTATCTCACAAGTGTGACTCAAGCAGTCCCGATGGGGAGAGCTCTGTACGAGTGCAGAGAGGCCTCCACGCGGGCCACCGAGCTGGTGCAGCACCAGAGAGCATGTCACTGGGACAAGCGGTGGCATGCTCCGAGTACGGGAAGGCCTTCAGCCAGCGCATGGGCCGCTCGGTGCACACGGGTGAGCCGCCCTCCCTCTGCGCCGACGGTGGCTGCATATCCACAGGGACAAACCCTTCAAGTGCGACCCTTCACAAAGTGCTCGTCCTGCTTGGCCACAGGCGGGCTCCCACGGGTGACAGGGCCCACACGTGAGGGGTATGTGGGAAGGCATCCCACAGGAGGTGGGACCTGGTCCACTACCGCCACACGCACCCTGGCGAGCGGACCTTCGGGTGCTACTGGAGGGGCAAGGCCCTGGCGCAGAGCATTATGGGGTAGGGGGTGGAGGGCACCAGAGGATGCACAAAGGGCAGAGGGTGTCCCTGCGCCTCCAGTTGAGAGGCACTTTCCCAAGTCAGCTGCCTTGACTCTGCAGGAGAGGACCCACAGCAACGAGAGGCCCTGCTAGTGCAGAGTCTGCGGCAAGGCCTTCCTGTACAGGTCCACGCTGGATCAGCATGGCCGGATCCACATTGGGAGAAGCTTGGAAGGCAAGGCCCATGGGAACCTCAGGTGCCACTATGAGACCTACGTGGCCCAGGAGGTGTCCCTGGCCCCAGGGGGGATGGCCCAGCGCAGGGAGATGGCCCTTCTCCAACAAAATCCTCCAGATAACTGCCATCTGAGCTGTGGACCATAGGCCTGAGACTGTGGCCAAATTTCAGCGGTCCCTCTTTGAGTTACTTAGGAACATCAAGAGATTCCCACAAGGCTGGTGTCACATTCCTGATAATTTGGTGAGGACAGGTGACAGGAGGCCCTGCTTCATGGGTGTACAATGCTCACTTTCATGCTTTACTTTCACTGTCTTGAAATTCTTAATAATCTCTGAACCAAGGGCCCCATAGTTTCATTTCTCACCAGGTCCCCAAAATTGTCGCCAGTTCCAGGAGAGAAATTGAATCTGGTGGGTGAGCCACAGCCCATGGGGCCAGGCCTGCTTTTCGTGGCCTAAAAGGTAAGGATGGCTTTTATATTTTGGAAGGGTTATAAAATATGAAAAGAATATGAGACAGAGAAGTGGTGTGACTTGCAAAGCATAGAATATTTACTATTTGGCCCTTCACAACCAAAGCTGGCCAACCCCTGAAGTTAGTTATTTGTGGGAAATCAAGACCTTTCTTGGACAGTTCTGGATAAGTCCCTGTGTCATCTCATAACCTCTCAGTGGTTCTGTCAGGGTGAGTTCCTTTGTGCTAAGTGAAGGGACTCGGGGAGAGGAAGGCCCCATTTTTCTATTTATCTTCAGGCCTTAGGTGGTGCAGACCAGCCATGTCCTTGGTCCTGAATCTCGCCTGCTCTGGGGCCACCAGGATCTGTGTATCTGGCATTTTACTGAGAATGAAATAAACGTGATTTTCTGTTCCGTGGCTGCCTGATCTGCTACACAATCTGAGTATCTCAAGCCAGGAAGCTTTGCCCTCTCATCACTGTGGATGGCCTGATGCTGGAGCAAGGACACTTTCCAGAATGTTTGACCTTTTTGTAGCTCACTGTTTACTCACTGTATTTGTTCACTCAGGCCGCCATGGCAAAAAAACTACAGTTCTGGTGGGCTTAAACAGCAGGAATTTATTTTTCTTGTGGTCCTGGAGGCTGGAAGTCCAATGTCAGGATGTTGGCAGGGTTGGTTTCTCCTGAGATCTCTCTCCTTGGCTTGCTGCTTCATGTGTTTGTCCCTCTGTGCCCTGTGCAACACTGGTGTCTCTCTTCTCTTAAGGACACTAGCATTGGATTCGGGCCATCCATACAAACTCTTGACCTTAATCACCTCCTTTAAAAGCCCTATCTCCAAATACAGTCACATTTTGAAGTCACTGGGTATGAGGATTTCAACAGGTGAATTTTGGGGAACATGTCCAATCTATGACATCCCCAATGTTTAGAAATTTGATCTTTTATAACTGTATCAATGTCTACATGGTTTGGCAAGCATGAACTGAGCACCACCTTGTGCTTTATTTGGGTGTCAGAGAGGACCAGCGCCCTCTGAACTCTTTACTGTCCTACTTCCTGGTGTGGAGTTGGCCCTGGGATGCAGCTATCCTGCTGGAGGCTACATTTCCCAGCTGCATCTAGGAGGGGTGTGGACTGCACAGAGAGTAAGGAGAGGGATGGTCCAGGAAGGGTTAGGCCTTTGTCACTTGCCCCTTTCTGGAGGCCAACCTCTAAGGCATCACCAGAGCAAGTAGGTTGAAGATGGTGGAGGGGACCTGGACTCCTGAGTCACTGGGTGAAGCAGATGCTCGTGCTGATTGGCTGGAATAGCGTCCTAGGCCAGTGGGTTTCTTGCTGTATTTGGTCTGTGCTGACCCATGTCTGTGACCTCACCCATCCCCTTGACCCTGTGTGGGAGGGTGGGCATCATCCGCATGTGACAGGGCAGTGCTAAGGAGCTCAGTTATCACTACCTAGTCAGTGGCAACACCAGTGACCGAACTTGGGAACCACTGAGCCCAGAGCCTGAGGTTCTACACAGGTTGCAGACCAGGTGTAGAGTGCTTCTTCCTGCAAATGCAGTGTGTGAGGCCTCACTGGGCCTGGTCCAAGTAGCACTTTTTAAATAAATATGGGTATTTAGTGCTGTTTAGAAAACAGAGACATTGCACATAAAAAGTCTAGCTATTCAACTTCATGACCTTGAGCAAAGTATTAGAGCTTTGAGCCCTGGGTTCCTCAGCTGAAAACCTGGATAATAGTGCTCTGAGTAGTAACTGATTACTCATTTATTAACAAACATTTTATGTATTGTTTCATTATTGACAATAATAGAGTACCATCATTATATTTATTATTGATAATAGAGCACTGTCATCTATAACAAAATAATAAGTAAAAATATTACTAAGGCTACAGATGAAGTATATATTGGAAAATGTGCCTGCTTGACTAAAAGCACTTTATTTTCACAAGAATTCCATCCAGCACATGGGTGGCAGGATTAGACTGTAATCTGAGGGAGCACCATTCTCCTGTAAATCTGAAACAGCCCTCCCTGGGGGGGGAGGTTCCCTCCATCTTGCTGGATTTCTGCCAAAGGGGCCTTCTCCCTGGCTCTGAGGTTATGGGCAGGGGGCCAGCCTCCTGGTTCACCATTCCCAGACCAGGAATCTAGGGCATAAGGGGCAGGTGGCCTCATATTCTGGAGCAGGTGAGCTCAGTTCCTAGGGTTCCAGTGTGGTCTCCCACAATGGGATAGCATCCAGACAGGTAATAATAAAAGGAAGGACCACCTCCTTCCAGTCAGAGTATCCTGGCGCTGCCACTTGGCCAAAGGCTGGCAGGGAGCCATCTGCAAACTCCCTGGAGCTGGGGCGACTATGTATTAACCTCACCTTTTATTTTCTGAGGACTTGACATCTTGGAACCTTGCTGACCCTGAAGATTGCCCTTCCTTGGGCTGGCCAATTCCTAGAGATAGAAAACCAGGAACCTGTAAGTGTGTTTTTCAAATGTAAACCGACCCATCCCAAGCCCATAGCCCATCCACCTCTGTCAGATTCTCACACTTCAGCCCATCCCCCCAGTGGCAGTATCAGACATCTCACAACTCAGGGCAGCCCCTATTCCCCAGAGCCCACTAGAGGATGCAAACCAGTAGATCTTAAGCCTGCTCACCTAGCCTTCCCATTCCAGAGGGCTGTGGGTACGTAGCTGAGGAATCCAAGTTGGATCCAGATCTCCGGTAGATATGTTAGGTCTGGGAAGCAAGGGACTGGTACCTGGGAAGACTTGCTGCTTATTCAATCCAGTTGACTAGCATTGATTGAGTGCCTCCTGCTGAGACATTGATTTAGCAAATGCTTACTGGGCACTGCTGTATGCCACATACTCTTCTAAGTCCTGGGTAAACACTGGTGAGCCACATCGACAAGGTCCAAAGCTCTGTCCTTATTCTAGTGATGGAAATAGGTGACAAAGAAAGAAGATCAGTATGGAGATGGACTGTGGTTTGCATACTGGAGAAATATGTGGGGGAGGGGGCTGAAATTTCAGAGTGCAATCAGAGAAGGACATGTTTAAATGGGGACCTTATACCGTGTCAGGGTGCTCCAGAGAAACAGAAGCTACCTCTTCCTTTACACAGATATCTTATTATAAATCTCATGTCCTGTTACATGTCTCTATCTTGTTATATATTTTACTTATATATCCTATTATATACCTTGTATATATATTAGGTATACATATCCTATATATCCTATTTTATATATATATATATATATACTAGACAATACATACTATATACACACATTGAGTGTAGATATATGAGTATATATAGTATGTATATTCTACAGATTTTACTTGTTTATTTATTTGTTTGTTTGTTTGTTTGTTTAAATTAGCTCTTGATGTTGTAGTTCTGGCAAGTCCAAGATCCACAGGGTGGGCCAGCAGCCTGGAAACCAAGGCATGAGTTGATGTTATAACTCTAAAGTAGATTTCCTTCTCTAGGAAACTTCAGCTTAAGTCCCGCAACTGATTGGGTGAGACTCACCCACATTATCAAAAATAATCTTTAAAGTTGGCTGTTAGTAAATGTCAGCTTCACAGCCACCCCTAGACTCCTGTTGACACCTACAACTCCAACTTGACATGTACAACTCCCTGTCACACACTCTGATACTCAGAGAGGTTAGACAACTTGCCCAAAGTCACACACCAAGTAAGAGTTTGGGGCTGAACACAGGGGTCTGGCTTCAGTGCCTTTTTTCTTCCTGGCTCCATTATCCTGCCCCCTTTCCTTCATTTAGAAAATGAGGGCACAGTCTCCGGCTGTAGCAGTAACAGTAATGGCGCACACTTGCCACAAATGATTATTGAGTACAACTGACTCTTGAACAAGGTGTGAAAATGCACAAGTCCACTTATACGTGGATTTTGCCTTTTAAAAAATTTTTATTTTCCAATTAGAGTTGACATTCAATATTACTTTTAGTTTCTGGGGGGACAGCATAGTGGGCAGACATTTATACACCTTATGAAGAGATTGACGATTAGTCTAGTACTCCCTTGGCACCATATACAGTTATTACAATATTATTGACTATATTTCCTGTGCTGTACTTTATATCCCCATCTTGTAACTACCAATTTGTACTTCTTAATCGCTTCATCTTTTTTGCCCAGCTTCTAAACCACTCTCCCATCTGGTGACCATCAGTTTGTTCTTTGTATCTAAGGGTCTGTTTATATTCTATCTGTTCATTTATTTTGTTCTTCAGATTCCACATATAAGTGAGATCATATGGTATTTGACTTTCTCTGACTTCACTCAGTACAAGACCCTCCAAGTCCACCCATGTTGCTGCAAATCATAAGATTTCATTCTTTTTATGGTTGAGTAATATTTTATTATATATATGTACCACATCTTTTTTATCCAATTGTCTATTGATGGGCAATTAGGTTGCTCACATTCTTGGCTACTGTAAATAGCACTGCAGTTGAACATAGGGATGCCTATACATGATTTTTTTTCCATAAATACAGTAAGTGTATTTCTTCTCCCTTATGACTTTCTTAATAACATTAAGACGCAGTCCTATACTCCAATCCCAAACCCATCACTTCCCAGCTCTGTGTGATCTCACTCAGGTCTCTGAGCCTCTCTGAGCCTCAACTTCCCTGTCCGTTGATATATAAATACACACACACACACACACACACACACACACACACACACACACACCTGTTTGTGTAAAGTCCTTGCACTCCTAGGTAATAAATGTTAACTGTTATGATAAGGTGTCCCCTCCCATCCCCTTCTGGAGCCTTCCAGATTAATTCCACCCACCTAATCATGAACTGCTCCTGACTGCTTTCAGCCTCTGTCCAAATGTCCACTCCTGACAAGCTTCCCAACCTGAGAGCCTGTGCTGCACCTGGCTCTAAGGCCTGACACTGTTATTTCATGCTCAGCTGCTTCATTTAGCATCTGTCCCCAGCACCAGAAGGTAAGCTCCATCATGGATAAAGCTCACTGTTTCTACTTGGTGCTGAATCCCCATCACCAACTTCCAGAACAGCATCCAGGTGCTCAATAAATGCTATTAGACTAGTGGCCACCAGCTCTCTGGAGTTCCCCTGGGCTTGTGTCTGCCCAAGGTCTCAGTTACCCCACCCATTTCAGGGACCAGGTGGCAATGAGTGACATAGGAGCTGACATCCCTTCCCACCTCAGCCCCCCCTCTCTGTCCATTCCTGATTTATGAAAGACCTGGGCAGGGCATGGAAGGAGCAAATGATCTGTTTCTCCTGCCCTTTCTCGATCTGATGCAACAGGTCTGTCAGAGAAGGGCTGGATGGTCATCCCCCTTCATCCCAGACACAAACCCAGACAACATTTCCCAGACCCAATGTAGATTTGGGTGCAGCGAGCTGCCAACCAAATGTGAGCAGGAGAAACACTCCAGGCTGTTCCTCCCAGCCTGCTAACAGCAGGGACACAAACATGGTGGCAAAACTCTGACTAGCCTTGTATCAAGGGTGTTCCCCGGGGTACGGCATAGCATCAGGATAGAAGGAACATGGATCCTAAGTGATCACGTGGAGAGGAACTGTTTTTATTTTGTTTTTTTCTTTTTGTATGAGAATGAGTGAGAGAGTCAGAGAGAGGGAGAGGGGCTTTGTTCTCTAAGACTCTGTGTTGCTGGGTCCACTTGTGACAGTAATTTAGCCTTCAGTGACTAACCTACCCACTGACTCTCATTATCTCATTTTAAAGATGAAACCATGTCACAGAGGGTTATGTGAAACATGCTAAGGGGCACACAGCCACACAGCTGGCACTCACCTTCCTTCCAACCACCTTTCATGTGTCATCACTCATCACAAAGTCCTCATACATGACACCGTGGTTTCCAGTCACTTCAAAATTTATAAATCTCACAACTATCCTCCCAGCAAGCGGTCTGGCTGACATCTGTACTGACTAAAGGAATTGAGTGTGAGGATGAAGGCACAGTAGCCATGTCGGTACAAGCAGACATGAGGAGGGAGCTCTCAGCTGGTCTGGGCCCCCTCTGGCCCTTGGCCAGGGTCCCTTCCTGCTCTGCCCCTACCCCGTGTTAAGAGGGAACAGAGGACACATGGGACGAACACAACAATGATGGGACTTCCAAAAGAAAATGTCAGATGTGGCAAGGCCTCACTTTCATGGTAAAATCCAAGCAGCCATCCAATTTTAAACCATGTTAAACCTTGGGGTAGCATTTCCCATATCATCCCACTTTGCCTCTGACTGTGGTCTGGGTGGAATTGACCCCATGCTCTGTCGAGGGGAGATCTGGGGAGTCATCCCCATTCCCTTCCACAGTTATTGCTTCAGGGACGATGGCAGAAACCAGACCCAAGCACACTGCATGTCTGGGAAACAGAGATCCATTCATGGGTGAGTCCTACAGAATGAAGCTTGGGGTTTTTTGTCCGTGAGGGTGGACTATCCCCACCTGGATGAGACTGAGAAACTGTGCAGTCAAGAGCTGCTAGAAACCACCATGAAACCGCAGGAGAAGCCAGTTTGAACACAAGGCTGGCACACAGAGGCAAGCCTGACAACCAGAACTATGGTGCTTATGCCATGCACCTGGATCAAACCCACAGTGATCCCCACTCACCTCCAGACACACGAAAACCTGCCTGCCTGGTCATGCGTGCCCAACCAGCTAATTTTCCTACTTGCAACACAAATGTGTTTACTGATATAAATGATTTCTTAAATGATTTATTTTTCGTGTACACTCAAGCCAGAAAGCATGAAACGTTTGGAAACAGCAGGACATCTGTGATGAGTAGCACTAAATGTGAAAATAAAATGGGTGGTGCAAAAAGTCCCAGAGAAAGGTGACTCTGGGGGAAACTACATGGAAATGAAGCTTCAGATCGGCCTTAGGAAACTCACTTGGAATTGCCTTCAGATTTCCCCGCAAAAATAACAGAGCACACAGCTCTGTGCTCAGATTTGCATATGTATAAATCCGGTAAGTGTTCAAACATGGATATGAAGCTTGCTGGCACCCGTGTACCAGCTGGCACCTCTCCCCACCAGTGCTGACACTGATTTTGACAAGAAAACCAGCACCTGAATCTTTCACATCTGATGACTGTTTAAATTACATTGGTCTCCCTTACAGTTTTAGTTAAAAAATTTAACAGACTGCTATGAGAAAATTGGCATTCAAAGTGATTACCGTCATTTGCTAACTGTGAAAATCAAAATATTTTTTTTTTCTTATGAACAACTTGCCAAGTTCTACTGCTTATTAGGACAGGGACTTCCAGCAGGTTTTGTGGGGATAGGAGCTGATTGTGGGAAAGATGGAGACCATCAAGGAAACTCACAGGTGGTAACAACCTAATCTTTGGACTAGATCCAGGCTGTGTGACAATGGGAGAATGTTCTCATGTTCACTTACTGAGTCCTCTCCCCTACTGAGGAAATAAAAACCCAGAAACATGAAATCCATTATCGGAGCTCTTAGGATAATTTGGGGCCCAAGTTTCCCAGAGGCACAGAGAATATGACCATTTACCCAGATGCTAGACCTGCAGTGTCTGCTTTCCACTGCAGCCGTGGGGACGCTAAGGAAGCCGCTGGTGTAGATGGCGGGGCTCGTCTCCGACGCCCACATTCCCCAGGCCCCTCTGGCAGGGCTTCTCTTAGCACGGTCACCCAGGGCCCTCACTGAGAGTTTCTCCCACTGACGCACGTGCTCGGATGCCAAGCCCTCGCCCTAGGTGTGGATCCTCAGGTGTCTCGTAAGGTTGGTGTTGCGGCTGAAGGTCTTCCCGCACTCGCTACACCTGTAGGGCTTCTCGCCCGTGTGGACCCTGCGGTGGACGGTGAGCGAGGAGTTCTTGATGAAGGCGCGCCCGCACTGGCTGCACTTGTAGGGCTTCTCGCCCGTGTGGATGCGCTGGTGCTCGATCAGGTAGGCGCTCTGGCCGAAGGCCTTACCGCACTGGCCGCACGCGTACGGGCGCGCGCCGGTGTGGCCCACCCGGTGCACCAGCAGGGACGAGCGGCCGGCGAAGCGCTGCCGGCACACGCAGCACTCGTAGGGCTTCTCGCCGGTGTGGACGCGCCGGTGCTGCGTGAGCGCCGAGCTCTTGCTGAAGGCCTTGCCGCACGCGCCGCACTCGAAGGGCCTCACGCCGCCGTGGACGCGCTGGTGCTGGATCAGGTAGGCGCTCTGGCTGAAGGCCTTGCCGCACCGGCCGCACGCGTACGGCCGCTCGCCCGTGTGCGTCCTTCGGTGCAGCGTGAGCGCCGAGCTCTTGCTGAAAGCGCGGCCGCAGTCCCCGCACGCGTGCGGCCGCTCGCCCGTGTGCGTGCGCCGGTGCTCCGTCAGGTGCATGTTCTGGCTGAAGGCGCGCCCGCACTGGCGGCACACGTACGGCTTCTCGCCCGTGTGCGTGCGCCGGTGCACGACGAGGTGCATGTTCTGGCTGAAGGCCTTGCCGCAGTCCCCGCACGCGTACGGCCGCTCCCCGGTGTGCGTCCTTGCGTGCTGGGCCAGGGACGAGGCCTTCCGGAAGGCCTTCCCGCACTCGGTGCACGCGTAGGGCTTCTCGCCGGTGTGCACACGCTGGTGGACCACCAGGTTCATGCGCTGGCTGAAGGCCTTGCCGCAGTCGCCGCACGCATAGGGCTTCTCCCCGGTGTGCACACGTTGGTGGATGGTGAGGGACGAGCGCTCGATGAAGTGCTTCCCGCACACGTCGCACGCGAATGGCTTGTCCCCGCTGTGGATCCGCTGGTGCTTCACCAGGGACGAGCTGCGGCCGAAAGCTTTGCCGCACTGCCCGCACTCGTGGGGCTTCCTCTCCGCACAGAGTCTGGCCCCAGGACCCAGGCCCGCGGCACCCGAGATGTTCCTCCATGACACAGAGGACAGGAGCGCCCCCTCGTCCCCCAGCCCTTCCGACCTCGGTGAGACCATCCCGGAACTTGGGTTGACGAATGCCTCCAAGTCAGGATACGCGGTAGCTAAGTCCAAGGAGAGATCCCTTCGCTTGGGACAGGTCCCTGCCTTCTCCTGCTGCCTCCCCACCTGGTCACCCTGGGTCCCCACTCCTTCAGAGGTGGAACCCCAGACATCAGTCCCTGAGGGTCCTTCCACGACCACTCCTATGGATGGTCTGTCTTCCGAAATGGCCTCCTTTGGGTCCGATTCTTTCATGTCTGGTCTAGTCTCCAAGTCTGGGGGAGGGGGAAAGAGAAGACCAAACACATATGGTTAATTAACAACGGTGGGAGGGAGGGACTTGGAAGACAGGGCAAGGCACAGACTGAGGAGCAAGTGACAGCCTGTCACCGGTGAGTGGGCAGGACACGAGCAGTGAGCAGACAAGTGTGGTTTCAGGAGGTGAGCAGAAGAACAAGGATGGTCACCTCCGGAGGGGGTGCAAAAAGTGGCCATCAGCCAGGGGCTCAGAGGACAGATGCCTAAGGTGAACAACAGGAGGAAGCCAGGCTCAGAGGAGTGGATTGAAGGCTCTCACAAACAGTAGCATTATTGCAACAGGCTCCTCACCTCTAGGGCTCATCCTGCATACCCCTGACAAGTTCTGCTTCTGGAAGCATCAATTTTTATTAGAAATGGTGAAATAACGTTGACATTCACGTGGCATGTGCTGGTCGTCCTCTACCACTACAACCGACAGCTAAGCTCCCTCCCTCTCTACCTTGCTTTGTGGGCACCCCTTGTTCCCCCTTCCACTGCCCAGTCCTGGTGGGGCCACTGTCCCTTGTAGCTGACTGCAGATCCCCTTCTCTGCACACCCATCCATCCCTGGTCACAGCCATGTGGCAGCTCCAGCCCTTTCAATATGTGTCCGTTGATTCGCTCAGACTCTACTTCCTGGCTAGGGCTTGCCTATGTTCTGGACCTACTAACTTCATCCCAAACATTTGAAGATTGGAACTCTTACACAAAAAACACATAAAAAAGTGAAGATTGACCACATCGAGCCCTCCTTCTTATGAGGCAACAAAAAGCAGGAGTGGAGAAACAGCTGACTCCCTCCCACATGAACCCCACAACCCTGAGTTTGAGACCGCTCCTCTAAGCCATGCCACGAGAGCCTGGACTTCAGTCTCTTCTCTACATTGACACCCACCAGATTGAGGCCCCCAGCCCAGACCTTCTATCTGAGCTCTGCTTTGGATATTGCAAACCTACCACATTTGATGTGAAACTTGTGATTTCAGAACCCCTGGCCCCCACAAAAAAAAATGATAAAGCAAGCCTCATCAGAGAGACTTAGGAAAATAAGACCCAGAAGGACTGACATTGTGTGATGATTGCACTTATATGTGGAACCTACAGACAATAGGATGGTGATGCCAGGACTGGGAGAGGGGAGAATAGGGAGTTATTGTTTAATGGGGACAGAGTTTCAGTTTGGGACAATCAAAAGAGTTATGGAGATGGATGGTAGGGACAACATAAATGATTTAGCACCACTGAGATGCACACTTAATGGTGCAAATGGTAAATTTTATGTATATTTTACCATAGTTTAAAAAAAATTAATTTTAATTAAAAGATTCAGCAGTCATCCTTGATTCACCCCTTCCCTCCAACTGTCCAGCCTAATAAGGAGTGCCACTGGATATGCAAAACAGCTCAAACTGGACCAAATTTCTGCATCACCACTGGAGACCATCTGGCCGGACACCCTGACCATAAAAGCCTCCTCTCACCCCTCGACAATGCACCTCTATTCCAATCTTCTTAAGAGTCACACCAAAACCACTAAGGGCTTCTCAGTTCTCAGTGCCCTGCAGCTTAGAGCCAGTGACTTCCTGGGCCTGTGGGCCCCCAGGACCAAGCCAGGCCCACCTCTGCTGACCCTGTTCCGCCATCCTCTCCACTCACCCTTTGGTTTTCTTTGGTCCCCTTGTCCATGCCAAGTTCTCCCTGCTCCAGGGCCTTTGCATCTGCTGTCCTATAACTCCTCATGGGTGCTCCTCCTTCAGGCCTCAAGTAGGGTTTATCCCTTACTGTAGGAAGGAGGGTCTCTCCTGCTCTTCTCTCGCTTGCTTCCTTGTGAGACCTCATGGTATTTGTCTTGGATCTGTTTATTACTAGCCCCCTAGTGGAGAGTAAGCTCCCTGAAGTAAGGGAGTTGCTGGTCCCCTGTCCTACAGCAGTGCTTGGCACACAGAGGGCGCCCAGTAAATGTTCATGGAACAGCTGCCATGTGCCTGGCATGGAGTGAAGTGGCTTACAGAATCATTCCATGCAACCCTGACCACCACATATGCCTGTTAAGGTTACATTCATTTTACAGCTGGGAATCTGAGGCTTTGAGAATGAAGTCACACCCTCAAGGTCACACAGGACACTTGATCAAGCAGTCTGTTCCTGAGTCACTATTTAGCCATGTACCACTGTCCCATTCCAGAGGGAAGCCCAGCAGACTCTGAGTTGGGCATAGCAGGTGGGGATCACTGGGAAGGAAAGCTCTTCACAGAGAGCTGCTGAGCTCACCAAGGTATTGCCTGGAGTTTTCAGATCACCAATCAGAATGTGCATATACAAAAACTATGTGGAGTTGGGAGGGAAACCACCTGAAAGGATTTGAAAACAGTCCCTGGAGCTGACGCAGGGCTGAGAATAGTGCCTTCTCACACCGGCCAGCCAGGTAACTCACACCAGGTAACTGATGGGGCATTGGGCACGACACCCAGAGGGTCTGGTGGAAAGTAAGTCATTCTAGACTGAGCACAAGTTAAAGGCAAAACCTGAAGGCAGATCGAGTGCCATGGTTGCTGTCAAGACAGACAGATAGATGGATGAACAGAGTCGAGTCCAGGATCAGACCCATGCAAATGCGAATAGCTAATTTTTGACAAAAGTGCAAAGGCAATTCAATGGAGAAAATTCAGGGAAAATTTTTCAGTGGAAAAACTCATTCTTTTCAATAAATGGCGGTGGAACAATTGGACACCAATTTGACGAAAAAAGTGAACTTAAATGAACATCATGCATCATTACAAAAATTAACTCTAAAGGGATCATAGAACAAAAGCATAAAACCTAAAATGATACAACTTACAGAAGAAAACATTTGTTGCCTTGAGATAGGCAAAGATTTCTTAGATATGACACCCAAAGCGCAACCCCCTCCACCAAATAGTTGATAAATTTGACTTGATCAAAGTAAAAACTTCCACTCTTCAATAAATGGTGCTGGGCACTTGGATATCCACATTCAAGAGTGACATTAGCCCCCATTTTTACATCATTTACCAAAAAAAAAACACTCAAAATGCACTGAAGACTTAAATGAAGGGCTAAAACTATAAACCCTTACAAGAAAACACAGGAGTGAGTAACTCTTCATGGGTTAGGCAACAGTTTCTCAGATATGACACCTAAAGCACAAACTACAACAAATAAATTAATCACAATTAAAAGTGTTTGTTTCAAATAATGTTAAGAAAAAGACTACCCACAGAGAATAGTTGCAAAACACATATCTAATAAAGGTCTTAGATCTAGAAGTTTAAAAAAAAGACTACATAAAGAACTTTCAAAACGCAATAATAAGGTAACAACAAAAGAAAAAACTAAAAAAACAGGCAAAACACTTGAACAGATATTTCACCAAAGAGAATATACAGACAGCAAATAAACACATGAAAAGATTATCAATATCAAATGAAAACTGCAACGTGACAAGATTGCACACTGACGAGAATGACTAAAATAAGAAGGCGTGTATTTAGTTCTGACAAGCACACCAAACAACTGGGATGCCTGTGCACCAGTAGTGGAAATGTTAAATGGGACAACCACTTTGGGAAAAAGTTTGGCAATTTCTTAAAAAGTTAAATAAACACCTACCATGTGACCCAACCACTGTACTTCCCAATGTTTACTCAAGAGAAAGGAAAGCATCTGTCTACAGAAAAACTTGAACGTGCATGTTCACGGCAACTTTATTTGTATCAGTTCAGGACTGTTCATCAACAACTGAAGGCATAAACAAATTGTGGTCTACCCATGGAGTAGAATATTACTTGGCAATGAAAAAGAAGTGTACTACTGACACATAAGGACAACATGAGTGAACCTCAGAGAAATGATGCTGAGTATAAGAAGTCAGATGATTCCATGTATATAAAATTCTAGAACATGCAAATTAAATGGCAGTGACATAAAGTGACCAGGAGTTGCCTGGGGATGGGCAGTGGGTGTGGGAGCAGGGAGGGAGATGTTACAAAGGGACATGTTCTGGGCTAGTGGACATGTTCATTATTTGGATCACCGTGGTAGTTTCCTGGGTGTACACAGATGTCAAAATGCATCAAATTGTTCGCTTTGAATATGTGCAGTTAATTGTAGGCCAATTATACCTTCACAAAAAGCTGTTAAAAAAAAATAGGACCATACTCTAGTTTGAAAGTGAAGTGTTTTTACTGAACAGTATTATCCAGGGACCTCTTTCCATGTCAGCACCTACAAAGAGTGTGCATCTCTGAAGAGCTGCACAGTTTCCATTGTACTGATACATCTTAAGATGGTCTGTCAGTATTACAGCAGTGGGCATCTAGGTTGTTTCTCTTTATTTTTCATCCAATGAAAATCTTTGCACACTTATAGGAAGATCTCTAAAGGATAGATCCTCAAAATGCAATCCTTCAAAATTTGGTTGATAATGCCAAACTGTCTTCCAAAAGAATTGCCTCACTTTTATACTCCTAAAATGGAAGTCCCTTCTCTACACCCTCATGGTATAGGCTATTATTATTTTCATCTCTGTACCTCATGGGCAAGAACTGTATTTCTTTGCCTCAGTTTGTATTTCTTTGACTATTAGTAAAGATTCAAAATATTTTATAAGATGGAACTCTGTGTATTTCTTTATCTATGAATTGCCAGTTCATAAGTTTGGTCCATCATTCCATTTTTTTCTTATTTATTCCTAGTTCTTTATATAATTATAATCCTTTGACTATTACACATGAAATAATACTGTTCCCCATTTCATCACCTATCAACTTTATATTTAACTTTGAGTAATTTAAACTTTCTATGTAGTCAGACCTGTCAATCTTTTTTCTTATTTCTCTGTAGTCCTCAAGGGACAGGCCTATGGTGAATACTTCAGTGAAGCCCTTACCCAGTGACACCAGGTTCCTGTAGGTCTCCAGCATGACATCTCTGTATAGGGCCTTCTGGGAAGGCTCTAGCTGCTGCCACTCCTCCTGGGTGAAGTCCACAGTCACGTCCCTGAATGTCACTGACTCCTATAAGAGGAAACCCACAATCATTTACTGCAGGGCCTTCTTCACAGAAGAGCCAAGAGGGTTAGGGGAGTGAGACAGGATGTATCTGACATAACTCAAAAAGGTGCAGAGTTCTGAGGAGCCTGATCACTTACAGTGTCCTCAGTACCTAAGCATACTGGAACAGTATTCTGACAGAAATAAAGCAAATATGGGACTGTTTAAAGAGGAAACTCACAGAGTTGAGAAATGGGGAAGGAATCAAAGGCAAAATGATCACAACCCAGTGAACTGACACCTGCATTAGGAGTGCAGCAAAGGTCGGCCGAGTTCTCAATGGAATCCAGTCATTAAAAAAACTTTCCTGAACCCCCATGAAGCTGCAGGCACTGAGCTAGCTGCTGGGACACAGACACTGAAGGTTCTAGAACTAGCTCCTCACAGGAGAGCAGACGGAAACACACACAATTGACCAGTGATCTGTATGTGAAAGTGTGAACAGAATTCTCCAGGTGCCTGAGCAATGGCAACCTCGAGGGCACCCAGGAAAACTAGAAATGTGGTACCAGGTGTAGTCTGCGGGGAGAATTTGTGCTTGGGTCCTTGGGGGTACATTCTGGGTGGGCGGAGTTTGGGTCAAGACCTGAGATTTCTATGGCCCACCACTGGGAAAGAGTGAGAAGTTCATGTGGTAGAAATAGGAGTGCCTTCCTGGCCTGTACCATAAACCTAGTGCCATAAATCACGTTGAAGAAATCAATGTGGCCTAGCAACATGGCAGCCAATGATGTGATGATGATGGTGATGACATTGTTGGTTACAGCAATAATAGCTACCACTCACTACACAGTTGCTCTGTGCCAGGTACTATTCTAAGAGGTTATTATGGATTGAACTATGTCCTCCCCCTAATTCTTTTGTTGAAGTCCTAATTGCCAGCACCTCAGGGTGGGACTTTGGAAATGGGGTTGCTGTGGATATGGTTAAGATGAGGTCATACTGGAGAAGGGCGTGCCCCTAATGCAATACGACTTATGTCCTTATAAAAAAGGACAGAGACATGTATGCAGAGAGAATGCCATGTGAAGAATGGAGTTATGCTACCACAAGCCAAGGAACCACCAGAAGCTGGGAGAGAGGCTGGGAACAGATCCTTCCCTGGCATCTTCAGAGGGAGTGTGACCCTGCTGACACCTTGATCTCCAACTTCCACCCTCCAGAACTATGGAACAATAGATTTCTGTTATGTAAGCCACCTAATGTGCGGCTCTTTGTTATGGCAGCCTGAACAGACTGATGCATCCGTGGACCCTGAACCATGCCCTACCCTAAGAGGAGGCCTCACTTGCTGCCAGTCTGTCTGTGGTCCTGTGGGCCTGCTGGGGGCTCTGGGCTTGTGCTGGCCTCCTCTGCCTTGTGGGCCACCACCACGTAGTGAGAGAGTTACAGGCAGAGGTTACAAGTCTGGGCTCAGAAGTCTGGCAGCCCATGACAACATCCTGGTTCTGCCTCCGCCCGGCTGTGTTTCCTTAAACTCCTCTGTCTTAACCTTTCTGAGCCTGTTTGTTCAATGGACTTCACAGAACAGCATCTCCACCATAGCTGTTATGGGGGTTAAAAGAGGTACTGCCCATGTAATTCCAGCACTGTGCGGTGTGGCTAGAGTAAGCGCTCAATACATGTCAATTATTGCTATTATCATTTGATTAATTTGACATTTCATGTGTATTATATTATTATTAGTACTTATTATCTTATATCATTATTATATGAGTCTTTGCCCCATCCATCCTTTGGTTAGTCCAGCAAATGATTTCTCTTTGTTTAAACCACTTCACTGAGGTATGACTGGCATAAAGAAAGGTACATCTATTTAACAGACACAACTTAGTAAGCTTGAAAATTAAGTACACACCTTTGAAACCATCACCACAATTGTGGCCATAAATTCATCCATCATCTCCCAAAGTTTCTGCCTAACTCCTTTATTTTGTTTTAATTTTTAAATACTATTCCTTCTAAAAGTCCTCCCTAAGTATGTCTCACCTCAATTAATTCACTCAATAAAATATTTACTGCATAGGCTCCATGTATCAAGCCCACGCTGGCATGGGGATGTACTGAAAAAACAAACAAACAAACAAAAACAGACGGTCCTGGAAGTCTTAGGGCCTGTGCTATATAGCAAGGATGTGAGGGCAGACGCAGAAGCTGCCCTCCTCTTCACCTCAGTGAGCAGACCCTCTCTGAGTTCCTTGTGTGCATGTGTCTGAGGCTACTCACTCTAGGGCTTCATCTATTTTGGTTTCCTGTCTAATGACACAAACAATTTCACCACAAGGAAAACCTCACCCACTTCCAAAGAGCTGAAGTCACAGAGGCTCCATTAAAAAAAAAATCAGAATGTAATTATACTAAGGAAAAAAAAACTTAAGGCCCAAATCCCAACCACATTGAAATGACAACAATGGACAAATCCTTCTAAGTAATATCAGCAAAAGAAGAAATCAAGGTGACAGTCAAAGACAGGTTAAAAATGAAGACATCAGGATGCAGCCAGGTTGGAAAACAGTCCAATTGTTCCTTAAATGGTTAAACAGAGAGTTAATAAGGGACCCAGCAATTCCACTCCTACACCCAAGAGAAATGAGACACAAGCTTAAACAAAGCACTTGTATGCTCATGTTCACAGCAGCATCACCAATAATAACCAAAAAGTGGAATTAGCCCAAATGTCCACCATCTGATGAATGAATAAATAATACATACTCTGCCCATACGATGGAATATTTTTCAGCTATGAAAACAAAGCACCAACATGTTACATCCTATGTGAACATCAAAAACATGATGCTCTGTGAAAGAAGCCAGATGTAAAAGACCACATAGTGTATGATTCCACTTATACAAAATGTCCAGAGTAGGCCAATCCAGAGACAAAAAGTAAATTAATGGTTGCCAGGGGCTGCAAGTCGATGAGAGGAAGTGGGAGTAAGTGTTGATGGATACACAGTTCCTTCTTGGGGTGATGAAAATATTCTAGAATTGACCGTGGTGATGGTTGCACAATTCTGTGACTATACCAAAAAAGCAATGAATTGTACTTTGTGAAATGTGGGGTGTATCTTGATAAAGGTGTTAACGGGAACACAACAAACCAAAACTCATGAGTAAGTGAACTGACATATTTGTACAGCAAGACAAATTCCAGGTGGATACAAAAGTCTCAAAAGTTCTCTGTTAACACCCAAATGATAAATGAAAAAAGTAAGATATATAAGTGACGTGCGACCTGTGGATGGAGAAGCCCCTTTACATCTTCAAGATACCAGAAACGGAGAGATGATAGATTTTTAAAATATGCCATGCTTTCATACTTATGAAAAAGAAAATAAGAAATAAAAAGCAATCTAGGAAGAATATTTGCCACAGATATATATATATACACACACATACATACACATACACATTCTTTAAAACCTTCCAGAATATTAAGATTCCTGTAGAATGGCAAAGCACAGGATAATTGACCTGGCTAAGAAACATTTCTTTAAAATCAAAACTTACTAATAATACAAATGATGCTACTCAGAAAGAGACCACATGATACCAGTTGTCCAGGTTTATACCATTTGTCATTTATATCCAGCGAGCAGAATAAACACCTGACAGTGGCTGATGTAAACCAGTGGCAGACTCTCCTGCACCCTGGTGGGAGTATAAAGTGCCCAAACTAAAGGGGAGAGAACTATGAAGCTTTATGAAAGGCCTTAAAAATATTCACCCCAATCTACCTCTGCAAGGAACCACTCCTGAATAAATCATACAAAATTCAGGAAATGATTTATGCCTGACCATGTAATTTTTAAATTATGAAACAGTTCTTACATAAAAGAAAGTTTAGAGAAAAATACCACAAATAGCCATATCTATACCACCCACTGAAACACCATAAAACATCATGGTGAGAGCCGGGGACGTACACGTGCCCCTACCCACAAGTGTCCTTCTCCCCCTTCCTGGACATTAGTGCTTTCCGCCCACTTTTGAAGGTCACGTGTCCAGCACTGTATTGTCTGGGCCCCATGCAGGGTCCTTTTTCACACTTGATGTCACATGTTAAAGCCACCACTTCGCAGGTATGCCCACTGGTGTCTCCTGAGAGCCCCTAGGGCAGGACAGTTCATTTCTGAGTTGTCCTGACCTCTGTTGACTGAAACCAGTGTCAGGGCACTACCCTTCCTCCTCAGGGTGGACACAGCTCCCAGGAGACTGGGCCAGGGCCCTTGGTCCTGTGGGGGGCTCAGGTGAGCACAGGGTCATCCCTGAGCAAAAGCCCCACTCTTTGGGCCTGAGCCTCAGGAAGGGAATGTGAGAAGATGACATGACTCACCAGGGCCTCATCAGTCAGCAGCTGGGTGGCCATCCCTTCACTGCCCACAGTGACCAGTGAGCAGGGGACAGGCAGCCTGTGGGGAGAGAAAAAAGGAGGCCCAGTGAGAGAGCAGGTCTAGGCCTGCCTCACAATGTAGACAGACATATCCCTACTAAAAAAAGCAGAGGAGGACACGCAGACATTAATAGCAAATACGTAAGGGGCCTATCAGATGCAAGGCACTTAACAAATGCCTCTCATTATTCCTCCTAACAGCCCTACAAGGTACTATTTCTACCCACCCCATTTCATAGATGAGGAAATGAAGGCCCAGAGAGATAAGCCACTCATCTAAGATTACAGAGCTGGATTGGAGATGGGCTGAGAACATCCTGGTCCATGAGCTTGTCCCCCAAATGCATGCCCAGATACCCACACACCAATACACTCCCAACATACACACATTGCCAATACCACAGGCTGGAGGGGACAACAGGGCCCTGGAGGGAACAACAGGGCCCTGTGCCTCTCTCTGGGTCTGAGGGCTGGCCCAAGGCCCCACAATGCCCCAACACCACCCCCCGCTGAGGGTCCCCTAGATCTCACAGAGTTATTGAAAGGTTCGACTAATAGATACTCATGAGGAGCTTGGGGGCTGTGCAGCACACTGTAAGAACTCAATACACATTAGCTGTTACTATTACTGTTGTTAGTTGAGTATGTTCCAATGAATGGGATGCAGTTGTTCCAGGGGTACCTTCAGGGGCAGAACTGAGATGATCATTTTGGATTGTGTCTCTAGCATCTAGAACAATATCTGGCACATGGGAGGCACCCACACATTGAAAAAGAAAGTTATGAATAAATAAGCCAACTTCTAGCACTGGCAAAGATGCAAGAAAATGGGCCTCCCACACACAGCTGAAGAAAAGCCAACCTTTCTGGAGAATGAGCTGGAAAGTGGACTAACCTATAACCCAGCAACCCTGGTCCTGGGACTCCACTTGTGGCAACAAAAGCTCCATGTGAAAAGTTACACGTGGACAAAAGATGTTTATTGTAGCACTCACTGTTCCTAGAGGCAAAGCACAAACCAACCAACCAACCAACCAACCGAAAAGCCCTGGAGACAAAATCTAGCCATCAGTAAAGGAAGGGTGAGACAAATGGCAGGGCATTCAGTCTGAAATACCAGGTCGCCCAGGAAGTAGGAGTTAGAACCTAACCTGTGGACATATCTGTGATGTCATTAAACGAGGAAAGCAAGTTGCACGGTTTTATCCATAACTTTAACCCCTCTGTGTGAGAACAACCAAAACTCCTGGGTGCCTGTGCTACTGGGCAGTGTTTCCAAGCCTGGGGGAAAAGCTGTGAAATGATGGACAGTGACTGGTGTCCCGAGGGGAGTGGAAATGCGAAGGGGAGTATCATTAGTTTTTTCCCCTTGTATGCCTTTGTGTCCCTGGATGCAGTAACTTCATATTACTGCATAATTTATTAAACAGAATTTAATTTAAAAAATATATATCTTTTGGACTATCAGTCTCTGACAGTTAACAACACCCATTCTTTTTGCTGGATGTGGAAGTGACCAGAGCCCATTTACCCAGGAGGAACCCTGGGCCCAGAGCCCCTGATACCTGGAGTGACCCATGAAAATGTCTTCATTTCTTTTAAAATTATAAGAAAAAAAGGTGACTCTACTCCATCTTGGATTATCTTTGTCCCTTATATTAATGTAATCAGTATAATTATTATTTTTTAATTATTATTATTATTATTTTTGGAGAAAGGAGGCATGAAGGCACAGTGGCCCTGAAAGTGACACGTGCATGAGGCTGGTGACCACTGAACCCAGTATGGCCTGAGACCTGTGTTTCCGCAAAGCCAGGAGATCCCTCATTCCTCCTCTTCCCCAATCCAGGCTTTCTGTCATTTCCTTCCTTCCATTGTTTCTACAGGGAAATTCTCACAGGGAAAAATCCTACAACTTTGTCTCAGAGGACAGAAAAGAAACAAGAATATCCTATCTGTCAGGTGCTTGAGTGCAGGGGCTCTGGAACCTGATTGCCTTGGTGTAGAGTTGGGCGATTCAGAGTCTGAGCCTCAGTTTCTCCATCTGTAAAACGGGGATGATGAGGGTCCCTATCTCAGAGTTACTGGGAGGTCTGTAAACAAGACTTGGGCGAGTGCCAGGAACAGCACTCTGAACACCCAACACAAATTCCTTTAATAAATCAACCCCATTTTCCTTCGCTTGAGATGGCCCAGTGTATCCTGTCACCAGACCAGGCTCTGAGGGGCAGGAAGGAGATGGGGAATGTGGGAGCAAGAAGCAGGTGCTCTGCCAGGCCCACCCACATAGGCGTGCAGTCTTTCACACATGCTTTTGGGAGGGCACGCCCAGATGCACCCACACGCTTACATCTGTCCCGGCAGTCACACACACACCCAGCAACGCCCAGAGACAGAGACCCAGGTGGCACACAGAGACACAGACAGGAGAAACACTCCCCACGCGCACAGACATACACCCGGAGACACACAGAGCGGAAAGATGGCCCCCTCAGACTGAGACATACACCATGGAGAGAAATAAGGGCAGACACACACACACACACAGTCACAGGCGGGCGCCCAGAGGCCTCCCACGGAGGCAGGTAAAGGCTAGACAGCGGCGGATGCTGGCCTCAGGGACCCGAAGGAGCCCGGGCAGGTAGGGCGCGCGCGTGCACAGGCAGGGACGCAGGAGGCCGTACGTGGTGTGCCCCACACAGACACTCTCGGCCCGAGCTTCAGCCCAGCGCGCACGCAGTCCGCGGCACGAGGGTCCCGCTTCGACCTCGCCCAGTCAGACCAGGCGCTCACAGCTGCTCCGCCGGCTCCTTAAGCCCTCCCCTGGGCGCACGCCCTCCCCTCGGCCCGCCCCTCCCCTGGGCCCCACGCCCCCCTCAGCCCGCCCGCCGCCCCCCCTCAGCCCGCTCCCGCCCCCCCTCGGCCCGCCCCTCCCCTCGGCCCCACGTCCCCCTCAGCCCGCTCCCCGCCCACCCCTCGGCCCACCCGCCGCGGGTCTCACCGCCGGGTCCGTCCGTTCGTCAGGACGACGCGGGCCCGCGCGCCCGGGCCGGCTCCATCTCCCAGAAGCCCGCGCGCCTCCACCGCTCCGGGGGCGCCGCGGCTCCCCAGCCGAGGGGCACGGTTCCTGGGAGATTGACGGGAAGGGCGTGGAGAGGGGTCGAGAAGACGGCGACAGGTGGGAACGAGCTGGGGACGACGAGGGACGGCTCCGGAGGGGGAGGGGAGGGATGGGGAGAGAGGGAGGACGGCAGAGGGAGGAGAGGGATGGGGAGATGGGAGGGGTAGGAAGGATGAGAAGGGGAGGTGGAAGTACCCCACGAGAAGAGACGAGAGAAGGAACAGTGAGGGAGGGTGAGAGGAGGAAGGGAGCGGGCAGAAATAAGGGCAAGTGGGCAGAGGGGTGAGGAGGAAAGAACTGTAAGAGGAAAAGGACCGGAGGAGGAGCAAAAATGGTAGAAGTCGGCTTGGGCTGGGAGGAGGGGAGGGAGGAGAGAAAGAAAGGCTGGGAGGGAGAATTCCAGAAGAGGAGGCGGCGTGTGTGGAGATGGAGAGAAGCAGCTATAGCACTTCTCCAGACATTCTGAAGTCCAGTCAAGGGGTCCTGGGCGACTTTCTCGAACCTGATAATCATACTGATCTGTAGAAAATTGGTAAAGCATAAGGAGGCAAAGAAGCAAATGATCATAAAAAGAAAAACAGTATAACCTTGGCATAATGAGTTGCCTGTGTGTCTGCTCCTGTTCTTGGCATTTTATGATTTACGAACTCCTTTAATTCTCACAACCAAGCTGCTTTCCAGATAAGGAAAGTGGTGGAGGCCAGAGCGGTCAAGAAGTGGGGGAGCTTGGGTAGGAACCAGGCCTCCTGCTGGGGCCCTCTTACACCATAAACCACAAAGCCAAGTACAGAAGCATTTGCTGAATGTATTAGTGACCACAAAAATGCAAAGGACAGCTCTCCTTAGGTGGCGATTAATAATTGTTAAGTATTTTATTTTGAGATGAAGAGATTCGCAGGCAATTCTGACAATACTGAAACCATAGAGAGATCCCTCATGCTCAATATCGAATTTCCCCAACAATGAAATCTTGCAATACCACAATTAGGATATTAATAACGATACTGTCAAGATACAGAACGGTTCCATCACCACAAGGATGCTTCATGCAGCATCCCCTTTCCTAGCCACACCCACTTTCCTTCAGACCCCACCCCTTCCTTAGTCCCTATCACCAACTTGTTCTTCATATCTATAATTTCAAAACCATTATATAATAGGCATTTTATTTATTCAACATAATTCTCTGGAAATGTATCCAAGATGTTACTGTATGTAGTTCATTACTATATTGTTAAGGGCTATTCCACGGCATCAGTGCACAATTTGGGTACCACATCTCGAATGTTTCCAGCTTAGGGCTATTCCAGGTTTCCTTCCTTTTCATTGTGATAAGAAAACTTAACATGAGATCTACCCTCCTAAGAAAATTTTAACTGTACAATACAGTATTGTTAACTACAGGCACAATGTTGTATAGGAGATTTCTAGAACTTATCTTACATAACTAAAAGTTTATACCCTTTGAACAATAACTCTCCACATTTGCCTTCTAGAAGCCCTCCTGAGTGCCAGAGATACCCAGATGGGAGCCAAGGGGACATTTAAGGCAAAGACAGGACCTACTGTCAGCATTACCAGTATGGGTGCTCAGTGTATGTCACAGATATGGAATTGGTTTTGGGGAAGATACAAAGAATGGAGTGTGGGCCCTTGGTGAGCTGGGCTGGTGTCACCTCCCAGAGACCCCTATCTCCTACCATTAGGGATTAGGTTTCAGCATATGATTCTGGGGTGGGTGACACATCCAGTCTATAGCACTGTCCCTGTGGAGAAGGGGGAGCTGTGGCCCCAGGGCCTTACCCTGCTCAGGCTTCCTCTTCTGTCACCTGCAACCCCATCGGGATCTTCTATACCATATGAGCAGACCTGTCCCATTCCCAGGGCTGTTTCCAACCTGCCAAACCTCAGAACAGGGGCCTGTGTTTCTGAACCCAGCAACCATTTTCCCCTTATTTAACCACCATGTGACCTCTCTACAGACAGAGATTCTGCAAGGGCATAGTTGTGGGAGGGGAACAAGCTGAGCCTCCCTCATACTCTCAGGGCCAAGAGCCCAGAGTGAGCTAGTATCAATTTTTATATGCAGTTTTTTTTTCTTCTTTTTTCAAAATTTAGATTCTGATCATTCTTTTTCCCTTGTCACTTTCTGGAGATCTGGAACAATTAGCAACCTTTTGTGCATTTAGCTATTTACAAAATATTCATGCATTTTAAAAGATTACTTCATCACTTCATCTTGAGTCTTGTTCTCAAAGACTTATCAAAGCAAGATTTTCAGGATATCTAGAGTTTTGTTTTTCAAAGAATACTCTGACAGCAGATTTTTTTAAATGGTTTCAACTGATGAGTTTATATAATTGATTTTTATGGACCCCCACCAAGAAAACCTTACCTGTTTCATGTTTTCAAAACAATGTGTTCTAAACCATTTTGATTTTTCAACATTAATGTTCATTTAAGCCACTTATGTCTATTTAACTTGAGGAAATTTTTCTTTTGACTACTTTTGCTTTAGAGTTATTCAGAATTTGATTAAAGTCTCTTGTTTCTCCTGAAAATACTTTGTTTTAAAATGCCAATAATGGTATTAATCAAAAACTCAGGAATATTGTGTAGAAAGATATCTTAACGGTGCCAGTCCCAATTTGAGTTACACTGGATTATTTGTAAATCAGATTATCTCCTTTTAGGAAATATATTCATGACTTCTAGTGGCAAGAATAGCAGTCCACAGATGACGACCTATTGCTCTATGAGGAGTGTTCCAGAACATTCCATGAGGTACATGCACTCTAAGTTCCAGGTTCCTTGGATACAGGGAACACAAACACTTCATGTGAAAGCCACATCTGGAGTGGACGATGGGAGTGTTTCCTGCTGTGATGTAGAAATGTTTATTCCCTCAACTTGTCATATGGCTCTAGTGTCACCTCCAGACCAACTTCTTGTAAAGGTCAGTCCTTCGGTGGTAAATTGCCAAAAATGTTTCTCAGTTGTCACAAATTCTCTCAGTGGCTCTGGCGTGTCTTCCTCTTCTTATGAGAATATCAATCCTATCAGATTAAGATCCAATCTATACCACCTCATTTAACCTTCATTTTCTCCTTAAAGATCCCATTTCCAAATACAGTCACATTGGAATTTTGGGCTTCAACACATAAATTTGGGATGGGGAGAGGTAATAATATTCATTCTATAATCACTCTACAAAAAAAAAAAAAAAAATGGAATTTAACCAGCATCCTATTTTATCAGCAACCCAAAAAGGAGTCTCTCTACTGAGTTTTTAGCAATCTTAACCTTATGACTTCAAACAGCCTAAGACATCCTTAAGCAATATCATACACAGATTCTTATTTGAAATTTTTTGCCTTGATGCTAGAAATTCATGATCTGAATTTTAAATTAAACAAAGCAGTTAGACACCAGCACCATATATGCTCTTTGGACTAAGCATGCCTCTTTCTCTTAAAACTGTCATTATTCAGGATCCTAGACCTCTATTCCTCAATGGCTCCAATTAATAATTCACTTGTGTGTTTGCCCAGGATATGTGAGCTGTCACTTCTCTAGGTTAAAACAGCAACAGAGGTCTTACTTGCCCCATCTCACCCCAAAACCAATCCACAAACACCTCAGATTTTCCCAAGATTCTATTGCCAATCTTCACACCAAATTCTGTATTGTCTATAAATTTCTTTAATTGCTGCCAAATGAGCAATATGTCAAAAATGAAGTATTGGAAAGTTAATGGGTAGTTTGAGACATTACAGCCTTAGAAAGCATAAAATCTAGGATGACTCCAAAGATCACAACCACAAGAATACCAGCATCACCTCTTTAGGGAATAGCTGCCACTGAATGTCAGAGATCCAATGGCCTTTCAAAATCCAGAGAATGTGATTGGCCAGGTCCATCAGAATCATAGGCCAGTTACTCCAAGGAAAAGAAGAGATGGTGTTGGCAACAGAAGGAGGCAAAGAAAACCAGGCAGAGAAAAACAGAAAAATAAATATTTTAGGTTTTATTTTTGATGAGTTTATACTAGAATACAGGTCTGAAAATTTTTTCATTTAGTATAGCATAGGTATTTCTTTATAGCTATATACACATTTATATTTCTCTTTGACAAATACATATAATTCTATTGAATGAATACAGAATAATTAACTTACCCTTTTCTCATTACCCTAATAGTTTATTGTTAAAAAAATTGGTTTTTTTGCCATTATACATTTACCTACCTTTGTATACTTTGGTTTCTGAGGAATATTAATTCAAATGGTTATGAACATATGGCAACTTATATAACTGACAATGGAATTGCCTTGTTTTCCATTTTCTGAAATGATATTATTGCTCTTCTATGATTTAAAATCAATCTATTGTGGGGGGAAGTTGGTATGTCATCACTTTATTTTGCATTTTCCTGGTTACTGGTAACACTGGGTAATTTTCATCAGCTGTTTTTATTCTCTCTTCTTTGAACTGGCTGTTTTGTCCATTTTTCTACTGAGTTGCAGATGTTACTATTATTTGTAATAGTGCTTTGACTATCAGGGATTATCCTTTGTTGCAAACATTTTCTCTCATTTGTCAACTGATTCTGATGTTTTCCACACATAAATGGTAGTTTAATGTCAGCTCCTGGGTTGTGTGTGTTGCTTAAGGTGGCCTGCCGCAAGCCAAACTTATAAAAACGTTCTAAGTTTTTCTTGTACCTTAATATCTTACATTTAGGTCATTAATCTTTTAGAGTTTCATTAGTGTGCTAAGGATAGATCTATGTCTCACCACAAAGTTAAGTGTCCCAACGCCATTTGATCTTTCCCAAATGCAATGAAGAATCTTTCTTGTCATATATACAGTGTTTAGAAGCTCCACATAATCTGGATGAGATCTTCTCTTTGCTTCTGTGCCAAAATAAAGATGGAGCCCCAAAGCTCCACTTTCTAGTAGTCATGTCCTCTGAATAAGAGCTAGCCTCACATAGCCCCCTGTAATGCCACTGGCCTGGATAAGAGCCACCAGCAGCAGTCAAGAGGGAACCCAAGAGCTCTGGTGCTCCAGGTAAGAGAACTCCTACAGGGGTGGAAGTACCTGCAACAATGTCGTCACTTCCTGTCTTGGGATACCATGACTTCTCATTATTCCCTGTGTCTGTTACCTTTTGTTCCTCTCTCCCCCGCCACTGCTAATGCCCACATGTTCTAGAGGTAGTAGGCACTCCTCCCAGAACTCCCTAGCTCTTTTTTCAGATCACTTCTCATCATACATGTCATCTACTTACTACACAGTATTTCAGTTTTTTTTTTTTTTTTTTTGGTATTCTCCCATGAGATCTGAGGGCAGAAACTGTTTGCACATTTTGTACCCTAATGTATCCCAGCACATAAAAAACAGTGCTGACATGTTAGTAGTAAATGCTCAATTAATCTTAATTAAATGAGTACTATCATTCTTTGCTGTATCACAATTCTACAGATGGTCAGAACTCGCTTGTCAACTTAAAAATACATAGGGTTTTTGTTGGAATATCAGTGAATTTACCTTATTTAATGAGAGGAAAAATCTTTCACAAACTTGAGTCTACACAGAGAGGTGTCTACCTTTCCATTTATTCTATTTTTTATATTTGAAAAATAAGTTTGCATTTTAACATCAATATTCATAAGCTAATTGCAAGATATATTTTTCTGTTTTGGGATCAGTCTTCAGTCTCATTGAGCAAGATGAAGAGCTTGATTGTATTTATTTGATGCTCTAGAATATAAATATCACAGGAATTGTCTGTGGTGCATTTATTTCTACAGGTCAAAGTGTTGACTTACCTTTTCCAGTTTATTTTATGACTATTAATCTATTTAAGTTTTCTTTATTTTGTTTTAAATACTGCCCTGTTTAGTCCTACATTCTACCAAATGCTTTTGTTCTAATTGGCCCTTTCTCAATTCTAAGTGCAAGGTGCAGGGAGAGTTCCTCACCAACAAGGCTACACGTCTTTATACTTACTCACACAGAGGGAGCTTTAAGCCACTATGAGACCTTGTATGTCACACAATCTTCAATTCTGAATATGTTCATCTTTCCCACGTACTGGGAGAGTAAAGTAGTTTCTTAACCTTTACTGGTTCATTCTACTTGCAACTAAACATGATTGTAAGGAAACATTTACCTGATGGCACTAATTATATGGCAAGGATTGTGTGCTAAGCCCTTTTACATAGATTATCTAGCATATTTTTTCAAAACGTATTTGGAGTGAAAAAGTAACATGAATATAGATTTTTATATTTTAGAGATTAAGCTGGCTACAGTGCTAAAATGCACTTAAGGGGAATCAAGAGGAAAAGTGGCCATGATGCTACTGGATTGGAACAAAGTGGATAGATTCTAGAGGTATTTAGAAGATTGAATCTAGGGGACTTGAGGAGGAGGAAAGACTTGAGGATGACTCTCCAGTATGAATTCGCTGATGATGAGTGAGATGTACACTCTGCCTGAAGGCTTTCCCACATTCTTTACATTCATAAGGCCTTTCTCCAGTGTGGATCCTCTTATGTAGCGTGAGATGGGCAATCTGGCTGAAGGCTTTGCTACATTCCTGACACTCATAAGGTTTCTCCCCTGTATGAGTTCTCTGATGCAGAGTAAGGGATTTACGATGGCTAAAGGCTTTCCCACACATATTACATTCATAAGGTTTCTCCCCTGTATGACACCTTTGGTGACAGACCAGGGATGTCCTCTGTCTAAATGCCTTCCCACATTCAAGACATTGAAAGGGTCTTTTGCCAGTGTGGAGTCTCTGGTGTTGAACGAGGTAGGAGCCATCACTAAAGGCCTTCCCACACTCAACACATACATAGGGCTTCTCACCAGTATGAACCCTCTGGTGTTGAATGAGATGTGCAATTTGACTGAAGGCCTTACTGCAGTCCCTACACTCATAAGGTTTGTCTCCAGTGTGTATTTTCTGGTGCTGTGCTAGGTGTGCATTCTGGCTGAAGGTTTTGCTGCACTCTTTACATTCATAAGGCTTCTCTCCAGTATGAATTCTCTGATGATGCGCAAGGTGTGTGCTCTGCCGAAAAGCTTTTCCACATTCCTTACACTTGTGGGGTTTCTCTCCAGTATGGACCCTTTGATGAAGAGTGAGCGAGCCACGATGGCTAAAGGCTTTCTCACAGAGTGTACATCCATAAGGTCTCTCTCCTGTGTGAATTCTCTGATGAACAGTTAGGGATGAGCCATGGCTAAAAGCCTTCCCGCACACATCACATTTGTAAGGTCTCTCTCCAGTATGAATTCTCTTATGCTGAATTAGTCCTATGTGATCCGTGAAAGCCTTCCCACAATCAACACAGTCAAAGGGCTTCTCTCCAGTGTGATAATATCTCCGATGACGTATAAGAGATGCATTCTGCCTGAATGCTTTCCCACAGTCGACACATTCATAGGGTCTTTTTCCAGTGTGAATCCTTCGATGGTGAGCTAGGGATGAACAATCACTAAAGGCTTTCCCACATTCAATACATTCATAGGGTTTCTCTCCAGTATGGACTCTCTGATGTTGAGCGAGATGTGCAAGCTGGCTGAAGGCTTTAGTGCACTGCTTACACTGATAAGGCTTCTCTCCAGTGTGAACTCTCTGATGTTGAATAAGATGAGCATTCTGGCTGAAGGCTTTCCCACATTCGGCACATTCAAATGGTTTTTCTCCTGTGTGTATTCTCTGATGTTGAGCTAAGTGGGCACTCTGGCTAAAAGCTTTCCCACACTCAATACATTCATAGGGTTTCTCTCCAGTATGAATTCTTTGATGAAGAGTAAGGGTTGAGATTTTGCTGAAAGTTTTCTCACAGTCATTACATTTCAAAAGTTTCTTTTCTCCAGAGACTTGCTTGCATTTTTTTACAAATGAATGTGTTTTTACGCTTTTATCTGTGACAAAATTACACATATTCTCTTCGATGGGAAATACCTGCTTTATGTAAGATAATGTATTCAGATGAAAAACTGTCCCAGATTTATTAGAATGATCTCCTTTCTCAATAAGGGCATCTATATGACTGATTGTCTCTTGCCTAAAATGTGGCTTCTGACTTACCGGCTCCCTCTCTAACAGGTCTTCACATTTCCAGTTTTTCCCTAATGTGGAACACTCCAAGTCATAGCTTGTCAGTCTTTCCATTATCCTTGCCTGGGATAATTTTTCTTCATGAATGTCAAAGTCTGCAGATAATTCCTTGACAATCCACACATACTCCAAGTCTGAAAGATATTAAAAAAGCAAATGTCTCATTTAATGCTAGAACAAAAAAAACTTCCAAAATGAAACTAGGTGAATCAAACAGTTATTGACACCCATAAAGGTTAATGTTTTTTGACAGTTTTTAGATAAAGGTAGGCAATGCAACCACCTTTACATTTCTGGAATAAACCCTCCTTAAGTATGGTATGTTATTTCAACATGACATTTTACTTTAAGATTTTACACCAGTATTCATAATTGAGATTTACCTGTAATTTCCTTTTTTGGTGCTATTTTGGTAAGACTTTGGTATCAAAGGTTAAGCTATCTTTATAAACACATTTTTTAAAAAGTTCTCATTTTCATTTTCTGTCACAAAACATTTTAAACACATGATATTTTTGCTTAAAGATTTTATAAAATTTATTTGTGAGACTATTTGGCATTATTACTTTTCTTGGGGGAGGGAGTTCTTAGATAAGTTTCTACATTTCTTCAATGGTAACTGGTCTATTGAAATTTTCTCTCTTCTGGTGTCAGTTGTGGTAATTTATATTCTCCTAAAATGTCATCTGTTTCATTAAAGTTTTCAAATTATTTACAGAAAGTTTAGGAAAATCAATTCTGATGATTCTTTTAAGTTCTTATGCATTGGAGGTTATTTAGTATTCTTTCTTTGTGTTTTCTATCATTTGTCTTGACAGTTTATATATTTTATTGCTTTTCTACAGAAGCACAGATTTCATTAAATCTACTATTTTCTAACTCATGTATCCCTACTTTTCTCTCTAGGAGTATATATCAGTATACGTGACTTATTTTGGTTTTCCTTAAGAGTCATTTTGTTTTTTCTATTATCTTGAATTGGATATTTAATTCACTTTTTATTTTTTATGTCTTAATAATGTATTATTAGGGCTATAAGTGACCTACCAACAATCCTCTTCTTGAAAATATGAGAACTGATAACAGGACAAGGCCATACTACAGCCACAGAACATATTCCCAACATCTCATATGAGGTTCATTTCCCTGCAATACATATCTATAAGCTGTTAACTAGTTTAACCAGAAAAACAGCTTTCAAGCAAGGCAGGAAAAAATTAATAATTACATCTGAAGAAAATAAACTGAGCCAAAAATCCCAATAACTAAAATAAAAGTGGGGAGATGATAAACAAAGAGGAAGAAGGCAAATCAGTGAGCCAATTTCTTCATCTTTCATAAGCATATCAAAAGATGATGTTTTGAATCTCAAGTGGATGAATTTTAAAATACAGATTTAAAAATATATGAAATCATAAAGGTAACAACTTTTGGGACTAAAAACCTTTCCAATTCAAGGCATGGGATAACATGAAGGGGAAAAAATCAGACATAAACAACAAAGCAAGAATAAATAACAACAACAATAAAAAGCAACAAGGAAAAAATAATGAAAAGCAGAGGGAAGAACAGAGCTAAAATACTTGGTAACCCTGTAAACTCACATTATAAAGAAAAGAAAATACTTAAAATCCAGTTCAAAAAACTAAGTACAAATTTGTCTAAAGATTCAGAAATGCTGAAAGTCAGGAATGATTAAAACAATATGGTACTGAAGCAAAACTAGGTAAACATCAGTGGAACATAAAAGAGTTCAGAAACAAGCTGTGGGATTTATAAGAAATCAGTAAAAGTAAAGATGGTTGGTCATACCAATAGGGAAGGGAAGATCCATTTAGAAACAGTATTAGAACAAGGTTAGGAGAGATTTTTTGTAAAACAAGAGAAAGGAACAAACTTTCTGCTATCTTGAGTTATAGGAATCACGGTGACAGAACTAGGGCATTTGCTAAACAGTGCCAATCTCATTGTGCACAGGCATGCTCAGATGCCCAGGAAGCCCAATATTTATGTATTTGTTTGTTTGTTTATTTTTAAGTTTACTGGGGTAACATTGGTTAATACAATTATATAATTTTCAAGTGTACATTATCATTTGATATCTGTATATTCTAATGTGTGTTTACCATCCAGAGTCCAGTTTCCTTCAGCAACCATATATTTGATCCCCTTTACCCACTTCACCCTCACCCTAAACCCTGTATTTGACCACCTTTACCCCATCTACTTGCCCCCTCCTCCCCACCCCACTAGTAACCACTACTCTATAGTCCTCTGGTAACCACTAGTCTATAGTCCATGTTCATGAGTCTCTGTATGTTTGTCCTGTTCATTTGTTGCTTTTAGGTTTCTATCCCACATATAAGTGATATCATGTGATTTTCAACTTTTTCTGTCTGGCTTATTTCACTTAGCATGATTATCTCAAGGTCCTTCCATGTTGTTACAAATGGCAGTATTTCATCTCTTTTTGTGGCTGAGTAATATTCCATGGTATATATGTACCACAGGGAAGCCCAATATTTAAAAAAATAAAATTGGGGGGCAATTTTGAGAAGTGTTTTCCAATAAGTCTTAGAGAGAAGAAACACCTTAAGAATAGTTTCCCCAACTCTAGTAATTCTGGACTTACCTGGGCATGAGCCTGCTGTCATATCTCCATTCACCACACAAGGCTCTTTGCCTTGCTCTAATAAGGAGATCACATCTGGTTTAGAAATGCAAAGACCTGCATAAGATAAAAAAACTGGCTATGCTGTGGCTATTCCAGAGGTATGAAAGAGTCCAAATGGTATTGAAAGAAGAATGACACTGTAGGAAAATACTGATAAAGGCATGAAAGGTGACCGAGAGGGAAAGACTCCTGTGGAGAGGTCGCAGGAGGAAGATACTCTTACCCACGGAAACCAGATTCCTGTAGTTCTCCAACATCACCTTCTTATACAAAGTCCTCTGAGCAAGATTCAGCCATTCCCACTCATCTTGAGAGAAGTCTATGGCCACATCTGTGAAAGTCACTGAATCCTGAAATGACACAAATACAATCCTGCTCAATCAGTGCTCATGTCCCTTACTTAGCTGGATCGAAGGTAAAGGATTACACTGTTCACACTTTGGGGGGAAAAAAGCATTGCGTGTACATAAATGTACGGGAGGTCTAAATGATCCAGGTGAGGTGGTTAGTTACTGGATAACTTTTTTGCCTAGGTATACTTTACATATGAAGAAAAAAAAATATGACAGACACTCTCCACATTTGGAGCATTTAAAATTTTATTAAATGAGTGTTTATGAAAAAATGATCATGACATTTAAAATAGAATATCATTCAGTACTAAATTATTTTATCTGTAGTAGGAGCTAGATCACTTTTCTACATAGAGAAATTAAAGAGCTCTGGGACTGTGAGGGGAAGTTTCAAGGAAGGATGCTGACCTGAAGAACATGATTTCAATCTCCACAATATATTCTAAAAAATCTTAGTGTTCTTGAGATGTTAAAAGGTGTGCCTAAAAAATGAAAGAAAAAATAATGTCTAGCAACATTTTCTTTTCTTTTGAAATAAAAGCATATATGTATTATGAGAGAACACATTTGGAAAGTTGGTTTTTGATGATCTGCTAAGAAGTATTAGGAGAGATCATAGAGGTAAGCACATGCAACCTGTGTTTTGCTACATGGGCTGAATGTCCTAACCAATCAGCAAGTGATATCAGTCATCCATCCTGTGGGTGCCGCCTGCAGATTTTCCACTTCTTATTTTGTGATTTCACTTACATCAACATCTAAGGATGAGTTTTAAATAACCATCAGAGAAAAAAGGTCAGCCTATTCTAAAGAATTCAGACTCTGGTACTGACTAGCTGGATGATCTTGGCCAAATTAATTAACTCTCCAGTGCCTCAGTTTACCCACCTGAAAATGGGAATAATGTTAGTACCTACCTTATAGTAGCACTGTGAGAATTAAATGAAATAACAGGTACAGTACCTGGCTAAATGCTCAAGAATTGTTACCTAGGAGAATGATGAAGACGAGATGGGAAAGAGGAGGAGGATGGGGCCAAAAACAGGTGAAACATTTGGTTCAATACCTCAATGAGTTTACTTATATATTATCTAATTTCAGTATACTATAGTATTTAAGAACATGGTCTCTGAAGCCAGACTAGCTAAGTTCAAATCTTGTTCTATTCATGAAGCCTATTAGTTTTGTTTTAAATGATTCAAAAGAACAGTCTCTTGTATTTACATATACATATTTACTATTTCTGTTGCATTTCTTTCATTCCTGATGTTCCAAGTTCTCTTCTGGTATAATTTTTATGTGAAGAAATTTCTTTGGCAATCCCTCTAGAAATCTGTCAATGAATAGTCTTAGTTTTCCCTCATATGAGAAACTATTTCACCTCCATTCTTGAAGGCTAATTTTACTGGACACAGTTCTTTTCTTTGCGTACTTACCTTCTACTTCCTTCTAACTTGAATGGTTTCTGATAAGAAATCCAGTTTTTCAAATCACCATTGCCCTTTATGCTAAACATTGTTTTTTGAGGTTTTTTCATTTCTTTAGTTTTCAGCAGTCTGATTACAAAGTTTCCTATCAGACTGGAGTTTGATAAACTTCATGGATCCACAGGTTTATGCCTTTTACTAAAGTTGGTAATTTTTCAGGCATTATTTCTTCAAATATTTTTTCCACTCCACTTTTTTCTCTTTCTTTAGGATTCAATGATATAAATATTAAATATTTTGGCATTGCCCTACAGGGCTCTGAGACTCTGTTTAATCTTTTTTTTTTTTCTGTTATTTAAATTAATAGTTTCTATTTGCCTTCAAATTTACTCTTTTCTTTGTCATCTCCACTATGCCACTAAGCTGACCCAGTGAGTTTATTTTAGTTATTATAGTTGTCATTTCTTGATATTTTCTATTTCTTTGCTGAGACTCTCTTTTTGTTTCAAGAATGTTCACCCTTACTTGGAGCATTTTTATAATAGCTGATTCAATGTTATTATCAGATAATTCCAATATCTGTGGCACATCAATGTTAGCATTTGGTGATTGTTTTTCCCTGTGTGAATTGAAATTTTCCTAGTTTTTTGTTACCTAAGTAATTTTGGATGGTATCCATGACATTTTGGATGTTATGAGACTCTATGTCTTGTTTAAATTCTATGAAGACTATTGATATTGTGTTCAAACTGCAAGTTCTAACCAAGCCCTCTGTGAGCTGTGTTTCAAAGGCAGTTGCATTTTCAAAGCCTTTGCAGAGATATTAACCTCCATCCTACTTGTGTACCACTCATGGACATTGGTATAATCCTTAGTTTTAGGGTCAGATACAATCATGAGCAACTCAGAGTAAGCCCAGAGTTCATAAACCATTTTATGTGGTTTGATTGCCAAAGCTCTGCCCTCTCTGTGATCTCTCCAATATCCTCCATTTCCATGGGGCTTCTCTTTTTAGTCTTCTGGCCAGGTAACTGGGGCTTATTTATCCTATCCCACTGTGCATTTGCCACAACTGTACCTAGCCTCTGAGGAAAAGTGGGAAGAGGACAGAAGCAGTACAAAAGCAATGAGGGGTTTACCCCACCTTCTGGGGAACACAGCTTCTCCAATCACAGAGAAAATTTCTCCTCCCTCAGAGTTTTAGACTCCTGCAGACCCTGCTGCAATAGTCAGGGCACATGAAAACAGAACATATTTTTAAAAGGACACTTCCACTGCCACTCTGAGCATTAGATCCCTTCTCCACTTCCTAAGCCTGAACTAGAAGGTTGTTCATGTAGATCTTTCTATACAGGCCAATACCACTTCTGGGTTTTATGCTTGCTGAATCCATACTAGGAGGTATTGGGAGGGGGAAAAAAAGGTAAATATACCACATGTTTGGGAGTACTCCATAATTTGGGCTTCTTCTCCACTCTGCCTGCTACTATTCACTTTTTAGACACCTCAAACTGCTGCTCTAGGCATGCTGTTCTTGGTTTATAGCAGCTATCACTGGGAAAGACAGGGTACAGTGTGCTCAGTCCACCTTACCCAGGACCAGGACACTCTCAGTGTAAACTATTACTTTTAACATATTTCATTGGAAATAAAAAGCTCCTAGATAGTCAGTGCTTCCTATGCATCAACTGTAGTTCTACATAATATTGTAGTTCTTCAATTTGTGTGTGTGTGTGTGTGTATGTCTATGTGTACAGAACTACATATGCATGTTGGCAAATAGCTACAGAGGCAAATCATGGCAAATATAGCTGATGCTTAAATAGTGATTATGTGCCAAGTACTTCTTTAAACACAAAATATAACTCATTATTCCTCACAATAATCCGATAAATTAGTACTATAGTTATTACCATTTTATGGTTGTGGAAATTGAAATTAAGGTGATGTCTAGCATATGGTGGAGCTAGAATTTGTACCCAGGTAATCTGGTTCCAGAGTCCATGTTAGTAAACTTGATGACATAATTTGCCACTCTTTAAAATATTCTCCTCTGACAACAATAATGCTTTTGTTTAGTGTTTAAATGCTTAAGAAACAAGGTCCATTTGTAGTATATGTATTTTGGCATATCATGTAAGAAAAGGTATTTGGCTTTGACATCAATTGTTCATTGTGTCTTTGATATAAAGTAAAAACAATTTTACTATCTTAAGTTATCTCTGACCTCCTCCACTTCCTTCAAGATGCAACTCAGGAATCACTTCCTCTGTGGTTAAAATCCTCCCAACTCTACCTCCCTCCAAGCATGTGTGAGTGTGCAGGCAATATCCTGTGCAAAGTTCTTTCACCAAGGAGGCAAAAAAGAGCTAAAATAGATTTCTTCTTGCCAGATAGTGACCTGTCACAGAGCCTCAGTCCAAAGGAAGCAGTCAGTGCCTTTTCCTAATTCACCCAAAGGAACTCATATGGGCTGTTAATGGCCCTTCCCCACTACTCCACAAGAAGTCTATTCTCCATGTGCAGCACTGATTACATCATATAAATAAATGTTTGCTGCCTTTTCATTTCTCCAACAGACTGCAAGCTCTCTGAGAGCCAGGATAGGGATTTAGGAACTAGACAGATCATGGCTTGCTTTCAAATTTCCTCGAAGGACTGTATTCCTGTGTAGTCTGATGCTTATGAAAGGACTGAGCATGAAGGAAGGGCTCAGGTGGGTCATTTCTTGAATGAAGAATAAATAGCAAATAGGAAGAAGCAGCAGCTCTGAGTGGTCACTGGGCTGTTTGAATCTATCCTTGTGACCCCACCACTCATCAGAAAGGGAAGAAATAGGAACCAGGCACCAGGGCAGAACTCTTAAGCAGAGTTTTCAGAAGCAAACAAATATTACCAAATTCTGAAAAGCAAAACTGTATTGTGAGGAAAGAAAGAATAGTAACTCACCGGGGGCATGGCTTTACAAAGTTTAATTCCCATCACCTCCTCCTCTTCCTGGCTCCTCATTTGAAGGGCTTTCCTCTGAAGAGGGCAGAGCTAGGGAGGAGAAAGTAGTGAGAGACTGAGCAGCTCTAAGAATCACTGTCTAGAAACTTTCTTCCCTTCAGCTCCCTCTGTTTTCACTCCACTATTCCCACCTACCCTTCCCTAAGTCCAGGCACTTGCTGGGACACCTATAATTTACAGCTGGGGCTCTGCTCTGCATTTTCAAGCTGAGCACAACACCTCCCTCTCTCAAAGCCACCCATTTATTAACAACAGAGATGTACCAGGTATGCTACATCTATTACTAATCTGATTTAACCTTCACATTGTCAATGAAAACTGGAAATACTATCACCTCTTCACACACGATCCCTCTGGGAAGTGAAGTCTTTTGCAAAAGTCACACAGCTTGCAAATAATGGAGCCTGGGCACCAATCTAGGACTACCTGGCTCCATCACCCAAAGTATTTGCTGAAGCAGACACCAGACTATCATAGAAAATATGTCCCCTGTGCAACTAACTAGCCAGGATTCCATAGATTCTATAAGACTTGGAATCATCTTCCCCAGCGAAAGTCCACATGACTTGCAGATAACTGAGCCAAAGAATCATCGGAGGAGGAGGGGGTAACACCCAGGTTCTCATTTTGCTTTGTTACAAACTGTAGTTTTCCCCCTCTGAGCCCTTTCTTCTATTAGAAAGAGGATACAAGTATCTGACGTGATTCTGGTTTCTCTTCTGTAAACTCCACTGCTTCTTGAAAGCATTATTATAATAAGAAGAATGAATGCTTACTGAGCACTTCCTATGGCAATGACTACACTGAGTGCTTTTCATTCGTGACTCATTTCATCCTTATTACAGTCTGTGTGGTATGTTATTTCCATTTTACATAAGAGAAACTAGGTCAGAAAATTTTTTTAAAAAACTTGCTCAGTAGAGATTTTAGGATATGAATGCCTGAAGGTACTTAACCCTTTCAGACTTGATTTCTTCAACTGTCCAAAATGGTTAAGAATACCTACCTCCAGCCCTTGTCGAAGAGAATACAGAAGAGCCAGGACAGAGGGGTACTCCAGAGTCAGCCTGTCCTGGATCTGAATCCTGGCTCCTCCACTCACTAGTGATCACTTGTCTTATGATTCAGTATCCTCACCTGTAAAAAGGAGATGAGGTAGATTCCACTTCATAATGCTGTGAGGCTCGGTGTTGATATTTCCCAAAGGTTTCTGAACTGTCTGGCAGGAAACGTCGGCTGTCATTAATGCAACAAGTGAAGAACAAAACGAAAGAATGGCACTTCCTTCCCCTCTCTCTTACCCACTGTGGGAAGGGAACGCTCGCTTCCCTGATTCTTGGAGATACCCACAAAGACCGGGAAGCACTGTCTGTCAGATGACTCCATTCAAGTCAAGATCCCTCCTTGAATTTAGCTCCATACTCTGCTCCAAGGGGAACCCTCCAAGCCTTTTGGGCTTTAGGGTCCACCAGCCTGAGGCCCGGGACATCATCCTCCAACACTTGGGCCCGAGGAACGGCACCCTCAACCCTTACTTTCCACCCTTGCAGCCCCACCTCAGCCACCTGCTACTCTTACCTGGGTACTCAGTCCCGAGGACGCCGGACGCTTCCCGAGTTCCGCCCGCTGCAGGCGGCGCAGCAAGGTGCTTCGGCCGCCGCGGCCGAACGGGGCACTGGCCCCAGACCCTGGGGTTTGGCCCACGCTGGCGTCTTGGCGGCTGGGTCTGCGTGTGGGTGGGTGGTCTCTCCCGGGGGCCCCAGATCTCAGCCCCTCGTTCTTTCCAACACACAAAGCCTCACACGCGCTGGGGATCTCGCACGCCGCGCGGACACTCACGGCAGGCGCCGCTCCCTGCCTCGCCCTCCGAGACGCGCGCGCACGCGCCTGCCCCCGCGGTCGCGTCCTCCCCACACGCCCCGCGCCCCGCCCCCGCGGCCAGCGCCCCACCCGGCCCCTCCCCGGGTCCCGTCGACGCCCCTTGCGGCGCCCCGCGCCCTCGCCGGAAGTGGGCGTACCCCGCCGCGACAACCCCTGGGAAATGTAGTGCGCGCCGGGCCGCCTCCGCGTCCCGGAATCAGGCGATGAGGCGGCCAGGTGCAGTTCCCTTCCAGGCCTAGTGACCGGCGCCCTCTGTCCCCGACCAGGGCCGCCAAGGGAGAGGGAAACAGTCGCCTGGCAGCCTCTCCGCCCCAGCCGGACCGCATCCACGACAACCCGCCCTGGACCGCTAAGGAGCCCTGGACCGCCAGGGGGCCCTGGTCAGGTTCCCAGAGCGCCAGCGCAGCTGTCAGGTTTGAAAGTTCACTGGGAGCTGGGCACTCGGCCGCTGGCTGGGGCCCAGCAGGTGGGTCTAGAAGCCTCTGGAAAGAACCGATTCATTTCCATTTTGCCTGGTATTTTGTGCAAATGTGATTTGTGACTATGTGACCCGACTTGTGTCACATCAACCAGTTCCCCTCTGATATAATCTACCCCAGCCCATTTTGCCCCTCCCTGCTGGAATGAGGGCCCTATGAAGATACACAGCTCCTTAACACTATTTAGGGTTGTATTCCCTCCCACTAACTAGAAGAGTGTTTGACATACAGTCAGTCACATATAGCTTAACAACAGGGAGAGGTTTGAGAAATTCAGTTAGGCAAATTTTGTCATTGTGCGAACACCACAGTGCACTTACACAAACCTAGCTGGTCTAGTCCACTGCATACCTAGCCTGTATGGTATAGTATATTATTCCTAGGCTACAAGCCTGTAGAGCAGGTTACAGTACTAAATACTGTAGGTGAATGTAACACAATGGTATTTGTGTACCCAAACATCTTTAAAAATAGAAACAGTAAAAATATGGTATCAAAAATTAAAATTGGCACACCTGTATAAGGCACTTACCCTTGAGCTTGTGGGACAGAAGTTGCTCTGGGCGAGTCAGTGAGTGAGTGATTAAATGTGACAGCCTATAGGACACTACTGTACACTAGTGTAAGCTTTATAAACACTACACTTAGACTACACTAAATTTATTTTGAAAATTTATCTTTCAATATATTTTTAGCTTAATGCAACATTACAGCATAAACTTTAATTTTTCAAATTTTCCATTTTTGTAATAACATTTCTCTTAAAACATTGTACAGCTGTACAAAAATATTTTTCTTTACATCCTTATTCTATAAGTTTTCTATTAAAATAATGTTTTTAAACTTTTTAAAACCTTTTTATTAAAAACCAGGACACACACATATTGACCCTAGGGCTACACAGGGCCTGAATCATCAATATCACTCTCATCTTGTCCCACTGGAAGGTCTTCAAGGCCAATTAACACAAGTGGAGCTATCATCTGTGATGACAATGCCTTGCTCTGGAATACAACCTAAAGGACCTGCCTGAGCCCCCTTCTTGAGAATTTCAGAAATATGTCCGCAGCAGTGTACTTGATTTCTTTATTTCATCATAGATATGCTTGTAAGCAGACAGTGTGCCATGAATGTTCCTCTCTATTACTGAAAACCTTTCAACATTGGGGTCCATGTTTTGAACTTTTTAAGGAGCTTGTTGAGGTCTCCAAAAGCTTCTGCCAAACCCTTCACTGTGAATTCTCCTGGGGGTTCTTTTTCTTCTGCAGCTTCCTTTACTCTTGCCTCTTCAGCTATGTGCTCCTGCTCCAGTTCCAACAACTCCTCATCAGTCAGTTCCTCAGGAACCACTTCCAGTAGCTCCTCAATGTCATCCTCATCCACACCCATGTTAAAGTTGTTTGCCATCTCAACCACAGCCTTGTTGATTTTTGCAATCTCCTCGTCCTTAACAAATCCCTTGAAGTCATGGACAAATCTCCTGAGTGTGTTCTTCCAAATGCTATTCATACATTCCTTGGTGACATCACCCCAAGCCCAAGCAAGGTCCTTGATGCAGTCATAGATGTTGTAATCTTTCCAGAATTGCATCAGTGTCTTCTTAGTGTCTTCCTCAATTGCAGCAATAGCCTGGGCAAAGGTCCTTCTCAGGTAGTAGGCCTTCAAAGCTGCTACAACTCCTTGATCCATTGGTTGGATCAAAGAGGTGGTGTTTGGAGGGAGAAATACCACTTTGATATTGGGATGAAGATCACCAATAAGAGGAGGATGTCTGGGAGCATTATCAACAATAAGCAAAATTTTAAAAGGTATGTTATTTTCTAAACAGTACTTCTCCATTTCATTGGCATAGCAATTCAGGAGGGCATCTTGGAAAAAGAGCTGGGTCGTCCATAACTGTTTATTGCTCCTGTAGTACACTGACAGTGTGTGCTTACTGATATGAAAGCCCTGGGGTTCTCACTGTGCCAGATGACAAAGGGTTCCAATTTGTAACCTGCAACATTGCCCCCAAGCAACACTGTAATTCTGTCCTTAAAAGTTTTGAAACCAGGTACTGACTTGACCTCCTTATAGATGAAAGTCCTTTTAGGAATCTGTTTCCAGAATAGCGAGGTTTCATCCATATTGAATATTTGCTCTGGCAAGTAGTTTCCCTCTACAATCAGCTTATCTAGAGTTTCCAAAAATTCTTCAGCTGCTTTCATATCAGCACTAGTGGACTCACAACTCACTTTCACATTATGCAATGAATAATGATTCTTAAATCGTTTAAACCACCCGGAGCTAGCAATAAATTCAACATTGTAGTTGGGTCCAGCCTTTTCTTTCAACATTGCAAACAAACTTTTTGCTATGGCAGTGATCATCATGGTGCTGAGAGGAATACGCTTCTGTGTCTGGTCTTCAATCTAGGTTATTAGGAGTTTCTCCATGTCTGATATAGGCCCCTCTTGAATTTTCGTTAGTCTCGTCTTCAATGAAGCAGATCCTTTAATAGCTTCTGTCACTTTGTTCTTGTTCTTCAAGATTGTGGCTATGGTGGAAAGGGACATGCCTGACTGGCGAGCAATAACCATCACTGATTTTCCACCTTCATAGTCTTTAATCACATTTAATTTTGTTTCCAGGTCAATTGCTCAACGTGGCCTCTTGCCAGCAACATTAGCAGTAGATTTTGTACACTTAGGGGCTATGATGAACAAAACAACACCAGATTAAATTGAGCACAAGGGAACATGATGCAATCAAGAAATGTGAAAAACACAAGATATATGAGGCTGTTGCTGGAATAACATGACACAGTTTCATAGAAAACGTTTTTTTAAGTAGAAAGAGTACAGTCCAAAAAACAATAAAATGTACATATATAAACCAGTAATATAATCACTTATTATCATCAAGTATCACATACTATATATATAATCATATGTGCTATACTTTTATATGATGGCAGCACAAGTCTGTTTACACCAATAACCCACAAACACGTGAGTAATGAATGATCTATGATGTCAGCGATAGAAATGTTTCACCTCCATTATAATTTCATTGAACCACTGTTGTGTATGGCGCCTGTTGCTCTCTGAAACATCATTATGTGGCATATAACTGTACTAAGTGCTCAGAAAAAAGAAAATTATTTAATTTAGCATTAGCAGTCTCATTGTGACACAGCTATGGAAAATGGTCTATCACATGTGACCTAAAAATTAAGTCACTCAGACACAATCACTCACTCAAAGCCACACATCTAGACTCTGGCTTTCCAGGATCCAATTTCTCAGACTTCAGGAACTTCATAATGAAGCTAATTCTAGCTGTGAAGATGCTGTCTCTAAGTGAAATCTTAGTGTTTGTAACATTTTGTAGCTGGTTATTTGAGTAGGATAAAAGCAACACTAATACTTACCATTTTAAGAGATATAAAGAGTTTGGAAACCTTCACTTGCATTTTCACAAAAAAAAATTCAACAAACTAAAACTTAAAATTTTGAAAAAAAAGATCCATCACGAAATTGAGGTCACAAAGAAAACCACCACCATGAAATTTGGAATCAGAGGAATACAGAAAATCATAGCAAATACCAGCTTACCTGAAGCAGAAGCTGAAGGAGCCATAAACTGGTACAAATTCTTAATTGATAATTTTAGTGAATTACTAGACAATCAATGTGGACTAGCTCGTGACTTCAAAAACTCCTGAGGGCTCCTACACATGCCCTTTACCTCCAAGAACTCCATGAAATTTTCACACTAAAGACTGAGGTGTGTGTGTGGGGGGGGGGGTTACCTCCTTGTGTTTTGGGCAGAAGAGGGGAAAAGTAAATATTGTGAAATACAGATATTCTCCTTAACAAAGTCCTGCACTCCAAGGGAAACTAAATATGAGAGTCTCTTTGGACCTGGAGGAAGGCCAACAGGGCAGCTCCAGCCCCTCTAGCCTTCCTATCTCATTCACGGCTAAGAAAGACTTCGGAAGGTCACAGATCAAGGACTCAGGTCCACTGACATAAAGAGATTTAATAATTATAGAATGCTTCCCCTTCTGTTACTTTACTACCACACCAATAGCACTTCAGTATAACAACAGCAGGTTACAACTAGCAGAAAGACACAGATTCTATTTAAGGAGTTCTGAGGGAAATCCAAAGACAGTAGGTGGAAGGAAAGAAAGCAAAGTAACCAGAGGAAACCAAAGTCTCTGGCAGCTACAGTAAACATTAAACACAACCCAGATCTTAGATGAACATAAGACCTATTACTCTGGTTTCTATTACCTAGAACATGATGTCCAGCTTTCAACAAATTACAAGGCAGGCACAAGAAAAAGTACAGTATGATGACACAAAGCAAGCATCAGAACCAGACTCAGGTATAGCACAGATTTTGGAATTTTCATATCAGGAATTCGGAATGACTATGATTAACCTTATTATGTTAAGGTTACTATTAGGAAAAGAAAACAACAGGCAAGAACAGAAGGGTAATGTAAGCAGATGGGTGGAAACCCTTAAAAAAGAATCAAAACCACTGTGACAAAAATAATGTCCTTGATGGACTCATCCACACAGGTGAGAAAAGAATGAGTCTGAAGACATGTCAATAGAAAAAGATATGTCAATAGAAATTTCCCAAACTGAAAAGAGAAAAAGAGAATGAAAATAAAAGCCTTAGGAAATCCAAGAATTGTGGGACAATTGAAAAAGTGTAACTTATACATAACTGGAATATCAGAGAGTAAGTGAGAGCAGAAGACATGTTTGAAGGCTTAATGACTGAGACTTTCCCAAGATTAATGACAGACAGCAAACCACAGACCCAGAAGCAGGACAAATATACATACACAATGTAAACCCAGGAATATCACAGTCAAGATGCAGAAAGTCAAACACAAAGAAAACCTTGAAGGAGTTTGGGGGGGGGGGGGAGGGCTAAAAGAGGGGAAAACCCATAATAAAAAAAAAGTTAAAACCAGAGATAGCATAGAGACAAACAAAATATTATATGTTACCCGTAAATCTGGCAATCTTGCTCTTACAGGTTCCAGTTCATTTTTACAAGTAGATATTTCATGTCATCTACATATAATGACTGTGATATCTACTCTCTTGTTATCACTATATCTTTTCATTCCTTTTCCTTCCAGAGGATGGTGGACCTCTCCAGTACTATGTCCAGTACCATGTAAAACAGTAGTAATGACACTGGATATGTCTCATTTTTAGTATCAAAGTGAAAGCATGAAGTAATATTGCACTTAGTGTACACTATACTACTGAATACAGCATTTTCTTGTAGTTTACTTAACTGGTGCTTTTCTACTGTAAGCATATAACTTTCTTCTTTTTAATTCTATTAATGTGGTGGAAAACTGATAACATTACTAATGTTAAGTCAATTTTGCCTTTTGTGAAAAAGCACTACTCAATCATGTTAATTTTTAAGAAACCGGTGAATATACAGTTAGCTAATATTTTATTTAAAATTTTAGTGTATATGTTCGTTCATAAGTGAAATGGACCTTTTCATTATCTTATATTGTTCTTGTCTTATTTTGGAATCAAAGTTATAGATTCTTATACAATGAACTGGGCAATTTTTCCATTTTGGGGAGATAACTTCTGTAAGATAGGAATGAACCATTTCTTAGTAGTTTGGTAGAGCTCACCTTTAAAGCCATCTGAACGGTATTCTTCTAGGATGAGAGGTCTCTGACATCATTTGCCTGATTCATTCTCCATATTTCTCGTGCAATTTTATATTTTTAAGTATCTATCCCCTTCATTTAGATATACAGTTGGCTAATTACTGTGTCTAAAGTTGCTTTTCAGTTGGTTTTCAAAAGTTCTCTCTTGTACTCTCATTAGATGCTTTGATATAGTATGAACCTTTTTAAAGGCAGAGCTTCAGATAGTGTTACTCTATCTTCTGCATTTCATTCATTTTCTCTTTTTTTGTGTATGTCCAATTGTACTTTACTTGAATACATATTTTGTTCTTGGCCTAATTTCAGGATAAATGTAGTTAAAACTTCAAATGTAGTGAAAACTTCAGCCACATAGTATTGTATTTAAGTATTTCTTAATTCTCATCTTTTTTTTATCCATTTTAACAATCTCTGAATTTTAATTGGAGTATTGAGTTCATTTATATTTAATGTAATTATTGATAATGGTAGATTTAGTTTATCATTTATGCTAACTTTATATTTATGCTACCTTTATATTTATGCTAACTTTAGTATGCTTTAATGGGTGCTCAAGGAATTATGTCTTTTTCAATGTACTTAAAGTTAATACTGTGCCTTCACATTAAATACAAGAAATTTGCAGATATTATTCTACTTGTCTCCATCGCTTAAGATACACACACACACACGCACACTACATCTTCATGCATTATAAATGCCAAATACAAAAATAAATTAGATAACTGTTTTAAACTAAGAAAGAATAAATATGAGGTTAAGCCACATATTACTTCTGGTGCTCTTCATACCTTTCTCAAGATCCAAGTTATCATCTGATATGTAGCTCAAGCTTGAGGAAATTCCCTTTAGCATTTCTCGTCATGTATACTTGCCAGGAACAAATACATAGTTTTTGTTTATCTAAAAATGTCTAAATTTCTTGGCCTTTTGGCTAAGGTCAAATATAGTATCTGTTCTTATCAGCTTAAAAAATATATTTCACCTCCATTTATGAAGAATATTTTCTCTAGATATGGAATGCTAGGTTGAAAGGTTTGCTTTTATCCTCCCAGCACTTAAGAAACTGTCATCCCATGTCCTCTGTTTCTGATTATAAAAAGGAGCCATTATTTTGTTTGCCTACCACCCAGGTTTTCATCTCTAGGTTTCAGCATATTCATAAAGATGTGTCCAGGTGTGGTTTTCTTTGTATTTATCCTGCTTGGGGTTTTATGACATTCTTGAATGCGAAAATTTGTATCTTTCACCAAATTTGAAAAATTTCTGGACATTATTCAACTGGTTTTCTATTTCATCTCCTTTCCTCCCTTTTCGTAATTCTGTTAGACCTTTGATATTATCATACAAATCACTGAAGCACAGTTCATTTTCTTTCAATCCTTTCTCTATATTTTAATGTATCTATTTTCAGCTTTATCAACTCTTCTGCTACCTTCAATTCACTGTTAAACCTAGTAAAATTTTACTTCTAAATATTATTTATAATTTTTAAAAACCTCAATTCCAAATTTTTATTCTTTGGATAAAATTCCCATCTGCTCATTCATTAATCCCATTTTCCCTTATATCCTTCAGAATAATTAAAATAGCAGCTTTAACGTTCTTGTTTGCAAACGCCAACATCTGGGTTATCGTGAATGATTGGTCTGTTGCTTTTTCTCTTGCATGTGGCTTATGTTTTCTTGTTGTTTTCCCCCCCCATATATATAATAATTTTGGTTGCATCCTAGGTTTCATGAATAATTAATACACTGTAGAGAGACTGTTAATGTTCCTGTGAAGAACACTGACTGACTTTTATTTTAGTAGGCAGTTCACCTGGCTGAACTCAATCTCCAAATTCTGTCTCTCCTGAGATAGGCAGTAGCTGAAGCCTTTACTCAGTTCTTTGAGCCTTTGCTGGAATGCTTGAAATTTGTCCAATACTTGCATATATAAGGGATTAGCGAAAAATCTTAGACTTTAAGTGCTGGTGAAGGCTTTAAAAAAGGTGATAAAACCTTTATTTTCAGAAGATGGAGGAAAGGGGGTTGTTATGTAGTGGCAGAAGTTTAGCAACCTATTATTTGTAGTTAATGATGAAAATAGAGCTGGGTGATCATTTCACCATTGTGTTGAAGATACTCTCTGTTGTTTTCTTGCTGCTTATAGAAACAAAAGGAATGTAAAAGGAAAGATAAAAATTGAGCAACTATGAGCAAGGAGCAAGGACAAGATGGTTCTGAAAATCCATATATTCTCCTTTAATAGCAGATGATGCTAAAATTGATAAAAGTCTTCTGAGCAAAGACAAAATCCAAGGTACTGCTAGAAACCTGGTCTAGAGAGAAAACTAAAGATATGACTGTAAAATCTGTTAGAAGCTCAGAAGTCACAGCTGGTATCTCAAGAGTACTGTTTAATCACACAAAGACTGGAAAGGGATTAAAAAGGACCCACACAAGGAGGCCTCTAAGAAGCTTATCTCAACAAGATTCACATGAAGTCCACAAAGTTTTCAAGAAAATTAGCTCTGCAGGTAACTGCCAACTTGCAGTGAAGAGGACGGACACAAAATGCAGAGACCACTGAATTCCCAAAATCTGAAAGCCAACAAGCAAGATTAGAAAACTACCAAGCTGAAATAACCTGGCAGAACCAAGACTCCAGGGGATGGAGAGTTATTTCCAGGCCTTGAGATCTAATCAAAAAATTTTCAAAAAATTTTCTGGCCAGATTTCAGAATTGCTATGTACCAGTGATTTCACTCAGCTGGCTATGAGTGGTGGGGCAGGTAATATCTTCTTTATTTTCCAAACTTCTGAAAATGGAGAGGAACTGTACTTAAGAAACTATACCTTATAAGCCTCATCAGCATCTGGACCTGATTTATTTGAAAGATTCCTGACTCTGAACTGATGCTATGAGACAAGACTTTGGGAGGGCTTTGGAAGAGGGTGAGTGTATGTTGCATGTGGAAGGAAGATGAATCGCTAAGGGTTACAGAGCAGACTGGAAGGATACCATTAAGATGGTTACCCTAAAGTTCACAGCAGTACAGGCCTACCTCAAGAAACAAGAAGAATTTCAATCTAACCTTATACCTAAAGAAACTAGAAAAAGAACAAGGCCTTGCAAAATTAGTAGAAGGAAAAAAACAATAAAGACTGGAGCAGAAAGGTTTTGGTTACTAAATGTAATTGAAGTTGGAGACCTCATTCTCCCTAATTTCAAACTATACTATAAAGCTTATAGTAATCAAAATAGTATGGTACTGGCACAAAAACACACATAGATCAATAGAACAAAATACATAGCCCAGAAATAAACCCATGCTTATATAGTCAAATTTACAACAAAGGAGGTAATAATATACAATAGAGAAAGTCTTTGATAAATGGTGTTGGAAAAACTAAATATGTACATGCAAAAAAAAAAATAAATAAAACCAAACCCTTTTCTTATACTATATATAAAAATAAACTCAAAATAGATTAAAGACTTAAATATAAAACCTGAAAACTCCTAGAAAAAAACATAGGCAGTAAACTCTTTGATTACGGTCTTAGAAAAATATTTTTGGACATGTTTCCTTGGGAAAGAGCATAAAAATAAACAAATGGGGCATAGTAGACTAAAAGGCTTCTGCAGAGTGAAAAATTAACAAAATAAAAAGGGAGCCTATTGAATGTGCTAAGATATTTGCCAAAAATATACCTGATAAAGGATTCTCTAAAATATATAAAGAACTTATATAACGCATCAAAAAAAAAAAAACTCACAAAAAAACAATCCAACTTAAAAACTGTCAAAAGACCTGACTAGATATTTCTCCAAAGAACACATGCAGATGGTGAACAGATATATTAAAAGGTGTTCAACTTCATTCATAAACGAAATGCAGGTAAAAACCACAATGAGTTATCACCTCATACCTATTAGAATGGCTTATAAAAAAGACAAGAAACAACGAGTGCTGGCAAGGATGTGGAGATGAACCCTCATGCACCATTGGTGGGACTGTAAATCGGTACAGGCACTATGGAAAACAGTATGAAGGTTCCTCAACAAATTAAAAATACAACTTCTGATCCAGCAATTCCACCTGTGGGGATTTATTCTGAGAAAATGAAAAACCTAATTAAAAAAGACATATGCATCACTATGCATCATTATTTACAATAGCTACAATATGGAAGCAATCTAGGTATCTACTGATAAATTAATGGAAAAAAAAGAGGTGGTATATATACACAATGGAATATTACTCAGCCATAAAAGGAATGCAATCTTGCCATTTGCAACATGAATGAACCGAGGTTGTTACGCTAAATAAAATAAGTCAGAGAAAGCCATATACTTCACTTGTATATGGAGTCCAAAGCACTAAACAAATGACTAACAAAACAGACTCAGATACAGGGAATGAACTTATAGTTGCCAGAGGGTTGAGCGGTGGGTAGAATGCACAAAAGAGGTGAAGGGGATTAAGAGAGGCAAACTTATAAGTTACAGGGATGTAATGTACAGCATAGGGAATAGTCAATATTGCAATAAATTTGTAGTGAAATTGTTACTAGACTTGTTGTGATCACTTTGTAAGGTCTGTACATGTCAAATCACTATGTTGTACACCTGATAATAATATTGTATGTCAACTATGCTTTCATTAAAAAAGCTTTATGTTGCAGAGTAGAAAAAAATATATTTAAAAGATGGTTCCTCCAATAAACCCGCTTCCTGTTTTTCTTATCTTTTTGTAATCTTCCCCTGGAAGTGAGCTGGGCCTAGTGACTCACTGCTAACTAACCAAATGCAAAGATCAGGGATGTCACCTGTAATATTAGGTTACATAGATTCTGGCATCCTTCTTCTCTTGCCTGCTCACTTTCAAGGAAGCCTGCTGCCATGGTGTGAGCTAAGTGGAAAGGAATTAATGTGTCCAGACAAGTCAGTGAGGACCCGAGATAAGCCAACAGTTTAAATGAGTTTGGAAGATGATTCCCTCCAATGAAGCCCTCAGATAACTATTTGTGAGAGACTCTGGGAGCCAGAGGCACCCAGCTAAGCCATGCCTGGACTCCTACCTCAAAGAAATTGTAAGATAATAAATGTAAGTTTGTTTTAAACTACTAAGCTTTGGAGTAATTTGTTATACAATAGCTAACATACCATCACAACTCTTACTCTATGATTACGTGACTTAAAATAGGGATTCTTCCAGTAGTCAAAGATAACATGTTGACTGGAATTACAGCAGCTGCTATTATTTTGAAAGCCTAAATGTCATTACCTCAGCACATGTTTATTTTTCACTCACATAATAATCCATTGCCGGTGTTCCTGGGTAACTGATGGCTTTTCTCCAAGTAGTGGGTTAGGGCCCAGAGTTCTTCCATCTTGCAGCTTTGCATCCCATACAATTAAGGGTCTTCTTCCCCAGCTGGATAGTATATCCTCTTCTTAATAAGCAAGCCCCGAATGACATATATCATCTCTATTCAAACCACACTGAAGAAAATTAACCTAATAACCACAACTAGAAACAGTAATGGCAGAATCATGAAGGATCTATCTGGATAGTCACATCCAGAATCAATTCCAGACAAGAGGAAGGAAAGCACAAACATATGGCAGTCATCTAGTCACATCATAGATATTAACAAATATTCAGGACCTTGGAAAATAACCTCAGTATGGGTTTCTGGTCACTGGACCTGCTATATACTACACTAGATAAGAATTCCCCCATGAGCTCTCACTCTGCATAAAGGCAAGTCGCTTAGGAATTCCAGAGGGAAAATGTTCATAGTGATTTTAATTACAATCATTCTAGAGCACTCAGTCCCCTTTCTATGGATGCAAGTTGCTGTGGGACTTGGAGATCATACCATAGAGGGTTTTTAATTAAAACAAAACCTAGGTGTAGTTTCAACCATGGGAATCAATTAGTAAGTACAATGGCAATATTGGATATCAGAACATTCTTGGAGTTCTGAGGTTTATTATGACCATTTCACTTCCTTCTCATGGCTAACTGTTGCCTCATAATTCAACTAGTAAACATACCATACATAGCTCAATACACTTTCCAAATGCAGTTGGTCTCATAAGAATTCCCAGTACCCCAATATAAGATGTAAGAAAAACAAGATGAGTCAGGGACATGGACTTAAATCATGCAATGCAGCATTATAAACTCTTGTCCTTATTTATTATGCAAAGTAATTCCTAACCCTTAAAACACATTTCCAATGATGTTCTCTAGATTCCTGATAGTATAATTAATAAATTAAATTCTCTATCTTTCTGTCTTTCAAACTACAGGTTGCATTAAATTCAGGTTTTGGTTACTAACCAAGCAGTAATGGTGAAAGCAGACTCGGAGACGAATAGTTTTGTCAAAGGGAGGTATGGCAAGAATTAGTACGGAGGTTTTTTAAGGTCTGAGAGAGTTCAAGTTTTCTGAGACACTTGAATCCTTCATAACTGCCCCATCCCAACAATGTGGATTCAAATCTTTCCCAAGACTCCACTTCCATTTCATAGAAGTGATAAGGTTGGGAATTAAGTTAAGCACCAGAGCTCAGCAACTAACGATCTACTACTATAACTGGCTGCCAGTAATTGCAGCCTCACAGTTACAAGTGGTAAGATGATTCCCAATGCACTAATAAAAACAGCATTCCTCATTCCCTGTAGTTTTTGGTAAGCACTATCCAGCCCCTAATGCAAAATGGGCTTATCCTGTTGTACTCTGAACACCCTTCCCCAGTACAAAACAGGATTATAAGACTCTGTGTTTTGATCTAACTCAATAATCAGTCCTTAACACACTGTTTCTCTACAGTATGACAATCATCATATGGTATCAATTCCTATATGGGCTGGCTTTCTCTGGTTGAAAGATGATAACTCCTACTTAAAATTAGAAGTTAAATATTGGAAGAATACTAGTTGCCTCACAGATTTAAAGAATGGAACAAAACTAAGATGTGATGAAGCAGAAGTCATTTTAATGGATCAGAGTGATAGGCAGAGAGGCAGAAATCTTTAGGCTGCTGCCAAAGGATGACTCAATTTCAACTACTTCCAGTCCAGGAGTGACATTCCATATACTTAATAGCTGGTACAATAAAGATCCCAACGAATCAAAATGAATACTGATGGAAAGTAGACACCCATTAGGATCATACATAAAGCCAAATATTAGCTTTGCTCCTGTCCCTGTGACTCCAATCAAAACACAAAGAACAAAAAATGTGATTGGCTTAAATGGAGCCACACATGACTGGCAGTTTCCCAGAATACAGAATGAAGAAAGTGAAAGTGCCAACAAGAGCTAGGAAAGTGTGTATAGTTAAAGATAAAAACAGATAACATATATTCTGAAAAAATATATATACATACACGCACATATACATACATGCAAAAATATACATATTAGATATTAATTTTGACTATGACTAAAAGATCATTTTATACATAAAGTTCTGCAAATCATATATTTCATTTATATACTGTGGATAGACAACTCTTCCAAGGAAGCATGAACACAGCTTAACTTCTACTGACTGGACAACACAGCACTGAATAATCACAATTCAATCTGCTTGGCAGGACAATGAATTCCTATTTGTCAAAATTAAAACAGTTCTGCAATAAACATTATTTACACCTACCTACTTACTTTAATGAGATAAAATTCCTAGACATAAAATTAGTTTCAAAAGAAACGCACATTTATAATGTTGCCAGATCATGCTATATTGCCTTCCAAAAAGGTGAGAGACAAATTTACACTAATGAAGTGCTCATTTTCCCACATTGATACCAGTACTGGATATTACCTAAACTTTAGGTTTTAATCAGAGAGTCAAGAAAACTTGCTTTAATTTGTAATTTTCTGGTTAGTGAGGTTAAAACTTCACAAATTTTTATTATTCATTTGAATTCTTCAACTGTGACAGGCCTATTGATGTGCACTGTCAATTTTTCCCCACTATTTTGTATATGTAATAGCATTTTGTTTCTGACATTTTTTCATGTAAGTTGTATGTATTTTCTGTCAATAGTCTTTTACATCTTTTAGCACCTTTTAACATGCCAAAGTTTTCAAATCCTTGTATAGGCCAACCTACTCTCTTCCTTATGTCTCCTAGGACTCCATGTCCTACTTAGTAAATCCAACTGTATTATATACAATTGTATTACATTTCTCTGGAAGGTGACAATGTTTTGTTTGTTTTGGAGTGTGGGTAACCAACTATAAAAACATCATTTCCCCCAAATAAAAAGTCAGTCTTTTTAAATATCAAAATCTTAAATGCAAAGAAACCTATTTTAAAATACCCTGCTATGCTTGCCAAAATATCTTTCCTCGTATGGTTTCAACTAAAATTGTCAAAGTAAATAGATCCTACTGGGACTCTGCTGTGAAAGAAAATTTACATTACGTATTAATAGTATTACTTCACCTAGAAAAATATACTCCTTTAACTGACATTTTCTATTATTTGATATGGTTTAATAATTTCCTTTCACCTTTATTCATAAATCACTTAACAGTTTTTGTTGGTGGTGTGAGATTTCTATTACTCTTATGAAAATAATTAGAACCTTTTGCATATTCTTCTCTGCTACAGCAAGGGTTGGCAAACTTTTTCTGTAAAAGGATAGTAAAGGTTTGAGGTTGTGCAGGCCACACTGTCTCTTTTGCAGGTACTCAACTCTGCCCTTGTAGAGTGAAGGCAGCTATAGGCAGTGTAAAAAAAGGAGTGTGGCTGTGAGCCAATAAAACTTTATTTGCAGATACTGAAATTCAAATTTCATATAATATTCATGTTGTCCTAAAACATCATTCTCTTCATTTGCTCAACCTTTAAAGTGTTTTGTTGTTTGTTTCTTTTAATCAGATCATGGGTCATGCAAAAACAGTGAGAATTTGGTCATGAGTCAGTTTGCTGATCCCTACTCTCTTGATGAGTGTTACCTCAGGTTAATGGTTCCGTGAAAGTTTAACAGAATTCATTCATTAGTTCAGGTGACTAAACAGATCAAATATTGCCAAAATTTCTAACTCTTGAGTAACACCTAATTTTAATTTTATGCATGCCATCTTTCACTTCTCTGATTTTTCAAATTTCTTTGTTCCAGGTGGCCTACTCATCCATTTTCTCTACACACTTTCTAAGACTGTTGTCAGATGTAAAGGTGCATTTTCTCACCAACAAGGTCTTGTCACCGTACATTATGCATATTAGATGGAAAGCCAGAACGCTAACTCAACATGATGAAATCAAGCTTTAAACCAATGTAGGAAAAGCTTCATTGACCACCTTGAAACTCCACTTCCTGATCTAAAACCTGGTTTCTCCGTGCCTTGTTCTAGACATCATTTTTACTTAAAGCTATCTATGGTAATGCTTCCATGTGCCAGAATGCTTTTAAAAGAGCTAAAACTACTCAACACTTAACATGGATGAGGACTGTGTTAAAAGCATCTTAGGCATTAATCAGTTAAACGGATCTCAATGCAAGTTTTTACATGAGGAGTGAATTTACACTTAAACCAATCTGACTACTATGTGAAAAGCAAACTTGGAAAGGGTAAAAATAAAAGAGCAGGGATACCAGTTTTTAAACTACTGGGGTAATCAGGTGAAATAATGATATTGAGACTATGAGGATGGGAGTGAGGATGGATTCCAGAGAAATTTAGGAAACAGATCCACAGGACTTGATGTGGAAGGTAAAGAGGGACGTGTTGAAGACTCTCCATTATGAATTCGCTGATGAGTGAAGTGTGTACTTTGCCTGAAGACTTTTCTGCTTTTCTTATAGTTATAGGACCTCTCTCCAGTATGGACTCTTTTATGTTGATTCAGGTGTCCAATCTGTATGAAGGTTTTCCTACATTCCTTGCATTCATATGGTTTCTTTCCAGAATGGATTCTCTGGTGTACACTAAGAGACTGACGATGGCTAAAGGCTTTGCCACATGCACTACACTCATAAGGTTTCTCTCCAGTGTGACTTCTACGGTGACAAATAAGTGATGACTTTGTCTTGAATGCTTTCCCACACTCAATACATTCATAAGGCCTTTGGCCCGTGTGCAGCCTCTGATGTTGAGTGCAGGATGAGTTATCACCAAAGGCCTTCCCACATTCAGTACATTTATAGGGTTTCTCTCCAGTATGAACTCTCTGATGTTGAATGAGGTGTGTGGTCTGGCTGAAAGCTTTCCCACATTCCTTACATTCATATGGTTTCTCTCCTGTATGAGTTTTCTGATGCTGTGCAAGGTGAGCCTTCTGGGTAAATGCTTTACTACAAACCTTACATTCGTAGGGCTTCTCTCCAGTATGAATTCTCTGATGAGTGGCCAGCTGAGAACTGATGCTGAAGGATTTGCCACATTCCCCACATTCAAAAGGTTTTTCTCCAGTATGAATTCTTAAATGACTAGCAAGGTGTATGTTCTGCCTAAAAGCTTTCCCACATTCTTTACATTTAAAAGGCTTCTCTCCAGAATGTACTCTTTGATGTTGAGTTAGTGATGCATGATGGCTGAAGGCCTTTCTACAAACGTCACATTCATATGGTTTTTCTCCAGTATGAATCCTTTGATGGACAGTAAGGGATGAGCCGTATCTAAAGGATTTGTCACATACGTCACATTTGTAGGGTTTCTCTCCAGTATGGATTCTCCTATGTTGATTAAGTCCTATGTGATCACTGAAGGCTTTCCCACAGTCGACGCAATCAAAAGGTTTCTCCCCAGTGTGATAATACCTCCAGTGTCGAATAAGTGACGTGTTCTGTATGAAGGCTTTCCCACATTCAATACATTCATAGGGCTTCTTGCCAGTGTGACATCTCTGATGTCGAGCAAAGGATGAGCCATCGCTGAAAGCCTTTCCACAATCGTTACATTTATAGGGTTTCTCTCCAGTATGAATCCTCTGATGAACAGTAAGGGAGGAGCTCTGAGTAAAAGTTTTCTTACATTCATTACATTTGAAAAGTTTTTTTCCTGAATAGATTCCTGTATGTTTTATTACCACTGTACTTTGGGGGAAACTTTTCTTAACTGAATCACGATTATGAATGCTCTCTTCTGAAACATCCAAAGGGAACCATCTTCCATATTTGTTATACATACGCTCTCTTTCTTTAGAGAGGATTTTGTTATTAGTGATAGTCTCTTGCCTGAATTGTGTTTCCTGACCTACCAGCTTCCTTTCAAAGACACCCTCAGAATCCCAATTTTCTCTGTAAGTGGAACACTCCAAATTAGTGTTTAAAGTTCTGTCTGTTAACACTTCAGCAAATAAATCCTGCTTTGGAAATAATTCCTGGGTCTCATGTACAGATTGTTGGCCTGAAACATATCAAGAAAACAAATATTTCCTTTATCATGTACTAGAAAAAAAGAAATCTGCTAAAAGGAAAATTGTGAATGAATTCACTAAATGGTGAATTACACCACACAAATTATGCATCTCTAAACAGTACTGTGTTTAAACATGCAATCTACAATGTATGTAAACAGACTTCAGACTGAATTCATACAGAAACTTTAGGAGATGTGAGTAAAAATAAATAAGTAACTATATGTGGAATCAATTACATATCAAAAGAATAAGGAGCTGGCAAAAAAGTTCTGCAATCACACCACCTAAAAAATATAAGCTACGACATCCAGTGACTTTAATCTCACTCACTCTCCTGCTTTGGAGGCCACAGTAGTCATCATGTCACAAAATTTTTGCAAAAAACATGCCAAAACACAAAATAGACACTGTATTCTGTAACATTCATTAGGACTGTCTAAAAGCCTGGTCATTCCCCTACAACCAGGAAATGGTTTTTCCATGAACCATATTTTAATTGAGTAATTTCAACAAAAGCTACATTGCCAATTAATTGATGGCCAAAGCTCAGTGATAATATAAAATCATTTTTATGTTTACCTGCTTGCTTCCACAGCCTGACAAAATCCCTACTTCTCTGGCCATTTATTAAGAATAGGCCCATGCAATTTAATTTCTCATTTTGAAGAGACTTTTCATAATAATGGTAACTATTAATATTATATTTAATTATGTTCATGTACACTACCTAACATGAATGTCTTATCTTGGACTTTAAGCTTATAGGGAAAAGTGAATGTGTCTGGAATCCTTTTGCTAAATCATTTAGCATACACCAGAACTTGTCATGTGTAGTTATATCTCAATAAATATTAAAGATGAAAATGGCAATGGGGAAATAATGCAGAGAGACAAATGTCTGGAAAAGGATGACCTTAAAAAGGGAAAAGGAGAAACTCTTCTTTTAATGACAACTAAACACTGAAAGCCTCCCTTCTTAGATCAATAACAAGACAATAATGCCTACTTTCACAACTTCAACTTAACACTGTTCTGGAAATTCTAGCCAGAGAAATTAAAACTAAAAATTAAAAGGTATCAAAATTAGAAAGGAAGAAGTAAAACTACATTCAAAGATGATAAAACCACATATATAGAAAATCCTTAAGAATCCACAAACTCATTAAAGCTAATAAGTCAATTCATCAAAACAGCAGGATATAAGATCGACACAAAAAATGAGCTGTACTTTTATACATTAAGAATGAAAAATCTGAAAAGGAAATTATGAAAACAATTCCATGACAAACAGCATTAAAAGAAGAAATTATTTAGGGATAACTTTACCAAAGGATGTGCTGCATGCTGAAAACTACCAAACACTGCTGAATGAAGTTAAAAAGACCTAAATAAATGGAAAGACATCCTGTATTCATGAATAGGAATACTTAACAGTGTGTTCACAAACAGAAAGAGAGCAAGAAAGAATAAGTAACAGAAGACTAAAAAAATCTGTCATATGGTACAAATGAGAATAATACATCTATTAATAAAAAGAAAAATCTATTACTGAAACAAAAAGTCAACAAAGTAAATGCTTCTATAAATGAAGATACCACCCAATGTAACATAATGTGCAAAGTTACAGGCTACAAGAAACTGGAAAAAAATGTATCACATTTACAAAACAGGACTTATATTCATACTATATGAAGGCAAAGTGGGACCCAATAGAAATGTGGGTGATGATTATAAAGTTACCATTTACAGAATATGAACTTTAAGTGCATTTAAATGTGTATATTCTCAACATCACAAGTTATCTAGGAAATAAAAATTAAAACAAAACTCATTTTTTATCCAACAACTTGGCAAAAATAAACAAATACTATTGGTGAAAATGTGCAGAAACAGATTTCTCACATATTGTTCATCAAGGGTTTGGCTCTATATGCATATACTAACACTAATCATGCAAAGAGATATGTACAAATTGGACCAGTTTATTACAGGTAAAAACTGGAAGAGACCTAAATGTTTAAATGTCCACAACAGTCAATCAGTTAAGTAAATTATGATATTTACATAAATATTGTAATACTAGTCATTTAAAAAATGAAGTAGAATCATGTGTATCGAGTTCTAAGGATACAAATAAAAGGGAAAATTGTAAAATGTTAAACTACATAGACATTTTCAAAGTTTTACATGTCCCCATTTTAAAAGGCCTAATTAAAACATAAGCTCTTATTATCACATGTGAAAAATAGTTCCAGACAATACAGCAGTCACTGGGACTATTAAAACATAAGACAAAGAGAAATGGGTACAAATGAAAAACATTTTATAAAAAGATAAAGAGAATCACCAAATTTAGGGAAAGCATTCAACCACTTTCATAACAAAAAAAATAAAACCTTTAGATTATAATCTTTTGCCAAATAATAAGCAAGCATTTTCACCAAAATACCTCACGCTATGAAGATGCAGTTATAAACCCATACACCTAGTCATTGCTAGAGTTGCCGAAAGCTAAGAAAACTTGCAGAACCAGCAATCCTCCACATGTAATTTCCACTTACATAGAGATATCTATTGTATTTTTTCACACCAGTAAGTGTGGCGTAACCTAAGTATGTACTTGGAACCATGTGATAAACATCTGCATGCCTGCCTGAATACAGTACATTATAATTCTTAATATGTTAAAAATGTGTTTATTATGACTCAACTGGGGTCTGAAATTGCCTTGATAATATACAAGTGCTTATGGGTCATGATTTTCTACTCTTTTTCCAGACAGGTGATAGCATTACAGTTCCTACAAACCATTTTTTTTTTAAAGAAAATTCTTTCACTTCCCTGTGTACCAAACTAGGAACCCTCTACTTCCTGCCACCCAACTTCCGCCCGCCAGATCAGACTGAAACCAGGAATCTCCTGGGCATCCTCCCGTCTATGTTGGGCAACGCCCGGTGGAGTCTGCAAACTCTGCCCCATGCAAATTACCATGCACATTTCCCCTCACCCCCACCATTACAGTAACTGCTTGGTGGTTTAAGACATATGTATGAATGAATCCCTTCTCCAAATGCCTGCCAATGCCAAGCAGAGTGGTGCCCTCACATAACTTTCGATCCACAGTTCTTATAGGAATGAGTGCCTAAGGAGGTGATCAGGCTGTCCGATCGATCATGGAAGAATACACCTTTGGAAGACACCCCAGAAGTATCGGTCAGAAAAAGGTCACTTAAGGAACCAAGTGGCTGATGCACTTCCCAGTGGCCAGAAACAGGAGGTACACTACCTGGAATGAGTTGTCACGGAGGTGAGGGAGCAGAGGGGGAGGAAAGAACTCTGAAAGCCCAGACCTGTCTTCCACCCAGACTGAGAGGACTTGGTACAGGCCAATCTCCCACACCGGCAAGGACTTGGTCTTGGGAGGGGCTGCATGCTAAGCTGTGGTGGCATCTCACATCAGGCCTCCCGCTCACCTGAGAACAAGCCTGCTGTTAGCTTGTGCTCCACCTGCCAGGGCTCCTTCCCTGGCTCTGGTAAGGAAAGCAAATCTGGCTTAGAAATGCAGCATCCTACGTGTGGGAAAGACATGGGGTTCTGTCATGCTCTTGGCAGTCTTAAAGTGAGAACCAGTTCCTTGGCTTTGAGATAAAAGTGTTAGGACAGGAAGAGGCAGAAAGAAAAGTGAGGAGTGACTGAACAGCAAAGGCGATGCTTCAAGCCTAATGAAGACACCAACTTTGAGCTCCACAAATGGCAAACTCTTATCTTTGGGCTTGGGAGCCCAACACTGCAGAAGGACACACACACACACACACACACACACACACACACACTCCCAATTGGAGGAAAGATAAATTCAGATTTGGGACAGGGACATCCTTACCTACTGACCCCAGGTCGTGGCTCTCCCACATCACATTCTTACAGAAGCTTCTTCGAGCTGGGTCTAACCGCTGGGAGAAATCTATGGCCATATTCGTGATAGTCACCAAGCTCTGAAATGGCACAAATGCATTTTCTGTACAAACCATGCTCGTGAACCTGCAACGGCTCTGGCAGGCTGGGCTGTGTCCACACACTGTGAAAGAGGCACTCTGTCACTTAGGTTCCAAGTGATCTAGGTCATATAATGACTAGGCTTAGTTACAGCATATGTTTTAGGGGGAAAAAAACAGAATAGGAGAATCTGTTTCTGCCACGGAGACTTTGTACTTAATTCTGTTGAGAAGGAACTCACACAGTGTGGATTGTCTAATGACGGAACTTCCCCACACTTAATACTCATTATCTGAAAGTCTACAAACTCTACCTCACGAAAGTCACTCATACACATGTCCTCACTCCCCAATCTGTCTCCTGACTTACCCGCTGCCTCTCAAACAGAGCCTCATAATCCCAGTGCTCCCATAGCATGGAGCACCCCAAACTGTAGCCAGTCAGTCTGCTCATGAGCACGGCCTCAGACAACTCTTCTCTACACAAGTCCTTCTTTAGAGGTAACTCCTCGCTCTCCGGCACAGCCTTCCAGTCTGAAAGACAGGAAGAAAGTAAAGAATGCTTTCATTCTGTATTAGTGTGAAGAAAACTTCCCAAATGTAATCACATGAATTAAAATCCTCAGAAAAGCCTATCATTTTGAAAACTTTTCCATATGACCAACTGACCTTACATTCCCCAATTTGTGTAGCTTTAACCCTGACACAATACCAGCTTTTCTCACCTAAAAGTCAACCAAACAGTGTATATTATGCTTTTAAAAGGAAACTGAAAAAAGAAATGGAGGACCAAGAGATGAGAGAGCTCAAAAAGATTTAAATCTACAATGTGGCAAATATAGATGAAGAGGGGAGGTAGGCTACACAAGAAAATGCTGATTCTCATTTCCACTTATTCAGTAAAACTTGCTTTGACTCTCCATTCTATCCAGCAAAAATTTCTTCTCTAGTGCAATGTGCCTTTATTACAATGCTAATAAAAACGTGATTTAATGTTAAATGGAAAATGTTCTCAGAAACACTTCAGTTCCCTTATGCTACATGATGATCACGTGAGCCATTGTATTTTGTAACTTTAAGCAGCCTGTTCTGTTCTGTCAATACTAACTTTTCCTTTGAAGTATGATTTCAACAGCAAGGTCTTACAAAAAATTCTCAAGTCTTTAGAAATTCTTGTCATTTCCTCTTATAAAAACCTCCAACAGAAGTCTTTAATTCTGATACTTTATCTTTCTTGAGTAATGTGCCGTTCCAGAAATAACTGTGGTTGAAAGTTCTCTATTCCTAAGTGGTATAAATATGATCACAATATCTGAAAGAATGTTGCATCAATCAAAATCAATGTTCTTCAAGAGCCGAGCAGCTGACTGCATATTGCCTATGTGCACTGGGAAGTCCACTTGAATGCTAAATCAGTTATGGCCAAACCAAACTAATCTCCTAACCTACCAATCTCTTTTTTCTCATTTGAATGTTTCTGTTAAAGGCTCTAATCTTGTTTACTCTGCTTAAAACTGGGAATGAATTTTCTTTTTCCTCTTTAGTCCCTAATTACACTTACCATACAGGGAATGGTTAATTCTTTAATAACATTTTTTTTTCCAATTACAATCGACATTCTACATTATTTTATATCAGTTTCAGGTGAGATGGTTAATTCTTTAGTGGCCTACACTCATCTTACCAACCAGTACCTAACAGCCTTACTCAAAGCTGACAGTAAAAATCAGTTAAAAGAAGTTCACAAATGTTACAAAATAGTCATAGAGATGTAAAGTACAGCACAGGAAATACAGTAAATATTGTAATAACTCTGTACAGTGCCATGAGGGCACTACACTTATCGGGGGAATCACTTTGTAAATTATATAAATGTCTAACCATTGTGCTAGACACCTACAACTAACTTGATATTGAATGTCAATTATATTTGAAAAATAAAAGTAAAAAATAACTCCATAAACCAGTTAATTAATCAAAGAGAAATAAGACAATAAAACTGACATCAAAATTAGGCAAAGATTTTGTAAAGAAAAAGATGACATATATGTCTAATGACAATGGGTCAGAGGAGGAGCTAGGAATCAGTGGGACCCAGAGGAGAGCAAACAAAGTTATGTTTAGAAGGAGCAAAGCTGGAGAAGATAGACGGGGGAGATGCACATGTAGATGGTCCATTCTCAAGAGAATTTCATTTGCCTTCTGGGCCCAGAGCTTAGGAAGAGTCTGCTGATGGTCCTGTACATCTGAGGTTGCTGAACTGTGACCAGCAGTGGCTTCACCCCACCTGACCCCCCACACTCACCTGGACACTGGCCTCTGGTCACCTCTCTCTTGGCCATCCAGAGCTCTTTCCTTTGTTCCAATGAGGAGATTATGTCGGGCTTAGAGAAGCAAAGTCCTAAATACATAAAAAGAAACAGGAGGGGATCACGCTGTTGGTCTGTCCAGATTTGAGATTCAGGGACCCTGGCTTAATTGGAGAAGGCTAGTGTGTGCCTTGGTGCTAGAGGAGTAGGGCTTCGGGGTTTCAGTGGCAGACAAGGGGAAGGTGAGAGAAGGGGCGAGGATACTCTCACCCAGGGACACCAGGTTCCTGTAGTTCTCCAGCATCACACGCCTGTACAGGTCCCTCTGGTCAGAGTTCAGCCGTTCCCACTCCTCCGGAGAGAAATCCACAGCCACATCCCCAAATGTCACCAAGCTCTGAAAGGACAAAACCAAATTTGTGCTCAACCAGTGCTCATGCCCTATCACCACTGGGTGTTATTATGGACTGAACTATGTCCCTCAAATTCATGTGTTGAAGTCCTACCCCCTGGTACCTCTGAATGTGACTGTATTTGGAGATAAGGCCTTAAAAGAGGTAATAAAAAGTTAATGAAGTCATATGGTGGTGCCCTACTCCAATATAACCTGTGTCCTTTGAAGAGGAGAAACATCAAGAATGGGGGCACACAGAGGAAAGGCTACATAAAGACACAGTGAGAAGCAAAGGGAGGCCCCAGGAGAAACCAAATGTACTAACATCTTGATCTTGAACTTCTAGCCACCAGAACTGTGAGAAAAGAAATCTCTGTTTAGGTGCCCTAGTCAGTGGTATTTTGTCATGGAAGCCTCACATAGTGGAATGAGGCTTACCTCCTCTTCATTTTGGGTGAGAATATAAATGGAAAGAATAATAATCAGTGATCTGGAAATCTAGTTAATTACAGGACAGTTGGACTCATTATGTCATAAAGTCCAGAAAAGAAAAATATAGACAGGTAAAAGGAGGTACACACACAAGAAAAACATTTGACATCATTCAAAATGATACATAACAAAGGTAAATTGTTCTATTCAGTGTTTAACATGAGGATGTTTGAAGGGCCTGGAACAATACAACAATGGGAAAATAAACCTGGGCATGAATCCAAAACATGAACATGAATCCCCAGGGTTCTAAGTTTTTCTGTTTGACTTGTGGTGTTCACCAGATGTTGAGTGTTTATTTAAAAATAAGTAAAACAAAATAAAATCTTGGTAATACTTGCAAGACACAGCCGAGAACTGCTTAGTGTGAGCTTTGATCAAAAGAGGTACTCCCGTACCCATCTGAGTGAGCTAGTCCAAAACAAATGTGGTTGGCTCACAACAGCCATTTTGCAAGGTAGAGCATTTCTGGCCACAAAAGCAGGGCAACTGATCGATCTGCAGGCTGAATAACAGGCAGGAGTGTTCATCTTGTAGAAAAGAATCAGTTCCAGCTCTTCGCGCTGTTCATACTGATGTGTTGTTGATCCGCATGTTACACAGGAATTTGTTAAATGCCTTCAGTTTTGAAAACTGTGCAAATTCTGCACAGCGGACACCCACATGTATACTGAAACCCTAATGTTTCAATGCGTAAGGTAAGTGAAATAAGCCAGACAGAAAGACAACTACTACATGATCTCACTTAAATATGGAATCTAAAATAGTCAAACTCCTAGAAGCAGAAAGTAGAATAGAGGTTGCCAGGGGTCGGGAAAAAGTAGGAAAGCAATGGCCAAAGGTACAAACTTCCAGTTGCATGATGAACATGTTCTGGAGATTTTCTATACAGCACAGTGCTTATGGTGAGCAATACTGTATTATAACCTTAAAATTTGCTAAGAGGATAGATCTTACACCAGAAAATGAAAACTGGGAGGAAACTTTGGGAGGTGATGGATAAGGTTATAATTTTAATGATGGTGATGGTTTCACAGTGTAACTTATCCTCAAACTAATCTAGTTGTATACATTAAAAATGTGCTTTTTACATGTCAGTCATACCTCTTAAAAACAAAATACAAGTTAATGCAACTGTTTTAAGCTATGTTCAAAGATACAGGTGCTAAGACACAAGCTGCTTTTATGTTTCTGACCCAAATGTAGAAGATGGGCTTTCACAGATGCCAGTCTTACAGGTCTAATTGCATGCTTGTCAGTTGGCAAATCTTGCACTATTTTTTTAAATATTCAAATATCCCAAATATTTTTCAGATACCCTTTACCAATTATATCACCTTTAAAAATTTTTTAAACTATATTTATAGCATCTTTACAAAACTTTGAAGTTTACTGATATAGAGAAAATGATGCCCACTTTTCTACCATTTATTACCACTTTGTCATTGGTAAGAAAACTGACTGTGGGTGCTCCTAGAGAGAATAATACAGGCTGAAACCTTTTCTTATACTTGGCAACTCGGTTTTTGTGGTTCTGATTATGTTTTCTTAATAAGAAATGTTCCCTTCTCCACCACTCTAATCCAATGCTCAAGAGAGACCTGTCAACAGTATGTGTTCCCTCGTTTTGTCAGTTATACACAGAATCAATGACTCTTGTTTGCAAATCTTTTACTGTAAACAACAACAATTTCAGCCATGGCACGACATTCCAAAAAAACAACAACCCCAACTGTTGGTGTTATCACCTTCCCATTGTCCAGGTGAGGGAACAGCTGTAACCTGAGCCCACCGCAGAGCCAGATCTGATGCTGGCATCCTGGCTCCACAGTCCTCGCTCTGAACCTCTACCTCAAAGGTCAGCAAAGTCTTTCTGTAAAAGTGGGAGAGTTAATGCTTTAGTGAATATGCCAGTGAAGCAGAAATGCTGCCACAGACTTTATGTAAATGAGGTGTGGACTGTGTTCCACAGAGACTCTACTCACAAACACAAAATGTGAATTTCATGTAACATCACATCATAAAATATCGTTTTTCTTTTGAAGATTTTCAACCACTGAAAAATGTTAAAACCATCTGCAGCTCATGAGCTAGACAAAAAGAGCTGGTAGCCCAGATGTGGCCCACAGGCCAATTTTGCCTACTCCTGTCCTTGTTATGTAGTTTTGTTAATGTGTATCACCTAAAACAATCATGATGACATGAAATGCTGACAGGTAACACTGAGTTCTTACCACGTGCCAGGCACCTTGCATTAACTTAATTAACCCCTAAAAGAGCCATGAGCCAAGTACTATTTGCATTTTTACAAAGAAAAATGTGTCATTTAAATTGCCTCAGACTGCAAGTGATTAAGTGCTAGAGCAAGCATCTGACCCCAAATGTCTGGCTCCATAGCCCACACCTGTGACTGCTAAGCCACCTTCAAAGGTTCCATTCAGACAACAGCAAGGATGCCTGCTGTCCTTTCACCTTGACAGAGGAATGAGATCCACTGGAAAACATGCCTTTCAAGTAAAACACATTTTCACTAATGGATGTCTGGTCCAATCTGATTCATTCAAGAGATACAAAACATTCTCAAATGTGCAGGTCATAGTTTTATTCCTGTTGCTACCATATAGGTGTGGAGATTTCGAAATGGGCTTCACAGTGTCACACTACAGCACAGAGAAAACACACAGGTACAGAATCTGCTCCAGATGTAAGAATTTGATTTAGTGCTCTCTCACTCAATAAAGATGAAACATTAGACATTAAAAACAAATGAACAAAAAACAAAAGCAATTCCACCCCTGCAGAAAAATATTGTGTTCACATTTTACTGAAAGAACTGAATAAAAATCATTTTACAGAAAAATCGTGCATGAAAGAAATTTTTTTTTTTCAATTCAATTTAGTTAATTTGAAAGCACACTAAAAAATTGGTAATATTTTCTGGGTTATTTTAGAGGAAGTTCACTTTTTTCTAAAGCATGCATTCTAGCTTTTGTGGCCCCATTACTTTTCCACCCAAATATACTTGTAAAAGTATTCTGATTTAAGTTTAGTTAACTTTAATTTCCAATGTAACAAAAACTGTTGCAAATATATTCCTAGGAAATAACTAGGATAAAGCACATTTCAGGTATAAAAATGATTACCATAATACTATATTAAATTAGCAAAACATTAACTACAAGAGAACTTTAAGACTATATTCAAATATGCATTCAACAAGTATTTTCTGTATCTGGTACTGGGGCAAAACTGTCCCAAATCCCTGCCTGTTAGGTGTACTTTCAGTAAGGGAATCAGACAAGAGAAAAGCAGACAAAATAGGGGATATTGGGAAGTGCTAAGAGTTATCAAAAGAAAGACAGGGACGAAGGATATAAAGATCTGGGTAAAGGGCTTGAAATTTCAGATAGGGTGATCAGGGAAATGAGAAGGCAATTTTGGAGCAAGCAAAGTGAGTGATAGGAACATGTCATCAATGTCAGAGCCAAAGGGGTCAGGCCCTGTATATCACATTAAGTATTCTGACCTCCTTCAGTGAAGCCACTTGGGGGGTATTGAGCAGAGAGTGACAGGGCAATTAGAACAGACCCCTCTGGCTGCTGTGTGGGGAAGTAACCTCAGGGAGCCTCAAGAGAAGTAGGTCACAGCAAAGGAGTCTAGGGGCCAAGAGTAAGGTAACAAGGGCCTAGGCGGTACTGCTGGTGGGGGGGGGGGAGGTTAGCCCCAGATTCTGAATATGATTTAAAATGGTGCAGACAGGACTTGCGAACACATCAAATACAGGAGATGAGGGAGAGAGAAGACAAGGATGGCACCGAGGTTTACAGCCAGAGTGACTGACAGCATGATTCTGCCATGGTCTGCATCAGAGACAACTGCCAGAGGAGTGAGTTTGGGGAAGAATCTCAGGAATTTGCATCTGGAGGTGGTAAGTTTCATTTGCCATCCAAGTGGAGGAGTCAAGTTGGATAAAAAGGTATGGATCTCACAGGAGAGGTTTGGGCTGGAAAAGTAAATTTGGAAGAAGCCAACACACAGTTCATTTTAATAGACAAGAACAGGGTAAGGTGTGCACAGACAAGGAGGGTTATGGGTCAGTAGCAAAAAATGAGAGGTCAGGAAGGTAGAAGAAAGCCAGAGGCATGTGGCATCCCAGAAGCTAAGGAGGAAAAGGGTCCCATTAGAGAGCCAAGGATGACCTATTTCAGAGGTTGGCAGCCACCTGTTTTTGTCAACAAAGTTTTACTGAAACAAACCCCACCAATCATATTCTTACCCCCTGCTCTGGGGTTGCTTTAGTTCTGGGGGGCAGAGGAGAGTAGCTGCAGCAGAGATCTTATGGCCCTTAGAGCCTAAAAGATATGCTACCTAGCCCTAGACATGAATGGCTTGCCAACCCCTGAACTACTTCAAGTACCAAAGAGTCAAAAAAAGACTAAGAACTGAGCACTCCAGGTGGCAATGTGGGATCACTGCTAACCTCCTTAGAAGCAATTTGGGTGGGACAACTGGAGCTTGGTTTGTATGTTTATGAGCTAGTCACATATATTTATGATACAGCTGACAACCAAAACTATTAACACTTTGAGGAGCCACATAATCAGCGGGGAAAAAACCTTTCACGTTGTACTGAAAATGCTGCTCTTACACCTTCTGATTGCTAGAGAATGCCTCTCCCTTCAAAACATGCTCAAAAATCACCTGTCAGTAAATACTCTGTAACCCACCCCCAAGGTGGACAGAAACCAAGAGCTCTTTCCAGCCGCTGTCACAATACTCAGTTTCAGCACCTGCGGTCTAGAACCTTTTTGCTCTGTGTTTTCCACCAACAGGCTGCAAGCTCCTAGCAGGGACTGGGGCTTGGCCATCTGTTTCTCCAGAGGCTGGCAGGAAGTGGACACCAAATAAAGCAGGTACAACACAAATTGTTGTCACGTTTTCCACAAGGAGTACCTTTCTCTAACAGTGTCCCTAGGAGAAAAGTGGCACAGGGAGGAACTGAATCCCTTTGCCTTTGAAGAATGAGACAAACAGGAAGGGGGAAAGAGGCCCTAGGCCATCCCTGTAGCCCATCACCAGGACGCCAGGAAATGGGAACAAACTCCTAGAACAGGTCTCTTAAACATTTTTTAAAGGAAATAAAAATTACTGAGTCCTGAAAAGCAAGGGTGCCTTTCAGAGAGGAGAAAGATAAAAGCAACTCACCTGGGACATGGCTTGGGATTCATTTCCTGTCCCTGCTGTCTCCTGCTTGTGCCTCCTCTCCTGGGGAAGGGCAGTGTTGCTGCAAGGCAGAGCTGGGGAGTGGGAAGGGAGAAAGGGGCATGTAGACATCAAGTCTACACAGCATTTCCCAATCTCCAGCCCTGAAAGGTTCCCTTCCTGCTGAGTCTTACTGCAGCCATCAACAGAAAAGGACTTCCGCAGGCAGAGAAACTAATACTCTGGCATTTACAAAGCGAGGCCGTTTTTGAACCGGCAGTTGGGATATGGCCATTACTCTACCTCGGGCTGCCTCGAGGGCGGACGGGGATAGTTTCCTCTCCCTGGGAGAAGGAAAATGTGGAATGTCTGCTTAAGGTGACCCTGAGAAAGCCCAGGTCCCTCCCTACACCGCTGCTTGACATTCTACCTCAAGTTCAACTTCCAGACCTTTGGATTCCCCCGACCCGCGAGCTTCGGGGCCTGGGGACACCATTCACAACTTGGGCCCCGAGAGGCCCGCTGTCCCAAGGCCCCCCGTCCCCTCACCCTGAGAGGGATGAACTCGTCCTCGGCCACCCCACAAGGCCATCTGTCACCCTCACCTCTGTTCTGCGGCACCGTGGTCACCGCTCGTCGCTGGCCTTTGGAGGTGAGGCCGCTCCTTGAGCGAGGCCTTCCACGACCGCGGCGGACAAAAGCGGCCTGGGTCGCCACAGTCCGGCTTCGGCTCGCTTCGGGCTTTGTGCGGGGGGCGCCTCGCCGCGCCGGGAACCCCAGCTTGCCCTCCCCAGAGCTCCCGGCCGCACTCACTACGCGCCGCATGTCACCGCGATCCCCTAACGCACCAGGCCAGCCCGGGCACCCCCGGCCTCCGGGACACCCACTCCCACCGGACGCCAACAGCGCCCGCCGGGCCCACAGCCGCGCTGGTCGCGCCGGTCGCGTAGGAAAAGAGCAGTCGCAGCCGCCGGAAGTGGGCGTGTTGCCGCAGAGACCTCTGGGAAGCGTAGTCCCGGTCGGGCGGAGCGCGGGTTGCTTGAAGGCCCAAACTGCGCCTGTCGGCGAGTCCCCGGACGGGACGACAGGGACTGACCGGAAGTACCTGCCGCTTGAGCAACGGATTGCGGGAGTGGGCGCAGGAACGGTTGCAAGGAGGCGGGGCTTACGGCGATGGGCGTGGCCTAAGGGAGGATGAGAGGACGCTGAGCTGGGTGGGCAGCGTTGTCCTCAGGTTGGGGTCCCGCGCGTAGTCACAGCCGACGGAATGGGGAAGCGCGGGAAGCCCGCGACTGTGATGGGGAGGAGGGGGGTGCGTGCTTTAGAGAGTGTGCCTTCGCGTGTCCGAGGCGCCTTTTTGACTCGTCTTTTTGGATACTACAGCCTCCTGCACCTGCCATACCCATCAAATGCGGTAGGCCCATGTACTTGCAGACGCTGGTTCTGAGCATTTTTTTTTAATGATAATGTAGATTTATTTACATATTAATTACCCATATTAATTAAATTATTAAAATCTCATTTTTGTAAAAAGAATAGCTATGTATACATGTATATTGATCAAAATGCTAATTAGTGGTAGGATGATTTTATTTACTTTGCAACAATCTATATTATCTGAATTTCAAAAATACTAACATTCATTGACCCAAAACTGTTTTTGTCAGGGCTGGATCCTTTGGATCATTCACTAGTCATTTCCTCAGAGCTGTCCAGCCTCCCAGTAACAAATAAGACCTCTCATGACCTTATAAAATCCCCAACATAATATTCATCATCCGAAGTTAGCTGACATTCATTTAAAAGACTATATCACAGGAGTGCCAGAGTGGGAAATCTGTTCATGAAAGTCACCACCATTAATAAAAGGTGAAAAAAATCCTCTACCTCAATACATGAGGAAAAAGCATCTGATCAAATCTAATACACATCTGTGATTTAAGGAAGTTTAGCAAACTAGGAATGGTCAAGAACATGCCTTAACTGAATTAACATTTAGAATAAAATTATTCTAAACCTCAAATACTTTCATTCAGCTTCAGTTAAAATTTTTTCCAGTGCCAGGTAGAGTTTTCCAGTTCTATGAATAGAAATAAAAATCATAAACTTTGTCTTTTACTGTAAAGAATATTTACTCATCACTTACCATAAATGTCAAAAAGGGTGGGAAGCCTCAGTCCAAGAGTTTAAGTCTTGTTTGGGTTAAATTTTTATAAGCTTACCTGAAAGGCAGTAGTGATAAATTTGACTTTATCAGATTGAAAAACTCAGTATGTGAAATAACTTTTTAAAAAATCAGTGAAGCCATATTGGTAGGCTAAATGCACAGATACCTCAGTCAAAAGAGAAGTAGTTGGTGTGGTTTCTTAATTCTTTTTAGGGAGCTTAGATCCATAAAATTCCAAAATTCTCCCACAAATCCCCCCGTTTCAATAGCCACACCACCAACTGTTCATAATTAATATTTTACTCAAGAAGCCTACCAAAACTGATATTTAGCAACCACAGCCGTATAGCTCAGGGTCCCCAACATCCCCCAGGCCACGGACTGGTAGGAACCAGGCTGCATATCAAGAGGTTAGCAGCAGGCAAGAAAGCGAGCTTCATCTGTATTTGCAGGCACTCCTCAGCACTAGCATCACCGCCTCAGCTGCACCTCACATCATCAAGCATTAGATTCTCATAGGTGCACCAGTCCCTGGTGCCAAAAAGAATGGGGACCACTGACAATGAAGAAAGTCTTTTGACTGTGTTACAAAAATGGCTTATGTTCTAGTCCATGCCTTAAAGCAAAACTTTTAAGATACAAGTAGTTCTTTCTCTTGCTTTATATTATCCAATTCCATTATGAACAGACATCATACATACTTCTTGGACTGGAATTGGCACTTCTTGCCCTCTTTCTGTTGGTCTAAGGCAAGAATGATCTAGACCACAGCTGATTGTTGCTATCAATGAGTGCTTTTTGGCACAAAATAACAAATTTTTGCTCCAGTTTGCCCAAAAACCAGACTTTAATAACACATTTTCTGAGGATTCTTTTTTGCCTGAAACCCACTTAATGCCAACAATTTCTGTATTGGTTAGTTTTCTTTAGTTGACAGCAAAAGAACTTCATCTAATTTTAAAAGGAAAACAAACCACTGATGGGGTACAACCTGGGAAGAACATGAATCAGGTCAGCTCTAGCAATCAGAGCAGCAGGAACTTAAAACACCATTTTAAGCTGGTTAAATAAGATGATTCATATTCAACTCCCAAGGCCACACTCGTTGTTATCTGATTGGATTAAAGTGAACCATATACAATTGTCAACACAAACAAAACCTCAAGAAATGACCTCAAAGCAGCTAAAAAGAGTTTCTCCATATTGGTATGTGCATGGTTTCTATTTACAGTATAGAGAAAAACAACAAATATCTGATATGTCTGCATTTTCCTAATTTTACTTTATAAAGGTTATATATTTAAAACTGAACCATTATATAGTTATGAAAGTTATTTTCAATTAATAAACTACAAACACTCTCCCTGAGTACAGAAACCCACTGTGTACTTTCCAGTGACTGCATAAGAATCTCCTGAACTGATTTTCCATAATTTAAGTAATCAACTTACTACTGTTGGACATTATAGCTGTTCCAAATTCTTACTATTCTTTAATAAATGTGCTTGTGCATATATTTCTGCACTATTCGAGAAGTACATAGATGTAGAAATGTGGCAAAAACCAATTAATTACATTGGAAATATTGACAGGTAACAACACTAATTGCCCTCTAAGGTGCCCTTCCACCAATTTATTCTCTCAATATATGAAAATGTTTTTTCAAATCTGCAAAATATTGGGCATTAGCAAACCTTTACATTCACATAAAATTTGTGTTTGTGTTGGAAGTAAGCTTAAAATTTACTTTTACCTGATAATTATTATAGTTAAGAACTTCCTCCATTTTGATTGCTTCAATTTCTTCATGGAGGAGTCACTTGTTGGTATGCTTTTCCAGGCTGTATATCTTATCCAATAGCACTTCTTAAAAGGACATTATTCTTCATAAGACATTTAAAGTTCTCGACCTGCGTGTGCCTGTTAACTCTACATACAGTGTCTTATAACATGGACAAGGTTTAAACTTTTTACACGGTCCAACCTGTCACTCTATCTCTTCAAGGCTCCTGGACTCAAAGTCCTGCTTACCAAAGTCTTCCTCAACCCCAAAGGATAGAAATATTCAACATTCTGCTCTAGAATTTTCATACTGTGTTTCCTATTACATCTTCTATCTATATTGAATGAAATTCTAAGGGGTGAAATGCAGATCTCACTTTATTTCTAATTGGAGAACTAATTGCCAAACACCATTTAAAAAATCCATCCCTCCTAATGACACATAAAAAATACCACTTTTGCAATATACTAAATTCGTAGGTATATGGTCTTTTTCAAAAATTTCCTTGAGATGCTTGCCCACTTACCATTCTACTAAACTTTAGAACAGTCAATGTAAAAATTCCCTACAGAGTGTAACTGGAATTAAGTGAATGTACGGACACCGTTACAATGATGAAACGTCCATCTAGAAACCTATATGATCTCCATTTATTCAGAGCCTCTGTTCTCTTTCATTAGAGGGCAAAATTTTCCTTCCTATATATGACTGTGACTAAATTAATCTATAATTTCATATTTTTCTGGGGTTGACATCAAAGTTGAAAAAAGTGGAATAGTTTAAATATTTTTTTCTATACAAAGGCTTAATTACTGGTTCCTTAAAAGTTAAGAATTTATGAAACCAGGTGACTTTAAATAACTGGACTATGAAAGTTTTCTATTTCTTCACTTTTAAGTATTAGTAATATTTATTTTTTGCCTGGATTATTTTTTTGTCTTACATTCTTGCCGGCAAGTTTCAATTCATCATTTCCAGTCTTATCTAGAGTTTCCAAAACCAAAACATGACCAAAAACATATTCTCTATGCATCAGGCCATAGTGAATTTCCTCAGCAACAAAGAAACACAGCCTCAGAGTCAAGAAAAAGCCACTATATTAGTCTGTTATAAATTAAGTTTTCATCATACTAATGTTAATCCTTCAGCTCCAAAATTATAACCTAGCACTCATATACTGCTTTTCAGAGTTTATTGTTTAAAAATAATGCTTAAAGAGACTCTGAAAAATACTGACCTAAAATTAAACAAGCACTAAGAGTCAGGCACTATGCTAAACACTTTATATACATCAACTAGTTTGAAGTGTCATAATAGAGTTTAAAGAGAAGAGTAACTATATTTACAACTTTAAAAGACCACTGTGGCAACAGTATGAACTTGAAGGGAACAAAAGAGGATGCAAGGGAACCAGATTTTACACAATTGGAATAGTCCAGGTGAATGGGCTGTTTTTTGGACTAGGGCAATGAGAACTAAAAGAAGGGGATGAAGTCCAAAAATAGTTAGTAGATATATCTGCAGGCCTTGGTAACATAGGGGATGAGGAAGAACTGGATGCCTGAGTTAACTCTGTAGCATGAATTTTCTGGTGGTGAAGAAGGTGTGCATTTTGTCTGAAGACATTTCCACATTCCTTACATTTATAAGACCTCTCTCCAGTATGAGTTCTTTTATGTAAATTAAGGTGTCCAATCTGGCTAAAGGTTTTTCTACATTCCTTACATTCATATGGTTTTTCCCCGGAATGAATTCTCTGATGAACAGTAAGGGATTGACGATGGCTAAAGGCTTTACCACATTCACTACACTCATAAGGTTTCTCCCCAGTATGGCATCTTTGATGACAAACGAGGGATGATTTTGTCCTAAATGCCTTCTCACATTCAACACATTCATAGGGCCTTTGGCCAGTATGAAGTCTCCAATGCTGGACACGGGATGAACTATCACTAAAAGCCTTTCCACATTCAGTACATTTATAGGGTTTCTCTCCAGTATGAACTCTCTGATGTTGAATGAGGCGGGTGGTCTGGCTGAAGGCTTTTCCACATTCCTTACACTCATAAGGTTTCTCTCCTGTATGGATTTTATGATGTTGCGCAAGGTGAGCCCTCTGGTTGAAAGCTTTACCACATTCCTTACATTCATAAGGTTTCTCTCCAGTATGAATTCTCTGATGAGTGGCCAGCTGAGAACCGATGCTAAAAGCTTTCCCACATTCCTTACATTTATATGGTTTCTCACCAGTATGAATTCTCAGATGACTAGCAAGGTGAATACTCTGCCTAAAGCCTTTCCCACACTCCTTACATTCATAAGGCTTCTCTCCAGAATGCACTCTTTGATGTTGAACGAGTGAAGCATGATGACTAAAGGCTTTCCCACAGACATGACATTCATAAGGTTTCTCTCCTGTGTGAATTCTTTGATGTACAATAAGGGATGAGCCGTAGCTGAATGTTTTTTCACATACGTCACATTTGTAGGGTTTCTCTCCAGTGTGGATTCTCCTATGTTGAATAAGACCTATGTGATCACTGAAGGCTTTCCCACAGTCAGCACAATCAAAGGGTTTCTCTCCAGTGTGGTAATATCTCCAGTGACGAATAAGAGATGTGTTCTGCCTGAAGGCTTTCCCACATTCAATACATTCATAGGGTCTCTTGCCAGTATGACATCTCTGATGTCGAGCAAATGATGAGCCATCACTGAAGGCCTTTCCACATTCCCTACATTCATAGGGTTTCTCCCCAGTATGAATTCTCTGATGTTGAGCAAGGTGTGCAGGCTGGCTGAAGGCTTTTCTACATTCCTTACATTTATATGGTTTTTCTCCAGTGTGAATTCTTTGATGTTGAATAAGGTGTACATTCTGGCTGAAAGCTTTCCTACATTCTTTACATTCAAAGAGTTTCTCTCCAGTGTGAATTCGGTGATGTTGAGCTAGGTGTTGACTCTGGTTGAAAGCTTTCCCACATTCCTTACACTCATATGGCTTCTCACCAGTATGAATTCTCTGATGAACAGTAAGAGATGACCTCTGTGTGAAGGTTTTCTCACATTCATTACATTTAAAAAGTTTCTTTCCTCCACAGACTCTCTTGTGTTTTCTTACCATGGAATTTTTAGAAAAGCTTTTTTTCTCAGAATTGTGATTATAAACATTTTCTCCTGCATTGTCTAGATGGACAAATTTCCCAGATTTATTATATTTGTGGTCTATTACTTTAGTAAGGGTTTCTTTATAAGTGAGTGTTTCTTGCCTGATAAATGTCTCTTGACTTACCAGCTGCCTCTCAAAAAGTTCTTCACCTTTCCAGTTTTCCCTAAAAGTGGAATGCTCAAATCCATACCTTGTAATTCTCTCCATTAACACGTCATCATAGATGAATGGCTTCAGAGATAATTCTTGGGTCTCATAGCTAGATTCCCAATCTGAAAGTTACCCAAAAAAAAATTTTTTTTTTCTTTTCATGGGCTATAACAAAGGAAACATATAAGATGGAAAAGGGGATTCAAAGATAATGAATCCCCATAAAAAAAATCTATTAAATACAAGTATGTCAGCTGAAAACTTGCAATAAGATCCCAAAGAATGAGAGCTCATAGAGAAACATGGAATAGGTGATTAAGAAAATTAAATATAGGATAATGAGGTCCTAGAGAAGTAGTCTGCAAGGAAATATTTTATGCCTGTATTAACTAACAGACTATAAATTAAGCTCCCTCTCTCTATTCTCTCCTACTTCTAATTAATTTGCATTAATGGCTAGGTTAACTTTGTTTAAATAACAATATCCTCACAGCAATATTATCCCTACTGCTGCTCAACAATCTCTACAGAATCCCAGCAACCAAAATTCCTTATACTTTGTAACTTCTCCCGGGGTTTAAGTGAAATCCTAGAGTTCTCTTTTCATACTCAGAAAATAATATCCTTGTAACCCATCTCCACTGCTTCAATATAGTGAATTTGTCATTTTTTATAGATCTCTGAACTTGAGGCTACATATAAGGAATTTTTTCATTTATCTTCTTACTGCACTAGCCCAGGAAAAGTGTCATTTCTCAGGCCACATCTTAATGGGAATTTGCCATGTGTACTTTTGAAGAAATTCGTTTTATAAAAATATGTATGTTAACATCATTATTATTAATCTCATTTTTATTTACAATCACATAAGTATCTTTAGCCAGATTATAGTCTTGAAGAAGGAATAAATGTGCCATGAACACAGGACCCATTTGGTCTCCAAAGCTAAGAGACTCATAGCTTACCTTAAGACACCTGTGACATACTTGAAGCATACCTGAGTACCTCACACAGTTTTGAAAACTCTGGACTAAAGTATAGTGAAAATCTAAAAAGTAAATTAGGATAAAATGGGAGAAGTAGAAAGCTGCTGATCACATAGGGGCTAGTAGAGTTTAGATTTTTCTTATTTGTAACAGGAAAGAAAGATTTAAAGCAGCAGAGTATGTTATAATTGCAAACAGCACCTAATTTTGGATTTAAAAAGATTTAAGAAGCCAAAAATCTTATATAAGTCTATATGGCAAAAAGGAAGAGGGGATGGGAAGGAGCTGGATAAAGATTTTTGTAAAATGGATTATTAGAAGAGAGTCAAGTAGAAGAGAAGGTATTTGGAAAGCCCACGTAGTAACATTTCAGCTTTCTCCCATGTCTGTTAGGCTTGAGAAGACTTCTAAGAGACATACATGAGGAGAGTCACCTTTGAAAATGGCTAGGCCATTATCTAAAAAAGATTTCCCTATGTGGGTCTCCCACACACACCTGATAATGGGCTTGTCATATCACTCTTCATCTTCCAAGGCTCCTTCCCTTGCTCCAGTAAGGTGATCACATATGGCTTAGAGATGCAAAGTCCTGCATGCAAAAAAAAAAAAAAAAAAAAAAAACATGAAAACTGCCCATGTTTTGGGTATTTCAGACTATAAGTCGGTTCTTAATTTTGATGGAATCACATATGATTAGATCAAGGGGTACAGTAAATTTTAAGGAGACACTACACTACACAAAGCTTCTGGCATAGTCTAGTGGGACTGCCATCAGTCAATTCTAAAAGACAATTTTCTAAGGAGCCAGGGGCAGAAATTCAGCCCAGCATTTTAAGAGGATCATCCGACAGGAGTAAATAAGTACAATAAAGATCACCTAAAGAAAGAGTTTGGCATCTGAGTCAAGTTAATTAACTGCTTTTAAAAAATTCAACATTCTTCAAATGAATATAACAGAATCTGGAGTCTCTACAATGTGTTATTGAAATAGTGTCCAGAATGAAATCCAAATTACTATACACAAGAGGAAAGAGAAAAGTGAATCATACTCAGAAGAAAAGGCAATCAGTGGAGATCCAACCTGTAATAATGCAGATGTTGGAATTAGTAAACCAGGATTTTAAAACATCTTTTGTATTTATCTTGAATAATATAAAAATATATACATTTGTAATTCCTCAGCATAGAACTAGAAATTACAAAAAGAACCAAGTGGAATGTCTAGAATTGAAAACTACAGTATCTGAAATTTTTTAATTTACTAGGGGGCGTTAACAAGACATTGAAGAGGACAAGGAACTATAGTGAACTTGAAGAAAAATCAATAGAAATTATCTAATCTGAAAAATGGAGAAAAAATATTCTAATAAGTAAACAGAACCTTAGTTACCTAGAGCACAGTATCAAACATCCTAATATATTTGCAATTGAAGTCCCAGAAGGAGAAGAGAATACAAAAGATACTTGAAAAAGTAATGGCCAAAAATTTCTCAAATGTAATGAAAGATATAAATTTAGTTTTAGAAGCTCAGGATAAAAGGACCCTCTAAAGAACAGAAAGCTAGTCTACCCAATAAGATGGTCCTATGACTGAGAAGGATCCATGTTAGTTTCCCTAATGTCTGAAGCCATTTTCATAGTTTGTGTTTCAGTGGTTTATTTATTGTATGTTAATAAAAAAAAAAGTACAAATTTTAAAAGTGATATTTTGAATTCGTAGCAATCCAGCTATATTCTTGGTGAACCTTGTTATTGCCTACAGATAGTAACAATATCATAAGGCACAAAGGAGCACAGAACAGTAGGAGTGACATATTGGCCTGTATTTCCAACTGCCTAAAAAGTATACCCATGGAACACTTGATACATAGCAAATTCCCTAAATCTAAAATTTCCATCAATCCTCTGTTTCCCGATAAAAAGTTTTTGTAATAAAAAGTAGTCCCTAAAGGTAGTTTCTGAATTGTACAGAGGGGAAAAGATCCTCACCAAGTGATACCAGGCTCTGATAGTTCTCCAACATCATACTCCTGTATAAACTTCTCTGAGCAGGGTTCAGCCAGTCCCATTCCTCCTGGGAAAAGTCTATTGCTACATCCTTAAATGTCACCAAGTCCTGAAAGGATACAAATACATTCTTGATTAACCAATGCTCCTGTCCACACATGACGTCAGGCTGAAATGTTAGATGTCTTTATGCTTGGAGAAAAAACTTAAACACAAGTTGCAACCTAATATAGTACTTACTGAAGCGTTCAATTGCATTGTATACAATTATACTAATCCATTTCTCATCATGAGGAAATTTGGACAGGTGGCCACAGGGCAGTAAACCAGAGCTTCAAGGCAAGACCTACACCTACAGTCAAACCTTCAAAAACAACAAAAAAAAACATCTAACTTGTATTTTGCAAATAGTACTCTATTTACAAATACTATTTTGCAAATATTTAGGTGGGAAGAGTACTGAACTGATGTAGGTGACTTTTCTTCTTACACACTAAAAATAATGAATATATTCAGAATGTAGCTTCTTATGCTATGCCATCAAGAACTAGCATGCTATGCCATTCTATATCAGAGTAAGCCAGGAAGCAATATGAGGAGTCACCCATCATCAGACTAAAACACACTCAATCTTTATACACTGCTGCTGAGAATGTAAAATGGCACAGCCACTTTGAAAAAGTTTGGCAGTTTCTTAAAAAGTTAAATATAAATTTAGTCCATGACCCAGTGATTCTACTCCTAGGTTAATCTACCTAAGAAAAATGAAAATGTATCCAAAGATTTACATTCAATGTTGACAACAGCATTATTCATGATTGCTAAAAAGAGTAATCAACCCAAAGGTCTATCAACTGATGAATGGATAAACAAAATTTGGTACACCTTTCAATGAAATACAATTAGCAACAAAAGGGAATGAAATATTGATACATGGTACAACATGGACAAAACTCAAAAATGTAAAACTGAGCAAAAAAAGTCAGACACAAAAGATGTCATGTTTATATGAAATGCCCAGAAAAGTCAAACCTAAGACAGAAAGTCATCAATGATTCCCTGGGGGTGGAGATGAGAAAAGAAAGTAAATGTAAATGGGCATAAAGGATCTTACTGAGATGATGAAAATGATCTAAAACTGGACTATAATCATGGTTACACAACTCAGTAAATTTCCTAGAAATCTTGGAATTATATACTTCAAATGTTAAATTTCATGTTTTGTAAGTGGTACTTCAACAAAGTTGTTTTAAAAAAGAAATCTAGTAGTATAAATTATCTAGAAATTGACAAATAGAAGGCATTATTGCCATAAGTATTCAATATTGTTTTAGAAAATCGATACTCTAGAGATGCCCACAAAACAAAAATAATAATACATAATCCATTAAATATTGGAAAAATGTTAGTTAACTATCTCTTTCCTGCAGTAATATGAACACAGAGCTAAAATAGGGCCTTCGAGTCACACAATTCCAGAGTGAGGATTCACATCAAGTCAATGTTATACCCCAACATTGTCCATCAAGTACCCTTGCTCAAGGAAACTAGTTTAAAAACAAAACGTAAACCAAACAAAAACTTTACTTAAAAATTTTTTCTAAAGAAACATTAAATTTTAAAACAATTGTAAAAGGAAATTTTTAGAAAGGTACCCTAGTGTAAGATTCATATTAATATTTTTCCTTTTCTAACACACACTAGCGATGAAAATGGGAAAATATTACATTCAGAATCTGATACATCCCTTTAAAACACTCAAAGGTATATTTAACAGAAAAAGTACCAAATCTATGATAAGAGAACAGAATTTTCTAAAAGAGAGTAAAACATGACAAGGACACATGAAAAGCATATTACTGTGCAACACACAGACCTGAATAAATGTAAATACATACTCATTTTTATCCTAAGATTCAAGCTTTCAATTCTCCTTAAATTAATCTACACATTTAACAGACTCTCCATCCTGACCCAAACTATCACTACCTCTTATCCCATTATAACATGTCTTCCTGCTTTGTCCTTGTTTCTCTAACCATCTGTTTTCAACAAAGCAGCCAGAAGACTTCTCATGTGTCACCTCTGCTTAAAACCCCCCTAAGTCTTCCCATCTCACACAAAGCAAAAGCTTAGGTCCTTATAATGGCCTTGAGATTCAAAAACTCCAGTGCTCATGACTTCTCTGACAACATCTACTATCTCTCCTACTGGCTCTGTCCTTCTTGCTCTTTCTGAACACAGAGACATTCAGGACCCTGATTCTGTACATCCAGCTTTTCCTGCTTCTACAACCAGCTTCTTCCCAATACCCATGTATTTGCTATCTTATTGTCTTTAGGTCTCTGCTCAAATATCAGGCAGGTCACCCCTGAACAAGAAAATGTGGACCATCCCTTATTCAGCACCCCCTCTCCCACTTACCTTGTTTTATCTTTTTCCACTTCATTTTTCATTATTTGACGTATACCAATTCATTGTTATATGTCTAATTGCCCCCTCTAGAGGGTAAACTACACAAGGGCAGGTCCTTTGCTTTGTTCTTTGCTGCAGCCTCAGAATTAGAAGAACACCTGGCATGTACAAGGCCCTCAAAAGTATTTGCTGAGTACATAAATCCCAATTTAAAGTAATCAGTGAAGTTTTAAAAAACTGCCTGATTCTAAAGTTTGCTGGAAAAATAAACTTAAAAGATGAGGAGAATTCTGGAATGATAAGTAGTAAGAGTATTAGGTATCAGCCCTCCCACATTATAAAATACTACTAGTGCCCAAATTCAAGGCAAAGATGTCCTCAAACATGCTTCATACCATGGATTACTTATTTCCAAGGTCTCCCACATTAGAAAATACTCAAGGTTCAAAAGCAGAGTAGACGATGAAACTCTCACAGCTGACTTATTGAGGACTTTTGAGGAATGACATATCAGCAGAAAGAGCAGCAATACATGCTAATCTGTAGTGTTTACAGATTACTATAATCTGTAAAAATCCTTGTAAACATTCCACTTTTAGTTGACAACCCAAAGGAAGGACTATATCCCAGGATTAATGGTGTATTGGAAATAAGCCAGCCTTCACATGGACTGAGACCGAGCCTCTAATACTGGTACAGAAAATATACAATATGAACCTGGATATGCAGTGTCACAAATTTCTGTCAGTGCTCAACAAAAAAGGCACCCACAATAACTAGGTATGACAATGGGATACAGGAGCTGCTGAAAGAGCTCCCAATGGCCAAAGCTGGAACAATTTGGGCAACAGAATAAAGTAGTACTGTATTAAAGGTATGAGGTAAATGTGTATGAGTCTATAGTGATACAATAACTGAATAAATGGGGGAAAACAGATTAATTTCTCATAAAGAATTTAAAATGATTTACTTAGATATTCCACCCTTGAGGTAGAACATAACTTCCCACTCCTTAGGTGAGGTTTGTGCATAGTGACTTTCTTCCAAAGAGCACAGTATGGAAAAGTGGTAGGGGGCAGGGAAGTAACCTTACAGTGGAGAAACCTAACAAACACTACCTCAACCAGGTAATCAAGGTGCCATGTAATATGTCATGTTGATAGTATGTATCTTTGATATCACAGGCAACTTTAGGCAACTTTCCCTTCACAATCCTCCCAAAAACACATTACTCCATCTAATCATGAAGGAAACGTCAGATTTGAGAAATGCTTCACAAAATACCCGAGAACTCCTCAACTGAAACAATCACCAAAAAGGAAGAAAAGTATGAGGCACTGTCACAGCCAAGAGGAGCCTTGAGAGAGAGAACTACTAAATGTCACCTGATATCCTGGATAGGATTCTGGAACAGAAAAAGGATATTAGTAATAATGAATCAATATTGGTTCATTAATTATCATAAATGTCCCATACTAATGTAGGATATTAATAAAAAGGGAAGCTACATGTATATATGCCCTTTATACTACTTTTGTAATTTTGTAATTATGCAAAATAATCTCTAGCAAGAGAAAGATATCACAGCTTCAAATTATCTCTAAGATTTTTTAATATACAAAGTCTAACACTTAACCCAAAATAATGAGGCACATAAGACAAAATCAAGAGGAAAAAATGAGAAAAAAACCTCACAGGAGATCCAGATAATAGAATTCTCCAACAATATGTCAAAATAATTATGATGAATATGTTAAAGGAATTAAAAGGAAATATAGTGACTTTTGGCAGAAAATGGGAAACTGTATAATTAAATGGATATTCTTGAATTAAAAATGCAATCAAGTTTAGAATTCAAGGATGGATTTAACAGCAGATTAGAGAGTTAAAGAGAAAGAAAGCATAAGTAACATAAAACAGTGAAAAAGATCTAATATTTACATAATTGTAATTCTAAAGGTGAAGAAAGGGTCAAAGTTTATATCTGAAAGGACAGTGATTGAAAAATTCCCCAAACTGATGAAAAACACCAAGCCACCCTGAACACTGACTTAAAATGTGATCAAATAATGTGTGAAGGCTAACAAAACCATATGTGTGTGCGTGTGTGTGTGTTTGTGGGTCGGTAATAGACTATATCCTTATCATCCATAATAGTAAGTGCATAGATAATAATAAACTTAAAATAAAAATAAATAAATAAACCTAAAAAAATCAAGGACTAGTGTTCCAAACATATTATTCAGGAGGATGAAGTTAAAAACCAGAACTAAGATGGTTAAGTGGTAACATAATGGGGATCCTTAACTTATTCCTACAGGATAAATGAGAGGAAAAAATGCTAATAATATGCTAGTTTGTGCTTGTGATTTCTAATACAATGTCAATAACAACATCATACACACAAACTCTCGAAGTTCTGTAGCTCTGGAAAATTATGTTAGATGATTCATAAAGCGATAGTAATGCTGAGAAAGATAAAGATGTCCAAAATACATGTAAATCTTTTTGAATACTTAATCAACTCTGACAGTGGGGGCGGGGGGGAAGCAGTGTTTTAAAATTAAATTAATATGTGACTTTTAAAAGAAAATGTGTAATTATAGCAATAAGTGGACAGTGACTCTCCTCATTTTAATGAAAGTGTGTTTTCCACTTGGGAATACTTCTTACTGGGAACTTTTCATCAGGAGAATTCAGGGCTCCCTTTACATTCAAGGATCCTGCAAATGTTTTTATATTACAATTTTGAAAACAAATTAAACTGAAAGAAACCCAGCAGCAAAACCAAATATATACAGGATATATTGAGGAAGAGATGAATTATGCAATAAATACTATTGAGTCAACTGGGCGGGCAACTGGAAAAAAAATGAACCTCTGCCTCACTTATGAGAAGTTAAACATTTAATGCAACAATTTAATATAAATTAAATTTAACGTAAAATTTAATGTAACTTGAGACTTACCATCATAGGAAAAAAATCACAAAAATCAACTCTCAATTTTTCAGAATCTTAACCATTAGGTGAAAAACAGAATATCTACATATCCTAGTAGACAAAGATTTCTTAAACAGGACACAAAATACACCAAGAAGGGAAAAAAGTATCTATCTATACATAGAATGGCTCTGGATAAAATATAAGAAGCTGAGAATAGTTACTGTCTCACAAGAGAAGACTAGGAGGCAAGGGGCAGTATTTAAGAATTTCGAATTTTATACCATGTACATATATCACTTATTTAAATTCCAAATTTGAAAAACTAGGATAAGATTTTTTAGGTGAAAAAAAATGTACATAAAGAAAAATTTTTAAGAATTTAAGAAAATAATTAGAGATGAGACAAAATTTAGCTAGAGGGATGACTCTGATGTATTCTATGAAATGGAGAGGGCTAACAGATGCATATTTAACATGGAACCCAACTCACTGAGATACCTCCATTCCATATAACAGAAACCAAATATTTTCACAATTATCAATACTGAATTAAAATATACATGGGGTGAGAACTGGGAGCCCTGCACTTCATCATACTCAGTTTTACTTATCCTTTAGGCAGTTTAAACTTTAAAGACAGTGCCCTCCTAGAGAACTGGTCGCCAGGCCCTTAGACAAGACTGTTTATCAGGAATTTTCAGAGAAAAGCAACATTACTAAGCCCTAAAAAGATTGCCTTTCTTGGGAAAGATAGGAAATAACAACTAACCTGGGGTATGGTTTTCACCAGTTCAACAGTCATTTTCGTCTTCTCTTCCTGGCTTCTCTCTTGGAGAACAGCAGGGTCGGTCCCAGGAGGGCAAAGTTGGGGGAAGGAAAAAGATAATGAGCCATGAGGCCTTCTCTGCACTCCTCATATCGCCAGCCTAAAATCTGTCTTCTCCTTCCTCCCACCTTTCTTTGGTTCCACTGCCAACAGAACTGGGACATTATGGGCAACCTATGATTGTTGAGCAGGTCTAACAACTGTTTCTCTTATGTTCAAGATCCAAAATTTAATGTTTTGGGTTTTTTTTTCCTAAAAGCCGCCTTTCCATTCTTTGGTCTTATTGAGAATAAAAACAATAAATGTACTTGGATTATAGTCTCTCACTTTATTTTTGAAGTAATACTCTGCCTGGAATAGTCTGTCACTCTATTTTTGAAATAATCCTATGAAATAGTTATTTCCTCTGCATTCTAGGGAGACGTGGACTCTCTCCCTTCCTGCATCTCTGCCTCATGCTTGGACACAGTCTATAGTTCAAAAATCCAATCCCAAATTCCACCAGAGGCCACAGTTATTCTCTACCCCAAGCCCCAGGGCCTTCACCTTCCTCTCCCTCTGGGACAATGGATCCTTGAGCACCCAGTTCTGCCACCTTCACTCTCACCTGTCCTCTGCCCTTTGGTTTCCCCTCCTTTCTGTCACCCAGAGTTGAGGGTCTCCTACAGTTAGGAGCTCCAGTTACCCCACCTCTTGCTGCTTACAGATTCTTGGAGTGGGAACGGGATTCTCCAGGATTCTTATCCCGGCAACGCACTGTTCCAAACACAGGACACAGAAAGTGCCAATCTGTCATCTTCCAAGTGGTCTCCCCATAGCCACACAGGGCCAGTCACCGGCACACAAGGTGAACAGAAACACTACCACAGAACCCACATATTCCCGATCACACGGAGGGCGAGCTCCCAAAGGACATCACATGCAGTCGCTCACACCACGGTCTGAGAGAGGCCATGGGTTCAAACGCAGAGGCGATACACAAACATCACACGGCCGTGGCTCCTTGACCCGGACCCCGGCCTCGCTCGCAGGCCCACAACCTCACAGGAGAGGCACCGGCAAGCCCTCGGTGTCTCTCACCCACACACAGCCTGTCGCTGGTCTGCCCCTCCTCGCCCTCTCTCTCTCTCACACACACACACACACACACACACACACACACACAGGCTCACATTCTAACTGCTCTTTCTCACAGAATACACGCCGGCCCCCTTCACTCTCAGGCACACGCAGTCGCACAAAACCGCACATGCCGGGCTCACACGCGCGAGCGTCACTCACGCTCACAGGTCTCATCACATTCCCAACACTCCCAGGTTTCCCGCCGTCTCATACACACCCCAGTCTCTCCTCTCCCAGTCCGTCTCCCCGGTGCCTCTCACTCTTGGCGATCTCTGACGCACAAGCACATCGTCTCCCAAACCCTCTGCGGGCTCCTCTACACTGCCCGCGCGAGCAGCCGCGCAGCCCCGGCCCCGCGGAAACTGCGGCCTCGAGCACCCCGGCTCGCAGACCCAGGGAAACGCGCCGCGCGGGCCTCTGGGAAATGTAGTCCCCCCGGGGAGGATCTGCGGCCCGCCTGCCCTACCCGACGCGACCGTCGGGCTCAGACTCATGACCACCCACAGGACCACCCGCTCCGCCCGAAAGGCAGGTGCTCTCGCCATAAAGGCTCCGGGAGTTGACGCAGTGCGCAGGTAGTCAACGGAGTAGAATCTCCTGCAGTAAACGGAGGAAGAGGGAGGAATCCGGCTCAAGGGGCGGAGACTGGGCGGGGCTTAGCGAGGGACGCGTCCTAAATTGAGAGTGGCAAGAGGAAGCCGAGCTCCGGGGCGTGCGTGCGTGCGTGTGTGCGTGCGTGCGTGCCCACGTGCGTCACAGCGTTCGAGGGGGGTGGCCAGGGGTTCCGGCTTGTGGCAGGCCGGGAGCGAGTGTGCGCAGGCGCATACAGTGCTCTCCCGCTCTCCGCCCGTCTCGCCCCTGGGAGACCAGAAGCGTCCCTAGTTACCGTATCCGAAAGCCTCGTGGCCAAGCGCTTGGTTTTTCGGTGTCCGGAGTACTGCTTCTGACTTGTGTCCGAGTGGCCACAGCGTCACGCGGCCGAGGCTCCATGAGCCTGTCTTTCTGCGCTAGGTTTTCCGACACGAAGAACCGCGTCTGGGAACCGAACCCCATGTGTTTCGTCTGTTCTGATACTACAGCAAATTAGGAAATTTCTCTCCTGCGTAATGTGAACATTATTGTTATTAGTGTTAGGAGACAGTGTCTTATTTTTTCCTATTGGGGCCCTATGGCTGGAGTCAGTGCTGAGTGGTGGGAAGCTTCATTGCTGCCTCCAACATCCAGACTCTTCTCCCAGCCCCCAACTCCCTGCTCTTTTCAAGCTCCCAGCCAAAGGACAGGTAATCCCCAACAGTGCATATGTTAAACTCCTTGGGTCAGTTTCTACAGGAAAAAAAGAAAGTGTCCGAATAGAATTGATAGGGTTTAAGCAATGTTTGCAATGGAGATTGCAGTCAAGGTGAGCTTGATTTGATGTGTTAGAAGATAGCACGAAGTACCATGATGTCTCATTAACGTGCTTTGTAATTGTCATTGTACCTCCATCTGATATGAGATTCTATATTTACTTGTTTGTCTGTGTATTGCCGAATTCTCTTGCTAAAAAGGTGTGCCCCACGGGCATAGTTCTGCTTGTTTTACAATTCCTGGCATTGGATGTATTCTATGTCTGTCCTGTAAACACACAACACAGATCAGAAAAGCTTGTTCCATTTCGACATTGCCAAATGCAGAGCGAGTCCTGACCCCTCTCAGGGGATCTAACGAAAATAATATAAAATCCCAGGATGAAAGGGGAGGAAGCAGGGGACGCATTAGTGAAAATATAACAGTTGCGGTTGTGCTCAGAGGCTGTTTCATAGTTCTGAAGCTTCACCTTGTGGACAGAGGCAATAAGTACAAGTCTATCTCCTGAAAGCTGAGATTTTCCCCCTTGGAAGCCTGGTGATTGACATCCCCATTCCCGGCCAGGTCAATTTAGACTGAAAAATTAGAAAGCAAGGAACTCAAAAGGCTTTGCTGGCCAAATGAAAATGACATATTTAGGGGTGTAGCCCGGTCTGCCCCTGACACCATCTCAGGTTTACATGAAGAATGGCACTTACCGTTTCAGGAAAATTTCATCCCTCTTACAGAGCCACCCGATCAAATAGAAATTTTTTTTTTTTTACAGGTGTCCTTGAAATACCTGGGCCTGATTCACTGATGTTTTGAATAAGATGAAAGCTGATATTTGCTGATGGAGACAACTATCCAGACCCAGGCAATAAGGGTCAGGTGGTAGAAAAGGCTGAACAGGGAAGAGTCCATGTTGCAGATGAAGTCCAAAGGTGATCTTTCTCAAAGGAGGCTGCCCTTTTTGTTCTATTCAGGCTTCAACTGATTGGACAAGGCCCAATCACCACAATACAGAGGGCAGTCTGCTTTCCTCAAAGTCCACCAATTTAAATGTTAATCTCACCCACAAACACCCTCACAGAAACAACCAAAATAATGTTAACCAGATATGTGGGCACCCTGTGGCCCAGCTGACACATAAAATTAAATACCACACTTTGGGAGGACATATCCTACGACATGTATATACCAAGTACAGGGACTGCAGAAAAGAATGATCTGAGAGGAAACTATCTGAGCTGGGCTAACCAGGCAATGAGGTGAGAAATGGTCTTTCCAGGTGAATAGAACTCTATACTCAGAGGAATAGAATTATACAGTGTGGCAGTACTGGAGTTTTAAAAAGTGAGAAGGGAAGTGTTGGGAGATATCCGCAAAGGACAGGGATCAAATGAGAGTTCCTTGTGGGTCACGTTCAGAATCTTGAATCCTCTTCTATAGTTGATGGGGAGCCACTGAGCCTTCTGAGTCAGGCACAGACATGACACCTGTTACATCACTTTGTTGACAGGATGGGGAAGGGAGAAGAGATGAATGAGAGAGCTGGAGAGCCAGCTCATTTCCTGGCACCTGCAGCCAGCTGCCTCTGTCTTAGGCATGATTTCTCCCATTCAGTTCCACTGTATGTCAACAAGTTCACAAACCAAAACCAATCTTATGCTCAACATTTGCATGTAAGAAAGTAAAAGGAGACTCTGTTCCTAAAGAAATGTTCAAAACTAGGCTGCCAGGTGTAAGATGTTCTCCCATAATATGGGGGAACATTTGCTCCTACCCCCTTAATAGCTAGATCTGCAGATTGTCCCTCAAGTTAGGTGATTTGGACAGATCTGCAGGATAGGCAGATATTTGGAAATAGGGCCTTTAAAGAGGAAAAATGGGGTCAGATGGGTGGGCCCTTGTTCAATCTGACAAAGAGATTAGGACAGACACACACAGAGGGACAACCATGTGAGGAAATAGATATGGCTATCTACCCTCCAAGGAGAGAGGCCTCAGTAGAAGTGAACACTGCCGACACCTTGATCTCAGACTTATGTCATCCAAAACTGTGAGGAAATAAATTTCTGTGTTCACGCCACCCCCCTGTGACACATTGTTATGGCAGCTTGAGCAGACTGATACAAGGGTTTTGGCCCAGCACTGGAGTTAATTCTTCTGCTCTTTATCACAGAAAAATCTGAAGATTCTGGACTATTTGATCATTCTTGCAGAATATTACATTGGTCCACTCTACTAATATTATATTCATCAACATCTGATGGTCCACCCCACTGATGACATTATGTTCATGACATCAAGTCTCATGAACAAAACAAGTGGTGGCGAGTAACCTGGATGATTTGGTAAGACACATGTGCTCCAGAACGTGGGAGACCAACCCTGTGAAGATTCAGGGACCTGGCAGAGAGGAAAGATTTTAGGGGTCCTGTGGAGCATTCTGCACCATTCCTGCCAAAGGAAAGGATACATGTTTGCACATTATGCCTAACCAAGAAATAAGCACAGAGAAGAGGTGGCACATCCTGTACTTGGAAAAAGTGCTCTGATTATGTGGTTATGTGGAAAATATTGGTTTTGAGTGAGACTCAGAACAAGGTTGGGATTGTGTTACAAGCAGCCTTGACTCCTGGGCCATTACTAAGCAAATTCCATGGGCCTCAAGGTATGTGTGACAGGAAAAGATGCCACATGGAGCCCCAACAAGAGACCTGGATCTCAGACCCCAAGATTTATGTCATCTGTGTCACAGAACTATATGCCATTTGAAAAGAGCTCTTGACATGACACTTGTACCAGGAGAAACCCTCTGCCTAAGGGACACCATTATGGACTGAATGTCTGTGATCCTCCCAAATTCGTATGTTGAAATTCTAACCTCCAATGGGATAGTGTTAGAAAGAGGGGCCTTTGGGAGGTGATGAGGTCATGAGGGTGGAGCCTTCATATATGGGATTAGTATCCTTATGGGAGACACCTTGCAGAGTTCTGTGGTCCCTTCCACCTGTGAGGACACAGCAAGAAGACACCATCTATGAACAGGAACTGGGTTTTCACCAGACACTGAATCTGCAGGTGTCTTGATCCTGCACTTCTGGGCCTCCAGAATAATGAGAAACATCTGTTTTTTAAGCAACATCGCCCAAACTGCGCCTTCCCCCCTCCCAAATGGACTAAAACAGACACCAAGTGCTTATGTGGCCCAAACTTCCAATACGAGCTGAGTACTGTCCAAATCAGCAGCTCTTGGGGGAGCAGGGGGTGGAGTCAGCAGCAATTTCTCAGGAAATGTAAGTTGTGCATTCAGGATTTGGCTTAGCCAGGTCTAAAGGGCAAGGTAAGCCACACACACCACTTCACACCACCCACCATGGATGTGCTAATCCCTGGCCACTCCAGTGCTGTGCAGTAGTCACCATGCTTAAATTCTCTAATCTTGGCTTCTATGTGGCCAAAAGTATTTAAGAACATCTCTTAGTTCCCTTTTTTAAAGAGTAGGTTCCTTAATGGGTTAGAAACCCCCATTCTTAGCCAGAATTGAAGACTGAATATGTTTGTTAATGGAACAGCACTTGGATGGATAAATTTATTCAATTAATCAAAGACAGAACAAATATTTTGTCAATTAAGAAAACACAAGTGTTGAGAAATAGTTTTGGAAAACACAGTGGAAGGAAAGGAAGGAAGGAAGGAAGGAAGGAAGGAAGGAAGGAAGGAAGGAAGGAAGGAAGGAAGGAAGGAAGGAAAGGGAGGGAGGGAGGGAGGGAAGGAAGGAAGGAAGGAAGGAAGGAAGGAAGGAAGGAAGGAAGGAAGGAAGGAAGGAAGGAAGGAAGGAAGGAAGGAAGGAAGGAAGGAAGGAAGGCAGGCATTTAAGCTGTAGAAACACAATCTAAAGAGTGAATGTAAAACACTGAGCACAAACAAGGGGGAAGGACACAGTTACATTTGGAGGCTGGAGATAATTGTTAAAAAAAAAACACAAGAGTAGGTTGATCAATGAGGAGAAAATTGGATCCACTGGGAAGCTCAAACTGGATACATCCAAACACCTTCAAGCTGCTAAAGCCCCAGAGGACAGCTGGCCTTTGCACTATCACCTTTCCTCTGCTTGGTTCCCCGTGAGTTACCTGCCCATGGAGACACTGCCTCCTTGTTTGCCCAAGGCTGTTTGCCTTTCTCTATAGGAAAATGACATCGAGCTTAGAAATGGAAATGCTTGCAGAAAGGAAAAGAAATGACAATTAGCCATGCCTTCAATATCCAAGAATTGAGCCCCACCACTGCAGGACTAACACCTTACAAGAATGGCCAGATGGAGTTTAAAGGTTTTCTGAAGGACTGGAAGAGAAAGCTGGCCATTTCTGACTGTGCTCTCATGGGACATAAGACACAAATAAAAGAAAGTAAAGAAAGGAGAGGAATGAATGAATGAATGAATGAATGAATGAACAGACAGACAGAAAGACAGATAAATGTCAAGGAATTCCCCCACCCCCAAGATTTCCAACAGAAAAAGGGAGGCAGACCAGAAAGCAGATGCTGAATTCAAAGGTGGGTGCACTCACCCAGACAGACTGGGTTCTGCTAACTCTCTAGCTTCTTGGGTCCATACAGTTCTCTGAGAAGGATTCAGGAACCCCCATTCTTCTTGGGAGAAGTCAATGGCCACATCTCAGAAAGTCATCAATCTCAGAAAGGCAAACACTTTCTCACCCACAAGGCCCTGGGCATGAGGGCAAAGCCTTGGCTGAACTAAGGCACCTTCTGTATGTTCGTTGTGGTGCAAACTGGAGAGTCCAGAGATGTGTGCTGAGTGTATGTACATGCATGTAGACAGCAAAGACCAGCTCGTTGGATAGTAGAAGCACATCTACTCCATTATCCACTGAAATCTTAAAACTGGCTATGGACTTTTTGTAGTGTACTTCATAGTTTTCTACAATACCGAAAAACACATTCATGTAAATGTGTGTGTGCGCACACGCGCTCATGTGGAAGTAGGGGGAAAGTAACGGAAGCTATTCAACCACTAAGAAAAAAGTCTCACTTGTATTAAAATTTGTCTTTGGACATGGGATCAGATCTTGGGCACTGGAACATCTGCGGTGGTCACGAGGATCTCCATTTAATGAAATGACCGTTTTTTCTCATTTCCTGATATCTTTACTACCTCTGTTTTCTCCACGGTCTATAGCTGGGTTTAGTCCAACCTAAAACGCATGAGGATGAGTCAGCTTGACCATAGTACACACGTACTGGTAATGGTCTCGTTGCTCCAAAACAAAAACGAAGCTGTAACTCACCTAGGATGTGGTTTCTAGAAGTCTGATGGTTATTCTCCATTTCATAGGGCCCCTTTTTTGAAGACAGAGTCCTGTGGATACAGAACTGAGGAGGAATGAAGTAAAAAAAGGCCTCAAATCTGCTGCCATTCCCTCTTGTCTACTCTTGCTATAAAACATCAAAATAGGATGTAGTAGTATTTGGCAAGAAGGCTGTGCAATAAAAGCAGCCCCCATGTGGCAAAGAAACCAAGAGGCCAGAGAACCAGCAGACAAGTCCAGGTGTGGGTGTAGAAAGCCTGAATAGGGAACTTACAGAAATTCTGTCCTGGCTGTGAAGTTACTCTCTGTAGAACCTGTTTTCTGTCTGCAATGGGAAAATAAAAGTAAAAAAAAAAAAAAAAAAAATGTATGAATGAGATAGTGATCCAACTAGGCATATAAAAAGTTTCCCATAGTAATATTCCTTACAGAAATTAGGCACATAGTGCATTTCCAATTAATAAATATGCTATCAATTGAATTTGCTAAACAAACTTTTCTGAAGGTTCAATTGGAAGCCAGGAGGGGTTCAGAATGAAGCACCCCAATGTTTGCAAGAGAAACTTCTGCCCCTTCCTTAACTACACAGAACTTGAATGTGGGGCCGTGCTCACAGTTAGAGATCATCAGAGATGACCCATCTCCATGAGAGGGCAAACCATGAATTATTGAATGTGCTTATGCCCAAGGAACCTTACCCCATCCCCAGCTCCAGGTGGCTTATCCACTCATGTTTCCTGTCTGTCCCTGAACCTCTGGTGTACATGGGGTCTCAGATTCCCTCAGGCATGAGGGGTTCCCATACATACACATGTATTAAATTTGGTTATTTTCTTTTGTTGATCCCATGTCTATTTGATTATTACACCAGCTAACAGGACCTTGAGGGTATAGGAAGGTTCTTCCTGGCCCACATGGAGCAAGTGTCTCAAGCCCTTAATTCAGAATCTGGTTTTGGGTGTCTCTTGTCTTTCTATTGGGAACCTTTGGAGAGGCTCTGAATTTTCACGAAATGTGAAAACTGAAATAAGCACCTTCTTTTAATCCATCTACCAGACATTCTAATGTATATATACATATGTATGTATGTATGTATGTATGTATGTATGTATGTATGTACATATAGGCTTCTATCTTATGATGTGGCTTTGTCACAGCACTTGAGTCAGAGTCACCTCAGCATGGTTAGTTCTTCCATCTAGTTTTCACAGGCCTTTCTAAGTCTAGTGTAATTTCGCTGTTGCAGCATGGGAACCTGCCATGGGGTGATATCATGTGATGACAGGTAAGAGAAGCATTGCCAGGTGGGTAAAGGAACGAAGCAGGGATAAAAGCCATGTGTATCCAAGGCCAGTTGGGTCTACAAGACATAGCACTGTTAAGATGCAAAAGATGCTGTGTTGAAGTGTTTCAGGCATGTGCAGAAATTGAGACTTCAAGTCTGAGTTCTTACATTTACATCGACTTTTATAAATGCCTGCAGCCTCAGAAACAGTGGGTGTTCTTTCCTCCTTATGTAGGGTAAAGTTCTTTTAAACTTTTGGTCCTGTTTCTCATGGGCACATCTTTCTTTATTCATTGTCTTGTATAAAGCTCTGTTGTTTCTTTATTGTAAAATGACCTCTATAGTTGTCTGATTGAATGTATGTGTTTATTGATCATGTATTCACTAACAAACATTTATTCCTTTTTTAAAACTGGTCAAGTGTTGTGGGCCCCAAGGATCACCTCTTGGTTCAGTTATTCAATAGAAGCAGTCAAAGGACTCAGCATATATTGTATTCTGGGCCACAAAGTCAGGGAATAGTCTATGAGAACACCCTCATTTCTGACACCAATTGCACATTCAGAGGTCCCCAAGATCACCGTTTTATCTGGTTTGATAATTCACTAGAAAGACTCACAGAAATTGCTAAAAACTAATATACACTTGAATGTGTATATAACAGCCCCAGCAAAAGGGTACACAGTAAAACCAGCCAAGGGTAGAGAATCCTGGGGCAGAGTTCAGAAGGGTACTGGATGCACGCTTCCATCAGTCCCCTCACAATGGGGTCATGCACAGTGTAATGCACCCCACCAACAATGCATGACAATATGCACAGAGTACAGCAGGGATGCCATCCTGACGCCAGGTGCGCATCTTTTATTGGGGCTGTCCTGTAGACATGAGTTTCTTACATGACTCAGTCTAGCCTCTCTGATACTGTGATACAAAGCCCCACTGTAAATCACACTATTTGACTCTGGTGTAGTGCTAGTTGCCTATATAAATACAGATACTTTCATTGGGCAGGACATTCCAAGGGGTCATAGATTAACTCCCAGGGGCTGAGGGTGATGGCTAGGTCTCTCCTTGGGAAAGCTTCCATTCTTTACTACACAATGGCTAAGACTTATTTTAGCAGAAGGATATAAAGCAAAATCAGCTCATGGGACAAAGTCAGGAGTAAACGAGGTGCAAGGCCCCTCTTTGGGAGCCGCTTGCCTGATGGCTGCCCCTTGTGGCAGATAAGGGATTGTTTACTCAGCAGGATATCTGCATAGCTGACAAATACTTTGCTAATCTTGTAACTGCTGAAAAGCACCTTTGTGGCTCCAGGGAATGAGCTGGATGTTTTAAGGAGGAAGATAGGATTAGCAACAGGCTTCTTATGCAAGTGTTAGCAATTGTTTGTGCAAATTTGGGATTTCGGTTTCCCCCGCCCAGTCATGATGTATAAATATGCTGTGCTAAATAAACTCGGGGCCACAGCTCGATCTGTGAGCCCTCCTGATTCTTTCTCTTCTGTCTCTTTTCTTCAGTCCCTGCTCCCCCACTCAGGGACTGTTCGATCTTGGCCAGCAGGCTCTGACACCCCACAAATGCTCTCCCCATGCCATGGAGTCACGCAGGACATGCTTGATCCATCCAGCCAAAAGTTGTGATGTCGTGTGAGAGGCTGTCTGCTGGGCAACACTGAGACTCTGTGCCTGGGGTTTTTATTGGAGGCTGATCACAAAGTTACCCTCTTGCCTAGTATGGGCTAGAATTCCACTCAGCAGACAGATGTTCATCACAAGCTACATCATTTGCACAAAATATTTAGACATGGTAAGCCATTTTTATCGGTTCTAGGAATGGCGTGACCCCATCCTGAAGATCAAGTTCAGAGAAACCAGTAAAGGGCCTGCCATATTAAATTCTTTTCTGACTTTGTTGAAAAGTATAGAAATTTGCAATGAGATTGTGCTTGAGGCTACTTCCATGAACTTTGTGCAAAATAGAAACTATAAATCAAAGGGTCAAAATTGGTTGTTTTAATGTGTGAGCATGAAGACAGTTTTAGTTCTGAAACTCAGTGATATTCACATCAATGAAAAGTGAGGAAATAGAGCACATTTATGATGCACTTATCAAGGAATCATTTAGAATTGAGTTACAGCTTGAACTGTAAGTTGAGAATGTGTAGCTGGGTCTCAGCAGATGACATGTAGAATCAGAGATTAATGTGTATTTCATCTGTATTGAGACAGCCTCATCAATAGAAGAAGTAGATTGCCTCTGGATAGCATAGACCTAATTAGCTGGTAGTAAGAGAAACAAGAAATTTATGTGTTATAATTCCAAAGAGACATTTTATTACATTTTTATAAGAAAAAGGCCACATTTAAATTCTACATTATGCATATGTTCCAACGATTCTAAGTTGTTCTTATTTTTTGGTGGTTAATAATTATTTTTAAGTACCACATTTTGATTCTATATATGTCATCATATAGCTAACTGCCTAAATTCTGAAAGAATAATCAACCTTGGACATGTATGTTCTTCTTAATCCCTGAAAAATAATCTTGTCATTAAAAAATGTATATTAAGGATTATATTACTGGTTTAAAATATTTACATTTTAAAGAGAAAAATTTTAATGTATTACTTTTATAGAGCTTATCATTTTTTAAAATTTAAATTCATGACATGTAGAAAAGTGTTTGGCACTCATAGGTATTCAACAATTTTTTTTTTTTGGTAATTTCGACACTCAGCAGACAGATGAGAGCATCTGCAAATCTAGATTTTAGTTTGTATACTGAGATTATGCAAGACTCAGAAAAGGAGCTGATAAAATTTGCATCTTTTCAAACTTGGAAATTTGTATCATACATATTTTCTGTATGTTTATTTTTTTGGTAAGTCTGTGCTCTTAACAACTGATACTAGATTTTTAAAAAAGACTGTTGGATTCCCTATGAAATCTGCCCTTTGCTAATCTTTAGTCCATTCTGAAAACATAGTTTTTCCGTTTTAGGAAATGAAATTCATTTAAAATTTGAAATATATTGAAATCAAAAATGTAAAGCATTCAACCTTATGTTTTATTATAACCTCATTTTTAATAATACTGTATAGTACTTTTATAAAATTTAGTAAATATTCATATTCTCCTTAAAAAAAAAAAGGCTTCAAGGTTGATAAAACCAAGTTCTCTGTTTAAATTTTAATGTGTTTTCCCATTAATTCTGCTAATTGCTATGTTTTTTTCTAGATTCTCAGGAGGTCTGGTTCACTTATTACTTGCAGTGCTATAGTTTTCTGGTCTACAAATGCACTTAAGCTTAAAATGTTTTTGAGTATAGATATGACCACATAACATGGGTTTTGTGTCATATTGCTCTCATTCAGTTCATAGTATTCTCATTGCTTCACTGAAGCAGAACGTATTAGGTAGTAGGTGACAAAAATGTTATTTGGTTAATATATAATTTATTTTTACCTGTGTTAATGGCTCTGTATGATCTGTGACAAATGTCTCCACACATTCCTCAACTGGATAGTTAAATGTTTAACTGTTTTTTTAAATGGCAAGGGTTTTATTCACTATAATTTTCTGATGCACATTAAAATGGTAAGTTCTGAATTTTTTAACTTATATTACATTCCTCAGTATGAATTTTCTTTAAGCTAAAAAATAAAAATTTCTTTAGTCTTTCTTCCCACATACTTAACAGTCACAAAATTACTCCCTCTTCTTCATTCTTTTTATGTAAATTAGGATTAGCTACACTAAAGGCTTTCCAAAATTTCTTCAATTATATGATTGCTTGCCAACACAAATTTTCTAATGATGATCAACAGGTAGTGCTGGAAAGCTTTTCTACATTATCATATTAATATGATCTTTAGTGATAAATGTGATGATGATGAATCTGCTGATAGATACAATGTGAGACGAATCCAAAAGCATTTCTGCATTTGACAGGGTTACTGATAAATTATTTTGTTCCTCCAAGGATAAGGCCAGTGAAGTCTTTCCTTCACTTATTTACAGAGAATTTCTGTAGCATGAATTCCTTAAAGTTGAGGAAGATGACAGTGCCTGAAGGCCTCCCCAGATTTCTTATGTACATCAAGTGTGGATTTTCTGATGTCACGTAAGCTTTTGGCAATGCCTAAAGGCCTTCCCAAAATTGATCCATTTATAAGGTTTCTCACTAGTATGGGTTTTGTGAGGTTAAGGACAATATGAATGATGACTGAAGGCCTTTCCACATTCATTGCATTTACAGGGTTTCTCACTGATGTGAATTCTTTGATACCGGATAAGATGAGATAACCTTTCCCACATTCTTACATTCATAGGCTTTTTTTTTTTCTTTATCAATATGAATCTTCTGATGTTGAATAATCTAGTGTTAAATAACTAAAAGCTTTTCCACAGTTAGTACAATGACATGGTTCTCACCAATATTGGTTCCTCTGATGTTCAAGAAGATGTGAATGATGATTGAAGACCTTTCCACATCCATCACACTTACATGGTTTCTCACCATTGTGGATTTCTTGATGTTCATTAAGTTGCATGATAGCCCTGAAGTCATTCCACAGTCCTTCATAGGGCTTTTCTCCAGTAAGAATTCTCTGATGTTGAGTAATCAGTGATGGGACTAGAAGCTTTCCCACACTCAGTACATTGATAGGATTTTTCACCAGTAGGCATACCATGGTGTACATTAAGATATGAGAGCAACAAAAAAATTTCTTCACAATCTTCACAATCATAAGGTTTCTCATCAGTATGAATTCTCTGGAGTCATGTAGAGTGAAACAGCACTACAAGCCATTACACATTCTTACAGTCAGGAGTGGATAGGAGCTCAGGTTATTTCTTTCTCCATCCTGGCTCATTAGCCATTTATTTAGCACCAGGCACTGGGAACACAACCGTGAACACTGAGAAATACCCCACTGCAGGTACCTGACATTCTAATGTCGGAAAAATTCAATAGAAAAGAAAAAAGCTACTGAGGCATATTCAGAAGTGATACGTATATAAAGAAAAACAGCAGTTTATAGATGATTCTTTCAGTTCTTCAGTCTTTCAGTTGCAGGTGAACCTATCTTTGAAAATCTTTTATAAACTCCCATCTCTAGCCCAATCTTCAAGTCATGTCTGAACTTCTCCAAAATTGTGGTAGATGCTTCAGTGCTTCAAGGTAACTTGTCTCACCAAAGTCTCCAATGACTAAAAGTGTTACATGAGATGGGAATTTTTAATAAAATAAAATTAAAAATGCAAATATACTCACAAAGCTATTAACTGAAGCACCGCTTGTAGTAATAAAGTGTTGATGTAAATAACGGCTACAAGTACAATGATTAATCAATAGTATTCTATCGGTTTGAAAACTGTACAATTTATAAAAGCCATGTGTGAAAATACTTGTTTTTTTCTTAAGAACAAAGCTGTTATAATCGCCCTAGGACTGTAATATTAGAAAACTGCTTCTATGTGTAAAAAGTTGATCACAATCCACAAAAATTGTAGTTCGTTTTGTTCTTTTTGAATTTCTGATCGTCTTCCCTTGTTTTTCAAACTATCTACACAAACACTGTAAGTTACGACGTTAGTAACCGGCCAGGTTTTTTGCAGCCTTTTCCACATTTCATAAATGAAAATTGGGCACCTTTAGCCTGAAGAAGTGTGGTAACGTTTTTCATTTTCAGCCGTTATCTCATAAGCTGCTGCTTTGGCAGAACCCTCTACAAGGCTTGGTAATAGTCAGTAAGTAAATAAAAATTTACACATCACCAATTCAAAAGACCACTCAGCACACAGATGACTGCCCAGCACATCTAAATTTATTGCAATAATCTAATTACATAATCCTGAGTAGTAAACAAAGACAGGACCTCTTTATTTTGCCCTCAGTAGTCACAATGAAGATGCAATGTGTTTTGTTTTGTTTTGTTTTTTTTTCATGGGTTAGTAGTGTTGCAAATTTAAGTCTGTAATCTATTGAGGTAATTTTTGTAAGAAGTGTAAGGTCAAAGTTCTCTTGGGAGGGGGCGTGAAAGGAATGTCTAATGGCTTCAGCACTGTTTGTTGAAAAGGGCATTCTTCCTCCATTAAATTGCCTTTGTACCTTTGTCAAAAATTAGTTCACGTATCTGACAAGAACTTGTATCCAAAATATGTAAAGAAAAGTTGCAAGTAGGTGAGAAAAATGGGCAAAAGATTTGAATAGACATTTCTCCAAAATACACAAAAAGATGCTCAGTGTCATCCGTCCTCAATGACTATCCATCTGATGCAAATATTTCCTAATTTAAAATCCTAGCCCAGATTTTTCCCCTAAAACGACCTCCATATTTCTACTCATACGTCTAACAGACATTTCAAATCAAATGCCCAACCTTATCTCCACAAATGTTCTCCTCTCTGCGTCTTCCTACCCCAGTAAATGTTCTTCCAGTTATTTGGCTCAGAATCCCTTGGAGTTATCCTTGACGAATCCTTTCTCTTGCTACTTCACCCAGTAAAGCACATCCTATCAGCTCCACCTTTTAAATATCTATAAAGAATCCAATCCCTTCTCACTTCCTGCTCTGGTACCATCCTATTCCTAGATTTGGCCTGAGATGGACATTCAGTGGCAGAGGGAGAGGGTTGGCTCAGAGCCAAAGTCACTTCTGATAAATGCAGTTGAGTTCCACGAGTCAGGACAAAAAGAAAATGCAGTATGGCCGGGTCATACTGGTTGGTTGACCATAAATGACCCGTGTCCTTGCTCAGGGGCCTAAGGTTCCTCGCCTCATTACGGCTTTGTGGTCCGGCTCAAATTTATCCCATTAGGTTATCCAGCTGCCTGACACTCAGCCTCAGGAAGCCCCGCCAACCCACCCTATGGGAGTGACCAGAAGGCCTGATATTAATTCCATCCTCTGTAGTCATTTCTTGGAAGTGTCCTGCCCAGCACAACTCTGCCACGGCTCAGTGACCTTCTTTCTCCCCTGGGCACCTTTGTACACTACCTCCTCCAGGTCCTAGCCTAGAGTCCAGACTCTCTGTTTCCAGGGGACCTCACGACCTCTGTGATGTCATGAAGCAAATGTCATCTGTCTCTGAAGGTGCTTTCTCCAAGGTTCCACATTGGTGCATCCACCACTCAGAAGATCGAGGTAGCATTTCCTCCACCCATGAGGTACTAAGGTCTTGTTTGGTGGAAATACCAACTCCTCTTCCACACTCTGCCTCACAAATTCCAGTCACTTTAGTCTCCCCAAACTGTGCTATTAGTGCCGACTTAGCAAACCGGTGCTCTGCCTCCGTTCCTTCTCTCTGCTGAAGTCTGGAATATGCCTTCAGACAGGAAGCCACTGCAACTGCAGAATCTCACTTATTTCCCTTCTCTCCAGAATAAAAGTCTTGCAATACTAGGAGGCCAACGTCCGAAAAGACTTGTTTCTTAAAGGTATCTAGTTTTTTTGTTTCAAGTGGGGTGGCAAGTTTAGTACAATTACATCATCATAGCTTGAAGCAGGAATCCTCCCTGATGTTTTCTGAACATTTCTCTACTTCTTGGCTCAAGAATTTAATATCCAACTTGTCTGTTTCCAAAGGGAACTCTGGGCCTGGCTCCAGGACAAACTGTACCGCCTTAGACAGGAACGGTTTCCTCATTCAGAGACCAGGTATAACAGGGCCTGACCTACATCCAGGGCATCAGAGCCCTGACCAAACGTGACTATACTGCCTCGGGGTGTGGGACGACCGGACTTCTCACTCTTTCACGAAGGTGAACGACGTGTGGCCGTAGGGCTTGGCCGAGAGCTATCACCCCCTAACAGGAAACTCCTTGACGTCTCCCTTAACACATTCCCTCCCCCCGCGATTTTGCTTTCTCCTTCAGATCTACATTTATTCCAACATAGATACAGCATTTACAGTTAGTCACCAGATACACTCTTGGGATTTTTACTCTCTCCAAACCTTCTGGTAAGGAGCTCCGCGGAAAGGCTCGTTGACTAGAGAACGTTCTTCACACGGTCACACACAACCGTTGAACGGTCCCAGTCACACACTCGAGACCCAGAGAGCAGTAAACACGTCACAAGAACCGCAGCACGCAGGGTCACAGGCACTCACACACTCGGCCGCAATCAGACGATCGCACGCGGGCAGCACACGCACAGACAGACCTTCACGCTACCCACGCGCGCCCGAACACGCGTCGTCGCGTCCCCGGCCGCCCCACCTACCGACGTCCGGGTCCCGCCCATCCTGAACCGCGCGAGACCTGGCCTTAGGGCTCGGCTACGGCCCTTACGCCTAGAAACTACGTCTCCCAGAAAAGACTGCGGCGCTGGCCCAATCACGGCGCAGCATCGGCGCTGCTTTGTGCGTCTGCGCCATCTTCCGGCTCCAGGAGACAAGACAGCCGGTACCGAGGAGGAAGCGCACCCGGGGTGGCCGGGGTCGCGGCCGCAGTGGCACCTGGACGCGAGGAGGCAGCAGGTGAGGAGTTCTTGAGCTTGCCGGGCACTCCAGGGTTCCTGTGGGAGCGGGCGCCGCGGCCGGGCGCGCCTCGGGCCTGGGAGGAACCGGAACATCTCACCCCAGGATCCGCCTGCTGCTTCCCGGACTCTGGACTACATTTCCCATCGGCCCCGGCGGCGCGCCTCGCTGGCGCCCTCTTTCTGCTCGCTCCATAGCCCCCGTCCGTAGATCCGCTAGGTGGGTGTTCAGGGGTCCAAACTCCCTAAAAATGCTTGCGGTGCGTTGCAGTCATTCTTACGCGTGCCCTTGTTTTGTTTTTGTTTTAATCTGTGTAGAAGTCTTGTTTCACGAGATTCACAAGAGCTGCAAGACCCCCAAAGCTTTAGAACCCGTAGTTTAGAGGTGGACTTATTATACTTGGGAACATTTTAGATAATTTTGTTCAAAATTTGTGTCCAACGGGGAAATGGCTGAGTAAATCACGGTCCACTCACTTAATGAAATACTACACAGCGATGACAGATAATGATTGAACAGTGGTCATGGTAAGAAAAATTCCTCTTATGTGGTATTAAGGAGCATTCATAATGATCTCATTTACACATCACTTAAATCTCTGTAATGTGGTAGTCACTGCTCTAAGCTCCTTTATGAACAACTCAGGAAATGATTAAATAACATCGCTCTTAATACTTGCATGTTTTCTATTCCGGTTTTGGTTTTGGTCTATGGGGGTAGGCTGTGTTCGTTTTAGGCTACGTGTCAGTAGGTGGGTGGGTCTGACCTGTTTTGCTGAACATTCTGGGTAAAAGGAATGCCCAGTTGTGAATGTCTTTCGTTGTCAGTTAATACTGCCCCATATCATTTTTGATAGTTGATTAGCATCTGTCACTTGGCTGCACCAGAATTGCTCACCAGTCTACTTGTGAACTGTTACATACTAATGTTCAGTTTTGTTTTCCAGCAAATATTGTTGTGCATGCAGCTTTCACAAAGGTATTTCTCTGTTCAGGGGCATATTTATGTGCTCATGATGGAGCACGGTACCTGCTCCATCTAATTTGTTCCCTGCAACCACAACCCATCTGTTGACTCAAGACAGGGCCCACAAAGCATTGCCCACCAGGCCTTAGGGAGGCCCCTGGGGCTCTTTATGAGTGTGGAAGTTGGGGAAAGTTCCAGGGAGATTTCTGAAGGTGTTATGTTGCGGGCGTGAGAGAGTTAAATGGTCTGGTTCTGGGGAGGCTTCATTGTGTGCTGGGTTGATGCAGCTCAGGCTCTCTGTGCTTCCAGGCCTGAGGACAGCCTTCCTTGTCCTCGGAACACCATTTTAGTCTCAGTCGTTTAACCAGGTCTGAGCATCCCCATCTTAGATTTGCATCAGTAACGAGATAAAATTTTCCGGGTATTTAGGGGAACTGGGAAAGAGCCCCTGGTTTCCTTCCAGTAGCTAAAGCTGGGTTTTCTGGAGTTGGGTGACGACCACAATTTGTCCCAGCTCTCTTCAATTTAGGTGGTAGGTGGGGGTCAAGGGGATGGGGACTTGTAGCGTGGCATTCTGGGAGCTGAGGCAAGCCCCTTCTCTCATGTTTGTTCTTTCCTCCCCAGCTCTGCCACCTCAGGACTCCACCCTTACCCAAGAGAGCAGCCAGGAAGAGGACCGATCAGCCCATGAAATTCTAAAAGTCATGTCCCTCGTGAGTTTAAAATCATGTAAATACTTGCTTTCCTTATCCTGAAGCTTCCTTCCCACCTGGTTCCCATCCAAAAATCTGGTTCTCAGAGGTTCCCATTTTGGGGAATGAAAGGACCAGGCAGCCGGTATCTTCTCCCATTACTCTCTTTTGTTGAAAATTATTGCTTTGGCTTTTTTTTTTTTTTTTAATTCCATAAAAGTAGAAATTTTAGCTTTTCCATTGAGAAGTTAGCATACACCAAAGACACATTAGGCAGCATGCTTTATTACACTGTCACTATTGGGGAAACTCCATTTAGTAGCAATTTAATTTTCATCCCACCTCTGTACAAGACCTTGGTTTGTAAAAAAATAACTTTTGAACATTTGAACATTCCATTTTATTCATGACACAGATCCCCGCCCCAAAATTCTTTTTAGCCAGAATAGCCCATTTTGCCAAAGCCATCTACATCACCTCTCATCCCACTGAGTCTTGTTTCCTTGATGTCTGCATATAACATACCCACCTGTCGTTCCAGGGATCAGACTTGTTCAGGGACGTGGCTGTAGTCTTCTCCCAAGAAGAGTGGGATCGGCTGGCACCTGCTCAGAGGGACCTGTACAGGGACGTCATGTTGGAGACCTACAGCAACCTGGTCTCTTTGGGTGAGGTGGCCGGCTCTGTTAGTTTGGAGGTTACCCTTGGGCATATCTGTACCTTCCCTGTCAATATGGTGTACCCTTGAGTGGTTAAAGTGCAAGTCCTTTGGCTGAAGCTACATCTTTCCCAGCTGTTAGGTGGCAGCCACGTCTTCCCCTCACCCTTCACGCAGCTGACTCCTCTTCGATGACCAGGCCCAGGATCTGAATTTTGGGGTCCACAGCATAACCGGATGGCATATTTATTCTCGCATCCAGATCTTGCCATTTGCAAACCCGATGTGATCGCCTTCCTGGAGCAAGGCAGAGAGCCCTGGGTGTTGGAGGAGGCAGCATTTGGAGGCCTGTGCCCAGGTGAGTGGGGCCTTTGCGGAAAGAGAGAAGCCACCGCTTGGCAGGAAGCAATCCCTCTGAGGTAGAAATTTTTCCCTTCAAGTCACTATACTCCACGATCAGGTTGTCATTACCCTCTGTGGCTTGTCAACACAGCTGACAAAAGTGGTTTCCTTTCTGAAACATTTCTGTCTGGGTCATCACTACCTTATTAAGCCTGCCTTGGTAAACCACCTTCAGCCTTCTTGGATGGATCGTCTCACCTTCTCCAGGGGCCTCAGACTTGGGCTTCATCCTTCCTATTGATTTCCATTCCCCGAGACCTTCTCTGTAACCATGCTATAGTACCACTCATGCCTGTGCTGTCCAGTGTGGCATCCCTGACCCCATGTGGCTATTCAAACTTATTACAATGAAAGACGCTAAAACCTTCAGATCTCAGTTGTACTCGCCACATTTCAAATGTTCAATAGCCACCTCTGGCTTGTGGCCACTGTATTGAACAATGCAGGTACAGAACATTTACGTTGTTGCAGAAAGTCAGGCAGCACACATGGTAACCTTCACTTCAGTGGTTCCCTACAGCTCCAGCTGCTCATATCCAGCTGCCTTTTCATCCTAGCCACTGGGGTGCTCACTTGGCACTTCGAACTTAGTAAGTCCGTAAAAGAGTCCTTGACACCCCCAGCCCTGAGAGATCTACTCTTCCCCACTTTCTTCTGCACTTGAGTAGTAGGGAATTCGATTCTTCCGCTCGCTCAAGTCAGAAACTCTTGAAGCATCCTTCACTTCTCTCCTACACACTTATTTGGTCTGTCAGCAAATTGTTTGCTTTGATTTGAAGTACATCCAGAATTTAACCACTTCTAACCACCACTACTGCTTCCCACAGCCTCTTTGGCTTGGATTATTGCAGTCATCTCCTCTGCATTTCTCTGCTTCCACTCTTACCCCTCCAGCATTTCTCCACACTGCAGCCAGAGTGATTGCGTCACTACAAACTTTGGTCAGGATGTATCGCATCTCTGCTCCGAACATGCCTAAGACTTCTCATCTCACTGAGGAATCCCCACATCCATACCATGGCCTAGAAGGCTCTGTACTGGGCTGTGCAGTAGATAGCCACGTGCTTTATAAATTTTAACTAAAATTAAGTAAAATGTAGAATTTCATTTTGTAGTCACCCTAGCCACATTTCCAACGTGCAGTAGCGTGCGTAGCTGGTGTCTATGTGCTGGATCATGCAGAATGAGCATTTTAAGCACCAAGGAAGTTCTGATCTGTGTGACCTGCTTGCCCTATGATTTCAGCTGTCACTCTCCCAGCTGCTCATGTGGTTAGAGCCACACAAGCCTCTTTGCTGTCCTAGTGACATAAGGGTTGGCCAGTGGTTTCTTTAAAGGGCCATACAGTAAATATTTTAGGCTTTGGACTATATGGTATGTGTCACAGCCATTCAGCTCTGCATCCGAACTTTGACACGGCTTTTTCCTGCCTCAGGGCTTTTACCCTTGCTGTCCCCTCTGCCTGGACTGCTTTTGCTCTAGATTGGGGATTTGTCAACCTCAGAGGTTTTGACATTTTGCGCGGGATAATTCTTTGTCGTGAGGGATCATCATTCTGTGCACTGTAGGATGTGCATTAGACTTCCTGGCCTCTACTCACCAGATGCCAGAAAACCCCTGCCCTCGGTGTGACAACAAAAAATGTCTTCAGACATTGCCAAATGTCCAGAGGAACATGGGGATGGCAAAAATCTTCCCTGATTGAAAACCAAAGTTACAGTGTGATGTGCGATGAAAAACATCAGTCAACAGTTTCCACAATGTACAGTGTACTATGAGAATTTCAAATGAGCAGCTTAGAACTAAGCAAGCATCACGAATGTTCTTGATTCACCCACACTGAAGCGACAGTTGGCCTCTGGGCATGAGCAAGATCAGGTGAGACCTGAGCATCAGGAGTGAAGGTGTGTGGTGCTCTGTAACCTGACAGATCCTTGGGTCCAGGGATTCGGTTGGGGAATCTTGGGACGCTGTCATTCTGCCTGTCACAGCTGTCATGTCAGGAAACAGTTTTTGTTTTTGTTTTTGAGTTTTAACAACACACCCTTGTTTGTTTGTTTGCGGTGCTCATTTTTTTTATTGCTTAGATTTTTGGGTTGTGTCACATTTGAGGAGGACATTCCCCTGTGAGGTTATAAAGAGTTTTCTATGATGTTTTTCTAACATGTATATATGGTAATATTTACAACCAATCTGGAATATATCCTAGTGTAAAATGTGATTTTATGTTTACCTTTCAGATTATCTTTTTTGTTCAAACAGCAATTACTAAGTAATTTTATTTTTTCACCACTAATCTAAAAAGCCACCTGTGTCATCTGCTGTATCACCTGTGTATTTGGATTTACTTTTGGTCTTGCTGTTTTATCCCATTAATTTCTCTGTCTAACCATGTGTCAATACCATACTATTTTAATTATTGAGGGTTTAAATGTGCTTTAATATCTGGTAGTCAGTCCCTCTTCATTTTTCCAAAACTTCCTAGCTTTTCCCATTTATTTTTCTTCTTCCTTCTGAATATTAGAATCAGAATATCTGGTTTCAAAAAAAATCATGTAATTTTTCTTACTGAGATCACAGTAAATTTATAGATTAGTTTAGGAGAAAACTGATTTCTTATGTGGAATCTTCTAGCAAAGGTCATGTTAGGCTTCACCCTTCCTTTATGTCTGTCATGGTGAAAGTTTTCACATTTTCTTTACACAGATCTTGTACATTTCTTAAATTTCTTCTAGGTGTTTTACATTTCTTGGTGCTGTTGGAAATGGCATAATACGATATTCATCAACATTACATTCCAACTGGTTGTTTATATGACAGAAGCCACTCATATCTTCAGATTAATTTTGAGCTAACCCAACTTACTGAATTCTTTCACATCTATCACAGTTTTCATGTAATTCCCTTGAGCTTTCCAAGTATTCAGTTATATCGTCTGCAGATGGTGATAATGTTTTTGCATTTTATAGCTCTAAGGTTTTTTCCCTTGCCTGATGAGGATGCTGATTATCTAGGACCCCCAAACAGCATTAGTGGAGGTAGCTTACTTCCTAATCTTGGTCTTGACCTTAGTAGGAAAGTGGTTATTATTTTCTCATGAAATATTATATCAGACTTAGGTGTAAGATAAGGATACCTTATTTGATTAAAGAAGCATCTCCTTTTCACATCTTGGGTTTTTTTTTCTCAGTCTATGAAGTTGGGATTATATGAATAGATTTCCTAATATTTCCAACACTTCCAAAACAGGCAAATGTTGCATTTATTGAGCCAGTTGCAGTAATTTGTATTTTTTCCAGAAAGTTTTTTATAAATTTAATTTTTAAGTTATGATAAAAATACGGAACAAAATTCATCTTTTTAATCACTTTAAAGTATATACAGTATTGTACAGCGATCACCATTTCCTAGTTTCTGAATATATTTTTTATCTCCCTGTGATATCGTGATTAAGAAATATATACTTGGTCTTCATCGCTGTTTTCTGGTGCAGTTCTGACAACCCTTGGAATCTCTGATGTAGTGTGTCATTTGTGTGCTAATGAGATGACTGGTGGCTGGGGGCTCCTGGGTCACTGCAGCCAGGATGGGGGCTGTTTGAGAGGGAACCAGTTATGCTGAGGGTTGGAACTTTCAGCCCTACCCCTCAACTGGTGAAAGTTAATCACCAGTGGCCAGTGATGTAGTCAATCTCGCCTCGATAACATCCCTAAACTATGGGGTCTGGAGAGCTGCCAGGTAGGTGAGCATATGGAGATGCTAGGTGGGAGACACCAGGAGAGGGCGTGGATGCTGCACACCCTCCCCCATACCTGGCCCTTTGTGTCTCCCATGTAGCTGCTCCTGAGTTACATCCTTTGTAATAAACCCATAGTCTTGTCATTAAGCTGTTTTCCTGAATTCCATGAGCTGTTCTAGCAACTGATTGAACCTCAGGAGGGAGTTGGATCTCTCATTTATTGGGGGTGGCAAAGGCAGTCTTATGGACTGAGCCCCTAACCAGTGGGATCTTACACTATCTACAGAAATAGTGTCAGAATTGACTTAAATTTGTGGGACGCCCAGTTAGTATCTGCCAGGGAATTGGAAAATTGCTTGGTGTGAGGATGAATTGACACACATTTGGTGACCAAAAGTGTCAGAAGTGTAGTATTGAGCATAATGTAGTGTTGAGAGGTGTGCCTCTCTGAAACACACCCCACAAGGAAACCCCATACCCATTAAGTGGTCACTCCTCCTTCCCCTCCCCCCAGCCTGAACAACCTCTAATCTGCTGTCTCTGGATTTGCTTTTTATGGACATTTCACATAAATGGAATCAAAATATGTGGGTTTTTGTGTCTGGCTTCTTTCACTTGGCATGATGTCCTTAAGATTAATCCATGTCATAGCATGTGACAGGATTTCCTTCCATAAGGCTATAGATATTCACCACAATTTTTTTATCCATTCATCCATGGATGGACATTTGGGTTGCTTCCACCTCTTGGCTATTGTGGGTAATGCTGCAGTGAACATGGTGTGAAGATTTCTCTTTTAGATTCTGATTCCAATTCTTTTGGAAAAATGCCCAGAAGTAGAATTGCTGGGTCATAGGACAGTTCTATTTTTAGTTTTCTTAGGAACCTCAATACTGGTTTCTACAGCAACTGCACCATTTTATATTTCTGCCAGTAGTATACAAGAGTTCCAGTTTCTGCCTATCCTTAGCAATTCTATTTTCCTTTTTTTTTTTTTAATAGTGGCCATCCCAATGGCTGTGAGGCAGTATCTCATAGCTCGACTTGCATTTCTCTAGTGATTGGTGATGGTGAGCATCTTTTCAGTGCTTGTTGGCCATTTGTGTAACTGTTTTGGAGGAGATGTCAATTCAAGTCCTTTGCCCATGTTTTAATTGGGTTGGGTTGTTTGTTGTTGAATTGTAGTTCTTTGTTTATTCTGGATGTTAATCTATTTTGAATATATGATTTGCAAATATTTTCTTACATTTTGTAGGTTGCCTTTTCTCCCTGTTGATAGTTTCCTTTGATGCACAGAAGTTTTTAAGTCTGATGGAGTCCCATTTGTCTATTTTTGTTGCCTTTGCTTTTGGTGCCATATCAAAGAAATCATTGCCAAATGCAATGTCATGGCGCTTTCCCCTGTGTTTTCTTCTACAAGCTTTATAATTCTAGGTCCTATATTTAGGTCTTCAATCCATTTTGAGTTAATTTTTGTATGTGGTGGAAGGTAAGGCCCTGTTACATTCTTTTGTTTGTGGATTTCCAGTTTCAACAGCATTTGTGGAAGAGGCTGTCCTGTTCCTCACTGTGTGGTTTGGCACTCTTGTAAGTGATCATTTGACCACATGTGTGTGGATTTATTTCTGGGCTCTCTGTGTTGTTCCATTGGTCTTCATGTCTGCCTTTCTGCCACTGCCACATCATTTTCTCATATGTTTTGAAGTCAGGATGTGGAGATCACAACTTTGTTTTTCCTTTTTAAGACTGTTTGGCTCCTTAAGATCCCTTGAGGTTCCAAATGAGGAAATCAAAACATTTTGTTAAAACTATACATAAGTTTTTAGACATTATTTCATTTGTGGTCCAAAACAGTGACTACTAATGCTGAATAATTAACTTTTAAATACTGTGCCCAGTCCTGTCAGGAAAACATGAAAATGATACAGAGGATCACTATTATCATTGCTACTTTGCAGCTTTACAGGGTATTGAACAGAAGTTAGAAAAGTAGGGCTGTTGGTCCTATCTTAATAATTATAACAGAATATTGTAATTACAGATGGCTTCATTTAAGTGAGAGCAAAAGTATCCATGGAATAAATACTACTATACTCTGACTGCCATAATTTAGCAAAACTCAACTGTGACAGGTGTCTTTGAAAGAAAAGTGGCAGTTTAGAGAGAGGAGCACTTTAAATGGCATGTCCTGAGAGGCAACCAAAGTTTTTTTCTGCAGTGCCAGAAAGACCAAGTAACATCAGAACACTTTAATTCCTAAAACCAACTTCCATTGGGCATAGTCCTGCGTTCCCAATCTGGTGTTCTTCTGACCACCAGGCCAGCTTTAATATTCCATGGTGCACTGAAGCCTGTCCATTTTCTTTTGTGGGGTGGCAGCTGGATATTGCTGACCACTGATAGGTTAACCAGCAGTTCATCGGTAGCCATCATGGTGCTGTGTTTGGAGTCCATCCGTCTAACCAGAGTTATCAGACTGCAGGAAAGATCCATAATCTCCGTTTGCACAGCTAAACATGGCCTCTGAAAAAATATCTGTACATTGTGCCCTCTTCACATGGTCTTGTTCTTACAACTTCATGCAAAAACCCTACATGTGGCCCAAGTTTTGGGAGTGACAGCAGCATTGTTCCCACAAAATACTTCTCATATCTCCATCATCTCCCATTGCAGACGTAATCTTCCAGTGACGGTATTCAACCATAACAAACAACAGATGAATCTCAGCCTCTGATGTACCACCACATGAAGCAGGCATGCTCATGTAAAGTCCTGTTGGGCCACCTGTCTGATACACTTTATGACCACCTTCAAGAGCACCCACTTGTTTTGTTCTGTAGTTCCTTGCATCAAACTTTAACTGATTCTTTATTAGCCAGAGAAGTTGGTTGTTGTGATTGCAGTGAAACGGGCCACCACAGCTGAAATCTTATACCAGGTGCATCAGGGTCAAATACACCATGCAGCTTTTCCTTGTAGTGATTGAGCAGCAAAGAATGTTGGTCTGAAAGAGGCCACTCCCATTAAGTTGGAAGTAAACAAGGAGCAAGACCCTCCTTTTTCCATGATCCCCTTTAGGCAATAGAAAGATCCAGGGCAGAAAGCTCCTGCCATGGTATTCATGCTAAACTGCAGAGATAGAAAGCATCACAGCAGCTGGCTATCACAGCATTCCAGTGGACACGTGCTACTAGCTTCCCATCTACCACGTCACCCAGCAGGTAGGGACACCAGCATGTTTCTCTGGCCAGAGAGAACCTCGTCACCCTCAACATCATCTTATAAAATCCACTTCATTGAGATATAATTTACATTCAATAAAATGCCTGCACTGGAAGTCTAATGTTTTGGTGATAACCATACACAGCTGTGTAACGGCCGCCACAGTCCACATAGATACATCTCCATCACACACAAGACTTCCCTGTATTCCTTTCCACGCAGTTGTTCACTTTCTAGCCCCAGGGAACCAGTGGTGTACCTTTTGTCCCTCTAGACTGTAGGTGTCTTTTCTGGGTTTCATAGAAACATTGTTTTTAAAAACTGGGCCTTTCTGTTTCGTACTGGCATTGGAGAACTACCCTCATCACCTCCCTGATTACCTGCTCATCTCATTCATTGTGTTTCCTTTCTCTGTTCTACTTGCCCATTTTCTAATTGCTTAGCCACATTCAGGAGTTTATAGGTGTTGAGTCTAAACTTTCCAATTTTTACTATAGAAGTTCGAATTTTTACTATAGAAGTTCCTTTGTCTGGAACAAGAAAACAAGTGAACACATACTTGCTTTTTTTGTTGTTCTTTTTCAGTAGTGGAGTCCAGACACATTACTGAGGTGTTATCCCCAAAGCAGCCCATTGGTGAAGTGCAAGCATCCCACTGGGAGAAAAGGAAAAGCCTGACAAGTTGTGGCCTTGAGTGCTTAAATTTCCAACATGAGTGGGAATGCGGAAGCCAGTCTGATGGACCACAGGGGAAGCTACATGGACACTTGAATCACATGACAATCAGTCATGAAGCAGTGCCCCGGTTTGACCAGCAAGCATCTCTTACTTTTTATCAGAGGACCCAGACTGGAGACAAACCCTATGGATACAATGAATGTGGAGACTTCTGGCCAGATGACTTCCTCATTAATCATCAAGGAAGTCACTCTCATGAAAAACCCTATAAATGTAAAGACTGTGGGAAGGCCTTTAAATATGGCTCCCGGCTAATTCAACATGAGAATATTCACTCTGGCAAGAAACCCTATCAGTGTAAGGAGTGCGGAAAGGCCTTCAATTCAGGTTCTAATTTCATACAACACCAAAGGGTCCATACTGGCGAGAAACCTTATGAATGTAAGGATTGTGCAAAGGCCTTTAGTCGGAGCTCACAGTTGATTGAACATCAACGAATTCATACTGGAGAGAAACCCTATCAGTGTAAGGAGTGCGCGAAGGCCTTCAATCGCATCTCTCACCTTAAAGTACATTACAGGATTCACACGGGTGAGAAACCCTATACCTGCAAGGAGTGTGGGAAGGCTTTCAGTTATCGGTCTCAGTTGATTCAGCATCAGACGATTCATACTGGCAAGAAGCTCTATGAATGTAAGGACTGTGGGAAGGCCTTTAATCAAGGCTCGACTCTTGTCCGACATCAGAGAATTCACACAGGTGAAAAGCCGTATGAATGCAAGATGTGTGGGAGGTCTTTTAGGGTCAGCTCACAGCTTAAGCAGCACCAGAGAATTCACACAGGAGAGAAACCCTACCAGTGTAAGATGTGTGGCAGGCTTTCAAACGGGTCTCCTATCTGATGGTGCATTATAGAATCCATACAGGTGAGAAACCCTACTAATGGAAGGCCTTTGGTCACTGCTCACAGCTCATCTACCATCAGGTCATCCATACTGAGGAACATCCCTATGGCCATCAGGAGGGTAGGAGGACGATGAGTCAGAATTCAACTACTATTCAATATCAGAGAATGCCAAGTAGAGTAATGCAGGTGAATATATAGTAAATGTAGACAAGCCTTCCATCAGCACATATCCTTTGCTGCTCATCAGAGAACTATGTTAGCAAGCAGTCACCTGAATGGAAGCAATGGGGAAAGCCCACATGCTTTGGCTGGTCCCAGCTTGCTTCTTCCATCTTGGATGAAGACCTGAAGAATGGAACACAAGTGCAGATGCCTTCATTCAGAGCTCTCCCCTGAGTCAGACAGTTCACACTGAGAAAAATCCTATGGTTGTCAATTGTTGAGACTATACCAAAGAAGCAAGGGAAGCTTGGAAAAAAATTGTCTCTCTAATGCATTCTTGATTCAACTTTCCTAACCACTGTGTAATAATTTTAAAACTAGCCAGAAGTTTTCATTTTGGGGGAAGTAAAAAGAAAAAAAACATGTTAATCTTGGGCTAACAAGGAAATAAATCTTGCAATTTATGTTATAGAAAAGAAGGACAATGAGAGATTTACATGCTAACAGATGTGGGATATGGCTAGTGATACTTGGAAGAATTTTTATGCCCTTTAAGCGCATGTGCAACATTAAAACCTGAAAAGTTATATTCAAATATACTAAATGTGCTATTCAAGAAGCCAAAAAGAGAGTACCAAACACCCAGATGATGAAATTAATACAAAATGATGAAAGCGAAAGTGGTTATCTTACAGTAATCTCAGTTTTTACTTCCTGGTCCAAGAGTAAACTAAATTTAGGAGATGGGTTTCTTAGTTTCCACGTTACTTCTTTTGGGTTATGTTTTATCACTTCTGTCGCAGGAGGAAGGGGTTGGTTGCCTACCTAGCAGCCTTACACAGTTCCCTTTCCTTTGGGCAGCATCCATGTCTAGCTTTGGAATTAGAAGATGTCATATACTCATTTTCAGCCTTCTTTGAAGTTCAGGATGGCCCATATGTTCAGCGTAAGGCCAATATGTTCCAGGGACCTGCGGACTTTAGAAAAACACTCCTCATTCAGGAGAGACAGGTATATTAGAAAGACTACCCTGTCCTGTTTTAACTTTTTTTTTTTTTTTTTTTTGATAACATGAAGCCAGGAGCTGATGCAGCCACCTTGAAACCAAAAGGAAAAAAAAAGGACCTTACAGAAGCTGATCCAAAGCCCTGATGAGAAGCTACGAGGCACATTCTGAAAGTAACATTCCTTTCATTCCCCAAAATGGGAACCTCTGAGAACCAGATTTTTGGATGGGAACCAGGTGGGAAGGAAGCTTCAGGATAAGGAAAGCAAGTATTTACATGATTTTAAACTCACGAGGGACATGACTTTTAGAATTTCATGGGCTGATCGGTCCTCTTCCTGGCTGCTCTCTTGGGTAAGGGTGGAGTCCTGAGGTGGCAGAGCTGGGGAGGAAAGAACAAACATGAGAGAAGGGGCTTGCCTCAGCTCCCAGAATGCCACGCTACAAGTCCCCATCCCCTTGACCCCCACCTACCACCTAAATTGAAGAGAGCTGGGACAAATTGTGGTCGTCACCCAACTCCAGAAAACCCAGCTTTAGCTACTGGAAGGAAACCAGGGGCTCTTTCCCAGTTCCCCTAAATACCCGGAAAATTTTATCTCGTTACTGATGCAAATCTAAGATGGGGATGCTCAGACCTGGTTAAACGACTGAGACTAAAATGGTGTTCCGAGGACAAGGAAGGCTGTCCTCAGGCCTGGAAGCACAGAGAGCCTGAGCTGCATCAACCCAGCACACAATGAAGCCTCCCCAGAACCAGACCATTTAACTCTCTCACGCCCGCAACATAACACCTTCAGAAATCTCCCTGGAACTTTCCCCAACTTCCACACTCATAAAGAGCCCCAGGGGCCTCCCTAAGGCCTGGTGGGCAATGCTTTGTGGGCCCTGTCTTGAGTCAACAGATGGGTTGTGGTTGCAGGGAACAAATTAGATGGAGCAGGTACCGTGCTCCATCATGAGCACATAAATATGCCCCTGAACAGAGAAATACCTTTGTGAAAGCTGCATGCACAACAATATTTGCTGGAAAACAAAACTGAACATTAGTATGTAACAGTTCACAAGTAGACTGGTGAGCAATTCTGGTGCAGCCAAGTGACAGATGCTAATCAACTATCAAAAATGATATGGGGCAGTATTAACTGACAACGAAAGACATTCACAACTGGGCATTCCTTTTACCCAGAATGTTCAGCAAAACAGGTCAGACCCACCCACCTACTGACACGTAGCCTAAAACGAACACAGCCTACCCCCATAGACCAAAACCAAAACCGAATAGAAAACATGCAAGTATTAAGAGCGATGTTATTTAATCATTTCCTGAGTTGTTCATAAAGGAGCTTAGAGCAGTGACTACCACATTACAGAGATTTAAGTGATGTGTAAATGAGATCATTATGAATGCTCCTTAATACCACATAAGAGGAATTTTTCTTACCATGACCACTGTTCAATCATTATCTGTCATCGCTGTGTAGTATTTCATTAAGTGAGTGGACCGTGATTTACTCAGCCATTTCCCCGTTGGACACAAATTTTGAACAAAATTATCTAAAATGTTCCCAAGTATAATAAGTCCACCTCTAAACTACGGGTTCTAAAGCTTTGGGGTCTTGCAGCTCTTGTGAATCTCGTGAAACAAGACTTCTACACAGATTAAAACAAAAACAAAACAAGGGCACGCGTAAGAATGACTGCAACGCACCGCAAGCATTTTTAGGGAGTTTGGACCCTGAACACCCACCTAGCGGATCTACGGACGGGGCTATGGAGCGAGCAGAAAGAGGGCGCCAGCGAGGCGCGCCGCCGGGGCCGATGGGAAATGTAGTCCAGAGTCCGGGAAGCAGCAGGCGGATCCTGGGGTGAGATGTTCCGGTTCCTCCCAGGCCCGAGGCGCGCCCGGCCGCGGCGCCCGCTCCCACAGGAACCCTGGAGTGCCCGGCAAGCTCAAGAACTCCTCACCTGCTGCCTCCTCGCGTCCAGGTGCCACTGCGGCCGCGACCCCGGCCACCCCGGGTGCGCTTCCTCCTCGGTACCGGCTGTCTTGTCTCCTGGAGCCGGAAGATGGCGCAGACGCACAAAGCAGCGCCGATGCTGCGCCGTGATTGGGCCAGCGCCGCAGTCTTTTCTGGGAGACGTAGTTTCTAGGCGTAAGGGCCGTAGCCGAGCCCTAAGGCCAGGTCTCGCGCGGTTCAGGATGGGCGGGACCCGGACGTCGGTAGGTGGGGCGGCCGGGGACGCGACGACGCGTGTTCGGGCGCGCGTGGGTAGCGTGAAGGTCTGTCTGTGCGTGTGCTGCCCGCGTGCGATCGTCTGATTGCGGCCGAGTGTGTGAGTGCCTGTGACCCTGCGTGCTGCGGTTCTTGTGACGTGTTTACTGCTCTCTGGGTCTCGAGTGTGTGACTGGGACCGTTCAACGGTTGTGTGTGACCGTGTGAAGAACGTTCTCTAGTCAACGAGCCTTTCCGCGGAGCTCCTTACCAGAAGGTTTGGAGAGAGTAAAAATCCCAAGAGTGTATCTGGTGACTAACTGTAAATGCTGTATCTATGTTGGAATAAATGTAGATCTGAAGGAGAAAGCAAAATCGCGGGGGGAGGGAATGTGTTAAGGGAGACGTCAAGGAGTTTCCTGTTAGGGGGTGATAGCTCTCGGCCAAGCCCTACGGCCACACGTCGTTCACCTTCGTGAAAGAGTGAGAAGTCCGGTCGTCCCACACCCCGAGGCAGTATAGTCACGTTTGGTCAGGGCTCTGATGCCCTGGATGTAGGTCAGGCCCTGTTATACCTGGTCTCTGAATGAGGAAACCGTTCCTGTCTAAGGCGGTACAGTTTGTCCTGGAGCCAGGCCCAGAGTTCCCTTTGGAAACAGACAAGTTGGATATTAAATTCTTGAGCCAAGAAGTAGAGAAATGTTCAGAAAACATCAGGGAGGATTCCTGCTTCAAGCTATGATGATGTAATTGTACTAAACTTGCCACCCCACTTGAAACAAAAAAACTAGATACCTTTAAGAAACAAGTCTTTTCGGACGTTGGCCTCCTAGTATTGCAAGACTTTTATTCTGGAGAGAAGGGAAATAAGTGAGATTCTGCAGTTGCAGTGGCTTCCTGTCTGAAGGCATATTCCAGACTTCAGCAGAGAGAAGGAACAGAGGCAGAGCACCGGTTTGCTAAGTCGGCACTAATAGCACAGTTTGGGGAGACTAAAGTGACTGGAATTTGTGAGGCAGAGTGTGGAAGAGGAGTTGGTATTTCCACCAAACAAGACCTTAGTACCTGCGGGTGGAGGAAATGCTACCTCGATCTTCTGAGTGGTGGATGCACCAATGTGGAACCTTGGAGAAAGCACCTTCAGAGACAGATGACATTTGCTTCATGACATCACAGAGGTCGTGAGGTCCCCTGGAAACAGAGAGTCTGGACTCTAGGCTAGGACCTGGAGGAGGTAGTGTACAAAGGTGCCCAGGGGAGAAAGAAGGTCACTGAGCCGTGGCAGAGTTGTGCTGGGCAGGACACTTCCAAGAAATGACTACAGAGGATGGAATTAATATCAGGCCTTCTGGTCACTCCCATGGGGTGGGTTGGCGGGGCTTCCTGAGGCTGAGTGTCAGGCAGCTGGATAACCTAATGGGATAAATTTGAGCCGGACCACAAAGCCGTAATGAGGCGAGGAACCTTAGGCCCCTGAGCAAGGACACGGGTCATTTATGGTCAACCAACCAGTATGACCCGGCCATACTGCATTTTCTTTTTGTCCTGACTCGTGGAACTCAACTGCATTTATCAGAAGTGACTTTGGCTCTGAGCCAACCCTCTCCCTCTGCCACTGAATGTCCATCTCAGGCCAAATCTAGGAATAGGATGGTACCAGAGCAGGAAGTGAGAAGGGATTGGATTCTTTATAGATATTTAAAAGGTGGAGCTGATAGGATGTGCTTTACTGGGTGAAGTAGCAAGAGAAAGGATTCGTCAAGGATAACTCCAAGGGATTCTGAGCCAAATAACTGGAAGAACATTTACTGGGGTAGGAAGACGCAGAGAGGAGAACATTTGTGGAGATAAGGTTGGGCATTTGATTTGAAATGTCTGTTAGACGTATGAGTAGAAATATGGAGGTCGTTTTAGGGGAAAAATCTGGGCTAGGATTTTAAATTAGGAAATATTTGCATCAGATGGATAGTCATTGAGGACGGATGACACTGAGCATCTTTTTGTGTATTTTGGAGAAATGTCTATTCAAATCTTTTGCCCATTTTTCTCACCTACTTGCAACTTTTCTTTACATATTTTGGATACAAGTTCTTGTCAGATACGTGAACTAATTTTTGACAAAGGTACAAAGGCAATTTAATGGAGGAAGAATGCCCTTTTCAACAAACAGTGCTGAAGCCATTAGACATTCCTTTCACGCCCCCTCCCAAGAGAACTTTGACCTTACACTTCTTACAAAAATTACCTCAATAGATTACAGACTTAAATTTGCAACACTACTAACCCATGAAAAAAAAACAAAACAAAACAAAACACATTGCATCTTCATTGTGACTACTGAGGGCAAAATAAAGAGGTCCTGTCTTTGTTTACTACTCAGGATTATGTAATTAGATTATTGCAATAAATTTAGATGTGCTGGGCAGTCATCTGTGTGCTGAGTGGTCTTTTGAATTGGTGATGTGTAAATTTTTATTTACTTACTGACTATTACCAAGCCTTGTAGAGGGTTCTGCCAAAGCAGCAGCTTATGAGATAACGGCTGAAAATGAAAAACGTTACCACACTTCTTCAGGCTAAAGGTGCCCAATTTTCATTTATGAAATGTGGAAAAGGCTGCAAAAAACCTGGCCGGTTACTAACGTCGTAACTTACAGTGTTTGTGTAGATAGTTTGAAAAACAAGGGAAGACGATCAGAAATTCAAAAAGAACAAAACGAACTACAATTTTTGTGGATTGTGATCAACTTTTTACACATAGAAGCAGTTTTCTAATATTACAGTCCTAGGGCGATTATAACAGCTTTGTTCTTAAGAAAAAAACAAGTATTTTCACACATGGCTTTTATAAATTGTACAGTTTTCAAACCGATAGAATACTATTGATTAATCATTGTACTTGTAGCCGTTATTTACATCAACACTTTATTACTACAAGCGGTGCTTCAGTTAATAGCTTTGTGAGTATATTTGCATTTTTTTATTTCCCCAATATAAAAATTCCCATCTCATGTAACGCTTTTAGTCATTGGAGACTTTGGTGAGACAAGTTACCTTGAAGCACTGAAGCATCTACCACAATTTTGGAGAAGTTCAGACATGACTTGAAGATTGGGCTAGAGATGGGAGTTTATAAAGATTTTCAAAGATAGGTTCACTTGCAACTGAAAGACTGAAGAACTGAAAGAATGATCTATAAACTGCCGTTTTTCTTTATATACGTATCACTTCCGAATATGCCTCAGTAGCTTTTTTCTTTTCTATTGAATTTTTCCGACATTAGAATGTCAGGTACCTGCAGTGGGGTATTTCTCAGTGTTCACGGTTGTGTTTCCAGCGCCCACAGCGGTGCTTGGCACACAGTAGGCGCTCAATAAATGGCTAATAAGCCAGGAAGGAGAAATAATCTAAGGTCCTAAGCAGTCCAGTATGCCCCGTCCCCCCGTCCTTCTCACCGTGGCCCTGAACCGCTTGTCCTGCCCGCGCGGCGACTGAAACCCTAAAGCGAGCAGAAGCGCGGGCCCACCCGCTGCGCGTGCGCATCGCGGTCTGAGCCTCCCCCCTCCTCCCCCGCCTAGGCCTGAGCAGGACTCCGTAGGGCAGCGGAGGGTCGGCCGGTCTGAGAGGGCGAGGATCCCGGTTCTAGGTCGGAAGGCCTGGGGCTTCGGCACCGCGGCGACGACCACTCGAGAGGGCGGCGGCCGGAGCCACCTAGGCGAGCCTGGCCAGCAGTCCCGGGATGCGTTGCGCCGGTCCTCGGACTCCATTTCCCGGCGGGCCCTGCGGCCGCTGCCCGCTGCCCGCCCGCGCGCGGCGGCCCCTTTGTGAATGCACCGGTCAGACCCCCGATCGAGTCCCCGCCCCGGCCCGCGGGGGCGCTGGGCTTCCGGCTTCCGCAGACCGACCGCACGGAGGGAGGTACCGACCCGCTGGGAGGCGGAGATGAGGATTCTCGGTCGCGTGGGCCCCTGGGCCGGCGTGTGAGGTGGCCGGTCATAGTGTGAGGTCGTGTCGCCGCGCGGGCGGACCCAGTGGGCCCGCGTGCGAATGGGTGTGACCGTGTAAGACGGTGCCACCGTGTGTGTGAGACTGTGTCTCCGCGAGGGCGTGTGACTGGCGGTGTGTGCGACACTGCGAAACCACGTGTGAACAGTTCGGCCGTGTGTGTGACTGCGCGCGAACGCATGTGTTCACGTCCGCGACAGTGAGCGTGCAGCTGTGTGGCCTAGGGCTTCGTGAGGCTGTGCAAGGGAGTTTGACACAGCGTTAGTGTGACAGTGGACCCGGGGTGGCCTCGTGTGCCCCACTGTGAAGCGAGGGCTGTCTGCCGCCCCGGGCCGTGTCCACTGGCTGCGGGGAGTTGCCGGCGGGAGAGACTGCGCGTTGGTGCGAGGCCAGGCCGCCTGGTGCTTAGGGAGGCCAGCATGTTGGGCGGGAAGGACCGAGATGCAGGGGAAGAGACGGAGAGTAAGCCGAGAAGGGAGGGGGCAGAGCTGGAGAGGAAGAGACAGAGGAGCCCCAGCCTCAGGCCTGCACCGCAGAAGACCGGGCCGCCGGACCTTCACCATCTCCAGTGCAGATCCTTCCATCCCCGTCCCAGCCCCTCTCCTAGTGAGTGATGGAAGAATTAAAAGAAACCTACTGTGTGCTATTTCTGAAAATAAATGGCCAAATGAGATTTATTTATCATGAGGATGTCCAGGCACTGTTCCCAGTGCTTTATGTGGATCATGTCATGATATTCTCAGCAGTTGATAGGGGGTGGGTACCGTTTACTGATGAAGAAGCTGAGGTTGTAAGTGGTTCCACTGGAGGAAGGTTACAGGGTTAATGAGTGGTGGATCGGCTGTTTGAGTGCAGGCATTTTGATCCCCAAACCTCGTAGCCCTTACCACTATGTTACTGCTTCTGAGATAGGCTGTGAGGTTTAGTGGGAAGTCACTCTTTGATTCGGAGTTTCAGCGACTGTTCACGCATAGTTCCCTGTTCCCCCGTCTCTTATGAGGGAATTGCTCATAAAAGAGATTTGTCTTCAGGTGCATTTTGTCATATGCCAGGACCAGAAGCAGGGTGTCCTCCAAACCACATGACCCCTCTGATGCCTGCTCTGTGTAAAGAGGTTTCCTCTGAGGCATTCAGTTTGTAACTTACCTCTTTGTAGAAAGGGGAAATATTTCTTTTCAACATCAAGAGAAGGAAAGGAGGGAGGTTTTCCAAGCTGGTGATGCGGGGGCTGAGCTAACATTTTAGGGTTTCTTTCTCCTCTCCAGCTCTGTTTTCTCCAGACACTGCCCTTCTCCAGGGAGGAACCTGAAGGAGGCAGACAGAAGAGCTGTCATCAGTTCTTAAATTCCTTAAGCCATGTCTGAGGTAAGGAAGTGTTTTTTCTCCCTTCCCTGGAATACCTTAATTTTCAGGTTTTCTATGAAGGTTTTGCTAATTCTTCTGAAACTCCCCAGTCTAACAAAGTCCTGTTCATTAGTGACCTTGTCCTCATGTTCTGCAGTCCAGTAAAAGGAGGTCCCCAAAAGCCCAGTGAGCATCTTTTTTTCCTCTGCCAGCATATTCATGTTCATTCAAGAAATAGTTCAGTACCTCCTATGGGTTAGGTGTTCTGTTAGGAGCTCTCAGGAGGCAGAAATGCACTTCTGGGTAGGATGTGAGAGCCTTCATTCATTGTCTGAGGTCAAATGTATGTTCAAATGTGACCACTAGCTTAGAGCTTTTCCACAGATCTGGGTTTGAGAGGAAGGTAAAATTAAGGCTGTTGGGCAGTCTCAGTCATTGTACACGACAAGGCCTCCTCCTCAAGGTGACTGAGGAGTGGGAAGTGTTGGGTCTTAAGTATTAAACTGTAGGTTAGCTGGGGCAAAGGTGTTTTCAGGCTTTGAGAAGTAGGATTCCATGGGTGTAATGAGGTTCTATTGTAGGAATGTCTTGAGTAAGTAGTAGGCTACAGCTAGTATATTCTGGGTCATCCAGTTAAGATTAGTGAGGTTAATATGGTAAAATAACAGAAAATTTTTTGGAAAAGAAAAATAGAAGGGGTACTTGAATAATTGAAGGGAGTACACATTAAAATGGCTACATGCATCCATAGGAAAACAGTAAATAGTGTGGCATGGAAGCCAGAAGAAACAAATTAAAAGATTGGCATATAATGTCCAGAAACAAACACAAGTTGAAATAAAATGGAAAATATTTACTCATTAAGTGTACAGTTCCTAAAGAGTTACTGTATATTAAGTGCTAGCAATACTGAGGTAAATAAAAATAGACTGTCTTCATGGAATTTAGTTTATTATATGATAATGATGTCATTTTAAATCAGTGGAAGAGGGAGATTTTTTTAGGAAAAAAATGTCTTCCTTACATGTTAAGGTTAAATACATTCTGTAGGTTAAATATAAAAAATAAAACCATACAAACTGTCAGATGAAAAAAGAGAATGGTTGTAAAGAGGAAGATAAGCCAGAAGCAGAAATCAACTAGAACAGCACTATCCAATAGAACTTCCTGTGATAGTTGATAGACATATTCTGTATCTGCATTTTCCAGTACAATAGCCACTATCCACACGTAGCTGTGACTGAGGAACTGGATTTTAATGTTAACTGATTTAAATTTGAATAGCCACGTGTGATCAGTAGCTAGTGTATTTTGGCCTTCTTTTGGATCTAGGCTTACAAAACGATAAAGCCAGGAAGAAAACTATAGGTGATCTTTTCCAAACCTCTCGTTTTACAGAAGAGGGACAAGAGGCCAAAAAAGGAACATGTCGTATGCACATCACTAGTTAATGACAGTCAGTTGTAGGAAGTTGTTGACAGTCAGTAAAATAGACAATGGTGAGTGATGGTTTGAAGAAGGTGGTAGAAAATGCTGGACACTGTGACTTTTGCCTAGAAGCTTCATTGGTTGCTCATCTGCTTTGGAAGGCAATCCCGTGTTCTTATCATGGCCTCTAAGGCCCTACATGAACCTGCTCTTGGCTACCCCAGACCTCACTTTCTACAAGTCTTTATATTTCTCTGCTTCATTCACTTTTCCCCTTGCTATTCCTCAAACTTAGCAAGTTCTTTCCAGTCTGTGAAACTTTGCATTTGCTCCTCTCTCTTCTGTACCTCTCTACCCCTGGATATTGGTGTGGCTTGCTGTCTCACTTATATTGAGATCGTTGTTCAAACTTTATTTCTTTATTTAGGTTTATCTTGATTATGTATCTTACCTAAAATAAACACCCCCATCACTCTCAATCATGTTACCTTGTTCCTTTGTCATAATGTTTAACACTACCTGGCATTGTATGACCTTATATTTAATGTCTTTCTCCTCTGTTAAAATATTAGGTACACAAGGGGTGGGGACTATATTTTGTCCACTTCTGTATTCCCAACAGTGTAGTAGTAGGCATTCAGTAAATATTTGCCAAATATATAAATGAACAAAGGAATGGAGACAAAGGGAGGCGAGAGCCATCTACCTCTCCTTTCCTGCCACTGAATTGTCAATGGAAGAAGGGGAAGGCAGAGGGCGTGATTTGTAGAATAGATAGAGCCCATCAGCCCAAATGCTGCTTCTGGAACCCCACCCAAGACCTCCTGAATCACGGTCTCTGGTGGTGAGGCCCAGGAAACCACATTTTTATTGAGTCCCAGGATGACTTTAATGCACACTTTTTGAGAACCTCTGCCTCTAAAGATTTTATCTTTAACGTATCCTCCTGTAAACAGTATATAGTAGGGGTTTTCTGTTTTGTTTTTTCTTCACCCTGTGCTCACTGGGCACTCAAGTGGCCCTGTGTGCCTTTCACAATCCCCTGTGTGCCTTTCATGATCCCCTGTGTTTCCCCTCAAAATGTTGGTTGGTTTTGAAAATCCAGTCTGATAAGCTTGGTCTCTTAATTAGTATTTAGTACATTTTCATTTAACGTAATTACTGATATATTTGTGTTTAAGTCTACCATATTGCAGTTTGTTTTCTACATATCCCATCTGTTCTTTGTTCCCGTATTTCTCCTTTTTGGCCTTCTTTTGGATAAATCAGGTATTTTTTCATTATTATCTTATTAACTGTACATTATTTTTATTATCCTTTTAGGATAATATGTATCCATTACTCATTATGTAATAATCCTCTTTCTTCCTTCTGTAATCTTCCTCTTATAGTTAGTACTCTCACCAATTGAGAGTTAGTACTCTCAACAAGTTAAGACCACTACCGTGGTTAAACTCCAAGATATTATTAGTAGGTATTATGTATGGTTCATAGTTACTTATCTTGGGACTCCTAATTTCTTCCTGTGCTTCCATTTCCTTCTATTTTTCTTCTACCTGAAGAACCTGTTAATATTTCTTTGCATTCAGGGCAACACTTTATTCCCACCCTGAATTATTTTTCATTTGCTCCTATTCTTGCTGGATCAAAATAGTGTAATTGAACATTTTTTCTGAGGTTAAGTAAGTCTGGGAAATTCTAGTCTACATGGAGAGAAAAACTAGAAATTTAAGTAAATAATTACAGGCCTTTGCATCATTATAGTGGAAAAATGGAAAATATAACTGAAAATATGATGTGGCATATTTATATCGTGTAATATCCATCCAACAAAGGTGGATGTTATAAGTAATTAAATATGCATAGATAATCATAGACTTGTCTGCTTAAGGAAACATTTGAACAAATATATACTAACTGTAAATTTTAATTGGTCTTAGGAGGTAGAGCAACATGGTGGGTAGGTGTGGTGGGTAGAAGACCCAGTTCTTTAACTTAAAAAGGGGAAAATTCATTGAGGGTAGAAATACTGAATATTATTTTATAATTTTCCTTAATGATGACAAAATTATATGAAATTTATTTTAGCACATCAAAATATAAAAATATTTGAAAGGTATTCAAGTCTCATTGGCTGGGAAAACGATGTCAGACAGTCGAAACCTGGAATCCATTAATTTGTGTATGCAGCTAAAAAATGTCTTTTAAGAACTTTATCTGCCTCACCTGTCTACAGAAGACATTATGTGTGGAACATTCTTTTTGTACAAAATGTTAAAGAGTTTGTATCAAAAGTCTGAGTTTTAATAGAGTTTATGACTTACAGTGCCCAGCCTGTGTAGGTCAACATTCATCCTTTCACACCTGACTTCACGTTCCCGTTCTTCCTTGAAGCTTTTACTCCTGTTCCAGATCTCACTGTGTGACAAAGTGTTTCAGAGACAGAAGCATGTGAGGTGGAAGCTGATGTGTGTAACTGATGCTTCTTGGAGTCATACTTTTGCTTCCTTTATAACCTACTTAACATTTTTGACCATCACTCAGGCACTAGTGAGTCATACATTGACTTATTGTTTCCATTAAAAATGTTTTTGTGAAAAATCATCGATGTGCTTAAATACATCTCCAGTAGGAGCACTGCTCTACAGAGTCACAGTAGGAACGAGAGTGATGTTCGTATTTGACAACTCCTAAGGCCAGGAGACACACCAGAACTTCCTCCAGCTTGGGTCCTGGAGGCTGCTGCCATGCTGGACTAAGTGGGAATCTGGGACAGTCATTTGCAAACCTGAGACCATGCAACAGACCTTGCTAAGTCTGGAGCAGAGTCATCTCCTTTGGAGGAATACCCATTTTTAGTTTTTAGGAGCAGATTAGGTCTTTTTTCATATTACAAAGACCCTTAAATTCAACATATGGTAGTAGTATGGGAGAGCTGTACTGTAACATTTAAAAAACATTCTCACTTGTTAGATATGCACAATTGTGTATGTTCCTCCAGTGAGAGCTGTATTTTCTGTTGTACTTCATGATCACATTAGAAATAGTAACTATTTAATTTCATCAATAGTGCTTAAAATGACTATTATTTTGTCTCTTAGGTAGCATGGTAAGTTACCAGCCGTCTTTGAAAATTAATGGGGTTCTCAAGAGCTATTAGGTAATCCTTTGCTGCCCCTGAGGTTTTCTGTTATGGCATACATTTGCTTAAGGTGTAGTTTTGCAAAATCACTATAAAATTTGTTTACTATTTTTATTACATATATATTTAACTATAGAAGATCAATATTATAAGTATTCTGTCAGTAAATCTGAAACATTCCAGATTGCTGGTTTAGACCACATATGTCTTGGAAGGCTTAACTCATGTCCTTGCTCCTCCTTGAAGCTTGCCTTCACTGGCCCAATCTTTCCTGATTTTTCAGATCGAGAAATGTTTTAGCATTCAGTATGAATAAGCTATTACTTACACTTGATTGTTTAAAGTATTGTTATTGCCCATTTTGTGGTATGTTATCTTTTCTCCATAGGGACTCTCAGAAATTGTGCACATCATGGTGACATCAAGACTAATGACAGAAGTTGTCCAGCAATTACTCCACATGTGTTGCACAGAACCTAAGATACTGCCAGAAAATTTTGCTATATGCAATATTTCTCTCAACAATATCAATGATTTAACTCTTCAAACTATGCCCATGTGAGGGTAATACCACTAGTTGAACATGAATATGTTTGTCCTTTCAGGATTTGGTGACCTTTGGGGACGTGGCCGTGGATTTCTCTCAGGAGGAGTGGGCACGGCTGAACCCCGCCCAGAGGGACCTGTACAGGCTTGTAATGCTAGAGAACTACAGGAACCTGGTGTCACTGGGTAAGGAGGACTCCCTGTAGGCCAGAACCTGCACTTAGGGCTGCTTTCCAATGTGATATTTGGGAAGCCTCTGATGTACTTCATTCAGTTTCTCTTTTTTGTGCTAACTCCCAAATAGGCTGAGTTTTATAGAACTGGCAGCTTCATTAAACTATTCCTGCAGCTACCTCTTTCTTGTTCTTCAGGACACTTCCTCTTCTTCAGCTCCCACCTGCGATGCCCCTACTTTTCTGGTAACCAGGGAGCTCAATCTGATTGATGGACCTGGCTAACTCCCCTTTTATTTTTTAAAAGCAGGAGTTTCAGTTTCTAAGCCAGATGTTATATCATTGCTGGAGCAAGGAAAGGAGCCTTGGATGGTGAAGAAGGAGGGGTCAAGAGGCAAATGCTATGGTGAGTGAGAGAAAACTAGGGAGGTGGAGGCCATGGTAAGGAAAAGCTCAGCCATTCTGACAGATTCCAGCTCATAACTGAGGTTTTCTGGGTCACTTTTCTTAAAGGATCTAGGCCTGGGAAGAAACACTGAGGTGCCCTTACATGACCTCCCCAACTTATTCTCCTGTATATATTCTTTCACACGTTAAGGTTATATTCTTGGATAACCTTTTCCTGTTCTCTGGGTCCAAATGTCAGTGTCTCCTTGTCTTTGCTTTTGTTTTGTACAAGCTGCTCCATCACATTAAAAACATCCAGACAAAACAATACCTATTTTTTTCCTTTTCAATCACTCATTCCTTTAGGTTGAAAGACTGATTCACTGATTTACACAGTATTTTACCAAGATTCACTGAGTTTCTACTTTGGGAAATCATTCTGCTAAATTCTTGGGATTATTCAGAGGTTTATAAACCATTAATGAAAAAAGAAAGCTTTTGCAGTTGTTGTTTTCAAATGTGGGTAACTAGAAGGTGATACCATTTAATAGAAACAAGTCAGAAGAAAAGGTTGGGAGGGGGAAGGTTGAATTTGGCTTGAGACATAAGAGACTTTTTTTTTTTTTAATAAGAGACTTATATTTATGAGCTAGGGATATTTCCAAGTGAAGAAATGCAACATGCCATTGGAGGGAGACTGGCTAAGAAAAAAAGTGATTTAGAGATGTTAACATGAATGAATGAGAACAAGAGTGTGAGAGATAAAGCCTGGACTGGGCCCTCTGTAGGGAAGTGAGCTTTGTTAACTTTCTCAATGCCCTCTCTGTTAAATGGCTTCTCTACAGTTTGTTTTGGGTTAAATTTTATAAATTTTAATTTTTCTAGATAATTATCCTTTTTATTTAGGTTATCAAATTTATTTCCGTGAATCTGAGCAAAATAATCTCTTATAATTCTTTTTATTTCTTTTATAGCTATAGTAGTTTCCAATTTTAATTTCTTATTATGTATACTTTTATTTTTTAAATTATTAGGTTGCTATTCTTTAACCAGCTTTTTTATTTTTAAAATCCAACTTATGGATTTATCTATTAGTGTTACCATTCTTCTCTTTTCTAATTCTCTGGTTTCTGCTTTTTTATTTACTAATTCTTCCCTTCTAATTTTATGAGGTTAATTTTGTTCACTATCTTGCTGAATGAAAGCTTAACCTATTCATTTCATTCTGTCTATTTACTAATTATTAAGGGCTATGAACTTTCCTCTGAACATAGCTTCAGCTGTCTTCCATTGAGTCTGATGGTGTAATGTTTTTATTATTGCTGTTCCATAGATAAACTACTTTTAAAAATTTCCCTTTTACACAAAAGTTGCTTAAAATAAAGATTTCTGATTTTACTGTATTTTGACCAAATTGTTTATCATATTTGATCCTTTAGTAATTAGTACTAATTCTACTTTCTAACATTTGAGGACTTTGTGTGGCCTAACATATATTTAGTTTTTCTAAATGCTCCACAAGTTCCAAAGTGTAGTCTCTATTTTCAGGGTAAAGAGCTCATTACATATCATGAGTTTTATTATTTTATGTTATTAAAGTGTGTTTTTACTGATATTTCTTATTTCCATCTATAATTTTTGAATAATTTCATTAAGGAATTATTTAAACATAGTAAATTGCCTCTATACAAATTATGAAACGTGATGAGTTCTAACACTTGTTTACAGCTACAAAACCATCACCACAATTAAGACACATAGCTTGTCACCCCAGATGATTGTGCCTTTTTGTAGTCCATCCTTCACCATTCCCAGTTCCAAATACTATAATCGGATCATTTTAGATTCATTGTAGCATCTAAACTAAATGGAATCACACAATAAATGTTCTGTTATGTCTGGCTTACTTCATAAAGTCATAATTTTGAAATTCATCCATATCATGTTAATAGTTTATTGCTTTTACTTCTGAGTGTAGTTGTCCTTCTATACATATTCCACATTGTGTTTTTCCATTCACCTGCTGATGAACATTTGGGTTGTTTCCAATTTGGGGCTATTATAAAACCACTACAAAGCTGTCATGTACAGGACTTTTTATGGACATATGTTTTCATTTCTCTTGGGTAAATATCTAAAAGTGGAAAAACTGAGTCACGTGATAGGAATGTTTAACTTTTTAAGAAACTAACAGTTTTCCAAAGTGACTATACCATTTTCATTCCCACCAGTTATGAGAGTTTCAATTGCTCCACATCCTCATCAAATCTTGGTATTGTCAGCATTTTTAATTCTATTTATTCTAATGGTTGTGTTGTGGTATCTTATTATGGTTTTAATATGCATTTCTGATGATTAATAATGTTGAACATCTTTTCATGTACTTATTGGCCATTCATATATCTTTTGTGAAGTGTCCAAATATTTTGCACATGTTTTATTGGGTTTTCATTCTTTTTGAGTTGTAAAAGCTCTTTAGATAGTGTTAATACAAGTCCTTTGTCATTTATATGTATTGGGATTTACTGCTATCTTTTGAACATTCAAAATTTTTAATTTTTGTAGATTGCTTGGTGCTTCTTCTGCCATATCTAAAAAAATTATCACTACTACCAGGTCACAAAGCTTTTCTTATGTTTTCTCCTAGGAATTTTATAGTTTTAGCTTTTACATTTTGGTATATAATCCATTAAACTAATTTTTATGTCTTGTGTGAGTGAGGTAAAGGTTGAGGTTCATTTTTCCCCCCATTTGGATAATTCAGCTGCTCCAGTACCCTTTTTTGGAAAGACTTTCTACTTTATATTGCTTTGTTGATACCTTTGTTGACAATCAGTTGACCATAAATGCATGGGACTAGTTCTGAATCCATTCTGCTGCATTGGTCTATATGTCTATCCTTTCACCAGTACCATATTGTCTTGATATCTGTAGCTTTTTGGTAAATTTTGCTATAAGATAGTTCAATATTTAACATCATTTTTGACTACTTTAGATTATTTGCATTTCCATATACATTTTAGAATGAAGTTGGAAATTTCTACCTAAAAATCTTGCTGGGATTTTGATGGGGATTATGATGAATCTAAACATCAGTCTGAGGAGAACCAACATCCTAACATCATTGAGTTTTCCACGTCTTGCATATGGTTTATTTAGCCATTTATTACTGTCTTCTTTAATTTCTCTTAGCAGTATTCTGTAGTATTCAGTGTAGTGGCCTTTTGTATCTAAAAAAAAAAAGTTTTTTTTCCTGAATCTTTTATGGTTTTTTAGTGTGCTATTATAAAACAGAATTTTTAAAAATTCCATTTTCCAATTGTTTACTGCTACTAAGCAAAAATGTAAGTTTATTTCCATGTTAACTTTATATCTTATAACATTGCTTGATCATTTAGTTTCAATAGTTGTTTTGTAGTTTCCTAAGTATTTTTTGTATAGACAATCTTGTTATTTCTTCCTTTCTGATCCTTATGCCATGATTTACTTGATTTACTGCAATAGCTCGGACCTCCTGTACAATGTTGAATAGAATTAGTAAAAGCAGATATTCTTGCATCGTTCTCAATCTTAAGGGGAAATGTATTCAGTCTTCACCATTAAGTTGATGTTATAGGTTTTTCTTAAATGCCCTTTATTAGTTTGAGAAAGTTCCTTTCTATTCTCGGTTGCTGAGAATTTTTATCAATAGGTGTTGAATTTAGTACAAATATTCTTCCTACATCTAATAAAATGATCATAGATTTTTCATTTTTGATCTGTTGATGTACTGAATGACATTGATTTTCACATATTAAACCAGCCTTGCATTCCTGGGATAAACTATATTGATCAAGATATTTGTTTCATTTTCTTGAATTTGCTATTGTTATTAAAGGTTTTACATTTATATTCATGTACTATTTTGGTTTTGAGAACCATGATAAGAATTTTGGTTTTATTTTAAAAGTAGTGAGAAACCACTGAAAAATCTTGAGTAGAATAGGTAATTTGAATTAGGAATGAAAAGGGGAAGGTGAAGTAAGTCCTGTGGTAGGTTAATAAAATCAAACAATTTGATGTAAAATTACTTTTATATGAAGGCATCTTAGTTTCAGTGATCAATTGAAAATTTACATTTGGTTGAAATACATCTCATAGAAAATGATATTCAGGGAGTTCTTTTTCAGACTACAGAAGTTTAACCATAGAGTTTCATGTACAGTCTAAGGCAACTAATAGTGTCTGGTGTGTCTTTGGGTCTGGGGATCTTATGGAGGTTTTTTAGCCATGTTAACATTATAAAATTGTTTTTTTTTTTAAGGTAATGAACTTATTTTGAATCAGGATAACCTGAGGCAAGAGAGGAAGAGTATTTGGAAACTTATATTGATATAGATATAAAATGATGGTTGTGGTTTTAGATAACACCTTCAATTTTTAATTTTTCTGTTAGTTACCTTACTGGTTATGTATGATTAATTTATATTCTTAATCTTGAGTTCTTATTCTTTATAATCTCACTTTTTAGATTGCATTTAAACTTCTTACGTATTTTATTCAGTATTTAAAAGTTTTCTGTTCTGCATAAACACAAGACTTTCCTTTTATATCTTTTAGATTGGGAGTATGCATTTAAAAACAAGGAATTTTCATCAAAGAAAGTTATTTATGAAAAATCATCCAAAGTTGTGATATTGGGAAGAAGCCATCTTAGTTATAGCCTTGACTGCCCCCTTTTGAGAGAAGACTGTAAAAGTGGGGACTGGTTTAAGAACCAGCTGGGAAGTCATGAGGTTCATCCTAATCAGTTGATCATCACTCATAGAGAAATCCTCCCTGAAGATCAAAGTAATAAATATACTAAATCTTGGCAAACCTTCCATCAAGATGCAATATTTACTATAAAACAGAATTTTCCCACCAAAGAAAGCATACATAAGCAAGAGCCACAAAAGAGAAGTTACCGAAAAAAATCTGTTGAAATGAAACATAAGAAAATCTACGTAGAAAAGAAACTTTTGAAATGTAATGAATGTGAGAAAGTCTTCAACCAGAGTTCATCTCTTACTCTTCATCAGAGAATTCATACTGGTGAGAAACCCTATGCATGTGTTGAATGTGGGAAAACCTTCAGTCAAAGTGCGAACCTAGCTCAACATAAGAGAATACACACTGGGGAGAAACCCTACGAATGTAAAGAATGTAGGAAAGCCTTCAGCCAGAATGCACACCTTGCTCAACATCAGAGAGTTCATACTGGAGAGAAACCTTATCAGTGTAAAGAATGTAAAAAAGCCTTCAGCCAGATTGCACACCTGACTCAACATCAGAGAGTCCATACTGGAGAGAGACCATTTGAATGTATTGAATGTGGAAAGGCCTTTAGTAATGGTTCATTTCTTGCCCAGCATCAAAGAATTCATACCGGAGAGAAACCTTATGTGTGTAATGTGTGTGGGAAAGCCTTTAGCCACCGTGGTTACCTAATTGTACACCAGAGAATTCATACTGGAGAGAGACCCTATGAATGTAAGGAATGTAGGAAAGCCTTCAGCCAGTACGCACACCTCGCCCAACATCAGAGAGTTCATACTGGAGAGAAACCTTATGAATGTAAAGTGTGTAGGAAAGCCTTCAGCCAGATTGCATACCTTGATCAACATCAGAGGGTTCATACTGGAGAGAAACCCTACGAATGTATTGAATGTGGGAAGGCCTTTAGTAATAGTTCATCACTTGCACAACATCAGCGAAGTCATACTGGAGAAAAACCTTATGTGTGTAAGGAATGTAGGAAAACATTTAGCCAGAATGCGGGCCTTGCTCAACATCAGCGAATTCATACTGGAGAAAAACCTTATGAATGTAACGTTTGTGGGAAAGCCTTTAGCTATAGTGGATCTCTTACTCTACATCAAAGAATTCATACTGGAGAGAGACCCTATGAATGTAAGGACTGCAGGAAATCTTTTAGGCAGCGTGCACACCTGGCTCATCATGAGAGAATTCATACTATGGAGTCATTCTTGAGTCTTTCTTCTCCCTCACCCTCCATGTCCAGCCAATTGTCAAGACCTGTAGGTTTTATCTCCTAAATATGCCTTGAATTTCACTCCTTCAGTCAGTTCCATCTATCATCTGCACACACTACCCAATTATCTATTTGGCATGGACTATGGAATAGCTTTCTAAATGGTTGCTCTGCATTTACCACTTCGTCAGTTGTCCACATTGCAGACAAACTTGTATTTAAAAAGTTTGATGTCACTCATTAAAATCCCTCAAGTGGCATCCCGTAGTTCTTAGGTTGAAGCACACATTCTTCAAAAAAAGCCTACAAGATTTTCCACTACCTTGTTCCAGTCTACCTCCTGTCAATATCTGTCTCATTCTATGAATACTTATCCAGAATTAAGAACTCATTCTGGTATCAAATAGATCTGGGTTTTCATCCTTGCTCTTCCATATTTTGGCCCTCTAATTTTAGGGAAACATTTTGTCTTTCGTAAGCTTGATTTTATTTCAGTTATAGGAATAATAATTGTACTACCTCGAAAGTTAATGGGAGCATTAAATGAGCTAATACATGTAAATTGCTCAGCAGAGTGCCTGGCATAAGGTAATCAATCATTCAATAAACATTAATGCAATATAAAGATACTGTGGTACACAAAGGAGATTCATCTCAGCAATGAACAGCTGAGAAATAAAAGCAACAGGTCAAGACTCCAGCGGTTGTAAAGGTTTTTAGTCAGAAACAGTAGTCATTGTACTAAACATGGGTGACAAGGGTATCTAATACAGGACTGATAGTAGAGTCCATGATAATGTATAGTAAAAGAGCGGTCTCTATTTCAACATGAACATATAGAAATATGACTTTGTTGCTAAAGAAAACTTCATTAGATGTTTAATGGTTGTAAGCAGCCAGATTTTTTAAATTGCTGATAAGTAGAAGTGGCAGAGATATATTCCTCATTTTACATTCAAAATAGATTTAATTAAAAAAAAAAAAAAAAAACACTTGAAAAGATCAATAACCAAAGACTAAAAAAGTCTAAGTTTGACCCCTGCTCTTAATTCCAGGTGGGTGAGTTTTATTAGATCTGTGTCATTTAAAATAGAAAAAGCTGTTAGACTTCTAAGCTGTAGTTCTAAAACTAGAGGGGAAAAGAAACCAAAACTTAAGTCAGTACTCATAAACAGGCTGCCCACAACACGTTTGAATTGGTATGCGAAGTGAATCTGAGTCCTTTTAGATAGGGATGCTTTCCAGTTCTCTACAGTTTAAACCACTTCCTGTTCCTGTACATCTGACTTATTTTACACTTTATATTATTTCCTGATGGCTTGGAGTACTCAATGCAATAACCAACTCACATGTGGGTACAGGTACAAAGAAAATGATGAAAGTTTAATGGATGATAAAAAAACATTTGCATACCTTCTGTAAGGGAAGACTTGGTATTATACAGATGTTAGTAGGCACATAACAAAGTCCTAAGACTTTCTTAAGGTTCAAAAGATAGTGTGTAAACACACACATTTACATTCATAGAGATATACACAAAGGAAATACAAAATAAAGGAGATATGCCAGTGGCTTAACAGTATTGATAAAATTGTTCTGTACAAAAACAATCCCCCCATTATCCAAATGTGAAACGGAGTGATTATGGAGTACATTGTAACATACCTTACAATTATGGAGTTGAGAACAGCCCTCCTAAACATGACAAGCTCCAGAAGCCACACACACAAAGATTCATGGTTTGATTGTGTAAGAACTTTATTAAGCTTTTATATAGTCAAAGGTAGTGTAAACAAAGGTTTTTAAACATCAGAATTAGAGAAAATCATTACAATATATATAACCTATGAAATTCATGTCCTTGACATATAAGTACTCCTATAAACCACTTAGAAAAGAACACTTCTCCCCTCATGGGCAAAGGGTATGAAGAGGTGACTGGTGAATGTGTGTGAGTACTAAATTTCACTAGGATCAGAAGAACCTCAAGTTAAACCAATGAACTACCCATTTTCCAGTATTGGACTAGTACAATTTACATTGTGAAAGCACATGAAAGATATTTCTGTGTGCTAATGTGAGAGTATGGATTTATACAACCTTTTCAAGGTAACTTGTATCAGAATTTTCATTGGGAAAATCAAGATTTTCTTTTGCAGCTAACAAGCTGCACACAAGTGTATCTTCCTTTCATAGCCCAGTAAAAAGATAAAACAATGCAAAAGGTACCAAACAAAAAGAAAAGATGGTCATCAGTGGATAAAAGCTAAATTTCGTGAAAAGACAAGATGGAGAAGAGTGTTCATGAAATGTAGCACAGGAAGCTGCTACCCAAAATGCTGGCACAGTAAATGCAGTCATGGGAGCCCATTCGGCCAGAGGATCCCTAGAGAAGATCAGGCATCGAGCTGGCTTGTAGAGATTGATGTACTAAGGACACAGGATGACAGGACTGTTACATGCATTTCTATGCGGAAATTATGTTAGTACCCCCTGCCAAGAGCCTCCCCACTCCACCCTCTCTCATGTAAGTAAACTGAATGGGATTCTTATTGCACACCATGCACAAAAATGACTTCCAGTAGAAAGTCCTAAATGTAAATAAGTAAAAGCATTAGAAGAAAATATATAGTAGGATGTGTTTATGACTTCGATGTTGGACATATCTTTCTAAAATAACAAAAGCCATAAAAGACTAATGAAGACATCAAAAATTAGCATGCTTTTAAAACAAAAGATAACAAAAGAAGAAAATATTTATAACACAAAGAGATGTAAAAATACCTTTAAATCAATAAGGACAACTAAACTATAAAAATGGACAAAGAAGGAATACATATGTCCTATAAACATGGCCCCTGTTTAACCTTGCTCTTATTTAGAGATGCAAATTTAAAAAATATAACATCAAAACTTGGCAGTGGTGTGGAAAAATGAGTATTTTCATCATTGCCACTTTGGAGGCAATGAATTTTTTAAAATATTCACTACAGCCCCTTTGGAGGGCAATGTGGTTAGTATGTGAAACACTGGGAACAATCTAAACTTCCATTATAAAGGCAAGATGAGAAACACCATCAGTTAAAAAGAATAGACTGAATATTTATATGGACTTGGCAAAAATATGTTTATTGAAAGGACAAATCTTGCAGAATAATAGTGTTATATATTTAAAATACATTTCTGATAAGTATCCAAATGCTTAGAAAAAGTTCTGAACAGACACATCTGATAACTTTCTTCTGTGGGAGCGGACTGTGATTGGATATTCTGTTCAAGAAGGGATTTAGTATTTATCAGTAATATTTGAAGTTTTAAACGGGAATGTAATAATATATTCTTACCCTGTGTAGTGCCTGACAGGTATAAGTGTCTAACTTTTAAAAATTTTAAATAAAATTAGAAAAGAATGAAATGATTATGGAGAACTGGGGCAATTAGAGTGAGAGTTGGCAGCCTGAGGTGAAACCCTTTCAGAGTCTGGAGAATCTGTCATTGACTCATCAGCCCTTCCCATACACATGGAGATCCCAGTAACCCTTGCCACTTAGGTAACCAGATCTACAGTGAGAATTTCCAAGAACCCCCACCATATAGTGAGGATAATCAAACCATATCGTCCTTTTTTTTCTTTCAAACCATATCAATCTTTTTTCCCTCACCATATTCTTAAACGTGAACAGACAGCTAAGAATTATCACAAGTGAAAAAAACTCTCACATAATAAGGATTACGGGAAGGACTAGCCGGAGTGGGTCACATTACATAATAAGAGAAGTAAAATTTATGTTAATCTGAAATTTGAAAAGATGGTTGCTGTTGTTAAATACTGGAAGCTATGTGAAAAAAGTTATTTAAATAAGAACTCAGGATGAAAAAAATATTACTTTAATAAACTTAATAGGAAGTTTGAAAGAAAACTAAGGGAGCTCATCAACTACAGACATTAAAAAGACAGAAAATGAGAGGGAAAAAGGAACATGGAAGTTGAAAAGGTCCAACATCTAATAAAAGTGACAGAAAAAATAAGGAAAATTTTGAGGGAAATAGCAAGTAAATAAATGATTATGAATCTAAACTGAGGAAAGGTGTGAATGCAACTTGAAATAGCTTATTGAATGTTGGACAGGCTGGATTGGCAAACACCACAGCTATAAGAAAAAAACAAGACATCCAGAAATATGCTTGTGAAATTTGAGACTAGAGATAAGACCATTCTAAAAGCTTCCCCCAAATGTAAATTGTTCCCTAAAAAGAACAATCAAGCTAGCCTTGGCCTTCCCTCCCATAAGCAATATTAGATATGAGAATACAGAATAGCCCTTCCAAATTATGAAGTAAAATCACTTGGAATTTAGAAATCTATACCAAAACAATAATTAAAACATCTAGACAGATATGATAGTCTATATACGCAGTTCTCTTCAGTTTACTCCCACATGCCCTTTATTAGGGTATTGAAGGATAAGCTTTAGCAAAATGTGGATGCAAAAAGAAGGTGAAGGAAAAGGCTTCAATATATAGTGGATGTAACCCAGGAAAGTGACATTGAGAATAACTAGAATGACCACTTTGTTCTTAGGAAGGAGAGAAAGGCAATTATTTACTTTTAGTGAAGATGGGATTCTAGGGAATAGTTTACTCTCCACCTGAAATGCTAAAAAAAAGGACAAAATATATGAAAACTTGGTGTTCAAGACACTGGATATCAGGCAACGAAACAGAGATCTCTAGTAAATGAGAAATATATGAGGCGAGTATGATGCTGTGACTTCCCCAAGTACTGCCTGGACAATTTCCAGGCTACAGTCTCTGAGTGGAGGAGATGGAGCTGTGAGTCAAGAAGACTGAGGTGGCTTGAGGTCACAAGGTAAAGTGCCTGAGAGTGCTGAAAGAAGAAACAACCCAGACATATGCAGAATTTTTACCTTAGTAAAAACTCTAGTTTTTACCTGAATACTGATGAGAACAGGCATGTGAGGAAATGATCTGAAGCTGGGGAAAGAACTGACAAAAAGATAAGGTGATAAGACAAATCCACAATAAGAGATTTCAAAATGCATCTCTTGATAGAACAAGTAGGTAGAAAATTTATTTGTGAGGATGTTGAAGACATAAACACCATCAGCCACCTTGATTTAATTGACATTGTAAGCACCACTCCACCCAAGAACAGTAGAATATACATTCTTTTCAAATGCACCCAGAACATTTACCAAGATGAACCATACTCCAGGCCTTAAAAAAGTCTCAAATTTAAAAGGATTCAAGTCATACAAAATATTGTTTGTGACCAGAATGGATTAAATTAGAAATCAACAACAGAAAGATAATTGGGAAATCCCCAAATATTTAGATCTAAATAGCCTAATTTTTAGTAACCCATGGGTCAAAAGAGAAAACAAAAGATAACATAGAAAGTATATTTTGAATGAAACATAGAACCTAGCATATCGAAATGTGTAACTGTACTCAGAAGAAAACATGATAGCACTAAATGCCTAAGTTATAACAGAAATCTCTCAAAACAATGACTTCGATCTGCACTTTAACAAATTAGAAGATGAAGAACAATGAAACCCTAAGTTAGCTTAAGGATAGAAATAATAAATATAAGAATAAAAATCAATCTTGGATTTTTTATGCTGATTTTATAGAACTGACAAGTTTAAAGAAAAAATTCATCGTTTCTATCCTGTACACGTGACCACCCTCCACAAATCTGGTGGTGGTTTTCTCAGTTCTGGTCAAAGAGTGACGGAACCCATGTGGTCACACATTCAAACAAAGTTGTCAAAACAATATATGGGTGTTTAAGAAAAAATAGCTTTTGCAATAGGAAAACTTATAAGTAACAGTCCAGTTGTATACAACCCCTTAACAAAAACAAATTCTGACTTGATTGCGTATTTTGCACAAGCTGGAAAGAGAATGAAAGCTATCATGGTGAACAGCTGACAAGAGGCTGGTAGTTAATAAATCCAGGGGTTTCCCATGTATTAGTCAGCTTGGGCCACCATAACAAAATATCAGAAACTGGGTGAAATCAACAAAACATGTCTCATAGTTCTGGAGGCTGAAAGTCATAGCAGGGTGGCAGCATGGCTGGATACTGGTGAGGGCTAGCTTCCTGGCTTGTAGACAGTTGCCTTCTTGCTTTGCCTTGACATGGCAGAGAGTGAGCGAATCTCTCTTTTAGGCACTTACCTCATCATGATGGACCCACCCTCACAACCTCAACTAACCCTAATTACTTCTCAGGGGCCCCATTTCCACATTGGGGGTTAGGGCTTCGACATTAATTTGGGCAGGGGGAACACATTCAGTCCATGACATCCCATTCTCTATCAATTACTTATTACACACCAGTGTTCTTACATGAAAATATCAATATTTATTCATATAAATATAGACAAATTTATTTTCCAATAAAACAACAAATTTCTCCCTGCTCTAAAGTTCCTTGTTTAGTACATCCTATTTTTTCTTCCCATTAGCCTGTCAGGCTTATTAGATTTTTCACATCACAAAGGTCACATATCTTCATTATGTATAAAAACATATCTATGATGTTGTCCCTTTGCTCCATATGACTGTTATCTTTATCCACTTAAATATTCACTCTCTATTCTCAACCACAAATTTTTGGCAGCTGGAAGTGGCACCTTTACTTTTGAAGAAGTCCCTTATATCTGATAGTTCTAAGGGACAAGCTCAAACTTTCTTCAGGTGACATTAAATCAGGCTCAAAGCCCCATCCACAAAAAAAAAAAAAAAAAAAGAAAAAGAAAAAAAAAAGAATGCTTTAGAATTCTACTTTATTGTAAGCAACCAAAGAAATAGCTTTAAAACTGCATTAGAAATAAAATACCAGTGATTCTTATCAAATAAAGAATGGTCTTCATTAAAAATGACTGATTCAATCATCTGAACTTTATTAAGACCTATGATAAGGTCACCACCTCAGCTAATTTCAAATTCTCAGGTCAAAAGTCACCAAGGACTTTTGCTCTTTGGCTTTCAAAAAGGGACACATCATCAAATGGTCCCATTTTTACAAAATGTATGTTAGAGACAAATGCCTTTTTCCCATGCCTCTGTCCCTACTTTGCTTTTATAACAACTTTAGGCTTTTTCTTCGGAATGTGTATTCTGATGTCGAATCAGGGATGAGCTCCGACTATATGCCTTCCCACATTTACTACATTCATACGGTTTCTCTGAAGAATGGCTTCTCTGGTGTCGGATGAGATCCGACCCACTGCTAAATGCCTTTCCACACTCATTACATTCGTAGGGCTTCTCTCCAGTATGACTTCTTTCATGTAGAATAAGGGATGTGCGTTGACTGAAGGCCTTCCCACATGTTTTGCATGTATATGGTCTCTCTCCAGTGTGAATTCTTTCATGTTGGGCAAGGTGCGCACTCTGACTGAAAGCTTTCCCACACTGATCACATTCATATGGTCTGTCTTCAGTATGAATTCTCTTATGTCGAGTAAGAGATATTCGATGACTGAAGGCTTTCCCACATTCCTCACACTGATAGGGTTTTTCTCCAGTATGAATTCTCTGATGCTCAATAAGAAATGACTGGCGGCCAAAAACTTTACCACATTTATTGCATTTGAAAGGTTTCTCTTCAGAATGAATATTCTGATGTATTTTAAGGTTGGAAGGTCCAGAAAACATCTTCCCACACTCCTTACATTCAAATAGTTTCTCTTTCTTTGTATGAACTTTCTGATGTTGAAGAAGGGATGAATGCCGATTACAAACCTTCTCACATTTATTGTGTCTATACAGTTTCTCTCCACTGTGAATTCTCACATGCAGAATAAGGGCTGAAAGCCGCCTGAAGACCTTCTCACATTTATCACATTTGTTGAGTTTCTTGGAAGTGTGAATTCTCTGATGAAGAATAATAGATGAAATCTTACTAAAGGATTTCCCACATTTTCTGCATTTATAAGGATTCTCTAAATGATTCTTTTTCTGCTGATTTAAGGCCTTCTGACTTTCATAAGTTTTCTCTCCAGTATGAATTCCCTTATGTATAAGAAGGACTGATTTCTTATTGAAGCCTCTCCCACATTTACTGCATTCGTGTACTTTTTTTCTATTGTGAATTTTCTTATGAACTAAAAGGGATGACATTCGAGTGAAGGCTTTCCCACATTTTCTGCACTGGTGGGCATTCTCAACAAGGTGAATTTTCTGATGCATACTGGGAGATGGGTTCTGACTTACGGTCTTCCCACAGTCAAAGGTTTCCTTTCCATCGTGAATTTTCTCATGTAGAATAAGGGTTGTTCTTTGAATGAAGCTTTCCCCACATTTATCACATTTATGGTTTTTCCTTCCATTGTGAATTCTCTGATGAAGAATGAGCGATGAGACTTGTATGAAAGCTTTTCTACAACTACTACATTCATAAGCCTTCTCTTCAGTATGAGAGCTCTGATGAAGTTTAAGAGATAACCTCTGACTAAAGATTTTCCCACAGTCATTACATTTAAAAGGTTTCTTTCCTGAATGTACTTCCTTGGGTTTTATTAGGACTGAATTTTTCCTGTGGCTTCTTTTTCCTGTGGGACCTTTTTGTGGTGCAGGAACTGATTTCTGATAGATGCTTTGCCCATATTTTTTGCAATGATTTGGAGGTAATTTCTTCATCTTGCATTTAGCCCCCGAGTCTGAAATACAGCAACAAATTAAATATTGGTTTTCTTATTTAAAAAATTGTTTTGTCATTTGAGAATCTAAGTTGAACTGAAACAGAAAATTTTCTAGGATGTCAAATTTTACAAGAATTACTCCTTTTTATAAGTTGGATATCTGGAAGTTGAGCATCAAAATAGAAAGTTTTGTTTGTAGGAGAAAGGACTGCCAATAGTAATACTTTGTTTCATTATGATTTTTGTCATTTTCTGAAATGAGCATGTTCCTTATGAACATAACATTAATAGTAATTTTAAATGATTAAAGTAGCTCTTTGAAATGCTAAAAAAGTAGTAAAATTTGAAAATCATTAAAAGAGAAATTTAAAACCTTGAACCCCTTTGATATGTTCCCAGAATTAATGTGAAGAAAAATTAATACTGTGAAAATTGAATTTCATTAGGCTGATTAAATTTGAGGCAGATTGGCTTTTAACTAAATACTCATTTTTGTAAGAACCACTGAGAACTCTCTTTAGAAGACAAAAACCACTAACCTAGAACTCAGTACTCTGTGAAAATGTGCTTCAAAAGTGAAAGAGAAATACAGACTTTTTCAGACAAATACCAAGAGAATCTACTGCCAGTACATCTATCTTAACAAGAAATATTAAAAGAGGTGCTTTAGAAAAAAGGAATACAGATCAGAAATTTGGATCTACATAGAGAAAGTAAGAGCACTGAAAAAAGAACAAATGAAGAAAAAAAACATTTTTTCCCTTATTCTTGATTGATCTAACAAGTTGAACTTATGTGTGTTTGTGTGTGTATATAACATATGTGCATATTTAAGTCTGCTTAAATATAAATGAAATGAATGACAGCAATGATACTTGGGCTAGAAGGAAGGAATTAGCATTATTTTGTTATTATAAGGTACTCATACCACCCATAAAGTGGTATAGTGTTATTTGAAAGTGGACTTAGATTAGCTGTAAATGTATATTGTATATTGCTGCAAACTTTAGGGCACCCACTAAAAAAATTTTTTTTTTAAAGTATAACTGATATGCTAAGAAAGACAGAAAACAGAATAATGTAAAATGCTCATTTAAAACCACAAAAGGCAGAAAAAGAGTAGAAGGCAAAAACAGGATAAAGACAACAAGGAATAAAGGCAACAAATAGAAAATAGTAACAAATATGATTTCTAAATATTCATTTCTGATATTATATATCCACTATATCACTGTGAATGTGAATAGTCTAAATGTACCAATTAAAATAAACCATCAAAGTGGATCAAAAAATATGACCCAACCATACAATGTCTAAAAGAAACCTACTTTAGATATAAAGGCACACAGAGATTAAAAGTAAATGGATGGAGAAAAATATACCATACTCACACAAATAAAAAAAAGCAGTAGCAGCTATATTAATTTCGGACAGAGCAAACTTAAAAACAAGAAAAGTTATCATGGATAAAGAGGTGTATTATATAATGATAAAGAGGGCAATTATTCAGAAGACATAATAATTCATAATGTGTATGTGTCTAACAACGGAGTGTCAAACAAAATGAGACAAAAACTGATAGAACCTCGACAAATTCAGCAGGCAGAAAATCAGTAAGGACATAGTGGAACTCAATGATACCATCAATCAACTGGATCTACTTCACATCTGCAGACTAATTCATCCAGCAACAGCAGAATTCACATTATTCTCAAGTTTACATGAAACGTTCACCAAGATAAAGCACGTTTTGGGCCATAAAACACACCTTATTGAATTTAAAAGAACAGAAATCATACAATGTCTGCTCTCAGACTACAATGGAACTGAACTAGAAATCAGTAACAGAAAGATCACTGGAATCCTCAAATACTTGGAGATTAAACAACATACATCTAATTAACACACAGGTGAAAAAAGAAATCTCAAGAAGAGTTTAAAAATATTTTTAACTAAATAAAAATAAAACAATTTATCAAAATGTATAGGATGCTTAGAGAGAACTATACTGCATTGAATACACATATTAGAAGAGAACAAAGATCTAAAGTCAATAATCTATGATTCTCTCTTAGAAAAGTAAAAAAGAAGAGCAAATTAAATCCAAAGTAAGCAGAAGAAATATAGTTGATCCTTGAACAACATAGGTTTGAGCTCTGTGGTTCCACTTACACACAGTTTTTTCAATAAATACATGGTTGGGTCTCTATATCCCTGGGTTTTGCATCCCTGGATTCAACCAACCTCAGATCAAAAATAAGATTTTTGATCTGTGATTGGGAACCTGCAGATGTGGAGAGCCAAATTAAGTCACATGAAGATTTTTGATATGCAGGGGTTGACACCCCTAACCCCAACATTGTTCAAGGGTTAACTGTATTAGAAAACTGAATTCAACAGCATATTAAAGTAGTCAGAAACATGAACAAGTGGGATTCATATCTGGACTGCAAGAATAGTTTGATATGTGAAAATCAATCAATGTAAAATATCACACTAACAAAATGAAGGACACGATTATCTCAACTGATACAGAAAAACGCTTTTGAAAAAATTCAACACCCTTTCATGATCAAAACACTCAACAAACTAGGACTAGAAGGAAACTACCCCAATATAATAAAAACCATAATGAAAAAGCCCACAGTAAACATCACAGTAAATGGGGAAAGACTGAACCCTTTTTCTCTAAGATCAGGAACAAGGCAAGAATGCCCAATCTCACCACCACTATTCAACATAGTATTGGAAGTCCTAGCCGGAGCAGTTAGGCAAGGAAAAATAAATAAATAAATAAATAAATAAATAAATAAATAAATAAATAATGATAAATAAGTAAATTAAATAAAATAAAGTCAAATTCTCTTTGTTAACAGATGACATGACTTTATATGTAGAAAATCCTAAAGATTCCACAAAGAAAAACTGTTAGAACCAATAAACGCACTAAGTAATGTGGTAGAATACAAAATCAACACAAAGATCGGTAACATTTCTATACACTAACAAGACCTGTGTCAGAAAGGAAATTGAGAAAACAATCCCATTTACTATAGTATCAGAAAGAATAAAATATTTTGGAATAAATGTAACCAAAGAGGTAAAAGACTTTACACTGAAAATTACAAAACACTACTAAAAGAAATCAAAGATACAGCTAAATGAAAAGACATCCTGTACTTTTTTATTTGAAGACTTAATATTGTAAAATTGATTAAATGGTCAAAGTGATCTACAGATTCAATGCAATCCTGATCAAAATCCCAATGACATTTTTTGCAGAAATAGAAAAAAGGCCCTAAAATGAATCTCAAGTGACTAAACAGACAAAAAAATCTTGAAAAAGAGGAACAAGGTTGGAGGCCTCACACTTCCTAATTTCAAAACATATCAACACAACAGTAATCAGGTGGTGTGGTGCTAGCACAAAGATAGATATAGAGACGTATAAAATAGAATGGAAGGTCCAGAAATAAACCCTTGAATATCTGGTCAAATGAGTTTCAACAAGAGTGTCAAGTCTATACATTGAGAAAAAGATAGTCTCTTCCACAAAGGGTGTTGAGAAAACTGTATATCTAATGCAAAAAAAATAAACAAATAAAATAAAGTAGAATACTTGACTTCTACCATGTATAAAAACTAACTCAAAATGGATTAAAGAGCTAAACACAACACCTAAAACTATTAAACCCCCTCCCGGAAACATAGAAAAGCTCCAGGACATTGGATACTGATTTCTTAACTATGACACCAAAAGCACAGGCATCAGAATAAAAAATTGACAAATAGGACTACATCAAACTATACTTCTGCACATCAAAGGAAACAATCAACAGAGTGAAAAGGCAACCTGTAGAATGGGAAAAAAATAATTGCAAAACATACCTGATAAGGGTTAACATATAGACTTCATAAGGAAATCTACAACTCAGCAACAAAAGACAAATAACCCTATTAAAAAATGGGCAGGGAGACTTAAAAAGACATTTCTGCCAAGACAGACAAATAGCCAATAAACACATGAAAAGATGCTCAACATCACTAATCGTTAGAGAAATGCGTTATCAAACACATATTAGCATTCCACACTCATAAAGATGGTCACTATCAAAAAAAAAAAAAAAACAGAAAAGAAGAAAATGACAACTGTTAGTAAGGATATAATCAGAAGCTGAAACTCTTGTGCGTCATTGGCAGAAATGACAAATGGTGCAGCCATTGTGGAAAACAGTATGGAGATTTCTCAGAAAATTAAAACTAGAACTACTACATGATCCAGTGATTCCACTTCTGGGTACCTATTAAAAGAAATTGAAATCAGGATCTTGAAGAGATATCTGCACTCACACATTCACTGCAGCATTATTCACAGCAGCAAAGATGGGGAAGCAACCCACGTATCCACCAACAGATGAATGGATAAAGAAAATGTGGTATAGTCATCCCTCAGGGGATTGGTTCCAGGACCTCCATGGACACCAAAATTCATGGATGCTCAAGCCCCTTATATAAAATGACATAGTATCTACATATAACCTACACACATCCTCCCATGTACTTTAAATTGTCTCTAGATTTCTTATTATACCTTATACAATTTAAATTTTATGTAAAATGTTATACTGTATTTTTTAGGGAATAATGACAAAGAAAAAAGTCTGTACGTGTTTAGTACAAATACAACCACTGTAGGCCTAAGTACATGGTATACATCAGCAACAACATTAATATGTTTTTTTCAAATATGTTTTCAATCTGAGTTTGGTTGAATTCACGGACATGGAACAGGATATGGAGGACCAACTCTATATACACATGATGGAATATTATGCAGCCTCTGAAAAGGAAATCCTGTCACATGCTGCAACATGGATGAACTTCAAGCTAAGTGACAAAAGCCAGTCAGAAACGATCAAGTACTATGTGATTCTACTATTACGACATATCCGCACAGTTGTCAAAATCATAGAAACGAAGAGCAGAGAGGCAGTTCTCAAGGGCCAGGGGATAATCAGTAGTTAAAAGGTACAGAATTTCAGTATTACAGAATGAAAAAGTTTTGGAGATCTGTTGCATAACTGTGTGAATAAACTGTATATTTAAAAACGATTAAAATGGTATATTTTAAATTACACTTTTTTCACAATTAAAACAAAAAAACTCATAAAACTATAAAGAAACCATAGCATAACCAACCAAAAAGGAATCCATTGGAAAAGGGAATAAGTTTTTAGAAAACTCGTCAAGATGAGAGATTTTAATTTTTTTTAATGAGTAAAGAAAGTGATGCATGTTTGGACATTGCCACCAGATGTGCTTTCATTAAAGGCAGAATATACTTTCTCGGAAAGAAAATACAAAAGCCAAAGCAGGAAAGTGACGGGGAGATGAGGGTGTTATGGTCTGAGCTTCTGAGACCAAAAGCTGGGGTTCCAACCCAGCTCTGCAGTCACTACTTAGCTGGGTGACCCCGTGCAGGTTGCCACAGCTCTCTGACCTGTTTCTCATCTATAAAATAGGAGTAACAGCACCTGTGTTCCAGCATTGCTGGGAGGAACCAGCACTCATCCTCACAAGGGCTTACTGAATAGTGAGCTTCTCTTCCCTCTAAGAAAGGGGGTGACACTAAGGTGAATTTACTGCAGAGGTCTGGAGCATCTGAGGTGGCCAAGTAGCCCTCAAACATTGTCCTAACAAGGCTGTCCTCTACAGTGGAATGAGCTCCTACATGTAATGCCCACTTTTAAGCCCTGGCTCTGTCACTCACCAGGGTCCCGGCGTTGTCTTGCTGGTTCCACTGTCCAGGGTGCTTTCCCCTTCTCCAGTAAGGTGATCACACTGGGCCTCCGACAGGAAAGTCCTATACACAGAGAACACACGGGACCTAAACACACTGTGGTCATGATATCAGAGCTGGGCCCTGCAGCTCTATCAGTGGCGGTATCAGCCCGGAAGGACATGGAAGATACAGAGGGCCCCTCAGGAATGAGAGGCATGAAGACGCTCACAGCCAAAAGTTTCATTTCCAATATGTAGAGCCAGCCACCTTTCTGAAAGGTTGAGCCACAAACTCCTGAGGCTGATTAGTAAGCCACTGCCTCTGGCTCCAACTGCTCCATCCCCTCATCGGTTTTGGGTGCAGGGCATATCTCCTTCGCCACCTGCCCCTCAAGGATCCCCTACAGGGGCTCTGGTGGTTTCAATTTCTACTTGTCTTTTTCTCCCTCCACTCCCAGAACAAGCGTCCTCCTCTTCCCTCAGGAGTAGAACTCAGGCAAGGTACCCTGTCCTCCTTCAGATATCTGCGTCTTTTCCTCTAAGTCCTCAAAACCCAAGCTCTTCCCTGGCCCTCAGATGGAGGCCATGTCCTGTAGTTACCATCTCTGTGTCACCTCAATGTCTCCTTTTGGCTTCTTAACAGTACCTGTTAAGTCAGTTCCTTGTATTAAACTCTCAAAACAACCAGAGTGTCCACGGAAGGTTACATATATTGTTACCCTATGACTAGCAATTCTGCTCCTAGATCCACAACCAAGAGAAATAAGAGAAGCCTGACACAAATGAGCACATATTATGACTGCACTTCTATGAAATGCGAACAGGCAAATTCATAGAGACAGAAAGGGAAGTGGTGTTGGCCCAGTCTGGGGGTGTACTGGGCAGGGGGAACAAAGAATGACTGCTAACTGGCATGGGGCTTCAGCTAAGGGTAATAAAAATGTTCCAAAACTCCTGACAGTCATGGATGTACAACTCTGTCCATGACCATCTCTGAACTGTATATTTTATATGGTGAATTGTATAGTAAGTGAAGTACAATTTAATGAACTGTTTAAGAAAAAAAAATAAGAAACCCGAATGAGTGGTTTGTTTTCCTGACCAGAACAATTGTACACACCCCTTGCAGGGCCACTTGTGCATTCCAGGGGAGCGGGAGGGGGTGGGGGTGCTTACCGACAGACACCAGGTTCTGGTAGGTCTCCAACATGACATCTTCGTACAAGTCCTTCTGTGTGGGGCTCAGCCCTTCCCACTCCTCCTGGGAGAAGTAGACAGCCAGATCCGCAAACGTCACTGGCGCCTGAAATGGAAAATCACAAGCCCTCTCACGGGAGGCTCATGCTTCCACACGCCTGGAGAAGACAGTGGATTGTCCCACATAGGGGATGGGGTAGATGGTCAGGAAACACCTGGGGTTCCAAGGCCAAAGGGGCAAGTGTGTTAACAGAAGTCAAACAGTATGTGACATAACCGTTAGTCATGATTGCTTGCAAAAAAGCCTGCCAACTAGGACTTACCAGGCACCAACAAAGTTGAGGTGTTTTTCTAAGCACCCACATATACTGGCTCACTCGGTGCTCATGTGAGCCAGTGACTGGGCACCACTGAGAGAATCACTGCAATGTCCCAGATGGAGACAGTGGGGCCCCAACATAAGGTAATTTACTGAAGCCCTTACAGCTAGTCCACATAGGGGTCGGGGTCTAATCTGGGCAGTCTGCTTCTGACTAATGCTCCTGACCACCTGCTTTCTGAAAAGCACATGACCACATTACACATGGCAAAGGATTCTTTGAAGATGAGACCAGGTGACCTTAAAATAGGGAGATTACCCTGGATTGTCTAGGGGGGACCCAATGGACTCACAGGAAACTGTAAGAGCAGGGACTTTTCTGCAGCTGTGACAGGAGGAGAAAAAGAGAAGTCAGGGAGATTCAGGCATGTGCTGGGTTGCACCTGCTATGGCCAGTATGAAGGTGGAAGAAGGGGTCACATGTAAGCAGGAGAAGAAACCAAACCCTGCCAATAACCAGTGAGTTTAGGAGAGGACCCGGAGCTCAGGAGACCACAGATGGCCAGCATCTTGATTTCAGCCTTGAGACCCAAAGCAGAGGTCTGAGCTAAGGCACTAACTGGGTGATGATTAAGTGTGTGCTGTTTTGATCTGCCAAGAGTATGGTAATGTTATAGCAGTGACATGGAATAACATAAATCAAGGGTGAAGCTGTTTGTTCTGAGAAACGGCATTAAAGGTGCCTATGTCTAAAGAAGTGTAGCCTGCCTATCACAGGAGCGGCCCTCACTACCTAGCAGGCCTGGCTCCAACGAACAGTACCTGAACAGGGACTACGTGGAGTGCTTTAAAGTCAGAGAGACTTCCCCATCGTAAACATGGGTTGGACAAGTAGAAAGAAAGTGATGTCAAGAGGTTGGCTCTGGAGCACAACATGGAACCTCCTCCGCGTCTGCAGGTCCCACCTGGGCACTTGTCTCCTCCTTGAGAAATCACAGTGGCTGTCACCTTCCTCCTGGGGAGGGCATTTCTTCCAGCACTGGCAGAGGCCTTCGAGGTGCTGGGCCCACAGCGGAATGGTCATGTGCACACTGAGAAAAAAGAGGGGCCACAGGGCAGCTACCTGGGTTGTGGGGGCTGTCATGCTCCTCTTGTACTAACAGGAGGAATCTGGGGACCAGGTCTTGGTTGGGTCTCTGTTAGGCAGGAACTGTACATGAAGGAAAAGCAAATAGTCCACGTCTCTCAGGATAGAATATTCATGAAGAGGAATCACTGTTTACCTTGGATTTGGGCTTCCCTCGTGCAGCAGGCATCCTCTGCTCCCTGATGAGGGTCTGCATCTGAGGGCGGCAGCGTGCTGTGGCAGGGATACTGTGGGACAAGGGAAGTCGGGAGGCTCGGTGGGCCTTCTGGGTGGTCGTCAAGTTTCAGGGCAAGAAACTCATAGCCCCTCACCCTGGACATATACATGCACATGGAGGGAGAAGAGAATGTCTTCTGGAACATTTCCGCCCTTTTCAGGGTCAGAGGCAGACCACAACCAATGCTACCTGCTCCTAAGATCTCAGAAGGTACTGGATCAGGAGGCCAATGTGACTTGACAGACACCTGATAGTCCATCTGACAAGTATACACTGAGCACTCACCGAGTGCAGGCACTGTCCCAGGTGCTGGTGGGGAGCAGTGAGTGCACACAGAAAAGGACCTGCTCCTGCACACCGGACATTCCAGCAGGGAGGACAAGTCCACATAAACAGTGTCAGCTGAGGTCACTGCTATGAAGGATAAAAGGACCAGGCAGGGGCTAGAGTGATAGGGTTGTGGGGTGGCGGGGTCATGGGGTGGCCTCCCAAAGGTCTGAATGTGTGCGAGTGTTAGCCACATGAGCGCTGGTGGAAGAGCATTCTGAAGAAAAGTACAGCAGGTGCAAAGGCCCTGTGGCAGATATATGATTGGGATGTGGAAGGCTGGGAGAAGCCGGTATTCTGCAGCAAATAGAGTGAGGCAGGGAGAAGGCCATGAGGGGCTGGAGCCAGGAAGGTCAGACTATGAAGCAGGTGGTGAGTGGTTTGGAACTTCCCCCTAGTGTGGTAAGACATCACTGAAGGAGAGCCAAAGAGGGGACTTACAGACAGGTATGTAGAAATCCAGCAGAGAAGTGGTGATGGTACACTGGGGTGGGAACAGGGGAAGAGGCAAGATGTCCCACATACCTTCTAAAGAGACCCCAAGGAGACCTGTTTCCCTACAGCTGTACCATCCAACATGCGTGCCACTAGCCACATGTCACAAGTGCGTTCTGGAAATAAGGCTAGTGCAACTGAGGAACTGGGTGTTTTATATTAATTGATTAAAATCTTAATAAGTAATAAATATTAAAATTACCTAATTAAAATTTACTATCAATCTAAAATTAAAAATCGATCTTCAATTCAATTACTGTAAAACTCTTAAGATCTGTCTGGCACAGTTTGGGTGTGTGAATCTACTTTTCCTACGACCTGTTTTATAAAATTTAAATGTAGAAAGAGTAACTCCAACAAAAATTAAATGTCTGGATTGAGGTGCACTGTACTTGTAAAACACATACTAGCAGTATGAAAAAAATCACATAAAATGTCTCACTGGTAATTGTTTATATTTATTACGAGTTGAAACAAATATTTCAGACATACTGAGTTAAATAAAATTACTATTAAAATTAACTTTAATGTTTGTTTTTCTTACTCTTTTCAATGTGGTTACTGAAAATTTTTTAATTCTGTGTTGCACCATGTTTACAGGGCAGCACTGCCCCTCCCATCCAGTCTACACCATCTCATCGAGCCTATACCAACCTGTCCAGTCTACCCCATCCTTTCACTGTTCTGCTTACTTCACACTCCCCTAAAACAGCTTGCTAATGCATGTCTACGTGGACACTGTGTCCCCCACTGTGACCCAGGTTCCAGGAAAGCAGGCAACTAGACAGGTGCCCACTGCTCTCCTCCCGAGGTTGAAAACAAGCCCAGCACAGAGTGGCACTCAGGAAGATCTTTTGGTGACCAGTACCCCAGGCCATGCAGCCCACCAAGTCAGGGTTGGGCCAACCAGGCCATGCTGACACCACAGAGGACAGTTCTGCCAGCAGCCCCCTCAAGCCCTCTCAACTTGTCTTTTGGAGAAGAGTGGGGTCTGAAAAAGGCAGACATGGGGGCACACTTCTCCCCTCATTGTGAAAAATCTGAATCTAGAGAAAAGGAGTACGATGTACCCCAATCACTCTTCACCCAAAGAACACTTTCCTTACTGTTTTTAAAAAATCAAGTCATTTCAGCCATGACATAGCCATAACAACAGCTTGCCCTAAATGCATCAGCAGCAGCTCTGGAGAATGCCATCATCACATGCCACTGCCAACAACAGTAGACACATCGTAAGTAGCCCCTATGATTGCTGAAAAAGACACAGCAGGAGGTAGTCTGGGAAATGGAGGCACAGGTATGTCCTCCACAGATGTTCGTGTGCTTCCCTCCCTTGAGAGTGAGGGTAGGCAAAGATAAACAAAACCAAGACCATATTAAGTTGAGTTAGAGAACGTGTAGGTTTTGAGGGTGAGACAGCAGAGACCACCCGTGCGTTGTCACAGAGCTTTATGTGATAGAACCAGGGTCTGAGCTCTGGCCCACCACCATACCATCTGCCCTCGTGCTGTAGGACAGGAGTCTACTCAGGAAATCCTCTCTGGTGGGCTTTGGGAGGTGTCATTGTCGCACCACAATCACCAGATGTTTGCCTTATAGCAGAGAGGCCAGCGGACTTGGGGAGGTTTGTAGCACCCCATCTAAGGTGAGGAACTGTGGCTCAGGGACACACCCAGTGGCCTGGCCTTCCATTCTCTGACCATGCTGAGCAAGGCTTCCTCAGCAGAAAGTGGAGACACAGGGGCCACACCAGAAGCCTGGACACCTGAATTATCTCTGGATTAGACCCCAGGAGGTGTCTGAAGCGCCTGCCAACTTCCATGGTGTAAATACTCCTGCTGGGCCCACTGTAAGCTACCAAACTAAAGTCACTGAGTATAGAGCTGGGGACAGGAGTGCACAACAGACTTCTGAGAACCGGTGCAAGTCAGTCCCAGCACGCCACCAGGGCTGACTCTGACAATGAAGCCCTAGTCTTTGTCTGGTCATTCTCATATTTAGACCAATATCCCTCAACAACAGAAAGGGCTTAAAGCCTAGTTCGGGGCTCTGGGACACACCCCAAAGCAGTAGCCTCTCCACAGAAAACTCCTGCTGGCTGTTTGTGTTTTGTTTTAAAACATCCATGTAACTTAGGCATCCTATGGCATAAATCTGATTTGTGTTAACATAAAATCATGTTTTAAATTACTTACCAGGTCAATACATTGCTTGGCTTTTCCCTTCTGATTCCTCAAGTAAAACAGGTTGCTCCTGGAAGTGGCATCATGTCCACTATGTGGTTTCTCATAGCAGTTTGTGCTCAGCCACGTACCCCAAATCGTAGAAGCGCAATTCTTGTCCACAAGTAACTTTCTTTGAGGAACTCAGCTCTGCTGGGGAGGAAAGAACACCATTTTCGTATGAGGGCATTCTGGGTTTGAAGCTTGCCTCTGCCAATGAGTGGCTATGGGGGAACTACCCACAGCCTCAGTTTGTACATCTGCACAATGGGGTGAAGGAAACCTGCCTCACCCTCGGCTGTCAGGGACTTTACATGAGATGGCACAGAATTTCTTGCCTTCCTTCTCTTTGTTAAGTCAGTATACACCAAGCACCCAGGAAACCAAGGAAGGCTGAAACCCACTGAAAGGGCTGTGGTTAGAGTCCTCACCAGGGCCAGATTGGAGAGAGACTGACACCATCTCAGAGGAAGGCAACTTAGCAACACCTTCAAGATGCAGGGTGCACATACACTTTCCTCATTTCTGGCATTTGTCTTCAGATGCCCTCGCATGTGTGTAAAATGACAGACTGTGGCAGGGTTTGTAAAGAGGCAGGACAGGCCTGTGGTGAGCACAGGCGCCTGGAGCTAGGCTGTCTGGGTTAAACTTCTAACTCTGCCACCTTTTCTGTGTGACTTCACACTCTCTATGTCCTCTGGGCCTCAGCTTCCTCATCTGTAAAATGGGACAAATAACAATGACTCCATAGGGCTGTTGTGAGAATTAAATGAGTGAAAACATGTGGCACACTTAGAGGGAAGTCTAGCAGTGCTAAACAAAAGTCAGTTATCAAGAGACTGGAAACAACCCGACTGATTGTCAGTAGGAAGACTGCTAAGTGAAAGTTATGTGCCCACATGGGACTCCGTGTAGCCTTTAGAAAGAATGAGATCACACTACATCGGTGGTTCTTCACTGGGGCAGTTTTTCCCCTAGGGGATACTTGCAATGTCAGGGGACATTTTTGGTTGTCATAACTGGTATGTGGGGGGGTGCTCCTGTCATTTGGTGGGTAGAGCCCCGGGAAGCTGTTCAACATCCCACATTGCACATGATACCCCCAGAGCAAAGTGATCTGGCCCAGGTGTCAACTGTACTGAGGTTGAGAAACCTGCTCTACATGAACTGTGTGAAGAGGTCTCCAAGAGATGCTGCAATGATGGGGAAAAGGTAGAGAAAAAATGCTTGAAAGAAACAAAATACAAAATACAAATACATGAGTTTGAAAAGGCACAGACAAGTTCTGAACGAGTGATCAAGAAATTGGTGGCAGTGAGTGTCTCTGAAGAAGGAAACTAGGTCCCTTGGCATGGTAGAAGAAACCCGAACTCTCTTTTCCTCCCTACACCTTGGCCTTCCATATCACATGTATGGAATTACCTCTTCGACACATCAGCACCACAAATGAAATAAAGAGGCTAGATGCATCACCGCAGGCAGGCTGTATACCTGGCCTGTCTCCCAAGTCCCAAACCACAGGGTGGGAAAGGGCTTTGAACAGCATGAAGCTCAGTTCTTGGTCCTAAGGTAGGGATGGCTCAAACCTGGACTGGAACAAGTTTCAGAGTTACTGGACAGTGGCCATGCCTCCCATCAGGGGCACACAACAAGGGTCCCCCTCAACTCTACGCCCCTCTGGCCTGGAGGGCCATGTCCGACCCTGAGTTGGAGGCAGGTTCTGACACACCTTAACGCCAGCTATTTACTGCATGGACAGTGTCCCTGTTTCCTTCCAGCCAGAGTAGGCCTCTGCTGAACCACCTGTCAAATATCTGAAGACTACCGTCCCCTGAGCCTACCAGCCCCAGAGGCTGAGGACGTATAGGGACACTTTCTCTAAAGACATAAGTCCAGTTGTACCAGAAATCAGATGCTGCATGTTAGGGTAGGCCCTGCCATTTCTCTTTGCACAAGGACAGGCTTTATCAATGTAGGACAGAACTTAGAATGTCCCTGTCATGGGGAAAGTGCAGCTGTCAGGACTGCCTGTCCTAAGATACTAAAAGCACTGGTCATTCATCTGCTCCCCTGTCCATGACACTGATTTCTTTTATTCCTGGAAGCCCCATCGGAGCTCGCAAGCTCTCAGAGCTGTAGCTCTTAGCCCTGTGTGTACACCAGAATCTCTTTAAAAAATACTGATGGTGTGCCCATCCCAGGCCAATTAAATCAGAATCTCTGGGGACTGAATCTGGGCATAAAAATTAAAAAAAAATAATAAGAAAAAAAACTTTCCGAGGTGATGTTAATGGGAGACCAGAGTTTAGAATCCCTGCCCTGCCCGAGCCTCGAGGGCGAGGATGGAGTGCTAGACCCTCTAGGCTGAAGCCCAGACCCAATGTTGGAGCAGAAGAGGCTTTAATAAGATCAAGAAATGCCACTGAGTCACTAAGGGTGGCCATTGCTGGCTTGGAGCTGACTGAAGTGCCATGGGAAGCCTGGTGTTGACTCTGAAAACAGCAGCTGCTGTCACCCCATAATCCCTTCACCCTGCTTTACTTTTCAAATGCTTCTTACCATCTGTGATGAATTTAATTGTGGGCTCCCTCCAAGCTCCCTATTAATGTGCAGTCCAGTAGAAAACTCTTCTGCCTTGTTGGCTGACTAGCATGGTACCTAGCCCCTGGCAGTGCAGAAACTCTGAGTGAGTGGCTCTGACAGCCCACCTGGGCTTCAGGCCAAGACACTGCTTTCTTCATATCTTGGGAACATCACTCTTTCACACCGCTTCTCCAGTGCCCTCAGACTTCTCCCTAGTCTGTCTCGGGAATGTTCAGAATATCCTCGTCGTGGTCCTGTATACCACTGATTATTAACTAGGATGATTCTGCCCTCCAGGGGACAGCTGGCAGCATCTGGAAACATATTTTGCTTTCACAATCGGGTCAAGGGGTGTGCTATTGACACCTGTGGATAGAGGCCAGGAATAATGATAAACATCCTATGACACAGAGGGCAGTCCACCCCACCCCAGAAAAATTATCTGACCCAAAGTATCCATAGCGAAGAGGCTGAGAATAGGCCACAGACACACCTTCAGCCCCCAGGGTTATGGGAAGACACAGCTCCTCATGCCCTGCCACTTTCCAGCTCCAGTCTTCCCTACCACAGTCTCCCTAGGGACATCTCCACCTAGGAAGACCCTCTGCTCCAGGTCTCCCAGGACTCTGACTAGAAAATTCTGAATCTTAGCCCCTACCTAGAGTTTTACTTTACCATCTGACTCAAAACATTTACTCTGGGGCTCTACTTTTTGCTTTTCTTCCTGTGGATTTTATTTTCTGGGTTTGGAATCTTTGTGGTTATTATATTAGTAATAAAACAATTATACTTTACATGTTGCTTACTTGTGTCAGGTACTGTTCTACATAATACTCACCATCAACGTGGGATTGGTACTACTATTGTTCCCATTTTGCAGGTGAAACCGAGGGGCGGCAGATTTAGGTGACCTCTCCCCAATTCACACAACTAGTGAGTGATGGAACCTGGAGTCCCAGAGTCCATGCTCTTCTCCAAGCTCCCCTAGTCACCTTGCCACAGGTTCCACTGGCCAGGGCAGGCTCTGCCCTCCCTTCAAATGCATACTAAGGTAGAAACAACTGGTGCAGCTCACCTACTGGGGACACCACTGCTCCACTGGGAGAAACCAGACCCTCGGCTGCAAGGACAAAAGCCCAGTCTCAAATTCCAAGATAAAAACCCCTTCAGCATTTACCACAGCACCCCTACCACGGCACTGGGTCAAAGAACAACCACCAGCGGCTCGACAACACGCAGCACATACACAGTGCTCAGTAAACGCTAAGCACTATGCTGAGTGTTTCACCTGTTACCCCACTGGATTTTCCCACCACCAAGGCAGGCGGTTTCATCATCCCACTTAACCCACAAGGGGAGCCTTGCCCAACACAACACCGCCTTTCCCAGGGCCCATCGCACCTGTGCAGCGCTCAGCATGCTCCCCACCGGACCTCTTTCCACAGTGACAGGCAGATATGCACCAGGACAACACAATCACACAACTGCAAAACCGCTGACACTGCCAGTGTCGCACTTAGCTGCCCTAGACTGATAAATGACCACACTGGTCTTGTCACACACACAAATGAGCTCCGACCACACAAATCCTCGAGGCGCACTTATACCCATCCCCAGACCCCTAGAGGAGCTGTCATTCCTTTCTCACATCAACACCACAGAGCACACAGTGAAATACACAATCCTGAGATGCATCCTCGTCACCACACGTCTGGCTCCGTCACGAAGACACACAGAACCACCCCCAGACACCCCTTCTCACACCACATCCAGCACCACCACAAGTTCAAACACATGATCACGACCCTACACCTCACACTCCGTCCGACACTAGACACGCAATCCCGTGCAGCCTTGAGCCCTCGACCCCCGCGGCCTCACGACCTCCCGCAGCCTCACGGCCACGCAGCCGCCGGAACGTCTGCACAGGTCTACGTCCCCACCTCCGTCCTCGCGGTCGCGCGTACTGGCAGCGCCCATTCTGACAGCTGTGCCCACAGCGCACGCTCCCAGCGCCTGCGCCCGCCTCCCAGATCCCAGGGGGCCCCACGGTCCCGGCTCCTTCACTCGTGGGACCCGCCCCCGGGGCCGCCCCCAAACAAAACCACGCGGCGCGAGCTCGTCCACACCCACACGTCCGGGGACGTCCCCCAAGCGCTGGCCGGAGGCCCCGCGGCGACCGCCAGCACGCTCGGGCAGTCGGAGCCGTCCTGGGGAGCGTCGCCGCCCGCGCGCCAGGCCTCGGTCCTGCCCCGCGCCAGTCCACGGAGCGCGTGCGGTCGCGTGTGGGGCCAGCTCAGTTGGCGCTCTTGGGGTCCCCATGCCTCGTTTCCCTTGTGAAATCACGCGACGCTTCTCAGGCGCTGCGGCCCGTCCTTGAGCTGTTCGACCAAACCCACCCTCCGCCGTTCGCCGCTCTCCTCGGCCTCCACGCCTGCGCGTTCCCGTCCGGGGCGTCGGGCCGAGCACTCTCCCGCGCGCGCCCGGATCCTCCGGGGTTTACACCCAGACCCACCCGCGGACGCGGAAGCGCACGTCCGCGCGCGCGCACTGCGAGTTCGGGGCGCAGCTCCCAGAAGCCCCCGGGGCGCGGCGCGCAGCGGCCGCGTGGGCCGGAGAGAGCTGGCTCGCGCTGTCTCTCTGACCTGTGTTTCCCGGGACGAACTGACTGTGAGGGGGAGGAGTGTTCCTCCAGGCCAGGAGAAGCAGCTCACTGGCGCCTTTATCGATCGAGAAGCCCCAGCGTTCTGTGCGCGGCCCCTTTCTGCCGCCCAGACTCCATTTTCCGCGAGCCCCCGCGGCCCGTTTCCGGGGTGCTGCGGCTACGCGTCCTCCGGAAGTGACTGCCGTGTGCTCGTGAGTCTCTGAGAGGGGACCCAGCCTTCGTGGTTTTGTACGTGTGTGTGTGTGTGTGGCGCTGATTTAGAATAGGTATGTGTATGTTCAGTAGCCTGTATGGCTGCTTTTGAAAGCATAGAAAGTCTATGGCCCAAAGAGCCTAAAATCCTGTCTGATCCGTTTTTGTAGTTGTGTAGTGTGTGTGCAGGGAACCACGGATCGTGAATGTATGTGTGGGTTTGTGGAAGTGTCCTTGTATATGTGTGTAGCCCAGTTTTTCTGCTTGTGTATAGGAAACCACCGTTTGAGACCTTGAGTGTAGAGTCCCAATTTGTGTATTTTTACACGTGTATATATAATTTTGATTCCAATGCCAATGTGCGGATTTATTTTCCCCACCATGAAGCAGTTTTCCAACACATCAGCTGAATGTCTTACTCCCATTCTGACACTATGTAGCTGACTATGGTGACAGCTCCTAAAGCTCTGTCCCCAAGACTGTCCCTAACCCCCACACAAGTCTCCAACATCAGCTGCCAATCACGGTCCAGGTGGTCACCTGTGCCTTAGACTGACCAGCTAATGATTCCCCTTCTAGGCTTTGGTTAATTTGCTAGAGGGACTCATGGAACTCAGAGAAATATTTTACTTCCTAGACCACTGGTTATCATAAAAGGATATATAACTCAGGATGGCCAGATGGAGGAGATGTATGGGCCAAAGTACTTGGGGAAGGGCCTCGGAGCTTCCATGTTCCCCGAGTGTGCCATTTTTCCCCGCACTTGCATGTTTACCCTTCAGCTGGTCTCTGAAAGCCATCCTTTGGGTTTTTATGAAGGCTTCATTACATGGGCATGACTGACTAAAGCACTGATGATTAAACTCAATTTCCAGCCCTTTGCCCCTCCTAGGTGGTCTGGGGGTGGAACTGAAAGTTCCAACCTTCTGATGCTCCTTTGGTTTCCTGGCAACCAACCCCCATCCTAAAGGTTTGCCACAACCAGTCATCTCATGAATGTTATAAAAGATTCTTTTACCACTTTCAAAACTTAGGAAATTCCAAGCGTTTGAGGAGTTCTGTGCCAGGAGAACAAATATTTCTTAGAATCCCAGTGTGTGAGGTAGTGAGGGACCAGGGCTTGTGTTTGCACTGGTGTGGCCCTATGAGTGCATTTCGGGGGACTGGGTATTTAAGGGTGAATGTGAGAAGCTAGTTTCGGTTTCCCAATTCAGTGACTAGGTGGTATTAATCAAAATAGCAGCTAACATGCACTGTTATTAGGCTTTTTTCCTATTACCACCACCACTTGTAGCAGCAGCTAGCATTTACTGATTGCTGTCCCTGACTCAAAGTGTTTTTCCATTTAAGGTTTTATTTCATCCTTTTAACTTGTCTCTTAGTTTGTTTCTACTAAAATCTCCAATTTCCAGGTGTATAAACTGAGGCACAGGGAGATGAAGTAACTCACTCAAGGTCACACAGAAAAAGTCAGAGCTGATTTTTTAATCCAAGTCTCGCTGACTCCCAAAGCTTCCAGGTTTGTTTTCTTGGAGCAAGCTTCTTGGGCTGAGAAAGTTTTCTGAGTATCTGGTGGTGCTGGAACAAGAGGGATGACCAAGAGATCCAAGAAATCTCAAGATAAACCTGTCCCTTAGCAGTTTCTTTGGTGTTTTCTTTAGACCATCTACCAAGAATATAATTCTTCTTGCTATTTAGGGGGACTTTGGTGGTAAAATTTGGGAAGCTGTGGTCTGAAGAAAAAACTTTGCATCCAGAGACCTCATGGCTACAGAGAGACCAGAGTCCCAGGGGTCAGATGTTTTGGATCCTGATCAAGCCCTGTTCTGCCCATTCTCTGAACAAGGCAATCTTCCCCAAGAGGGCTGTGGACTTGTCTAAGGCAGCAAGTTTGTCCCAGAACCAGGCCTTGTCTGATTCAGTCATTTTTCCCCTTGGCTTCATGACCTCTGCTGACATCTTGAAGCTAACACATGCTGTCTGGGGAAGGTGGTTTCCCTAAGGAATTCATCACAAGATGGCCACTCCCAGTCCCAAGACTGTTAAATGAACTGAGAAATGGATGCAGGGACAAATGAATGTTGCTAGTTTAAGTACACAAAATTGCACTTTAAAGATATTACAGTTTTTTAGCAAGTGAAATTTTGAGAGCCAGGGGTCAAACCAGAAATGTCTGATACAAAAATCACAATGATATTCCAGAGCTTGATCTTAAGCCATTTTTGCTTATTATTTTATTTATTCTTTTATTTATCCAATATTTCTTTTTAATTTTTATTATGTGCCAAGTATTTTGCCAAGTTTATGTAAAATGGTAGAGTCCTAACAAAATAAAGATGGTCCCCAGAATCATGAAGATCACAGTCAATGACCCTTACAAGCAGACAAATAGAAATACAGTGTATTCATTAACACTACATTCATATTACATGACATTCATATAATGTAATGTATAACATATACAACACATGGTGATACAAAGAATATTTTCATCACCACCACATCACATAAGGTGGATTGAGAAAGATTTGTGTAATTAGGGTAATGTAAGTGTTGTGTCAAATTTAAACTGTAAGAAGAGTTCACATATCTCTAGGGATACTCAAAGTTAAAGCCCTCCTTTGGAGCTCCTGAAATTATACATCAGAGATTTGTGGAGCTGTTGATTGGGAAAGATGCCATGACTAGAGGAACCCAGGTGGGTTTCAAATATGAACATCAAACCAATATTTCCTCTGAATTGTAGGTGATTATTTACAGTTGAGCTGCTTTCCCCAGGGCAACTCAATGCTGGGCACTGTACACCAGGGTACAGCAAAGATTTATGGAGATTAAAGGAGCAATACCAAGGGGATAAATATATAGCCTTGAATAAAGTTTTCTAATAGGCTTACTTAATGAATCAAGTTTGAATCTGTCCCCCCCAAACACGCATTTTGGACAGCCCAAAAAGTGATCCAGACTGACATGGCATGATTAGCTCACTTTGGCCTTGGACTTGAGGAATGACTTTGGGAAGAGTTGAATGTGGAGATGAGTGCATGGGTCTCTGATTCTTTACTTGTTCTTGCCTGGATTTATTTGCTATCTATGGTTACTGATCCTAGTTGACAACAGATGGTTCCCAGCTGGGATCGCCTCTTGAGTGGATGATCTCTGCCATCTAGGTGATTCCTGAATAGGGAAGGTCATCTATTTCAATCTGACATTTTACCCTAATACTACATCCTTTAAAAAAAAAAATTTTATTGAGAGATACCATACAATTCACCCATATAAAGTATATTTAGTATATTTATAGATATGTGCAACTATCACCAAAATTAATTTTAGAACATCACCTCAAAATTTTTAAATATTGCTCTTCATTCCTCTCATTCCTCCATACTAAGCAAACTGTCCTAAATTGACTCAGGGCTGGGTACCAGACAAGAGACCATCCTTATAGCTCAGAGTCCACCAAAATTATTTGAACTAGCCAATCCTAAGGTGTCTTCCCTGCCTTGCCTTCATTTCCCTAGGAAACCACTATAAAAGGCTCTGAGTCATGCTTTCCCCTGGCTCCTTCCTACCTCTTAACCAGACATGGTGCTTTTCTGTGTGGCCCTATGTGGAGCGGTGGATCTGCTTCTTTTGGAAAACATGTTATAAAATCTTCTCACGTAGGTATTTGCCTCTGTGTCGGTCACCTAGTGATACCTAATCAAATCCTGGGTAGATTATAAAATATCCCTCCTGGCATAGAACCCCTGCCCCATGAGCCAATATCCTCAATGGCACTGCACCAAGGTAGAATTTCTGCCATGTCAAATGTCCATATCTCAAATCCACTTGCCCAGAACTTAATCTCAGCAACAAATTGCTGGGGGCAGGGTGAGAGATGTTGCCATTATACACTTAAAAGAGAGCCCTCTGGGAGATAGGGGGAGATAGTGCTAAATTTTAGATTTTCTTGAATCAACGTTTATTTGCTGTATGCTTTTATGACTATTGCTTGACACATTAAATGGATTCATTTTTAAAGGAATCCACTCTTTTCCTGGCATGCAGGTCCTGTCAGGCCACAAATGGAATTCCTCACCTATACATCTCTTAGAATTACTGTGTTGATTCACCATGATGCCCATGTCCATCAATATAATTAACACATTCCTTACGTACCTTTACTCAGCAACATTCACTTATTTCTCATTCTTGAGACACTGTGCTTTTGGCTTTTGTATAATCACACTCATCATGTTTTGTCCTGCTATTCTGGCTTCTGCTGTCAGTCTTTTTGCTCCCTCCTCATCCAATATTAAACAGTAAACCCAGCACCCCAACCATGACTACTACAATGAAAAGGCAGAGGCTAACAACCTGCATATTTTTTAAAAAGAAAATATATTTGAAAACAAATAGCATTTATAAGCATATTTAAGGATACAGAAAAGTTGACCATAAAAATTGAGAAAAATGTATACCCTGTAGCTCAGTCTATATGGGTATCTATAACAAAAAATACCATAAACTGGGTGGCTTATAAACCACAGGAATTAATTTATTTCTCCAAGTTCTGGAGGCTGGAAGTCCAAGATCAAGGTGCTAGCCTATTCAATGTCTGACGAGAACCTGCTTCCTGGTTCATAGGCAATGCCTAAATTCCACATCTTCACATGGAGGAAGGGTCAGGGACCTATCTATGTGAGGTCTCCTGGTTTAAGGCATGACTGTTATGAGGACAAAGCCCTCATGAACTATCCCCACCGAGAGGCCCCACTTCCTAAAGCCACCTTGGGGGTTAGAATATCAACGTAGGCATTTTGGAGGACAGTGCACTGAAAATAATTATCAAACATCAGCTAGTCCAGCCCTACTAGCCCTACCAGCAAAGCAAATTTTAAGGCAAAACTTTACACTTAGAGGTAAAACAGAACACTACAAAATCAACATGGTGAATTTCCCAGGGAGAAATAAGATTGGAACTTTGCTTTTAATAAAAAGCATGCCTTCTAAAAACAGCAAAACTTAAAAGCATATAAGTATAAAGAAAAAAGGCAAAATCACCTTCCTAGTGCGGTGTTGAATACTCAGGGCTCAGTCTCACTGGGCCTGGTTTTCTCCAACCGTAGTACTGGGGTTACAATAGTAGAAACTATGTCACAGGGTGACTCTGTTTCCTGTATATCAAACCACTTAGAGGCGTGCAAGTATTCCAGAAGCACTAGCTATTTATTTTCCCTTTCTTTATCTGACCTTGTATGTTTTGTTTTACTTCATTTCTTGAACATGATACATTCACAGTAATAGTCATTTTACCTTACTGAACCCATGCACCTCCTGAGTCAGCCAAATTTAAGTCCTTCTCCCACATTTTCCTACATATGAAGGACAAAACAGGATAATGCCATTCTGTGACGGTCACTGATGTCATATTGGGGGATTGCAATTCTTCATGATGGGAGTATTTACACTGTAGAAAAAGGCAAGGGCTGTAAGTCAAGGCTTCACTCTATCCAAGTCTTTTGTTAAATATTTACAAGCACACCATGTAATACAAACAAATGAAAGATCTGAAAAGCACTTAATGGGCTGTGACTGTAATCCACACAGGACATTGTCAGGGCACAGTGCCCTAATGGGCACAAACTGGACTTAGTCTTTGGTCACAGGACATCTCTGGCTGTTGACAGAGTGTAACTCTGGATTAAGATGTCTCTCTCTCTTCGTCGGGGTGAGGAGAGGTATGGAGTGGAGGCACTTGAGAGGCATCCACAGGCCTGTCCTTCTGTACACAGCACTCCTCTCCATCCCTCTCACTTGGCCAACTCCAGCACATCACCCAGGACTCAGATGAACAACCACATATCAGGACTGGATTTCATGGATACCCTCCCCGCCCTCCACAAACTACATTAGATTTCCATGTGATTTCATGGAATCCTCAATTCCCAACAGGAAGTCCACACAGTCCCCCAGGTGGCCACAGGAGAGGACTTTTACCTCGGAGCCTTACTTTCCTTGTCTGAGAGGAGGTGTATCATACACAGTGCTGTGCCCTGTAACATAAGGCAAGTCAATGTGAGCATTCTGCTACGCGGGTGTTGTAGAAATTTTGATTTTGTGTGACAGTACCAGGAGTGTTAGGTGGAGTGTACGGGAAGCTTGAGCTAGGGCATTTCCACTGGGGAGTGCCACTGGAGTCTCCCTAGTTCTGTGCAGTTTGGGTGGGGGCAAACGTTTTTGCCTGTGCCAGGTGACATTTATTCAGTTTGCGGGAGCCCCTAATAGGACTCACTGAGCCTTTTGTACTTGGAACCATAGCAACCACATTGTATTATGTGGTTGAAAAAAAAATGACTTTGTTGAGCAATGTCTCCTCAATACAAGGAGCTAGATTTAGTTACATTGCCTTCCTTTGTGACAAGCACCTTGCTGCTTATACGACCCACACTAGCCACCAGGAGACATGCACAGTCATCTGCAGTCCATGCATCTTGGTCCCACTGACAAGTTTGTGGGCATGCACTGAGCCTGTGGTGGCCAGAACACAGCTTCCATGAATGCGCGCTAATGGCCAAGTAAGTGGTTGTTCCCCATATGTATAGATTGCTCCTGCTGTCCTTGAATGTTAAACAGTCATCCGTCACAAAATGACACCTATCTGTAGCCTTAGAGAAATTTTAGAAGAAAACATCACATTCAAATTTCTGGACTTAACAATGAGCCTGAATGAAAGTTTAAGTTCTTCTGCTATAGACATGTTACACAAAGCTGTCACGTTGGCTTATGTCACCTAAGCTGGACTCATGAATCTCAGCATCCAGCAACTGGCAAAGAGTTGAAAGAGGAAAAACATGAGAGTAAATGAGTAGCAGTGCCTTCACATGAGAAAGAAGTGTGATTTCAATTGAGTCAGCTACTAGCTGTGTGACCTTGGAAAATGTTGTAATCAAATGAAATGTAATTAAGTTGACCCAAACAATTTAAATAAATCCTTATTTCTTTGAATCTCTGCTTGTTTACTGACCTTTGGATACCCATAAAAATCCATAGAACAAAGTATTCTGAGTTAGCTAATGGTTACTGCAACTAATTGGCCTTGATGATAAAGCCATATCCTGTGACCCTCATTTACATAGTGGTGACTCAGCAGGGCCACTCACCAAGTGCAGATTGCTCTGTCCCAGTCTCTATCCTTGTACCCAGACCTGACTTTTCTTAGAGCATTTGTATCAACACCAAGAGACAGAGCCGCCTGTCTCTAGGTTTGCTAAGGCTGGAACCACCACATCAACCATGTAGGCAGTCTCTTAGATGGCCACCAATGTGTTTATGATTTTGGAGGGATTCCTTTCCCCAATGTGGTATGAAGTATAGAAAACCTGAGATGCATTCACTGCAGGATGAATTTGTGGTGAAGGATGAAGATGTCATTACAATGTTAACCAAAGTCATATAAGGAAGGGGTGTCAGGGATCGAGAAAGATGGTAGAATGGTCCCTAACGAGTGCCTTCTCAATTCCTTGCAGTTGGCCATGGTATCCTGGTGGAGTTTCTTCTCTGCAGAAGAGACAGACAGAAAATTACAACTCCAAAGGACATAATAGGGCACTGGAGGGTGTCGGGGAGCTTTACAGGGGAGAATCCAGTGCAGATATTGGTGATCTTGTGAAGGGGTGGTGAGATGGTTCAAATTAGGGAAGAATTTCCTAAAAGAAGCATCTATTCTGAAGTGCAGAAATAAATGAGGGCATGGTACTGAGTAAGGGAAAGGACAAGATTGGCTACATGCATAAAGGTCTAGAGTCTGAAGACACAGTGGCTTACGGAGGACAGTGGCTCGCAGCCTGACCTCCAGCCAGTCTCTTCACAGAGCTGTTTCTGGGGCAAAGGAGTTCAGAGAGCAGTAGCAGCCTGGAGAATTCCTGTGGCTGCTGCGGAGAAAGCTGAGGCTTTGGCACTGAGGCCCCAGGACCAGGGCCAGCGAAAGCCCAAGAGCAGGCTCGCCTGCACCCCAAAGCCGACTGGCCAAAGCTGCACCAGGTCGGACCCAGCCTGTCTGACCCGCCTTCAGCAAGTGGCAGCTTCACGCAAGTACGGTGACTGTTGCCCTCACACCAAGCAGCACCAGCAGTGTGCGCCCTCCCTGCCCCAGAGTGTGGCCCGTAGTGCCGCGCAGGTGCTGCTCCAGCTAGGGACATTGGGTGAAGGCCTTCCTGCATACGCGGCATCCAAGGGCATGAGGCCAGCGAGGACGGTCGGGTGCTGCGGTGGGATTACTGATGCACGTGCACCTCCATGTGGGCGCAGATGCGCACGCAGGCGCAGTGAGTGCACGTGAAGAGCCACACCCCGTGCGTCCTCCACGCAGCATCAGGGCCGCGTGGTAACCAAAGCTTCCCTACTTGCCTACTCCTTCCCAGGATCGAGCCTCTGGTGGGTGAGTAGGTTCGAATGCTACGGGAAGCCTTTCCCGCGGATGGCGCGCTGATGCCACCTTGCTTCCCACGGAGCTTTCCCGGGCTTGCTAGTGGGAGGGCTGGGGGTCCTCCCAAGTCCCTAACATGGGGGCCCTTCGTCCTCCCGGATGGTCAGTTCCCCCAAAAGCGGCTCTTGTCCCTTAAGTGGATCCTGTCTCCAGGCCTCTCCAGGTTCAGGGTACTGAGTGACTTCCACCATGTCCTCATGAGCTTACTCTCCAAAAATGTCCAGCTCTGGTGCCTCCAACAAACTCACTCCAGATAAAAGAGTTTGAAAATGAATATTATCCACTGAGTTTCCAAAAAGAGGAAAAAATTGTTTGGGGATGAGCATTGTCCCCCTCCCCCACGCCCAGCTTAGTGCGATGATGTACATAGAAGGCCCTAGATCTGGAGCTAAGTTCCAACCCACCTGGAGCTATGTTCATCCCACCTCCACCTCTCAAGAGCTGAGGGTCATGGTGTCTCCACTTTGTCTAGAAAACGGACTTGAATTCTTGCCTCTAGGACACCAGTCCTATGGGGGTGGGGGGCTCCACGCCATGACCTCATTCAAACCTGATTACCTCCCAAAGGCCCCATTCCAAATACATCACATTGGGAATTAGGGTTTCAACATATGAACTTAGTTTAGGGAATGTAAACCTTCAGTCCACAGCACCACCGAATGCTAGCAGCTTCTACAAGCTGGAAGAGACAAGGCAATGGAGTCTTCCCCAGGTGTTAGGTTAGAAAGGGTTAGTGACTGAAGCCAAAAAAAGGGACAAGCAAAGACCTCTCTAGGATTTAGGAATGAAGAAATGAATGAGCATTAGAGTAGCACAGATCACTACAGTCGCTGGTCGTCGTTTTGTGACCCTACTACATAATAGAATCTTCTGAAGACTTTTTAAGACTGCACTGGGCTACCACCAAGTGGTGGGGCCATCTCCAGGGGTGAGGCCGGGCACTGTACTATTTTTTTTTTTTTTTTACAGCCCCTGAGAACCACTGAATATACAAAATGTACTTTCAAAATGAAACTCATTGCACGACCCCAAATGGAAAGCCGGTATCACTTGCCATAAGTACAGTCCAATAGTAAATACAATGAAAAGAGGTAGAGCCTGATATAAAAGGTTAGTAAATATTAGCTGTTAACAGACACACATATTTTCTCACTGAGAGAGCCTGAAACAGAACTGAAAAACATATCTTCTTGACCTCGTCGTGCAGATCAACACACTGAGATCCCAGAGGGGAAGAGGCACTTGTCCAAAGTCACAAACAAAAATAGAGACACTAGCATTTGAGTGATTACTGTCTTTAGGCTCCTTAGTCCTCACAACCACTTTAAGAGTCAAGTTCTATCGTCATCCTCGTTTTAGATGGGGAAACCTAGACAAAGAGTGTGTGCCTGGCCCGGGGTTCGAGAACTAGTAAAGGCGAGAACAGGTAAAGGGCACAGAAGCAGCTCCTAAGATCTTTTCACAAAAAGGGAAACCGAGGCCCAGGGAGGGTGAGAGGGTACAGACCCACCCTTCCCGGTGGGGAGTGGAGTACAAGGCAGACCGCAGCTCAGATTCCACAACCCCTTCAAATCTGCTCCCTCCTCCTCAGGGGGCGCTATGACGTCACGTGCAACTGTGGAGTTGTTACCAGAGGCTGGAAATCCCATTCGGAAACCGGGGCGGGAAAACCAGGGGTCGTACTCGCCTCCCGGGGCACTTCGGAGCCCGCACTTCTAGCCTCAGGGGCGAGGCCCAGGAAGCCTAACCCCATGCCCCGGTTGCCGAGGCGTGCGGACCCCGGACGCCCACCGACCGCAGCTGCTCGCGAGGCGGACTCGAAGCGCATGAGCACCAATCAAAATCCTTCTTGCAGTTTGGCCCCGCCTCGTTCACAGGCTTCCGGCGTCTTGCGGTCTCCAAGGGAGCCTGTCTACGGAGGCCCGGAAAGCAGGCGGCGGCTTCCGGATGTTGCGGTCGGAAAAGGGCAGAAGACGGGAGCACTTGTTTATAGAGAGAGAGGTCGTGATATAGACGCCTACATCGGGGTGGGTCCGAGGATCAAAAACTCTCGTAAACGTTCTCGCCACTGTTGTTGCTGGGGGAGCGGCAAGGAGGGAGGAGGAAGACGGAGCCAGGAAGCCGCAGAGTCTCCTGGGAGTCTGCGGGCGACTGGGAGCCGGCGACGCCCCGGATGCGGAAGTGAGCTCTGCGTGACAGGGCGGTGGATGGGACTGAGAGGACCCCGGCCCAAGCAAACCCACCTACTTTCCCTGTCCCCGCCTGCCAGATCCTGACCCCGTCGGCAGGCTTTGGGGCCAGTCGGTGGCTCCACCGTCCTTCTGGATGTTTCCGAGCGTGTTGGTCACCATGGTAACACCTCACGCTCTCCGCCCCGTGCATTATGACGTCGCGGGCTGGGTCCTGGGAAGAGGCCTGCGTCTGTCAGCGGAGGAAGGCGAAACGGGCGGTCGCGGGAGGAGCCGAGGGTGGGACCAAGGGGCTCCTGTGAGCTGTCTCCGAGGGGCTGGGACGCTTCATTTAAATAATCAGCCCTGTAGGAGCAACTAGCACGGTGACCGACTGGGGCCCGCTTTCTGTAGTTGCGGAGAGACTTCCCTGGGATTCATTCATCCACTTCTGTTTTTTATTCTTTCCTCCCAATTTGGTTGGAAACCTAGACTTTATGGTTTCACACGGGTGTCAAAGTAAATAAATGGGAGCTACTCAAATGGAGCCGGAGCTGCCACGTGGGAGGAACGGCCTAGCACATCGGAGGCCTCTAACCTTTGGAGTGTTAAGACGGCAAAATAACCTTTGGACTGGTGCTAAAGCAAGCTTGTGCCCCCAAAGAACTGTTCGCAAAGATAACACAGATATGACTACTGGACTGAAATTGTAAAAGGTTATTTAAAATTATCGTCACTATATTTTGTCATTTGCACCACCAGCAGTGCCTTTCTTCTGTTGATGTAATTGTTCCCCTCCCCTTTCTCCCCTGCCCTTGTCTCCTATTGGGAGAACTCTTTGGGCTTCTACCTGAATCATTGCTTCCTGAATACCTATTCTTTTTTTAAATCTCAATGTTAGTAGCTTCTCACTTTGAAAGGCTCTTTTGTCTTTAGATTAACGACTGTCTCCAGGCAAACTAGGTCACTACCAGCTTTCAGAGCATCAGGCATCCCATTCCTGCTCTGGCCCTTGATAACAGGCCTGTGCTATACATTTATTCAGTCAATAGGTCCTTATTCAGTGCCCACAAGCACCATTTGCCAAGGATACAAACAGGAGAATGTCCTCGGAAACTTTATTTTGAGCAAAAAGATGCAGGAAGTTAATCCATATTTCTCATCCTCAGCGTTATTGATATTTGGGTCTGATCATTCTTTTGCTGTTGGGGTGGGGAGGAGGCTGTCCTGTGTACTGTAAGTATGCTGAGCAGCATCCTGGGCCTCCACTCACTAGATGCTCCCTGTTCCCCTCCCCCCACTGCCATGTGATGACCAAAAATATCTCCAGATTCTCACAAATGCCCCTTAGGGGACAAAGTCAGCCATTGAGAACCATTGCTATTCAAAGACTTTTCCTAAGCACTCCTACTTTCAGATAAGCTTTGAGCAGGTGGTAAACACCAGCTTATTAACATCTTTGAGAGGATGGGTAAGAGAGTGGATCTTAAAATTCTCATCACAAGAAAAAAAAATAACTATGTGAGGTGATAGATGGTAACTAGATTTATTGTGATGGTCATTTTACAGTATGTACAAATACCGAATTGTTATGCTGTGTTAGTTTGGCGGGGGAAGGGCCGACCAGATGCCTGCCTGGAGATTTCCCAGCTTGACACTGGAATCCAGACCTCCTGATAAGGACACATTTTAGACCCCTAACGCCACCAGCCTAATTCGGAGGCTCGTAAATTAACATTCCTAATCTCTACCTCTGCCCCCAAATAACCCCATAAAAATTACTCCCTCCCACCCCAGGGCGAGACTTCTCTGGCCCCTCTCCTCTCTGGACCAGAGAACCTCACCCTGGAGCGCTCTCCCAATAAAGGCTTACTTTTAAATTTTCTCTCAGCATGTCACGCATTTACCTTACATGTTGTACACCTGAAACTAATATAATGTGATGTGTAAATTATATCTTAATAAAACCGGAGAGTGTCTGATATCGACTGCTGTGTTGAGCTGACACATTAACAAATTCAGTTTTAAATACAATTTGAGAGGGCCTCCATCACTACCATCAAAAGGAAAAAGGTAACTGGATGTAAAAAGCCATTAAAGACATGTAGGGGAAGTTACAAAAACAACGTCAATCACCTAGGCTGCTTCTGATTAGAATATAAAACCTTTCTTATAATAAACTAATTCATAAAACTTTTTAAGAATTAATTACAACAGGGTTTCACTAGGATAAAGGACATGGTACCATCATTTTTACCTAACATCTACAAGGAGTCAGCATTCCCTTTCGTTTGTCATCAATTTACTGTATGTTTTCTGTGCCTTTTAGTAATTTCTTTTTATTTATTTATTTGTACATGAATTGCTATAAGAAAAAACATCTTCCTGAGAACTCAGTCAGATCTACTTGTGAACACAGCCACACCCACTCCCCCTTTAATTAAATTTACTTGACTTGGGAAGCTAGAGGAAGCATCTTCCTTTTGGAGTTTTTAGATGTCTGTATAGCCATTGGAGCTGAAGCATGTAAAATTACCCCCTGAGGAATAGAGTATTTCCTTATTATTTGCTTTCCCCTGAAGGTGGCAGGAAAGGCTTTGTCTTCAGAGCCTTCTTTCTCAGTGGGAAACTCTAAATCTTTATACACAAAAGAAACAACAACAACAACAAAGCCTTTGGAATGAGTCAAACCTGAGTCAAAAATCAGCTCTGTCACTTGTGTGACCTTGGACAAATTGTCGATCCCTCCGAAGCCCTACTTTTCTTTATAAAAGCAGGTAGCATAATAGAACCTCCTTAAAAATTGTTGCCAGAATTAAATGATATATATGATTCTTGGCACCCCTGCCACCCTACACATTATTAATTCTCAGTGTTGGGTGATGGAAGAACTGAGCATTCAACCATTTCAACATGCATACATTTTATTATAGAAACAGTGAAGAAATGTTGAAAGACATCTGGAAGAGAAGTTTTGAGGAAAGCCCTTCAGATGTTCACTCAGCTACCCTCCAGGCCCATCTGCTCATGGCTCTCAGAGACACCTTCCTACTGCGCCTCTGGACAGATAGGTGCTGTTCCTCAAAGGATCCAAATCCTTACCCTCCAAACTGACAGTCCAGGGGACAGATTGGTTTCTTGGGAGGTGAGATTACCTGGGAGTTGGAGGACTCATGAAGGTTGAGCTGAGGTAAAGGAGGGTCACTAGAAAGAACAGCAGGGGTCGTTTCTAAGGAAGGGAAGAAAAAAGAGAGAAATTTATTTGTGCATCGATTTGCATCCTAGACCACTCTCCTTATTCACTATGCTCCACTCACTCTGACTCTCCATCCCATCAGCTGTTCCACCACATGGAACACTTTTCCTACATCTCACCCAAGTGGCCCTTCCCCATCACTCAGTACAAATATCTCCCCTTCAGTGAGGAGTTCTTATGAATACCCAGTAGAAAGTTCCTCTTTGCCACAGCACTCTATTTGGCCTTGTAGAAATCTCATATAATTGCTAGTTTTCCCCTGCCCTCCCACTAGAGGGTAACCCCCATGAACTCAGGAACTTTCTCTGCTACAGCCCCACTATACCCGAAGCCTGGCACCCTGGATCATGCCGTGTTAGTGCAGGGAGCAAATATATAAGATTTGCTCTGAGCACTGGAGTCTCAGGGACAGAGAAAGTAGACTTCTTGCTCCCAGAGGAGCTCACAGTCTAGTGCAGAGGTCTACAAATTACAGCCCAAAGGTGACTCCAGCCTCCACCCCTTTCTATAGGTTTTTTTAAATTGTAGTAAAACCCACATAAAATTCACCATTTTAACAAATCTAGGAGTAGTTGCTCAATAAAAATTTATTGAATGAGCTCTTCAATAAGTTAAACAGAATTACCAAATGACCCAACAATTTGACTATTAGGTATGTACTCAAAAAAAAATTGGAAACAGTTGTTCAAACAAAAATTTGTACTCAAGTGCTCATAGCAGCATTATTCACAACAGACAAAAGGTGGACACAACTCAAATGTTCTTCAGCTGGTAAACGGATAAATAATTGTGGCATTACTATTCACTGGAATACTATTCAGCAAAAGAATGATGTACTTATACATGCTACAACCTGGATGAACCTTGAAAACATTGTGTAAAATTAATAAAGTCAGACACACAAGGCCACATTGTATATGACTCCATTTCTATAAAATGGCCAAAATTGGTAAATCTATAGAGAATAGATTAGTGGTTGCCAGGGGCTGAGTGGGTAAAGTGTTTTCTTTTGGAATGCTAAACATTTTCCAGAGCTAGATAGTGGTGATGGTTGCACAACATTGTGACTGTATCAAATATTACTAATAGTAAATTCACACTATTGGTATTTTGCCACAACTTTAAAAACCCAACATAAAATTTGAGAGAATTCATAAATGAATTCTTACAGTTCTTCATGTCTTTATCATTTGTAATTCTCTTCACTGGCCATGTCAAGTGGCTTGAGATTAAAAGTGATAAACTGGGATTTTTCATATAATTCTGTGATTCCACAATTGAAGTGTCCAAATCCACCTTAGGTTCCCTACTCAAACACTAGGCAGTTGGAACCAAGCTTTCTCACCCCAGTAGTGGACAAAACCCTCTTCCCTGCCATAACATACCTGATGTCCACTTCTGAGTTACAGTAGTGGCAGTAACACTGGGAGGTTGATGAAGGAATGAACCAGAAACAGAAAGAAATGATAGGGTGAGACAAGTCAACTTCCCTCCTTCCTTTTCTCCCTACTCCTTCTTTCCTCCTTTCCTGCCTACCTCTCTTTCCTGCTTCCCTCTTGTTGCAATATCCGGTCTTGATGATTTATCTAGTCTCACCTCTCACTGCTCCCACATTCTGCCCAGTCTTCTAGCCAGTTCTCCCAACCCCCATTAGTGACACCATCCTCATCACTGCTGACATTTGACCCATCTTGACCCATTCTGTTGTGAGAGCTGTCCGATGCAATGCAGATTATTTAGCAGCATCCCTGGCCTCTCCCACTAGCACCTCTTCCTCCAGTCATGACAACCAAAAATGCCTCCAGACATTACTGAATGTCCCCTAGGTGGTAAAGTCACCTCTATTTGAGAACCACTGGCCTAATCCATGTCTCAAGCCCAAGCCTGGGCCTACCACATTGGTCCCTCATTTTCCTCATTCCTCATACCCACTCCATTATCTCCTCATTTCCACTACTATCACCAATATCCTTCCCAGGCCACTCGGACCTCCTTCTCTCATTCCCTCTGCTTCCATTGTTGTCCTGATTCCCACTCACTGCTGGCTACAGTACCGAAGCTATCCTTTCACACCTCAAATCAGTCTCGCCCACGGGCTTGCCACCAAACTTAAGATTAAATTTTCCATCTTGCCAGAGTCTACGTGCCCCTTCATGATCTGGATGCCCTCTGCCCCTCTTCACTCATATAGATTTTGTTTTAGTTCCTCAATGTCACACATTTCTGCCTTGGCATCTTTGCCTTGTTGTCATTTTGCTCAGGACATGGTCACTTGAGCTATCTATCTCCAAGCAATTCTCAAGACAGTCTCCTTCTACTTGCTCATTTCTCCATCCAAATATCACTTCCCCAGGCCCCCACTGGCCTACTTGCTCTGTGATATCCCCCTGATTCATTTCTTTTTCTGGAGTTCACCAAGTTTCATTTCTGTTCCCCTGCCCCTATCATGTGAGCTCCATGGGCCCAGGAACCTTAAGGGTTTTGTTTTCCCGAGTCCATAGCATCCAGAATGAGATCTGTTACACTTGTACACTTTGAGGAATGAATGTATGCATGAGTGAATGACTACTGTTCATTTCTTGCAAGTAATGTTTCCATACTTCTACTCCCACGCCTCTACTCCTATACTTCTACTCTCATGCATATCATATTTTCTCTTTCTGGAATGCTTTCCCTCACCCCCCACCCCTTCATTTGGCTAAGTCTGTACCAAATGGAGAAGAGATGGCATCTCTTTCAGGAAGCTTTTCAGGAGTTTATTTTCTCCTTGGGCTTAGATAAGAGCTATCACTTACTTCTCTAACAGAGTGATACCTATGAAACACTTACACTTAGTGATTTGGTCATCTCTTTTGATGCCTGTCACCTTACAAAATATGACCTATTTAAAAGGAGTTTAATCATCAGCATCTCCATTAAAAACAGTAAATACTTGGTTCTTAAGAGCAATGAACAATAAACTCTTAACACAATTTTACTGATTTGGTGTTTTTGACTTTGCTTTTTCTGGAGTTTTGATAAAACACACCTGTCTAAATAGGACCTAAATTAAGAGGGGGAGGAGAGAGGGAGAGAAGAGGTGAGAGGGAGAGGGGGAGGAGATTACTGGTGTAAAGGTAAATGCAGATTAAAAAAATTGTTCATGGAGCAAGAAAGAGAGAGAGAAAGAGAAAGTGGGATGGAGGAAGGAAATAAATGAATGGTAGTATTTCATAGGAATTTCTGGGACTGTGTTAGTACAGAAGACAGTGGCTCCTATTCAAGTCTGGGGATGGAGAGAGGGATAAGAGAGAGGGAAGAAAAAGGACAAAATGGAAGGCAGGAAGGCAGGAAGGCAGGAAGGAAAAAAGGAAGGAAGGAAGGAAGGAAGGAAGGAAGGAAGGAAGGAAGGAAGGAAGGAAAGGAAAAGAGAGAGGGAAGGAGGTTTAATTTGATTTACAGAGGCTGTCTCCCCTCCTATACTTTATTTGTTTGGCACCTTGCTTCCTTCCTCCTTTCTTCTATGCTCTGCTTCCTTCACATTCCTCCCACTCCCTCTTCCATTAACCTTCCTCCCTCCTTAGGTAACAAGCTCCTTCTTACCCAGTCTCCTTTATTGTAGGATACAAATAAGAAGGTGACCATCATGTAGGCACATTTCAACAAGTTCCATTTGTTCCTTTTCTTGGGTGGTTTCTTGGTGGGTATTGTAGTTGGGGGAAGCTTAACTAGAAGAAATAGATGGAAATGACAAACACTGAAGGCATTCCCTTGCCTTCTAGAAATTCCTGCTCTTTCTGAATCTCCCTTCTCAGCACAGATCTCCCTTCAAACTCTATGCCCATATTTTCACATGCCTTCTGAACTGAAATGTCGGTCTATCATTGCTGGGTTTCTCCAACCTCTCTTCCTCATCCCCAAGGCACCAGCCTCACCAGCTGTCCTGTTGACAGCTGTTGTTTCACCTTCCTACTCCATACTTCCTCTCCCTCATACCATCTCCCACAGGGCTGCCAGGATGGTCTTTTCGACACCCGGACCTGGCGATGTCTCCTCCTTGGTTCAAACCTAATGTGGTGCACATTTGTTTTTAGCCCACCCAACATTCTTTCTCTCTTTCTTCATTTTTCAAAATTTAAAAAATGTTTCAATTACAGTTGGCATACAATATTATATTAGTTTCAGGTATACAGCATAGTGGCTAAATGTTTATGTAACTTATGAAGTGATCCCCCTGATAAGTCTAGTCCCCACCTGACACCATACATAGTTGTTACATTATTATTGACTATATTCCCTCTGCTGAACTGTTTTTTCACTTTAATTTTTCATGAAAATGTTACACACAAAAAACTCAAAGTATTACAAATAAACTGTTAAATTTAAGTACAAAATGGAGACCAGACTTGAAAATTCCCTAAGCAGAAAAAAATTTTTAAGTCACGTAAGCCAAACTAAACCTAGCTTATTTCATGAACATAAGTGAAACTTGTTATTTCTGATAATCATAAAATAAACTTTTAATCTTTTCAAAAAAAAGTTGAGATAATCACTTTTAAGCAATTCCCTGCCACCTGGAAACCTCTGTTGTAATAACCATAATTGTAAAGAGTAAACAACTTCCTCATTTTCACTTTATTAGCCATCTTGTAATATATCCATGAGTTTCATGTCATTTTTTAATTTGAAGCTCTGAGTTCAAGAATTTTTTTTACAAGAATGATAAACCTTTACTTAATACCATTTTACTGATCTGGTGGTTTTAACTTTGCTATTTGTGGATTTTTGACAAAACACACCTGTCTAAACAAGCCAAAAATTAAAAAAAGAACACTACCAGGGTAAATGCGAATCAAAAAAGAAAAAAAAATTAATGCTCACTGTTGAAAAATCAGAAAAGACTCCCTTCTCTTTTTTTATTAGAGAATTTACTTTAGAAAATTCGTAGTTCTAAGTTCTTTCTCTGTCTCTTTGAAGTGTATGCAAATCTTTCTTCTGACTTTTTATCTTTCTTCCATTCTCTTAAATGAGTACAGTTAAGATGATAAATTTCCCTCTAAGCAAAGCTTTGGCTGAATCCTCCAAAGTTTGATAGTAATATTTTTACTGTCGTTCAATTAAAAATTCTCATTATTTTTTGTGATTTCTCCTTTGCCCATAAGTTATTTAGAGGCATATCTTTAATTTGTAAGTTTGGATTATCTAATACTTTTTAGTGGTGATTATAGCCTAATTTCATTATACCCAGAAAGATACTTTAACTAACTTCAATCAAAATGGATTGAGGCTTGCTTTATAAACCAACATATAGGCAACTTTGGAAAGGCAAAAATTTCATGTTTAACAAACTCATAAATAGAAATAGCAGAATAGTGGTTACCAGAAGGGAAAGGGGTGCAGGGAAGACGAAGAAGGTAAAGCATGAAGAAGGCAAGGTGGTATGAATGCTTTGGATGTCCTCCAAAAGATATCCTCTCAAGTACTGAAGCCCTGTCCTTGGTTACCTGAGATCTCTTTTTTTTGTAACGCAAACTGAAGGAACTCACTGTCTTCTAGATTCCATGCACTTACCTTCTTCCTTGCAGTCATTTGTTTCTTCTAAAGATGGAGGAGGGGGAGGAAGAGGAGGAGGAGGATGGGGAGAGAAAAGAAGAGGAGGTGAAGAAAGAGAAAAGAAAGGAAGAAAGAAAATTATTAATAAATTGTGAAATGGATAGAGACCAAAATAATAGTGCTCTAGGTGCCCTGGGATAAATAGAGAAGGGAATGCAACTCACCTTCTTGCTTCCCTTGACCCCAGGCCCTCTCCTGCTTCATGACCTTTGCACATGCTGTTCCCTCTGCCTGGAACACCCTTAACCCCCACGTACACATGACTGGCTCCCTCACCTCCTTCAAGTCTGCTGAAATGCCACTTTCCCTGATCACCCTTTCAAAACATATCAACCTCTTCCACCCTGCATTTTTGCCACCCTTACCCTACCTTCTACATAGGACTTTTCAGTGTCCAACAGATTTAACCTAATTTTTTCTTTCTCTTCTAATTGGTTCCATCTGGGTACAGATTTTTGTCCATTCTATTCTCTGCTATATCTCTAACATCTAGAACAGGACTTAGAACAGAGTAGCTAATATTAATTAGTATTTGTTGTTGGATGAATGAAAAAATATTAAACATTTATGATGCTAATTATGATGATGATGACAATGAGTGTACGGTTTGATAATATCTAAAGTCTCCTTTAACATAAAAAAAAACTAATAACTCTATTTCTGTGTACAGGAGCAAAAACAAACAGTGGGGCCAAATAACAGTCAGCACTTACCACTTAACACTTGGAGGCTTAGCAAACCTATGGAAAACAATATTCAAACAACATATAACATACAAATTGAATTACAAAAGGCAGCATAGAAAATGCCGCTAGACCAACAGCTTCAATAAGCTCACCTCAAGCTACCCCTCACCTCTTCTCACTGCCCCTCCCTGAGGATATTGATTCCTGTTGCATCACAACTATTTGTCTCTTCCATCAGAGTATGAGTTTAAGTGGTGGTACAGCATACCAGATTCATTTTTTGGGTTTCTGCCACCCTCCATGGTCCTGGCACATCGTAAGTGTCAAAGAATGTTTTCACCAAAAAAAGTTCTCCACCAAAATCCCCAGGCATGCACAGAGTGAAATATTCACCTAGGATCTCTGATGTTGCCCATCCAGAAGGAAGTATGGTTTGCAGGCAAGACCATGATCATGGTCACAGACAAATTCCAGGTGTTGAGTCCAAGGGACCAGGAGAAATGAGACCATAAGTAAGGGGAAAAATCACATGATCAGAAGGCAAGCAATTGGGAGTAAATGGCAGCAGAGCCCAGGTGGGTCATGGTGAGCAGTTAGGACTTATGGCAAGGAACCAGGGGAGACCACCAGATGCTTTATTATATGGGCCAGAGGCAAAATCTAATGCCTTAAATGATTTGCATTGGATCAGGGCTAGGTTGGGAAGGCAGCTACCACTCCTTTGTGTACTTAGTGTCACCATGTGACATACCTTACATACCTCAGATAAATAATGCCTACCTTGTGAAGAAGTTGTGGGGGAAATACATAACATAATATGTTAAAGTTTCTGCTTCTGGTGCCTGGTGCCTAGGAAACTCTTAATGACTTTAAATTATGGTCATCATCATAACATTGTCCTTATCCCTGACTTGAAAAAGGGGGTTGGTTCTCCATCTTTCTGAAGGAGAAGGTAATACAGATTTTTTTTTCCAGTCTCTGGGATAAAGAGGAAAATTATCCAAGAGATAATCCATGCATGACTAGGAATGGACCCTTGCACAAACATAAGAAAGCAAACATGACAGAAGAAGGGAGGGGCAGGGATGGGAAAGAAGAATCTTACGTTTCAATACTGATGAGATGTGAGCAGCAAGGAGGAGAAAATCCAGTAGGAATCATTGACATCAACAGAAACAGAGGGGAGAGGACAAAAACGGTATTAATGACTCCTTCTTAGCTCATTTCACCATGGTGGTTCTCAAGAGGGCCTCATGTAGGAGGGAAATCTCTCAGATTTCATGGGATGGGCTGTGAGCCAAGATGGGTGATTCTAGATGCTTCTACTGTATTTGTCTCTTTGGATACACATTTATTCAGGTGGCCAGAATCCCCAGGTACCTGATTTTTGGGGGTATTCATCCCATTTGGTCATGCTTGCCACTTTGAACCCATCTACATCCCAGACACACTCTCGAGATTTTTCATTCAATCTCAGGGTGTGTGGACCCAAGCAGCTCATTCTGAGCCTCATTCAGAGATGGGGACAGTAGATTGGGACCTCCCTTAGCAAAGGATCTCTTGTAACCTCGTTCTTAAATTGAGAAGAATCCTCAAATCCCCTTCTCTTTCTTGTTTTCTCTTCTTTCCAACATCTAAACACATCCAAGTTACCCACAGAAAAAAAAAATAACTTACTTTTCGCTGGAGGGTGCAACAGAATCAGAAGTAAAAAGTCCACATGGAAAAGAGTGAGCGAGAGAACAAGATCAACCTTCACATTTCATTATTCCTTCATTAAATATTCTTAAAATGATTAAGTTTTTATCTGTACTAATTATAGATTCACAAAATATTGCAAAAATAGCACAGAGGGGTCTTGTGTACCCATTGTCCAGCTTCTCTCAGTGGTAAGATCTTACCAGTAAGTTGACATTAGCATAATACTGTTATCTACCTTACTCAGATTCCACTAGTTTTTTTATGCACTCATTTTTTTGGTACTTTATTAAATATTCATCAAACTCACAGTCATACGGAGGCTCTCTTAAAATAATAAGGACATCATTATCTTGCTTTATAAATAAAAGAAGAGAGATTCATATAGTCACTGAGGGTGTTTAGTTTAGAAGATCCAATTAATGACCCAAAGCAAGTGTATGCCATTGAATCACCACCTCTCCATCTCAAGAGGAGAGTGGAAGTGGGACTTGAGATGAAAGATCAGAGATTGAGGGGACCCCTAACTCTAATCGCATTTGTCCACTGCACCCCCATGCCGGAGCTAGTTCACAAAAGATGATTAAATTTTGAGGGACTTTACAAGTTGCCTGTGAAACCATTAGTAGCTTGAAACCAGTCATAGTTAAAGTATTTACACCACAGAAATGGTCAGTTGCTCCAAATTACGGGCTCCCTTCCCCACCCATCACACACAGAGGTGTCTGTTAAACTTCTACCCGCCTGCCACAGCTTCCATTCTTCTCTGGAGTCTGTTAGCACTGATTATGCTCCTGACCCCAGGCCAATGTCTAAATGCCAGGGCCCCTCCACAGAATTTTTGAGGAGTTTCCATGCTTAGAGGGCATTCTGAGAAGGTAATCTAAAGAGCACAAACCCAGGACTATCATAGTACTTACTTTCTTCTGCTGTCCTATCTGGAGGTGAGAATGTAGGGAGCCAGGTTCCAATAGAGGTGCAGAGTAAAGAGAGAAACCAACATTAAGGCTGGATCCTAGACTCCCACCAAAAAAATGTCCCTGACCAGTCAGAGGAAAGTAGAGGCAGAAGTGCTACCTGAGATGAGGCAGATAAGACTCACACTTTATCATGCAGTTCATCTTTCACTCTAAATAATATAGATGGACATCCATCATGTGCACAGTATGGAGGACACATGGAAAGCTACATGGGCAAGGTCCCTACACTCAAGAAACATCAATGAGCTGAGTCTAGTCAGAGAAACAGACAACAGAGTCATACATTGAGTACAGGTGGAATGAGGGTTTCTGGGTAGGCCTGCAGGATACAGTGGGTACCTATAGAGGGTGATGGTTGCTGACTTTTGGGGGAATACCAGGGAAAGCATCTTGGATGATTTGTTACTGGGGCTGAAACCTGAAAGATGAGTAGGGGTTGGCCAGGTGAAGACATCTGGAAAGGGAGAGAAAAGCACCTCAGGCAGAGAGAACAGTGTAGACATGGTGTTGGGTGTGAACGCATCCATCTGGAGTTTTGGAAGGATTGAGAGAGACTCTCCATGGGGCACAATAGTAGAATATGACTGTGGTATGAGAGTATCTAGAGCTAGAGAATGCAGAAAGTTGAAAGGTGCTTTATGAAATTCTTGTTAGTTGCCACTTTGCCTCTGATGCGCCGTTTCTTTTCAGTGCTCAGTTTCCTCATTTGTATCCTGAGTCAGATAATCTCCAGACCCATAAGTCCATGGCTGTCCTGGACCACCTGAACTTCAGGTCAGAGGTCTAGGTATTAGGTTATTATGCCTAATCATGATTATATTACATTGATCTTTGGCTTCATGGCCATTTCACATGTGGGGGAAAAAAGGATGTTTTGCTTTTTTATAACGTCTAGCTGCCTTTTGAGGAGTGAGGTTCTGGTTCACAGAAGGCTGACATTTATGGATTAGGTAGATTATTTGAGAGTGGGCATTAGGGAGAGCTGAGTGATTCAGCCTGTTAGAAGAAAGAGAGAGATGAGTGAGCAGATTTACTGAGTGGGGAAAGTCATCTACTCAAGGTTGTGACTACTCTCGACACTCTAATTGTCATGAAAACTGGTTAATTATGAACATAAACAGATTTCTTGTGGGAACCAGTGAAGGAAAGTGCTGCTTTCAGGGTGAGGAGAAAACAGACAATTCAAGGTGGAGAGAACACTCAGAAATTGTTATCTCACAAGTAGCAGAAACTATGAAGAGGGCTTTGGACTCCAGAATCCATGAAATGGTGGGTTGGGGAAATTGAACCAATTTTATTCAGCTCCCTAGTCCCTGAGTTTTTAATATATTTTATCTTAACATCATATTGCTAGCCCTACTTTAAGGGGAAGAAGATAGACTTGTTCCTGGACCATATGCTGGCAAAGAATGGAACTGGGTTGAAACTCCAGGCACATCTGTTTTGACAGCCCAGCTGACATTTCCTCTATCTAGATCTCTAGATCCAGGTGCCTTCTATGTAGCAGAGTCTGAACTGTGGTTATGGCCAAGATCTCAGGTGGACACAGGTTCAACTTTAATTCCCATGTGGTGAGAAAGTGATTCTTTTTACAATTCTTTCTACGAGAGAGAACGTTTCAAAATGATGCTGACTTGCTGACAACACCTCTCTAACCATCCTTTCTACCAAAGAGAGAACAGCTTTCAGACAAAGAGTCTCAGCAGAAAACAGTATCACATTATAATTTATTAACATTTTGTTGTCATTACACTTATTTTTACAGTTGTCTCTTCCTTATAGCAAAGGATATTGGCTTTACACTTACTCAAGTGGTAAAGAGTTTCTTTTTTGGGCATATCTATTTAATTAAAACACTGAGGACATTTAAAGAAAAAATATAAATGATAGAATTAGTAGTACATGAATGTGACAGGGACACCTATTGGGGTTCAGTCTATCTATGAAAAATGAGGACTCATTTTTTTCCAGTCATCCCATTAACAAAAATAAAAAAGGTAATAATACCTTATGTCACCAAAGGTGTAGGGAAATAAGCATTCTTGTAGCAGTTGATGAAAGTGTAAATTTGCTAAACCTCTGTCCAAAGGTAAAATGCCTCTGACCCAGCCATTTCCCTTATAGGAATTTATCTTATAAATATGTATGTGAAAAATAAGAAAAGCAATGACTGTACAGAATATTCCTTGTCGCATTGTTTGCAATGGAATAAAAATGAACTGAAATCAAAATAAATTAGAGAAAAAACAAAACATCCATGAACAGGAGATTTGTTAACTTGTATAAGCATGAATAAAATATTAATAATAAAATATTATTCAGGTATTATTATTCAGAAAGAGGTAAAATTCTAGTGCTGAAATGCATATTTTTAAATCAAAAAGTTGAGAATATACATATGTGTGTGTATATAACTTGTAAAAATACACAAGAGACAGTAGTGGTAGTTGTTTCTGGAGAGTAGAACTGAAAATGGGATGAAGAAGAAGATTTTGACTCACATCTTATGTTTCCTCAGCTTTTCCCATGTGCATATACTATTTTTATAACTTAAAAAATCTATGACATAATAATTATTACATAAAATTTCTAGCTCTAATGTTACACACTAATAAAGATTTCTATTACCTCAAAGCTCAAAGAAATGAAATGTGATTGGATACTACCTGAATGGTTCTTCCAAAATAAATCAATAAAATCTAAATTAAATAAATGAATAAAATGTTCATTTTAACTGAATAAGTAAAAATTTAACTGACTCCATAAGTCTGTATTCCCTTGTAGACTGGAGAAAAGAAGTACCAGGAAAAAGAACCCTCACACTTACCATCCACAGACAACCTGCTCATCATACCTGAAGAAGAAGACAAACCAAATGATGTGCAAATGAAACAGAAAGAAATATTCCTAATTCATACAGTTATCCAGTTCAACAGATTTAACAAAATCTCTCCTTTGGAAAGTATGACTATGATGCCTCAGGAACATTTTATGGTTCCCTCAATATTCTCATCATCCCTTTTCCCAGTCTCACTATTACTAGCAGGCACCACTTGTCTCTCATCTAATTTAATTTTTATTTATTTGTCCCTGTTCTCCACTAATTTTTGAGTTTCTCAAGATCGAGCATATCTGATCCATCTTTGGGTTTCCATCACCCAAGTATGAGTCCAGATATATATTAGATGCTCAGAAATTCTTGCTCAAAGTTTCCCACCAAAGTTCATAGTACAAGATCACCATGAGTGTGGCAAGGTATTTACCTAGGATTCCTGATAGCAGCCCATCCAGAAGGAGAGTCAGCATGAAGGTCAAGATTACAGACGTACAGAATGATGGGATCAGGAGGTTGAAGAGATGAAGCCATAAGAAGAAAACAAAAACAAGATCAGATGCTGGGCTTTGGTGTCAGATTGGCAAGGAGAGTTCACAATAGGTCGTGATGAGTAGCTAGGAACTAAGACTCAGAATGCTGTGACATTCTGGGGAGTCTCTTTGCATTTTATTTCAAGAAGAGCTTAAGTGAGCTGGGACACAGTCACAGAACATTCTTCAATCATGCTTGGAAGCAAGGAAGGAAGTATGCTTCACTGACTCTGGAAAGAGGTGCCAAGGTCTTTACTACTACTGACATCACATCAGCCCTCTCAGATCAAAGAATTGACCCCATGTTGCTGGTGGAGGTAGCTGAAGTTCCATGAAATTATGTAGTTTACAAAGATTAATGAAGCTGATGAGTGAAAGTACAAGTATTCAAGCTCAGGTCAATTTGATTTCCTCTATAAACCCTCCATTTCCCCATCTACAAAATAAGAATATTAATACCAGTTATGGGGTTTGGGTCAGACTCTGTATGCACTGAAGGATTCTACTAGGTTTGTCGGTAGAAATTTTTGTATTCATGTAGCTCACAAAACCATCTTCTATATCACTTAAAGTTATCAGGTGGTAAATACCTGATGTTGTCAGAAATATAGGTGTGAGATTAAATGGTTGATGTCCAAACTATAAATTTTGCTAACTAGGTGGTCTTGGGCTGGTCACTGGACTCTCCATGCCTCTGCAAAATGGGATATTGTCTCCCATTTGAAACCATGGCAAAAATGAAGGAAGATAATACTAAGAACATGGAGTTCTTAGCCTAATTCCTCAAGGTAAACATTCAGTAAATGTTAGAAATAGTAACACGATGCAAGTCACAACAGTATCATCATCATCATCATCATCATCATCATCATCATCATCATCATCTTTCTACATAGGGATGATTGTGTGCATGTATGTGTAGTAGGGGTGGAGGAGATAGAAGCAGAAAGAACTATTGAACCCTGGTTTGGGTGAAAAGTGTTTCCCATCTATGATTGCATTTAATCACATGAAGTAGGTACAGAGAGGCAAAATACCTTCTCCAAGGTTGTCCCACTAAAAAGGAGCGAATCTGGGCTCTGAAGACAGAGGTGCATGATGCTGAGCCTATGCCCTTTCTCTTGGTTATCATCCTACTTCTTGACTTCTTAGCCTCCTGCCTCCCCAACTTGCAAACTCAATCATAAAGCTGTGGTTTCATTTCATCGAATTGGTTGCAGGGGAAGAAAGATGCATTGAAGGTCAGCTGAAATTTCCTATCAGACAAGGGCAATCAGAATCTAAAGGGAGAGAGACAGAACAAGTCTTACCTTTTAGCACTGTCGACATGCAAGCAGCAGGAAGGAGAAGACCAATGGTGGCCGATGAGGATAATTTTCCCAGTAAAGGTTCAGAGAGAATATGAAATTAATTAAGTCATCCTTTGCACCACATGTTACCCCATAGTTCCCAAGACAGGATAGGGAACCAGAATGAGAAGCTGTGACCCATTTCATTCTATGAGCACTGGACCCTTTTGGAGGCACATTTATCTCAGAAGTCACAAAACCCTGAGTATACCGGTTGCCTGGGGCATCCAAGTCTTCCCCCCTCCACCTAAATTTTGGGAGGATGGCAGAAGGAGGGTCTCCATAACAACCAATCACTGTTTCCACTTCTTAACTGGATACCAGAATGGTTAATACTTAGAAAATAGGGAGGCTTATCCACTCTGAACCATGTCTTTTTTCATCTAAAATCCACCAATGAATATACACAATCCAATCCAATTCAGTTGTATGTTTTAGAGAGAAGGTAACCAATTCTACTGATAAGCTGATCAAAGCTATGAAGCCCATATCCCCAGAAAACCATACAAGTTTTCTCTCTCATACCCAGTCTCACACAATTACAGAGACTTGCTGACCTCCCCAAAGTTCACCCAGTTGCCCCCCAGGAATTTGTAGATTCTGGGTTTGGAGCTCATGTTAGAATTGAAAGCATCTCTGAATCTATCCAGGTTGAACAATGGTCAGCAGTTTCGCCTCTCCTTTTTGTCCCTTTCTTCTCTGGGTTGAAGGGCTCCCTATTTCAGTAGGCAGCAAGAGATAGTACTTACATTTGACTGGAAGGGACAATAGAACAAGGAGTCAGTGAATCAGCATGGAAAATAAAGGCAAGGAAGAGTAAAGTTAATACTAACATTATCCACCTCAATTTCACATGCATTTTTATGCCTTCATTTTTCTGTCCATTATATGGGAAGGAATTCCACGAAAGATTATTTTTATGTAGTTATCACCACACAAAACTATTAGTTATGTTCTTCCCCCAAGACGAAATCTGTGTCCCACCTTTCCTCCAGAATTTTCTGTATAGTTTTAAGATTCAAAGGAATCTAAAAGGAGTTAGCTATGGGAATACAAACTTAGGGTTTCCACAGTTCTTACTTTTTTCTTTAACTGCGACTGGAAGCAAAGGTGTTAGCCATCGGATCCAGCAGAGGCAGGAAGCAGAGAGCAGAGAGAGAATTCAGCATTAGACTCAGATCACTGCAATGACCAAGGAGACCAGAGCTGGACATGTCACTGGAGACCAGCTAACCCACCAACTGTTTTTATCATCAAGGCTACTTGAGTCCATCCATCCATCCACCCATCATATATCCATCATCCATCCATCATTTATTCACTTATCCATTCATCCATTATCTATCATTTATTCATCATTTATCACCAACTAACATTCATTTGACACATGTTCTGGACACCAGTGTACACTTGTTCTGGTGATTCAAATGAATTAGACTGAGCTCTAGCCCTGTGAGCATTTGCAAGACTGGCTGGAGAGAGAGCTACTGGTACAGAAGTAAACAAGACACACCTCAGGCTGTGCTCTCATAGAAGCTGTGGCCTCTGGAAGTCATAAATATTGTACAGGATATTCATACTCGGCATGTCCAAAATATAATTTGTGGTCATCACCCTCCCACTCATAAAAAATAATGTTCTTTTGTTAATAAAAATAAATATCCATGAGTTCACACTGACATAAATAAGTATTTGAATAAACAAATGGGCAGGGGCGGGGGGAGAAGGTTCAGCTCTTCCCTACAAAAGAATTTCAACTAATACATGTAGAAGGAAAAAGAAAAATAGAAAATCACCATTGTACAAACATGACAGTAATAATTTTTGCAAGCAATATCCACAGATGGATGCTAAGATTGGTGAGCAAATGTTTGAGGAGAACAAGATATTTGCATAGTTTTTGACTATGTCCCCCTGGATATTTATTAATTACAAAGGGGCAAATAGTAACAGTGGAGTACCCTGTCAGACACCACCTTAATCAAGCAGTCAAAGTTAACATCACAGGGAATGAGACGCATCAACATTATGTAATCCCCAACAAATGTGCAAGAAGAGGCATAGCACGACCTCTGTTGTATTCCTGCTAAAAATATATAACCTCAATGTGATCACAAGAAAACTTATGACAAGATCAAATTGAGAGACATTCTGCAGATGTCTGAACAGGGCTCTTCAGAAATCTCAAGGTCGTGAAAGATGGACATATTTTAGTTACAGGATCCAAGAGGAAATCACAAGAGTAAGAAAGATATGATAACTTGGCACCATATGGGATGCTGGACTGGATCCTCAAATAGAAAAAGGACATTCATGGAAAAACTAGTGAAATTGGAGTAAGGTCTATAATTTAGCTAGTAGTTTTGTGCTGGTGTTCAGGTCTTGGTAAGACAGTAACATTAAATGAAGTTGGGTGTATTTGGGAACTCTGGCTGTCTTGGCTTTTCTGTAAGTCTAAAATTACTTTGAAATAAAGTTTAAAACGTTAGTTTGCTCCACAGTACTTTCCTATCTCAGTTAAGGGAAACCTCAATCATCCGGTTGTAAAAAAAAAAATGAAATGAAATGAAATGATAAGAATCTTTTCTCATCCATCCATCTCATCTGTCACCAGCCTCCAGCATCTCATCCATCATTCAATCCCATGAACTTGTGCTCTCACATGCCTCACAACCTTCTATGTATTCCTGCCTCTACCCTGATACTTGCAACAGTCTTATAACTGGGGTCCTTGCTTCTACTCTGTTTCCTGTCTATTCTGTTCTACACTCAAAGGTAAGACTAATTGTTTAACACACACACACACCTAAAATTCACATTCTCCTAATGAAAACCCTTTATCAGCTTCCTTTTGCACCTGTGATATCTATACCCTTAATATGACCCACAAGACCCTGTGTGTTCTGGTTCCTGCCTCCTCTCTGTTCCTCCTTGTAACATTCCACCTTGCCATGCCCCTTATCTCATACACCATGCTCCAGACACACCACCTTCTCTCGGATCCATTTAGGGACCCAACACATTCCTGCCCCAGGACTTCTGCATGTATAATTTTCTTACCCAGAACCATCTTCCCTAACTCTTTAGCTGGCTAGCTCCTACATGTCATTGAGGTGTCTCCTCAAATGTCACTTATCCAGAAAGCCCTTCTCTTAATTGCCACACTAGGGTGTGTTTATTTGTGTATCAGAGTGAGCAAGAATATAAAAACTCAACATTGTGACAAGACTCTGGTCCTCTTCCCAACATATGGTGTCTTAATTTGTGAAGGTCTGGGGTCTCAGTAGAACTCTGTGCCCCCTACTCAAACAAACTCATCAACAACATATAGCCATTCTGCGGGCTGCAGAATCTTATGGGGCCCACTCGTCCATCAAGGACAGTGAGACTTGTTTAGGCAACATAGCCCTGCCAGGCAGATTCTGTGACAACACAGGATGCAGATGTAAGTTTACCTATCTACAAGGCCAGTGGCCACGGTGCCCAGGACTCCTCTGTCCCATCATCCCCACCAAGGGAAAAGCATAGGGGAAGTCTGAACCCGAAACAAGGAGCCAAGTGACACTTCAGGAGCCAGTCAAAGGTCAGAAGTGGAAGGGAGGCCAGAAGTGGGTACAGGCATTACCTTCCCGGGGAATGCAGGCTTTGGCCAGACCCAGGAACAGCAGAATCAGCAGGGCCACCTTCAGGAGAGGCTCCGAGCTGCGCATGGTGAGGCCAGGGTTGGGTGGATGTCTTCTTTCTAGGACAAACAGGACTCTACTTGTGCCTGTTCTACCCAATCCCAAGGGCAAAGCCAGCTGCCCACACAGGCCCTGTGGCAGACCTTGAGGACCAGCAGGCACCCAGAACTGTGCCCACGCCACCAGCTGCTGACACAGAACTGTTTCTTCCTGCTGACAGCTGCTTGTTGATCTTAAAGTGTCATATTCGGATAATTTCAGGGTGAGCATACCTGCCATGCTAGGACCTGCAGGCCAAATCCTTCTTGTCTCCTATTTTGATGAAACCAATGAGCTAAGAGTGTTTTTTAGTTTTTATTTTTTAATAGTTGAGGAGGTGAAGAGACTAAAGAATATTTCATGACATAAAAGTGATAAGGAATTCCAGTTCTAGTGTCCATAAATAACATTTTATTGGAACACTCCCATGAATTTTGAAATTGTTCCTGCTTTTCATGCTGCAATGGCAGAGTCCAGCAGTTGTGAAAGACTATCTGATCCACAGGCCTAAAACATTCATCATCTAGCCCTTTGCAGAAAAATGTTGTTGAGCTCAGCCTAGACAAATTGTAAATCTCAGAAAAAAAATTGATCAAACAAACAATGACGTCTTATCAGAAATAAACATTGTTTTCATACTCCTGTCTGCGTCCCCTCCCCAAGGGGTCTGCATTTACACTTGTCTCTAATGCTAGCTGTGGGCCTTGAACAAATGATGCAGCCACTTTGTGCCTCAGTTTCCTCATCTGCAAAATGGGAACAATGGTATTTCCAACCTCATAGGGTTTTTTAAAAGATTGTATATGTGTGTGTGTGTGTGTGTGTGTGTGTGTGTGTGTGTGTGTAGCACATAGAACATTGCACAGTCTCTGAATATTAAAAATATAATATAAGGATATATAACATATATACTACCTCACAGCCCATGTGCACATGTGTCTTAAGAAGTGGTCTTTTCATGCTTAAGCATTTAAAGTGCTTTACTATTTATGCATGATGCATACTGAACTTTTCTCCCAGACTTCAAATAGTCACTAGCCACAGAGTTTTTAAGTAAAACTTTAACCCTTTTTCTATTATAAAAGTGAAGCATACTATAAAGAAATGGAGCACAAGGGAGTTTTAGGGCAGTGAGACTCTTCTGTGGGGTACCTTGATGGTGGACACATGACATTACACATTTGTCTAAACCCACAGAATGTACCACAGAGTGAACCCTAACAGAAACTATTGACTTTAGTTTAATAATAATGTATCAAAACCCACTCATCAGTTGCAACAAATATGCTACACTATTGTAAGATGATAACAGGAAACTCTGAGTGTCCCAGATCAGGTGACAGCAGATCTGGTGTCTGGGGAGAGACCCTGCCTTGCCTGGTGGCCACCTTCTTATTGTGTCTTCAACTGTCAGAGGGCAGAGAGTGAGAGTGAGAGTGAGCTCACACACCTCTTCTTATAAGAGCACTGATCTCATCATGAAGGCCCTTATCACCTCCTAAAGATGTCACCTCCAAATGCCACGTCACTGGAGATTCAGATGTTCACATATGAATGTGAGTTGGACACACATGGTTAGTCCGTAACACACATATAAATGTTGACAGAGGCATTATTCACAAGGGCAAAAAGGTGGCAGTGACCCAAGTGTCCACTGATGGCTGAACAGATAAATGAAATGTAGTCTAGCCACACACTGGGGTATTAATCAGCTGCAAAAAGAAAGGTAGTGCTGACACATGCTGTGACATGAACGAGCCAGGGACACATGATTCTAAGTGGAAGCAGCCAGATGCAAACGACAACAGTCTATGGTCACATTTATGCAAATCATCCAGAATAGGTAAATCCACAAAAACGGAAAGTAGATTTGAGGTTCCTAGGGAAGGGAGGGGTACAGGGGGAGGGGAGGACATGACTGCTTAATGTGAATGGGGTCTCCTTTTGGGGTGATGATAATGATCTGAAACCAAACAGAGGGGGTGGTTGCCCAGCACTGTACGAAATGCCACTTTAAAATGTTGAATTTCACATCAGGTGAATATTATCTCTAAAAAAAAATTTGAAGTGTGGAAAAATACATAAAAGGCTCTGAAAAGGATAATAAAATAGCAACAAAGTACAAACACAATGACTGCACATATTAAAATGAACCAAAATTAAAAACTGAACCAGCAGCATCAATCCCCCAGGCTCCATGGGGAGTTAATGACAATAGTTCCATCTTGGAGCACTGTCCCTGCCCCAGAGGCCATAAGACCCTCAGAGCAGCCCCCACACAGGTGGCCACAACCTCAGCAGGTATGACCTGAGCAGCTACATCAATGCTCCCCTGACCTAGGCAACCTGGCTTCCTTTTCCTGACTTTCAGGGAGGGCCAAGTTCCTGGGTATGTCCTGCAGTTGACAAGCCATTTCCTCTGGCTGGTTCCCCAGTGATCACCTTCTTCACACCCATCCTGAATAGGGGCCCACTGGTCTCTGGTCGTCCCCACCCCTGCCACTACACAGACGAGGGAGCAAGGAGGTTAGGAGATTTGCCTGTAAGGGATTCACAACATCCCTCCTGGGAATGAGCCAGACTGTGAAATTAAAACAGTACAGGATGAACCCTCAGCTCCCACACCTCCTGGCTCTGTGGACTTGCAGAAACTATTTCCAGTTTTTTGGTCCTCGGTTTCTTGGGGGGAAAAAACAGAGCCATCACAGCAATAGCTAATACTTTTTACAGTGCTGACTCCGTGCCTGGCGCTGTTCTAAGTGGCTCATGTCTAGTAACTCCTGACACCTTAAAGGTGGGAACCATTATGGGCCCTGTTTCATAATTGAGGACACTGAGATCCAGAAAGTAGAAGGTCAGTATAAATCACACAGCTGGGATTTGGCAGGCCTGGAGTTCGAGGTGAAATCTCCAGTGTGTACTCTAAACCAGCCCTGTCCAGTGGATCTTTTTGCAGTGATGGGTCACCCTGTATTTGCATGCCCAATGCAGCAGCCACATATGGCTACTGAATGCTTGAAATGAGGTTAACGCAACTGAGAAAAATGTGGCTTTAATTTAATTTCATTTTAATTCCTTTAAATCTAAATGGTTCCAGTTGCTGGTGGCTTCCCTGTTGGACAGCCCTGCTGGAAGCCACTTCTCCAAGCTACTTCTCAGCCCACCCAGTCATCTCCCTAGTTGGTGGCCTGATGCTTAAGAGAGAACCACAGAAGTGAAGCCCATCGTGGAGCCATGTAGTGCCGGAGTTGGGATGTACTTCTTCTAGCCCTCAGGAGTTTATATCCTATCATAGGAAAATTATGATATTAACCAAAGATAGTGGTGCCACCTCAGATCTGGTCACTGCTACAAAGAGAGTTAAGAAGAGAGAGTCACATGGCTGAGAGTGGTAGGGTTGATTGCCCAACACTGCACCTCTAGAACACCCAAGGGATGGCAATGCCAGAGACTTGTAGAGCCCCCCGGACCTTTGTTTAAGGTTGGTCAGTGGTCATAGGGGACAGACATTGTGGAGGCGGCCAGCTCTCCAGCCAGGCGATGGTAGGCGTCTGTTTTCTGCACATCAGTGATCTGTCTGGTACTGAAGGGACTGCAGAGCTCATGTTTCACGAACAAGTGTTCCATATCCTCCCCGTAATTTCTCTTGGGAACATGCAGTTCAGCCTTGGGTGCATCTCCAGCTGCCCCTACCCCAAGGGGTTACCTGCTTCCAGGAATTCTGATGTGTTTGTGCCCCTCGCATCTCTCCTTTCCCCTCATTCATACGCCCTGTCCCACCTCAGCCACCCTCAGGGTTGCCCAGGTCCCATTTCTCCTTTCTCTGGTCTCTGACCCTGACACCCTCCTGCGATGATGGCCAAGGTGAGTGTCCCCTCCAGAGTCCCAAACGCAGGCATTCCATAGACCCCACATGTGTCTCTAGACAACCCACAGATCTTTTCACTTAAGTCCCTCTTTAGCCCTGCTCTTCCTCTTTGGTTTCCCTTTGAGGCGGGGGAAGGTGGGGTTCCCCAAAGCCACCCATTTGCTTTTCTTTATCCCCATCTGTACGTAGAGGCTTGAATACCTGCCCATCTCACTTCTTGAAATTTTCTCAGACTTTTCTTTTCCTCTGTCCACTGCCTGACCCAGGGCATTAGTCATCATATACCAGGACTTCCTGGGTGGCCAACCCTTGGTGCATGCCACCAGGGCCATCTGTCTCCACACTGACTGTCCTGCTGATTTTTTAAGGAAATTCTAATCATGTCACTGCTGTGCTTGAATCTCTTCAATGTCGCCCCCAATTGCTCTGCATTTTAAGTATATGTATGTGTATAACACCTGTGTATATGTGCCTATTTATACAGTCTATATACACATAAATGGAGATGTATTCATAGATACATTCATATATAATGTACCTATGTGGCTATAAATGTGTACACACATGCACACATAGAAAAAATATCAGGACACACATAAAACATTTAAACTGCTTGTCTACATGATAAGATTATGAGCAATTTATATGTTCTCTGTGATCTTTTGTCTTTATTTTCTAAATGTATCCAATTAATTTATGGGTATTAACTTTATGATCAAATACAGACCACACTCACGGTTTTACAGCAAGCACTCTGGAGGCTGGCAATTGACAAAAAGTTTTCTATATCAATAGAGTGAACTTTCTGATGCCAATTTAGTACCTCAATTGGCACAAGCTGAGCGGCATTCTCTGGGACTCATTAAAATCTCCTTAATAACACTCTCAGGGACACTGACAGTAGGTGACACTGTTCTTCATTTTCCTGCAGGGTTGTATAATTAGGACAATTAGGATAATTATTCCACCCATCTTGGGACTGTCAGGAAAAACCAATGGGAGAGGGTGGTGGACACAGAAGGGGGAAAACCTTAGCCACAGGCAAGGGAAGTTTGGGAATAAATTAATTTGAACCCATCTGAGCAGAATTCAAACTTTGACATAGCAGGAGGAGAGCCACAGGGGGCCAATTATTAGGCAGAACCCACCTGTGAACACTGAGGCTGTTTATTTTTTTTCCATGGGCCTGATGCCAGGAGCTGCTGGCAGGTTTCTGAGCCTCCACAGTCACCAGCAAAGTTCCCTCCAGCTGTCACTTCACTCATTTCTCCTCTCCCCTCCCCCTGCAGGTTCTCAGTGACCTGTTGACCACACAGGCTCAGGGTCTCCATTCTTGCAATCTAGACTAGATACAACTCGGTATGTTTGTTTACTAACTAGTCACCAACAAGCTTTGCAACAAAAAATGCAAGTATCTGTACTGTTTCAGACAACGGCAGCAATTCCAGTGGCAGCCCTTTTCCCAGCATGGTGTAGTGCTTTCAGACATATGCACGGATGCACATATCTGCACACACCTGTATAGAGTATGCAAATGAGCCATAGTGTGACTATGCTTAGGTAACCTGCTTCCTTTCAGGTATCTATTGTTACGGATATTTTCCCAGAGCAGGAGTTTAAGAAATACCTTATTTTTTTCAGTGATGACATACTTTCATTCTATGACATACCACTGTGTCATCCTTCCACAACTTCAGCAAATATTCATGGGCTGATGATATATTGTGGGTACTGAGCCAGCACCTGGGAATGTAGCTGTAAAAAAAAAAAAAAAAAAGGTAATAAAAGACATGTTCCAAGGGAAGGAAATTCTGACACATGGCACAACATGAGTGGACCTTGAGAACATTATGTTCAGGGAAATAAGTCAATTACGAAAAGACGAAAAGACAAATACTGTATGATTTCACTTATATAAGGTATCTAAAGTAGCCAAAATGGGATTTTTAATAGAATTTAGTTTCTGAGGTTCATATGGAAGAGTAAGTGCACATGCACACACAAACCACAAAATAAAAAAAACAATAATGCTAAAGATGCTTATAAAACTACAGAGATTAATACAGTATGTTATTGGAGCAGTAGATCAACAGATCAACAGATCAACAGAAGCAAATAGAGAGTATAAAAACATGACCATATATACAGGAGAATTTTGTGCATAATAAAAAGTCATGTTTTACAATTCAAGTATCCATTAACATTTAAAAAGAGAAAGAATGTTATGTCTACACAATGAAATAACACTCACATATAAAATGCATGAATTCTTGAAAATGGGGATAATAGGGCTGAATTCACAAAACTGAAACTCTCAGTGAAAGAAACCACACCCAAAGAGCACACGTGCTTACTGTGTGATTCCTTTTTTTTTAATTCTAAAAAATGCAAACTAACCATGACGCTGTAAAGCAGACCAGTATTCACCTGAGCTGGAAGCAGGGGTGCATCACACAGGCTCACAAGGAAGCCTCAGAGAATGATGGAAATTCTTATCTTGATTGGGATCATGTTTTCACAGGTCTGGACGGACATCAAAACGCATTAAATCATAAACTGATAGTATGTGCACTTGACTATCTTTATTATATCTAAATAAAATTGTAAAAAATATATTTGTAAAAAGTTGCCTTTTTTGGCACCAAGGAGACATAATCCACAGCATGAAAAGGCAACCTTCAAAGGGTTAATATGCAGAATATATAAAAAACTCCAACAGCCAACAGCAAAAAGTAACAGCCCAGTTAAGTTATTAAGTTTATTAGGGTAACATTGGTTAATACAATTATATAATTTTCAGGAGTATATTATAATGTGACATCTGCATATTCTATCTAGTGTGTGTTTACCACCCAAAGTCCACTTTCCTTCAGCAACCATGTGTTTGATCCCCTTTACCCACTCTACCCTCCCCTTATGCCCCTGTATTTGACCTCCTTTACACCATTTTCCTCCCCTATCCTTCTCCACACCCTACCCTCTGATAATTACTAGTCCATTGTTCATTTCCATGAGTCTCTGTTTGTCCTGTTTTTTTGTTGCTTTTTAGGTTTATATACCATTTATAAGTGATATCATGTGATTTTCAACATTTTCTGTCTGGCTTATTTCACTTAGCATGAGTATCTCGAGGTCCATCCATGTTGTCACAAATGGCAGTATTTCATCCCTTCTTGTGGCTCCATTCCATTGTATAAATGTACCACAGCTTCTTTAGCCAATAATCTATCGTAGGACACTTCGGTTGGTTCCATGTCCTGGCCACTGTGAATAATGCTATTATGAACGTCAGTATGCAAATGTTTTTTCAGATATGAGTTTTTGAGTCTTTGGGGTAAATACCCAGTAGAGGGATTGCTGGATCATATGATAGATTATAAGTTTTTTGAGGAACCTTCATACTGTTTTCCATACCAGGTGTACCAATTTGCAGTCCCACCAGCAGTGTATGAGGGTTCCTTTTGCTCCACATCCTCTCTAACGTTTGTTATTACTTATCCTGTTGATTATAGCTATTCTAACAGGTGTGAGATGGTATCCCATTGTGGTTTTGATTTGCATTTCCCCACTAGCAAGTGATGTTGAGCATCTTTTCATATATTTGTTGGCCATTTATATGTCCTCTGGGCAGAAGTGTCTGTTCAGGTCCTCTGCCCATTTTTCTATTTGATTGGGTTTTTGTTGTTGTTGTTGTTATTGAGTCGTATTAGTTCTTAATATATTTTGGATATTAGGCCCTTATCGGAGGTGTTGTTTACAAATATATTTTCCCATTTGGATGGCTGTCTCTTTACCTTGTTGACAGTTTCTTTTGCTGTGTAGAAGTTTTTCAGTTTAATGTAGTCCTATTTGTTTATCTTTACTTTTACTTCCCTTGCCTTTGAGGTCAAATTCATAAAATCCTCTTAAATCCAAGGTCCCTGACTTTAGTTCTTATGTTTTCTTCTATGCATTTTATTGTTTTAGGTCTTATATTCAGGTCCTTATCCATTTTCAGTTAATTTTGGTGTGTGGTGATAGACAACAGTCTAGTTTCATTCTTTTGCAGATGGCTTTCGAGTTTTCCCAGCACCATTTATAAAAGAGTCTTTCCTTTTTCCACTGCATGTTTTTAGCTTTTTTTGTCAAAAATTACTTGCCCACATAAATATGAGTTTACTTCTGGACTCGCGATTCTGTTCCACTGGTCGGTATGTCTCTTTTGCTGCCAATACCATGTCGTTTTGATTACTGTCACTTTGTAGTATAATTTGAATTTGGGCAGAGTGATGCCTTCAGCCTCATTCTTTTATTCTCAGGATGGCTTTGGCAATTCAGGGTCTTTTGTGCTTCCATACAAATCTCATGATTTTTATTTTATTTCTTTAAAAATTTTCGATAGGATTTTGATAAGAATTGTATTAAATCTGTATAATGCTTTAGGTAATATGGTCATTTTAACTTTGTTGATTCTTGCAATCCAAGAACATGGAATATCTTCTCGTTTCTTCTAACCTTCTTCGATTTTTTTTCATAGTGTCTCAGAGTTTTTATTAAACAGGTCTTTCACATGTTTTGTTAAATTTATTTTATTATGTATTTTATTCTTTTTGTTGCAATGGCAAAAGGAATTATTTCTTCTACTTCTTTTTCTGACACTTCATTATTAGAGTATAGAAAAGCTATAGATTTTTTAACATTAATTTTGTATTCACAATCTTTACTGTATTTGCTTATTGTTTCTAGTGTTCTTGTGGAGTCTTTAGGGTTTTCTATATAAGAATCATATCATCTGCAAATAGTGACAGTTTGACTTCTTCATTTCATATTTGGATGCCTTTTATATCTTGTCTGATTGCATTCACTAGAACCTTTAATGTTATATTGAATAACAGTGGTGATAGTGGACAGCCTTGCCTTGTTCCTGATCTTAGAGGGAAGGTTTTTAGTTTTCACCATTAAGTATAATATTGGCTGAGGGTTTGTCATATATGGCCTTTATTATGTTAAGGTACTTTCCTTTTATACCAATTTTGTTTGGTATTTTGATTATAAACGGATGCTATATCTTGTTGAAGGCTTTTTCTACATCTATTGATATGATCATATGATTCTTGTTTTTTAATTGGTTTATGTGGTGCATCAGATTAACTGATTTGCATATGTTGAAACATCCCTGTGCCCCTGGGATGAAGCCCACTTGATCATGGTGCACAGTCTGTTTAATGTGTTGCTGTATTCAGTTCTCTAGTATCTTATTTAGGATTTTTGCATCTGTGTTCGTGAGAGATATTGATCTGTAGTTTCCTTTTTGTGTGTGTTATCTTTATCAGGTTTGGTATCAGTGTGATATTGTCCTCATAAAATGAGTTGAGAAGTATTGCCTCCTCTTCGATTTTTTAAAAGAGTTTGAGAATAGGTATTAAATTTTCTTAGAATGTTTAGTAGAATTCACTGGTGAAGCCATCTGGTCCTGGACTTTTACTTGTTGGTAGATTTTTGATGATTATTTCAATTTCAGTACTGCTGATTGGTCTAGATTTTCCAGATCATGATTCAGTCTAGGAAGACTATTTTTCTAAGTACTGGTCCATTTCTTCTAGGTTATTAAATTTGTTATTGTATACTTTTTCATAGTGTTCTTGCATGATCTGTCATGTGATTCGTAATTTCCCTTCTTTCATCCCTGATTTTGTTTATTTGTGTTCTTTTTCTTTTTTCTTTGGTGAGTCTAGCCAAGGGTTTGTCAATTTTATTAACTTTCTCAAAAAAACAGTTTTTCGTTGTATTTTTTCTTTTGTTTTTTGTTTGTTTGTTTGTTTTCAATTTTATTTATTCCTGCTCTAATTTTGATTATTTCTTTCTTTCTACTGACTTTAGGCCTCATTCGTTCTTTCTTTTCTAGTTTTTCAGATGAAGCATCAGGTCATTTATTAGTACTCATTCTTGTTTTGGGAGTTAGGCCTGCAATGCTATGAACTTTTTTCTTATGACCACTCGTGCCATGTCCCAAAGTTTAGATATGTTGTACTTTCATTATCATTAGTTTGTATGTATCTCTTGATCTCTCTTTCTGTTTCTGCCCTGACCCAGTCATTCTTCAGTAGCATGTTGTTTAATCTCAATGTATTTGTGGTTCTTCCTGATTTCTTTTTGCAGTTAATCTCCAGCTTTAAAGCATTATGATCAGAGAATGTGGTTAGTATGATTTCAAGCCTCTCATACCTCTCATATTTGTTGAGGCTACCTCTATGTCCAGTATGTGGTCAATCCTTGAGAATGTTCAATGTGCACTAGAGAAGAATGTATAAGCAGCTGTTTGGGGATGAAAGACTCTAAATGTCAATTATGTCCCATTGGTCTAATGTGTCATTTAAGGATGCTATTTCCTGATTAAATTTCTGTTTAGATGATCTGTCCATATCCAACAATGGGATATTTAGGTCCCCTACTATGATAATGTTTTGGTCTGTTTTTCCCTTTAGTTCTGTTAGTAATTGCTTTACATATTTCAGGGTACCCTGATTGGGAACATAGATATTAATAAGTGTTATGTCTTCTTGGTGTGTGATTCCATTTATCATTATGAATTTTCCATCAGTATCTTCCTCTGCCTTTTTAATTTTTATTTTGAAGTCTATTTCATCTGATATTAGTACCACTACTCCTGCTTTTTTCTGAATGCCATTTCCTTGAAATATCATTTTCCACCCTTTCACTTTGAGTCTATATTTGTCTTTGGAGCTGAGGTATGTCTCCCTGAGGCAGCATATGATTGGGTTTTGTTTTTTGATCTTTTCTACAAATTTATGTCTTTCTATTGATGAGTTCAGTCCATTATAGAAATATGAGGTCTTCTTATAGACATTTTATCTTTTGTTTTCTGGTACCTTGGTATTTCCATTGCTTCCTTGTCCTTGTGTTTCTGTTTTCTTTATATTGGTTAGCTCTTGTGTGTTTTCCCTCTGGTTCTTTTTGTTTTATGCTATATACTTCAGTTCTGAATCTTTGGTGTATGGTTACCATTACGAATATGAAAAGGACAGTTACACATATACAGTCATTCATTTTCTTCCATGCATACCTTATATCCATTCCCCTTTACAAATTTGGTTCTTTGAATCCTCCCCTTTTCAGTCATTGTTATCTCAATTTGTCCCTGTGTAAGCTGAACGTTCATTACTATCATCTGTAGCAATTCTCTTATTATTTAAGCTTATAATGCCTATTCTTAGTAAGGGTTGCACTCTTTTGCTTCTATTTGCCTGATAGTCACTTTATTCCTAATTATGGGCTTGTTTAGTATTTTTGGTCATTTTGATTTAGGTGAGCTGACCCCTTTCAGTATTTCCTGTAGTGCAGGCCTCATAGTGGAGATTTCTCTCAATTTTTGTATGTCTGGAAAGGTCTTAATTTCTCCTTCATATACAAAGGAGAGCTTAGCTGGATACATTATTCTAGACTGGTAGTTCCTCTCATTTAATAGCTTAAAATTTTGATTTTATTTATTTATTTGTTTGTTTGTTTGTTTTACCTTGTAAGGTTTGAGCTGAGAAGTCTAAGGATAATCTAATGGAATTTTCTTTATAAGTTACTATTTTCTTCTCCCTGGCTGCCCTGAGACTTCTATCTTTGTTGTTGATTTTTGATAACTTTAATACAATGTGTCTTGGTGAAGGCCTTTTTGGGTTGAGATAATTGGGTGTTCTGTTGACTTCTTAAATTCCAAGCTCCAGCTCATTCCTTAGATTTGGGAAATTCTTGTCATCTATTTTCTATTAATGCTTTCTAGTCCCTGCTCCTTTTCTTTGTCTTCGATAATGCCCACTATTCTTATGTTTCCTCTCCTGATGGTATCAGCTAATTCTTGAATTTATCTTTCATTATTTTTCATTCTTTGGCTTCTTTCTTCTTTCTTCTGATTTATTTCTAGATTTCTGTCTTCGATATCACTGATCCTTTTCTTCATTTGGTCGTTTCTATTTCCCAAGCAGCTATTTCATTTTTCAACTCTTGCAGTGTTTTTTTTTTTTTTTTTATCTCTAGAAGATATATTCTGAGTTTCAGTCTCCTCACTCTACTCATCTAGTTGTTTTTTCAATTCCTAAAATTGTTGATATGATTTGTTTTGGAACCTACTGAGTTTTTTCAGAGGTACCATCCTGAATTCTCTGTCATTTACATCGCATATTTCTTTGTCTGTAAGCTTATTTTCTGGAGATTTCTCTCTTTTTTCATGATGTTTAATGAACTATTTCTCCACCTGGGCATTAATGAAAGTGTATTCAGCTTTTTTTCAAGAATGAAGATTTAATACATAAAGGTCTCTCTTTAATCTGCGCAAAGAAAATGCTTTTCTTTTTGTTTCCAGTAGGTGGCGTCTAAAACTTTTGGATCCCTGCTTTATATAAATCTTAAATAATGCCTTTTTTATTTTCTTGTAGATATTTAATCATGCCCGTTACCCTCTGTTTCAGTCCCTGTCAGTGTCAGCTACAGTTTTGGCAGCGTTTGCTCAGATTTCCCCCGGGCTCCGCGGTAATCACTCTCAGAGGGTATGTGGGGAGGGGCCCTCTGACTTGGGAGTTGGGTGATGCAGCTCAACCTTAGTTTTGCAACCACGGCCAGTAAAAATCAACAGTTTCTCTGCAGTCCTGTCCCACTTCTTTGCTTTCTGCCCTGATAACTGGGCCTGCCATTGGCTGCATGGAACTCACAGCACTGCCAGGCATGGCTGTTCAGGAAGTCGCCACACCTTCTCCCCTCCTCCTTCTCTTGCAGGTTGCTCCCAAGGCTGCAAGGAGAAGCTTCTTTATTTCTCCCAGGCCACTGCCTGACATCTAAGATTCTGACCTATGGTAGTTCTTAAGCACGCAGATCCCACTCTCAGACGTGCTAGTTTGCAGTTTAGGTGTTTTTTTGTTGAGTTTTAGATGTTCAACTAATTGTTGTTTCAAGGGAAGAGATCTGGGGACATCTCTCACTCGGCCATGTTTCCCAAAATCTGGTAGCTTTGCATATTTTAAACATTGGTGGCAGAACCGGCTAGCAACATCCATTCAAAGGCCTTTGCTGCCACTTAGTGGACATTGTCATAATAACTATACAATGGTTACAGTTTTGCCATTGAAAATGTTCCAAATAACCAAGATGTGTAAGCTACTAGTCCCAGTTTAGACAGTCACCTTGCTCTGTGAAAAACCCGAACTGGCAAAAAAAACATCGCAGCCCTGGTTTTTCTAATTCTTGTTCGCTCCTCAGATTTTGATGCCCTACCTGTCAGAACTTTTTTTCTTGAATGCTGTCAGCACCAAGCTGATCAAGAAGAGGTTTAGGTGATGAGATGTCCAATTGAAAGAATAACATGAGGATCAAATGGCAGACACCAATTTTGTTGTGCAGAGTGCACTTCTGTTTCTAGAAGTATAGTTCTATTGTGGGGAGCACAGTATTGCTCTCATTTTTCCTGCTCCCCTTTTTGTGCTTCCATTCTGCCCTTCAGCGGACTGCTTGGCTCCATACACAGAAGAGTATAATAGTGGCATTCAGCCACACATGCATGCTACAATAAGCTGAATCATGTTTACATATTTTAGACTTAGGCATTCTACTACACTAATGTAACATTCTAAATCCAGGTACTATTTCTAGTCAGGAGCCTAGATCACATCCAGACCTTGGACCAGCTGAGCTTGGCACCCACAAATGCAACTACACAAGATAATTTCTCACTGTGATATCTCATTTTGCTAGCCCAAATGGAGGGTTAAGGAGAGAATTGGTTGGAAAGAAATAAAAGCCAGTCCATCCACCTGTGATCTCATGTGAGTCCCCTTTAGATATTTAATAAACATCGCAATTTTGTGCCCTTTGCGGGAATATGTTTAATAGACTTGAGACCTCCCTGAACTATTGTCGCAACCTCCTATGAAGCTATAATTATTTCAAAATAAAACTAAACCAAGTAAAACCTTTCCTAGGTGATACCAGGTCTAAGAAGGAAGGATGAAAGGTGGTGGTTTGCGAATTTTAGCATGAAAACAATCTACTGTTAGAGGGCAAGTTAGAGCAGTGTGCTGGACCCACAACCAGGGTCTCTGATTCAGCAGGTTAGGTTTAGGGCCTAATGGCTTCAATTCCTGGCAAACAGCCCAGATGTTTGGATGCATCAGGTCAGGGGCCACAGCCAGAGAAGTAGGAGTGATCAAATGGTTGGTCATATGTGACTCCACTCATCCTTCTCCTGAACTCTAGCTTTGCTCTCCAAGAGGGTCTGAGGATGGAGGACACAGTGGTGCAAAGAGCAGACCACTCTGGACACATAGTAGCATCCAATCTCTGTAGGATTGGTATGGAGGTGTGTTTGAGCCACTGGAATGGACTCACTGATTTAAATGGGAGGATGGAGACCTTGAGTGACAAGTCACATAGAAATCACTCCAGTTACCACAACAGATGACAAGAAAACCCTGACTTGGCAAAGTCAGCCATATACTAGGGTCAATCCCCCAAGGCTGGCCACACCCTAGACCAATCTAACCCTCCTCTCTTGCTGTGGCCCAGCATGGGTATTTTGGTTCTGTTTTGCTTTTCTAACTTTTCCTGTGATTTCAACAGGAATGCAAATTGGAAAGTGGGGCTATAAAAAAAAAAGAAAGAAAAACTTTGTATCTGGTTAATTGATGACAGAGACCCTAGGATTAAAACAATGACTTGGTTATGTCATCAAAAAAAATTTTTTTGGTCCCACGAAGGAAGTCAGACTGAACCACAGATGTAGAGAGCCAGTTTCTGCTCAGCCCTAAAACTGCTCACAGCCGTGTTGAGGTGAAAACAGTCCACACACACTGATCAGGGACAATGAACCTCAAGGAGGTCTTCGAAAGCACCTCCCCAAGGTGCCTGAGGACTTTTGTAGATGGATCACCAGGGAAAGACACCCAGACCTTCGCAGATGGCTGGGCCCTGCCGGTGAGCTAAATCTGCTCCAATGTTTTCAACGTGTCCCCAGACCAACAGTATTGGAAGTTGTTTTAAAAATGCAGATGCTCAGGTCCTCAAAAATGAGGGAAATGTGAGAAAGTGTCACCAAGAGAAGCCTTGAGGAGACAGGATGACTAAATGCAATGTCGTATGCTGGTGAGAGAATAGTGGTTGGAACAGTGAGACGCAATGTGAACACAGAAAACTTCAAAGCACAGCCATTGGTTCACTTCGATGTACTGAATTAGCCATCTGTTGTGACAAATGCCGCGTGCTGGTGTACAATGTGACTAACAGGGCCAGAATCTGATGGACTTCAGAAAACCATCCTGAAACCCTGTTCATCTCAAATCCAGATCCCCAGGCCCAACCCAAGACACCAAGTTAGGAACAGAATGTGGGGCCCCTCATTTGTGTTTCAGTAAAGCTCTCAGGGTACTGATGGAACACTGAGGTCAACCAATAGCTAGTGTATCAAAATGCCCTGTTGTCCATTAGTCACAGTGGGAATGGATAAGTTGCCAGATTTAGCAAATAAAAATAGAGAATGCAGGGGGGAAATACAGAAGTGAGTAGATGAAGAACAAAGGATTTTTAGAGCAGAGAAACTACTCTGTGTGACACAATATATAAATGTCATTATACATTCATCTAAACCCACAGAATGCATAGCACCAAGAGTGAGCCCTACTGTAAACCATGGACTCTGGGTGACAAGGATATGTCCATTTAGGTTCATAAGTTGTAACAAATGAACCATCCGACATGGGTTGTTGATTGTGGCAGGTGCTCTTTGCAGTGGGGGGTGGGGGACGTATGGGAAATCTCTACTTTCTGTTCAATTTTGCCATGAAACTACAACTGCTCTAAAAATGTCTTTTTAAAAAACACAAGATGCTCAGTGAAATTTGAATTTCAGATTAATGAATAATTCAGAACATATGCATACTAAAAAAATGTTTATTTGAAATTCATTTCACTGGTGTCCTTCAGTTAATCTGATCACCCTACTAAGATCACACTATTTTACAATAAAATAACAGATAACAGGAGGACAACCAGAGCTTCAGTTTAATTAGAAAATATTTATCAAAACAACTAAGGATATTTGCTTTCATTGACAGAATAGTACCATAAAAAAAAAAAAACCCTATAAGGAAGAAAACAAGAGGACATAATGAAACAAAAAACAAAAACCAATAGGGAAGATAATTATTCAAAAATCCTAATTCCATTTTATGGAACACTTACTGCATTCCAGAAACTGTATAAGTACTTCACACATCATATATCATTTTTTGCAACACAGGTGACAAATCACCATCAATTAATTTCCTTCTTGAGTGGAAGGGACTTGGGCTTGATGGCAGAATCTTTAGGTGGTCACCTTCAAATGTGTTTTTTGGTGCCGTTTCAAAGTTCCCAGCTGACGGAAGTCCTGGTGGCACTGGTGACACAGGTAGGGCTTTGCCCCTGAGTGAGTGCGCAGGTGGACATTGAGGTTCCCTTTGTGGCTGAAGTGTTTGTCACAGACTTCACACTGGTAAGGCTTCTCATTTGTGTGGACCCGCTGGTGACTTCGCAGGGTGGAGTCGTGGGTGAACTGTACGAAGCAGACTTTACAGGTGTACGGCTTCTCCCCGGTGTGGATCCGCTGGTGAACTCGGAGGTCTGAGGACTGCATAAAACCCTTGAGACAGACCATGCACTTGAAGGGTCTATCTCCTGTGTGTGTTCTCTGGTGAACATTCAACTGAGATTCATAATTAAATCTTTTCTTGCACGTGCCGCACTCATATGGTGTCTGTCTTGTGGCTTCTTTCCTAACTAGATGACCAGATGGTCCCACGGTGCTTGGCGAATGCATTGAATTAGACCTGAGTTGTCTGGAGAACTTCCCCATGTCCAAAGACATGGCTTCTTGGGGAATGGAGGTATTGCCCTGTTTTCTTCTTTGGGGATCCCTTGGACTCCAAGAGTCTTTTCCTTTCCAACTCTGGGTCAAAACCTCTGTCTCCGAACCATGGGTGTGAGGTACATCGGCATCCACATTTTTAGTACAAGTTGCTTCTTGGGAGTTCTTCCCACCCTCTGCCTTCATAGAATCTTCTGAAAGAAAGGGTTCAACACAGAACATTTGATAAAAGTTTTTTGCAATAGTACCCAACTCATTTGAGCTAACAGTGTGTTGGCTTGGAACTTTCTTGCCAACCAACAAACTTGAGGTTAGACTGCAGGATTCTCTGGAAACTCAGTGATGGAGAAAGCTTGGCATTGAGAGCCAGCTTTACCCAGGAGATGGTGGTAATGGAAACCCAGCCCAGCACCCAGTTTAGAAAGAGTCGCTAACTCCCCTGAAATTCCCATTTCCATATTCACCAAGACACTTCGGAGGCTGGGGCTCTGGAGTTGTCATCATCTCTTCTCCATCTTCCATCAGATCCTCCTCTGAGTTCTGTGTGGGTCTCAGACCCTCCAGTTCACCTTTTTCAGGAACAGTCTCTGGCAGGACTCCCCAACCCTGGCAACAGCAACCAAATATAATTACGAACATATGTCAGTGGAAAGCTACAACTCGTCTCATCTCTTCCCATCTTGCCATCTCCCTGATCAGAGATGCCAGCTTTCCTAACAGTTTGGTGGATTTGCCCAGACCTCGTTGGGGCTACCCCATCATCCTTGATATAATCATCACCTGATTCTCCAAGTCTGTCATTAATCTGTACCCATCGAATCATCAAATCAAGTCCACACACCAGTTTTCACTCTCAATTCCCTAATGATGTACCTCTCCCTGTCACTCCAGCTTCTGACTGTGGGAGCCAAATGACTGGACCCAGGCCTCCCAACTCAGCACTACTAATATTTGGGCTAGATTATTTGTTATGGGCACCTATCCTGTTCCCTTAAAGTGACAAACAGCATTCCTGGTCTACACTCACTAAATGTCAATACCATTTCTCAGCCGACTCCCATTTTGACAACCAAATACATCTCCAGACATTGACAAAGGTCTTGTTGGAGGCAAAGTGACTCCTTTAATTTAAACAATTGAAAGAATTCTGAATCTTGGTCCTTTGACCAATTGTCATTCTATGAGTGCCTTTGAGAAAAATTACTTTTCAGTTCACTGACCTGCAGCAAACTGACCTGGTACCATTTCACAGAAACTATCTCCTTCTCACCACCCTTAACACACAAAAAGCTTGAATGATAGAAGGACAAAGGTTGACAGGTCTTTATTGTCCACACTGGCTCAGAAATGTCTCGGGATTTAATGTATCCCTGAGAATTGCTAGGTAAATGGGTCCAGTTTTGACACTCTAGCAGAGACACCCACCGCTTTGTCTTGTACTTTCCACCTGTCCTCAGAGATCAGAGCATGATACTCACCCATCCCTTTGACATTTCATCAATTCTCAGCACATTCTCCAGCTTTTGGAGAACTTTCTGGCTGTTCTCTGTCTTACTAACAGAAGATGGAGGCTTCATGGACAAGTCTGTCACGTCATCTGTGTCACTGACCTCAGCTTCAGCCATCACATCTGAATCTCGCAGAAGAAATTTCTGTCCTTGTAAACTGACTATGGTCTGTGGGAGAAAATAAAACAAGGCAAGAACTGGGATGTGGCCTTCAGACTCCTTGTATGCACCCCACCCAAACTCAATGTTGCCAGATGCTCCCTGGGGGAGAGGTGGAACCACCCAACCCCCTGGCATTGGATAACTACTGGCCTAGATCAAGATTAGGTGGTCTCACCTTTGAATCCTCACAATACATCTCTGATTTGACTATGGCCACAATATCTGATCAACCTGCTACCTACCCCCTTTTTTCTGCCTTTTCACCTAAAAATCAGCTCAAGCTGTGTCATTCTGATACATGCTTTGTCCACCCCTGAGCTAGGAAGGTAAGATGTGGCATGATGAAAATCTAACACTTTTCCAAAGAGATGCTTCAAATGTTTGAGATTTACATTTCACTCGGCTGGGTCTTAAGAATGCCTTTGTGATTATTCCAGATTAGCCTTTTTCTGTTCCTGACAGCAACTTTTCCACTATGTGACCAAAACTTATCATTCCCATCCTCAGCTTACCCCTAAAGGATTCTGCCACCTACCACAGTGCACAGGAAAAGGATTGCCAAGTTTAACTATCTTGGTGCCCTCCTGTCCATGTACAAAATTATCTCTAAATGAATTTACATTCCTAAGACTGGGGCAAATGTATGCCATGTACTACACCAGGTCTATCTCCACCTAGATTCTCTTGACTCTTGCTTCTTTTCCCCCTTCCCCTTCCTTGACTCTTTCTTCAAAGCATGCAGGCACTCAAACTGCCATAATGAAAAGTGTCCCCATAGAAGTGTTACCTAGTCCAGGGCCCATTGGGCAAAGAGCCAAGTTTTGCCATTAACACCTAGTTGGGAGAGGCAAGGGATGCTGCTAACATCGTACTATGCACAAGATGCCCCCAGAGCACAGAGTGGTCCATCCCCAAATACCACTACTATCAGTTTGAGAAACCCTGGTCTAGTCAAACACCCACTATCACAACTCCTTTCTCCCTCAACCATTTCTCCCTCAACCATGAGTGAGGTCCCACTTACCCGTTTCATCTCAAGACTCTAATTACCAAAGTACTGGTGTCAGGCTCCCTTTTCCTTGGACTTCTAGAATATCCCTACACAACTGTCCCCATGAGAGTCAAGACAAGTGATGGTAAAGTGTGTAGACTCATGAGATCCATTGCCCAGGCTGAGACTGTGTTGCTGTCTGAATGTATCCCGTCTGTCCCTCAGTTTCCTCACCAGTAGCATTCTCTCTGCTCCCCATTGTGACAGCCAAAAATATCTCTAAATATGGCCAAAGGTCCCTTGAGGGTTAAACGCTCCCTTTTGAGAACCAAAAATCTTGAATAAACCCCTTATGCCATTTTTAGTCCAACCCCACCTCAGGGCCCACATACCCGCTGTACCTTCATTAAGGCCCCACTCACCCATTTCTTGGGTTTCACATTGCTTCTTAGCATGTCCTCCAGGTCTTTGCAACTGTCTACACCACTTTCTTTGACTAAGACCTGGAGCTCCTGCGGCATGGAGACCATGAACTGCTCCATCACCAGCTTATCCAGAATCTGATCCTTGGTGTTGACATCTGGCCTCAGCCACAGACGGCAGAGCTCTTGGAGCCTCCTCAGGTCCTCCACAGGGTCTGATTCCTCCGTGCCGGTAAATGCTCTAAAAATGACGTGCCAAGTCTCAGCGTTGCAGTCTTGCCCTTCAGTAATGTTGAAATCTTGGAGTGGCACAGACTCTTGGGGTTTCCCATGACTCAACAAAAATGTCTGGTCAGCAGCCATATTTACTGGGAAATTTTCCAATACAACTTTGAGCAAACTTCCTGAAGCCAGTGTCTAATAAAGACTGATTTGAAAGGGTTTGCTCTATAATGGATCCAGAAGTCTGGGGGCAGGGAAGAGGAAATGAATCTGATTAATTTAGCTTCTTACTCCACCCTTGCCTCCTTTCCAAGTCCCTCCCCCTAACACTGGATGCCACCCCCAACCCCACCATCTTGCCATTGGTCCTATCCACAGGACCATGGAAGTTAATCCAGTTATTCTTCTGATGCCTATTTTTACTATATGTGCTGCTTTCTATATCTGAATGGCCCCTAGGTTCTGATTTCTAAATGTAGAGGTGAGGGCAGTTTTCTCATCTGTAAATTGGGACAGTGTTTTTTCACTGGAAGTGAAATATGGTTGTGAAGTGTGAAGCTCCTAAAATCAATTTTAACAATCATGTCAGTTTCTATGGCTTCTTGTCAAGAAAAGATACAGATCTTGACTGCTCATGTTTAATCACTACATTAGTCAGGATAATATAGAAAAATAAAGAAAAATACTTACACCCCCGGGGGTCCATGTGGTATAATAACATGGAAAATATTAACATAAGGTTGTCCCCAACACGTTTCCTTTGTTTGTCCCAGAGGAGGGACAGATATTTTGTTACCGTGGCAAAATGCACAACATAAAACTCACTATTTCAGCTTTTATATAAAGTGTACGGTTCTGTGCCACTAAGTGCATTTGTGATGTTCTGCAATCCAACCTTCACTGCTTTCTAGTACCAGAACCTAATTTTCATCACTCCAAAAGAAAACCATGTGCCCAGTGAGCAGTCCTTCCCCTTCTCTGCTCCCTCCCTCCATCTCCCTGCCCATGACAACTCATTAATCCGCTTGGATTACTGGATTAATGGATCATGTATATGTAATCTCACCCCAGAAAATGGATTAAAATCTAACACTCTCAGATTTTCAGGAAGCAAGATTTTTTTTAAAAAAGTTTTTTACAGGTCCTAAATCTAGCTCCCAAAGGTAAGAACCACCTTTTATTATTCTCCAAAAACCCATTTTATTACAAGTACAAAAGTGATGAAAAAATGCAGCCCAGTGTCCCTCCAAACCACAGGTAAGGGTCCACCTGAAGGTCTTGTGAAAGAATTAGGAGGCGGGGTTCTTGGGTAAAGTCAGGGGACAGCCAGGAGGATGAGACCCTAGGAGAGGTGTGAGGTGTGTGTGTTGGGGGGGAAGTGACTCCCAGAGCTTTCTGTGTGCACAGGTAAAAAAAATATGTGAAAACACATGGAGATGTGAGCAAAGACAGTCTGAAATCCTGGGAAATGAAAGAGGTGTCATGTAACTGGCAACCTGGGGAAGTAAGGATTCGACTGATAATTTTTAATCACTTTGGATTTTTTTCACACTGAAGCTAGCCATAGAACCTCAAAAGAAAAATAAAATCAGAGCCAAGATATAAAAGCAACCTAAATGTCCATTGATAGATGACCGGGTGAAGATGTGATACATATATATGGACTATTACTCGGCTGTAAAAAAAGCACAAAATCTTCCCATTTGCAACAACAGGGATGAACCTAGAGGATATTGTGCTGGGTAGAGTAAGGCAGAGAGAGAAAAACAAATATCATGATTTCACTTATATGTGGAATCTAAAGAACAAAACAAACAAAACAGAACAAACTCATAGACACAGAGAAAAACTGGTGATTGCCAGAAGGAAGGGGTATTGGGGGGCTGGGTGACAAAGGTGATGTGATTAAGTACAAATTGGTAGTTACAAAATCATTATGAGTATGTAAACAATACAGGGAATACAGTAATAACTATGAATGGTGTCAGGTGGGTACTAGACTAATCTAGGGGATCACTTAGTAAATTACATAAATGTCTAACCACCATGTTGTATACCTGCAACAAATATTGTATGTCAACTGTTATTTAAAAATTAAATTAAAATAAAATAAAATCTGGTACACACTTCAGCATTTCAACTCTGAGGGGACTTGAATACCAGTGAGAGCCATCGAACTGGCATCCAGCTAGAGAAAATGGCTCTGATCCTGACTGGATTAATAGGCTGACATCAGGTCCTTCATTAAAGGGCTGATTTTACTCTGTGGATACTAAAATCCAGGACCGCATTTAGCAATAGTATGACATGGCTAGAAATCTTTTTAGGAAAACTGCACCCCATACAGAAACATTTAAAGGTAACGCATTTACCTAAAATCCCTCATGGTTGATTTCTTTTATATTTCAAACCATTTGGGGACACTTGCTCAGCTCAGGGTTATTTTAATTTTACATTTTAGCTTTAATTAGCTGTGGTGTCTTGAGCAAATCATTTAGCTCTTCCAGAATGATCATCCTTCTTGTAAAGCAGAATAATGAAACCGACCCCTAAATTGTTTGATAAAATAAGAGGATACTGATAATACACCTGGCACATTGTTACTGTTTGTAGCCATTGATACTTACATCAGTGGTTCTCAACTAGGGGTCCCCCTACCCAGTCCCAAGGACATTCGGCAATGTCTGGAGACATTTTTGATTGTCACAACCTGGGCACAGAGGGGGGAGCCACTGCTAAACATCTTACAGATTATTTTCTGATGCTTTCTGATATTTTTCCCTCTTAACAATTCAGATTCCATCAGCAAGTTCATGTGAATAATGCACAGGACAGGCTGAAAATGTCAATAGTGAAGTTGAGAACCCCTGGTTTAAAACATAAACCACACCAAGTATATGTTAACCATGAGTTATACAAGGAATCAAAATTACTAATTATGTACAAGGGCAATCCGCTGCTTTCACAAGGTCTCAAAGCTAATGCACAATAAACAAAAACCTCAATCTTTCTGAAACCAACCTCCATCCGTCCTTGTTTCCAACTGCCCTTTGATACCACCACACATCACTCACCTCCTTCTCATCCTCTGACTCTCAGCCTCCGTGAGTCTGGGACTGGATCTCGACCTGTGCTGTGAGCTGAGAAGTCTGTTTATATAGACACTCCAGGCCTCACTTTCTATTAGCCCAGTGATTGGTTTAAGATAATGGAATGAACCATTTCAGACAATCAGGTTGATTAGATTTCCCACTGAAACCTCGTTAACGGAAACACTAACCTACGCTATACCCAACATTGGTTGTCTCAGTCTACTCAGTTATTTATCATACTTCTGAAGTGTCTGCAGGAGTCAGAAATTGCAGATCCAAAAGTTTGAACCCATTTGGGTCACCCACTTTCTAAAAATTGAAATGATTTTTAAATAATTTTATTTAAAATAAGATGGCAAGGCAAAGCGTGAGAACATATTTCTAAGCAGACACTTGGAAAAGTAGAGGTCATACAGCAAGAGAGAATGACAATGACATCATATCAATTTAGCAAAACGAGATATTGAACAAGTGAGAAGTAATTATTAATACGCAAGGAATATTCATAATTAAAATTTTTTTTCCTCATTTTTTAATATCTTGAAATTAATGTGCTCAAGGTAGATTAAATCACTGATTTGCATTAGTCAATTCACCCTTTTATGAAAACAACGGAAACCAGAAAAAAAGCACACAGACATCAGCCATATATTCATGCCCTCCCTCCCAGGGTGGGGGAGGTGGTTTAAAGAGAGACTGATGCTCTACATGAATGTTATTGATTGAAACATTGGGTCTGGGTTGAATTTTAATCAACTCTGAGCATGATTAAATTACCATCTTGGACATTCCCATTGTTAATCAAATCATAGTGAATCCATTCAAATAGTGACTTATTTGTTTTGGGTTCAAAGTCAACTCTTTAACATTGCAGATGAATTGCAGGGTGGTTGGCTTTCCACTGATTTTGGTTCCAATCCATGGGGAATCTTAGACCAGCCTTATAACCCTGTGAACCTCAAACTCCTTGTGAGTAGAACTGAGGGATTTTGAAGTGTGGGAGACTTTCAGGAAAGGGCCTGATATAAGCTTATTTGCTCCCCAAATTGTGATGATTATTTTCTGATGCTTTCTGATTTTTTTCCCTCTTAACAATTCAGATTCCATCAGCAAGTGAATAATACTAATGCCCAGAATTAATTGGGATCTGCCCAAAACCATCATCTACCTATCCAACTTTTTCAAATCCTTCATTCTAGAAATTCTTCTCATTCTTGTTTGTAACCTTCAAATTCTTTTTAGACTTTGTTTTTAGAGCGGTTTTAGGTTTACAGCACCATGGCCTTTATTATTTTGACCTCAGATCTGCTGTTATTTCTCAACTGAGCTAAAAATATCTAATTTGGGTAGCTGTCTATGAAACTCTGAGCAGTTTTGTTTCTACATAAATCATATTCTTTCTCTAGATCTGCACTCTTGGCTGAATGATTAGATTTGGAAGACATCAGTGCTTTGACCTAGGCATTATTTTAATTACAGGACTAGATCCCTCCTTGCCCAGTCAAATGCTTTTGTTAAATGCCTCTGAAGCAAATGTATCTTGGGAAATATTGATCTGTTGACCTTTCTTTCTCACCCAGGATCCCTCATCTCTTTGCTCTGGTCATCCAAATAAAGTCTGTTGTTTAGTTAGTAGTACTGGGCCATTACCATCTTCCTGCTGTAGACCATTTTACAGGGTTATGTAAGGATGTGGTCACTGGGGAGTCTGGGTGAAGGGTACACGGGAAGTCTCTGATCTTCATTATTTCTTTGAATATTTCCTCCTCTCCATTTTTATTTTCCCCTCTTTTGTGGAATCCTATTATCTCCCAAGACTCTTTATATTTTGTGACTTCCGGATGAGTCCCCCATGTTGTCTTTACCTTTCTAATTTGTTTTTCTGTTGTGTCCATTCTATCATATGTCCCAAGTAATGTGCTATTTCACCTACTATATATATATATTTGTAAACTAATATTCAATTATATTTATGTTTTTGAATTTTTATTCTTATTTTATCTGCCTAATTTTTTATGTTTATTATGCTTATTTATATTTCTTGGACAATGGTTCTAATACTCATTTCTGAAAGTATCTGTAATCCAATTTTTATATTTTTTATTTTTCAAATTAGTTGTATCCTTATTTAACCTATGAGTTCATGTTGTAGCCGCCAGCCCCCGATAGACACACGGACCACAAGAAATCAGTGAGTTATAGGGAACACACTCTTTATTCAGCCAGTTGGGTCTGCCAAGGGTACGCAGACCCCAAATTAAGCAGCCCCAAAATGTAGAGGTACAGCGTTTTTAAGCCCTAAACCCCTATTCTTCATCCCGTTTGAACACACAGGTCTATTTTTCTTCTTTTTGTTAACTGTCAACCCACAGGTCGGTTGTGCAAGTGGGAGTACAGAAACTTAAAGCTTATTGTTAGAGCATTGTGTTCCCATGGGCGATAGCCAAGCAGTAATTTTTCAGCCAGCACATTCATATCCTTTAGGATGGGAATTTTCAGTCCAAGGTAATTTTGTGGACTGAGTGGACATTTGTGAAATATCAAGTGGAGATTCTGAATGTCTAGAGACATTTTTCTTTGTCACAAATGGTGAGAGAATGCTAGGAATGCTGCTCAACATCCTACAATGCACAGGACAGCCCCTCACAGCAAAGGATGATTTCATCTAAAATGTTAATAGTGCCAAGGCTGAGAAACCCTGGGATGGGGGATTGTTTGTACCTGATGAACCTGGCAGAGTCTATTAAACCTGAGATTAATCTGTTCTAGTTTGAATGTCCTCAAGGAGAGATTAATTCAGTTAACACTCCCTAAGACCTCTGATCACAGGCCTCAAATTTAGCCCCCCATGGAGACCGACATTGAAAAGACCACTCCCTAAGCTTCAGATCATCAATGATAATCAGAGAACAAACGAAAAACCACCCATGCCTTGCCCCAACCTCAGAGACTCCGACCTTCCTGGTATTAAAGTGTGGCTTAGGCAAGGATTTTTTCACAGCTTGTAAAAATGTTCCATGTCTCAGGTGATATGGAACATTATTTAGCCTTAAAAGGAAGGAAATCTTGTTATACACTACAACACTGATAAACCTCAATATTATGCTCAGTGAAATAAACTTGACAAGAAGACAAATACTGTGATTTGAGGCAGAAAGTACAATGATGGGGCAGAAAGTACAGGGGCTGGGGGTGGGGAGTTGTTCAATGGGACAGATTTCAGTTTTGTAAGATGCAGAGAGTTCTGGAAATGGATGACAGGGATGATTGTACAACAATGTGAATGTACTTAATATCTCTGAACTGTGTACTTAAAAATGCTTAAGATGGTAAATTTCATTTTCCATGTGTCTTACCACAATTTTAAAAATTTAAGCATTTTTAAGAGACTAGTATGGAGAACTTGATGAAAGAACCATGGCCGATACATGTCCACCTCCTCCCCCTTCCTCATGGGTGTCCCTCACCTGACTCCTCTGAGCCCAGGAGGAATCTCTCTCCCAGCTGTTGAGTCTACTCCTCAGGTCTTGTCATGAGTCACCAGGATGCGTGAGGGCAAATTGCTCCTGGAGCAAAGGTCTTCTCTCCTTCTAAAGACCACACCCCCATCCCCACTCCCATCTCCCTTTGTTCATCTCAGCCAAGTGTGGCCAGATGATGATGAGCAAAGGTGATGCAGGCCGTTTTAGGGCCAAGGCTTTTACAAAGCAGTGGTGCTCCTACCCCATATCCTCTTTCCTCTCCCACTTAGAGCCAACCAAAGGCAAGACCCTAAGGTGACCACTAGGTAGAAGCAGTCATTACGTAGAGGAGAGCCCCTGGCTGACTTGAGACTCCCTCCTTGGACTCCTAGGTGAAGGACAAAACTCTTCTACTATCTTTGGGTTATTGCATTAAGGATTGGCCGACATTCCATATAAAGACTGAGATAAACACTTCAGGCTTTGCTGTCTGCCCACATTCTTCTTTGTTCTTTATCAATCATTTAAAAGGGCAAAACTGTTCTTAACTCCGAGGCTGTGCATCCACAACCAGCTGGGCTGGACCTGGGCCTTGGTCTACAGTTTGTATCCCCTGCTTTGCAGCTCACGGCCTAGTCACCCCTCAGTGTGACACCTTAAGAAATTTAGTGCTCCCAAGACTGAAATCAGAGATCTCCATTGTGTCTGTTTCTTCTCCATTGTCATTTCTCTCCCCTTAAGGAGCACCCTGCTGGTTACTCCACTGTGCCTATCTCTGGGCCTCATGGAGGCACCTAAACACCCTGCAAATCAGAATCCATATGTGTTAGTACCCCTGAGGACTGATTTATCCTTGTCTCCTTGTCCTTCTCCCCAAAACCTTGCCCCCAGCATGGTATCTGTCCACTCATTGACCTGGTTTCTCCCTCTGTGAGATCTTTGAAGGCAGGGCTGTGTCTTGTTTCTCCCTGAAGTCTGGCCTCTCTGCTCCCATTCTGCTGTTAAAAGTCACTAAGAATGAGTTATCTGATATATTAGATATCAGGCAGGGAGGCAGGCATGTCAGAATCCTGATTTAGTTATCCCACCATGAGATTGCTAAGAAAATAATGTAAATTCAAAGGCCAATGGAAAATCAGAGGATGTGGCTGAATGTCTAGCTCCAATTCTTCCATTATTTTATGTCTTTAACTGGGCAGTTCCCCCCTGTTACAGATGACATTTTTCAGCCTCCCTCATAGAAGTATGTGAATTAAATGAGATGTGGCCTTTCAAAGACCTTTCTTTGAAATATGGGTATATGACCTCCATCCCCCTTTCTCAATGGTGGCAGATGATGATTCTTATGAGCTCAGACATGGAAATTGCTTAGCTGAAGATGTCACAACCAGCCTACCAGCTCCTATTTGCCTCCTGTTGAACTGGTAGGTGGCAGCAGAATAAATTATCTTGGTGGCACTACTGTATTTTGGGGACTTAATGAAATAAACAATTCAACTACCCTGCAGCCATCATTTTGGAGAGATCATGTATAGAGACTTGAGTCAACTGTTCCAGCAGAAGCCAGACTTCTAACTAGAGCCATCAAGGTACTAGACATGCAAGGGAAACCACCTGAAAACCTCCAGATCTGTCCACCACCTACTGGCTGAATACCACCAGCAGACTCTGTCAAAGCCACATGAAATCAGAGAGTCATGCAGCCAAGCCCTGCTGGGATTGCTGACCTACAAAATCATGGTATATAATAAAAAGTTGCTGTTTTAGGCCACTGAATTGTGGGGGTAGTGTGTTATTCAGCAGTAGATACCTAAGGAGACATCAGAGTAAGACCCCATTTAACATTGTCCATAGGTTCTGTGATTTTAAGTGAAATGACATATAATGAAACCCATTTTACCAGAGGCTAGTTAACACAAATGGATGAATGGATGGATGGATGGATGGATGGATGGATGGATGGATGGATGGAGGGAGGGAGAGAAGGAAGGAAGGAAGGAAGGAAGGAAGGAAGGAAGGAAGGAAGGAAGGAAGGGGAAAACAGACAAAAAGAAATGACACAGAGGGTCAGAGAAAATACTTGCATGTAGGATTAGACTTAAGCTGCTCCTCAGAGTTAAGGGAATACAATAAACATTTCTAGAGTGATGCTAAGTGGATGATAAAAATGATAGCTCCTGTACTGGACCTTTGCTCTATGCCAGGCTCTGTGCTAATATCTTTATATGGATTATCTCATTCAATCTGAAATAGCCCTGTGACTTGGGTACTATAATAATCTCATTTTACAGAGAGGAAATCTCAGCTCTAAGAGTTGAAATAACATGTCCAAGCTGACACATTGCGAGGGGTCAGAGGCAAGATTCAAGACCAGCTCTGCCACACTTTGGCTGGCACTGCTAACCACCACATTAGACTGCATTTTAGGCCCCATCTCCAATCATAGGAATCAGCCAATAACCATCTCAACACACAGATGTTCCTACAAATTTCCGGTTAATTCATTAGACTCAAATCCAATTCAACATCCAAAGAGGTTGCCGTAGCTTCTGTACTTTATTTTTCACAACTAGATGTTCACTTGCCTTTGAAAGCTAAGTCATGCTATTATCCCCATCATTGGTGTTGTCAGTTGCCAAACTCCAGGAAACTCATTGTTGGTGACTATAGCCGAGAACCAGCATTCCCCTTGCCACGTCATCCACTTGTGTCACCATGTGACTGCAACATCAGCATCAGTGATGGGGCAAGGCCCTGACATGACCATGGTAGACCGTGTCTTTCTGGTTTCCATGATGGTTTAAGGTCAGTTGGAAATTGTAGGGATTGCCAACTATGATGGTGGAAAAGGCAGTTTCTTCCAAAAAAGGCATATGCATGTCTTTGAATATTACCTCTTTGGAGCTAAGCAGCTTCTAAAAATCCATGCCCACTTTCTGTATGGTCCAGCAATGTGGCATTCACAAAACTCTCCTAGGATTTTAAAAATGCAGAATCATTGTCTTTTCAGCCTTGGCAAAGAATTCCCCTCACATATAAGCAATAAAACAATGGGAGGTGGGAGGCTTGTATAGTTTACAAACAATTTGCATGAGAGCTTTATTTCTTTTTGCCACCTGAGAAGTGGGGTGAAATAGATTTTCTGAATGTGGAGAAGTGCAAAGTCCTCTTGAGCAACCAGCTCTGTCCATTGTGCTGAAAATTCAGTCATCACCCTCAACCAGTTCTTCCTTATTTTAGACCAAAATGAAGGGGTTACAATTAGTCCTCTAGAAGACAGAGATGTGCTGTTGTCTGGGGTTGGGGTTCTGGGTTAGGGTGAAGACCCCTCTCTCTTTCCTGCTCATCATCTGCTCGACTGCAAATGAGTCACCCTTATGTAGACTTCAAACATTTCACATCAAGATCTGGATTCCTGGCTTCTCACAATGTGTCAGTGGATCTGTAAACACTAGACCCAAGTTACCAAACAGCAGCACCCACCAGCTGGGACGAAGCAGCAACTTTTGACAAAGTTTGTTCTCCCAGCTCACCACAGACCTCACCAGTCCATCTTGTTACCCAAGGCCCTAATATATTTTACTTTGAATCCTGCCCTTGAAAAGCTCTAATGCCTGAAATTAGAAGATGAATGGATGAATGTGAAAGGGTTTTTTTTTTAGTTTCATGAGAAGGGAGCATGTGCAGTGCTTTTGGCTGGCTTCCTGCCCTGGGAGTCAGCACTTGTTGATGTCTTAGTGTCTTAGCATCACTCAGTCCTTGGCCTGTTGTGTCTCTTTCTGCCTCTGTCTTAAGTCCTGTCTGCCTTACTCCCTGCTACTCTGTTTCTTGGGAGAAGAAAAGGACATGGGAAAGAACCAATGGGTTTGAATCCCACTTCTGCCACTTCCCAAGCAGCCATGTGAGTGCCAACTTCCTCATCTTTAAAGTGAGAATAACAATTTTAAAAAATAATTAGGACTAACTTAAAATTACTTTGGAACTAATAATACCCTCACAGAGTTCCTGTGAAGACACTTAAAGATTGAGGATCCTCCATATAGAGCAGGAGAGGAAGGGACCCACTGTGGAAAGGGGTCTTCGCCAATGGTAAACCTATCAATAGTCAGCATTTACTGTGTTCCCAGTGACTTTCTCAGGGCATGTGTACCTGACCCTACTGAATTCTCCCAAAAGCCCTATGACATAGGGATTACGCTCATCAAACCAACAACAAATGCAGAGGCTCTGAGACATTAAGTAACTTTCCAAAAGTTGCACAGCTAGTAACTAACCAGATTCAGAACTAGGCATTTGGACTCTGAAGCCTGTTTGTTTAATGATCATGTAATCATGCCTCCCAGTAACAGCCAACTCCTAATCTGACAACTAGAGAATGGGGGCCATTATCAGCTCCGAGGTCACACGTAAAGGAGGAGGGGCAGGATACTTTAGGCCTTGCCCACAGTTCTTTCCCTCAAGTGATTCACGCCCACCTGCGTCTTACCAACTCTTAGCAATGCCTCAGTCTCCTGATTTTGCCCTTTCTCCTTTTTTCCACAAGACAGCCAAAATATTGCTTTTAAAATACAAATGTAACTCCAGCCCCAAATCTTCCAATGCCTTCCCGGAATTTCAGAAAAAAAAGTCTCATGCTCAATCAAACCCTCAAACGTTCATGGATCAACTCCTTCCACTCCCCTCCTTGGTCCAGTCATGCTGGCCTGCTCCTCCCTGTGGCCTTGGTCCTGGCTGTCCCTCTCCCTGCAAAGCCATCCCGATCTTTGCAGGCCTAGACCAGCATCACCCAGGCTGCTTCTCAAGTCCCTCCTCTGAGACCTTTCCTGACTACCCGCCACTGTCCACCCCCAAAATGCCCTCCTCATCCCATCACCCTCCTTTATTTATCGCCATTGCAAACTTTTATTTGGGAATCTGGTGGTTTTTTTTTTTTTTTTCTGTCTTCCTCCTTTTCCTGGACTCTTAGTGAGTCAGCTGGACAGAGACTTTATTTTAGCTCACTGCTATTTTCAAGGGCTACCTGATACCCGGCAAGCACAGGTGCTCACCCAATTGTTGCATAAAGGAAGTTTTCAGGAGAGTGTGCACTAACCACCCTAAGTCTCTACCTCTCCCAGTGCAAGCTCTTTGAAAGTCCCTCATCAAGGGCAGGCATCTTTTTCCTCACCATTAAATCTAAGTTGGGCTGGAGCTCAGATAAAATAAGGTGGCAGTGAGTTGTGCTGGCCTCAAAGGCCCTGCACACTTCTGCTGTCATGTCACCTTGGAACCCTGCCTGTGCAATGTTCAGAAGTCTGGGTAAGTCTGCTAGACATGGCTGACTTACTTAGTGACAACGCACCCTCATCTCTGTTCTTGTCTCTTCTTCACAGCCCAATGTCATTGCTCATGAGAGCAATTGAGCTATGAAACAAGTTTTAAGCACGAGGGGAGGGAATAAACATGCTCACTTGACCCAGAGGAGGGAGTGATGGAAGACTGAGAGAAGGGATGGCTTATGAGTATATTTTGGAATGGGATCAGAATAAAGTCTGGGGACTGGTGAGCAGTCACCCACATGATCAGGCTACTTGTGTCATTCACCTTCTCACATACCAAGTTGAGTGGGGTTGGGACCTGGCGTGTCAATCTCCTGTGACTGGGACAGAGACAAATAGGGGACAGTAGCCAGAGGGGAACTGAGGAAAACTCAGCTGACTTCTGCTGGGTCTTGACAGAGCCACTGTGCCAGGCCCCCAAGGAGGTGGAGCAGGAAGGAACCATCACTGTGGCCCAACCTGGAGCCTCTGGCCACCACAAGTTCCTACAAGAATTCCCATGGGCACCAACCTGGCTTCTTGTCACTGACTAGGGAGGAAGAAAGGTGTAGCCCAGACCCCAAAACCACAGCACAGCTGTGACCAAAACCTGACCACTTACTCTTTTGGTGCCTGTTTCCTGGGCTGTGTAATGGGGATGACAACACTGCTTGCCTCTTTTGCTGCAGTGATTGAGTTGGTGGGTTTGGGCACTTGGGAGATCTGGCCCATAGTAGGAACCACTTTGTGTTATCAGAGCCCTGGCCTCAGACCCCCTCACCACTGCCACCTCATGTCCCTCCTAGACACTTCTTGAGATCCTGCAAGCTGGTTTTCTCTGCCAGATATTGGGCACAGTGACATAGACCTCCCAGTGTGAGAGAATCCTACAAGGACAGGCACCAGAGAATGCTTACACTGGGCCCAACAGTGCCAAATGTTTTTCATTTGCTCTTTCACTTAATTTCTAACAATGGGCCCAGTCCTGCAGGTGTCTTATTTGTTGTCTCACAAGGTGGCACTCAGGCCAGGGGTTGGCCCACTCCTTGAGAGTGCTTGGCACCCAAACCTCCCTTAGCAACTTGGGCACTTTCCTACCTTATGGGTCATGGAAAGTGGGGCCAGCCTCTGGCCATAGATGCGGGACAGTCCAGCTAGCTGCTTTCCCAGACTCCCTGCAGCTAGGGTAGCCCATGGCCTGGATTTTACTGGTCAGATATACCTGCGTTTCCCTGAAGGAACCAGGGCCCAAACCCCAGGGCACTATGCTGAACTGAGGGCAAGTGAGACAGCATCCTGAAAATGTCTGCACTCAACAGTGAGCCACCCCTAGCCCCCTCACCCAACCCTCCCAGGGTCCCAGATCGATAACAATCAGGCAGGTACCCCACCCCCAGCAGGAGAGTAGATCTGTCTTGGTAAAATGGGCCACTCAAAAGACCTACTCAGTGATATTTGGGGGCCCCCTATGAAATGATCTACCCCAAGTAATACTCTTAGCGAGAACGGGAACTGGTGCTCTAGTGGTAAGCCCAGATTCCCACTGTGTGGGTCCCAGAGAACCCCGCCCTGACACTCAGCTCCAGGAGGATAACGTGTAGGACAGAACCCAGGGCTCTGGTCTGTACACCTCATCAGTGACTTTATTACTCTGCAGATGCTGAATTGTCAACTCCCACAGACTTCCCAGAGAGGGTATTTCTGTCCATCTCATGTTTTCCTGCGTCCCGGAGGGCAGCGGGGCCAAAGAATCCATTGCCAGCCTCCTCTCCTGTGCCCAATCTGTCCTGAGGAGGTCTTTTGGGAGCAAGACCCAGCCCCTACCTTCAGCCTCCTTATTGAAAGGCTGGCCTGCTGCTCCGGACCACCTTGCTCCCCTCTATGAGGGAAGGAAGCAGGAGGGTACGACGAGGAGGTACCTCCCACAGGCCGGGAGAGGCTCGGGGATCAGTCAGGAAAAACGGAAGGGAATGCTTAACAGGAAGGTCTGGGGCAGAGCTGGGAAGAACTGAGAACACCAGGGTATCGGACGGTGGAAACGCTGGAGGGAGGCGGGGAAGAGGAGCGGCCGCTGGAGAGACCAGGCAGCGGGGCGGGCACCACGGGGGCGGGGCGGCTACCCCAGCGGCCAGGGTGGGAAGGGGCGCCCGCCCGCGGGGCCCGGCGCGCCCGCCGCCCGGCCGTGGATGCGCTGGTGGCGCAGCACGTGCTCGCGGCGCCCGAAGCCCTTGCCGCACTCCCAGCAGGCGAAGGGCCGCGCGCCGGAGTGCGTCTTGCGGTGGCGCACCAGGTGCTCGCGCCAGTAGAAGGTCTTGCCGCACTCGCAGCAGGCGTGCGGCTTCTCGCGGGCCGGCAGCGGGCGCAAGGCCGGGCCCGGGCCGCCGGGGTGCGTGCCGCGGTGGCGCCGCAGGTGCTCCTTGCGTCGGAAGGCCTTTCCGCACTCGGGGCAGGCGTGTGGCTTCTCGGCCGAGTGACTCTGTCGGTGGCGCAGCAGGTGCGCCGGCTTCAGGGCGGCCAGGCCGCACTCGGGGCAGGACGTGGCGCCCGAGGCGGCAAGAAAGGCGGGCAGGACGGGCAGGGGTGGCGCCGGTGGGGGGCTGCCCGGCTCCTGCTTGTAGGGACGCGTGGCCTGCGCCGCCCCTGTTGCTGGCTCCTCAGCCCCCAGAGCTGTGTCTCCTGCTGGGCAAAGGCGCAGTTAGGGCGGCGGCTCTGCACCAGTGGGGGTGGGTATAAGCTGGCAGGGGTGGGCCGGGGATGACGCTGGCCTCCCGGCCAGGAGGAGCGGCCCTAGGGCTGGCTGGGAGCACTGAACAACAGGAGACACTGAAGGGAGCTTCTCGTTCACTCCTGTGCATGGTGTAGAGCAAGTGCCCACCAAACATGTATGGATGGGTGGGTGGGTGGGTGGGTAGGTGTGAGGGGTATAGGTGAAGTGATGGAGAAAGTGGTGCGGTGCACAGGTGGAGAGGTCGTGGAAAAGGACTGATGGGTTGAAGAGGAAGTAGTAGAGAAGTCCTGAGTGTGCAAGGGGATGGATGGGTGGTGGATGATGGATGGCTGGGTGAGTAAATGAGGAAATGGACGGATGGGTTGGTGGATGGATGACTGGGTGGTGGAGAGGGGGTAATAAGGAGACAGGTGCAGGGATGAGTAGGAAGGTAGACTGATGGGTGAATGGTGACTGGGTGGACCGTGCAAGGGAACAGGCAGGGGTGTGTGAGTGGGTACCCAGGTAACAAACAGTGGGTGGTGAGTAGAATGGATAGATGAACCACATATTTCTTTTCTCCCTGCTTTCCAACTGCCCTAAGGAACCGCAGGGAGATGAGCAGCCTGTTTCATCTTACACTGGGACAGGCATGACAAAAACAGCTCGCTAACATCTGCTCTCTCCCTATGTATTCGGCATAGGCTGGGCAGTCCTCGTGGAACACCTCATTTCCACCTCACGAATCCAGTGAGGGCAGGCCTGTTACCCCAACAGAGAGAAGGGCACTGAGCTCAGAGGTCTTGTCCAGTGACCTGCCTAGCGTGGCTGGCTCCCCTGCCCTTTTGCAGAAAGAACCTTGATACTTGCCCCACTTCTCCAGGACACACAGGTATCCCTGCACCTTTACGCGTCCTTCCACCTTTGCTTTTCCAGTGGTGCTCCTTGGAATGGGACCTGCTTCCAGTAAAACCGTGTGTTCCCAAGCATAACTCCAGGCCTCTACCCTACCTGCATCCCCAATCCTCCCCAGATCCCTGTCTTGCCCCCGTCCTCCATCTCTCATTCTCTGCAGGTCCCTGTGCTGCTCGTGTCCCGTCCTCCCTATGTCACCCATCCTCCCTGGGTCCCACTGTCCTCCCCACATCCTCCATCCTCCCCAGGTCCATCTTGCCCATGTCCCCCATCTCCCGTCCTCTCCAGGTCCGCGTGTTGCCATGTCCCCCGTCCTCCCAGGGTCCAACTATCCTCCCCACATCCCCTGTCCTCTCCACGTCTCCCACCCTCCCCAGACCTCTGTCCTCCGTGCATCCCCCATCCTCCCTGGGTCCCTGTCCTCCCTGAGTACTCTATCCTCTCTAGGTCCCTATCACTTCCATTTTCTCTTGGTCCCTCCCCTTCCTGTGTCCTCCATCCTGCTGCCTCCATGTGTCACCTTGTGATGACCCTCAAGCTCCTCTGCTGTGCACACCACAGCCCTCGCTGGCACAAGATCCCACCAGGAACCATGTACATGGACACCAGCATTGAGTCCACATTGACGGCAGGATCATCAATTTGCCCCTGGTGGGCATCCTGGAGGTCAGTCTTCCTGTCTGCTCACTGTTGACGAGGTTTACCCTGACCTCCTTTCCTCACCATCATGTGTGTGGTCCAGATACAGCTGCTCCAGCCCCAGCTCTAGGGCAGGTATGTGCCCCAGGCCATCGATTGGAACAGGGTGCTGCACCCATGACCACAGCATCTGGACCAGAAAGAGCATGACTCAATTGGAGCCAAGGACCCATGATTCTGGGGTTCTGTCCGGTGGAGAATGTGGACGCAGACTGACTGGTGCAGTCCTGGCTTTGCCAGAACCTGATCTCAGGTGAGTTATTTCACTTCCCTGGGCGACTCCTGCATCTACAGAGTTTGGTAATTGCCCAGCTCCAAGGGCAAAGCCATGTCTAGTACATGAGTCCCCTGTGCTGCTATGCAGATTGGCATGACCCCCATCTGCTGTGCCCTCCAGGGTGGGGGGCTCTGATTCAGCTCCAGCATGGGGTCTGGCATCCGCCAGGGACACCAGGGACACTCAATGAACAAATGAGAAAGGAGGGGGCCTTGCTTGGGCTGGGAGACAATGGGCCCTTGGCACTGGAAGAGCTGGCAGTGTGGGAAAGCAGTCAGCTGCTCACCTAATGGGACCATCCCACCATCTTCTTTTCCAAGGCCGACTCCGGAGCCTTCTGTTGTGTCTCGAGGGGCCCTCATCGCTGGTCCCTGAAACAAGAGACACCACATCCACACTGAGAGACCTGAGTGATGGCCTCAATTCTTCTCCCTCCCTCATCCACTTTTAATAGGTCACCAAGTCCCACCACCTGCTCTGGGATACTCAGCCACCCCATGATGAGGCTCACAAGGGAGCCATCTCAGGATCTCTAGCCCTGGGCCAACTTCCAGATGACAGCAGCAGCTTTCTCGAAGACCCTAACCCATAGCAAGCTCCTAACTCATAGAACACATGTGACATGATAAATGTAGAATTTTTAAGCCATTAAGTTCTGGGGTGATCTATTACTCAAAAGCAGTTAACAGATACACCCGCTTTCAATCTTGCTTTAGCTTCTTACTGCCTTTGCAAACTTCTCAAGAAAATGCAAAAACACACAAGGTACTTTTAATGGGAAAAATGAAGCAAGCTTAGGATGTGGCTTTCCTAGCTCACATGGCAGACAGCCCTGAGTGAGACAGCAATAGCCAGGAAGGTTAACGAAAAGGTTCAGAGTGACTATGCTCACTTATCGTCCACTCTTGTCATTGCTCCTCAAGCCCTCATTCCCGAAGACAAAACCGGAATTCTGGTGCCGACGGAAGATGGCTGACTGCTGAGTTACTACATCCAGTCCCCTGCGGCACATTTTACTTGTTCCAAATGCTTTCAGACTAAAGCACTTGTTAGGGTGAAAATTCACGATGCCTCAAATTATTTCACTGGTAAGAGAGTCCAACAAGATGCTGTGGAGCATTTTGTAAAAGCACATGGTTTGGGATGTATCAGCAAATGCCCACTGTCTGGGTAGCGGCAGGATAATCTGGGGCCCCCTTTCCACCTCAGGGGGACTATAAGTCGATTCCTGACCATTTGTGCACCCCAGGCTGTGAGGGGCCGCAGGTACTGCTCTGTCACTTGCTTCTGCAGTGGCCTACAAAGCCCACAGGCCCTGGGCCCTGCCATCCTGTCTGGCGCCACCTCTGGCTGGGTCCCCGCCTAGAACCCTAAGTACCAGGTGTGAATATACTAATATTTGGTACATTCAGCTTATGTGCCTGGAACAACCTGTCCCATATCCTTCACCATCCATCCTGGAGGTTGCTGAGCCTGTCTCTGCCACACACACACATTTTTAAACCTGTGTGATACAGGAACATCCCCTATCTTGGTGCCTGCCACACGGCAGTTTGTAACGTCTGTGTAGAGGCACACGGATATGCATGAATGTACTCACTTAAAGCACATCATCCAAGGAAGTTCAACAGACGTACATGCTCAAACCGCCACCATCAAGACGGTGAATACACCTACTGCCCAGAAAAGTCCTGTGCACACACACACGCACACACACCTCCCCAACTCCCTTCCAACATGCAACCACCAATGAGCTTTGTCACTCAAGGTTTCCATTTTCTAGAACTTTACACAACTAGAATCACACAGTAAACAGGTGCTTTTTTTTTTTCTTTTTTTTTTTTTTCCAGTCCAGTTTCTTTCAACGTAATTATTTTGAGATTAGGACACTAGCCTACAGTTTTCCTTCCTTGTCAGGTCCTTAGTTTTATTCTCAGGGTAATGCTGAACCCATAGAGTGAGCTAGAAATGGTCCCTCACCTCCCATTTGAAGAAAAGTCTACATGGAGTTGGTGTCACTTCTCCCTGAAATGTCAAGACATGGAGCCGCCTGCACTAGCGCACCACATTTTACAGATGACAGGCTCCAGAGGAGAAGGGGCTGGCCAGCTTTGCTTTTGTGGTGTCCCTGGTGCTAATCATTTTTTAAACAGCTTTATTGCAACATGAGGCATAAACCACAGAATTCACCCACTTAAAGCGAAATTCAGTGGTTTTTAGTATATTCAGAGTTGTGCAAGCATCACCACTATCAGTTTTAGAATATTTTCATCACCCACCAAATAAACCTGGAACCCATCAGCAATCACTACTCCTCCTCTCCCCCTGGCCACTGAGAACCACAAATCTATTTCCTGTCTCTGCGGATTCTGGATGTTTCATCTAAATGGGGTCATGCAGCATGTATGTGGTCTTTTTGATGGGTTTCTTTCACATATTGTTTTCAATGCTCACCCACATGGTAGCCTGTGTCCACATGCCACTCCTTCTCATGGCTGAGGAATAGCCCATGTGTAAGCATTCCATATTTGGGTTATCTGCTCCACAACTGGTGCACGTGTGGGTGTTTCCACGATTTGGCTATTATGAGCGACGCTGCCATCATTTACACCTTCCTGGGTATAAGCGTAGAGCAAATACATGCTGTTTTCTGCTGGGTGCCCACCCAGGAGTGGACTACTGACTAACAGGGTGAGTAAGTCCTCACTGAACATCGTCAGTAGCTTCTGCAACTTCAAGTGAAATGACACATAACGAAGCCCATTTCACCAAAGGCTGCTTGACATACATGGTAGCTAAACTCCTTCACATCTCATCAATGCTGAATGAAATGGCGACTCCAGGACCTGATATAGTTGTCTAACCTTTCGGTGGAACTGCCAGGCTGTCTGCCACCATGGGTGCCTGGTTTTACACTCCAGTTCCTGAAACCTCTTACACTAGACGCTGAGTGAGTGGATACCTGCCTTTGCCCTCAGAACGAGGGTCGGACAAAGGGGTGCAGAGGCATGGAGCAGGGTTCAGCATGAGGCTGGCCAGGTCCCTGGATGCCTCCAGCCACAGTCCTGCTCGTGGGACCCTGAGCAAGTTACCTCCCAACTGTCAGTTCAGAGGGGGCTGGGCAGCACACAGTCTCACCCAAGTCCCCACTAAGACAGAGTATGGTCGAGTGCACAACATGGTTGGCACACCTGGGGGTGGAGGCCAGGAAGCCACACTACCAGCAGGCTCTCCCCATGACCCAGGGCACATCTGAGCCGGAGAATATGCACTCTTCTGCATGACCCCACGGATGTCCTGGGGAAATCTCTGGTTTGGAGTCACGGACACAGGATGCTAAGCTGTGCAGAAGCCGAGTGCCATCCACAGGAAGATGCCCAGGACAGAGCAGCCATAGCTGCTCAGGGACTAGAAGTAGGGATCTAGGGCCACAGTACATTGGCTCCACCCCCCCCCCCATCACCCTAACTAGATGTGTGACCTTGGTCAAGCTGCTAGACTTATCTGAACCCTGCGTCTTCATCTTCATGTGAAACAGAAAGGCCCACAATGCCCAGTAATGACCCCTCAGGGCTGCATGGAGTCGGACAGGCTGTGCTCATGGTGGGACTTACCGGGGGTGGCTTTCAGCTGTGCTGCATAAGCTCGCCCTCCAGACCTGAGATTCACGTCAGCCATGTGACAGTCAGCCATGCGCCCCCAAGAAAACCCTTGACACCGGGTTCAGGAAGCCTCCCTGGTGGGCCATATTTGGTGCCCCCACTCAACCTCTGGGAGGAGACTGGAAACTCCTTGTGTGGAACTCCCTGGTCCCTGCCCCTGCGCCTCCTCCTTGAGCCGATTGAGTCTGTGTTCTTCTGCTGTGATAAACCGTAACTGTGAACATGACAGCTGTCCCTGAGTTCAGAGTCCTTCTACTGGACTGTCAAACTAAGGGTCCTCTTGGAGACCCCCAAGGGAGTGTCAGGAGAGAGGGTATCTTGAGGGCTGTTCCACCTAACTGTACTACTGATCTGATGCTCCCACTTCACTCTAACATCCCTATGCCCATGACACCCTTGCTTCCAGGGTGTGTGGAACTTGCTGCTTATTTGCTTCTGTATGAAGTATCGATCCCGCAAGCTGAGGACTACGGGCCACAAGGGGCAGGCCTGTCTCCAACCATGACCATGGGAAGGTGGTGGAGGGATATGGTGCTAACTGCCCTCTACCTCCACCCGTGTGCATGCTCACCCAGAGCTCCTCCAGCAGGGCCACTGCCTCCTCCCCGCTCTGTGGCTGCCGGCTGCACACCCAGGCCTGGACATCAGCCGGGAAGGCACTCAGAAACTGCTCCAGAACCAGCAGCTCCAGCATCTGTTCCTTGGTGTGCACCTCGGGCTGCAGCCAATCTCTGCACAGTGCACGCAGCAGGCCCAGTGCTTCACGGGGGCCCGGTGCATCGCCCAGGTGGAAATGGCGAAAGCGGTGCCATGGTGAGTCCAGGGCCTGGCCCTCCTGCTTCACAGATGGGGCAGATGGGGCTTCCATGGGGGCCTGTGAGCCCAGGTGACAGCAGTACCTGCAGGGAGGAAAGTTCCGCATATAAGAGCCAGCCCAGTCATTCCAAAATCCGCTGCCTTTGCGTGAGACAACATGAGAGCAGGGTCCCCACCTAGGAGTGTGTGACCTGGAGCAAGTAGAGTCACCGTCCTGTGCCTCGGTTTCCTCTCAAGAGACAAACTGCTCACCCGCCTGGTGTGACCAAGAGAGAGCTGCCTCAGAAGGCTCCTGAGAGGGGCTGCACTCAGTACCCAGCAGGTGGCAGGTGCTGGAAGAAGGGGGGCTGTGACTCCCTCCTGGGACAGAACAGGTGACCTGGGCACCACAGGACCTCAGCCTCCTCCCTCGACCTCTCTGTGAGAGTTAAACAGGAAAACACACACAGGACTTGGCACAGGGCCTGGCACATAGCAAGTACTCGGGGCAGTGTCAGTTATTACCAACACCACCATTCTCAGGATTCTTTGCCTAATAATACACCAAACCCTTGTCTCCCACGCAGACATCTTAGGATGGCAGCTCAAAAGGCACCTCTAGCATCCTTCTTACTAACTGCTGCAGACTGAACTGTGTCCCTGAAATTAGTATGTGAACGCTCTAACCCCTGACTGTATTTGGAAATGTGAGTTTTCAGGGGATAATTAAAAGATGGGGGATGTTGGTCAAAATGTACAAACTTCCAGTTATGTGACAGAGATGTAATAAACAGCATGGTGATGGTAGTTAATAATACTGTTTTATACCCAAAAGTTGCTGAGAGAGTAAATCTTAAAAGATCTCATCAAGAGAAAAAAATTTTAACTATGTGACGTGATAAATGCTAATTAGACTTATTGTGATCATTTTACTATATGTCGACGTCAGCTTGTTATGTTGTACAATCTAAAAACAATATTACATGCCAATTATATCTCAGTAAAACTGGGGTGAAAAGATTAAATGAAGTTGTAAGGATGGGGTCCTAATCTAATAGAATTAGTGGCCTCCTAAGTAGAGGAAGAGAAATGTCCCCAGGATCTCTCTGCCAGGTGGGGACACAGCAAGAAGGCTCCACCTGTAAGTCAGGAGGAGGGTCCTTACAAGACTTGGAATCTGCCTGCACTCGATCTTGGACTCCTGGCCTCCAGAACCATGAGAAGTAAATGTCTGTTGTTGAAACTGCCCCTCCATTGTGGCATTTTGTTATGGTAGTCCAAGCAAATGGTGACACTAACAGACCCCAATCGTGTCAGACCCTGAGAGCTCCCTGATACCCACTGTCCCCTTTCCACCCCACCCTAGAAGAAGCCATGAGCCCTCCACTTCCTCTTCCGCCTTCCCAAAGGAAAGAACACAGATGTGGCAGTGACTTCAGTATGAGGATGACAGAGCCCAGTGCAGTGGTTCTCACCAAAGGTAATGTCACTCACTCACACACACACACTCTCTCTCTCTCCCTCTCTTATACACGCGCGCGCACACACACACACACACACACACACACACACACACACACACACACAATCCCGATGGCACATAAAAATCTGGAAACATCCGAAGACACTTTTGAATGTTTGGGGAGTTGGAGGCTGCGACTCCTACAGGAACAGGACAACCCTCCCCTCCCCACACAGAGCAAGATCCAGCCCCAAAGGTCAACAGTGCGCAGCTGAGAAACCCTGGCCTAGAAGTCCTTGAATGGTCTGGGGACCCCCTGGGTGCCAAAACCCTTCTGGGGGACACTGTGAGGTAGGAACTGTTGTCCTAACTCTAAGACATCACACGCCTCTTTCCCTCTTATTCTCTCCTGAGTGTCTGGTGGGGTCTTCAGAGGCCGATGGCCACAGGAGCAGACTTGAAGACCTACCTGTCTTCTTTTAAGTTGGATACTGGAGAGATTTTCAAAAAGACTCCACATTTCCAACTCTCTATTTTGGAAAACACTGTTGTTTTCATTTTTAAAATGTATTTATGTTATACGAAAAGTTGATTACTGCTTTTTCTAAATACATTAATACACAGAAAATTTTTCAGTCTTGGTTTCTTATGCAATACACACCAGAAGTTCTAACTCCCATAAACAAAAGTGCTTTGGGGCCTTCGATAATTTTTAGAACTATAAAAGGGTCCTGAGTCTGACTCTTTTGAGAATCCCTAGCCTGGGACTGGGGTCAGCAAGCAGCTGCCTGTGGTCCATATCTGGCCTGCAGCCAGTTTTAAAAACAACACATGTCTGATTGATTAAATGGTTAAGAGACAGGCTCTGGTGCTGGGCTACCGGGTTCCAACTTTTAGCTCCACCACTGATCTGCTGTGTGACTCTGGGCACCTGCCTTGTCCCCTCTGGCCTCAATTTCTCCACTTTTAATACAGGACTCATAATGGCTCATTCCCCACAAAGCGTATTAGAAGTGGGCCAGCACTGAGTAAGCGCTCGGTGAAGACCTGTCTACGCCAGGTTTCCTAACCTCAGCACTGGCAGTATTTGGGCTGGATGATTCTGTGCTGTGAGCCAGCCTGTGACACAGAAAACACTGACCAGCACCCCTGGCCTCTTTCCATCAGATATCAGTAACGTCTCTCCACTTCTGACTACTTGAAATGTCTCCAGATGTTGCCACGTGTCCCTTGGGGGCAAGGTCTTCTCTGGTGGAGAGCCACTGGTCCACAGGACAAATATTTACTCAGCACACGAGCTCTGGGGCAAATCGTGGCTCTGCCACCTACCAGCTATTTGTCCTTGGACAAGGCACACGGCCACCTTTGACACACCGAACCTCCATTCCTGGGCAGTAAAATGATTCTAACCTAAGAGTCGCAGCAAGAATTCAAGATACAGGGAAACAAAGGTGCTGAGAACAGCACCAGAGCTGAGCAAGCCTCTAACCAGAGTGAGTCACTCAAATTACTTTGTGAGGTGCAGGAGCTGTCACTTTAACAAAGCAAGCACGTGCATTTCAAAGTTAGCTACGAACTAGAATAGGCGCTAAAAGACGGTGATTCGAGGCTGCTTAGGGTCGTGGGGACGGGACCGTCTCAGAGGACAACAGCAAACACGGCCTGGAAGCCCTGGACCCCGTTAACAAACGTAACTCCTTGCAACAAGCTAACGGGGCGGGACGAACAGCCCCTTGTGTTACACTAAGGGGCGGGTGCTCTTCGAGAAAGAAAGAGAAACAGGCAACTCACCCCATCCTCAGGAACCCACACCATATAAAGGTGAAACTGCCCTAGTGGAACGGCGCACAAACGAGCCACCTGCGCCCATCTCCGTCAGAAAGATAACTTGTCCCCACAACCTACTACCCCAACCTTTCCAGGGAGGTCGGTCCCGGCGCCCGCAGTCTCGCCGAGCCCCACCCCCTCGCTGGGACCCTCCCCTCCCCCACCCACCCTGTTTCCAGCTCTCCTGCGCTCCTCACCTCGGGGACACACACCCCCGCCCACTTCCCAGCCCCCTCCCGCTCGCCCTCCCACTCCCCGTCCCTACCGTCCTCTTCACCCGGCCCGTTTTCATCCCCATCCCCCCGCCTCCAGCCCCACGGAAAATCGTCCAACCGACCCCCACCCTCCCTCCTTTCCCCTCGCTCACCTCACTCTCCCAGGCGAGGCCCCCCGAGCCCCCTCACCTCTTCGCACTTGCGCACAAAGCTCACCGGGACTCCATGCCCCGGCAGGCTTTGCGCCAAACTCCTCCGTGCTCCTCCCCCCTCAACACTGTCCGAGACCGAGGCGTCGGTTCAGCCCTAGCTACCGCCTCCCGCCCAGCCCGCCGGCCTCACCGAGAACTACATTTCCCAGGAAGCTTCGCGGCCACGGCAGCTTCCCATTGGCTCTCTCTGGAGCCCCGCGCCCGTTCCCAAATGGCTCCTCTAGCTCCAGAACTGCATTTCCCAAGATGCATCGAGCGCTGCCAACGACCTATTGGCCACGGCGAACATGGCCTCTCTAGGACTACATGTCCCAGAATCCATGGCGAGATTCGAGAATGCGCAGAGGGGCAGCCGGTGAGCCGGAGGCGGGGCCAACTCTGGGAGAAGGCGGGGCCAGGGCAGTGTTGTCCTGGAGACTGGAGTGAGCCGGGCGTCCGGGGATGGGGCCCTTAGACGCGGGAACTGGCAGGCGCAGACGAGGAGCCGGGCCAGAGCGCCGCGGCAGTCGGCGCCTGCGGTGGCGTCTCCTTGGCAACGGGCCGCCTCGCGCCCCGCCCGCGGCGAGGCAGAACCCACGAGGCCCGGGTCAGTGCGGGCTGCGGTCCCCCGCCTGCGGCTCCCGCGGCTCCGTGTGCGCGGACCTGGCGCTCGGCCTCTGGCCTCGGCCGCATCTGTGAACCGCCTGCCACGCGCCTTGCACGTCCTCGGACACGGCCACCGCCTCAGGTTCTCCATCTCGGAAAGGGGAGCGTGTTTGGCTTCTAGAGCGTAGACCCTGAGTTGTCCCCGTCCCCCTCTGCGGTTCCTCCTCCGCACGGGAGGGTCAGGTGCCCGCCCCACCTCCACGTCGGGCTGGTGCAAAGTGTGACAGCGGTGGCATGTGACAAGTACGCCCCAGGACACAATGACTTTCCCCCGCAGGCGGTTGGTGGCTGCGACAGTACTTCTTGCCCCAGACTGGGTGACAGCCAACGGCCTTGCTGAGGCCACCTTTCTGCCCCTCTCTGGGCTTGCCTATTGTGTTCCAGCCAAAAATGTGCTGATCTTGTGCCCGCTCGCAGCCAACTGCCCACTTGAAGGCTCCATTGGTACTTTTTTTTTTTACAGTCACATACAGTATTAGTTTCAGGTGTGCAGCATAGTGGTCGGAGGTTTATGCACTTGCAGGAGTGATTCCCCCAGGAAGTCTAGTGCACATCTGACACCATATGGTTATCACAGTATCATCAACTATATTCCTTGTGCTGTGCTCCTTCATCACCTCACCTTTTCAATCCCCTCCCCACAACACCCCTATCTGGCACCTGTCAGTTTTTTCTCTGTCTATGAGTTTGTTTCTGTGGTGTGTGTGTTTCCACTATTGCTCTCCATCCTATTGCCTGGTCTCAGTCTCTGAGACTCACCTGAACAACTGCTTGGGAGTGTCCTGCTTCTGCACCGGCCTCCTCCCACCCCTGCACCCCACTCCCTTCTTCACACAGCAGCCAAAGGGATCTTTTTTTCTTTTTTAATTGTGGTAAAGTGTCCATAATATAAAATCTACCATTTTAACCATTTTAAATGTGCAGCTCAGTGGTGTTAATTATATTCACATTGTTGTTCAGCCATCATCCCTATAATCATCTCCAGAACTTTTTTCATCATCTCAAACTGAATATGTCCATTAAACACTGACTCCCCATTCCTCCCTCCCCAAACCCTGGCACCCATCGTCCTACTTTCTGTTGATGCATTTGATGACTCTAGGGACCTCCTGTAGATGGAATCACACAATGTTTGTCCTTTGTGTCTGGCTTTTTTCACTGGAGTATAATGTCATCCAGGTCAATCCATGTTGTAGCAGGTATCAGAATGACATTCCTCTAAGACTGAATAACATTCCGTCGTGTGGATGGACCACATTTTGTGTATCTGTTAATCAGAGGGCTCTTCTTAGAACTTAAGTAGGATAATGTCACTCTTTCGCTTTAACACCCTCCACAGCAAACCTTTGACCCTAGCCTGTGAGGTCCCACATAATTGCGCTCCTTCAGATCCAGGGTCCCTCTAGCTTGGCTGGTGCCTTTGTGAAAATTAGAAAAGGATGACCCAAGAAGGGCCTCAGCCCTAAGCCAAGCATGAGCTGGGCGGGTAGATGGGGAGGAGGGCTTGGCATCCGCATCCTGCCTGGCTAGGTCCCTGTAGGTAGGGTACAAGGTTCATCCCTGCCATCAGCCAAACACCACTCCCCCTCATGGTTCTGGTGTTCCACTCCACTGGCCTAAGGGTCCTCTAACACAGTATTTCATAAAGTCAGGGCCCCAGGCCATCACCTGGAAGCCAGTGTGAAGTACAAATTTTCAATCCCCACGGGAGACCCACTGAATCAGGAACTCTTGAGGAGGGTGGCCAGGACCTCTGTTTGGACGAGGCCCCCAGGGGATTCTGATGCACTCTCACATGTGTCCATGCATCTGGTTGGCACCTTAGAATAATAAGCGCTTCATGGAATTCTTGCCAGGTGTCCTGGGTGAGTGCCTAGCACCCAGCACACTGCCTGGCAGAGTCAGATGTTGAGAAGCAGTAGCTGGTCTTTACTTGGCTTACACTTGAGAACTCATAAAAGCCCAGGCTAGATGCAAAGTTACCCCACAACCACCACCACCATGTAATGAAAACTGCTTATTTTACCACATAGTGCCCATAACTCAGCACTCGTTCCATTCGCATGTCCTGGGCACCCATCATGAGACAGATGCTGGGCAGACTCAGAGGGTATAGAATCCATATCTGTCCTGAGTTCAGGGCACCACACAGCGGGCATGTCAGGGTTCAGACTACCACCCACCACCTCGCAGCTGCGACACGCTGGGCAAATAGCTAATTAATGTCTTCATCTGAAATGAAGATGATACAACCCTCGAATCAGAGGGTTTTTTTCCATCTCTTAAACAGGAGATGATCAGCATGAGTTGTCTTTTCACAACATCCTGTCTGTGGGTGACATTAAACTGGCAGCCACCAGGGTGCCATGAGGGGAGACATGGAGATCTCACTTAGGATAGGAGGGAGGAGCAAATAATGGAGGAACCAGCTCTTCCTGGCACAGATGAGCTGCAGAATTAACCCACCCACCCTGGAGTGGCCCTACCTCCAGATTGCCCTTTACAAGGAGTAAAAAGTACCCTCAAGGCTTTCAAGTCAAGTTGAAACCAGAAGTGACAAAAGTCACACACATATCCAGGGAAGGTTCATGGGGCTACAGCCTGGATAGTTGCACAGGGTCCCACACTGAGTTTAATGCTCTCCTGTGGCCATCTTGAAATTCTTAACACTTTTTTGTTTTTCTTTTGTCGAGACTTATGCATTTTTCTTCTGCTCTGGGTGCCACAAATTAAGTATCCATTCAGGTTTGTGCAGTGTCCACACACTAGCACTCTGTGTTTGGAGTTCAAGTACACCAAGAATATTAGCAAGGGGTGGAATGAAGGAATGACCCCCTGGATGTCTCTCCACCTCTTCACTTGGCAACATGGTTCATCCCTCAGGAACCAGGTCAGACACTGCCTCCTCCAGGGTCCAGGGAGCTTTCGCAGACCATTCGCACCCCAATAAGCCTGGACCAAGTGCCACATCTGAGCTTGCACAGTACCCATTTTCACTCTATCTTGTGCCTGGACTATTTTTGGGTATGCAGCTCCACACCAGAGGCCCAGCTGCTGCCAGCTCCCAGCTTGGGGCCTGCGGGTGAATGAGTAAACAAGGATTGAGGAAAAGTGATTCTTACCCTGCTTCCCAAGCCTGAGGGTGAGAATTCCTTTGGCAGCAAGGTTGGCCCAGACCTCACCAAAGCTTGCTGACTCCTTTGTAGCACTGCTATAATTATAACCTAAAATAATAATTAACATTTCTCTTTGTGTGGAGCTTTCGAGCAGGCAGACCCGCTAGGCGGGTGAGGGTCTGGGTTATCTCTGGGTCTCCAGCCCATGGCACCTGGAGGCTCAGGTAATATTTATTGGATGAATGGATGATGGATGAGCAGGTGAAGGTGGGAGGTGACAGTCCGAGAATGAGTGGCTGGCGTGTCTCTGCAGTCTGCACCCAACAAGGAGGGCTCCTGGGGCTGCTGGATCTGAGTGTGAGTCATCTTAGTCAAGCCTCAGGAAATACTCGAGAATGAATAATGAAATTGTTAATGAATTGCTTAATGATGGGCTCTCATCACTTGCTATGTTATTTCACCCTCACACTTACCCCAGGAGACGGCAGAGCAGATCAAAGCATCAGCCTGGATTATAGGTTTACAGTTGGGACAGGTGAAACTCAGCAAGGTTAGTGCATGTTCCCCAAGTGGTACGGGGAGAGAGAGAGAGGTGAGGCCAGACCAGGTTATACCACCAGCAGCAGGGTTGGGGCCTAGTCTCCCTCCTGGAGGACTCAGGCCAGCCTATGCAGCAGATCTTCCACTGGCCAGAGGATCCTCTCCTATGGATGCACAAACAGTGAGCATGGCCTGCGACAGGAAAGAGTCAGACAGAGATCCATTGTCTCACAGTTCTGGAGACTAGACGTCCAAGTCCAGGGTGTCGGCGTGCTTGGTTTCTCCTGAGCATTGATCTGGGGGTAACAAATTTTAGCGAGTAGACAAATTTGCAGGTATGAAATCCACATATGAGAACCGACTGTTTTCTACCAATAACTTCCATTTCTTTTGTCAAGAGACAATCCCAACCAAACCTTAAAAGGACTTTCTTGTATAAACATGAACTACAGGTCACTCACTGTGTGACATGGCTTTTTCCCAAGGCCACTTATTCTGGGATACTGAGGACCTCACGTGAGGTGTGGTGTTTTTCCACAGAGGCTCGCAGGGGTTCAAAGGCTCTGTCTCCACCACATTGTTCAGCGGAGAGAGAGGGAGAGAGAATTCCAATCTGAGTTCAGGGAGCGCCCCATTGTAAAGACTCGGCCCCACCTCTCCAGTGGCCCTTTTGGAGGGCTAGGGCGATGTGAGGTCAGATGTGGAACCAGCAACCCAAGCATCTTACATCCCCATGATAATGTCAGGAAAAAACACCCCAGATAAATAAGTGTTTATTGAAGGCCTGCAGCAACAAGAAGAAAAGCACTCCCATCCTCATAACACTAGGAGTTCATGCTGAAACTTTTATAGCCCGAGAACAACCTACCACCTGAAAGAAAAAGTGTAACCAGTGTTACGGGCTGTTTACATGACCAACACTGCTGAGGACTTGACCTCTCTTCAATTTTCTCATATTTGTAATTACCAAAGCAGGTTTCTCTTGACATGAGCTAATCCCTAAAAGATTGTATATTTTCTCATTAAATAATGAGGGTCATAATGTATTTTAAAAATTAAATTTATTAGAAGCTTATTAAATTAGCTTTATAGTTAAAGAAGTCTTTGAAGGTTTTTTTGTCTTGTTTTGTAATTTTGTTTTTTTTGTTTGTTTGTTTGTTTGTTTCATTTTTGGTAATCCTCTCCTTGGGTGAGAAGAGTTTTAAGGAACAGAAAGTGCAACGTGTAGCCAATTCAATCTCATTTGGGGATTTTTATTCTTTAACACATGTTTTTAGGAAAGCATTCTAGTGAGACTAGCATTTCATGCTTAAAGAAGAAATGCATGTTCATGTTTTCATATTTCAAGAGGTCTGAAAGTCTGTGTCCTCTCCCCAAATAACTCATGGTGAAATCCTAATACCTCACAGAATTGTGTTAGGATGTGGGGCTTGGGGAGGTGATCAGGTCACTAATGAGACTAATGCCCTGCGTCCACCACATTAGGACGCAGTGAGAAGCCTGCCATGAACCAGAAGGGAAGCCCCACATGAAAGCGACCACGCTGGCTCCTTGATCCTGGGCTTCCAGGCTCCAGAACTGGGAACCATACATTTCTGTTGTTTATAAGCCACCTGGTCTGGTGGGATCTTGTTACAGCTGCCTGAATAGACTAAGACAAGAGTGAATACTTATATGTATATCTACATCTGTCTTCCATGTCTAGCACCTGTTTCATGGGATTCATGCAAGGATAAAATAAGATCATGTAAGTGAACAGGTAGTTGTTATTAACTCTTGGGATGGCGGCTTAGAAGGTAGCTGGTCTTCACCCAGGGTTCCTAGCTCACAGCTCTGAAAACCCTCAGAATTTCTGAAGTGTGAAGAGGGACAAAGGTGTTTTTTGTTATGATAGTGAGGTGGCTTTTGGTAGGGACTAGTTGTCAGGAGAACCAGCCATAAATTCCATCAGAGCTGGAGGCTGAATTAGTCACCAATGGACAATGACTTAGTTGAATATGACTTGTAATGGGAGCTGCCATAGAAACCCAGGACAGCACCATTTTTCTGCAGGCTTCTCCATTCTGGGGAACCAGAGCACTTCCAGGTGCCACCATGCTGGGCCCCAAGCTCCAGGAGGACAGAAGCTCCTTCCTTCTGTACCTCAACCATACTCTGTAACAGCCTTTGAAATAGATCAACTGTCTAGTGAGTGGACAGATTTTCTGGAATTCTTTGAGCTATTCCAGCAAATACACTAATCCCAAGGATGGGTGGTTGGAAGCTCCAATCTATAGCCAGTTGGCCAGAAGCACGGGTAAGACCCTTGGCTTGCACTGGCATCTGAAGTGTGTGAGGAGACCTTCAAGGAAGCCTCAAACAATGACAAGACTTTCAGGGTTTCAGTCTCAGCATTGCCCTTGCTTACTGTGAGTTCAGGACAAGAGGGGCCGTTATTATTGAGGTGGTGGCACAGAGAGGGGGTTGGAGCACAGGGATTTTACCTAACTTGCTTGCGTCATGAAGGACAAGTGGGAATTAGCTAGAGGAAATGAGAGAAGGTGGCAGGTGGAGAGGACAGCTGGAGCAAACACCTACCAGTGAAGAGCTGGCAGCACATCTGGGAGACTTCCCGTAGTCCCCATGGCCATAGCCTAGTGTTACCTAGGGTGTCGGTGAGGGGGGCTCTGAGATCTGAGCCTGGAATAGTGGGTCTAATGAAAGGTCTTGAGGCTGAGCTGAGCAGCTCTGACTTCCTCCTCAATTGGAGAGTTTTGGACAGGAGTGGGTTGGTCATGACGGGGTGTTAGAAAGCTCTTTTGGGGCTGTGTTCAAATCTCTGCAGCACCACTTGCTGTGTGGCTTTGAGCATATTACTCAATCACTCTGAGTCTCAGTTTTGTTTTTGTTTTTTGTTTCGTCTGAAACTCGGACAAGAGTCTCCTAGCCTCTTTCAAGCAATGCTGTGAGTCTGAAGATGCCTTGAACACGTGAGAGTCTTAGGTGTCTCCATGAGTAAGGAGCTTCCTCATTTGGGTGACCAGGGGAATGACTATGAGCATGGCCTGGAACTAACAAGGTTTTGGGAATGTAAGCTCCCCTATTCTATCAGTTTTCTCCTGCATGAAAAGGGAGCAATGATAGCTCCTATCCATATTTGTTGGGATGCACTCAGTTACAGGCTCTGGGAAACTCATCTCCACTTGTTCAAACTCAAAAGAGGATTTGTTGGTCAGCACAAAAGCTCTGAGAAAGGGACCGCTCCATCATGTATTTGATTCCATTGTTCAAAAGTGTCACCAAGGGCCTGTCTTCTTTCCAACTCTTCACTCTGCTTCCTGTGTTGTGGATCTGTCCTCTGACTGGTATCCCTCATGGTGGCAAAATGAATGCCACCATTCCGAGCATCATACCTTATATCCTGCCATCCAGAAAGAGAGACAGAGTGAGCTTGTTTACCAGAACAGCACTCAAAATCCTTCTCTATCACATCAGTGTGAATTGGGTCACATCCTACCTAAAGATAGGGACTGTGGGGTATTATTTTACTTTGACTGGCTTGACCCTAAGACAGGTGTTACTCTTTCTTCTTAAAATCCAGGGGTGGAGTTATCCCCTCCCTCCCATGCATCCCTCAGCAATTGGAATGCACAAAGGAGGCATAGAAATCTGGGGAAGTCAGTGAAGAGACAAGAGTGGATGGGGTTACTGAACAACCCACGGTGTCTGCTACCCAGAATTGCCAGATTTAGTAAATAAAAACACAGGATGCACGGTTCCACCTGTATTCCAAATAAATGACAAGTAATTCTTTTGGTTGAGCATCAGGATGTCCGCACATTAAAAAAACGAATTATTCATTGTTTTTGGGGAATTCAAATTTAATGGAGTGTCCTGGAACTTTCTGGCATCAGCACATCTCAAACTTTCTCAAGGTCAAGAAGTACTTTTGAGAGTTGGGTAAAAATGCAGATTCTGAGTTGGTGGCTAGGAGTGGGGCCTGAGACTCTTCATCCTCAAGGCTCCTGAGGCATGGGGAGATGTTAACTGAAGTAAAGCACTCAGCACTGTGTCCAACCTGTGATGAAAACTCAAGAGATGACTACACCTGAAACTTACTGGATTTTGTTAACTGATGTCACCATAACAAAACGAAAGAAAGAAGGAAAGAGAAAGAAAACTCAGGAGATGGTTACTATCATGATAATGTGAAAAAGTGCAGTTTTGTGATTGCATGCATGCGTGTGTGCGTGTGTGTGTCTATTTGTCTCTCTGTTTCGGGGGACTTCTTAGCATCTGCATTTCAACAGCTGCAGATTCTCCGTCTGCAATCTGCTCACTGTAGCTGTTCCTGTCACTAGGTATATGAGATGTCGTAGGAGGAATGTTTGAGAGGGTTGTAAGGGCTCGAGCTGTTCCTTGTCCCCTGCACTGTGATTCCTGTGAGCACAACCACTCCAGTGGCTCACACATCACCTTCTCCAACCTGTCTTCATTCAATGCACTGTGGGAGATCTGGAGTTCTTTGCTTACAGATGACTTAACCTGAGTGGAACTAGCTGAGGCCCAAAAGGGGATTTTTCTGGAAGAGCTGGACATCTAAACCTCAGGAGGCTTAGGGGTGTGGGAGTCCCAGAACTCAGTCAGGTCACTCTCTTTTCCCCATGATCTAATTTGGTCCCATGACTTTCAATTACGTCCAGATGCTAACAAATCTCCGAAGGGGAGTCCTGCCATTGCTTTTACTACCTAGCATTTGAAAACTCTGTATTAGCTAGCATAGGGGAAGCTTCCAGACCAAAGAAAGACATGTCTTAGTCTGTTTGGGCTGCTATAACGAGATACCACCAACTGAGTGGATTGTAAACAACAGAGATTTATTGTTCACAGTTCTGAAGCCGGAAAGTCCAAACTCAAGTTACCTTCTGGTGAGGGTCCCCTTCCAGGTTCATAGCTAGTGAAGAGCAAACACAAGATCACACTCAGATACCAGGAGGACTGGTCAACGCTGACCCTAGCTAGGGGCAGTGTCCCATAAGTAATTCCACCCTTTGGAAGGGAAGAGTAGGTTTTGGTGGAGAGTTGGCCATCTCTACTGCAACCCCATTCTATGTTTGGGAAATGTCTCAACTTTGGTTTGGCTGAAGAGAGACTCTGAATGACCCATGGCTTAAATCAGAAAGTCATTTCTCAGGTATTATCTCTGGTCTGTCTTGTTCCTTGCAGATTGTTGATCCACTGTCTTCGATACACGGCTTCCAACATTGTGATCTGCTCCAGATCTCACCTTTAGGTTCTCACTTTGGCCAGGTGGGAGGGGGGCACAGGAATGAGGACAAAGCTGCCCCTCCCACCATTGGGCCACTGCAGACACAGAAATGATCAGATTCCGAGGAGCACAGTTGAGTGACGTTTTTCATAAACAGGTTTCGTGGTGTAAACTTCACACCCATAATAATAACGTTCGTTATTGTCATAGAGCTTTCCCTCTGTTTTCAGGTGTATTGAAACATTTACCTTTGTGATATTTCTGAAGGCCAAACCCATCTTGCTATTCACATGTACCCCTTATTACAATCTTGCTTTTTTCCCCTCTCCTGAAAGATGTTAGCTCAACAATGCACATCCAATGATTGATAATGGCACTGAAAATTTAGGGTGTACTCTAGTACCCACAGCAGTAGAAATACTACTACTAATCGATACTCATAACTGCCGTTTTCACTGAGAGCTTACTGTGAGCCCAGAGTGGAATTAAGCAAATTTACACAGATTATCTCACTAAGTCGAGGCTGTAACGGGTGTATTCAACGAGTGAACTGCATATCTGCAAAACGGGACTGGATTATAGATTGTTAATAGGCCCTCCTGCGTGGAAAGCCCCTGGAGGCATACGAGGCGCTGTTACTCCAGAAAGGGGGAAAACACACGGACTCGGGCCGGTACGCCAGGTGCAAGGGCGCAAAGGCCCGACCCCTCCAGCGCGGGCGCCGACCACCGCGGGCAGCGTCGGCAAGGAAGGGGTTACAGCCACAGAGACGGCTGGAGGACCCGGGTGGCACGAGCGGCCCGTGCCACTACCCGCACAGGTCCAGCCCGCGACCGGAGCGCGGAGAGGGCTGCGCAGGCGCGAGGGCCTGAGCCCGGAGGGGAGGAGGGCGTCTCCCCAGACACCGGAAGTTTCCGCCTAACGGGCCGGGCCCGCGCCTCCGGTCCGGGGAGGGGGCGGGGCTGCTGCCCCTCGGCGCCCGGCGCCATAGAGCGCGGGTGGAGGACCCGCGTCCTAGATGCGCCCAGAAGTGGCTCCCTGGAGCCCGCTCCGCATCACAGAGCAGGGGGCCGCGGCTAGGGGGTCGCGGGCTCGCTTTCCTAGAGCGGCGAGGACGGGGTGGCGGCTAGAAGGGGGGTGGAAAGCGGAGGGGGGAGCGGCGCGGCGGAAGCGGCCAAGAAGGTCACTTCCGGCCTGGGCGCCCGTCCCCCTGACCCCAGGGTCTGAGTCGCCGCTGCCGCCGCTGCCACCATCCGCGAGGGAGGCGAGAGGAGGAGGAGTGCGGCGCGGCGGCCCCGGGCCCGAGGAGGTGAGGGGAGGGCGCGGAGACGGGGGGCGCACGTCCGGGGCTGGGGGGCGCGACTCGGAGCCGGGCTGCGCATGGGGGGCGGGCGGGGAGGCGGGCGGCGAGCGCGACTGGGCGCTGAGTGCGCGTGCGCGCCGCTGGGGGGGCGTGAGGGCGCGCGGCCCGCAGTGCGGGGCGGGGCGGGAGGGGGGGGGCTCGCCGGGGCCGCGGGCGAGCGCGCGCGCGGCGGGGAGCGCGCTTGCGCCCCGCGTGAGGCTCGGTCCTGGGGTTCGGTTCGGCTCAGGGTGGGGCCGCTGAGTTACCCGGCCTCCGCCGCCGGTCGTGGCCGGAAGTGGTGGCAACTCCTGGGGGAAGTTGAGGCTCCGGTGGGGGAAGGGACCACTCGGGCCGAGTCCGCCTGACCGGAAGCGGCGGCCCTAGGAGGCCTAGCCAAGCCCCGGCCTGCCCCCCACTCCCTCCCCTTCACCGAACAGCCCGGCCCGTTGCTGCCCCGGGCGGGCGGCGGGAGGCCTTTGATCCAGGCTGTAATTACGGGCATTCTAGCGGCGGAGGCTCATTCATTCGCCCGGGCGGACAGGGGCAGGAAACGCGTGCGCCCAAGGGAAAGCGACTGGGCCAAGGTCAGGCCTCGCGTGGCCCACGGTTCAGGACGGAAGTGGGGACCGGGCCCGCTGGCTACCCCCGAGGCCTCCCAGGCGCCAGACCGCGCCCCTGGACCCCACCCCCTTCACTCCCTGCCACAAAGGGGAACATCCCATGAGTGCCCTTCAGACCTCCGGGGTCCTGCATGCTCAGGATGGCGTGATTAGATGGAAAGGTGACCCGTAGGCGCTGGAGCAGGCAGCGAGTGTGGACCAGGCTCTCCCAGTACTGGGCACCAAAGACGGGAGTCTGGAGCAGTGGCATAGACGCGCACTCGGAAACGGCCCCCACCGGGACCAGAACCGGCATGGAGAGGTCCAGGGGCTGTGTTAGCTCAGGGAGGCGCTCGACTGGCCCAGTCCAGAGGACAGTCAGTTAGGGAGGGAGTGACTTGGCCGGTGTTTTCCTGTTTCCTGGTGCCAGGTCCCTAGTTGGGCAACTGCAGAGGATCCAGCTGGGAGGCAGGTCTGTCCTGGCTCTCAGAAGCACAGTTGCTGTTGATCCTGGCTTACGTCCTCCCTAAGACTGTAAGCCTCTTTGCTAAATGCAGCTGGCGCTTGCTTGCTGCCACTTCTGCGGCCCCTCTGCCTCAGCCCCAGAGAACAGTCAGATCAGGTTCCTCCTTGTGTTAGCTCATGTCTTTGACCTTTTCCTCCTGGAAGCCTTCCAGGCCTAACCCTCACCCCCACCCTGGTGGAGCTGAAGAGTGACCGTGCCAGGCCCACAAATGGCACTACCGCCTGCTAGCTGAGAGCTCTGGGATCACCCAGATCTGGGTTCAAATCTCAGCTCCACTGCTCATACTGCTGTGACTTTAGACAGTGGCTTTAATTTTGGGTTCTGCTGGATAAAATGAGTGAGATGCCAGTGTTCTTGGTAGGAAGGCTTGTGGTGCTTTCCTTTAAGAGCCAGCGAGGGATGTATACAGTGTGGAAAGGGCTCAGGAGCCAGGTGTCCTAGGCCTCCCTCAATCTCTCCTCTCACACCATGACCTTGGACCTGTTAGTTCCCCTTTCCCATGCTTGGTGTCCTCTTTGTCTCCTCAGGTGAAGAGCGCAGTCCACCATTCACTGAATCAGCTTTGTCCAGTGCTGGGCACATAGACATAGTCCCCTGCTGTGGGGTAGGAGAGGAGGGTCAGTTGTCACACATTTCTTGAGGTTTCCCTGGGCCAGACACAGATTGGGTGATACTGGGTGGCAGTTCCTTTTCTGCAGCAGTTCAGAGGCCTGTGGGGAGATACACGTACAGAAGCACCAGGTGGGGGAGAGGGGGCAGGGGCGGGGATTTGCAGGATAGCCCCCAGGAGTTGTAGGAGCTAAAGGTCATAGAAGGATGTCTGGGGGTGGTGGCATGTCCTGAGTCTCAAAGGACAGAGAGGAATTGGCCAAGAGGACTCTGGACTCCAGGGAGGACAGTGATGAGCTCTGGGCAGGCAATGGCAAAGGTCTGGCCTCTAGTGACTGCTTGGCTGCCTGAGATCATTGGTTGTCACTGCTCAGCTTTCAGGATACCCGTGCTCAAATGCATCTCACAGCCCCTAATTTGGCCTGTTCCTCCTCAGTTTTGCCTGAGGCCTCCAGAGGTCAGTTGTGGCCCTAGCCTCCTGGTGGAAGCACACTGCAGATGTGACCACACTCGCTGAGCACTTGACAGGTGCTTGCCCTGCACCTGGCACTCACTGTCCTACGCCCTGGAGGCCCTGGGGTTGAGGTGGCACTCCCATTTTAGGGGGATGGGAATGAGTCCCAGACCCCACAGCAGTGTTTAAGCAAGGGTCTGCAGGTGATTCTAGAATTTGGAAATTTACCTTAATGCTGCCATCTCTGGTGACTTGTTTCTCTTGGCCAAGGCTGGGGTCTGGGAAGACAGAGGCTGTTCTGAGGCCTCTTAGGCTTCAGTTATTGGGCTGGGGACCCTGGGCTCATCTGATGGGGCACAGCTGCTGGGTGGCTCTGGGGACTCCGAGACCCAGCCTTTCCTTTCAAGTGTGATTTTCACAGGTGGCTGGGACACAGGTAGCAAGAAGGGGAGTGGGAGCTGTTGTAGGAACACAGAGCCTTGGGGATTCCTGGTTCTGTCTTCCCAGCCTGTGGGTTCACAGAACACTGTCTGTCTCCCCTGTAGCCTTTTGGTGGGTGATGCAGGGGACCCAGAGAAGTGTCAGGTGTAGTCGTGGCCTTCACACCCAGGCCAGGGGCAGGTCAGTTCAAGTGTCATGGGTTCTTGGGGCAGCTGTGTGGGTTGTCTCTACTGGGGGCAAGTCCCTGTCCTCTTGGAGCTTGGGTAGGAATGGGGGACCTTGCCAGGTTGTAGGACTCACCTATAATAATGGGGGCTATAGGGAGCAAATGCCAGTGTGCAGGAGTGAGAGGAGAAAGGCCACTTTAGAGTCTGGCCAACCCAGTTTGTCCCAGCCCTGCTGCTCTAGCTGTGTGACCTTGGGTTGGCTAATGAGCTGGCTTGAGCCCTGGCATCAGGTTCTAATAGTGCTGGTCAGTTTCCCAATGGCACAAGCAACTTATTGGGTACCTGGCTCCTCGTTGAGCACCTCACATGCACTGTCTCACTGATCTTGACACTGGGGAGTAGGAGGTTAAGCGCCTTGCCCAAGGTAATGTGGCTGGTGGAGTCCATGGGAGAGATGGCCCTTCGTCCCTGGATGGTGTTTGGGTCAAACTCTGCCCACAGTGCCCTGTGTCTGGGATCTTTAATGTAACTGCTTGACAAGCAGATTCTGCTACTTGAGAGGACAGTTGAGCTGAAGGAGGGAGGAGTCTAGAAGGCTTCCTGGCGGAGGTGCTGTTTTCCCTGGTCTGCATCACATCTGCAGGGAGGAGATGGTGAGATGGCAGGAAGTGTCTGCAAGAAAAGCCAGGGCAGGAGAGTCACACCCACCCAGAGAATGGGGGTTCTGGCCCATCAGCCCTCTTGAGGGGTGACAGCTGTAAGGTGTCCCGTGAGCTTGATCTTTTTTAATTTTTTTGGCTCAAAGAACATTTTTGTTTGTTTAAATCAGTGGTCCTCAACCTTTTGGCACCAGGGAGTGGTGCTCACATGAGAATCTAATGCCTGATGATCTGAAGAAGAGCTGAGGCAGTGATGTTAGCGCTGGAGAACGGCTGCAAATACAGATGAAGCTTTACTCGCTTACCTGCTGCCCACCTCCTGCTGTGCAGCCCTGTTACTAACAGGCCATGGACAGGTACTGGTCAGCAGCACAGGGGTTGGAGGCCCCTGATTTAAACAGTTACCAACACTTAAGAGTCAGGAGCATCCACAGACATTAGAAGGGCTGGGAACACGATGGTGGCCTGTGGCTCAGGTCGAGGGAGGTGGTGGCCGTTCTGCTCCTGCCGCTCCCAGTGGGGCCTGCACCTTAACAGTAGGTCAGGGTGCTAGGAATTCTAGAAAATTCTCAGAGAAGGTGGGGAGTGGTGACTGGGGCCACACATGTCTACCCTGGCCTTGCTTGTTTTCTGGGCTGAGGAGGCTGGAAGATGGAAGTAGAGGTGCTGACTTGAGGATGTCGGGAGGGTGACTGGAGGTGAGAAGGGGGCTAGGTGGGGTGCTGCTACGGTGGTCCTGGTGTGTGTGTGGGTGGGGAACGGCTGCGGCTTCAAGGGACTGCTGGGCACAGCTCTGTCTAAACACGTGGGGAGCTGAGTGAGACACAGGGCATGACCTAGGGAGACACTGCTATCAGCTGACTCCAGTTGGGATGGGGGATCTAAGCAGACCATCCATCTTGGGAGAAATAAGTTCCAAAGAGGCCCCCTGCCTCTGAAAACGGGGTACGTGAGATCCCTATGGAGTGGCAGAGACCACAGGTGAGGCTCTGTAAGGGGTGGAGCCAGGGCAGGATGGGTCAGGCCTGGACTAAGGGGAAGCAGAGGGGGGCTGGTCAGGAGGGTGGAGGACTTTTGTCAGCAACCCTGTGGGACCACTCTGGGCAGCACCAGTGGGGCTGAAGAGGGATCGAGGGCCCAGGTGGTCTCAGGTTGAGTCAGTGGGTTGTGAGCTCCATCCCGCTGGCCTGTAGGGAGTTTGTGTGGGCAGATCAGCCCCTGAGGAAGGAAATGAGGAAGACTTCTGGACAGTGCGGGTGCTGGGTAGGAAGTTGGCCCTGCCACGTGGTGTGGGGTGGCCTGGGCTGCCAGGGAGGTGACATTTGAGTGGACCCTTGAAAGGCCGGCGGCCCAGGCAGGTGGAGGACTGTGGTTAGGCATTCTAGAGAGAGGTGGCCAGTAGGGGTGAGGGGCCAGGTCTGCTGGGGCCTAGGGCAGGGTTTGGATTTTGGCCTCAGTGCAGCAGGCTCGTGCAGTGGATGGCTTAGGTAAGGGCTGAGCTTCCCTTAAGCAGCCAGCGGCGTAGTAGAGATGTAGGTCCCCAACTATGCAGTCCACTGGCATGGGTGTACTTCATGGTATCAGTGTGTTCACAGGCAGGTGTGACTGTCAGCGTGCTGCCCTTAGGATGTTTCCATGATCTCGAAAAGCAACTGTATGTAGACCCACACTGGGGCTTGTAAGCTATGTTCTCTCTGGACTTGCTGTCCCTGGACCCTTTGTGCAGGTGGACCACACTATGTGGTGTTTCCTTGGTTTGTTCACTGACAGTGACGTCCACACCCACCCGTGACACAGTTCCCTCACTGCTTCCTTCCTCTGGTGAGATGCCTTCAGCTTGTGGCTACTACAGTTTGTGCCTCAGTGTGTCTGCCAGTGGGCATTTGGCGGCTCCACCTTTTGGCTCTTTTGCTTTATGTGTCTGTGAGCATGTGTGTGCCAGGTTTTGTGTGGCCGTGGGTTTTCATTTTTCTTGAGTAGGACCTGGAAGCGGGGTTGCCGCTGCCTGTGGGAGGATTAGGGGCTGGCTGCAGAAGAATGAGCAGGGGCGCTGAGTGGGCATGTGTCCAGAGGAGGCGGGTGAGATCTGATAACAATAATTTGTCTGCAGTGTGACTGCCGCCGGGCCCTTTCGGCTGCACACTAATTGGATCGTTCAGGAGCTCGGGTATGAGTGTGCAGGGAGTGGTACTGCAGGACAAGGCTGTGTGGCAGTGAACACTGCAGTGGGGGTTTTGAGCTGCCAGCTGAGAAGTGGCGGAGCAGGGTGGGGAGGTCTGGGTAGGTCTCAGGGCAGGGCCCACCCTCAGCTGCACAGGTTTTCTGACACTACATCTGGAATGGCTCAGGCCTGCTCCAGGGCTCTGGGAATCTTGCCCTACAGGGAGCTGCAGGCATGCAATCCATGTTGGGGCTGCACAAGCCACAACCCTGGTGTCCTGTCTGCATTCAGCCCCTAGGTGAGAGGGGCCACAGCCTAGGCTCTGAGACCCTGGGGCACCACGACCCTCAGTGACCGTGTGTGTACGAGCTGGGGAGGAAGGACCTGGGTAAGGCTGCTGGACACCCTCCTTGACACTCAGGAAGGCCCTGCAGTGCCCACCGGGCCCCTGTGTGCAGAGGCTGGCGGTGTGCAGGGCATTAGAGTATGCAGGCAGAGCGTTCTAGCTGTTGGGCAGGTTCAGTGGGTGGGCCTCGGTGTGGACTTAGATGCGTGCGCACCGTGTGTGGGGATGTCCAGTCTCCTGTGCTGGCTCAGGGCTCCTAGCAGGGACTAAAGAGCTGAATAGAGAAGCCTAAAAGCTGTGTGTCTGCAGACACGAAGACCCACACAGCCTGCTCACACAGCAGGTGACAGTGGCAGGTGGCTGTCGCACCCAGGACACTAGAGGAGGACAGACTGCTGAACGGGATCTTTCCCTCCCTCGACCCTTGCAGCTGAGACAATCCTGTTGCTGCTCCTTATGGGGGAAGGGGGTTAGGCACCTTCATGCAGGGGTTTCGTCTGCTTCAGCAAGAGAGGGGTGGCATGCCCTGCCACACCTGTTGGTGCCCTGAGCTCAAGATAACATGGCAAAGTGGCCTGATGTCCCCTCAGGACCAGCCCTACTGCTGCATCCTCCCTTCAGTTTTCCTGGCTCTTCCCGCCGTGGAACATGTGTGTACACATGCATGTGTATGTGTGCAGGCATGTGTGTTTCCCTGTTGGTTCGCCCTCTGACGGCTCCTGGGCAATGAGGCTCCTGGCTGCTGTGAGCACCTGCTGACCCATGGGGGTGCTTTGTCACCTGCATGGGCAGTGGGTCAGGGCCCTCCTGCAGCCTGGCCCAGGACTTCCCAGAGCCCTGGGTTTGCTGGGATGGCCATGCCCTCCCTGCAGGAAGCTGGGCCTGAACTAGAGGCTTACATGGGACATCCCATCTGCTGTGACCTTACATACCAGTTGTCCAGAGGAGCAGGCTAAGCACCTGGCAGACAAGTTTGGACAGAGACGAAGGCAGAAGAGCAGTCTCTGCCATCCCCCTCTGCCTCCATGGTACTGGCTTTTTTCAGTGTCGTTACAGGGCCCTGTACAGCATTTTAGTCTATTTATGTTTTAATTTGAGACACAACACACTGTAAAATTCATCTCTCTAATTGTAGTGTAGAGCTTGGTGGTTAATGTATTCACAAGTTTATTCACCACTGTCTGGTTTCAGATGCTTTCATCACTCCAAATACCCAGGAGCGGTCACACGCATGAACACACTGCCCGGGAGCAGCCCTTCTCAGCCCTGTCCCTGACAGTCTGTCTCTGTGATCCTCTCCATGTGGCCCTTTGTGACTGGCCCCTTTCACGGAGCCTGTGGGTTGTCTCCAATTTTCCTGCTGTGAGTGACGCTGCTGAGGACATTTGTGCATGTCTTGTGTGGACGTGTTTTTTATTTTGGGTGCACAACTCAAGTGACCTGCTAACTGCTCCCCATCTAAGGAACTGCCAAGTTGGTTTCCACAGAGCTGCTGTCCTGCTTTCCACACCCTGTGATTGTCCCATCGTAATGCGTAGTTCTTGGGGCCTTGGGAAAAAAGTCCACTCGTGGTCTTTCTCCCCTTACTATAGAAGTGGTATCTGTTATCATAAAAGAAACTGGAAAAATGAGGATAAAAAAGTTACAGTCAGTTTTCCTGTTATCCAGGGTGGTCACTGGCTGTTGTTTCTGAGACTGTGACACCCTTGGGCTGCGTCCAGTTGATGTCTTTTTATTGTTCCTCCATGGTGCTGACGTCTTCTTTCCAGTTTTCCCTGCTCTCATTCTTGCTGAGATGAACTTTTTTTTTTTTTTACTGCAAGAAGCATTTTTTTTAGGTTTGGATTTTCCCTTCAGTTGAGCTGTAGGAGTGGGGTCATCAGGCAGGCCTTGCAATTGTGCCTGTGTCACCTGGACTGTGCAGGTTCACTGCCCTGGCCACCATGTTACAGGTGCCAGGCACTGAGCGGGTCCCTGCAGGACTAGGGGTGGGGGTGGGATGCTGGGAAGCTTCTCTAATGGCAGGCCCCCTACAAGCCCAGAGGGAGAGAGCTGCAGGCAGGTACATCCCTTGTTCCATGGGTTGTGAGCTGAACGGCTGAGCATGTCAGTGCCCTCATGTCCTGGCACCACCCGTGCTGAGTGACCCAGCTGCCTTGCTCGGTTGCTGTTGTCCAGGGGTCCTTGCTGCGTCTCTGAGCCCCAGTTTCCCCATCTGTAAAGCAAGTGTGATGGTGCCTACCTCAGAAGACCCTGCATTTCAGGAGGGTCTGCCCACACATGTAGCCTCAGCTGGCCATATGGCCAGCTGGGGACTGCTGGTGTCCCTGCTCTTACACTTCTCAGGCCGCCACTGGGGCGCCGCCTTCTCAGAGACCCTACCAGGCCTCCCTGACCTTCCTCCTGTTGTGCTGTGAGCTGTGAGGTGGGACTGGTCTCTGCTGGTCACAGTGGTACTCTTGGTACTGCAGGACTCGGGATGTGAGGGTGCACAAAAGGGCCAGGCCTGCATGCTTTGGGTCCCCACACATGTTGGACAATGGGCTGTTCCTAAGGTGGACTGGTGCTTTTGGGCGCAGCCCCAGCACAGTGGCTGCAGCCGTGGGCCACTCCCCAAGCCCTGTGGCTGTGTTTTCGGCTGGTCCGCTATCCAGTGGGGGAAGAGGGCCACCCTTCCACCATCCCTCAGTCACCTGCTGCCTTGTGCCATCTGTCTGCAGGCTGAGCTGGGCACTGCAGGCTGGTGGTGATCAGGCCACTACATGCTCACCCTCCTAGTCCTTATGTTTGTTGGGCCTCCTGTAAACTCTGTCCTTTTGTCCTGTCTCCTTTTAACAGGGACCATACATGGAGCTGCGGGAAGAGGCCTGGTCTCCAGGGCCACTGGATTCCGAAGATCAGCAGATGGCCAGTCATGAGAACCCAGGTGAGATGGCCATAGGCAGTCCTCAGCTGACCCTGTGTCCTCCCCTGGCTTTTTTTTGCCTCCCCTCCCATTGCTCTGGGACTACCCATCCTTCCTCCAGAGGCTCTGACCACTGCTAGCTTGGGCTTGGCCTTGGCCTTGCTGCCTCCAGGACTGGGGATTCTCCAAGTTTCCTTCCAGCTGCACGTCCCTGGGGGCCCAAGGGGCTACCTTGTTGAGGGTGCCCCTGCTCCCTGTGTCTCATGGCCCAGCACCTGCTCCCAGCATCCTGGGCAGAGGCCCTGCCCCATTCTAGGTGGCCTCTTGATTCTCCCAGGCAGGAGACTCTTTAGACTGGGGGTGGCAAACCAAATGCAAGAGGCTGGGATGCAACGGGATGTGATGAGCCGAGACACGTGGGAATGACAAGACCACAGAGGGGGCTGGGCTAGCTCTCGGAGAAGCTGGGCATCTGGGCTTTCATAGAAAGTCTGAGTGTGGACAGTACGTTCTGTTGAATAAAGCCTAATAGAACTCGTCCCTTGGCAGCTGTGCTGCCTATTTCCAGAACTTTTACGCAGGGCACCTGAGAAATAAAGTGTGTACTTTGTTTATGCTGTCAGTGCGTCTTCATGCTGGCATCCTGCTGGCACTGTTCTCAGTGTTTCTTACCGTGAAGGGCCAGAGGGGAATATTGTTGGCTTTGCAGGCCAGAGGTCCTTGCCGCTCACAGCAGCCGTTGATGGTCGGGAAAGGAACGGGTATGACCATGTACCAATAAAACTTCATTCACAAGACAGGCACTGAGTTTGCCACCCCTGTGTTATCCCGGACAAAGGCAATGAGGACCTGGAGAATGTTGGGTGGCTTGTGATTCTAAGATCTACCAAGGGAGAGTGAAGAGCAGCTTCCCAAGGTTAGGGCCAGGCGACCCTGGTGGCAGGTAGGCCAGGGGACTTAGACCGAGTGCTGGTACAGACTTTCCCTGCCCCCATCCTTCCCAATTTTGTCCCAGGAGTTGTACTCTCTGCCTTCCTGTCATAGGACCTTGACTTTATTGTCTTTTAAAATTAACTTGGAACTCTGGTTTATTATGGAAATTTCAAACATAAATTAAATGGTGTAAGGACTCCGGTTCCAACCCCCCCCAAGCTTCAGCAGTTGGCAACACTTGGCCAGTCTTATTTTACCGTTTGTGTCCCTAGTTCTGTGGGTTTTTTTTTTCCTGTAAGATTTTAAAGAAAATCAGACATTGTATCATTTACTCGTAATTCTCCAACAGATAAGGACTCAAAAAAAAAATACAACTATAAAACGTATATCTCACCTAACAAAATGTTTCTGCTTAATATCACTTAGTATCTAGTCTGTATTAAAATCTCCAAAATTGTCTGCAAAACGTGTTTGCATTGGAGTAAATTTTTTGTGTCATCATGTCATTGTCTTCATAAAACCCTTAAAAAGCAGAGGTGGGTTGTCCATCTCGTACAGCCCCGTACTCAACCTGTTATCCCCCACTGGGAGTCTGTGCTGAGGTGCCACCACCTTGCATGTATCTTTAGCTGGTAAGCCATGTGGCCTAGATGCTTCCAGGTGCTATATTTCTGTCCCATTGTCCTGGGCCTGTCACATTTGAGGCTCCTGTGATGACACAACACTGGGCCGACACCCCTGGGAAGCAGCAGAGGTTGGCCCAGTATAGCTCCCTGGTCTGTTTCCAGAAGCTTTCCTCTGGCCTGTCATGAGGGACATGGTGTCTGGGGGCAGTGCAGACACCTGGAGGGGGCATGTGTAGTGGACAGGCCGGGTTCCCATCCCAGTTCAGGGAGCAGCCTGGCCCCACCACCACTGCTGCATCCCTGGCTAAAGACATTCAGGTTCTTGTGTGTGGCTCCTGGCGCCCCCACAGGAAGGAAGGGGCAAATGGAAGGAGGGAGGGCAGCGTGTGGAGAAGAGGCAGTGATCTGAGCCCCAGTGGGTGGAGTGGAGCTGAGGGACTGCCAGTGGGGCATAGAGGGTCCCTCCAGGTGCCAAGTTCGCTTGTCAGACCAGGTGCAGTCTGAAGCCTGGAGGAGAAGGTAGGCAGGTGCCTAGCCTAGACTCATAGCTATAGTAGGACAATCCTGGTGCACCCTGGTGCAGGGCCTGGGACAAACTCTGAAGCCTCCTGCGCCGGCCCTCACAGCCTGAGCCACGCCACCCTATGCATCTCATCTCAAAATAGGTTTCAAGTAAGGCTCGTTCACCTACCAGGCTCCAGCTGATGTCTGAAACCCAGGTCACAGTGACACTGGCCTCCCTGCTGTCCCTGCATCCATCTATGTCATCCACTCTTGTCCACAGCTGCCAGCTGAGCCGCTTTAATTGGAGGCGTGGTCCTGGCTCGCCTGCAGTGGTGCCCATGCTCTGTACTGCTCACCTGGCCTGCAGCCACCTGGTATAGTGTTTCTAACACAGATGTGGGAGCCCAAACTTATTCAGTATCACAAAGGAGATTGCAACAAAGACCCCCTCTTTGGAGAGGCCCATCTGGTGGGGTCAGTGCAGGCCTCACTGAGGGAGGGGCTGCCTGCTGGAGGAGACATGTGACAGGATGCAGAGGCCAGTGGCCCCACAGGGAGCTTGAGGAAGGAGATGAAACAGTGTGTTGGACCTATAAGGACTCTCTCAGCTGCCCAAAGAACCCACTGAGTTGTGGCTTCAACCAAATGGACATTGGATAGCTGGGCAGCTGCTGGAGGAGGGTGGTTCTGGGCAGTTAAGTCAGCTGTTTCTCCATGAACCACACTGGTCCAGGCCCTGGTGGCTTCTGCCATCCTGAGGTGGTGCCCCCGCTGCCTCCACCTCCCTCCTAGGAAGCTACCAGAAGCGAGAGGACAGGAAGGGCCTAGGGAGGGGGCAGGGCCTGCTTTTCGCATCTCCCTCCCTCAGCACCCAGCTTGAGTCTCACTCATATCAGGACACATGACAGGGAGGTGGCCTTGGTGTCCCCATGATTGGCTTGTTCCTGCTCAGCCTTCCCCCCCACCCAACCTGCTTGGGCCTTCTGGCCAGGAAGAGAGGGGACTGACTGAGCAGGCCCCAGCAGCACCCCCACATAGTGGAAGGTTCTGTGGGCCCTCAGGAGAGCTTTGGGAGCTTCTGTAGCCATTGTGGGGAAGGACGCTGAATCCAGGGCCTGTTCTTCCTTGGAGGTGGCCAGCCACTCGGGAGCTATGGGTACCCTCTCCCCAGGCCAGAGCCTTTGTTGGCCCAATGCTCCTTCCCCAAGACAAGTGGCTTTGCAGATTCGGTATTTTTGGAGACCGTGGTCAAGGAAGTGGGCTTTGTGGACATCAGTATAAGGTGTCTGAAGATTTCAGCCCTCTGTTCCCAGAAATTTGAACCTTCCCACCTTGATGACAAGAAGGTACCTTGAGAGACATGGCAGAGGGGACACTGTCCATCATCTGGGACAGGCCCTGGGCCCCTTTGTTCTGGTGTGCTGGCCCTTGAACTCCCACTTGTGTTCCTCTGGCTGTCATTGAGGCCTGAAGTTGTTCACATGGTCACATCCCAGCCAGCCGTGTGTTCACAGGGACCGAGTAGAAGCTTGCAGGACAGTCCTCGTGCATGGAGCACATGCAACGTTCTGTACTCACTAAATGGATTCGGCCCACTGCCAGCTATGACCTGCTTTAACATGCTAGTGTGGCAATGTGCTGCCCTGTTCAGTGACCAAGACTGACAGGGACTAAGGCAGAGTTTCCTCCTGATGAGAACGGTATCCCCAGGGCATTTGGGGAGCCTCAGGCCTGTCATTTTCCCCTGCATTGGAACTGCCGGGGAGAGTGTCCATATTCCCTGAACGGATGCTGTGAGCAGTGGCCCATGCACTGCGTGGGCTCTTCCAGGCAGGAATTGTCACCACAGCCTGAGGGGTCAAGATTCTGGGCAGAGGCTACCAGGAGCCACTGAGGGGGTCAGCGTCTGCCATACCACCTCGTGGGGGTCAGCAGCAAGGGCAGCAGACCCAGGGTCCGGGCTGGATGGTGGTTCTGGGCCTGCTGCCACCAGGCTCCTTCTGGTCCAGTCTGGAGAAGTTGGGGTAGGGGGTGGGCACATCCAGGCCCATCTTGGGCCCTCAGCTACAGCTGTTCAGAAAGAGGAGTGATCCAAAAAGTGAATACATAAAAGATGTCCTGATTCTGAGGATGGAGCTCTCCTCACAAGAAATGTCTACTGATGTCTTGGAAAACACTCCCTGGGTGGCCTGATGTTTCCTGTCAGCTCACTGTTGTGGTCCAGTGTGCTTTGGAATCATCCAGGGTCACCTAAGACGCTGCATCTGAGCTGGGACAGGGAAGCCCTTGACCTCTGCAGACCCCTCACAAAACGGCAGCCATGTGTCAAACTCATCTACCCTGGGCCATGCTGATGATGACATGCTTCAGGTGTGAAGATGACGTCCATGTGTTGAAAATACAGTTGCATGGGAACAAACCAGGGGCCACATACCCTCTGTACATTGCATTCCTCCTCACATGTTCATCACGTTGCCTCAGGACAGTGTCAGAGTGCTTTGTGCCCCGCTGTGCGTGGTGTTGGAACACAGGAACCCCCGCAGGCCACGTGGAGCTTAAGGTCTAGAGAGGAGTTGAGCAGGGGAGCATTGCTAGAAATTTGGGATTCAGGCTGGGAAGAAACCTGAGGGGAGCTCCTGGGAGTGGGGCTGGGGCGGGGCCAAAGTCCAGGGCCCTCAGACTCTGGGCCCAGGCTCCCCGGGAGAACAGGGGTTGTGGCAGTCATGCACAGACCAGGGTCCAGGGTGCATGAATAAGAGGTGGGCTTGTTTGTCCCAGGACACTGCAGGGCCAGACGGGGTGCAAGTGCGGGATAGGTTTCTTTAGGCAGCCAGTCCCTGGGGTGTCCTCAGTTTGCAGATGGCAAGACCAGGACCCATAAAATCAGGGACCAGTGTGAGGATGGCTGTGATAGAGGCTACATTAATTTTGGGGGTGCCCTGCCAGTTAATGGGGCCACGACTCCCATGCTGGCCTGCAGCCTTGTTAACCAGTCCTGTCCCCTTCCTCTCCTCCCTACTCCACGCTATGGCCAGGCTGGTGTCCCAGATCTCAAATAGGATACCATCACTACTGGACTTGTACACCTTCAAGATGCTGCTGCTTACTGGCCCTGCAGACCTCTCCCTCTCAGTGAGCTCTCCCCAGAGGCCCTTGCCCCTGCCTGGCGTCCCTACTGTGTCCCAGGCATTGTCCCATGTGGGGAGAAGTCCGCAGGATGAGTAGTGAACAGTTGACTGTTTTGTGAAATGCCAGGGAGTGATAGACTTTGAGGAAATAGGGTGGCTAAGGTGACCAGTTGGACACTTCCAAGGGCCAGGTCCCTGCAGAGCAGCGCACTATCTGGGCCCAGCTGTGGACCTTGTCAGGGGCCTGCGAAGGCGCACACAGATGTAGGATGGAGAGCTGGGTGGAAGCCCCGCCCCAACCCAGGGCCTGAGATCCATGGACGGGCCCTATATGGAGTTGTGGCCTCTCTGACTCCTGTCCCCTCCCACCTTGCCTTGTAGTGGACATCCTCATCATGGATGACGATGACGTCCCCAGCTGGCCCCCGACCAAGCTGTCCCCGCCCCAGTCGGCACCCCCGGCGGGCCCCCCGCCCCGGCCGCGGCCGCCGGCCCCCTACATCTGCAACGAGTGTGGCAAGAGCTTCAGCCACTGGTCCAAGCTGACTCGGCACCAGCGCACGCACACGGGCGAGCGGCCCAACGCCTGCGCCGACTGCGGCAAGACCTTCTCGCAGAGCTCGCACCTGGTGCAGCACCGGCGCATCCACACCGGGGAGAAGCCCTACGCCTGCTCCGAGTGCGGCAAGCGCTTCAGCTGGAGCTCCAACCTCATGCAGCACCAGCGCATCCACACGGGGGAGAAGCCCTACGCCTGCCCCGACTGCGGCCGCAGCTTCACGCAGAGCAAGAGCCTGGCCAAGCACCGGCGCTCCCACAGCGGCCTCAAGCCCTTCGTGTGCCCGCGCTGCGGCCGCGGCTTCAGCCAGCCCAAGAGCCTCGCGCGCCATCTGCGGCTGCACCCGGAGCTGTCTGGCCCCGGCGTGGCAGCCAAGGTGCTGGCGGCCAGCGTGCGCCGGGCCAAGGCGCCCGAAGAGGCGGCGGCGGCAGACGGCGAGCTCGCCATCCCGGTGGGCGACGGCGACGGCATCATCGTGGTGGGCGCGCCCGGCGAGGGGGCTGCGGTGGCCGCAGCCGTGGCGGGCGCTGGGGCGAAGGCGCCCGGGCCCCGCTCGCGTCGCGCGCCGGTCCCCAAGCCGTACGTGTGCGCGGAGTGTGGGCAGGGCTTTGGGCACGCGGCCGGGCTGTTGGCGCACCAGCGCGCGCAGCACGGGGACGCGCTGGGGGCGGCGGGCGGCGAGGAGCCGGCGCACATCTGCGTGGAGTGTGGCGAGGGCTTCGGGCAGGGAGCGGCGCTGCGCAGGCACAAGAAGGTGCACGCGGTGGGGGCGCCCTTGCTCTGCGGCCGCTGCGGACAGGGCTACTACCGGGCCGGCGGCGACGGCGGCGACGGGGCGGCCGGCGGCCTGTGCAGCGAGTGCCGCGGCGAAGAGGCCCGGTAGGGGCAGGGGGCCCGGGGGGGGCAGGGCCCCTCGGGCTCGGCGGCAGCGACGGCGCAGGACCCCGAGAACGGGAGAAGCGGACTTAGGGGGCCATGGCCGGGTGGCGACCTCCCTCCCCCGCGGCCGCAGTCCCACGCGGGGCAGCTGGCCCGGGGAGGGGCACCGGGGGCGCTCACCTTGCCTCCAGCCCCCCCCCCGCGCCCTGCCCGTCTTCCCGGCCTACCCCCTCTCGGTTCTCAGCCGAGCCCGACATAGACGATGCGAACTGGAGACCAAGAGACAACTGAACCCACGAGCGAAAGAACGTCCCCGCTTTCTCTTCCCCCACCTTTGGAGGTGGCAAGGACTGGGAAGCAGTTGGGCCCTTCCGGTTAGGGGGTGCCCAGGGAGGGAAGAGAGCTGGGTGACCTATTCCCTTTTAGAACTTAATTTGAATCGTGCCCACCTGACCCTGCCCACCGCTATTTTTTCTCTTCCCCTGGGACTCATCCTTTTCTTGCCTGAGATCTTCCTCCCTGCCCTGGGTCTGGGGGCGCAGGAGTGCGGTTGCAGAACCAGCCATGGTTCCAAGTGCGCACCTGGGAGATCGAGGTTGTCTCTATTCCTTGGCCTGGGTGTGGCGGTAGAGAGGTGCGGGGGGCCAATAAATGGCACTATGACTGTCCCTGTGGTGCGTGGTTCTTGAGAGAAGCTAAGTGGAGGGGTCCCCACCAGGCAGGAGCTGTGGGGGCAGAGGGGGGCCCCCTGACCAGGAGCAGGCAGCCAGCTGACAGGTCCATGTCCAGCCTGGGTGCAGACTGGGCTGTTCTGGACTAGTGACCCAATTAGGTCACCTGCAGTGGGCTCTGGGTTGCAGAAGGGTGGTCCACACGTGTCCAGGCTGAGGAAGTGAGGCTGTGTATTGCTGCTTTTTAAAGGGCTCCCACAATCTTGATAACAGGCCTTACCTGCTTATGAGACAGTGGCAGGTGGTTTTACTCCACCAGCCTTGAGGCCCCTCCCTGCATCCAGTTTCTGGAAAACTCAGCCTAAAAATGCACCTGTCTCTTCTCACATCGCACTGGCAGTGGGGGACAGTGGAGGGGGTCACATTTCCCTGCAGAGGAGGCTGGAAGTGACCATGGCTGCTACTTCTCAGTGACAAAGTTGCACTGTGGAAGGAGAAAGAGTGACCAGTGGGTAGTTGGCTGTCTCTGCTGCACAGATCCAACTTCAGGAGCCATTGGGGGTGGGGGAAGGGATTGAGAGTACTGGCTCTGACCAGTGGCCTCCTGTGTGCTAGGCACTGCTCATGCCCACACAGTTCCATGCAGCCATCACAGCATCCTGCCAGGTGAGGACTGCTAGTACGTTGTTCACCAAGGTAGGGCCCTCTGATGCCAATTCGTTTCCTGGGACCCACAGCCAGAGTCCTGAGGACTCATAGCCAGATTCCTGGGGATCCATGTTCCTGGTTGTTTGGGATGTCCTGTGAGTAAGAGAGCCCTGCCAAGGGGTTCTTTCAGCCTGGCTGCATGGCTAGGGTTGTGCAGAAGGGGCTCTGAGGAGGGACACCATATTCCCGTCACTCCCAAAGGAGGGGTTGACACAGAAAGTGCTGAAGTTGAGCCTTGAATCTGCCACCTGGTACTTTGTGTTCTTGCAGGCCATGCCCCACCCCAGGGGGCCTCAGCTCCTCCCCTGGAGAGGCTCAAAACTAAGGTCTGGTGGCCACCTGGCAGGCAGCGGGAGTGGGGCTCAGAGGATGTGACTAGGTCGTAGCTCAGAAAAGCATGTTCTCCAGTGGCCATCACCTTGCTTGGAAATTAGTGAGTGCATTTCAGTTTATTTTGAAATCTCAAGTCACTTTAAAGAAGGGAGGGGTGCACTGTGTGTCCAGAGAGGGCACTGGGACCCAAGGATGGGGACAGCATTGCCCAGTGTCTGCGGGGGCCCTTCTGTCCCCTGCAGGACTTGGTGTGCTTTTAGGGACAGCGGAGAGGGGCTGTGGGAGCCTAGGTGGCAGGACATGCGTCACTCAGAAGTAGCAGCTGTGTTTGCTGTGCCAGCTGAGGTTGGAGCTGGGGGATGGGACAGCGAGAGTCAGTTGTCACACCTGCCTTATCCTTTCCTACCAGTGGCAGGAGCTGACATCGGGCAAGAAAGGTTCAGGGCCACTTTCCACTGCCATGTACAGACTGTGTGACCCTGGGCGAGTGCACTATCCTTTCTTACCCTTGAGTTTCTCCTCTGTGCACAGATCTTGCTTGTCTTATGTGACAATTTCGAGGGCCAACCTGGGCATCTAAGGGCCTAGTTCTCAGTCCATACAGCTGTTTTATAAACCCCCCAGTGAACCAGCCTAAACATATCTGTGGCCCATTTTGGCCTAAGGGCCCAGTGTCCAGTTCTCTCTAGCATTCACTCAAGAGAGTTCTCAGTGGAAACAAACATGAAATACACAAGGTGATAGATGTGCTGAATAACTAGGTGGAGGGAGCCCTTTTAGTGTATATGTCAAATCAATCCAAGGGGCACCTTAAATATCTTATGATTTTATTCATTATGCTTCTAATAAAGCTGAAAAAAAACACACAGAATTAAGGTTTTGGAAAGCCCACATTGGTAATCTTTGTCTCCTTTCCTGATCTTGAACCAGAATTTTAAATTGGAAGATATTTCCTTAAAAAGGTGGACTTTGGCTTTTGTTGTAACAGTCAGAAGTCTTGGCAACACTGGGGCTTCAGATTGCACAAGACAATTGGCTGAGGAGTGTGTGTATGACACCTTTGGAGTTAGACACGTCCCAAACCCAGGGAGAGGGGTATCTGCTGTTCTCGGTAACAGGATCCTGAAGTAGTGGGTCTTTATGATGGGCAGACCCAATCCATTTTGAGTTTCCTTTTTAGCTGGCAGAGTTGGTTCTGGATGTCAAGGATTTTGAGTCTGGGATCCACACTCTGTATTGCAACTGGAGTAGGAAATGTAGGTTATATGCAAATGCCGTGTCATTTTATAAGTGACTGGAGCACCGACAGATTTGGTATTTGCAGGGGTATGTGTGTGTGTGTCCTGGAACCATTCTGTCTCCCACAGATACTGAGGATGACTGGGTATCTTTGTGTGTGTTTGTATGTTTTGTATGTTTTGTATGTTTTGTATGTGCATGTGTGTCTGCATCTGCATCTGTTGTGTGTGTGTGTGTGTGTTTATATGTGAGAATCCACTCATCTTTTTCCTTTCACTTTCCAAAGTGGTTGTGGGTGGGAGGGATTGTTTCTGGCCCCGCCCACTTTGCCTCTTGTCCCGCCTGGACGAACAGTCTGCCCGCCCAGCCAGGCCTCCCCATGCCACCCTCAGGCCTTTCAGCACCACGGACAGAGCCCGACTACGTCTTAGTGACAGTGTTCAGCGTCAGCCCCGCATCACCTTCTAAGGCTCCCACCCAAGTCGTGAGGAGGCATCATCCCTGTTTTGCAGACAAGGAGATGGGCTTAGATGAGGCGGGTATTTCCCCAGGCTCTCAGCTACTAAGTAGCAGAGCTTTCAAATCTGAATCAGAGACCCCACGGTCGGTCGTGTGTGCCTACACCTCATGGAGTGCTTGTGGCCGGATGTGGCAACGAACTGGCAAAGCAAACGAACTGTTTCAATGGATAAAGTCATCACGATGGGTGGGGGCTGTGCTATGGGAATTTGGGTCAGGAATTAATGGGTTTGGTTACAAACACAGACTTTCTAAATAGATGGAGGAAAAGATTGCTTACTGAGACTTATACTAATTCCCAGATTTTTCATTCCTTCTCCTACATCATTTTTGAGATTCTCTGTGAATATACAAGTGCCTTTTAAAATTAATCTATCAAATAGGAGCATATCATGTGTACTATTCTGCCATGTGTATCTGTATATTTGTTCCTATCTATGTATCTCTCCTTGTATCTATTTATGTATCTATCTTTGTCTATCTTTGTATCTATCCTTGTATTTATTTGTCTTTGTATCTATCCTTGTATCTATTTATCTTCTATCTATACATACGTGTGTCTACCTATCTATCATCTATCCAATCCATATCCAACCAAGATTGTTCCAGAGAGGCCCATGTACATCGTCTTATTTCCTTTAATATTTTCCAAACATTTCACTGTGGGTACAATGTTTTACTTACCTAGGTCCAGTCTTATGCACAGATAATGGTTTCCTGCCTTCTGCTACTATAACACGGCTACAGAAAAAGGTCTTCATTCTTATCCTGGCATTCAGGGGCTGCACAAAGCTGGGTGTGCATTTCTATTGTGACAGAGAAGGCCTCTCCACAGACACCAAGAGTGTATGAAGTGGCCATCTCAGCCTACCCTCCCCAGTGAGGGGACACACAAATGAGGGTGTCAAGGTGGCCAATATCTTGAGAACCTCTGGGAAGGGAGATATGGTTCAATGTGTACCTACCCTGCACCTGGCACTTCACAGATACCATCTCACCAGATCCCCACACTGTGAAGTAGGGACTGTTTCCTTCCTCAGACAGGAAGAGAAGCAGCCTCAGATGGGTGACACAGAGATGCTGGGTTTCAGCCACATACCATGTAGATGTGCCTGGATTTTCTTAATTAGTTAAGTGAAGCCACTCACCCAAGATCTGTTGAGGTATTGTTACCAATGGCATGCAAATACTGCCCAGAAGCCATTTTATTCTGATGCTTCCTCCATCTGACCTGCTGGTCCTCAGTGGCCTCTCTTTCCCCTTCACTGCGTTCACTGCTGTGGATAAATTCAGAACAGTTTTGCGACGGCCTTCCGTGTGCCAACAGTGCGATCTGTGCAGGGCAGAAATGCTCCCTGCAACCAGCAAGGTAACGATTTCTATTCTAGAACCGGAGTTGGGGTTGAGGAGGAGGGGGAGGAGGCCTAGAAAAACGCTGGTCTCTGCTGCCACCATCTGGATTCCTGAGAACAGCTCATCATCTGAAATTCAGAAAGCTAAGCTCCAGATCAAGAAGCAGTGGACTTAATCTGTTTTGCTTTTTCCAGAATGTCTTAGAGTTGGAATCACACAGCATGTGGCTTTTCAGATCAGCTTCTTTCACTTAGTTGTATGCATCTAAGGTTCTTCCATGTCTTTTCCTGGCTTCATAGATTGTTTGTTTCTTTTAAGTTCTTTAAATAATATTGCATTGTCTGGATGGACCACAGTTTATTTATTCACTCACTTCCTGAAGGGCTTCTTGGTTGCTTCGAAGTTTTGAGTGATGATAATGCAGCCACACTCTTGGGTGTCTGGTAAGCAGCTGCCCCTCCTATGGAAGAATCAAGAAGTGGCTGGTACCATTGGTCCTACATGCTGATTTTGGATTGCTGTGAACCAATTATGTCCAGCAGGGTGCAGGGAAAGCTTCTGGGGGAAATTCCTTGCTTTACGTGGAAGAGTTCTCAGGCTGGGTGGGGTGGAGTGGGGTTGGGGTGGGACTGTGTCTCGCAGGTAACATCTTGCAATACCTGGAGTCACTTTTAGTTGTCACTACTGGCATCTAACAGATAGAAGCTGGGGATGATGCTCAGCAACCTACAGGGCAGTCCCTTCCCCAGCAAATGGTTGGCCCCAGATGCCAGCAGTAAGGGTCATGTGAGAATACACCACCACACGGTCCTTTCTACTCTGTCTTGTCTTTATAAAGACAAGGATGGTGTGCTACTGCTACCCAGGGGGAATTCAAGGGCATTGCGGAGAGCAGCATCCTGTTCTTCCTGTGATGATGAATTAGCTAACCCTGCGATTATCTACTCAGGGGCCACTACGTGGGAAATGGGAAGCTTCTGGTCAGTGACTACAGCCAGGTTCTCTGTTACCTATGACTTAGATCAGCAGTCCTCAACCTTTTTGGCATCAGGGACAGGTGCTCCTATGAACATCTAATGTCTGATGTCTGATGATTTGAGGTGCAGCTGAGGCGGTGATGCTAGTGCTGGTGAGCAGCTACAAATACAGATGAAACTTAGCTGGCTCACCCACTGCTTACCTCCTATAGTGTGGCCTGGTTCCTAACAGGCCATGGACTGGTGCTGGTCTGCGGCCCCAGGGGTTGAGGACTCCGGGCTTAGAGCATCAGAATTGATATTGCTTCACCCCTTTCACTTCCCCATCTGCAAAGTGTGCAGGGTAGGTAGAGGTCAATTCTTATGATGTGACACCAAGAAAGGGTCCTACTGGAGAAAATCATAAGTGAAGAGCCCAGAGTCAGTGAGGAGGCAGCTCCCCCACCAACCTGGTCCCCACCCCACAATAACAGTACTAGGTCAGGGCGATGCCACTGAGCTTGCCAGAGGTTGCCCTCTGGTGAGGGTCCTTGTCCTCTTGGGCCCTGCCTTCCCCTGTGCAAGCGTAGAGATAAACAGGTAGGCAGGGGCTGGACATTCTAGGCCTGAACACCTGGCATTCGGACTGTGAATGTCAGCTCTTTGGGGAAGAGTCTGATAACCCTAGCCACCTTTTCAAAGCCAGCTCTGGTTGCCAGGTGGAAGGACCTTTTCCCTGTGGGAGCGGGGCACTGAGGATGCAGACCCAATTGTTTTGCTGCCAGATGGAAAACCTCCAGTGATTTCCCACTCTGCTCAGAATAAGCCCTAAGGCCCTTCCCCTGGCTTCCCCTGTTCTCCTGTGACCTGGACACACCCCTCTCTGCCACATGCTATCCTGGATCCAACCTCAGGGTTTTTGTGCCTGCTGTCCCTGTGCCCTGACACCATTCCTGAGAGCCCTGTGATATTCAATTCCCTCTTGATATTCAGGTTCTGCTCTCACTATACTTTGTACCAGTCAGGGTCCTCTAGAAAAATAGAACCAATAGGACATATAATAAAGTATGTAATAAAATACAACATATTTTCATAATATAAACATGTGACTTACTGTGAGCCATTTATTATGAACATTGATGGAGGCTGAAAAGTCTCACCAGCTGCCATCTGCAAGCTGGAGTCCCAGGAGAGCCAGTGATACCATTCAGTGTATCATTCACATCGCACAAGTCACAACTCATGGGTCTAATGTGCCAGCCTGATATGTGAACTAACTCTTCTGGACACTGTGTTTAAAAAGTATTTCTGCAAAGAAACTGCAGATTGAAGATAATGTGAATAACATAAGCCCCAGTAGACAATGGGGCTGATATTTCTCCTACACCTGGCATAAATCTTTCATCGGCCACATAAAGGGGCATGGCAGAGCAATCATCATCTAATTTGATCCAATGGAGAACAAGACTAAAATATTACCAGGTTTGAAAAATTATGCTTTAATATGAAGGTTGAATGAAATAATTTATAGGTAAGTGCGGAGAAAAAAGCCTGGCACACAAGGGCTCTGTATTTCCTGTGTATTACCTTCCATCATCAATCATCATCATCATCATCATCATCATCATCATCATGGGTTAGAGAATATAAGAAATTATAAGTACATATTGGTAAAAACACAAGAATTTCCCACACTCCTAGGAAGAGACTGTTCTGTACCCATGGTAACAAGCAACTGCCTAAACGGGTTTAAACCCTTTCACTGGATCCAAGACAGCTTGCCACAGCATGCTTTTCCAAGCCAATGACACCTCTAGCTCACCTCTAGCTCACCTCTAGCTTCTGAAATTCAGCCAGTAAGGAAGGATACACTTTGATGAACACACATGTGAGTGCCAGTGTCTCACCTGAGTAACCTGAAGATACACCAATCCCTTAATTCCATGTTCCCCCCAAATTTCTATGTACATAAGATCAGCAATTTGCTCTGTTCAGGGAGTCAGTGGTAGACCAGTTATCCTTTATTACACTAACCAATAAATTTGTTTATATATCAAATACTAGTCACATCATTCTTTGATGTCCAGATATATGCTTTTAAAAGGTGTCTTTTAACACAGCAGAGTTGTGTTATCAAAATTTGGGGGTAACTTTTAAGGACCTAAGTCCTGTTACCTCTGCTCTTGAATCACATCCCCATTGACAAAGAAGGGCACTTGACACATTTTCCAAATGCTAAGTGTTTATTTGCTTCCCTCTATGTGCTCTGAGGTGAAACAGACATTACATAGACTGAGGTTTTGTGACTTGAAGGTCACAAACCTACATCAGAGGCAAATGCAGTAACCAAATTAGACTGGACACCTAAGGATCACTACCAATGAGGGTATCGTGAGAATGAGAGATCATTTTCCATCTGAGGAAGAACCCCAGGCACAGCTCTCCCCAGTAAGACAGCCTTTACAGTTCTTCTGTCAGTGTGGGTGTGGGTGGGAGGGTTGCTAATCTTCAGTTTTTCCACCAATACCGGTCATCTTCGTCCAAAGAATACCAACCATCATCAATTACGATATGCGGCTTGATTAGCTGCACGTGCTCCAGCAGCTTTCTTATTTGAATAGGATATTGCCATTTCCATAGCCTGAGGAGGGAAAAAGGACAGTCATGATGCTGAAAATTTGCTTACTCTTGTCCCTTCCTCAACACTCCAGGAAAACCCATTGAGGATTTGAAACCCCTTCCTGTACTGTTGAGGGCAGGTTGTGTGTACTCCACATAAAAGTCCCTCTGTGTAAAGGGACTCTTGGGTGTGTCAGCTGCCACACTGAGCTTTTATGGGCAAGTGCCCTCACAATAAACCTATGAGGCAGGCATGATTAGTCATCCATCTACAATCTCTTCCCAAGAACTGACTTTGAGTAGGTCTTGTTACAGTGTTTGGAGGGACTGTGAGGAATGAGGTCAACCCCCCCCACACACACAGCTTGTATTTTAGGAGAGAGAGAAACTGGTATTCAAATAGACACATGAGGACACAGGCTGTGAAGGCCAACTAAGAAAAATCAGGTTTGACTCATCCATGCTACTTCATCTATGAAGTCCCTTAGTCACAAGCTGAGTTTTTGCCTAAGGCTATACTGCATCATGAGTCATTGAAACAAACATGCTCTCTCTTCTCTCAACCCAACTTTTCAGCTCATTTGATAAGTGATCACTGTAATATTTCCCTTTCATGCATCAAGATCCCCAAATCCATTGAGCCATGCTTTCCAATCCCTCCCTCTCCTTCCATCTCTTCCTCAGACCCCATGATACCACCATTCTGTGGTCTTTCTGGTCACACCCATCTGCCAAAACTTGACCTGTGTGAATCTGTGAGCTGGACCATACAGAAGAAGGCAGTTACTCAACTGTGAAGGTGGCCACTGAAATAAATACATCATCACAACCAACCTCAGTGGGCTGTCCATCTTAACTATTTGTCAGTTGTAATTCAGTAGTATAAAGCACATTCACACTGTTGTGCCACTATCACTACCACCATCTCAAGAACTTTTTCATCTTTTCAACCTAAAACTCTGTCCCCAGTAAACAATAGCTCCCCATTCCCCCTCCTCCTGGCCCCTGGCAGCCACCATTCTCCTTTCCACCCCTATGGATTTAACCACTCTAGGGACCTCACATAAGAAGAATCATACAGTATTTGTTTTTTTTTGTGTCTGGCTTATTTTACTCAATATAATGTTCTCAAACTTTCAAAATTTCCTTCCTAAGGTTGAATAATATTCAATTGTATGTAGACACACATTTCATTTATCCATTCACCTGTCAACAAACACCTGGGTTGCTTCTACCTCTTGGCTGTTATGAATAGTGCTGCTGTGAACGTGAAGGTGAGAATATCTCTTTGAGATCCTGCTTTCAGTTCTTTTGGGTGTGTACCCAGAAGTGAAGTTGTTGCCCAGATAGCAATTCTATTTTTAGTTTTTTGAGGATAAACATTTTATTTGTATGTTGTCTTTCTACTCTCCCAAACCCACCACAAAGTAAACCCCATGATATATGGACACCTTGCCTCTGACTCCCATATCCTTGTGTCCCCAGCACCCAGCATGGTCCCTGGAACATAGCAGGCATTATTGGTTGAATAAGGATCTGGTTGCTCAGCCACGATCTCACCTTCTGTGATAAACTGCTTCTCTGCCAACTAGCATGTCTGCAATGGAAAAGGGTTTGTGTCTCACATGATGATTGCTAGAGACTTACCCAACAATCTGTAGATTAGACCTGGGATGAGCAAAGGCTGGACACAGCTTCATCATTCCTTCTGGACTGAAATTGTTTCGCATCAGGTTTAAGCTGGTCAGGCACTGGTTGCAGGAGAGAGCCAAGGAGAGGCCCTCACAACAATCAGACGTCAGGTCACATGCCTCCAACCTGCAGGGCCAGGACCCCAAGAGATAATGCCAATGATCAATGATCTTGATTGATCCTTTCTCAACTTGTTTGACTTCCACTTCAACGTTCAAAAAAAACAGTGGTAGGCTTTAGCCCTAGAGTTCCTGGTTAAGTAGTTTTGAGGAGGGACCTTTTTTAACAAGCCTCCTGGATGATTCTGATGCTGACACTAACAGTGGAGAACCACCAATGTCATTGGTTGCTTTTTGGTCCATCTTTCTCACTAGACTATATATTCTGCAATGCCCATATTTATTTACCTTGGTACCCCACCACTTGGCACCATGCCTAGCACTCATGAGTTGTCCTATAAACTTTTACTGAGTGCTTACTACCTCCAAACAATGGTCTCAAGCACCTGCCATTTTACTCATTCCATATATTGGAGCCTGGTTGGAAGTTATGTCTCAGGCTGTTACTGTGCCAATGTTGTATTCTGCCTAATTGAATGGAATCAGGAAAGTTGGAATGTTGTCTCTGTTTAAGCAACATTATGCTTGGATGCCCCTTCCTCTGAGCCCAGCCCTAAGGGGATGACCCTGGGAGCTTACCCAAGCCTCTTCAGAGAACTCTTCCTTTGCTTCAATCCCTCGCACAGCTCTGCCATCCCACTGTCACCCAGGGCATTGGCACCAAGATCCAAGCTCCTGAGGTGTTTGCTTCTTGTGATCATGTAGGACACATTCTTGCAGCAGGCGGCAGTGAGGTGACATTTCACCAACCTGCAGACACAGCGAGAGATTATTCACATCTCTTGAGGAGAGTGCTACAGTGGGATAACATTCAGAAACATTAGTGGGGATTTCCTTTATTCCTCCCTAACTGGTCACCTTTCTGTCCATCCCTGTGAATGGCTGAGACTGTGCCGAGTCCATGGGTTCAGGAGACAGATGGCAGTGGAGAGTGGGGAAAGTGTTCGATGGGGCTGGAGGTAACTTCAGAAAAAGAAGTGAGCACATGAGAACTTGCTTCCCACCTGGAGGTAGGATAAAGATTCTCCATAGTGGAGGGGGAAAGAGAGAAAAAGAAAAACATGGGTGAGTGGAAGTTGGTGAGGTTCCTGAGAGGAAGAGAAAGGATGACAGAAGTCACTGAAATGCTGGGTAGGGCTTGGGATCCAAAAGGAAAGTTGTCTTGTGCTTCTGTTCCCAGGACGAGTCAAGGAGGGTGAGTGGAAATGGCCCCTGCAGTAATGACTGGGTACTTCATTTGAGTAGAGATGATGAAAGCAGCTTCAGAGTCTCATATCTTCAGGTTAGTGTGCTGAGGACATAATGGCCCCATTGGGGATAAGAGAGTCTGTCTTCATGATCCATTCATGACAAGAATGAGGAAGGACCCAGCTGTGAGGGCTTGTACCTGGTAGCTGGGTGAGAAGGACAAAGTCTTTGGTGCCAGCATGGATAAATGGTGGTGGTGAGGGCCAGGTAACCTGGCACTTAAACACAGTCCCCCCAAATGGCATCTCCAATGACGAAGTTTAAATTCCATGCCACGTAGGAGGAGGATTTGAAATGCGAATTTCATGAAAATAGATGAATTCATACTTGAGGGACAGTCAGAGTTTTGTGGACTATAAGTTCTATCAATTCCTTTCTTTTGTTTATTTTTGGGGAGGGAAAAAAATCACATAATGGTCCTACTTTTTGATTCATTAAATTCTGCCCTTGTAATTGATAACAAAATTCTATTAAGTACAGAAAGATTGATAAGGTACACATGACTTGAAGCACTATACACAAGCTAAGTGTCCAGCTTTAGGGAATTTTAAAAGTATTCCATGAAATGAAATACTCTATTACACTTCATTTACTATTATAATTTGCATACAAATGTCCCCCATTACCTGTGGGTTCAGTCATTTATGGTCAACCACAGTTTGAAAATGTTAAATGAAAAATTCCAGAAATAAACAACTCATGCTTTTAAAATTCTGAGTAGCATGATGAACTTTCACACCCAGGACGTGGATCATCCCTTTGCCTCCAAACTGTAATCGCTTCCTCAGTAGCTGTCTGGGTTATCAGATAGACTGTTGTGGTATCAGTGCTTATGTTCAAGTCACCCTTATTTTACTTAATAATGGCCACAAAGCACAAGGGTAGTGAGACTGGCAATTTTGTAGAAATGCTGAAGAGAAATCATAGGGTGTTTCATCTAAAAGGTGAGTATAGGACAAGAAGATATTTTGAGAAAAAGAGAGGGAAGGGGAGGGGAGAGAGAGACCACATTCATATAACTTTTCTTACAGAATATTGTTATAATTATTCCATTTTTATTTATTGTTATTCATCTCACTGTATTTAATTTATAAATTAAACTTTATCATAGGGATGTACATAAAGGCAAATACAGTTTATATAGGATGCAGTACTATCTGTGTTTCCAAACATCCACTGGAGGGTCTTGGGATGTATGCCCAATGGATAAGGGAGAATGACTGTGTCTTCAAAGACAAAATGTGAGATCAAAGGCAAAATTTTGGTTCCTTGGGAGTTCTAGTCCCCACCCCCAGTGTATGGTGGCTGAAGACCACCTGAGACTAGGTGTGCACAGTATTTAGAGCCCTGTGCCCACTATGTGGTAAGAATGCTAGGATTCCTTTTTTTTTTTTTTTTTTGTGACACATTAAGTGCTACTTATGCCACCAGAGACATTTACCAAAATGTTAACAGTGATTATTGCTTGGTTGTGAGATTAGAGATTTAGTTCTGTTCACTGAGATATCAAGTTTTCTACAGTTTGTTTAGTAATAGAATATTTCTGTTAAATAGAAACATTCCAATAAGGGGTGAAGAAATTGAACCCAGAGAAAAAGGATTAAGAGATAAGCAGTCCCTCCTGTCTCTATTCCAAGCACAGAACGAGGAGCTAAAGATTAACTTTGGGCCAGAGGATGTGTTTTGAAATGTAAACAGGTTTTGGAGATCAAGGATGACCTAGACCTCCATACACCCTGCCATGGGGCTCCTATTCAGAATTTCTGTCCTTGTCACACTTGTAGTGTCAACACACCAACTTACCCAGAGTGTCCACTGGACCAAATGAGGTTCAGTTGATCCCATGACTAATTTTTTGGTTCCAGCACTCTTACTCATATCTCCTGACCTTCAGCTCCCCCTGTGGTAGAGATGACCCCCAACAACCATGGGAAACTCACTCCAAGTCCTGGAGGTGACAAGATGGTTCCGCCATGACCTCACACAGAAGGTTCATCCCATTGTCTCCCAAGGGGTTCATGCTGAGGCTCAGATGCGTCAGATGTTGGTTGCCAGTAAGTGCAAGAGCAAGAAAGCCACAGCCAGCAACATCTACATTGCATTCATTTAGTCTGTGGGACACATGTAAGGGAAAGAGGAAGACCACACTCATGACTCAATGTGACCCTGGATAAGCCACTTCTCTTGGACTCAGCTTGCCCCTCGTCTGGGAGAGGATCATGTTTGTATTTAATAAAACTGTCAGAATGACCTTGAAGTGTTAGGTGCAATGCTTAATGCCCGTGCTGCATGCTGATCAAGATCCTCTGTTTCCTGTTAATTTGTCCTCATACTTAATGTACTAGCTCCCTGTTGCTGCTGTAACGAATCCCCACCAATGTGGTATCCAAGAACATGTGTGCTATAGTATGGCTCTGGAGGCCAGAGACTTGCTGTTAGTAGGTCCATGTCCTTCTGCAGACTCAAAGGGAGAACTATTTCCTTGTCTTCTCCAGCTTTCATTGGGTGCCCACATTCCTTAGTTCCTGGTCACCAGCCAGCAATTGCATCACTGACCTCTATCATCACATCTCCTCCTCTGACCCTCCTGCCTCCTTTTCTTCCCTTACAATGACACTTGTGACCACCCATGTGATCTAGGATCATCTCCCCATCTCAAGATCTTTAATTACATCTGCAAAGTCCCTTTTGCCATGTAAAGTCACATAATCACAGCTTTCAGGGGTGAGGATGTGCACATCTTTGGGGAGGGGTATCATCATTTTATTATCCTCTCCTGCACTCAGTATCACCCCATCACTTAGTAACTGGGGAACGTTGAAATGTGTCACAAGGTAGACTTATTAAAGTCCTATTCTTTCGCAGAATTACTGGCTGTAGGCCGACCATTAACTCATGTCTATTTTTCACACACGTGAAGTTATTGGTGGACTAATTGGTCAAAGGGATGAAATGATAAAGCAAAGTGATCTCAATGGGGCAAGTTGACAGTAGGGGAGAGGAGTGACAAAAAATTTTCATTCTCACCGTCAAACCAAAGATTTAAAATAGGAGAGCAATCTGACAATATGAGGAGGCAGCTGTTAAAATGGTGTTGTGGACACCTGGTTGGATAATAGCAGAGCACACAGCACAACAACGGTGTGCCTGATCTCTCTGGAGTTGTGTCACACAGCTTTTGTGGCTGCTAGCTATGTGTCACCAAAACCCCATCTAAAAATCTCATTTACTTATCCAACTCTCCCCTACTGGAATTTAAGGTCTATAAAAATAGGAACTCCACCCATCTTTTACCTGCTATCACGAGTAGCTAAGAATATTAGGGACTTCATAAATACAGTAGATCCCCCATTATTCATGGATTCGATATTTGTGAGTTTGCCTGATCACCAAAATTTCCTGGTGACCATCTAAATGGTTCTTCATGAGCACACAGGAAAAAATTTGAGTTGCCTATTGTACACATTGCCTGCTAAGGTCGAACTCACTTCAGCTCTTAGACTTTTGTAAACAACAGTTCTTTCTGCGGTCCGGTTAGTACCACATTTTTTTCACTTCTGTGCTTTTTTTGGTTGTTGATTTCAGCTTTACTTCAAAAGTAAAGCTGAAGTGCTGTTTAGTGTGTTAATCTCAACAAGTCTGTATTGTGCCGTATGGAGAAAATACATGTGAACCATGCAAAACAAGGTTAGCTACTGACCTCTCGATAAAAATATTGTGACCAGATGATACAGGACCTCTAACCCTCTATTCTCCCCCCTGCAAGAGGGACCCTGGATCAGTGTCAATAATTCAGTATTCTCAGTGACTTTATAGAACATAACTGCTACAAATGAGAATCAACTATTTAGATGAATGGTAATGTAAGAAAATGCAAATGAAGAGATAGAATTTTTCAAGGAATTGTGAAATCTATAAGGTGATCAGTAGGGACAGGATATAGCACATAGCAGGTCCCTTCATCCTTTCCATTCCGACACTTCCTGCTCTTAAAGAGAGGCACTTGCCACTTGCTATTTGTCACAAAGCTACAAAATCCTCACAGGGAATTGAGTTGGACTCACATCAGCCTCTGTAGAGCACAGCTGAAAAGTTTTAAGGCTCGACACAACAGATTCACGCCTTCACTTCCCAGGCTGTTGGCTGACAGGTACAGGTGTGTCAAGCTCTGGTTCCCAATGAGAGCCATGGCCAGATCCCGACAGCTGGCAGCTGAGAGGTCACAGTTCCCAAGTCTGCAAGGAGAAGCCCAAAAAGGAAATGATGAAGTCTAAAAGATGCACCTTTCCCTTGCAAGGAAGGGAAAGAAATGTCACCCCAATAGCTGACATACCCTTAGAGATATACTGCATTGTCTCACTGTGTCTGCATTGAACTTGTGAACTCAGTGTCAACAATGATACTCTAAAACATCGTGGGTGGTTAGGTGGTGGTGACCACAATGGGAGCACATGAGTAGTTTGATTCTACTGTCTGGCTGTTTCTGTTCCCCACATGTACTACAGAATGAGGTTTTGCCGAAACGAGTGACCTTCCTATTTAAAGTACATATATCTAACACATCGGGACCCCTAGATATAAGCAAGACAGTCTACCGGTTTCTCAAAGCTTAAGAAGTAGTTGTACTTGAAAATAAGAGTTCAATAGTACCCCTCTCCTGGGTAATGACAAAATTAAGTGAAATGATACATCTTAAATGCTTAAGCAGGGTATTGCATTGAACAACGCTCCGTAATATGGATGGTGATTTCTTTCAATAAAAGAAGGAATGCTGGTTGGGTTGAACTTGAAAGGGGTCAGGATATGCTATCCCAAAATATGCCACTTTGCATTATTTTGAACTGATGGCAATTGAGACAAAGCAGACACAGAATGAATTTTCTGTTACCCCCCTATCTGCCTAAAAGCAAACATTTGTTCCCCCGTTTCTGTATCAGGAAAAAGACAATGTCCCTTATCACCAGAGATGGAGATGAGTCTTGATATAACTGTTTTCTACCATTAATTCATCCATACACTTCCTAGTCACCTTCCCGTGGTTTTTCAGCCCTAAAAGCCAAAACCCTCTTTCCTTTATCTCCTCACTTCTCCACAATTTATTACCCTTTGTTAAAATGGAATAAAAGGTCCTGAGTCTAATTGCATGTTTGGGTTTTTCACTTCCTTTCTGAAGTTCTCCTGCCCTTAAAAAATTAACATCAATATAATTTGTATGCCCTTTCTCCTATTAAATTGTCTATTGTCAGTTTAATTTGCAGGTCTCAGACACAGAACCTAAAAGAAAGGAAAAAAGTTGGTTTTTTTTTCACCCTTTTACAAACTGATGGAGAGAAGATATGTTGTCTTCTACTGTTGCTTCGACTATTACCTTCTACAAAGGGTAATTTGTGCTATTTGGTTTTCAACTCTTGCTATGACTTTAGAATCAAACTCCTACTGAAGTCCCCTCCCACTCTCCCATTACTTGGATGACCTCAGTTAAGAAAAGATAACATTGGTGAAAGAAAGTGCAACTCACATCAGCTTCTTCAGGGTGCACTGTGAGACTTTTAAGGCATCACAGAGAGGTATGATGCCCTGGTTTGTCACCTTGTTTCCAATGAGGCTGAGAGATTTCAGGCAGGTGGATGTAACCAGGATTTGGGAGATTGCCAGACAGCAGGTGTGAGTTAGTCCACAGTGGTCCAACCTGCAGACACAATGTAAAACTCATGCCTATCTGTCCTCCAGAGGAAACCCAGTCCCCTCACTCACTATATGCCAGCCATTCTGGCCTTTCTACTGGTTCCTGGACACTGCTTGCTCTGGCCTTGTGTTCTAAACATCACTATGCCTCTCTTTGCATCATCTCTCCTCATCCTCACCCCAGGTCTTTATGTGGCTCTAATTTTCATTCAAGTCCCCTGAATGTTACCTCTTCCAAGTAAGCCGGTCTCACTACCTTAAACTGCCTGCTTCACCCTAACCGACCTCACTCCACTCTGTCTGGCATTATTTCATTCACAGCAATGATCACCAGCAAACATTTACTATATTTATATGTGCACTTATTTATTTTTAATTGAAATATATCTGGCATACAACATTGTGTAAGTTTAAGGATAAACATGTGGATTTGATATATTTAGATATTACGATATGATTGCTATTGCAATAGTTAGCTCCTCTATCACTGTCACATAAGAGTTATTTATTTTTTTATTTTTTGTGGTGGGAATCATTAAGATTCAATGTCTTAGGAAAACAGGCAGTTATTTCCTTAGCTAAGAGGCCAGGAAACCCCTTCCTCCAAGAAGTCCTCCTCAATCTCTCTTTAGTTGCTTTCCAACGGGAACTTTACTGCCTTTAAATTATTTTTAGTTAGCAGAGTGGGTTAATCTTAATACAAAACTGTTACATTCTTTTTGCTTACAGAACAAAGCCTTCACAAAAAGAAATTCTAATGTTAATACATATTTGTATAGATTCAGCTGTATGCAAATAATTCTGTGCAATTGATGTAAATTAAAACACAGCTGAGTACAAAAAAAGATGAAGTCTCTCAGCAAGTTTGAAGTTTATGATACAATATTGTTGCCTATAATCACTACACCATGTGTTAGATTTCCAGGACCTATTTGTGTACGAGGGGCAAGTTTGTGACCTTAACTATCTCTCCTATTGTCCCAGTAACCCTCATTTTACTGTTTTCACAAATTTGGCCTCTTCAGAGTCCATGTATAAGTGAAATCATACAGTATTTGTCTCTGTCTGGCTTATCTCACTCAGCCATTGAGGGCCACTCATGTTGTTGCAAATGGCAGGATGCCCCTTCTTTCTCACCGCTGAGTAATCACTTGCAATAATTTATTGTCCATCTCCTCCCTAGGTCATAACTGCCATGAGGGAAGGTGTCTAACTAACTTGGCTGGCTTCCTGCTGTGTCTTCAGCACCCACACAGCAGGCACTTGAGTAGTTGCTGAAATGTACAAACCCCTGAGAAAACTGGCAATACGTATGAGAACTGAATGTTGTCTACCCCATGAGCCTCCTACCCAATTCTACCACAAAGCGCATCTCTAAGGTGTGACATATCAATCTGCCATTATGCTAGTAGTGTCTCACTACACCCAGGCTTGTTGCCCTACTGGCAAAGCACCCAGAGAGAACTGGCAGCTGCTTCCTCCTTGTTCTCAGAGACAAATATAAAATCACCTGGCATTGGGTGAACACCTCTGCACCTCCATCCTTCAAGGACTTCCATGCTTCAGCTGACTTCCTAGCCTACATTCTTTAAAGTGAAGCTTAATAGTTATAGAATACACACAGAGCACAAAGCAAATCAGTCTCCCGCACTCAATGTGTATCCATGAGCAAAGCCCAAAACAGGGCACATGCTTCTGTGTCTCAGGATTCCGTGAACATTCCAAAGTATTGCCTTCAGACCAAGCCAATGGAATCGAGAAAACACATGCTCAGGACTTACAAAACTATGGTGACAGCCTCAAATTGGAAATGACCAAAATGTCCTTGGATAGAAGAATGATTACACCACCCAATAACATTCAGCAACAAAAAGGAATACACCAATTGGCCTTGATAGATCTCAAGGGTATCTGCTGACTGGTAAAAAAAAAAAAAAAAAAACTCAGGTGGTGACATACTGTATGATTCCATCTAAAGAGTATTGTCAAAATGACAAAAATTAGAGATGAAAACATGAATTGTTACCAGGGATGAGGGTTGGTGGGATAAGGATGGGTGTGGTTCGAAAGGCTAACACAATGGTGATGGCACTCCTGTATCTTGTTTGCTGTGTGGTCTCAGGAATCTACACATATCCACATTTCATGTGATAAAATGACAGTTTAGTGACATTAAGTACATATACACTATTGTGTGACCATTCATCTTCAGTCTGTCATCCTCCCAACTCTATAACATTTTTGTAATTTGCTGTGCATTATTATTTCAAAATAGAGATTAAAAACAAGAAGAAACCTGAAATCAAAGAAATGAAAAATGAAAACCATACCCAGGACTTACCTCAAAGACTGCAACAAACAACTAGGGTGTCTTAGCGCTTCATATGCCATCCCTATATCTTCATCTTTCAGGTGAGTGCCTTCTAAGCTCAGATATTTAACATTACAGTTGGTGACAATAGCGTTCCAGAGATAATGGAGACCAAAGATAATCTGTACACTTTTAAATCTACAGGAGACAAATAAAAAAATATGCATTAGGTACTGGTAATAGTCATAGCCTGATTTTTTCTTTTCACACTTTTCCCATTTCAACTCCTTCTCTCTCATTTGCATTTATTTAATTTTAAACCATCAAATACTTAAGCACCTATGATGTGCCAGGCACTAGGAATAGAGTATTAAACAATGCTAATATTCTATGCTCTCACAGAGTTTCAATTGGTGGGGGAATGCTTTCAACAAAGAGTCAGACAAGAGAACTAGGTTTAAGAATGAAATACAATAAATGAACAAACAAAACAGAAATGGTCTCACAGACACAGAGAATATTTGATGGTTCTCAGATTGGCAGGGGTTGTAGGGGTGGGTGAAAAAGGGGAGGGGATTCAGAAGTATAAATTGGCAGTTACAAAATAGTTATGGGATATAATTACAGCACAGGGAATATAGTCAATAATATTTTAGTAACCATATATGGTGTCAGGTGGGGACTGGACTAATCAAGGTGATCACTTCACAGGTTAAATCAATGTCTAACCACTATGCTGTTCACCTGAAACTAATACAATATTGAATGTCAAATATAAATAAAACAATTAAAAATTAATCCTACCTCCAAAGAACAAAATACGTATAGTCCATTGAGAATAGAACTACACACAGATATAAAGTCCAGTTAAAATTGAAGAAAAAAGTCAAATGTCAAAACAATACATATAATGTGATACCATTTGGATTAAAATCATTCATATACCAATATATACATATAACTGCATAGAAAATGCATGAGATATGAAAGTAGTTAGGGAAGTAGGAACTTGAAGTGGTGTCAAAGGACTTAACACCATTTGTAATTCCTAAATCTCTTTGCCATTGTCATGTTTTCTTGTTGTTACAAATACAGTGATGACAGGAGGATTAAAGAAAATTATAGGTACAACAGGAGTTTAAAACAGACACAGCTAGTGGGAAGGGGTTCTCAAGTGGAAAATATAAATCTAACTGCTGACAGAGGAGTTTGGTAGAGGACTTTAGGTGAAAGAGGCATTATTTATTATTCTGAGATTACCAAGCTCCTAGGCACAGCCCAGTTTAAGGAAAGTACTGAGAGAACAGAGAGAAATGGCAAGAAGTGGAAGACTTCTGCAACCAAGATTGACTTGCTCTAGCCTTGGTTGTCACCTGTACTTCACTTGGTCTTGGAGAGAAGAGCAAAGAATAGAACCTTTGTCTGAAGCAGAACTAGTACTTTATTTGCTACTCCAGGCGCCTGGTGAGTCCCTAGAGTCTACAACAGATCCAGGAACTTATTTCATGTGCAAGTATTTGTTACCTATGGATTAGCCTAAAAGCACTCAGCACTGAAGTAAAGCCTCCTGCAGATTATGCACTTTGATCTTGTCATCGCCTCAGGCTCTACCACTTGCCTGAATGAGCCCCACCCATCCTGTGCTTTTGGGAACTTGGTCCCTGTACCTCCCACAGTACTTATCCCCTCTGAATACATTGTACAGATCACTCAGCAGGTGGGAGAGGAGAGCTGTGACATGGACATGAAGGGACATGTACCAGAGCAGGGCAGGCTTACGTCAGATTCTGTATTTTACAGGTTGGCTGTCTCAGCTGGATGCACAAGGTCTTCATGGCCCATTCATTCAGGATGCTGCCACTTAGGTCCAGCTCTTGTAGGCTTGGGTGGGTGCCAAGCATGAAGCAAAGATTTTCCCACCAGTTGTCAACAAGGACCTTGAACTGCATCCTACATTGGAGAAGAAGACTAACATTTGTTTCCACAGGGTGGATATTAACACAGGCATCAGTGCAAGAATGTTAGAGTTCAGGGACCAGAATCTATTGGGAAGAGATAGGGATGGCTTTGGAGGCTTAGAGACCAGCTTAGTGACATCACTTTGTGTTTGAACAGCAAACACTCTCATATCCACCCTTCGTCCTGAGTATTCGGTACCTCAGGGGATATGCTAGGATGACTTGTTGCTGCTGGCTCTCAAAAGGGATTTCTGCTTAAATTCTCACTCCCCTCAAATGCAAAATGGTGTGGCCAGTATGGAAAACAGTATGGAGTTTCCTCAAATCATTCACTACTGTACAACTCAGTGATCCCACTTATACAAAGAAATTTAAATCAGGATCTGAGAGATATTTGCACTCTGTTATTTGCAATAGCCAAGATACGGAAACAACCTAAATTTCCATGAATGGATAAAAAAAATGTCACATATATACACATGCACACACACAGGAAAGTGATAGCCATATAAGGTGGCAGATGTGCTAATTATCTTAACCGAAGTGATAATTTCCTTGTATGAAAACACCAGTATCTCCATAAAGATGAAAGGCAAAGAACTGCAAAGTGGGGAACTCACCCTTGTGCAACGATGGGCCATGCCTCAGTCAGCTCATCTTCTGAAAAGATCTCTTGGACATCCATCCTAATTCTCCTCAAACAATGGCAGTGCTGGAGACAGTAGGAAGACACGAGCAAGTCCATTCGCCGGTTAATTGAAAGCCATACCTCTTGGAAGCCATTCAATGCCAAGCGGACAAACTCTTCATCTTGCATCTCGAAAAGACAGTAGAAGGAGTCCAGGAAGTCTTGTGGGGCAGCAGTGTTGGCCTGCTGGCCCAGCAGACAGACCCAGTGCAGAAGCACTCGCTTCACCACCAGGGGCACAGGACACCCAAGCAGGTCACCCAGAGCCTTGATCACCTCTTTGTTCATCAGGCCAAACAAGAAACGCTTCATCTGGAGTAAGTGGACATTGATGCCAATCTGTTTGAGCTCCATCAAAGTCCTAATATTCTCCGTGAGCAGAGGGTGGGGGTCCCAGTCACTCTCCATCCCTTCTAGAATGTAGTACAAGGCAGCACAAAACTCTTGGAGGCTGACATGGAGGAACGTGTAGCAGCTGTTATCGTGGCCATCTTGGTGAAGGATGTTCATGTGAAACAAGGTGGAGAGCTTCGAGTCTGTCAGGCCGTGAACACCCAGGTCATCATTGTAGAACACAAACTTTGTGCCCCACACCCCCTCTGTGGCCATCTGGCACAAGCCCTTCAAGACAACTCTTTCTTCCAGGCTGAGACAACGGCTGAATGCATCCTGAGGGGTGAGTTGATGGACCATAAAGGTGACGTATAAGCCTGTGAGGACTTGGCAGGTGCACGGCAGACTCTTTCCTGATGCCTCTTGGATCTGGAGGGCCTGGCAGACGAGTGACAAGACGACAGAGCCCCGGCATTTGTCAAAGAGCAGATGGTTGTGTACCACTGAGTACAAGACTTGTAGTTGTTGCTCACTCTTTGTGTCATTGAGAAACAGCTGAGCCCTCCTTTCTACTGACATGCCTTCAGCTAGGAGGTAGCGGGGAGATGTGACCATGGCCTGGAGCTTCTCCATACCCACATTTCTAACTGTGATTATCAAGGAGGACCTGGGGAGCAGCACCTTCTTCAGCAGACTGTGCATCAGGACCGCCACTGGCTGCTTCTCACCCCAGTCATCACAGAGGTTCATATCATCAACCTCGAAGGCAACATCCAGGTCATCAAAGCCATCAACCACAAACAACAGCCTTTCCGGTTGGGACGTGATCTCCATCATGGGAACTTGGGAGTCTGGCCACTCCCCAGAAATTAACTCTGTAAAAGTGCTCTCCCTCCTTGACTGTATTTCTCTGGCATGGAGAAAGAAGGCATAGGAGAACATGTCGGGGTACAGCTCCCCACGAGCCCAGTGCAGGAGGACCCTCCTGGCCAGTCCTGACTTCCCAAGCCCTGACTCTCCATGTAAAACCACAGTATGAGGCCGGAAGCCCCACTGGTCTGGGGTAAAAGCACCTGACAACACTTGCATTTGCTGACAGTCAGAGGCAAAGCTTTCAAAATCATGGCTTGTGTCTGACTTCAAGGCAAATCTTGTCATCACATGAACTTTGTAGTGCCACTTGTCACCTCCTTGGCCTAAGTTGGAGAGGAGAGAGGAAAAGAAAAACAGGAAGCAAAATCTGGAGAAGTCTGGATTTCAGAGAGTCTACAGACATGAGAGTTTTGTTTCTACCCAGCAACAGGCTGACAACAAACCCTACCCTTCCTTCCTCTGTCCTCAAAAGCTTGTGGACTTTCTACAAAATGGCTTCTTTTGTCCCGTAAACCGATACCTCTTTTCAGAACTTCACACCTGACGCATTGCATTTTTATTTGCTTATGGTGTATCTCTCCCCAGTAGATGCTACATAAGACTTAAATTTACTGCTGTATCTTTGGTATTTATCCAAGTATCTGGCACCCTGTGGACACAAGTGTTTTCTCAATGAATAACCTACACAGTCATGTGAGGCCTCTGAAAGATGAAGGAGCATGGGGGAAAGTAGTACATGTAGGCATGGCCCCAAGTTCTATACCTGCAGGGAGGACTTGCATCTCTAACTCTGTCCTGGTAGGTCCAGGCTACTATGGAGATGCATGTCCATGTGACAGACACAGAAAGGCATGCGCAGCCCTCTGCTGTACTTCATATCCCCATGACTATTTTGTAACTATTTTAAAGTATTTGTACTTCATCCCTTCCCTTTTTACCCAGGCCCCATGCCCTCCCCTCTAGTGACCATCAGTTTGTTTTCGGTATCGTGAGTCTGTTTCTGTTTTGTTCATTTATTTTGTTCTTTCGATTTCACATATGAGTGAGATCACGTGGTGTTTGTCTTTCTCTGTATGACCTATTTCACTCAGCATAAAGCCCTCTAGATCCATCCTTGTTGTCACTGATGGCAAGACTTCCTTCTTTTTATTGCTGAGTAATATTCCATTATACATATGTACCATTTCTTTATTGTCTTTTGATGGACACTAGGTTGCTTCCATACCTTGGCTATTGTAAATAATGCTGCTATGAACATAGGGGTGCATATGTCCTTCCAAGCAATAATTCTTTCACATTATCCTGTTTTATTTTTATCCCAATTTTTGTCATAAACTACAATGTTTTAATTATTGTCTAGCCCCTGGCTCACAATGCAAGGTTCATGATAACCTTATTATTTTATCTCCATACCTCCAGCCTCTATGACAGTCTTAGACATCCAATAGGTACTCAGTAACATGAAAAATAAAAACCTGAGTCCTTACATCTTTTAGTATTACAATTATCTTTAAAAAGACAGCAGGAGTCTTGTATGTGTATACAAAACAATTAAGGGCTCTATATAAGATCTCTACACAAAAGTTCTAAATCTTACCTTTATTTTGTATCATGTTTATGCTTAAGAGCTCCAAACCTCTCTCTCTGGTGCTGGTCTGTTTCCAAAATTCCAGGCTCTGGTGTCTAACTCACTACCTTCACTCGTCATGGAGACCTCACATTCAATGCATCAAAAACTCATTTCATCTTTGACCTCCAGCCCAAAACTTCCTCCTCCTAAGTTTTCTGTAACTGAATAATTAGAAAAAAAGCTAGTTGTGAACTTATCTTGAACAGGTATTTGGCTCGTTGTTTTGTACATAACTCTAATTTTAGCCTCACGTCAACCATCTATGGTAGTTTGTTCATCTGTAAAATGGGGATATTCTTTATGGGACTGGTATAGAATGTCAGTTATAAAATGTGAAAACAGTGAGTGCCTGGCCCATAGAAAGTACTCTAGAAGTGTCGACATCATACCAAAAAAAATGGACAGTACTGACAGCCATCAAATTTTCAAATATTTTTCCAATAAATAACTATGTAACTTATGCTGTGCCATCATGCTATGTTGTACAATTAGGAAAAAATGCCTAGCTTGAAGCAATTCCATTGTTTGAGATTTAAATCATTGATTCCTGGCATCACCATCAACCAGTTGTCTCAGTAGAAGGTGGGAGCCATTCATGCAGCTTTTTATTCTGAAACCCCAAACCCCAAATTCTACTAAATATCTCATAAATCAAATCACTTCTTTCCATGACCACTTCCTTGTATATAAACATTAAGAGCAGCATTATTCATAAAAGCCAGAAAAATGGAAAGCACCCAAATGCCCATCATCTGAAGAATGGATAAAGAAAATGTGGTCTGTCTATAGGACAGAATATTATTCAGCAGTAAAAATAAATTAAGCCTATATGTGCTACAACATGGTTGAACTTGGAAAACATCATACTAAATAAAGTCAATCACGAAAGGCCACCTACTATATGAGTCCTTTATATGAAATGTTCAGAGTAGGCAAATTCATAGTGACATAAAACAGATTAGTACTTGGGGAAGAAAATGGGAGAGTGACTGCTTCTGGAGTTTCTTTCTGGGGAAACCTCCGGGAATCAGATACTGGTGGTAGTTATACAACCTTATGAATGTACTCAAAATGATTGAATTGTCCACATTAAAAGGGTGAGCTCTTTGGTATATGAATTATATCATAATTTAAAAAAGTTTCAAGTAACATTTCCTCAGAGAAGCCTGCTGTCACTTCCTTGACTGGTCAACTGTCATTTCATACAATCATAGAACCTGTCATCTCGTCTTCATTTTATATTGTCTGTTTTAATTAACATATAACCCTGGTCTGTCAACAATATGAAGGCAAAAAATTATAACAACAACAAAAATCACCACTAGTTAAGTCATTTTGAAACTAGCACTTGACCTCTTAACTCCATTTGGCACCTGTCAAACAAACTTGTCCTTAATGCCCACAGTCTTCCCCATGAACTTGAGAATTTTGAATTTATCTTCATAAAAATGGGCTGCTGATAATCACAGTGAACATACTGTGACTCTGTCTGTGGTGATGGTGTCAGGAACTTTTAAGGAAGAGACTGGTGTAGCAGAGACAAACGAGGATGAAGAAAGAAACAGTGGACTCCCCTGCCATCTACACTCTACACACAGCCCCTCCCCCAATGTCATAATTTAAATGTGGTAAAAAAAATATAGGAATAAATCATTTATTCACCTTGATCTTTTGTCTCTGCTGCTGTGGTGCTATCTTGTTCCACAGCTTGTGACATTTCTGCAAAAAAGAGAGGAAATAAGGATAAACTCCAATACACTTAGGTAAATTATCCAAATCAGAGATGGCACAGATCCATAGAATAGCTAAGATAAACTCTGCAATGCCAGGTTTATTTTCTGACCTCTTTGGCACATGGCAACCACGGGCTCAGCTGGAGGAATAGAGTGTACATAAAATGAGCACTAGGTTCAAAACCAGAAGGTATAGTTTCTGGTCTAATTTCTGCTCTATCTTTGGAGACTGCTTGGCAGGTCATTGAAATGAAGGGTCAAAGCTAGTGGTTAAGAACTAAGAGCCTGGAGTCAGACCCATGATTCAAATGTAGCTTCTGTCACTTATCACTTGTGGAGGCAGATATATAGAAAAACACTCTACTGGATAATAGCAGAAACATGTTCTTCTAAAGTTCACCTGTCAGCTCATAAGACATGTTCCCAATTTAAAAGGGTGGAAATCAAGCAACATATGCTCTCTTAGCACAACAAAGTAAGATCAGAAGTCAATAGCAAAAGAAAATTTGGAAGTTCAGAAATATGTGGAAATTAAACAAGGTGACCATAAATCATCAAAGGGTCAAAGAAGAAATCATGAAGCAAAGACAATTATCTTTGAGATGAGTGGAAATGAAATGCGACATACCAAAACAGCACACAACTGAAGCGGTGTTTAAAGTGAGATCGAATATGTCTATACAAGGAGAGTTTTGACCATTTAGCCTGTGGGTATCAGTTACGTTATTGGACAACTTGAATGACAGTTACTGCCACATAGGTAGTCTGAGAATTTGGAGAATATAAGATAAAGCCTTTGGCACAGTGCTGAACCCATATGGTCTTGGTGAGTGGTGGTTCTAAGGTACAATAAGAATTTAGAGGGATTTCCAGAAGTGGCTGAAAATAAAACTCCAGCTTCTGTCAATTTTGATTTGGTCCTACTGCCAAGATTAGTCTGTCATTGTATCTATGTCATACCACCACTAAACTATCACTTAGTAATCTAGTAAGACACAGTTTTAATCACTGGGAAGATGAATAAGCAAGAGGACTTACCCTGGTAAGCCTAGATTTCCATTAAACTTGGAACAATTTATAACCCGTGGAATTCCGGAACTCTGACTCATATCAATTCCTCTGACTCGAACATTAACTTTGTTTTCTATCCAGAGCCTGAACAATGATGCTCTAAAATGAGGCTGCTCCAGACTCTTCCTAGGTGTTATGTTTCATGGTCAGTACTAATGTCTAGAAGATTTACAAGATACAAATGGTAGTGTGGGTAATAGTGATGATTGCCTGCCATCTAAACAAGCCTGCCTCTTTCCTTCTAGGTTCTGGCCTCATTGGTTAGATCCTATTTGTTGGCTCATCTTCCTTCTTCCCCACTGAAGTGTAAGCTTTGTGAACATCCATGGAAGCATCAGAAGGTGAGCAGTGCCTGGCATGTTGTCACTGCTCAGATGTTTGGGGAATTGTGTCACATCTGGTTTTGTGCTATTTGGTTCTTTCTACAAAAATCTTCAAAACAGATTATGAGGGGCTTGTCCTAGTAGGATCATAAAGTTGCCCAAACTGAAGATGGGAACCCAATGGATTGTCATAAAGACTTAAGACCACAAAACTCTCTTGGACTTAGACTAAGAGAGACAATGGTTACAGACCTTCAGAACCTAGCTAGTCAGCTAATGATAGGATGTTAGACTTGAAAGAACACTAGACAATCAGCAGTCATGGTTTCAGTACATTTCTTCACCACCTTCACACTAACCTGACACTTCTTCCATGCTTGTTCCATGGTCAATTTTTATTGGTGTAGAATCTTCCGGTATTTTGACCAGTAAACATTCTGCAACACAGAGTAGATGAGAGAACGGCCTCGATAAAGTCATAGCAATTATTCAAACCAGGGACTAGAGCACACCCTGCCCAAATTACTGAGGGGAACCAAGAAAAGCCTAAGCCCCAGGATATCATGGTTTGTCCCATGAATAGCCTGTAATGGAGATGATGGAGTCAGATCTTCAAGGGCTGCCATCAGAGAGACATAACAGAGATATACAGTAAAAATATTGCTCTGATCTTTAACTTGGAAATGTACATTTCAGTCCTTTTTTTGCTGCATGGCCTTGAGTAAGTCATGTAATGAGTCAGCATGTTATGGTTATTGAGAATTTATATTCAAGAGTCATTGAACTTTGAGTTAACTACTCACTAGATTCCTGTGGGTTACCCAAATAGAGATGTCTTCCACGCATGAGGTCTCTCATTGGTCTTCCCTGACCTATGTGCTACAAACACCTCTTTCAGCATTTCCTGGGATGAGGCCATGGAGACCTATCCACCCAGTTTCTTATGGCAGAAACTTGTATGTTATCCTTGATACAATATTCTCTTTTTGCATGTAACCCTCAAAAATGGCTGTGTGTGCTTGTGAAACATCTTTAATTTTTATTTCTATTTCTTTCTCTAACTTCCATGGTCACTCCAGTCCAAGTCACCTCCATCTCTCCCATGGGGTATTAGCACAGCCTCTCAATTGGTCTCTCTACATGTATTCATGACTTTCTGGTCCATTCAACCCTTCTGGAGCAATGCTGAACTGCAAATTTGATTATTTCCCCCCACTCCTTTAAAACTGCAATTGCTTATGCTTTGCTATTAAAATTGTTTTCAAGATGCTATGTTCATCTCTCTATTGTCACCTCCTGCCACAGTCCCTCCAATTCTCTGTGGTCTATCTAGGCTCTTTCTTGGTTAAAGGCTTCACAATGCTGCATCTCTTGTTCAGAATGTGCTTCTCTACCATGTTGAGTTAGCTTAGCTAACTCCTTTTCTTCATTTTTTTCTCAGCCTGAACCTTACTTCTAGAAATTGACTCTACTCTTCACTTCCCTCTAATCTGAAGTGGAGACCTCTCATAATTTTCTACACCATCCATTAAAAAATGCCCATCTATCCCTCTTCCTTACTGCACTCAAAGCTATAAATAACTCTGGCATGTGACACATGATGATTTATAGATATGCTAGATGAATGTTAAATAATGAACCTCATATTTGTTGCATGTTAGCTCATGAACTTGTAAAATTGTGCAACTTGGCAGAACCTCTATTTTAGCTTCTGCCATGGGGAACTTATTTTGTTGTGTGGGTTTAAGATGCAATGGCAGGGCAGCACATGACAACATAGGGCCCAACCTGGAGTAGAACCAACTCAGTAAACATCAGTTATTATCTTAATTTTACAATCCTCATTTCCTGTGAACACCAACATGTCTCCCACACAGGGCTTCTTTGAAGCCCAGAAGGGACAGCTTCTCTTAAAGTCCTCTGTAGCTACACATGCTAAATCGCAAACAAGCATGGACCATCTGTGGTCTTAAGGGCCAGTTTGACTGCTCACATATGGGACTCTTTTCTAAGTTTACCGTTCACGGTTGAAGAAATGAACTCCTTTAGTAAAGGAGAACTATCATTTTTTCCCTACTATTTTTCTCCCTAAGATAATTCATCCTTTGATCTAAGTACATCACCATAATATGGCACCAACATCCTGTGTAAAGTCAATCCCTACAAGAGTTCCTTGAACCTTAGTTTCTCAGCCTGGGGCAAAAATCAGGGAGATGCCCACTATAGAGCTACCACTGCGTTTTCAAAATATGGACTCAGCTTTGTTAACCATTTTCTATACATTATATTATCGAACCTTCACAACAGCACATGTGAGCTTCACAGGTACTGTTGCAAGATGTAGAATACAAGAGTCAGAGCAGAAGGGGTCTTGCCCAAAGTCACACATGTAGCCAGTGGCAGCTCCAGACTCAAGTTTAGTAGTTAAAGCTATAAATCCTGTCGTCAATGAACCTCAACCAAATTCTGTCCAGGTAGAGGGTCTTGTGCCTACTTCTTCATTGTTCCACAGGCTAGATACTGCGCTAATTTCCAACTGGGGAGAGTGATCCATGAGTCACTTTTCAGGGTTTAGACTCATGCTATAGGGGTGGACCCAACAAGAAAACAATGGTGTCCTCCCTCCCCATTTCCATAGTAACTTGAGGTCCCCAGCTGCTCTCCTACCCTTGGATCTATCCCATGTCTCACTCACTTTCCATTTCATCCCTTGCCTTCTGAGAGAGCATAGGCAGGTTCATCTGTTCGAAGATGGTCATGGATATCTTCCAGACAAGGGGAATTCTACAATGCTCATGCAAGAGATAGATTAAGTGTTCCTCATCGGCCTTATCTACTTCAGTCCATGGAAAAGAAAACATGGCTAGTTCTGAAGCATTTTCCTTTAGTAAGTCCTTGAATGCCTGAAACTCTCCTTGGCCCAGCTGCTTGAAACACCACCACAGTCCATAGCTAGGAAAGGAGGGTAAGTTGGCTTCTTCCATCTTAATGCAAGGCTGAAGGCTCAGGTGTGGATGAATGAGAAGATTTTGGGGTAGCAGGGAACAAATGGGACCTGTGGGAATAACAGCAAAAGGGAATCACATTTTAATGATCATGTTCATCCAACCAACCTCAATCAACTTAATAGATGGAACAGCATTTCTCTAGGCTTTTTGCGAAACATAACAAGAGGAGCCCAAACCATATGTAAGAATTCTTTAAAGACTAAACATCTGACACTGTATCTGTCTATCTTGTCATTAGACTGTAAGCTGTGGGCTCTTTTCCTGCCTGTATACCTGGTTCCTGGAACAGATTCAAAATTCTTGTGAGTACACTTAGGTAACATGCCATGTTCATAGTTCAGAGGTAGCACTTCATGGACAATGGTCCTGGACTGACCAACTGCCTGGAGAAACAAATATTTCCCCCCACCACCTTGTGGTCTTCCATTTTCTCTTCCCACCCAGTGTTTTGTTTCAATGGTTTGCTAATGGTGGTATTGTGGCACACAGCAGCTAGGTCTGTGTGTTCATGGTGCCAAGTCTGAAGGTTCAGAGTCCACCGAGGTAGAATCTAAGAAAATCAAACTCATAGAGAAGATTGGTGGCTGCCAGGGGCTGTGGGGGAAAGTAGGAGATATTGCTCAAAGCGTATAAAGTTTAATTATAAGATGAATATATCCACACATCATGGTGATAACAGTTAATATCACCATGTTGTATACTTAAAATTTGCTGAGAGTAGATATAAAATGTTCTCACCACACACAAAAAAATGGGTAACTATGTGGTGATGGATGATGGTGATGATCACACTACAATATATATATGTATCAAAATATCATTGTATACATACAAATTTTACGTATGTAAATATAGTGTGTATAGTGCATATAAACATATATGTGTAGACATATGCAAATATATATATATTTTTTAATATATAATTTTATTTGTCAATCTTACCTCAATAAAGCTGGGGAAAATATCCCACATAATTTGATTTTAAGGGGGGTGTATACTTCTGTGATCACAAGGGCTCCCAAATCTGAATGACAGCTCCAAGCTCAACTCCTGCTTCCATAACTTTTATCATACGTCCTTGGGGGCAAGTAACCAAACTTCCCTGAAACTGGGGCACTTGCTCCTCTGAAAGGTGGGAATCAGATCTCATTTTGGAGGGCTTTTGTGAATTTTCAGGGCAGTGACAGAAACTCAAATACTGAGTGACATCTGCTCTAATAATTACATGGCAGGAATGAGACTTCTTAAGCAAAATAGTATGACACATAAGCCATTACTCATAGTCACCTTTAGATTTAGGATTTGCTTGTTTGATTTGTAGGTGTGTGGGTGAAGCTAGGATTCTTATATTTTGGTAACTCTGGAATGTCTGAAAGTCAGGATAGGAGGCATTTGAGGCCAATCTAATCCAGTCTTTGGAATTCCTAATTAATTTTGTCAAAAGATAAAAGATTTCTATGAACTTACCAACCCTCTAGGGAAATTAATCGTCTTTTAATGTTACCCTGTTTGCTATTCACATGATTAAAACATTTGTAAGTCAATAATAATCACTTGCCCTCTCCTAATGTGAAACAGAAGCCACAATATGTCCATAAACAGAATAAATGCCATGTTTTTTTTACTAAAAGCAGTTTTGTGTCTTTGTGTTGTTTCATGTGCACAAATGATCTCAAGTCTAAAGCACTGGTAGCATCTCTTTGTACTGTAGCCATTTACCAATATTTTGTTGCATGGAGCTTTGTATTGAGAAACAGACTATGTATAATCCTCCATAAAAAAGCCACATAAATGGACAGGTGGAAGAGGTGAGAATTAGGGCTAAGAAAAGTAGCTGGGAAAACACACACACACACACACACACACAATAAAAAAACAACAAACAAACAAAACCTCTTAAACACATACAGTAGGACAGTTTCTATTTAAGACAGAATGTCATGGCCATAAGAATGCATAGTACAAGAGAAACACTTTGCAAACTCCAACTAGATAGCTTTCAAAAATCAAAATTTTTTACTAATAAGCACATATGCTTAGTGGTAAAGCATTGATATTTTAAAAACGCAGTAGAGATAGCAAACTTTCTGAAGAGTCAGCTATTTTAGCCTTTGTGGGTCAATCTGTTGCAACTACTTAACTTGGCTCCAGTGTGAATATGGCCATTAACAATATGTAAACAAAAGGAGAAGCATGTTCCAATAAAATGTTTGCAAAAACAGCCAACAGGCTGACTTCACAAAGAACCAGATGAGAATGTCAGCCATCAGCATTTCTACTCAGTTTTGTATTCTCTCCACAATTCTTTAATATATTCTATAGCACAGTAATGGGTGAAGAAATGAGAAGTATAAAAAGTGGCAGAGAAAGGTAAAATATCACTTGTAGGTGGGTCTGTATTACCTAATAGAGCCAAGGAAATCACTTTAAAAACTATAATAAATCATAAGTCATCATTAGATTGGGTTGGTAACAAATGTGACACGCTAAGTAAAATAAAATCCTGCCCTAATTCTAACCAGTCAGAAAACCTAAGCAATCAGATTAACTGCAGCAACTACAGAGACAAAAGTGTGTATAGTTTAGGAAAGTGAAGTGTCCATTTTGAGAGCTTTAAAACGTCCCTTGATGGGGAAAGACGAAGTGTATATTTTCAAAATATCAATTCTCCTTAAAGTAATCATGATATCATCCCAGAAGTCATGCTGATATTTTTATTAGGGCTAGAAGCTCATTAAAGTTCTTATTAAAAGCCAAAATAGACCATAAAATTCTGGAGGGAAAAGATTATTTACTGTATTGATGTCTAAGCTAAACCATAACCTCCATGAGAGAAGGTTTCCTAGGGTCTAAGATAGAAGATACATTACATTTAAAAACATTTATTTGTGTATAATTCCTATTTCACACAATAATTTGCAGATGGAATAGAATGTCTTAATCCATAGAAATGAGACAAATAAGGCAATTCAATCAATTCAACTCAAGAAGTGAACTGGTATAAATCAATTGGAAACACAGGACAAAAATTGCATTATGGAAGAAACTCTTCCAGCTGATAAAAATGATCAATAGTTCAATCTACTAAACTGAGCAAAGGACTGGAACAGATTTTTAAAAACTGGATATGGCTCTTAAACATGCTTGAACTCAACATACTCATGAATAATAGAGATGATCAATAAGAATCACAAGGATGTGCCAAACTTGATATAGCAAGCTTGGCCAGGTCCATAGTGTGTGACTACCTCCTGCTTTGTTATGGTCTAGGAAAAAGGCGTTCTTATGTTTTGGGTGGCGTTGTCAACAGGTGCCATCTCTTTGGTGGGTAATTTGGCAAGGTCTATGCATTTTAAATATAAATGTTATTAGACACAGCCTTGTTTGCCACAGCAAGACTGAAGGCCATTTGGGTGTTGATCAATTAACAGGTATGTTAATTCAAGTATTACATCCTTAAAAATGCCCAACGATCAGCACAGAATGGTGCCCCAACCTGTAAGATATTAACATCCCCACTCCATATACACACACTATTTTTTTGGGGGGGGAGTGAGCAGGAAATGCATGAGTGGGGGGAGGGTGAACTAAGGTGCCAAAGAAAGAACACATTTCACTTTATACCTTCTCACATTTGCTTTTCTGAAAATACTGAAAGGTATCTCCCATGAAAAGCTCCGTTTAGTAGAAGTTATTAGAAATGCATTTTACTAAAATAATTGAGGTATTACCATTACTCATTTAAGAAAGACTAGAGAGAGAGATATCATTGACAATGGAGATGACGTTTTTGTGCTGTTATTTAAAACTGAACCCTAGCAAAAAATAATCTTTTCTGCACATTCTTATATACTATTGAAGAAAAACTATTGGCGGTTAAAAGGAAAATCTTATTTCTAAGAAGTTAAAAAGGTTGCATCCTAACCACAGAGCAATGAAAACTTTCTAGGTTAAAATTAAACTAAGATTTCCTTGTTCTTCACCTCTAACATAAAACAACCTGGATACATGGAGATTGAAAACAAAACACAAGAAAAACCCCACCACCAACTCTCTATTGTTTAGTTAAGTGATTAAATTAATAAGGAAAGTTTATTTAAAAGAGAATTTCAGATGGCTAAATCCTTTTATATATAAGTGATTTGAATGAAATATTTAACTTCAACACACTGCATCAAAATTTGCTAGAGCAATTAGAGGAGAATGAAGAGAAACTTGGCTATAAAAAGCTATAAAATCTTAAGTGGTAGTAAAAAAAAGTATGGTGCATGGAGGATTAATTTTAGGATGAGATGGAGGAAGTTTACATGCTCTGCGCTAACTTAAAGTAGAAGCAGCAAAGAAAAAAATACACAAGTGATTATACTTTTCTAAATCCCTTCTCAGGTCAGCATGTCATTTATACTTTCTGTAAATAATCTCGATGTATAAAGATTATCGTCCTCACATTACAGAGTTGAGAGCTGAGGTTCTGAAATGTTGAACAGTTTGCTCCGTTTGAGGAAAAAGCATTTTAATGCACAAATGATGATAATGTGTCACCTTGTACAATACACCCCAGAGCAGGAACTGATAAATTAAGCCCAAAAGACAGATGAGTGGATGGGATGAGAGCCCAGGTGAGAATGTTGATTTGGGATAGGCAGACAGACACTTTCTCCTGTAAAACTGGGAGGGACTGGGGAGATGTTATTCCAATGCAGGCAGGGCTGTAGGTTGGAGAGATGTGAATTAAGACTGGTAGTTAAGGTTACTTCCTGAGATAAAGGCTTGTCACAACTCTTACTTTGTCTTCATCCTTTCTCTATACTCTCTGCCACTCCTGTGACACCACAGGTGTCTTCAGTGGTCCCATAGAAGCAGTTAAGATGACAAGGACTGCTTTGAGAGGTTGATTGGCCCCTTGCCACTACAAAGCCCCTCATGTCGATGACTGTAAGCCATAGTTAAGCAATATGTTAGCACAGCTAACACAGTCACATCCTGGACTCCCACAAGACATGGACCAGACATCAGCTGATCTTGACCAAGAGTTACAGCATCCCAGATCTGTCCTCCATTTTAAACTTGGAGCCTGGAAAGGGTGAGGCACAAACCTAAATACCACAAACAAACGTATTTTATTTGGCAAATGGGACACTGCATCCTTTTGAGAGTATCTTTGATCCCTGGGCTCTGACTAGTCTCAGAGGAAAAGGTGGGGACACTGACTAGGGCTCAGAGATTAAGCTCTAGTCAGTTACAGAGGAAGAAAGAAGGGAGAAAGATGCTGGAAACAAGGTGGGAGAATATACTCACCGACTTGACTCCTCACCATGAGGATCAGATCCCAACTGGCCACCACGTGCTGATAAGTCTTTGGGGAATCCTGGGAAGTGACGTTGTCGCTGACCATTGGCTGCCACAGATCTTGAATGGCCAGGCCCAGTCGATGTGGAGCAGCTGCTTTCTGCACCAGAATACACTGCCCCTTCCCACCTGTCCTTCTGACGCAGGTGAAGGTATTGCATTCCCCTTGGCATACCTGGGTCCAGGACTTGTGCTTGAACACAGCCTTCACCTGGTTTTCCCAGCCCAGTAAATGTGCGTGCGTGCGTGTATGTGTCTTTCACCAGGCACTTATTGACTACTCTCTAATGATGCTGCTTGCTCAACTGACTTTCTCCATAAAATTCTTCTCTGAATTGCCTGTGAACTCATAGTAAGCATTTCTGTTTGTTCTCAAATGCATGTTCTCCAATGCTCTAAAGTGTCCATCTTGGGTAACAGAAATACCAGCTACCTTATGGCTTGACTCCCCACATTAGTGGTCATCTTCCAGGGTATTTCTTTCCTACCCCCACTCCCAGCATTACTGAGACATAACTGGTAGCACTGTAGGTTTAAGGTGTAGGATATTTTGACTAGATATACGTATCTTGTGGAAGTGGTCACCATAGTAATGCTATCTCCTACTCAGTCCTTCTCAAACTTCAAGGCAGGTTAGGCTCACCTGGGGAATTTTTAAAGTCCTCGATGTCTGAGTCCCACCCCATTCCAATTAAATCAGGATGTATGTGGCTGGGAGCCGACTACCGTATGTATTTCTGAATATTCGCGGGTAATACTATGTTCCAGAAAGATAGGGGACTGTACTCAATGTGTTTTACCTTATTGCTTTATGAAAGGGAGTGTCTCCTAGGTCTTTTGGGGGGCACATCAGTGGGGGTTTCTTTAGCTTTACACTGCCCACCTCTGGGCCTGTTAGGGCATTGGGGCAGCCCTTCCTTCACGTGGGGCATGTTAGTGGTGCCTTCTGATCAGCCCCAGCTGTTACATTCTGGGCTTCCAGAACCCATTGAAGCTATCTTGTAACCAGGCTTGACTTCCGCTGGGCCTTTGGTCTGCTACTTAATATGGGGTGGCTGTTGAGACCCTCAACTGCTCTTTTTGCAACAAAAAACCCTTTATAAAGTTAAGGAAGCATTTTGGGTGAGACTAGATTGTTACTTTGTGTAGAAACGGGGACTGTTTCAAAGGGCGGGGGGGGGGGACCCATCATTGCTTTCTAGATCATTGACTTCCAAATGCTGTCCTCCCGCGCCTTCAATCACCTACCGAGTATGTGGGCCCCGGGAGCTAAATTCCCTGTCTGGGGTGCCGGAGGGGAGGCCACCTGTGGACTCGTCCCTCCAGCTTCTCAAAGTTCGGTGGCCAAAGCCCAGGAGACGAAGAACACAGGGCCCCACTCTTACCGCATGTACCCTGGAGTTGGTTTGCTTTGATTTCCATTTGAATCGAATTAAATTACGTCGAGGGGTTTGAACTCATTTTTAGAGTCATGCGCTTTAGTCCTTACACCTGAGACGAGTTCTCTTCCCAGCGCTTGCTCCAGTCGGGGTGTGGGGACACCTGGCTCTGCTCCCGGGTTTGCAGGGGCTTCCTCCACAATGAGGAGCTTTTGTAAAGGCAGAGCCCGTTGAGGAACCCGAAAGCTGGCAGCACAGAGGCTTCTCAATGGCTGGACCGTTAGAAGGTGAAGAAGAGCCCGCTTCGCCCGCCGCGCGGTGCAGGCGCATCACTCGCTGTGGGTCGCTTCCAGGCACGGCTCTGCCCTTAGCCTCGCTCGTCCACTGGGGGAGGGGTGCGTGGGCGAGAGTTCTCTCTTCTAGCCTCCCGACCCCGTTTGACAGCAGGCTGCTTGCTGCTTATTCATTTTCAAAATTCAACCCGCGCGGCGGCACCCCAACACCGGATGGCCGCGTCCTCTGAAAACCCTTACGGTCACACGCAGCGTTCATGGTCGCATGGGAGGCACAGGGTCAGAAACAAACTGTATCACAAATAAAGTGCTAGTGTTTGGGAAGGGGGGTGCGTGGATGAGAGAAAGGGACAGAAAGGAGGCAGCCGGGGGCCCCGCCCGCGAACAAACTGCAGGGACGTTGTGAGTGCGGCACGTGCGTGAGAGAGGGTCCCCGAGTGTCCCTGTCTTGTTCCTTCACCCTCGTTTGCTTTCGTTTTGGTTACCTCCCTGTCCTACTTCGTGAATTTGGACCCGCCAGAAAGCGACAAGTTGGAAATTTCGGCCATAAGTCAAGACGACACAACTTGCGCCTCCTTGATGAAAAGCCTGACCCGGTTTCCGTCAGAAAGGCATCTGGTGCCCCATCTGCACATCAGCCAAAGAAAGCCTCTAACCTCTGTCAGAATCCCCTAGAACATTTTAATTTGACACTAGAAAAAGGAATGTCTTTCCAAGATAATTCGAATTGTGAATAAGACTCACATGTATTATTTGTTATTATTACCATTATTATCATTATTTTGTGAGATATTTTTAAAATGAAGAGAATAAACCATAAAAGTCTGGGTTCTTCCTGGGCGGGCGGGGGGGGGGGGGGTTAAAGCTGTAGATACCTCTTGTATAAAACTAGACTTCCATAGAATAAAATCTAGGGGGTTTTAACCAATTAAACATTTTTGTTTGTTTGTTTTTCAATTCCAATTGACATCTCATTATATGAATCTCAGGTGTATAGCATAGTGTGTAGATGTTTCTATAACCTATGATCCCAAATCTAGGGGGTTTTAGATGAAGTTGAGGATGGGGGTCCAAGTAACTGCTCATTGGTGAAAGTAGTTTTTTAAAAAAAGTATCATAGGTAAAGGCTTTGTAAACAAATACTCATCTGGAAATCTATTTTCTACTTGGAAATATATTTTGCTCTGACAGAGATAAATAGATGTTTAAAACCCAAGACTAAATTTCTGGAATAAAACAATTGTGAACTGCAGTAAATACTAAATTATCAACAAAAATGAAATCTATTATCGGACTAATCCTAGAAATTAAAGATATAACATAAAACAATGATTTGGATGATCTATATTTAAAATCCAGATCATATGAATAGAGAACAGAAAAAGTAGGTAGAAAGGAGGCAAAAATGGTTTCATCCTTAGATTACCAGAGAAGAAGTATTTACTAATCTTTTCCAAATACTTAAGGTAAATAATAAATCCCTAAAACATTAAAAATAAGATGATTCCTATCAAACCACTGGCCAATATGCCTGTTATCGTGAAGAATTTTCACTCAAAAGGCTCACCTTATAATCAGCTCTTTGTTCTGCTTCTGTGAGGTATGCTTGCCACAGAGACCAAAGGGCAGGGGAACCTTGAAATTAACTAAAGACTCATCCTCCCTTTTGCTTGTTCCTCTAAATAACAAATGTAACTGCCTGTAACCCATAGCAACTCCCACACTCTGTAAATGCCTGAGGACAAATCAACTAACTGGCCCATGCCAACTGGCCAAAATGTAACTACACAGAAAGCAAAGTTGCATCTGAGCTCCCCGCCTAGATCTTCCAAGTGCTAGCTCATCTGGGACTGCTGGGTAATAAACCTAAATTCTCCAACTCTGTGAGTGGTGCTTGGTTTCTCCCAGGTCTGATTTTGCAACATTTCTGCAACAAGCATAGAGACCTTATAGGAGAAAGGGGGGGAAAAGTTACACATTAAAAAGATTCCTTAAGCACAACAATCTATTTCAGAAAACCAGCTATCTCATTTATTAGCCTAAAACCAACAAATAAATCCTTTTTTATCTTTTATTGAATGGAAGAATACTCAAACATGCTAATGGGGAAGAGCTGGTCAAACAGACTGGCAGCCTCCCTGAGAGCACCGAGTGGGCCAGTTCCCACTTCTGTGTATTTAATCAAAGTGCCGGGGGCCAGCCCCAGCTCCAGAGTCCGAGTCCCTTAGGGGTGTCTGCGGAGTCAGTGAAGGAAGGGACAGCACTCAGGGATAATGCATCAGGATCTCTATTGTCTTAACATCTGTATTTTTATACTCCAGGGTTACATAAGAGATCTTACGGTTATATAAGTGATTTATTGACTTTGATTTTCGAGTTAACAATCGCCGTTCCCCTGTTTGATTTCCCCATCCCTTCCTAAGCTGTTTCTTGCTTCTGATCTTAGCTGGACCATTGTTCTCTGGCTACACTATTAACAATTAACAATTGTCCTGTACCTATTCTTTCCTAGATATTAATACGATTTACTGTTTCCACGGCTCTAAGCTAGGGGTATCTAATTCATTTTCCTCCTACAACTACCCACTTTCTATCATCCTCGGAGTACACTCTTGTGAAGAGCAACGAACCATGCATGGGAATAGGAACAAACTGCATTCCTTTCTTTCTCCTTGGAAACTAAAACAATTTCCTATTACCTATTTTCATAAATCATAAGTTGTCCTTCTCGGTACACTGACTGTTACAGGCCTCCGAGTAGGTCTAAGATGTTCTGATGTTCCCACCCTGTTTCTCAGAGGCAATGCATAAGGCTTTCTTGATAAATTTTCATATAAGCCAGGACATGGCTTCTCTTCTGGCTCTAATGTATTTGCTTCCTCCAGACCCCCCAAATCCCCATCACCAATCTGCATATGAGGCTGTATTCAGTATCCCACACATAACACACACGCTAACACACTCACACTGAGGGAACCACAAAGAACCCATCTCGGGCAGCCTAAGCCTTGCAAAGGTGCCACACTATGCTGTGACCTTGTCAGATAGTTACATTAGATGCAGCTCCCGCATCAAAGGAAATAAAATCAGAATCTCCTAGATATATCTGTACCGCCTCCTCACCCCCCAATGCTCATTGTAGCATTATTCACAGCAGCTATGGATACAGCCCAAGTGTCCCTCAACAGATGGATGGATAAAGAAGATGTGGTATTTGCACACAAGGGAGTATTTGCTATCTACAACAACACAGCTGGCCCTTGAGGCCATCATGCTAAATGACGTAAGCCCAAACCAGAAAGACAAATTCTTCAAGAATTTGCATTTCTAACCCTGTCCCAGACAAGAACCTCCCTTTGAAAACTGACTTTCTAAAGCTCCCCAGTCTGCAACTGAATGGCGAGGGGAAAACCTGGAAATGCAACAAGACTTTTCCATAGTCTGTAGAGAATTTTACAGACTACTGTCTTCATCTGAAAGAAGGAACCAATGTGACTCACTCTGGAATCAGTACCCTAGAGTCAGAGCAGATCAGGCCCTTACAGGGCAGGATGACACCTTTGTCCTTTAGGCTATTATAACCAAGATCCACACTTGTCAGGGTTTTGTTTTGATTGATAGCAGAGGCCACATCCTGGCAGCAGGTAGAGGTTAGGTCACAAACTCAGCCTGCAAAGAAACATGCATAAGGGAGAAATCAACCCAGACACTCTTAGATTAGATGTCTTTCCTGCCTTTTTTTTTTTTTTTTTTTGGTATAATAGCTTTATTGAGATTTAACTAACATGCCATAAAATACACCCATTGAAAGAAAGTGCACAATCATTGGTTTTTAGTAAGTTTACAGTTGCACGTTTACTAGAATTTTAGGATATTTTCATTGCCCCAAAAGGAAACTCTGTACCACTTAGCAATCATTCCCAATTTCTTCCCCTACCTCAAACCAGCGTAAGCAACCCCTAGTCTGCTTTCTGGATATTTAAACAAGAGGAATAAAATCGGGATCTCCAAGAGATAGCTGCACCCATGTGCATTGCAGCATGATGATTTGCCTATTCTGGATATTTAATATAAATGAAATTACACATGATATGGCCTTTTCTGTCTAGCTTCTTTCTTTGACCATAATATTTTCAAGATTCATCTTTATTGGAGCATGTATTAGCACTCTGTTCCTTTTCATGACTAAATAATATCTCATTTTGTGGACAGACCACACTCATTGTCCATTTACCAGATAATGGGGACTTGGGTTGTGTCCACATTTTGGCTGTTATGAATAGTGCCGCCATGAACACCTGTGTGCACATTTTGTACAGATGTATGTTTTTACTTGTGCACATGCCTAGGAGTGGAATTGCTGGCTCATAGGTACATCTATATTTTTTTTGAGGAGCTACTAGACCACTTTTCTAAGCAAGCTGTACTATTTTCTGCTTCTTTTGGGGGAGCTAAAAGGATCAATGAGTTCAAGAGGTATTTTGTGCCACAGCTGAGTTTCTGGTTTTGAACCAGCAAATTTCTTTATGGTTTAAGATGGTTTGAGTTTATTTTCTGTTAATCATAATAATAGAATAATTATGTATATCATTAATAATAAGAGAACCCTGACACCAAAGGAAAATCATTTAAAAGAATTCCGAATAGAGTGAGATGAATACCAATAGGCTATCACGTAGAATGTATTTTGATCCCTGCCTTTGAGTTAGCTGCACAGTGCACTTCCTAGAGCAGTAAGCCAGGTTGCATTATGTTATTCCGATCTCAAAGGCATAACGTTCACTGCCACTGTTAGGGGTAACGGAGATGCATTATATCAGAGGCTCCCAAAAGTTATCAGTTCCAGTTATCCTTAGCATCTCAGTAGTTTTCTCACATCATCCCATTCCTCGTAAAATTTTGAGAGGCACTCACACAAGAGCAATCACTGAAACCTAATTTTACCAAGATGTGATATCACTTAAAGGAACATAGCACAATCTGAGGTTGAAACGAAACTACCTCAAGCTAATAGTTCTCACAGTGATAAATAGATGTCAGTATCTCTTACATTTAAAATATCCTTGATTAACTGATGAACACTCGAAACTAATATAATGTTGTATGTTAGCTATATTTTAATAAAATTAATAAATGTTCTCTTGACTAACTTTAGCAGGCATTTGAATTCTTTCTTGTGCTCTGCAAAGAACCCTTTTCTCTGTAGAGTTCTCCTCCATTCAGGGAATTTGCCCTGTCCTTCAACGCTATGACATCTCTCTGTCTTAGAATTTTGCTAAGCTCTGATAGTTTCTTGGCCTTCACATTCTCCAATATGGAGGAAAATAGTGGGAATTTAGGGCTTCACTTCAGGTATAGGAAGGCTGGGTTCCAGAGACTGGTCAGGATTTTATCAATGGAACACGCGGGTCTTTTCCAAGGTGAATTCCTATCCTTTTGTTTGCATTTTGGATATGGGCCAATTGGACTTGGTGACTCAAGTGTCTGTCTTTGTAACTGTGAAGAAAATGAGCCCATGAGGAAAATAGGAGGTAGAAAAGAGAAAAAACAAAACAAAACAAAACAACAAAAACCACTCACCCCTGAAAGGGGATTAGGTTTCCTATTAAAAACATCTCCCAAAGCAGAAAAAAAAAAGGCACCTGGTCTGTCCCACCTCCAACCCTAATATATCTGCTCTTGGCACCCCGGCAATGGACACCCTCCCTTTGCATTGGCTGGGACTGGCCACTGTCATCCTTCTGCTTTGCCAGACTTGAAAGCATGGGTACCTTTGGCTCAGAGGCGAGGACTGCAGGTTGTTCTCACAGGTGTCCCAGGTTTGTGAAGAGACGCCCCCTGCCTCTCAGATTCAGAAGAATGAGGGACTTTACAAAATGACCCAGACACCTGCATCCATTTGGAAACATCTAGAGCAGTTTGTTGGATAATCTTGCCCACCTGCTGTCTCCCTACTCGGAGTGCAATTTTACTGAGCAAAGGGAGTCCTCGGGATCATGGGACCCAAAGAAACAGGCCCTGTCAAAGAGGGATAAGAGGCAGCGAGCAGGAGACACACATGCACGTGCACACACACATAAACATGCATACGCACACACACATGTGCACACACATGCACATGCACATGCCCATCCATTGGTAGTTGTTTTCCACTGTTTCTTTTGGGCTATGCAATATGCAAACAAGTCATCTGCACTTATAGTTTTACCTGTTTCTATTTCTTTTAACTAATTAATAATAAATACAGGGAACCCAATTTTGTATTTCTTGGAGTAGCTGTGAAAACTTTATGGAACATGCCTATTGTGAATGAGAATGGGATGTGCTCACAACAGCAAACTAATCACAGTTGACAGTCAATATTATATTAGTTTCAGGTGTATGGCATGGTGGTTAGACATTTATATACCTTTCAAAGTGACCCCCCCTGATTAGTCTTGTCTCTACCTGGCACCACACATAGGCATCACAATATTATTGACTGTATTCTCTGTGCTGTACTTTACTTTGTGACTGTTTTTATAGCTGGCAATTTGTACTTCTTACTCCCTTCATTTTTTCACCCATTTTTTCTAATTCTTAGGTCTTTCTCTAATGGCTTCCTAATTGCCAATTTAAAAATTGTCAATTTCAGACAATTAGTCAGAGACTAATGCCTCTGACGCTATATTAAACAGTAGTGGTGTTAAGATGATTTCATCTTGTTGCTGACTTCTGTGGAAAAGGCTTCATGCTTATTGTAGAGTGGTTTTGGGGTGGTTTTCCTGGCATTGGGGGGACACATGGTCACCTCTGTGACCTTTAGAGGAGGCCTCACCAGTCCTCTTGTCCTATTGTCTGTCCTTGTTCTGGGAGGCCTCTCAGACACTGGGAGAAGCACTGGTAATGACCTCATGTAGGAATGGAGACTCATTGGAAGCATGGTCTTTAATTAGAAACTGGTCTTGGCCTGCCTCTCCCCACAGCTAGCAAAGATTTACATCTGGAGGAGGTGGGGCCAGACATTATTTGCAGTTACTGGGCTTAGTGGCTTCTCAACTTCTCCGGAGGGGGCCTCAACCAGGACACCCAGACAGTTGACCTGGGGGCCAGTCACAAGCTGGAGAACGACTGGCATTGACCACTTCTCTGAGGTACCCTGATTCAGGGCACACGGACACTTGTACAAGATTAGGAGTCTAGTAGATGATGTCTCCTTTTTCTTCTGCTCCAAACCTTCCCCAAACCTGGTGTAAGTTCCTCTCTTGGATCCTGCTGGCATCTTCTTTCCTTTTTACAAAGAGCTTTATAGATGTGCAAAAACGACACAGGTGGGATATATAGGACTTGGTGAGTTTGGACACAGGCATACACTGGTGAGATTATCACCATAACCAGTGTAATAGACATATGTTTATCACCTCAGAAGTTTCTTTGTGTGGTCTATGTTGCATGTGGGGTAAGAACATTTAATATGAGAGCTACCCTCTTTACACAATTTTAAGTAACAACACAGCATTATTGACTGGATGCTTGGCTATTCAACTAATTCATTTTGCATAACTGAAACTTTATACCATGAGATATGTGTACCATGGAATTTTGCCCAGCCTTAGAAACAAAGCAAATTCTGCTGTTTGCAGTGAGGGAGATGAACTTGGAGCATATCATGCTAAGTGTGAAGTAAGCTGGTCTCAGAGGGACCAACGCTGCATGACATCACTCCTGAGGCACCTGGAACAGTCAAACTTAAGAATCAGAGAAGTGAAGGCTGGTTACCAGGAGCTGGGGACAGGGGCACATGCGCACTTGTGGCTGTTGGCATTTTCTTCATCTTCAGCTGTAGGAAGGTGTTGCTCATCTGTCAATGGGGAGCCTCCAGCTTTCTCATCCAGGACATTCTGCAGTTTTCAAAACATCTTCCAGCTGAAAGTCTCCATGCTTGTCTCTCCTCTCTCAGGGCTTTGCATGTACTGTTTTCACTGCCTCCTGGCCTCTCCCTACCCTCCTCAGCTCAATCCCATGCTGCCTTCGAGTCTTCTAGATATTACTTTCCTGGTCTTGCTTGTCCTCAGGTGCCACCTCATGGCTCCATGCAGGAACCCATCTCAGACTCAGCACACAGGAGACTAATTACAGCCGAGCCACGTTATTCCCAGATAAAACCAAATTGTAAGCCCCAAATCAATTGCCAAGGTGCTTTCTCCAGTCAATCTCGGATGCACGTGGAAAGTGATGAAAAATGTCTCCTGCTACATGTTTCTGCCTGAGTCACCACATCTTGGCTCTCCCCTGCTACACATGTGTGTTTCTTTGTTGGCCTGTTTGGTGTCACAGGTTTGCATTTCGGTGCTTGTTTTTGGTGACATTATTGTTTTGTGTGACACCAGGCATGGTGCCAAAGTACAGCTGGTGGCTTATGGAGAGGTGTGTGTGTCAGTCAGGCTTTTTTAAGGAGTGAGGTAGTGCACTGCTGGTCACGAGTTCCATGTTCAGTGGTCACAAAACAATATGTATTAAGGTGTCTTTAAACAGAGATACATGGACAACCAGGTTATGTATTTGATGCATTGGCAAAAATCCAGTGACTGGAAGCTCACGGGAATGTAATAACACTTTTACTTATATACTTCTCAATATAGTTGACATTCAATATTACATTAGTGTCAGGTTCCTAGTGACTTTATAGACATGACTATTGTGAATAACGAGAATGGACTATAGTTACAACTGCAAATAACACAGGTTTGATGAACATAATCTCTGTGCCTTGCACTGTACCTGAGGCTAGAGAGTTGGACAGGACAGATAAGGACTTCAAATGGCACACCTTCATAGCTGGCCCACAAGCTCGTGAGACCTGCTCATTTGAGGCTGTGTTACTTGCTCCTCGTGTAGTGCATTGCCTGGCCACTGGTAGCTGGGTGAGACTCCCTTCGTGCTATTTGAATCTCTAATAAACTTGCCTTCTGGTCTTTCTTCTCCCTGTTCATACCTTGAAAGGCTTTTCTCCATGATCTACCAACTCTTCCTTGGTGTCCCTCCTCCTTCTTGTTCCTAGCCACTGGGAGCACTAGTCCTGTGAATTTGGGCTCCTGGGATAGGTTTTAACGAACGCCTGATCTGAGAATCTCTTTAGGGAGAGGTACATCCATGAGCCAGTGGCCTCAAGCACAGCTTTGTGTCCTGCCGAGATTCGGCGATGACCAGTGTCCCAGCTGGACCAAGCTCCATAGGGATGGCAGATCCATCTCCCTCCCTACCCTCCTTCTCTCTGTCATAAACATTCATTTATATCACTTTTTAGATTTTTTTGGCTTAATTTGTAAGACTGACAAAACTATAGATATTTTTAAGCAGGTACTTTTTTCTTTCCATTACCTCATTTAAAATTTTTTCTTAAATTTGTGATCACTTTCATATTTTGGCATTTTTTTTGACATATAAAAAGCTGAGTTTGGGGGTACATGTACACTCGTGTAGCCATCACCATTATCAAGGCCATAGACTTCCCCATCACCTCCTGCCCTTTATTATTATTAATTTTTGATACTAAATTCTACCCTCTTAGCAAATTTTAAGTATACAATACAGCATCCCTCACCATAAGCACTGTGCTGTGTAGAACATACCCAGAACATCTTCATCTTGCATAACTAGAAGTTTGCATCTTTGACTATCACCTCCTCACCAACTCCTCACTTGGCCCTGGACAACCCCCATTCTACTTTCTTCTGAGGATCAGTCTGTTCTAGAAACCTCATATAAGTGAGATCATGCAGTATTTGTCTTTATGTGTTTGATTTATCTCACTTAGCATAATATCCTCCAGGTTCATCCATGTTGTTGCCAATGGTGGGATTTCTTTCTTTTTAAAGGCTGAATAATGTGTGTGTGTGTGTGTGTGTGTGTGTGTGTGTGTGTGTGTGTGTGTGTGGGCGCGCACACACACACACACACGTGCGACATTTTTTTAATCTGTCAACAGACATCAAGAGTGTTTTCATATCTTGGCTGTGCTGTTCGGTGTCCCATACCATGATGGATGTAACTCAGCACTAATTTTAAATCTCCTCTCTCCTTTACTCCCTTTCTGTTTATTCTCTCTCCTGTCCCTCATCTCTCGAATGTCTTTGATGTGACCAATTCACTACAAGGTTATTTTTTACTCACATTTAGGGTGAACCTTCTGAATTTAACTTAAGTCCAGTATTTAATCTAAGTTTGCTTGGACAGGAGTCACTATTTTAATAAGGGGACAACTCAGGTGCTGTGACAGCTTTATCTCTGGGAAGGAGTAAAGGCAGTGATCTTGAGTCTAGATGGGGTTGCCAGATACAACCCAGGATGTCCAGTTAAATTAAAATTATTTATTGTTTGTCTAAAATTCTTCTATACATGTACCAAATATCATTCCTCATATTTCTGAAATTCAAATTTAACTGGAATCAGGGCCATCTGGAATTACATTTCAGACAAATAACTTTTTACTCTATGTCCTAAATATTTATCTGAAGTTCAATTTCAACTGGAATTGGCATCATCTGGAGCTACACTGGAGTTAAACAATTTTTTTTTATTTAAGTATGTTCCAAGTGTCATCTGTTATTTACCTGGAATTTAAACTTAGGTAAATTCAAATTCGGGCATCTGTATTTTTATTTGCACGAGCCTGTCAATGCTACCCTACTATCTGTGGCCACTCTGTTCTCTCTTCCTTTATCCTTGCCTTGCAGTCTCTTCAGGGTTGTCAACAAGAGGTTGGGAGCTCTTGTTAGTACAATTTGTTGATCCTTGGATTATCAGAAAGGCAGATGACCTATTACCTTCAACTTACTACTAGTTTTCTTCTAGAAGTAGATTCCTGTGTCTCAAATGATGGTACGTGTGTATTTGTGCATCTCCATTCCCCTGCCTTCCTCCTAATTGCTGGGTCTCAAGATGATTGCATGGCTCAGCAGGTGCCCTCTGGTGGAGGGGACAAAAGACAAACTTTGATCAGAGCCCAAGTGTCTGAGTCCTGAGGAGCTTGTTTCATGGTGGAGATGGGCTCAGAATTCTCCTTAACCATTGTCATCTTTTTGCATCTAGGGAGTGAACTGACTGAAGGTTTGGGATAGACCACGTAGCTTTCATTTCTGGTTTTCTATTTCCTTCCAGTTACTTTTAGTTGAGAGAGCAGGCATCTGAACCACAATAAAAAGCCAATGATTTCTCCACTTTGGTGCCACATGATGGAGACTTGGGGAATGTCTAAGAAAACCTATCATTAGTGGGCCTCACCCCAGACCGGTTGGATCAGCATTCCCGTGGGGTAGGGAGCACGGATGATACACGCATTGTCATCACAAAGCTCTTTCTGTGATTCTAATGTGCATCCAGGGTTGAGAACAATTGTTTCAGAAATACAGCCTCACTAAAGTCTGGGTAGGATTTGCCTGTCCTTCCTTGGCATATCCTTACTTTGGGGACATTGTTTTTAGTCTAGAAAGATTGTCCTCTCACTTCCTCCTTACTCCACTCATGCCCCGCTTCCTTCGCTCATGCCGCCTTCATATCTCAAATATCTGAAATGCTTTTTCCCCTCTCATATTTATTTTTCTTACCTTTTTAAAAAATTGAGGTGAGATTCACATAATACACGATTGACCAGTTTAATGCATACATTTCATTGGCATCTAGTGCTTTCACACTGGTGTGCAGCCATCCCCTTCTGAAACATTTTCATTTCCCGGAAAGGAAACCTAGACCCGTAAAACAGCCCCTCCCCCATTTCAAAGAGGCAACAAACCCTGGAAAAGTCTTATTTAGACTTTTAAAAACTTTCCATCCACCCCAGAGGGGCAGAGACAGAAGTATCATTTGGCTTTGCCAATGGAAACACTTTAAGGGGGAGGCTGCCTTTTTTCAACACAAAGAATTTTGTTTTTTCTAAGCTTCCACATACAGCTATGTACCACTTCACCAGCAATGGGTACATGTTCTGAGAAATGTGTCAGGCCATTTTGTGGTTGTGCAAACCTTGCAGAGTGTCTTACAGAGGCTGGCATAACACTCTTACGATCGTGTGTGCTTGTTTTTCTAGGATGGACAGCGTGGCAGGCTTGTTGACGCCAGCATCACCCCAGATATGTATTTGCGCTGTGAGTCCTGTCAACTGGCGTTTTCCTTTCTGTAACACAGGTGCCTGACATAAGGCTCAGTCCCACAGGCCTCCATTTGCATAGAACTGTCTCAGGTAGACTCCTTGCCAGCCCTGGGAGGTGGAGCACCAGTTGTGAGGTCTGGAAGTAGACTTTTTCCTTACAAGTGTCCTGGAGGTTATCTTTGTAGGGGATCTTGCAATCCTAGTAAGAACCAGGGGGGTTGTCCAGTTGTCACACTGGTTAGGGAAAGGAGAGGTGTCTGTGGGAAGCTCACAGAGGCCAGGGAGGGCCCTAGACATAGCTGACAGCATCACTATGGATGGACACAGACAGGTGCAAAACAGTGACGCCCTGTGCTGGGATGTCATCTGGCCACAGGAAATTCTCAGTGTATGGGACCTCTACGTCTGCTAGTCTGCCACTAATCACAATATCATTATGCAACACATGGCTGTGACATGTGCAGTACATGATTATCTTTTTGTGTCTGCCTATGTCCAGGTTCATCCATACTGCCAGGGGCAAGGAGTCAGGAAATAGGGACTGTGGTGAAAGGGGACAAAGTTTCAGCTATAAGGTAAATAAGGTCTGAGGGTCTTGTGGAATCAGCATGGTGACTGCGATACCGCTTGCTGTGTTATAGGATTGAAATTTGCTAAGAAAGTTGAACTTAAGTCCTCACACAAATGCATGAGTGTAAGGTGCTGGATGTATTAAATAACTAGGTGAACTGTGCTGATCATTTAGTAATATTAGATGCAGGGTATAGTGTTATATATACATATATATGTGTGCATGTTTATATATATGTATATGTGTATATATACAATATACAATGTATGTATAGCATTTACATATACACATCAAATTAATCAACCAATCATGTAGTTCAAATATTCTATATCCCTATATCTCCTTACGTTTTTTTTCTGCTCATTCCCTAAGTTAATAAGATGTATGTTTAAATTTCCAATTAATCATTTTAGTTCTATTTTTGATTTCTATATTTTGAAGTTATACTGTTAGGACTTGTTCTATCTTCTTGCTGTACTGGTTCTGTTATGAAAAGTTTTCTGTGTTCAGTGGTAATTTTGCATTAAAATCTACTTTATAGCAATAGAGTGATACCTGTTTTCTTCCAGTTAGTGTACATGCTACATTTGCCCTCCCATTAATTTACTTTCAGTGTCTTGTGCTGATACTTGAAGTGCGCCTTTTAATTTTAATCTAGTTTGTGTTCAGATCCTTAGTGTTTAGCCCATATCTATAATTGATGACACATTTGGGTTTTAGTGTATTATCTTCCCATTTGTTTCTCAACATGTTTTTCTATTCTTTTATTATTTTTAAATAAATATTTTTATTTGATTTTCTAATTTAATTATCCATTCTTTTATTGTTCTTCCAGTTTTTATGCTAGAGTTTAGTGTTCATTTTGATCTATAGTTCACCTGAGATTATGTTGTGACTTTCTGATTAACACAAGAAACTTGAAGCAGCTGAGCATCTTGTCCTTCCCTCCATCTTTTTTTGTTGTCATTTTTAATGTGCGTGTTATAAATTCCAGAAGATGCTATCATTGTCTTCAAGGGTCAGAACTCTCTCACATTTTCCCACAAACTGACCACTTCTCTTCATCCATTTGTGTATTACTGTCTGTTTTCATGTTGTTTTGGTGGGATACATCTGCTGGCAACTCATTTTCTCAGCTTTAAGAAAGTTTTCAAAAGTTTCCAGCTTTATTGGAGGAAGATTGACAAACACACAGATTATATACATTTTAGGTCATATAACATGATTTTTAAAGTTGTACAGCATGATAATTTAATATACACATGCACTGTGAAATGATCGCCACAGTCACGACGAGCAACATTGAGGCTTCATGTGTGCCAGGTCCTGATGACACTGAACGCTATCAGCTGAGAGCAGGCCAGGTCTCTATTCAAAGGGAGCTGACACACCTTTGTGGAAGAGAGAGAAATGTGCACAAACAGTGGGAAGTGCTAAGAGGGGAAAATAAAGAGCAAAGGTACAGATGAAACAATTTTGGGGGATGTGAATGTCATAGCTCATGGTTTCAACTCTTTCTCAGGTCCCATTTGTTAGTGGACATGACAGGACCTGGGGGAAGCTGGAGTCTTGTGAACCAGTCTTGTGGACTTGTCTGTGGACAGCTGTTCCTGTGATAAGCTCCTGTCTCACCTGCTTGCCCTGGATCAATACTAGCTGGAGGAGCTCATGCTTGCCCTCCAGTTCCCACAGCTGATGCCTGAGAACTTGCAGCAGATCCCCTGGGCCAGCCTGAAGGCCAGTGACCCCACAAACCTACTGTGTCTGTTGAGTGAGTTCCCCTGAGCTGTGAATGTGGAAAGTGGCCCTCAGGGTCTTCAAGATCATGAATCTGACTTTGCTATGTGAGAAAGTTAGAGCCAAGATGAATGGTGAGTGGGACTGTTGCAGGGACGGGGGGTGGGCAGAGGCATGGGGGGGGGTCAGAGGGATGAGGGATGGGAGTGGGGCAGAGCGATGGGGATGAGGGGATAGAGAGATAAGGGGCAGGGGTATAGCACCTTCATGGGAGCCAGGAGGCTGCTGCTGGATTTAATGAAGTAGTTCCACATTGCTAGTTACCTCTAAGAATCTCCCTGATGGGCTGTGATGGTTTAAAGCTTTAAGGTGTAAAAACTATAAGGATTTGGAGCCCTAGCCAGGGAAGGAATTGAAAGAGGCACATCTGTTCTGTTACAAGCTTTTTTTGAAATGACAAATTTGTCCCGATGCAATTGTATTAGAAAATGCTTTGAGCATAGCAGGAATTCCACAGTTGCTTAGGTATTGGTTTTTTCCCCATAGAAAACACTAGGTAAATGTAAAAAAAAATCCCAAACAAGACCAAACAAAAAACAAAACTGCACCTGGCTATAGTATTTGCTTATATTGGTTTGATAGCATCCATTTTCAGTAGTGTTGTAGTATTTACTGTGGCGTTGTATTTATTGTACCATCACTGTATCTATTTACAGTAGCATTGTGACATTTAGTGTCATAGCATTTATTGACAGTAGCATTGCAGTATTTATTGCCGTGTATTATACTGTAGCATTCCATTACAGTAGCATTGTAGTATTTTACTGTTGTACTTACTGTAGCATTGCAGCATTTACGATAACGCTGTGGTATTATTATAGTGTAGCATTTATTTACAGTAGCAGTATAGTATTTGTTGAAGTGTTGTATTTATTGTAGCGTTATAGTACTTATTTACTGAAGTGTTGTACTTATTGTAGTGTTTAAATTATTTACAGCAGCATTGTAGTGTCTTGCTGTTATATTGTAGCATTGCAATATGTTTACTATATGTTGTATTTATTGTAGTGTTGAGCATTTATTGTAGCATGGTAGTATCTTACTGTGTATTTGTAGCATTGTAATATTTACTGTAGCATTTTATTGCAGTGTTGTAGCATTTACAATAACACAGCAGTATCTCACTGTTGCATTTATTGTCGCATTGCAGTATTTATTTACTGTAGTGCCATGGTCTTTATTGTAGTATTGTATGTCATAGCCAGTGTGCTACCTTTTTTTTAGCTTGTATTTTCTTTTTTAATTTTTCAATTACAGTTGACATTCAATGTTATATGTGTTTCAGGTGCACTGTTTTAATTAATTTCTGTCTGTTTTTAATGTATCATTGATCCCATTTCATTGCCAAATAAAAACCCATGTGGTTTTTGTTGTGCACCTTCACCTGCTGTGGTGAGTTTTAGGGGTGTCCATGTCACCTGTGGCAGGACTGACTGCCTCTCAGACCTGGAGAATGAATTGTAACTTTGCTGTTGCCTGGCACAAGCCAGGCCTCAATCCAGTGCTTTCTGTGCACTGGCACTTTTCATGACATCCTTAAGGAGGAGGTCCTGCTTTTCTTGTCTCACAGACAAGGAAACAGGCACAGAGCTCAAGCAAATTTCCCAGGGCTGTAGGGCTGGGGTGGACCCCAACCAGTGGGTGTCCAGAGGCCTGTACTGGTCCACATCCTGCTTCTCTTCCTCCGAGGGCAGGCATCAGGCCTAAAGAGCCAGGGTAGGAGGCGGCAGCACAGCATTCCTATCAGAGTTTTGGATGTCAGAGGTTCCGATTCATAGAAATGCAGGCTCTGTATACCTCCTGGTGGGTGGGCAGGAAGGCAGTGGGGATTCAGGAGGTGACCTGTCATGCAGAAGGAAGTCAAGAAACATACATCTCATGAGTGATGTGGGGCTGATGGGAAAGTTGGGGCACTTGTGCTGCCCCCATCAGCTCCATCTTCCGGGACACACAGTACATAGCATATCTGCTTGAGCAGAGCTAAGGGATGTGCATTTGTGAGTGAGCCCGTGAATGCGCATATGTCAATGGGCACATGTGTGCTGTCTTCAGATTAAGATCCCAGATTCTCGCATCCAACTGCCTGGATTCAAAGGCTGCCTCCACCTAATCAGCTGTACCCCCAGCAGATGGCTTGCCACTAGGCCCCCATTCTTTCTTAGAATAGGGTTAATGGCAAATGCACCTGTGAGTTTCTTGGGTGAAATACCTAGAAGGTGTTGGGCCCAGAGTTGGTCTTCAATCACTGCTCATCTTGGGGGTGGATTTTACCCTAATAGCACCACCTTCTTTGGTGGTTTTTGTTGTGAGAGATGCCTGCAGTCCTGGCAGGATGCCTGGTGCTTGGAGCAACAAGGTCATCAGAAGCAGGTGTGGACTTGCACACAAGGACACATTGCAGGGAGGGCACACATGCCTGACCAATTCTGAGACTTCTTGCTCTAGGGATGAGGATGGGAAAAGCAGACTTGAGAAGAGATGGCTGAAAACACGGTGGTGGCCTTGAGGTTGAATGTGGGAACCGGCTGTAGTTTGTATGTACTAACCTGAGAGTAGCTAATAATAAACTACAAAGCAAACATTGTAAGAGAGAATAAAAAGCCATGGAAACAGGGGTGGGGAATGCTAGCATCTCCTTTTCTTGCCATTCCTCCTCTCCCTTATCCATGTTAGTAAATGCATTTCCAGACCCCGACTCTTCTTCCAAACCGTCTCTGCAACATGATGAGGGTATTGGGTGCAGTGTTAATTGGGACCATCAGCCACCACTGAGGAGGTAAGAACTGAGCAAAGATTTGGAGATGAGGGAGTGAGACAAGTAGATCCAAGGACAGGAGACAGGGGTGCACATAACGTGTGCTGAAGTCTCTACACGAAGTGTTTGGGTTGATGGGGCTAGAGGAAGGGACTCCTTCAGTTTCTCCAATCCCAAGTTTGTCAGAGAAATAGTTGGTTTTACTGAGAGCATCTGTCACTGCCTATTTATGTTCAGCCTGGGGACTCTCACATCCTGTCATCACTGTTTGTTTCAGAGATGGCACAGGCACAGAGACCCAAGACCCAAGCAGAAGGAACCAGAGATGCCAGAAGAAGAATCAGGTCTGTGCACTGTTTTACAATAATCACAGACAAATAGCTTGATTGAGCATTTCACAAGATCCACACTTGTCATTTCCCTTGAAATTTTTCCTAATTTATAGCGTTCTGGAAATGATGCCCTTCCCAACCTCTTCTTCTAGTGCCTCTTATTAAATAACAAGTTACTATAAGCTGGACATTCTCACTGATCCCATTCTACATTCTTTGATGGCAGTATCTATTCCTAGACGTTGTGCTGCCTTAGACTTAGCTGCATTTTTTTTGTACCAGTGTTTCCATGGTGATGTTCACATTGAAAAGGAATACATGTAGTTAAGCAACAAGTTTTGTTTCACCCAAGAAATATATATACTATGTGTAATACAGAAAGAATCATAGAACCGCAAAATGTATGATGAAAGGTGTCGGTTCTTTGCCTAACCTATATCTGTAGATGCGGCCACGTCCCACCATTGGCTGCCACCTTTGCTGTCTCTTTGCTCAGAAATGATTAACATGTACCTCAAATTCTTAGTTTTTCAATCAATTATCTACTGACTTCTTGTCATAGTAGGTAAATATCTCTTTTATCCTTCAATAAAGTTATCTTTTCTTTTTGTTGGAGGAAAAATATATTCAGTGTTATGTAGATATAAATCAGCACTTTCTGTATAATTATTAGTACATTATCCCAAGTTCTTTGGGAAGCATAATACAATCAAACACATGAAAGAGCCCATCAACTTGCTTGTCACTCTTTCTACAGTTTCTTAAAGTCCCACAGGCCTCTCCAGTCTGTACTGGTTGCCATGCAGCTCTGACCCTGGGACCTCATTTAATCTCGAATCCCATTTTCTACTCTGGAATGTGGACATCGTCTTGTTCTGTGGATTCTACAGCTATCTGTCTGTCCTACCACTATGTCAGGGACCCATTTACAGTAACTCATTGATGTTAGTCAACACGAGACAGTTTTCAAGAGCTGGCCTGTTGAAAATCCTTCTAATGCACCCTTTGAAGAATAATTTAAATGTCACATTCTGGGTTGAGCAGTGTTTCCCTTCATGTTCCTGGTGTCCAGTGTCATCCAGTACCCACTTTGATTTTTTACATGGTGTATGACCTGTCTTTTACACTATGAAAACTTTGGGGTTCTTTACCCCATGTTCTGAAATGTCATATGTGAGTAGGTCCTGGGCTTGACTATCCTCTTGGGTTGGATACAAAATGGGTCCTTTAAATTTAAAAACATGTCCTGTTCTCACATTTTTTTTTATCTCTTTGGCAGTGATTTTTTCCTTCTGTTCTTTTTCTAGAATTCCAATTAGGTATTGTGTTTCCTGGGATCGATATTTAATTTTTGCATCTTCCCACCCCTGCCCCATGCTTTCATCTTTAAAAAAAACAATAATTTGAAAGACTACTTCAACTGTCTATCATACCTGCCATAAAACATATTATTCCATCAATAGCATTTTTAAGATCAAAACTTAAATCCATTTCTCGTTAATAGTACCCTTTTTCAGTCGATGGAATATCTCCTTAAATATTTTTTATAACTTTTGAGGCAATTTTTGGTTCCCCAAATTGTCTGTTCCCTGGTCAGAGTAAAGTGATTAAACAATGTAAATGTGTTTAATAATATTATTCATAATATTAATGTACAAAGTATTTAATATGTTTTAAAAACTCCCTCTTCCTATATAAGCAATTAATTTTACAAAGGTAACCACTTAAAAATGTATTTGTTCTTTCAGCTTTTATAAATTAATTAGATGATAAGCCACACTACTTTTCTCTTTCAATTATATCTTTATAGAAACACATCAGCCTCATCCCTTGACAGTTACTGAATACACCAATGTATGGCTATATCTTGGTCTGTATCTAACCTCCTGTTGACAAATCTAGGCTTCCAGGTTTTTAAAATGGTAAACGAAACTTTGGTAGACATTGTGACATTGCACATTTGTAAGTGTTTTTGTAGAAAACACCCCCAAACTACAAGTCCTACACAAAGTATAGTGTAATGTAAACTTTGTTGTGGCCAAATTGATCCCTTGAAGGGCTGCTTAAAGGACATCCCTGATGGTACCATGTCTATTTTTCTGTCCTGCTACCAACACAGATTTCTTAAAATATTTGCCAAATGGATTGGAACGGTGCCCCAATTTAATATGAGGTTTGCATTCATTCTACCGGTGAGTCAAAAACCATAATTGCATTTTTATTTCTTGCAAGACAACAGTTCTGCCCCCTCTTCATTTTTCTCATGAGCACCCATTCTCTTCTCATTGACACAGCAAACTACTTTGAGGTGGAAGGTGACCTCTTGGTCTGTCACGTGGATGGTAAGTCTTCTTCCTCAGGCAGTTTTTCTCTCAAGTTTGCGTGCTGCTTTCATGATCAGCTTTATAATATCTGGGTGGCCACACTCACCCCTAACTTGGTTAGGTCACAGGGTGCCCCTGCTAGAGCAGCAACCTGAGGTTTTGATCCAATAGTTTTAGACTTCACCAATCTTTCTGCATTAAATTGAAATGGAGGAGAACAGGAAGAACTGGCTCAACTCATTCTGAGGGAGTGGGTCCTAGGGGAGTCAGCCTTTGGTCCATAAATTCATTTCTTAAAAGTCAATCAATCAAGTCTTGGGACTTGCTCAATCCAGAACAATAGTTCTTTCCTGGAAGTTAAGGGGAACTCTGGAGGGTTAGACATTTGAGAAATGCCAACCTTCTTCGATCCTTGATAATCCTATAGAATGTCACCTGGGACCCTACCTCTAGAAGATGACATTTCCCTCGTAGTGGACAACAAAAATGGCTTTGCCTTCTTTCCTGATGATTTGGATTTTATAGACCAGGGAATTGAGATTCAGAAAGTACCCACAAAACATCACCACTGTTAAGAGTCAGTTCCAAATCTTGAAGAAAATATGAGAGCAGGGCTTGATATTTCTACTCTCACTCTTTCTCTACTAGACAGTGTACGTTTGAATCTACATAATGTATATTTATATTTAATATATATTTAATTTATATATTTGTGTAAAATATATATTAAAATATTTTATGTTAAAATATATTTAATGTATATATTGATGTTTACATAAAATATACATTTAACTTATATCTATATCTATGCAATATATAAATTACATTTATATATTTAAATATATGCTACATATTTATATTTAATTTTTATAATTTATACCTTTATGTAAAGTATATTTAATTTCTATATTAAAATATAGTGTTAAATATGTGTTAAAATATGTTTAATGTATATATTTAGATAGTTACATAAAATTTAATTTATCTATTTAGGTATATAATATATAAATTATATTTCCATATTTAAATATGTTATATATTTACATTTAATTTATATATTTAATTTATATTTATGTAAAATATATATTAACTTGGCATATTAAGACATATTAAGAGGTTAGTATGTATTTAATACATGTGTTTAGATATGTACATAAAATATATTTTATGTATATATCTAGATATGTATATAAATATATTTAATTTATATAAATAAATACATATTTATATATACTTATATATATAATTTTTCCTGCTCTATGGAATCATCACTCATCCAGATATTTTAGCCCAGACCCAATCCCCTTGTTATAAACTGCTGGCAGCCCCTGGTTTGACTCACTGCAGACCCTAAATTTATTTCTCTCATATCTCATTCTGTGATCCAGTCCTTCTGGGGTTCTAAGTTCCCCCACAAAAGAACTGGGTCTCTGTGGTTGTTGCCACTATATTGTCTATGGATTTGTGTGACCAAGCAGAACTACTGTTACTTCAACGATGGATGTAGCTTTCTTACCTGCTCTCCTCACCTCCTTTGTTGAAGCACAACCCCTTCTCCAAAAAGCAGTGAACTTTCACACATGAAAACTGGCTTACCAGCCCTTGGCTTTCAGAACAAAGTGTGTATGATCTAGTCCCCCAAAATGGAGTCTGCCCCCCACCTGGCACCTTCATCACTGTGCTCTGGCATTTCTTCATTCCCCTCCCAGGGCATTTGCACTAGTGGTCCCCTTGCCCGAAAGCATCTTTTTCTCTGTCTTGAACTGGCTTCTTATGAGTAAGGTGTCAACTCTCACATAGAAGTCTGCTGATTCCTTCCACCTTCTGAAGGCACTCTCCATCTCTCTTGTGTCATGCTAGGATTTTTATTTGTGTATATCTTCAAACTATTTAACTTTTGCTACCTTTTGTGACTTTCCACTACCACATCCACCCCTCCTCCCATAAGTTAAACTCTTGAAGGAAGAGGTTGTCTCATTGGCAGCAACTTCATTATCGAACAGTCCTTAATGCTGAAACTCATTCTGATCACTGTTGTTTTTGGCCCCACTTCTCCGTTTAGTCCACAGAAGAATATACAGAAAGAGGTAGAGGACCAAAATACTGGTGATGTGGGACAGTACCCCTTGGCTCAAAGACCACATTTACCTCTGCAATGTGATGGAGCAAGAGCATGAAAAACTGATGTGCCTTGTATATCCTAACAGGGCTGGAGCTTGGCTCTGAACCAGTGTTGGAGGGGATGGCAGGGGTTGGAAAGACCACCTTGGCAACGAAGGTCATGCTACACTAGGTGGAGTGCTTCCTCTTTCAGTACAAGTTCCCCTATGTTTTCTACATTAGCTATCATGCAGTGAGAGAGATGGAGGACACCACCTTTGCTGGCCCAAGTCTCAGGCCCCCTTGAAAGAGCTTATGAGTCACACTGAGAGGTTCCTGTTTGTCATCAATGGCTTTAGGAATTGACTGTGCACTTCAACTTGGCTGATGGCCTGCCATGCACAAATAGGCATCAGTAGCTCCTAGTGACCGAAATCCTTTTCCACTTTTTGAAGAAAGAACTGGTCCCTACAGCTACCTTACTGATCATAACCAGGGGCTGTAGGAGCAAAGATCTTAAAAGGTTGTTGGATCCATGGTTTGTGCTGATTTTGAGGTATACTAAGGAAGACTTGGAGGAGTATTATATAGATAATTTGGGGACCAAAGCAAAGCCAAGAAAATCTTGCATTGGATAAGAAGTTTTGAAACTCCATTCAGTCCTGTTCCATTCCCGGGTGTGCTCCTGCCTAAAGCTACAGATGGTAAGCTTCAGGTGAGCACGCAGACTGCCACCAGTCTGTATGCTTACTTCTTCTCCAGCTGGTTTGCAACAGCAGAGCTGAGTTGGTCAAGGCAGAGCTGGCCAGAGCAATGGACAGCCCTCTGTTCTCTGGCTGCAGAAAGGGTGGTCTTTGGGCCAAGGGGTACTGTCCCACGTCACCAGTATTTTGGTCCTCATCCTCTTTCTGTATATTCTTCTGTGGACTAAACAGAGAAGTGGGGCCAAACACAACAGTGTAGTCCTCAAACCTTACATTTGCCAAAGAGGACATTGAACACTAAGGCCTGAAGGCACCTCTCATTGATTCTCTTTTCAGGGTGAATATTTTTTAAAAGGTCAGTGACTGTGAGGATTGTATCACCTTCACTCACTGTAGTTTCCAGATGTTTTGGGGGGCCATGATCTATGTGCTCGGGGGGACTGAAAGGCTCCATCGGTAGTCTCTCAAAGCATCAAGAGATAAGGGTGCTACTGAGTGATGCCTTTGCTGACACAAACTTCTACTGGCATCAGATATTTCTATTTTACTTCAGTCTCTCAAAAAGAGATCTAGCAAGGGAAGTGGAAGATACTCTGCAGTGTAAGATGTCTCCCAGGGTAATGGACAAATTATTAGAATGGGCAGAAGACTTATCTAAATATGACAGGGTCTCCTTCGGTTTTGAATTCCCCCTGTTTTTCCAGTGCTTGTGTGAGATGCAGGAGAAGGGCTTTGTAAAACAGATTTTGAGTCACCTCCTTGAAGCTGACCTGGCTATTTTGGATTACTTCATTTTGCCTCAAGCACTGTCGGAGGCTAAGTAAGCTAAAGCTTTCTGTCATCCGTTTCAACAGTCACACAGAGTTGACCTTCAACTAGGAAACTCTGGGATGAGAACACAACACCGTTTGTTTCCCTATGTGCTCTCAGTGTATTGAGTGAGCTAGATCAAATACATGGGCTTAAACAGTTGTCTTTTTCATACTTTTTCTCCCCCACCCCATTTTGGTTCTGTGACTTAATCATCAAGATAAAGAGAAACAAGCTCAAGAAAAAAACAAGAGAGAGTTCTCACCACATCTCTCTGAGTTGGCGTAGGAGGTCACCTCCCTAGAAGACTAGATGGCCTCAGGATTTCTTAATGGCAGATTAATGGAGGGGAAGGTAGAACTTGATTGACTGCTGGCTTCATATATCCCACTGAGCTTAGTGACTCTCTTGGAAGTATATTTTAATACCATAACTCAGAAATCAAATTTTGAATTTCTCTTATAACTTATACATCCCTAATTGTCTCTTGTTGTTTTTAATGGTAGAAAGGCAAAATGAGGACATGGTCTGCCCCCACGCCCCAGCTAGCTAGCTTCCTCACTGTCTCTCTTTCTCAGGTGCAAATCTGTAACCCCTGTGGGGATCCTGAAGGAGCTCATCCTGGTCCTTCATGGTAATGACAGACTGACCCATCTCAATGTGAGCTCCATCTATCTGGGAATTACTGTCTATGATGATTTTTAGAACCTTGAGGCTCTCGGCCAACAACTCAAGTATCTGTGGTAAGTCTCTGGTTTCCCAGATGTGTCCCCAAGATCACCCTAGGTCTAATGATCCACCGGGAGAGCAGGAGTCAGCATGGCAGCAAAAGGATACAGAGAAGGATTAGCAAGGGGAAAAGTCCATGGGTGTGGAGTAATGGTTCTCAAATTTTAATGGATGTCAGAATAACCCAGGGGGTGTGTTCAAACACAGACCCTTAGAACCTACCTCCTGAGGTCTGGCAATCAGCATTTGGGGCCCAACAATCAGCATTTGTAACAGGCTCAGAGGTGATGCTGGACCATGTGCCACAATTTGAGTAGCACTGACCTGGGGCCCATCCTGCTTCTAGAAGGGATGAAGGATGGGGAGAAACCAGATTTTTCTGGAGTTGTGGGGGAGGCTAAATGGAAACCACTCTGCACAGGAGTAACTGCCCATCTTGGGTCTCTTTTGGTAGGTTGCAATTGTGCAGCCTCAATGTTGTGGTTTCTCATTGCCTCTTTTGAGAACTCAGTAAGAACTCAAGTCTTAGTTTCTCCTGCCTGGGGGACAATGATCTCTCTGACACTGAGGTGAAAAAGCTGCAGAAGCCCTTGGATATGTCAAGGTGTGCCCTGAAGGAGCTGTCATAAATCCCCCTGCTTTAACCAACTATCTTCTTTGGAAGTTTGAGTGGTAGGGTGGGGGTGGCAGTGGGAGTATGTTTTGGAGAGCCTTGAGGGTCCTCCTCCTATATTTACTTGTCTTGTTGATACATTTCCTGTCACCCTCTTTCTCTTTCTCTTTGGGGCTCAGTCTTGCCCTCACCATGATTGAGGGCCTCTCGCCTTCCAGGTTCTTTGGTTTAACCCCTCAGGCTTCTGCCAGCCTCCCCTAAGTCCAATGGTTTTCAACTAGGAGCAATTTTGTCACTCATGGGACACTTGACAATGTCTGGACACACAGCTGGTTCCCACAGTTGGGGGGGAGGATGCTTCTGGCATCTAGTGGGTAAAAACCAGGTGTTATCACCATCCCACAACTCACTAGAGGTCCCCCTGCAACCAAGAGTGATCTTAAGAAACCGTACCCTCACCTGCCTTTCTCTCCTTCATGAAGCTTCTGTTCTTTACCAAATTTAATCTTCCCATGATATTTGGGCCCCATACCATGGCCCAACAGACTGAGAATTTGAAAAAAAGAAGTAGAGGAACCCACACAAAGCTGAGGCTCTTCTTGCACCTGTACCTCCCTCAGCCTGGAGAAATGCAACCTGTTGGCAGCCAACTCTGAGGAGCTGGCCTTGCTTCTCACCAGCACCAGGAGAACAGCCTGACTGTGCCTGAGGTTTAACTTGCTCCAGGATGATGGCATTCACTGGCTGCATGCTTCTTTGAGTGATCCTGACTGTGCCTTAGAGAGGCTGGTGTAAGTTTCTCTTGGCTCTTTTTCTGGAGATGACTGTCCAAAGGGGTTGGTATCAAGGAGAAAATGGCTCCTTCACTGAGGACCCACGTGTATCATTGAAAACTAACACACATTGAGCAGTGACTTTGTGTGCTACAGATTCCAAGCAGCACCCCTGATTTGTTGACTCAGTTGCTGGGAATTGGGATGGTGGGTCAGACAGACAAGCTTTCTACCTGTGTGGATAATATAATTTTATGAGTGAGAGACCAAAAAAATCAGTGATAGTTGAGATATGAAGAAAAGCAAAGAATGAGGAGACAAAGTGTTGGAGTTGGTTTCCCAGGAAGGTCTTCTCTCACTAACTTGTCTGAGGTGATGCTGAAGCAGAGGATGGAAGGGAGAAAGGAATGGAGGAGGGAAGGGAGGGAGGAAAGAGGAGAGGAGGAAACCATGTACAGAGAAAGTGAATAGGAGGGTGTGCTGTTGGGGTAGGAGTGATGTGAGGTGTGATGCGAGAACAGGAAGAGGCAGGAAGATGCCTGAGTATCCCCAGGCAGTGTAGAAATTTGAGTTTTGTTTTGGATAGATGTAAAGTCCCCTGAGGATTGGAAGTTGGACAGTGACACCTCTGAAAAGTCACCAAGGCTGCCATGGAAGGATTGACTCCACAAGGGCAAAGTGGGAGCAGAAGCAAGTGCCTGTGGACCAGGCAAGTGGATGTGAGAGAGTCATCATGGCAAATGGGAAGGTAGAGCCAAGGAACTTGCCAGAGAGTTTGCGGTGGCTTAGGAGGAAGAGGCACCCAGAACTCTGCAGGTGACAGACACAGGCAGCTGGGGGTGGATGGGAGGGAGAGCAGGTTCTGGCGTAAGGGGACATGGAGTGGGAGATGATAGGTGAGCAGGTGGTTGAAGGTCTGCAGGGTCCAGGGGGCTCTGGGCAGGGATGAAAGGCTGTCTGCAGTGTGATTGCTCAAGTCTTTTCCTATTCAGCCATGTCTGCTTATCTGGTGCAGGTGTGGAACAGACAGAGGGTTGAATTTTCCTGGGACCAGATATGGTGCAGATGGGTATGACAGGTGGGTATGGAGAAGGCTGAGGGTGTGGAGGTACATCTGGGTGTGGTAATAGTGGATGGCTATGGATCTGAGGCTTGGAGCCCATGGGTGGCTTTCACCACACGGGGTCTCAGAGGACCAGGGTATTAGAGTAGTCGGCACGAATATAATGTGACTAATATTATACATGTGTAACTGTTTGTTATGTTTGTAATACAGTCTGATGTAATATGTGTTGTAATAATCACATTACTATTATATACTTTAACATATAATTTAATGTGTCTATTTAATGATATATCAGTATATAAAATAATATATATTTTAGTAATATATTAATACATTTATAATTATATTTATATAATGAATTTTATCACTGTTGCATAACTATTACATGTAATAGCATATATAATTTATATAAGATTTATTGTTATATAAATGTTATTGTATATCTGTTATCTAACATCTATAGATCACATGTATACAATAATACGCATTTATGTATACATATGTGATCTATAGATGTAACATGTAAGATTTGTTATACAGTATTAACACAACAGTATATCACATGCCATCTCTGCTATAAAATACCGATAGATCTAATATATGTATAAAATCTCTACGTATTATATATCTTCCATAGCTTGTATCACATGCTTGCCAAGTACTGTCCTGAGCACTTTTCATGCATAGCCCATGGGAGCATTGTCTCCTGTGTGGCAGGCCATTATAACCTCCTCTTGAGAGTAGCTGAAGGAGTGACACAACCTGAGTGACGCAGCTTGAGTGATGCAGCTTGCCAACAACAGTTATTAATAGCTGATGGCATCTGAATGCATGTTTGACTGGCTCCAGAGCCTGAGGCCACTGAAATGTGTTTCTTTTAATTTTTACTTAAAGTTTCATGTGAGAATTTTTTAAATTTATTTTTTAACACGTAAAGTGCTGTATGTATGTAATGTATACAATTCAGTGAATTTGGGAGAATGCATACACCCATGAAGCCTTCACCACCATCAAGGTCATGGGCATATTCATCACCTCCAAAGTTTCTTTCATCTATTTTATTATTATTATTATTATTATTATTATTATTATTATTATTATCATCATCATCATCATCATCATCATCATCATCATCATCATCACACTGAACACAGGCTGCCCTCTCAGCATGTTTTACACTTAACTGCAGTATAGTCAGCTATAGGCACAGCGTGCATCTCCAGAGAGACTGACCTTGCGTAACTGAAACTTTGTACTGTGTGATTGTCGTTCCTCTTTCTTTGAAACCAGCCACTGAGCAGACAGACCCAGTCCTGCAATGCTTGTTTTCCAGTCTGGAGCAGGGCAGGATAAGGATGCCTGAACAGACACTCAGTTCATCCTGGATGGGATCCGAGTTGACACTGTGGTGCACTTGGGTTCTGGTGGCTGGTGCTTCTGGGGTCTCGTTCAGGCCACTTTCCTTAGTACCTCTCTCTGTGGCTTTCAACCCATAAGCTCTGGTTCTGCCAACTCGGTGCACTCAGCTGCAGGTCCCTATCAGACACTCTTCTCCAGAACACAACACCCACACACCTGGCCCTGAGGAAGAACCCCCTGGGAGACATGGGGCTGAGGTTTCTATGTGAAGCCCTGAGCCATCCAGACTGCAGCCTACAAAAATCTCAAGTGAGTATCCCACCTCCCTCACGTTTGATGGATAAGGGGAGTCTCTCAAGCAGACCTGCAAATGCCTGAGTTCTAGGAAGGGTTTGTGCCCTGGATGTAGATGTGATTCTTGGCAGAGAGAAGCTTTAAGGTTTGTGGGAGGTGGGAGTGCTTGTGGTGGGTAGTGGTACCCATGAGGGGAAAAGTGGGGTGACTTAAGGACTCACCACAATGCATGTCTGGGGTGGTATTTGACAATTCACTGGAAGGACTCAGAAAGTTGCAGTCATATTGGTGGCTATGATTCATTACAGTTAAAGGGGACAAAGTAACGTCAGCAGATGGAGAAGGTGCACTGGGAAAAGTCTACAGAAAGCCAGGTGCCAGCCCCAGGCAATCCTTTCCCAGTAGAGTCACCCAGGACAAGCTTGATGCCCCCAGTGATATGCTGTAACACCACATGTGAAATGCTTGCCACGAGGGTGGGTCACCACAGACTCAGGGCCCTGGATTTCTCCTAAGCACTGGTCCTGAGCATGCCTTCTGGCCACAAGGAAAGCAAGGGTTTAGTGTAAACCACGTTTGCAACAATTTAGGCACAGTGAGCCTCTTTTCTTAGGGTACTGGAGAACTCTCCTGAAATTCATGTCTCAGATGCCAAGGGCTAGCCTTGTCAGTGGGCCTTTCTGAGGACAGTGGTCAGGCATACTTCTGCTAGCTTTCTAATACACAACACATCTGATAAAAAAAGTCAAAGGAGCTTCGAATCTCTCTGGTTTACAGTCGCCAGGTAAATGATTTTGTATATTATTTACATCTGTGCATGTTTTTGAACATGAAATCCATTTCAGTCTCAAAAAAGCTCCATATCTCTAGTATGAATATCGGTGGCAGTGGAGACCATCCAGATAATCACAGAATAGGTTGCTAAAGAATTTGGAAAACTTTGTCTATAAATTTTTTATTGACATTAGTAATACCAGACACATTTTAATGGCCTGGCAGGTAGCCAATTCATAATTAAATATAATGAAATATTTTGTATTAGTCATCTAGGTAAGTAAATTCACAGGATTAAAGGTGACTGTTCTGTCTGATATGGCACCCACATGTGTTCTAAACCTGGAATAAAATTAATTAAGATGAAATAGATTTAAAAATTCAGTGCAATAGAATGTACTCAGTTACACTCAGTACATTTGAAGTGCTTGGCGGTCACTTGTATCTAGTGCTATTATAGTGGACAGGGCAGCCATAGAATATTTCCACCATCATGGTGGGAATTTCTATTGGACTTTGCTGACTCAGAGGGTACCAAAGAGCAGATGAAGCCACATCTCACCAATGTTTTCCAACCATTCAATTCCCCTCCTTGGGGACCACCAATGCTTTCAGAGTTTTTTTTTCATCTTCCCAGAGGTCTTCTGTGCATATATCAGGGAGCATGTGTTTTTACTTAGCATATTACCATGAAACATACACCCTAAAACAAGATACCTGAGAACGTTGCATAGCAGTATGCAGCAACCTTAACTCTTTGATGGGACTGTGGTAACTTGTTGAATGAGTGTACTAGTTATATAATAAGCACTCTGGTTGTCATAAGCCTTCGGAAAAAGGAATAACAATTATCTCTGTGCCTGTAATATTTTGGGCAAATGTAAATTTACTTGTAGAATTAGTTTCTAGACATAGAACAGCTGGGTCTTTGCAGTCATAATTTTTAACATACCTTGCTCAATCATCCTTTACTAACTAACATTGCTGCTAGCCGTAAGCGTCCACTATTCACACCCTCATGTATGATGTTAGGAAACCTCTCTGACCTTCATTAATTTGAGAGGTGAAATAATGGTAGCTCAATCTACTTTTTTATTTTTCCATGGAAATATTGAAACTTATGCAAGAGTAGAGAGAACAGTACATAATCTACTCTGTTATCTAATAATTGTTGATTCATAGCCAACCTGCTTTCATAGAAACCCTCACCAGCACTTTCCACCCATGATTATTTTTAGGTCAGTCCCAGGGGTTGTAGTCCTGATTTGTAGACTCAGAGTTCTTATATATTTGTCTCTGTCAATAAGAATGGAGTTGGGCAGTTTTAAAATGTTGAAAGCCATTGTGTGAAATTCCAACTGAAAAACCTGTTGATAAAACTTGAGGATTTTTTTTTCCTTATGACCTGTAGGAGTTCTTCACTAGGAAATTTAGCCACATTGGGTGTGATGAGCATCCATGTTTATCTAGTTAGCAATTCCCTTAGACTTGGCCCTTGACAGTTTTAATTATGTGGATATTTTTATGTAGTCAAAATTCTTCCTGTATGGCTAACGGATTTTGCTACATGTTTGCCTTCTCCACCTTACGGCATCTTCCATTGTTTCACTTCCCTCCTCCCTTCTTCTGTTTCTGCATCTGTCCCCTCATACTCTCTCAACTCTCTGGACCTCTTCCTCTCTCCAAATATTCACCTGCATTTCGTATCTTGAGCTCATTGGGTATAAGAACTCATTCTTGGGTATTGAGATCTGCTCTCTCGTGAGATTTCAGTGTGTTTTTCAGTTCAGATGTTGGGTTCAGGAACTGAAACACTTGTTCTGTGATAGCAGCGTGGGGTCTGGACCATAAGTATCATGGAGAGGTAGCCCCTCCCATGGACAGGAGCCCCTGCCTTGTGATCCTTGGTCTCTGTCTCACAGGGAGACAGCAGACCAGGTGTGGGGACTTCCAACCTGCACTACTTCATCCTGGGGCTCAGGATGAGAAGCCAGCTCTCTCTCAGGAGCGAATGAGGTTGGCTGGAACTTATAAAGACAAGACTCAGGATGGTTTTACATCCTCTGCTATGTTTTTATCCTGCACTTTGTTCTACTGTTCTTTCACAGTGGACAGCTGTCAGGACCTGACTGACTCCCTTAAGCACAATCATAATGTGAAAGCTTTGGATATTGGGAAAAACTGTATTCAGGATGATGGAGCAAAGCAACTGTGTGAGATTCTCAAACATTCACATTGTGCACTGAACACACTTAGGTGAGTCAATGCTGACCTTGTGCAGGAAGTCCCTCCATCTTCTCTTGGGTGGGGACAGAGTGATACGTGGTCACATGGGGGATAAGAAGGAGAGATGTGGTGAAGGACAGGGTTTTATTTTAAAACTCTTTGCTTGTAGATATTTTCAATCAGTACATTTTGGATGAAAGGTGCTAGACATGCTCCCTGCCCAGTGAATCTTCACTCCAAGAGGAAGATGGATTTTTATTTTCAAAGTTTTGGGATTATCTTTAAATTTTTATTTTTCAGTTGTTGACATACATTATATTAGTTTTAGGTATACAACATAGTGAGTCCACATTAAGAACCCAATTTGGTAGTTACAAAACAGTCACAGGAATGTGAAGTACAGCACAGGGAATATCGTCAATAATATTGTGATAACTATACGTGGGGTCAGGTGGGGACTAGGCTAATAAGTGTGATCACTTTATAAGGCAAGACAGATTTTAACCACAATTTGATGTCTTTGCTCAGCAAACTAAGATGGTTTAGTGCCAAGCAGTAGGAATTTTAGTCAAAAGTGGCTCAAATGTAGCCTCTTTTCACACAGACAATGGTTTGTTGTTCTTATAAACCACATAGGGGCTTGGGAAGGACTACACTCAATTGGGTTTTGAGATAAACCTTGGAACATGAGTTTTTGTCTCTGTCCCTGAATCAACAAAAGAAAGGTAGGAAAGAAAGTACAAGGCATCTCCAAGGGTCCAGAGGAGTCCCTGCGGGAAGATTTCACCACATGTAGTTCTGTAGGGCGAACTATGGTTTGAGTGCTTACTATGTGCATGGAAATGGAGAACTCATGACACTTACCACTTTGTCCTTGAGCAGGGAGACCCCAGGAGGTCAGTACCTGTATATCCATGTTAAAAACAGGAAAACTGAGATAAGGTCACTTAGCTAAATAATGATAGAACAGGGACCCAATCTAAATTGACTCAGAAGCTAATTCTCCCCTTGCCCCAATCTTTATTGAGAGATAATGAACATACAATATTGTGAGGTTTTTAAGTTTCCAACATGCTGATTGTATACTCTTGATTATTGCAATATGATACCACCTTACCCTTGACCTGATATGCTAATGTATTGCAATATGATTCCTCTACCATGTCACCTAGTTACCACTTCTTTTTTTGTGGTGAGGACATTTATGATCTAACTCTCAGCAACTTTCAAGTATATAATAGTTCTTAGCTATAGTCACTGTGCTAGACATGAGACACCAGGACTTATTCATCTCACAATTGGAAGCTTGTAGCCTTGACCAACATCTCCCCATTTCCCCACCCCAACCCCTGGAAACCACCATTTTACTCTCTCTGAGTTTGGCTTTTTTAGATTCCACACATAAGTGAGATGACACTATATATGTCTTTCTCTATGGAAACCTTGCCATATGCAGATGAAATATTCTTTAGTAAAGGGAAAGCGTTTACCAACAAGTAATCTGGATTCTAGTTTTAAGCCCTTGTTCTCCAGGTGCTCCTTCCTAGTGGCAGAACTGAGGAAATCATTTGCAATAATTATTGCATCGTCTTTAATAATGAATCCCTTCCCAGCATTCAGTTTGCTTCCATCCATCCTCATTCTCCACTGTTGGCACATGAGAGCCGGTACCTGCGTATCCATATTTGTATGCATAAGGGTCCATCTAGAGCAGGGCTCTCAATCTCAGCACTATTAACATTTAGGGCTGGGTAACTCATTGCTGTCAGGACTGTCCTATGCATTGTATTCAGCAGCATCCCTGGTCTCCCCACCAGATGCCAACAGCACCTCTCCAGTGCTCCAACATTCCAAAATCTCCCCTGTGAGGCAAAATCACCCCTGACTGAGAAACACTCACCTAGAAGACTGAAGGAATACTATTAAAGGTACATGCTCAAGGTCAAGGATATATAATATAGCTGGTGGCATTAGACCAGAGATGAGGGAACCCACCATATTTTTCTTGTTCCATGCTCTCCTGTCCATCAAATGGTACCTTTACTTCCAAGCATCTTCTGGATCCTACCCAGCCTCTTCTAACCTAAGGAAACCTATTTCTTCCCTCTGCTTTTTATGCATTGAATTTTGCATGTACAGCCACATGTCACATTTCTTCATAGACTTAGGTGGAAATTTCTGGTATGTTAAACTGATAGAATACACATTCACTTTCACCTTTGTATTCCTAGTAGCCAGCCAACCATATGTTCAGGTTCTGTGCTGCTGAATTTAGAAAGAAGATGAAAAGTGTGTAATGAAAGGGTTGTGATGCTATCCTATACCTTTCAAGTGTCTTGTAAATAAACTCACATCCACTTTAATGCTTAAATTATTTCCCTCATGTTAAGGCAGGCAAAATGTGCTTCGCCATCTGCCAAGTGGGTTTAAGGTATTATCTACCTTTATAGAATTGGTATATGGATTAAATGAGTTGTGAGCAAGCATGTGGAAAGTATCTGGTGTATGCTAAACACTCTGCTGTTAGGCAGTCTTTTTCAATAGTGTTTTTTTCCCCTAGGTCTTATTTCACTTTTATTTCTAATGTCTTAATCTCAATAGACTGTCTTTAATGTTCCCTTCCCACCCCATCACCTAGGTTGGAGAAATGCAACCTGACATCTGCCTGCTGCTAACCTCCCTTCTCTGCTCTCAGAACTAGTAAAAATCTGATTCATCTGAACCTTTTGGGAAATGATTTGGGGCCTGATGGGTTCAACACACTGTGGCAGTCCTTGAAAAAATCAATGTGTAAACTATTGAAAAAATCAATGTATAAACACCGACTTTTTCCAGGGAAGCACCTGCTGAGATAGGGGATGGATGGGCTCATGTTTTACAGCAAGCATCAAGTTTGCCTTGAGTTCAGTGTCCTGTGGAACTGCTGGTCAATAGAGCATTCAGTAATGATAAAAATGGTCTCCATCTGCATCATCTAATAGAGTAGCTACCAGCCACAGGTGGTAACTGGGCACTTGCAATGTAGTTATGATACCTGAGGGACTGAATTTTTCACTTTCTTTCATGTGAATTGACTTAAATAGCCACAAATGGCTCATGACAATAATGCTGGATGGCATAGTCCTGTAGACATCTGGGTATTTGGGAAGTTGCCTCATTTTCCCCATTCTCTAGTGCCTACTCTATCTTGGTCAACAAATGTTTATTCAGCAACTTCCTTTTCAGTGCTGACTGCGTGTCCAGCATGGTTGCATGATGAACAGTGGGAAACAAATGGATGTAAGCTTTGTTCTCAAGAGGCTATAATCTCTCCAGGGAGATGGCAAACCTGAGAGCTTCAAAAACAGTGTTAGTTATGAATGTGTGAAGATAACTCTGGGTCACGGGACAGAAAACAAGGGTGGTCAAGGTGGTAAGAAAAGGCATGCGTGAGGTGGTGTCATTGACCTTGAGTCCTACGGAGGCTGAAAGGAGGAATCCATTATCAGGAGGGGGATGTAGAAAATGAATAGAAATTAAGAGTAGAGAGTCTTAAGGAAGCAGCAGTATTATGTGCAAAGGTCCTGAGATTGAACCCAGCTTTGTGTTGCCCCTTCAAGGCATCAAAAGAAGAGCACTTAATCAGAACACTCTATACCTTAGTTTTCTGGAGATGGTGTCAGAAAATAAGCAGTGGCTTTTTTTCTGGAGAAAGACATTAAACTAGGCAGATTTTAGCAGAAAACCATCTCAGATTTGAAGGAAACTTGCCTACTTGGAAGTCGATAGAAATCTGTACTTGAGACTTTTATGTTATCAATTTAGCATCTACATACGTATTTTTATAAGAGTTCTCGTTTGGAGATCACCAGAGATGAACATGTCTCCTCTTCCAATTTTGTATGCATGTGATTCAGGTTGCAGAGGGGACTTCTGACCAGCTGCCAAGATTCTCACCTCTTCTCAAAGAAGAGAACATGAGGATATCACTTTTCAAGAGTCTGATAAACATAGACCAATAATACAAATGAAAGAAATCAGATTCATACTCATGGATGACAATGACCTGAGGTACCTCGTCCTACATCTATTCTGTCATCTTTCACAAGGTTTTGCCATCTTTTTCCTTCCTGGCTGTGCCTTTCCTTTATGAAAAGGGGTACTTGGACCTTCATATCTCCTTCCCAGTCTCTCTACGTGAAGCTAGAGTCACTTTCTGTATTTCATCATATCTTCAATCATCCCCCTCTTCTCATCTAATTCTGTTCTCTCTCTCTCTCTCTCTCTCTCTCTCTCTCTCTCTCTCTCTCTCTCTCTCTGCTAAAAAAGGACTTGTACAACATAGGAAAAGGGGAGTTGGAGGAATTACAAAGGGGAGAATCATGTGTAAGTGGGATTTTAATGACCTTAAAGACAAATGGTGGTGGTGACCCAAGGACAAGATGCCACCACATTCCATGAAAGTTTCTTGGAGCACAACCACCACGAGGTTGTGACTGTGTTGCTCAGGTGTCACTGTTCATAGGACAAGTGAACTGTTACCTCCATTGTTTTTCCACAATTGTTTGTAGGCAACACACTAAATACCCAACCTCCAGAATTTGAATCTCAGACCATTTGGCCCCACGAGCGTATATTAACTTTAAGAGGTATTTTTGTATTTTGTTTTTGTTTTAGGTCTTTTTTGTATAATGTTAATTCTTGGGTTTTTACAAAGATTCAATAACATGAAGAATATAAAAATACTTTGAGGCAGCCATTTCTTGTGGATTGAAAGGTATTAATAGATGTGATTAATTCCATGGTTGTTATACTGCGACTAAATAAGCCAGACATCCAGAACCACTCCTAATATGCAAATACACCCAAGTTTGGCTTTCACTTCTACCTTTGAGTGATTCATGGCTGTGTTGTAGCTGAAACATATTTCACCCACCTGAAAATATTGAGGAGCATGGATCCCATACACGATACAAGGTGAAATCTATGATGCTGTGCATGGGATTGTATGAGAAACCGAAGCTCATTAAATTATAATTGTCTCTCCCTTACCCTAACACCAAAATCCTTTCTTGTACCATTTACTCAATAAGCAAAAGCTATCAGGAGTCATCGTAGGGCACAGTTGGATATTAATTTTATTTTGCATTCATCGCTTATAAAACATCTTCATTGTATGTCTTGATAATCAAAACCCAACCCCCTATAGGTAAAAACCTCCCTACTTTAATGATTTAAAAACAGAGATACTGAGAGAAAATGCTTTGCAGCAGATTACAGATATTGTAAGTCAAATAATTGGCCTTTAAATGCAGTTCGCTATTAAGAGCCAACATGTGTCACAAAGCCAGTAAGCTCTTCTGATACCTCAAATGCTGCAATCCTTCTATGCACCCATGTACTCTCACTAGTAAACATAAGTGAAATCCACAGTTCCTGAAATAAACATTTCACTTCCTTCCTCCTTCTGCACCTCCCTTGTTCATTGTAAGTGCACACTGAGATAAAGTGAGAGTGAGGACAAGTATATGAACTAATTTAGAAAGTTCTGTCAAAGTAGAGACTTTTTAAAAAATCGAAGTTTTAGATCTGCTTTAATTTCCTAATCTCCATGTCATCAATTCATCACTTTAGGTGACTAGTTTTCAAAATGGGATCATGTTCTTTCTGATAATCTGACAAACTATGGCACTTGTTAACCCCAGATCCAAAACTATCCCCCAATTTATTCATTGTTTCTTTAAAAAACAACACAGGAATATTCTGTGAGTGCCAGGTCCACAAATTCTCGATTGCTATTTTCATCATGTTTTCAGAGTGTTATTGTAGAATTTCTGAATTTGTCAGAAAATCACTTCTACTACACCCGTGTATTTCAAAACCACATTTTAAGGATACTCGGAGGTGATTTCCAAGTCACTTCACCGTAATGCCAAAGTGACCTGATAGGGCTTGCGGGATCAATACCAGGTGCACCTCACCCCGAACGGGGTTACCAGGTGGGGGTGCTCAAAGCTGGTCTTCCTGGGCCTCACACAGCCTGAAGCTCCCGTTTGAAGGTATGCTGATAAGGACAAATCTATTTTTAGGTCAGCTGGGAGTTTCTCCACCCCTGCATGTCCCTTGATACCAGTAGCTTGATTTGCTAATACATTGTATCAAGTTAATGCATTGTGTGCTAGTGAGTCACCTCATCAGTCTAGCTCACTGTCACCTGCCTCCATCCTCTTAGCATTACTCTTACCCTTCTGTCAGTTGCCTTTGTAACTGCACTTGCTACCCCTATGTCTCCATGTAGCTACTTTAAAAAGGACTGACTCAAGGGACTTGTAGGGTTGTACAAATTGTGACAATTTGTACAGTGTCAAATATTAGAAACCTATCAATCGAGGAATAGGTAATTCAAGTGAAGTACATATATATGATGCCATATGTATGAGATTTAAAAAGGTATGGATACGTAAACTATAGATGTATACAGAGTTATAATATGATATACATATATATCTCAACCTTACAGATATCAACATGAATAGACTAACAATGAAAAAACTTGCAAAATCATGTATTTAGGGTGATATCTCTTGTATAATAAAAAAACCCTTAGTGCTACATTTCAATTAAGCATATAAAAGTGTAGGCACAGAATTGGAGGGCTACACATGAACTTCATGTGACAGTGGCTTATGGGTTTCAGGAGAGAACTAGACAGGGCCAGTGGTCAAAAGTGTCTTCACTTTTCTTTATCTGTACTCTTACGGTACTCTGTACTTTTCTGATTTTTAAAAATGTACTTTTAAAACACCGTCATGCAAACGGCCAGTTATAAAAACAGTTCCAGGGATGTAAAGTCCAGCATAGGGAATACAGTCAATAATATTGTAATAACTGTGGATGGTGTCAGGTGGGTCCTAGATTAATCAAGGGTTCACTTCGCAAGGTGTATAAATGTCTAACCACTATGCTGTACACCTGAAACTGACATAACATTGTATGTCAATTGTCACTGAAAAACAGAAATTCTTTAAAAATATAATGATGCAAGATAAGAGGAAGGGCTTGAAATAGAATAGTGATAGAGCCCAGAGAAAAGAGCAGTCAAATCAGATGTGCCTCTGCAATGTTCTCAGCATGGTCAGTGGCTTTCCAAGCCCATGCAGACAAAGGACCTCATTTCCTTTGACTTATATGCTTGCTCATGGCAGTCACTAGAAACAAATCCCAGTTCAAGATTTCATAACTGGTTTTAAGATGTCAAACTTTATTGAGGGTTTAAAATATCATTGCGAGACAGGATGGTACATTTATCAAGAAGGTGTCTCTGAGGCTTGCTGGAAGCTACAGAGAAAAAACCACACAAAAGCACAATTTATGAAACACTTCTGAACAGGGTCCCGGAAAAACCAGGGCTCACATCAGGGTCAGCAAGTTTAGTTCCTGGGCACAGAAGAGGTTCAACTCAGGGCTCGAATCTTATCCATTGTCACTGCTCTTGAGTCAGAATGCCCAGCTCATTCACAAGCTGATTCTTGCCCACCTGGCCCTGTGTCTGTCCCATCAGCCATCTATGATTGTCAAGGAGGGATTTCTCTCTTCCTCAGCTATCAGAAGTCTTTGAGTTTCCTCATCAAATTCAGCTTTTTGCAGCCTGGTAAAATAAAAAAGGAATCTATTTAATCCATACCTCTTTTTTTCTTTCATTCTCTGCATCTCATCTTTCTCCATCATTTCTTCCCCAGGCAAGCCCAGGAGAATCTGGTGGTACCTCTGAGAGAAAAGACATCCTGACTAGGCAGTGGTGCGTTGACAAATATTTGGCACCCAACTCTTACACACAGAAAAGCCCAGACTCTAATTCTGCACCTTTCTGTGGTGTAAATTCTCCCACTATGGTTGATATGAAGCTCTAACTTGATGGCACTAAACACAACCTTGGGAAGAGAGGCACACACAAGGTTCTCTTAGCTGGTAGGAGCTGGCTTCAGCACACCACTGGACCGAACAGATTTCCCATGTGACAGCAAGCTGGGATTCCACAAACATCAGGGTTTGGAACAGGAAGTCCATGGAGGCTCAGGAGCAAGACTGAAGCCATTTTTCTTTCAGAAAAATAAAATAGTAATGGTTCCCATTCTTTGATTGCCTTGTCATGGCCCTCTGTGAAGGGTTTGAGTGCAACTCTCATTAAAATTTCCTAACCTTAGGAGATGCCATTATTGACCTGATTTGTGATGAAGACACAGGCCCAAGGTCGTACACCATCAGCTGGTCAAGTCAGGGTACAGGACACAGAGATTTGGTCCTGGAGCCCTTGCTCTTACATGGGTGTTCTGTTGTTGCTTTAAGTAAAACCAGAGGGTTGAGAGTCATTGCATTTTTTTTTTCTTCTGTGGGTACAAATGTCTGCTGTCTCTGCTGGTCCTTGTTTATTTGCAATGATCCCCAAGTAGGTTTATCTTATTGTTCAAGGACTGTTCTTCATGCAACTGTTCATATTAACAGTTTGTGAGGGGTGAGGGGGAGGGTACAGAGAAGAAGCAAGCTCACTAATTGGTTCCACCGTTTTTATCATATTATCCAATTTGTATTTCCATAACTACCATGTCAGATAATTTCCTCTGTTTTGCAGGTAGGAGACAAATAATCAGACAGGACAAGTGCCCTGCCTGGGGCTACAGGACTAAAGAGGAAAATCTGGATTCTGACACTGACCTCAATGACCCAGAAGATAGCAGACCACCCAAGGCCTCCCACAACCTTAACCTCAAGCATTACCTCTGGTGCTCAGCACTCTACATTCTAACACACATTAAAATGAGCCTGACCACCTGCAAAAGAATGAAACTAGACTGTTGTCTATCATCACACACCAAAATTAACTCAAAATGGATTAAGGACCTAATTATAAGACCTGAAACAACAAAATGCATAGAAGAAAACTTAGGCACTAAACTCAAGGACCTTGGACTTAAAGAGGACTTTATGAATTTGACCTCAAAGGCAAGGGAAGTAAAAGCAAAAATAAATGAATGGGACTACATCAAACTAAAAGGCTCAGCAAAAGAGATCATCAACAGGCAAACAGAGAACCATCCGAATGGAAAAATATATTTGCAAGCAGCACCTCTAATAAGGGCCTAATATCCAAAATATACAAAGAACTCATGTGGCTCAATAACAACAAAAAACAAATGATCCAATCAAAACATGGGCAGAGGACCTCAACAGACGCTTCTCCCTAGAGGACATACAAATGGCCAACAGTATTTGAAAAGATGCTCAATATCACCAGATATCAGGGCAATGCAAGTCAAAACCACAAAGAGATATCATCTCACACCTGTTAGAACAGCTATAATCAACAGGACAGTAATAACAAGTGTTGGAGAGGATGTGGAGAAAAAGGAACCCTCATACGCTGCTGGTGGGATTGCAAATTGGTACAGCCACTACGGAAAACAGAGCTTCCTCAAAAACTAAGAACTGATCTACCATATGATCCAGCAATCCTTCTACTGGGTATTTACTCCAAAGGCTTGAAATCCCATATCAGAAAAGATATTTGCACATCAATGCTCATAGCACCATTATTCACAGTGGCCAGGACATAACCAAAGTGTCCCACGATAGATGACTGGCTAAAGAAGCTGTGGTACATATATGCAATGGAATATTCCTCAGCCACAAGAAGGGATGAAACACTGCCATTTGTGACAACATGGATGGACCTCAATATTATCATGCTAAGTGAAATAAGCCAGACATAAAAAGTTGAAAATCACATGATATCCCTTACATGTGGGATATAAACCTAAAAGCAACAAAGGAACAGGACAAACAGACTTGGGATGTGGACAATGGACTAGTGGTTGCCAGAGGGAAAGGGAGTCAAATGTAAGGGGGTTGGAGGAGGGTGAAGTGTGTAAAGGGGATCAAATATATGGTAGCTGAAGGAAACTGGACCTTTAATGGTAATCACACAGTAGAATAGACAGATGTCAAATGATAATGTACACCTGAAAATTATGATTGTATTAATTAATCAATAAACTTAAAAAAAAAAGGGAATGAATAACAATCCTTCTCAAATTCTTCTAAAAAGTGAAAGAGGAGGAAATACTTCCTAACTCATTGTATGAGGACAGTTACCCCCAGTACCAAAGCCACACAAAAGCATCACAAGAAGAAGGAAAAAAAGAGCCCAAGAATGTGCCATTGACAAGAAAAGACTCCCAAGAAATAGACCCCTGTCTTAACAAGATGTGAAAGAAGGTAATGATCTTAGTGCTGGAGGAGAACCAGTTTCAGCTCAGAATCTTATGCTTCCCTTTCTAGAAATGAACAGTCTAACAAGGACCTGTGACCCTCTGATCTCATTAAGGTTTCAAAAGGGTAAGGAAGATGCACAAGGAAGAAAGAGACTGAGCGTCATTACATTGTTACCTGGCAAATACTGTTTACCTAATAGAGTAATATATAATTTGCATTATAATTATAGACATATATAGTATACGATATTATGTTTATAATATAAAGCAATATGATATACCATTATACATGTAATAAATAACATGTATAATTTATATTATAATTATGTCTATAATTATATAATGTATTAAATCATGAAAGTCTATACTTATAAATGTAATTATAACACAAATTATGCATATTAAATTTATATTTGATATTTTATTAGATAATTATAGATATTGTGTTTACATTATATAAATATATAATTATAACAATAAATTATAAATATAATTTATATTAACATTTTATTGTAATATATAATATATAAACATCAATGTAAATAAAGCATGTTAGATATAATTTATCTTTATATATTTTATGTATTATACTGTAATTACATTTTATGTACTTTATTATTTATTATAATTATATTATTATTTGTATTGTGATTACATTATAATTTCCATTGTAATTTGTATAATAATAGTACCAGTACCACCTGTTATGCCACCCCACACCCCCATCACCAGTCACTATGCTGTGTAAGGGGTACAGGCCACTTCTCACTCTCGCATCAATGCTGAGACTGGGAACACTGTTTGCATTTGAGATGTAGTGAGATTAGACAGAAGGTCCAAGTCATCCAGCCTTAGCCCCAGGACTGTCCCCATAAGGAACACAGACACAACTCACCTGAGAAACTGCAGCTGGCACTCGGGGTGTCTCAGGGCCTCACACAACACCAGCACCCCACTGTGGTCCAGAGCATTGCTGGCCAGGTTCAGTTTTCTCAGAGTTTTACTGTTGGTGAGGGCAGAGGAGAGGTCCTCGCAGCAGGCGCTAGTTAACTTGCACTGTTCCAGCCTGCAACAGACACATGGTGAGCTGAACATTTGGCCAAGGCTCCCTTCATAGCCTTCCAGTGCAGCATCTCACGGCCCAGTGTGTACGGCATCTGATTACTGCCCTGGGGTGGCTTGTAGGAGACTGTACACTGATCCATTTCTCTCTGAACTCAGGCCTGTGACAATGTGGCTTTGCAGCTCATCCCACTCAGGGTCAGAGTCTGTTTGCCACCTGCATCTGGGCTGGCCTCGGCCCTGCATTGGCTTATATGACACAGTGGAGGTAAGGTCATGTAAGTTCTGAGCCCACACCTTGCACATTTCTTGCTCTCTTGAACCCATGAGATGTTGCATCATTCCAAAAATTCACAAGGTGAAGCCCTATGCCCCAGCACCTCAAAATGTGACTGTATTTGGAGATGGGGTCTATATAGTCTATTAAGTGAAAATGAGATCATGAGGTTTGGTGCTAATCCAAAAGGACTAGTGTCCTTTTAAGAAGATATCAGGACACAAACCTGCAGAGAAGAGACCATATGAAGACACAGGGAGGAGATGGCTGTCTGTAAGCCAAGGAGAGAGGCCTCAAGAGGAACTGGCTCGGCAGAACCATGAGACAATAAATTACTGCTGTCTAAGCCACCAAGCCCATGGTACTTTTCATGGCAGACCAAACAGACCTGTACAGCTGCCAGGCTAAGCAGGTAAGTATGAGACATAGGTGGTGCCATCATCCCTGCCTTCCTAGGTTCACAGCCAGCTAACCAACCTCCAGACTTGACGGTGAGGCTCACCTGGATCCACCAATTCTCCACCCCACCCTCCCCACCGCCCCACCACCAATTTCTGATTATGCCCATTCGTTACCAGTTGTGTCTGGTCTAGACCAGTGGGCCAGCCAGGCCTTGTCAGTGCTTATCAATTTAGGCCTCTGTGTTTTAAAGTAGTTAAATTATACCGAGGCAGCTGACTGCTGTGTGCCCCAACAGGCGTTCAAGGTGTCTCAAGATTTTCACTTTTCTTTCTCTTACTGTCCACCAATCCTCCATCTTTGGCCACACAAAGATACAGCCATGGTGCTGAGCATACCCACCCAAGATTCTCTAAGCAACAGTTGGGATGTGTGAGAGCCTCGCACAGCAGCTTCACGCCAGCATCTCCTATGTCGTTGTACCCAATCTGCAGGCTTCTCAGGTTTGGGTTTCTGGTGAGGACCAAGGCAAGGTCCCCACAGCCATCGGCAGTAAGGAAACAGTTCAACACACTGTAAGTGAACATATTTAAAAGTTTTTTTTTTCTAATGTATACTATTACATCATCTGCATAGAATTAGGTGTTTCTTTTCTAATATTTTGTTTTTAAGGATTACGGGTTTTATATTTTCTCTTTCTTGACTTATTTATAGGACAATGTAGATTAGAAGTGATTATAGCCAGCATTCTTAGCTTTCTTGATATAAAAGAGAAACCTTTTGTGTCATCATCATTAAACAAAGATTTCCTTTAATTTTTTTTTATTATATCTCTTATTGGTTCAAGGAAGGTTCTGATTATTAATCTTCCAAGTTATGATAAATGGTTATTGTGTTATAATTCAAAGATTTTTTTGTATTTTTAGATGATAGTAATTTTTATTTTTAATCAGTTAACATGGTGAGTTATATTGACCTTTTGAACACTAATGCAACTTTAAATCCTTAGGATAAATTCAAATGGTTATTATATTCTTTTAACTTATTTCTGGATTCTGTTTACTGATATACTGTTTAATGTTTTTGCACTTCATAAATGACTCTAGCCTATACTTTTTCTTCTTGGTTTCTGTTATCAAGAGTATACAAGCCTCAAAAGATGGTGGAGAGTGTTTCTTCTCTCTCTAATCTTGAATTACTTTCCCATGAATATCTGGTAGTAGTTCTTGGCAAAGATTTGCACATCTGGCATTTTTTTATGGAAATATTTGCTTGATTTCATTTCCTTAATAATTTAAAGCTATTTTTCTTTCTTAAGTTTGGTAAGACAGATTATTCTAGAAGGTTGTTAAGTTTTGAAAAATTCTAAATTTTCAGGGTTTTTTGTATAAAGTTGCTCATAGTATTATTTTTAATATCTTAGTACCTATAGTAATGTTTCTTTCCCTGTTCTTTTTTAAAAATTTTAATTGTTTATTATAGTAACATTGATTAATACAATTATATAATTTTCAGGTGCATATTATCATTTGACATCTGTCTATTCTACTGTGTGATTACCATTAAGGGTCCAGTTTCCTTCAGCTACCATATATTTGATCCCCTTTACACACTTCACCCTCCTCCAAACCCCCTACATTTGACTCCCTTTCCCTCTGGCAACCACTAGTCCATTGTCCACATCCCAAGTCTGTTTGTCCTGTTCCTTTGTTGCTTTTAGGTTTATATCCCACATGTAAGGGATATCATGTGATTTTCAACTTTTTATTTCACTTAGCAAGATAATATTGAGGTCCCTCCATGTTGTCACAAATGGCAGTGTTTCATCCCTTCTTGTGGCTGAGGAATATTCCATTGCATATATGTACCACAGCTTCTTTAGCCAGTCATCTATCGTGGGACACTTTGGTTACTTCCATGTCCTGGCCACTGTGAATAATGGTGCTATGAGCATTGGTGTGCAAATATCTTTTCTGATATGGGATTTCAAGCCTTTGGAGTAAATACCCAGTAGAAGGATTGCTGGATCATATGGTAGATCAGTTCTTAGTTTTTGAGGAAGCTCTGTTTTCCGTAGTGGCTGTACCAATTTGCAATCCCACCAGCAGCGTATGAGGGTTCCTTTTTCTCCACATCCTCTCCAACACTTGTTATTACTGTCCTGTTGATTATAGCTGTTCTAACAGGTGTGAGATGATATCTCTTTGTGGTTTTGACTTGCATTGCCCTGATATCTGGTGATATTGAGCATCTTTTCAAATACTGTTGGCCATTTGTATGTCCTCTAGGGAGAAGCGTCTGTTGAGGTCCTCTGCCCATGTTTTGATTGGATCATTTGTTTTTTGTTGTTATTGAGCCACATGAGTTCTTTGTATATTTTGGATATTAGGCCCTTATTAGAGGTGCTGCTTGCAAATATATTTTTCCATTCGGATGGTTCTCTGTTTGCCTGTTGATGATCTCTTTTGCTGAGCCTTTTAGTTTGATGTAGTCCCATTCATTTATTTTTGCTTTTACTTCCCTTGCCTTTGAGGTCAAATTCATAAAGTCCTCTTTAAGTCCAAGGTCCTTGAGTTTAGTGCCTAAGTTTTCTTCTATGCATTTTGTTGTTTCAGGTCTTATAATTAGGTCCTTAATCCATTTTGAGTTAATTTTGGTGTGTGATGATAGACAACAGTCTAGTTTCATTCTTGTGTAGTGGGCTTTCCAGTTTTCCCAGCACCATTTATTGAAGAAGCTTTTCTTTTTCCACTGTACGTTTTTGGCTTCTTTGTTGAAAATTATTTACCCACATAAATGTAAGTTACTTCTGAATTCTTGATTCTGTTCCACTGGTCTGTGTGTCGGTTTTGCTCCAATGCCATGTTGTTTCTTTCCCCATTCTTAATATAGAACAGTGCTGTTCAATTCAGTAGCTGCCAGCAACATGTGACCAGTGGGGACTTAGTGCTTGTCTGAATTAAGATGTGCTATCATGTACAACACACACAAGATTTTAAAGAGTACAAAAATGTCATTAATAATTTTTAGATTGATGATATTTTGAAGTGATAAAATTTGACATGTACATGGGTACCAGACTTATTGCAGGGATCATTTAGTAAGGTATATAAATGTCTAACCACTATGCCGTATACCTGAAACCAGTATAATATTGAATGTCAACTGTAATTGGGGGGAAAAAAGCAAATTTTACTATGAAAGTTAATAACCCATGTTTATTTTTCATTTTTAAAAATTTAGCTGCTAGAAAGTTTGCTATTACAGATGTGGCTTGCACTAGTCTTAGCGTCTTAGCTATAAGGAACTTGTTAGTCTTATGGAGAACCAACTTCCAGGCTTCTAATGTTATATTGTGTCTGTGTTATTGCATTAATTACTGCTCTTATTTTTATTTCCTTTTATATTTGTCTATGCTTTATTGCCATTGAAGAAATTTAGATGAATACTTAGTCCATTATTATTCAGACTCTGTTTTTCTAACATATATATGTACTTTAGCTTTATTCTTTGAGTTTGCAGTGAAGTACATTCTTTTCCATTTCAACATATCTTCTGATGTCCATAACTAATTTTTTAGACTCATGGAAGTAATTACATTCATCTCATAAGAATCAGAGTTTTATTAAGTAGGATGATAATTTTAAAAAGAGCATGATTCAACTAATATATCTATAAGTAATACTTTTTGCCTCAAATTCTATTTTGTCTGATTAATGTAGCCACATAAACTTTCTTTTCTAAAATTTAAGTGTAGTTGGTATACAATATCATATTAGTTATATTAGCATCAGGTGTACAATATAGTGATTTGACATTTTATACCATACAATGAGATCACCCACTAATTCTAGTTATTGTCTATCACCAGGCAAACTTATCATGTTTCCCCTCACCTTGTCAGCCCTTCCCCAAAATAAACTCAAAAGGATAAAGACTTAAATGTAAAGCCTGAAACCATAAAACTCCTACAAGAAAAATGTCAGTAAACTCTTTGACATCGGTCTTAGTAATATCTCGTTAGATAGGTCCCCTCAAGCAAAAAAAGAAAAAATAAACAACTGGGACTTCAAACTCTAAAGTTTATACACAGCAAAGGAAACTATCAACAAAACATGATGACAACCTACTAAATGGTAGAAGATATTTGCAAATGATATATCCAATAAGGGATTGATATCCAAAATATATAAGAAACTCAAACAACAACAAAAAATAAACAGTCCTATCAAAAAATGGGCAGAAGATTTCAATAGACATTTCTCCAAATAGGACATACACATGGCCAGCATGTGAAAAGATGTTCAGCATCACTGATACAAATGCAAATTAAAAACAATGAGAAATCACCTCACACCCGTCAGAATGGCTATCATCGACAAACCAACAAACAACAAGTGCTGGCAAAGGTGTGGAGAAAAGGAACCCTCATGCATTGTTGGAATTGCAAATTGGTGCATCCACTATGGAAAACAGTATGGAGGTTCCTCAAAAAAATAAAAATAGAACTGCCATAAGACCCAGCAATTCATTTTATTTATCCAAATAAAATGAAAACACTAATTTAAAAAGATATATGCACATAAACTCTCTTTTGGTTAATAGCCACATGGTATATTTTCCCATTCTTTCACTGTGATCTTTTGTCTCTTTAAGTTGAGGTGAAATTCACATAACATAAAATAAATCATTTCAAAGTAAACAGTTCACTGGTATTTTGAGTGCAGTTTGTACAACCACAATCTCCTTATATTTTAAAGTCACTTATAGACATTAAGTTTTATAAATTCAGTATGACTAGCTTTGTCTTTTAGCTGAAATTCTTGATCTTTTTATATTTAATAAAATTACTGATATATTTGATTTTAGACCTACCTCTTCTTGTGTTTTATATTTTTCTTACCAGCTCCTTTATTTTTCTTTCCTGCCTTTTAATTAGCTATTTTATGATTCCACTTTCCCTCCTCTGCTGATGTGAGAGTTAGCATTACTTTGTTGTTTTTTTTTTTTATAATTTCACAGTAGTAGTTTCCATATCCATGTTTAACCTGCCAATGCCTCAGTTAATCAATACGTTTATTCTCTTTCTGAAATTTACATTAACTTTAATGTATGTTTTATGCTATTGCTGTTGTGCATTTTAATTTTTTTTCTTTAAATCCTAAAGACAATATTGTTTTTGTAAGCAGTCCATATTTTGCTTGGATATCTGCAGATTTACCACTTTCTTTACTCTACATCTTTTCCATCTGTTTGAGGATCCTTCTTTAGAATTTCCTTGAGTGGTGAGATCTAACAGTGGGGAAATTAATTTTTGATTACGAAATACTATCCTAATTAGTAATTCAAAAAACATAACACCACATTCACCACAAGATTATCCTAATATTTCTCAACTTAATAAGATGAAATTAGGTCTTTATTATCTACCTTCCCGTTACTCTCTCACTGTCCTATTCCCTCCTCTGGCATCCCTGCTTTTATCCATTGAATCCCCATATTATCAGGTCTTCTATCCCCATGTTTAACCCTTCTACCTGAAATTTCATCTCTCCTTTCCACGTGATAAAACTTATATGTCTTATAGAACTCATGGCAAACATCTCACTATGAATGGTTCTTCTCTCTCTGATGGACCTTTTACAACATATTAAATCTGTGACACAAGAGTCAAGGTACAGGTTTGTTCACTTGAATATTTTTACACCTTCTGAGGCACAGACACTGTGGCTTTCCTCAATTCCAGGTGCCTCCTCAACAATCCCCTGAGAAGGAGCCACAGTTTTCCAAGTAAACCTCAAAGACACTTACCACAGTGACTTTAGATGACAAGTTGGCTGTTTCAAGGCCTCACAGAGAAGTTTCAGGTCTTCATGTTTCAGGACATTTGTGCTGATGTCTAGATGTATCAAGCTCTGGTTACACAGGAGAACTTCATAAAGGTTTCTCCAGCAATGTTCATTGAGGTAGCAGCAACCTAGCCTGTGGGGGAAAACGTATGAAATGAAAGGAGGGAAAGCTTGGTTTAATTCCACAGTACAGGTTGTATTCCTATAATCTCATATACACAAAACCCTCAAAAGAGGCCATTAACATCTGGCTTATCCAGAACACCTCCCTGTTTCTTATTCCTCACATGATAAAACCTGGAACACAAAGTGGACAAAGTAATGTAGAGGAATATGGCACAATGAATTCTCTGGAGAACTTGGAAAATGTGGGTTCTAATTCTACATCTGATTCTGTGCTTGGCCAAGACACTCCTTTATTGATAGGAGATGTGCATTGAATATTACATGTAAAAGCCTCAATTGTTGCAATTCTGCTATTCTTAAAATCATAATAGGGTCATGGCTTTCAAAGGGATGCACAGTGACTTTGGGGGGAAAAAGGTACAGAGAAGTATAAAACAGCAGTCACACACTGGTGACTCCTCCCTCGATGGGTAGGGTTTAATCAATAGGCCAAAGTTCAAAATAACTGCTGCCATGGCTCTCCATAGAGGAACCTCCCAGTGGTCACTTACACCAAGACTTCAAGGGCACAGGCTGGGTGGTGCAAGGCTTCACACAAAAGAGGCAGGCCTTTGTCCAAGTAGTTGTATGATACGTTAAGAAGCTTCAGCTTCGTGCTGTTCCTTATGACCCAGGAGAAGCCTTCACAGTCATCAGCTGAGAGGCTACAATTTGCCAGCCTGTATGAAAGAGGAAATGTTACCTTCCATTGGTTTCTGTGTCCCCTATTCATTCTTCTTGCTAATCACAAGTCAGGAAGCATGTGTTTGCTCTGCTTGAGAACCTCGCTGATCTCCACCACCCACTCCCTAGACTTAAGACACATACAGATCAAGTTATTGTCCATACACAGCTTAAACTTCCCCCAGTGAAGAGCCAAAATACATCACATGACCTGCAAGGCCCCTGTCTGCTCCTAAATCCTGTGCCAGCCACACTGGGTATTTTTAGTTGCTTGACCTATATCAGGTGTTATTCTTCAAGGTATTCATTCATGTGTTCTGTCCCCACAGCTCCTCTACCCCTCTTAGGGTTTCTGTACCTGTTTACCCTGTGTTCATGAACTGGATACACTTGTGTTACCAGTATCCAGCTCCAGATACAAATTATGGCCATCATCTCCTGTCACTATCCTCACATCTAATACCACAGTCTCGCTCATCTTTGAGCTTTATATAAATAAAATCAGATGACATATGTACTCTCAAGTTGGCCCATTCCCATCTATGAGATTCATCCAGGTGTTTCCACTTTTCAGGAATTATGAACACTTGTCATGAGTGTTTTAGTACCTATCTTTCAACAAGCTTATTCTGGAGGCTCTGTTGGGTATACATTTAAAAGTGGAATTCCTAGGTTGCATCAAATGCCAGAAGCCATAAAAACTGAAACCAGACGATTTGTTTTCTGAAGTGGTCGTGCCAGTTTAGACATTAAATCCCAAATGCAGGTCTCAACTTTGCAAGAGCTTAAGTTTGCATATGAATAAAAGAGGACAAAAGTGGACTGGTCAAAAAATTAATGGTCCTCTTCAGAATCCACTTAGTGAGCTTAGGGAGCATGGAGACTTACAGTAACTTTTCTATGTTGCACTCTGGGTTATTCAAGGCATTACAGAGCAATGCCACATCATCACGGGAGACTCTTGTGTCACTGAGGTCCAGATGTTTCAGATCTGACATATGAGTGAGCACCTCAAAGAAAAGCCAGCTCTCACCACAGAAGAAGATATTTTTCATCCTGCAAGAATGAAGAAAATTTTGAATAGGCTTCACTCAGCAAAAGCTGAGACGACATCTTTGTCACACGTGACCTGTAATTAACCCCTCTGACCTCTAATGTCATGACCTAGTTACGTGGCTCAGTGGTTCTGTCTGCCTGTTGACCCATATTGAGGCAAAATTACCCAATGGTGACTGTCACACTGGGGTGTGTGTGTGTGTGTGCGTGTGTGTGTGTGTGTGTGTGTTTGCGTGACTGGCATGTTGTACACAGAGGTCTAGATGCTGCCAAACATCTGACAATTCATAGGACAGTCCCCCACCATAAAAAATTACCCAGACCATTATGTCAATAGTGTGAGACTGAGACACCCTGTTGTAATTCTACTCAGTGTTATAAAATCCCAAATTTAAGTGAATTAACATGAAGGTTTTTTTTTTTCCTCAGTATTTCTATTTGGGGAGGGGAGTTCCTATAAAACAGTAGTTCTCTATCTTGACTGAAATTTAAGTCAAATGGGGATATTCTAATTAATTGGTCTGGGGCCTTGACCTGGGCATTAAGAACCTTTCATTAAGGTCCTTGGATGCTTTTAACATGCAGGCAATGCTAAGAAGTGACTACTCTACATCTTGCTCCTCTAAGCATGGTTCCTGGACAAGCAACATCAGCATCATCTGAGACACTATTAGAAATGTGGAATCCTACATTTCTAATAGTGGAACCCCAGGCCTACTGATATAGTATTTTCATTTTAATGTGTTAAAGTGGGAGATACATGTCACCATGTTATCACAGACCTGGGTTCCCCCTCTGTTTTGTGACTTCACCATTCCACTAGCAAATGAAGAATTCACACCTAGAGACCCACATCTTTTCTTAAAGCCTTTGGCACAGAAGTGACACTCCTGTTCACATTTGATTGCCAAGAGAGAGCCATACTCCCACATTCAGATACCAGGGAGCCCTGGGTATAATCCTGTGGCTGGAGACTCTAGGACATGGGAAGCATACTCTGGTGGAGGCACATAGATGTTTCTGCTACTCGTTCTCAGATTAACACTGACTACCCTTGCATGTCCCACCCTCTCTCTGGAACCCTTAAGCATCATATCACATCAGAGAATATTCTAAAATTACCAACTCTGATGACTTTCCAGGCTACCCGAATCTCAGGTTCTCTCTCATTTCTTTCCTACCCACCTCCCACTGAGAATTATCTACACACATTGTGGAAACCAGCCAAGCCACAGTCAAGCATGCATTCTTCAAGTATGGGATCATAACTCTAAGCCTCATTTAGTTCTTAGAATTTAGTACAGAGCCCAGTGCCCACTTGGCCCTCAAAGATTGGTTGATATCATGGTCCTCAAGCATTTAAGGAAGGAGCAGGTACAGTTACCACCAGCAGAAGCTTGGCAATTGATCACCTCTGAGTTCAGAACCCAGCTTTGTGATACTGAGAAACTCACTTAAATGTGGTGAGTATGGGAAAAGATGATACAGTGAGAGACCGGTGTGTGTGAAACTCCACCCTGGGTTGGCCTCACCCAAAAGCTAGAGATAAGATGTGTTTATCTCCATGCCAGACTCAAGTCCAGGTGGTTCTCTAACTTACTGAAGCTTTTGAAGGTGACATCTGGGATGCTTCAGCTGACTACACAGAGTCACAGAGGCTGACCGATGGAGGGTGCTGTCACTAACTTGAAGTTCTCTTAGGTTCTTGTTTGTAGTGAGCACAGAGCAGATTTGATGCCAACAGATTAAATGGAAATTTGACCTGTAAGGAAGGAGAAAAGAAATGCTTTCCATAGGTAAACAGTCACCATAAGCCAGTTGTAGCATATAAGTATAATGAATTATCTTTCTGAATTATCTGACTCAGACCCACTTTTAGGCAGGAAGAATAAGGTCAGTCAGGTAAGTTTACCTTATATTCGTGATGCTCAACCATGGGCAATGTTGTCCTCTTTGCCCAGGGGACATTGGGCAATACCTGAGGACATTTTTCATTGCTAAAACTTGGGAGAGGGGTATTTCTGGCAGCTCGTGGGTAGAAATTGGGGATGCTGCTAAACAAACTACAATGCATGGGACAGCCCCCCCCAAAAAAAAAACAGAAGCCTCCACCCCAAAATGTCATTGCCAAGGTTGAGGAACTTTGTCATATATGCTGGCAGTTGTATAGTGAGAGGTGGGGTCACAGAGCATAGCTGTTAAGTCAGTCCTGAGAAAGTCTGCCCCAGCTCAAACCAAGCCTTCACCACTTCCTAACTTGGGCAGGTTACATCTCTTTGCTCCAGTTCTCTCACTTATAATATGATAATGATAGAACCTATCCCATACAATCATTATAGTGAGTAAAAATTTGTAAGACTTATAGAATAAATTTTAAAAGGTAATTTTTAGTGGAGAAGTCAGGAGTGTGAGGCTATGGGAATGATATGAATATTATAAGTACATATCAGCTAATATTAGAGAAGTATGGAAGATACATTTCATGTGGATTTTCATATTCAATCTTCACAATGTGGCATTTAACATTATTGCTTTTACAATGAGGTAACTTCAATGAAGAAAGAAAACCGCACAAAGTCATGTTTTATAAACAGTCCAGCCACCACATGAACTGAGGTCTGTTTGATAGAACAGATGAGACCCTAACCCCAGTCCTATATTAAAAATTACGTCAGTAAAACCCACTGGAAAAAATGGACAGATGCTGAAAAGGCAAGAGAAAGAAAGTTATTGAATGGACTCACATGGAGGTGTCAACATCTTCTTCTTTGAAGATATTTCGGACAGAAAACCAAAGCTTCCTCAAGCCAGAACAGTGCTTTAAACAGTAGGCAGAAACCACTAAATCCAATTTGTCACTGATAGAAAAGTTAACATCTTGGAGGAGGTCCATCACCCACCGTACAAAGCCTTCATTCTGCATCTCGAACAGACAGTAACATAACACCAAGAAGTCTACCTGTTTCCACAGGTGTTCACTCTCACCTATGCTCTGTAAGTGCTGCTGAAGTTTCTGCTGCATCTCTTCCTGGCACAGGTGGGAGCCAAAAAATGCAGCCAGCTTCTTTTGTTCCCATTTGTTTAAAAGGCCAAACACAAAACACCCTAAATAAATCCAATGGACCTTAACTTTTTTCAAATGGGTAAATAGTAGTGCCTCAATACATCCAACGGCTGGGTTAGGGTGGTTGGTGTGGCCCTTTATGAAATAGAACATGGCGGCACAGAACTCCTGGATGCACACGTGGATGAACTTGTAGGCATTCTCTGTCTCCTTGCACTTCTGAAGAGCCTTGATGTTCAGCAGTATGGGGATGTCAGCACCAGCTAACCCATTTCTCCTGAGATCCTCTTTACTAAACACAAATGTGCCCATCCACATGCCCTCTGCAGCCAGGGAACACAAGCCCTTCAACTGGCCTTGGCTTTGTTCATCTGGACAATTAGCCCCCTTGGGTGTGAACAAGTTCAAGATGAAAGAGGTACAAAGAGAAGTTGTCCGTCGGCAGGTCAGTGCCAGATCTCTCCCTCTTTCCATTTCCTGCTTCAGACAAGTACACACAACCCAGCATAGGATGGGGATTTGACACATGCAAAAGAGTTGCTCATTCTCTCTTACAAAACTGAAGGCTTGCATGGCTCTGCTTGTGTCTTGAAATAAGCAGCAGAAATACAGCTTCCGTTCATTCTCGCTGAACCCTGAAAGTGTTTTGATTTCTGGGCACTCCAACCTCTCTTCAATTTCGTGGGGGTACACGGGCACAGCTGCAATGAGCAGTGAGGACTCCGGGAACATCTTCTTCCGCAGCAAGCTGCTCAGGACCACCTGGACTGGCCGCTGCTCTGTCCAGTCACTGCACAGATCCGACTCAGGTTCATTCAGGTCATAGTTCAGTTCTTCAAAGCCATCAATGATGAACAAGAGTCTGTCTGGCTGGGATGTGATCTCTGCAATAGGTGTAGGTGAGTCAAACCAGTCTCTAAAAATCAATTCAGCCAAGCTGGTCATCGTCAGCTGCTTCAGTTCCCAGCAGCAGAAGTAGAAAACATAGGAGAACCTCTCCTGGTAGAGAACACCCTCTGCCCAGGCCAACATCAACTTGACTAGGAACGTTGTCTTCCCAACCCCTTGAACTCCTCTAAGGATGACTGTCCGTCTCCCAATTTTCTTGGGAAGAAAAAGAAATTCCAAGTCATCACGTTCTTTCTGGGTCAGTTCCTTCTCAAAGTGATCATAAATCTTAGTGATGGATTCTTCAAACCATAGGTTGTTGAATTTCTCCTTTATATATGCCCGATACTTCCTTGTGTATCCTGACACAGTGAGAAAAGAGAATGAAAAAAAAACACACCCAAGTTAAAACACTCGCATACATGCACATTTTGACCCTGTGATTTTTCCTCTCAATGTGTTTTCTCAGGGATCTTCAAACTGTGGCCCACAGACCAAAGCTAGTTGGCAGTCTGTTTTGCAGGTCAAATTTCATGGGGACATAGTCATGCTCTTTGCTTGTGTTGTCTAAAGCTGCTTTCCAGTGACAATGGCCAAGATGAGTATTTGTGACAGACTATATGGCCCACAAAGTCTAAACTATAAACTCCATGGCCTTTTATAGAAAATGTCTGCCAAACCCTGCTCAAATCACACACACACACACATGCACACACATGTGCTCACACACATGGCTAATCATTGCTACTATTATAGCAAACATTGGCGAAGAACTCTAGACCACCACAGAAGGCTCATTAAATAATTTATAGCACTGTGGACTATTACACAGATGTTGAAAGTATGGAGTAAGACAGTGTCTATGGTATGTACACATTTATGTCTAACAGAGGCAGTTACCTCTAGGAGGGAAATTAGATGTAGTAGATGTGACCAAGTGGCACCTAGTATCTGCCTCAACTTTATTTTGGTGAGTACTCTTTAGGGAAGAATGCCAGAAACAAACAAACATATATACAGCTATACTTCCCAGAACCCTTGCTGTTAAGATTCAGTTCTACAATTTACACACATTCTTGTAACACTAGAATGAGAAAGTGGAGTAGAAAACAATGCTGACTCTGTCACAGTGTGTGCCCTACACACTCTCCTCCCTCCCTAGTTCTGGGTCAACAATTGTAAAAGAGCATCTAATTTTTGAAACCTAAATCACAACCAAATTCCAAAACTCAAGGAGTCTGCAAAATGCAGCTTTTAGCATTCCAGCCTCTCCATTTTAAAGGGGTATGCAAAAAAAAAAAAAGGTGGAAATGAATGTGGAGTGAGTAAATTCATGGATTCTGCCTTGAATGGTTTGCTGGGGTCTCTGGGTATGGGGTTGCCACCTAAAGTCTAGCCCAAGTCTGTATCATAGTCATTGTCCTTCTAGAGATGATATAGATAAGTGGCTTCCTGCCTTATTAGACCCAATGCTCCCCCTTTTTAGTAAGAGATCTTTTGTCACATCTGCTTTACTGATCTGAAATGAAATTCATGCTTCATATAACTGTCCTACAAATGTCATAGCAAAAAGTCAATGTATGCCCATGTTCATTGCAGCATTATGTGCAATAACCAAGATATGGAAGCATCTTAAGTGCTCGTCAATAGACAAATGGATAAAGATGTGGCACATATATACAAAGGAATATTACTCAGCCATAAAAAAGAATAAAGTCTTGCCATTTGCAACAACATGAATGGACCTAGAGGGTATTCTGCTGAGTGAAATAAGTCAGAAAGAGAAACAAAAATACCATATGATTTACTTATATGTAGAATCTCAAAAAAATTAATAAAACAAAACACTTATAGATACAGAGAACAAATGCATGGTTGCCAGATAGGACAGGGGTAGGTGAAAAGGTGAAAGAGAATATAGTGAATAGTAGTGGAATAACGTTACATGTGACAGTTTCTAGAGTTAGTGAGGTGATCACACTGTAAGGTATATAAATGTTGAGTCACTATATTGCACGCCTAAAACTAATTTAATAATGTATACCAACTGCATTTTTTAACATAATATTCTATAATTATTCTATAATCCTGTAATTATAGTAAAATGGTATGCATTGGAATACTTAAATACTTCAACAGGGCTACTGTAAAAACATGGTGAAACTGCCAAGAACCCACTTTGTACAAGAATGTAATATATACAAATGCAGATGGTTGTGGTGGCATCTCAAAGACCGTGACAAGTGTTGCTTTTGGAGTTATCATGCTGTAAAATGCTCAACAACTCTTCATAAAGTTCTGAACAAAATATATTTTTCAAAGCAAAACAAAACAAACAGGCTCTTAAGACTATATTGCTCAGAAATCAGTTTCTTGGACTTGAACTTTTGCTTGTTAATATTAAAATAGATACATACATGACAGTGATTTAGATGTCTTAGTAAACACTGGCATTCATGGCTGTTTTGAACAAATACACAATTACACCCATTAACCTCAGTTCAGTGCATCATCTATAAATGTTAATTTTCCTTATTTTTGCTAAAGCATTGAGTCCAAAGTTTCTATTATACAGCTTCACCTTAGAGTTTCCAGCTTGAATGCAAAGACCAAATTGTTGGCAATCTGGACAGAGGTGCAATACAGGTTCAGAAGAGGCATTCACCACGTTTACTGCATGCAACCACCGTCTTTCTATTTACAAGGCTAATGTTATCCCATGTGCATTCTGATCCTGCTGTAGGCAGACACCATTTATGAAAACTACAACATGATCCTAACTATATGAAGCCTTGTTTCTGTCCCCCAATCCCAGACTCCCTCACCTGTGATCTCTCTCTTGGCTTTCTCAAAGAGATCCTTCCGGTTGATCTTCTGAAAGATGCTAAAGGTCAAGCTCCAGGCTTGTTGTTCCTCATAATGCTTCATCAATAGGTTTGCAAGGTCTTCCCGAGTTGCCTTCTTCATGTCAGCCCAGGGGATCTGCTTGAGACCAAACTGTAGAGGCTCTTGCTTGAGGAGCTCCTTAAATTTTCGGAATTCATCTCTTTTGAGCTCTTCCAGGTACCACATCAGGCCAAAATCAGAAAAGAAAGATGATGCCATTTTGAGCAAGGCATAGATGTCAATCTTCAGAGAGAACAAAAAATAAATGGAACCTGTCAAAAATTCAGAGCCATGCCAAGTTATTCAAAATTGATTGAGGTAACTATGTCCTCTTTGCTAAGTACCTTGCTAGTTTTGGAGGGATGGATTTGAGGGAAGAAAGTTCTTTCTTTAGATCAGACTCATTTGTTCTCAACTTCTCTTTGAAATGGTCACAAGGACATTGATGCCTGAAATAAAATTCAGGATGAATAAAAATAATACCCCCAAAGAATTACTTCTAACCCCAACTTTGATGAAGCATGGTAGAGACACACAATATAAAGTATCTAATGTTGATATTAAGGAAAGCACTTCTAATGGAGATATGCAGATCAATATCTAGCATAGTCCAGCAGAAAAAATAAACTTGATGAGCAAAACTCTCCACAGGAAGGCTTCCATAGTTATAATATCTAATGAGTTCAAATCTAAGGCAAAAATATGATGACAGATTAGGAGTATTTTCCCCTAATACAAAATGGAACACTTATCAGGAGATATAAAAATCTTAGCTTACACAATGCAATATACACCTTATTATTAAATTGTACACCTGAAACTTACTGGTTTTCATTAACTAATGTCACCATAAAAAAATTAAAGAGAAAAATTTTAGCCTATATTCACCTGACATATCTTAAGTAGAAGAGCAAATACAAACTTACCCACAAGTAGTGGGAAAATTATTTTTTCCTGGTCAACATTAGAGAAGAATATGTAATAATAATGTCCCACAAATCTAGTCAATTGATTTTTGACAGATGTGCAATGCAGGAAGGTTTTTTTTTTTTCAATGAATGGTGCTGGGACAGCTGGAAGTTTAAATGCAAAAAGAAAAGAAAAGAAAAGAAAAAAAGAAAAGAAAAGAAAACAAAAGAAAAGAAAAGAAAAGAAAAGAAAAGAAAAAAGAAAAGAAAAGAAAAAAGAAAAGAACCTAGACAGAGATCTCACATCTTACATAGAATTTAAATCCAAATGGATGACAGACCTAAATAGAAAATGCAACACTATAAAACTTCTGAAAGAAAGCAGGAGAAAATCTTTATGACTTTGGATTTAATGCAGAATTTTTAGATACAATGTAAAAAGCATGATCCATGAAAGAAAAAAATGATAAGTTAGACTTTATTAAAATGAAAGACAAGTGCTCTCCGGAGGACACTTGTTAAGAGAATGAAAAGACAAGCTACAGACTGGGAAACAGTATTCAAAAATTGTGTATCTAATAAAAGACTTATATCCAAAAGATACAAAAAACTTTTAAAACTCAACAACAAAATAACCCAGTAAAAAATTAGTAAAAGATCTGATGAGGTACCTCATCAAGGAAGATATACAGATGGCAAAAAATATGAAATGCTTATCATTTGTTATTAGAAAACAGGTATTCCTGATGTAGATATACAAAAATTAGCACATTCTCTAATACATATTTATACACTCTTGCACACAATATTGAGGAAACACTCTATGTAAGCACACACAGAACATTTCCAATAAATGATTATGTCCTGGGCTGTGAAGCAAATCTCCATACAGAAAGGAAAAGCCAATAGCAGAGAGGTCATCTTCTCCATTTCCAATGCAACAAAATTATACCTCACTTATAAAATCAATAAAAAGCTCAAATCATACCATGGAAAATTATGATAAATGAATACACTTTATTCATGGGAGACCATCGGGAAGAATTTGCCACCAAAATAGTTGATTAAGTGATTTGAAAATGTAAAATAAACTTTAATCACATTAAAGATCTATAAATTAGGGTAAGTTGTTAAGCGATTCATAGAAGTAGATTATAATTACAAAAAGATGACACTGAAGGACCTGCGATGTCTTCTTCTTTGGGGGCTATTCCTACTGTCAAAAAGCCTGCTTTTGGTCAAATCTTGTGTAGAATGCAGATCTGAGCAACACTCATCAACAAAGTGGCTGTCACAGCAAGAACCTTGCAGGAACTTTGCCTATGAGCCCTTCTACAAAGAGCAAGCAACTGGATGGACTGGTCTTGATGGGGAGACAGAGGTCACTCTCTTTCCCATGGCTGAAATCTTAATATGACACCTCCTTCTCTGGGAAGAGATCCTCTGAGAGAGTGAAGGGACTAACAGTATTCAGATCTGTTACAAGTCCAATTTTATTTATTTTTTATTTTTTTCAAGTTCATTGGGGTAACATTGGTTAATACAATGATATAATTTTCAGGTGTACATTATAATTTGACCTCTATATATTCTATTGTGTGATTATCACCCAAAGTCCAATTTTCTTCAACTACCATATATTTGACCCCCTTTACTCCCTTCACCCTCCCCCAGTCCTCCTATAATGACCCCCTTTATCCTGTCTACTTCGCCCCTCCTCCACTACCCTTTACCCTCTACCCGCTGGTAACCATTAGTCCATTGTCCATGTTCCTGACTATATGTTTGTCTGTCCTGTTTATTTGTTGCATTTAGGTTTATATTCCACATATAAGTGATATCATATGATTTTCAAACTTTTTCTTTCTGGCTTATTTTGCTTAGCATAAGTATTGCAAGATCCATCCATGTTGTTGTAAATGACAGTATTTCATCTCTTCTTATGGATGAGTAATATTTCATTGTATATGTGTACCACAGCTTCTTTAGCCAACCATCTATCATAGGATACTTCGGTTGCTTCCATTTCCTGGCCACTGTGAATAATGCTGCTGTAAACATTGGTGTACAAATATCTTTTTGGATATGGGTTTTCAAGTCTTTGGGGTAAATATCCAGTAGAGGGATTGCTGGATCATATGGTAGATCAATTATTAGCTTTTTGAGGAAACTCCATACTGTTTTCCATAGTGGCTGTACCACTTTGCTGTATCCCAGCAGTGTATGAAGGTTCCTTTTTCTCTGCATCCTCTCCAACTTTTGTTATTACTTGGCCTGTTGATTATTGCCATTTTAATAGGTGTGAGGGATCTAAGAAGCTGTGGTACATATATACAATGGAATATTACTCAGCCATAAGAGATGAAATACTATCATTTGTGACAACATGGATGGACCTTGAGATACTCATGCTAAGTGAAATAAGCCAGACAGAAAAAGTTGAAAAATCACATGATATCATTTATATGTGGGATATAAACCTAAATGCAACAAATAAACAGGACAGACAAACATACAGTCAGGGACATGGACAATGGACTAGTGGTTACCAGAAGGTAGAGGGTGGGAGAGGAGGGGAGACGTAGACAGGATAAAGGGGATTATTATAGGGGGATTGGGGAAGGGTGAAGTGGGTAAAGGGAGTCAAATATATGGTAGCTGAAGGAAATTGGACTTTGGGTGATAATCACACAATAGAGGTCAAATTATAATGTACAGCTGAAAATTATATAATTGTATTAACCAAAGTTACACCAACAATCTTAATAAAAATTAGAAAAATAAATAAATAAAAATAAAAGTGGTGGTATCGCTGTATATCCTGAAGACATTAAAAATAGAGACTTATAAATGATATGCCAATCCAACTGGCAGTTTTTTCAAATATGTAAATTCTTAAAAATGACCACTTTCATTTTTTATTTGTGTGTGTGTGAAGTTTTGAACGTTAATTATGAAAGTTGAAAGAAATTCTTTCCTCCAAAAAAGTTCAAGCTCAAATGGCTTATCTGCAAAATGTGTCAAGGTCTAAATAAAAACTTATTTTTCCAGGAGCTCTTTCAAAGAGAAAAAGGGATGGGGGAGGGGAAGAACTCCCTGACTGTTCAAAGCATAGCATGGGTACTGAAAACTAAGTTTTGTATATAAAAATTCAAGGTCCCAATCTACTTGAGATAACAAAAGAAAAAAAAAGCTTAATAAAGCCACCATAAATCTGTACATTAGATTATAAACTTGCATTACTGTTCATTTTCTGATTTTGGTGTGCTGTAGTTATATAAAAAAATTTTATTTTCAGGACATAAACCCCAAATATTTAGGAGTAAAAGTATTTAAGGTAAAGTATGAGGGATCAATTTGTATAATATATACCAACTGTCTTGAACAGATAAGGAAGTAAACACTTATATAAATGTAGAGACCAAGTAAGTAAGTCAAAATTTTAACCTTTGGAGTTTCTGCAATATTACAACAAATCGAAGTCTGAGATTGAGTCAAAATCTTTTTTAAAACAGGGGGTGAAAGGAGTGTGCTAGTTTCTTTGGGCCACCATAATAAAATACCAATATTTTATTGAAGTGGCCTAAAACAACAGAAACTTATTGTCTCATGGTTTTAGAAACTCAAAGTTCAAAAATAACAGTGTCCCTGAATCCTGCAGGGGAATCCTTCCTTGCTCCTTTGAAGTTTCTGGGCGTTTGCTGGCAATCTTCAGCTTCTAACCATTTAACTCCAATCTCTACCTCCACTTCTATTCTCATACCACATTGTCCCATGTGTCCCTCCCCTCACATGGGTATCTTCTTGTAAGGACACCAGACATAGAGCCCCCCTACTCTATCATGATCCTGTCTTACCTAATTACATATACAATGACCTTGTGTCCCAATAAGGTTACATTCTGCAGATACCAGGACTTCAATGTGTTTTTTAGGATGATGTAATCCAACCCTCAATATTTTGTAAAGATCAACCCCTTGATATAGAGAGGGATTTCATATTCTAAATGCGTTTATTTCAAAGTCTAAATAAGTGTTAGAAAACTAGATTTTCATAGACCACACCCTGGAATCATGGTGTCAAAGATCTTTCTACCTGAGGTCTGACCGCAAGCTCCAGGGAGCCCAAGGGGTCAAGATTTTGTCATTCTGGCACCTCCTCTCTGTCCCTCTGTGTTCTCCACTTGCTGCTCTGCTTGTCTCAATGGGTATTATTCTTCTAATCAAACACACACACACACACACACACACACACACACACACACACACACACACACACACACACACACACTTAAGCTCCAAGTTCTCCCACCCCGAAGACTCCTTTTGTGCACTGTTGACTCCCTTGGTAGTCGAGCTCTCCACCATTGTCACAGGTTTCAGGAGGAAGGGATAAGGACCTGACAAGCACTTAACTCATCTCGCCTACCAGTTTGGATTAGGAAAAAAGCCAGCTAAGGAATGGGAGCAGCCTGCCTGTGAGAGTGTTGCACCCTTGGTACTTTAAAGGAGCACCCCAAGGCCAGGGTTGGTGAACATCGTCACTTTGGTAGTATTTTAAATTATATTTAACATGTTAAAAAATCATAATCCAAGGCCTTGTTAAGGACACCGGACCCCTGTCTGGTTGGTCAAGAAAGGAGGCAGGACAAAGGGTGGGAAACGAAGGCAAAGAGTGACACAGGAAACAGATGAGAGAGGCAACAACAAGAACTGCTGACTCACCGCTCCAGATCTTCCTGGTGGGTCCTTAACGAGTGGCAGCTGAAACTGAGAAGTAGGCGATGGGGCCATCTGATTGGCCAGTGAGTTACCCTGTTCATTAGCTCAAGGGGGCTTTTGATGACCAGACTTAATCTCTCCAAACTGGTTATTTGAGGGAATGGAGATAACTATTCTTATTCTAAATGGTTATGGAATGCATCTGAATGATTGACTCCTTCCATCATTCTCAGCTCCCATTAGTGTGCCATGAATTGTCACCACCAAACCTCACTTTGAGGCAATCACTTTACTAATATACAAAGAAACACCTAAGAACACAAACAGATGTTACATCTTCTAGGTCTACCTTTTGTGCAACTAAGATGATCATATTTTTGTTCTTTGATCTGTTAAGAATGAGGAGTTATATTTTCCCATCATACTCAGGGCACTGGATACAAGGCAGAATGCCTGCAGGTGTGAGCAAGTGACCATCATCCTTAAAGGCCCCAGGTGATTCCAATTGGGAAGCCACGCTGGCAGCCACTAGTTGATTTAGGGTCTAGGGTGAGCCTCCACAGAATCTATCACCTGTTGGATATACCTTCTATTCCAGTCATTCCACAAGATTCTTATGAAGTGGCCTCTCCCCATTTTTGAAAGGCTTTTTGCCAGGTCCTGATGGAGACTGGATAGAGCATTTTTCTTGTGTAGTTTATGGTATCAGTGCTTACCTGAAGTTGAGATCAGCCAGGCTCTTTCCCTCTGGCTCTACCCAACCTGCTGAGTTTGGGGCTTCTTGGCCAGGTGCCCAAGAGATGCCCAACACTACAACTTGAGCGTGCATTGTCTTGGAGTTAGCAGAGCTGTGAAGGAAAGTGAAACTGGAAGAACACAGCTGAAGCCCAAAAAACTCAGGTGAAACAGCATTTTCCTCCCACTTGCTCACTGAACTTGCTCATTAAGAACCCAATAAGTGAGGAGGAGTGTTTAAATGGGTGTAGCTTTTCCCTTCTCCCTGCTAGCTTGTTTGACTTAGGGATCCACCAAGAGACTTGCCATCAGGGCTGGTGAGTCTCCTTTCCTGCTAACTGGCTTTCTCTGATTTTAAAATCCCTTTCTTTACATCATTTCTGAAGTTCTCCAATTTATGTATTTTTTTCATCCTGTTGTTCTTAAATGGAAACTGGTCACTATGGCTTTAGCATGGCCCCCACTCTCTAATTTGGTGTGTGAGATGTTAGGTAGGGAGAGACGGGATATTCTAAATGGTAGGTACAGCTTCTTTATTCCCAGGGAGGCTCCTCTGAACTCTAAGTCACTGGCCTTCAAGTCTGGCTGCCTGTTGAAGTTTTCTGGAACCACAGCAAAACACAGTTTTCTTAGATGAACAAGCAAAGCGGAAACAGACTCAGGTATAGAGAACAAACTGACTGTCACCAGATGGGAGTGGGATGGAGAGCTGGGTGACAAAGGAGAAGAAATTAAGAAGTACAAATTACCAGTTACAAAAACAGTCATTTGATATAAAGCACAGCACCGGGAATATCATCAATAATATTGTAATAACTGTGTGGTGGCAGGTGTGTACTAGACTAATCAGAGGGATTACTTCGTAAGGTATATGAATATCTAATCACTTGTACATCTGAAGGTAATATATTGAATGTTAACTGAAACTGAAAAATAAAAAATAAATTAATTTAAAAAAAAAACTGTTTCTTGAGTCCAACTTTCAAAGTTTCTAGTTTGACAGGTATGGGTATTTCTGGACATAGACAGAAATAGCCAAATTTAAACTACTGATTTAGTAAAATACTATTTAATAAGAGTTTATCGTGTGTATAAGAACAGTTCAAAACTGAGAGCTTTCAAATTCAAAACTGATATGACATTACAAAATGGCTTACAGAGTTTAAAACACCAAGCTGCTTACCCTTGATGATAATCAGTTATTATAATGGGTTTCCAGGCAGCAGGGGAGTTGGTTAAAAGTAATTACCTTATTCCTCTTTTAGGAATATGGCTTACACTTCCTTTATGTTTATCAGAGTTATTGATGAAAGGTAAGTTCATTTATGTTGGCGAAATGAGCTAGATTTAGTTTTGCCTTAAATGGTTTCATCTGCTCAGGGAACTTTTATGTCTCATCTCTGTTCTGCATTTAATTTTAATGTTGTGTTTTGTTTTTTTTTAAAGAACTCCCCATGTGACTCCTTTGTGCCACAATGCTCCAGAAGCTGGGTCAAAGGTGCTGAGAGTGATCATCAGTTGGCTAGTCCTCTATGTAGTCATGAACATGTAGTCAGAACACCCAGAGGTTTCAGTGTCAGTTTTGCCATGTGAAACCTGGTGCAGGCATGGGACCCCATCTCGGCTCTCAAAATGAGTCTGTGCTCCAAAGATGGCGGTGTGAAATAGAAGTCAAAGAGGGAAATACCTTGAGATTTTCAACATTTCTTAAAAATCACTTAGAACCAAGATTTAAAAGAAGAGAACTCTGATCTATACTACACAAGTACAGCCAGGGCTGGATAGATTTGCAACTCCCAGTGTTGTTTGTTCAAAGAAACTGGACCAATCTTATTTAAAAATCTCTTAGACAACTGTTTCCCTGAATTTAGCATGAGTCTGGTCTTATGTGTCCTTTAAAAATATGACTTTTAAGTGAGTTTCTGGTAACCACCATGCTGTTGTCTGTGCCTGTGAGTTTGTTGATTTTATTTGTTTATTGTTTTTGGTTTTATATCCCACATATGAGTAAATTATATGGTTCTCAACTTTTTCTGTTTGACTTATTAAGCATGATAATCTCAAGATCCATTCATGTTGTCACAAATGAAAGTATTTCATCTTATAGCTGAGTAATATTTCATTATATATATATATACATATACATACATACATATATGTGTGTGTATCTGTGTGTATGTGTGTGTGTGTGTGTGTGTATGTATGTATGTACGTACGTACGTACCAGTCATCCACTGGAGGGCATTTTGGTTGTTTTCATGTCAGGGCACTGTAAATGGTGCTGCAGTGAACATTGGAGTGCATATATCTTTACAAATAAGTGTTTTCAAATTTTTCAGGTAGATGCCAAAATGAAGGATTGCTGGGTCATATAATAGTTCTAGTCTTAATTTTCTTAGGCAGCTTTATACTGTTTTTCATAGTGGCTGCCCCAATTTAAATTCTCACCAACTATGCAGGAGGGTTTCCTTTTCTCCACATCTTTGCCAACATTTGTTTTTTTATTCTCTTATTGGTAAAGGGCCATTATGACAAGTATGAGGTGGTATCTCATTGTGGTTCTGGTTTGCATTTCCTTTACAACTAAGGAAGTTGAGCATGTTTTCATGTATCTGATGGCTATCTGTATGTCTTTCTTGGAATGCTAATATTTTTAAACCTTAGTTCTTTTGTAGTCTAACTTAGCTTATTCTATGTGCAAATATTTTCCTCAAAATGATATATGTGCATGGCATAAGAAACATGGTGGAGTGAGAGATTTCCCCAGATAACGCTCATTGAAATAACAAAGCTGAATATCTCAAACTCAGCAAAAAACACCCAACCTGCCACCAGTATATGCAAGTGTGGGATCTGTGCATAAGAGCTACCAGAGGAATTGAAAATACAACTATATCCACAGAATGAGTTTTCCAGAAAGGAGATTACAACACTCAAAAACAACCAAATAGAACTTCTTGAGATAAAAAAAAAATAACACTGAAAGAGATGAAATATGAGATAGCAAGCTTGGAAAATAGAGTCAACCAAATGAAGGAAAGGTTCAGTGATAGCGAAGACAGAAATCTAGAAATAAATCAGAAGGAAGAAGAGAGAACCCAAAGAATGAAAATTAATAAAAGGGAAATACAAGAGCTAGCTGATACCATCAAGAGAGTAAACATAAAAATAAAGGATATTCTCAAAGGCGAGGAAAAGGAGCAGGGACCAGACAGCATTTTCAGACAAATAGTGGAAGAGAATTTCCCAAATCTAAGGAATGAGCTGGAGCTTTGAATTCCAGAAACCAACAGAACACCCAATTATTACAACCCAAAAGGCCTTCTCCAAGACACATTGTATTAAAATTATCAAAAATAAATGACAAAGACAGAATTCTCAGGACAGCCAAGAAAAAGAAGATGGTAACCCATAAAGAAAACCCCATTAGATTATCATTGGACTTCTCAGCACAAACCTTACAAGCCAGAAAGGAGTGGAATCAAATACTGAAGCTGTTAAATGGAAGGAATTACCAGACAAGAATAATGTATCCAGCTAAGCTCTCCTTTAGGTATGAAGGAGACATAAAGACCTTTCCAGACATATAAAAATTGAGGGAATTCTTTACTACAAGGTCTGCACTACAGGAAATACTGAAAGGGGTTAGCTTACCTAGAATGAAGTGACAAAAAAAATACATAACTAGAAGTAAGGCGGCTAGGAGGCAGATAAAAGCAGAGGAGTGCAACCCTTACTGGGAACAGGGCATTATAAGCTTAAACAATAAGAAGAAAATTGCTATATCAAGATTATAATGAACATTCAGTGCACATAGGAAAAAACTGAGACAACAATGACTGAAAAGGGGAGGATGCAAAGATCCAAATTTGCAAAGGGGAATGGAGATAAGGCACAAGTGGAAGAAAATGGACTAATTATATAGATTAGATGATAGATGATAGATAGATAGATAGATAGATAGATAGATAGATAGATAGATAGATAAAGAGATATATAGAGATATTCGTAATGGTAACCACATACTAAAGATTCAGAACTGAAGTATATAGCATAAAACAAGAAGGATCAGAGAGAAAGCCCACAAAACACAACCAAAATACAAAGAACAGACATACAAGGACCAGAAAGCAATAGAAACACCAAGCTCCCAGAAAGCAAAAGATAAAATGGCTATAGGAAAACCTCACATTTCAATAATAATAGTTTTTAAACCTCACATTTCAATAAAAATAGTTTTTATTGAATAAACCTCACATTTATTTAATAAACCTCACATTTCAATAAAAATAGTTTTTTTGGTTTCCTTTGCTGTGCAAAAACTATTTTGATATAGCCCCATTTGTTCATTTTTTCTTTTGTTTTTCTTACCAAAGGAGACATATCCAAAAAAATATTACTAAGAGTGATGTCAGAGAGTTTACTGCCTATGTTTTCTTCTAGGAGTTTTATGGTTTTGAGTCTCACATTTAAGTTTTTAATCTATTTTTAGTTTATTTTTTTATATGGTGTAAAGTGGTCTAGTTTCAGTTTTTTGCATGAATCTATTCAGTTTTCCCAAGACCATTTATTGAAGAGAGTGTCTTTACCCCATTGTATATGCTTGCCTTCTTCATAATAGATTAATTGACCATATCGGAGTGAGTTTATTTCTGGGCTCTCTCTTTTGTTTCATTGATCAGTGTATCTGTTTTTATGCCACTACCATGCCATTTTAATTACTATTGCCTTGTAATATAGTTTGATATCAGGTAGTATGATACCTCCAACTTTGTTATTTCTCAAGATTACTTTGGGTATTTGGGGGTCTTTGTTGTTCCATATAAATTAGGATTATTTGTTCTAGTTCTGTGAAAAGTGCCATTGGTATTTTGATAGGGCTTGTATTGAATCTGTAAATTGCTTTGGGTAGTATGGAAATTTTAATAATGTTAATTATTCATATCTATTACTATGGTATATCCTTCCATTTACTTGTGTCTCCTTTTATTTCTTTCTTCAATGCCCTATAGTTTTCTGAGTCTTTTACCTCCTTGGTTGAATTTGTTCCTAGATATTTTTTTCTTTTTGCTGCAATTGTAAATGAGATGGTTTTCTTAATTTCTCTTTCTGATAGTTCATTAATGGTATATAAAAATATATCTGTTGAGATGTTCTTGTGGTTCTTAATCTTTCTATCAATCACATTGATTGGTTTATGTTGAACTATCCTTGCATCCCAGACATAAATCCCACATAGTCATGGTGTATGATCCTTTTAATAGGCTGTTCAATTCAGTTTTCCAATATTTTATTGAGAACTTTTATGGGTGGAATTGACCCTCAGGCTGACTGGCTGTGAGGGCTGGCCATGACTATAGTGGACAAGCTGTGTGAGGGGGCTGACTCCCTGAAACAGGAGTCATTTTAGTGAGGCGCTGGTGATGCCAGCCAAGTCCACCCTTGCGAAGCTGGTTGGATGGTGCTCAGGTGTTGTCTGGAGCTGACCACCAGAGGCATTAATTCTAGAGCCTCTTGGGAGGGGCTGCAGTAGACCAAGGTCAGCTGTCGTTTGTGTCCAGCTTAACACAAATTTGACTATGACTGGTTGCCACTTGTGCTGTAATTGAACGTGCTTGGGAGATGCTATGCTGTGAACTGAGGCTGGCTGCTACTTGTACTAGGCTTGTTGCCACTTAGTTGAAGCTATGTTCCAACCTGACATTGGCCACTGCTTATGCCAGGTGTGGGGCCACCTGATGGGGGTTACAATGCAAGTTGAGACTGGTCAGTGCTTGTGTCAGGTTTGGGGCCACTTAGCAAGAAGTATGGGGAGTTTGGGGGCCTCTGGGAGATTTTAGGAAAGTCCACAGCATGTGTGAAGGCATTCTTGTGTGGAAAGACTATGGAAGAAGTACAAGTTAGGTGCCAAGTTGGGTGGGGTGAGATCTCAGGGAATCACTAGGGTGGGGATAACAGTGTTAGCCAGGTTAATGGAGACTCATATTGGTTCCCACCTATGTCTGCCAGCTGGGTGAGAGGAGGGCTCAACAGAGGAACAATGGTACTTTCGAACACTGCTGCCCCTGGAGGGAATTGCCCTGCCTCCTTCTCCTCCAGCCCTTGTCCTCCTGGAACTTTTCCATCTGCTTCCCTTCCTCCACTCAAGCTCAGAGTGAGTGAGCCTGTGAGCCACTGAGTCTGTGCACAGTCCCCTCAGGAGGACGCCTGATACTATAGAAGCCCTACTGCTCACTCAGCTGTCATCGCCACTAATTTTCATAGCCAAAAGTTATGACTCCTCTTCCCAGCACTGGAACCCTAGCCTGGGACTCCTTGGTCCTCATGAGGGTACTTCTGTGGCTGAGGTATCCCTCCTGATTCTTAATTGCTACACATGGATGTGGGACATGCCCATTTTGCATCTCCACCTTTCCTACCAGTTGCTCCCTCTTTATATCCTTAGTTGTAAGACTTCTGTTCAGCTAGTCTTCTGGTGGTTCTCAAGGGTGAATTTTCTATAATTTAGTTACAATTTTGATGTGGTCATTGGAGGAGGCAGGCACAGCATTTACCTATGCTGCAACCTTATGAATGACTTGGAACAAAGTTAAATCTTTTATACAAGAATATGCAGCATGTTCATGAAGAAAGAGGAAGCCAAACTCATTTGTAAGGTTCAAAGCTTTTCCACCCTGCCCTGATGCTTTCTATAAAACCAACTGCTGGTGGGGACACACAGGTATTTTTCTGTACCTACTATGAATGGAAACCAACAAATGCATGAGATACTTACTTGATATTTTTCCATATTAATGTTGACAAAATTGAAGTGTGTGATTAGTTCCCATATTTCAAATATATAACGTCAGTTGGCATTCTTGAAGGAGGGAGCCAAGGACAGTTTGGAGTTTTGACTTCCCATTATTTAAGAGAATGACTCTTTTTCTTTAAAGTGAAAATCACCCTCATAGTTTTAAGAGTTTCCTCCTCTATGAGGTCACTGGACCTCTCAGACAATGAGTTCAGACAGCCACTGGGAATACCTAAAGGTCAAAGGAAATAAATGCCTCCTATCTTTGGAGAGAAAAACACACACCCATGTGTAATTTAGGAACCAATAGAATTTGTTGGTGACAACTCTAAGATCTTTTCCATGAATTCTGGTAGGATTCATGGATAATGTGCCTGAACCTGGGTGCACACTTGGTAAACATCTGCAGCCCTCAGGGTTTTCACACTGCCCCATCAGCCTGTACTCTGCCTTCACTGACAGAGTGACAGCTACTCCAGTGTGACTCCCCTAGCAGGTATCCAGGTGTGTCCAACCCAGAGGAGTACATGTTCATGTCCCCTCTTCCCTTCAGGCACGGTCTCTCCTCAGATTTTAGGTGAGCTGTTTACTCTGCAACCTCAGCTCCCTGATGGATTCCCCCAAAAAATGAAATTTGAAGCTAGCCCAGTTCATTTTTCACTATAAAGGTGAGACAGGAGTAGTGCTCTTTCCAGCCTTCTGCAAGGCAGAGCTGAAGCTAAGGTATCAGGACACACTGTCATGTGATGTAACAGATATTACTGGCATCTCTTCTTACAGTATCAGAAACACCCCACCAGGAGGGCTTGGGAAAGGCAAGGCCACTAAGGTACAGGCAAGTGAGGGGTAGGAACTCAGTGAGGCTCTAGCAGTGCCACTGACCTTAAGAGAGACTCAAGGTCATATCTCCTGGATACAATCTAATTTTCTTCCACTGGGAAACTCCCATGGCTCACCCCCATCCCTCATTCAGTTACATGTGCCCTCTTTCATTTCTCAAGTCTTGTTCAATTCCTTGACTCTGTCAAGCTCCACCTACCTTGACTCCCACTCTTAAGATCTGTTCTTTCTGAGGTTCAGGAGACCGCACCTTACTCTACCAGGACTGTAGCAAGGTGCCTAGTCAACTGTTCTTTGAGGAGCTTCCAGTACATTGCATTTAAATCACCATAGAGACATGTGCTTTGCCTGGGAGGATCTTGTGGTGAGAGATGATGTCATATTGAGCTGTCCCAGGCCAGGTAAGAAAAGTGTGTATGTGTGAGGAAACACACCTATGCATACCTGTGCAGGTTTGTCAGGTGAGGCCTCTCTTAATAAGAAGACCTCATGTATTTCATGCAGAAAATAGAGACCAGAATATAATAGTGATGATGATGACAATATTATCTCTGATAATAAATAATAACAGGTGATACCTGCTTAGCACTTAAAATGTATATATAGTATTTTTTCAAGAGTTTTATATGCTTTATCTAATTCAATCCTCATGTGAAATGGGTGAAATAACTGGTAATAAACTAAGAGTAAAGAGCTAGAACAAGAAAATTAATATTTCATTCTAAATTCTGGAAAGTTAACAAGAATGTTCCATGATTATACTAACAAACATAATAAAAATATTATTTCCATTTAATTTACGAAATTATAAAAATTTTTCTTAAGTCAATAATAAAAAAGATTAAAACTCCAAAAAACTGTTTTCAAACAGGAAAATGGTAGTCATGAGTTTATATAATGGCAATTGTTCAATATTATGATAATCAGGTACATCAGAATTAAAACAATAGTACAATATTATTTCTCACATAATTATTTCCAGTTTGCCTTTCAGGACACAGTAGCTCAAGTGCCTGATACTGAAGATTAACAGCAGACTTTAGTATCTGGAATACAGATGTTGCATATATTAATCAAATCAAAGTAAATATGATCACTCATGGAACGAATATAAAAAAAATTCAGAAGACTTTTTCCTACTTTGAAAATCAGAACCTCAAAGATAGGACATGCCACATTAATCTTTCCATATTTAGATCAGAAGTGAGAAGATGGATTAAACTGGAGGTGATTGATGTAAGACATTGATAGAGCATGCACTCTGTACGCCTTGGAGAATTCAGAGAAAATGAAGACAATTCCCACATTAATCTCATAAGAGCTAGATTTATTTCCTGACTCCCGGAGAAGGAGCGGGTGTTAGGGTGAGGGAGCTGATTTGGATTTTATGCAATGGGAACTTAATTCATGAGACTCCCTAATGAAAAAATACTAGGAGTCTAAGTTATACTTAGAAAACCAAAGCACAGAAAGTGCCCAGCCTGGGGATAATTGATTTTGGATTCTTCAACTTTCCCATGTCATTTTCTGCTAAAAACTGTGAGCATCACTGTGAAAGTATGCAGTAAGAGGAAAACTGAGAGCCAGTACTATGAAATCTATGGCCAAGATTGTGATGGCTCATGTAAGATTAAAGAACACTTGATACTCAATCCATAAAACATCTTTTCCATAATGTTAATGGAAGTGGTTGCCCTCTTTAGGCACAACCAGGAACACACTGGTTACTTAAGAGTGTTACGGATCAACTCCATAGGGAAGGATAGTTGGGTCCAAACTGTCCCAAATTACTCCAGGTCCCCATGAGTCCACATCTTGGTGAGGACCATAATGGACCACATCTCATGACTTCAAATCACATTTCCCCATAATCTGTATTACAAAAAATTCAATAGATATCGTTATATCACTTACTTGTTTATCACGAAGGTTGGTTCCCCATTCAAAAAACATCAAAGGATCTTGATGAATACACACACTGGTGAGTGGGACCTAGACCTCCCATTTTATATTTTGGAATGATAGTCAGAGTAATGTCAAAGATATGACCATCTCTGCATTTTTTTAAAAGGAGTAGGTCTGTACTTGATAGTTTTAAATTTTCCAGGGATGAAATATGTGGTGACAGAAGGAGACTAGACTGGGGGAAGGCAATGCAACATACAGATGATGTTTTATGTAATTGTACACTGGAAACCTATATAACTTTATTAACCAATATCACCCCAATAAATTTAATTTAAAAAGTAAAGTTGAATAAAAGGAACATAAAATATCAAAAATTATTTCAAAAAATTTTCTCAATGTCATAGGGTTTAGTGGGAAGGCAGGGATAATCTCATTCTCATCCTATTAATTTTTATTCAGAGAATCAATATGTGAAAGATATTTTTTACATACCTGAATGATCACATATTCTTTATTTCTATATTATTCAATCCCTTTTGTTGTCTAATCATCTTTCCCATGACTTCTTATATCCTTGAGTTGAACTTCTGCTTGGTAAATGTAATTGTTTAAAAAAAAATTATGTTTATATTCAAGACTGACAAAAATTTGCCCTTTTCTTTGGCATCTTATTTCTGTGGATAAGTTGTCACATACCATTCGTTATTCCATGGCTCTCTGCTTTCCTTCCTAGTTTGGATAACTGTGCAGTTCCTATGATGATTGTGTGTGTGTGTGTGTGTGTGTGTGTGTGTGTGTGTGTGTGTGTGTGTGTGTGTTTGGCGATAATTGACAATTTTGGGTAGTGAGGGGATTTTTTGTCATGTAGCTATCATCAGGTAGTTTCTATAAGGGACCAGAAGGTGTGTTTTGAAAGGTAAGTGCTATGCCTCAGAAATTTCACAAAGACTTATTAGCCTCGTTTGGTCCATAGTCCATTTCTCTGACGGGGAATTCAAATGCATTTACGACTCTTCTGTGTCCCACGCTGCCTGTACTAGGGAATCCTGCAGGCATGAATGATCAGTGTTTCTTTGTTCACTAATGACACAGTCCTCTCTTGTAATCAGTCTAGGGACTCCCAAACAGACCACCAGCCCTGATGGCAGCGAGGTATTTTAGCTTTTTGGGCAGCATGTGGATTTCACCTTAGGTCCAATTAATTTGTTAGTATTTTAAAACTTTCTTTTTACCTCTTATTTTTATGGAATACTTTTAGGCTTACAAAAACTGGTGATGGAACATCCAGGTGGGCAAATGTTAACATATTTCATAGGCATCATGGGATAATGATAGATTAACATTTAAATATTGATACAATACAATTATCCAAGGATACAAGCAATCGGGTATTTAGTAAGAGGCATTTCTATGGAAACAAGCAAACAGTTTAATGATTAGAACAAACCAAGTAATTCAGTTTCTGATCCCACAGGGCAGTAATTAAGATTTCTAGATCTGAGCATAAAGCTGTTCACTGGAGGCATGAGGGTGGCAGTTGATGTGATAAATTTCTGGAGTTAAGGTTCCACTGGCTCTGGTGGTGGCATGGGAGGTACCCGGGGTTTCTGGTAGGAACTAAGGCTGTCCGTGAGTGAGCTGTGTAGGGAATTCTCTGTGTAGGGAATTCTCATCAGCTTGCAGGGCTGTGGAGAAAAGGACAGGATTAATACTGAGAGACACAACTGAGAAGAAAAGATAATGTAAAAGTAAATTTGCACTTTTAGCAAGACATGAGAGAATAAGAGAATTCAGTATCCACTCAAGATTTCAGGGAGAAAATTAATATTCAAAAACAATTAAGAAGACAGGCATCTACTATCCATTAAATATTTTTCTGCGGGAACTATATTAAATGAAAATAAAAGTGATCCTGCCTAGAGCCCACCTCCACTAACCTGTTCTGTCTCAGTACCTCACTGAGTTTCCATAAAGTTAGTGGCCTGCATGACTCCCTGCTTGCCCTTACTAGGTCCCTACTTAGGTAGTTACTAGTCTACCTGCCTTCACTAGGTTCCTTCATAGGTGTTTAGTAGCCTGACTGCCTCCCTGCCTGCCCTCACTAGGTTCCTACTTAGTTAGCAGCCTGCCTGCCTCCTAGTGAGGAACCTAGTGAGGGCAGGCAGGGAGGCAGGCAGGAGATTAAATACTTAAATAGAAACCTAATGAGGGCAGGCAGGGAGGCAGGCTAACTACCTAAGTAAGAACCTAGCGAGGGCAAGCAGGGAGTCATGCAGCTACTAACTACCTACGTAATATACTATACCATCACAGGTATTTTTTCTTTGGTGCCATCACTTTTCTCCTTATGCCAGAAGAATTCAATATGGCACTATAGAGTTGATGTGAATGAAAATTCTGCCACATTTAAGAAGTGCCTGGGATTACTTCTAAAGCCTGAGTTATATTTTCCAACTTGAATTTTCCTATTGTTTTATCAGATTCATAAAGTTGTATTCATAGAACAAAACATAGAACAGAAAACAAATTGAAGGACTCGGATGATTTTTGTTCCTCACTCACTTGATCACAAGCATTTGATTTATTATTAGGGTAACAGATGACACACCCACCAAATGAAACTGGGGAGAAAGGACTCCCAGGGCCTGAGATTACATAACAATCACCTTGTCATTCAAAAAACAGGATGCAAACCTGATCCACAGTCTTAGTTTAAAGACACCTTGTTTTTGTTGGGACAGGTCACATGTATTAGGGAAACATCCCCTGGGAAGATTAAGCCCCTCACATCTCACAAAAAGGCCAGAACCATGAACACCTTTGTCATTCTCAGTCACCTTGCGAAATCAACCAGACTAGCATGGTTTGATCCCCAGGATGGACCACTTGTGATGTAATCCATTCTTCTACGTTCAGTTTCAGTACCTTCTAAACTTGAAAGGAGGTACCTTCACACAGCCATGGTTCTTGATTTTGAATGGACTCCATCTCCTGCCTTTGGCTGATGTAGAACAGTCCCTTAGAATGATCTTCTCCCAAGTATTCTAGAACACCCTCAAAGTAATGCTTTCTGAAGAAACTGTAGTCTGGCTGAAGAAGACAGACACCTGTTGACATCAATGAGGAGTCACCAATCAGGTCTCTTTGAAATGTGCATGTTGCAAAATCCAAGCTCTTCAGAGTGGTCATTGGCTGCATGGTTCCAGTTTTCTTCCATATTCATTTGAAGGTTTGACCTCAATGTCACATGAATAAAGGCAAATTCTCCTTATCAAGCAAGCACACTGGCACCTGGTGATGTACACATCTGTACAGGTCACATCCAAGCATGTCACCCCTGCCTTTATTTCTAGTCTTTGGGACTGAATCAGTTTGTTTGGGTCCTTGCAACCCAGGAAGGTGGCTCTGTTTGGGTTTGGTTTTCCTCCCTCCAGTTCAGATGGACGCTGGGGTGTGGTGCATGGTGTTCCTTGGCTCCTCACATGAATTGAGATACCTTTGAGAATAGATGTTACTCAGAACACTAAACAGCTCACCTTTGAAGCACCTCACTTGCTCTAGAACAGGTCCTGAGAGACAGGGAGCCACAGTACTACGGTTGGCTCTCTCCAACCACCCATTTGTGCAAGAATGGTCACTGCATCACACCCTCATCAGTACCCCCTCACGTCTACATCATTAGCACACGTGGTCTTGGTGGGACCCACACCACTGCAGGAAGCAGGCAAGACCAATGCTGTTGCCCCCAGATCCAGACTCAGAATGAAGTTCAAAAAATATGTGCTCAATCAGTGGCCAGACTGGGGCTGGACATAGGTACTTAGCTGGCCCAGTGCCATCTTCATTTAGTTCCAATCACATGCTCCCTAAAAAAAAGTCAATGCAACTGTCTGCCTTACTCTTATCACAAATCCAGACTCACAGACAAGCCCCATGCCAAGGCCAAGAATCTTAATTTAAACAAGATCCTTAGGGAACTCATATACACTCAACTCTGAGAATCATTGTTCCAGGCCAGTGCTGCCCAAAGAAAAAATGTGAGTCTCATATGCAATTTAAAATTATCTTATTCCTCAAAACATTAAAAATATAACTACCTTTTGACTCATTAATTCCACTTCTGGATTATTATCCACAGAAAACCAAAACACTAATTCAAAAAGATATATGCACCCCTATGTTCACTGCAGCACTATTTACAATAGCCAAGATATGGAAGCAACCTAAGTGCCCATTAACAGATGAATGGATAGAGAAGATATGGTACATATATACAATGAAATATTACTCAGCCATAAAAATAATCATGGAGGTCTGAAGCACAGCACAAGGAATATCGTCAATAATATTGTAATAACCATGTGTGGTGCCAGGTGGGGACTAGACTAATTAGGGGATCACTTTGTAAATTATATAAATGTCTGGTGACTCTTGTACACCTGAAACTGGTATAAAACTAGTATAAAATAATACCAAATGTCAATAGTAATTTTAATTTTTTTTAATTTTTAAAAAGTGAAGCAAATTAGGAATTGTGCAGTCAGACTGGTAGATCTGCCTATGACGTTCCTTGTTACAGGCCACACTTTAAGAGCAGTTGTTATTATCTTACAAATCTCTGTGAAACCCATAGTGCAGCTCTAGAAGAAACCAAGCCCCCACCCCACCCTCATGCAGCTTCCAGTGGAGGGAATAGACCTGCATGTTCTATCTCAGTTGCTGTAAACTAAACAATAATTGTCTCATTTCTCACTTGCTGGACACAAAACTTAGGGAATCCTGGAAATTAACTTCAAAAAAGTTAGCCTTAGTCATACAATCATGTAGCAGAAGGGCATCTTCCATAAACAATTTCTTGGAGGTCCAACAAAGACTATGATGCAAATGTGCACTCAGATATTTTCTGTAAATTAGAGAAAGGTTTTTTCAACAACAAAACCTGTCCAGCTTTGGGGAAGGTTCCCCTGACATTACAGATGACAAACTCCACCACAAAGAATATTTGAAAATACCAATCATTTATTCAAGATGCTACAGAGAGTGTCCACTGGGGCAGTGCCTTAAAGATTTGACCCCTTTGTAAGGTCTCTCATGAATCCCTACATCGCTGAGAAGCCACAGAGAATAATGCAAAGGCCAGCATGTGGAATTAACGAAGTCTGAGTTCTCATGTGGGCACTGCCTGTTGGTCTCTGTGTGACCTTGTTCAAGTCCACAGGAAACCAAGGTTGACCTGGTCCTGGTCAGGACAGTCCCCACCTCAGTTCTGTGGATTCAGAAATAACCCAGAAATACATGAATGACAACTGGTGGCCACACTGTTGGCCATGTGTCACATACCATGATAAAAACATATAATTAAAATGTTATAATAAATGTGTAGAGATGGAGAACAGATTTGTCACTGTCAGGGATTATGACTGTGGGGTGGAGGTTTTGATATAGACAATAGGAGCACAAGAGAGATCTTTGTGGCAATAAAGTATATTTTTCACTTTGAATGCAATCACTTACATAAATATACATCTGGAGTCAAATAGCACAGATATATACACACACCTTATACTGCTGTCAGTTTTCTGGCCTTAACATTGCACTAGACTTAGGTAAGATGAAACTTTGGAAGAAACTTGGTGAAGGGCACACGAGACCTCTCTGTGCTCATTTTGAAACTTCCTTTGTATCAACACCTCAAAATACAGAGTGTACAGAATCTTATGAATCCATTTTATTATTTAAAATCCACTGAGGGTTGACATCGGGAACATATAAGGCTTCGTCCTGGACTCTCCTTCACAGTGATTCAACAGAAATTCAGAGACTAGTGGTGAGGTTGCTGCACACAGCTGAGTGTGACACCAGCCACAGCAGAACTAGTAGGGAGAGTTGACACATCTTCTTGCCATAATCCCCACACCTGGTACATCAAAACACAATTGGGAAAGATGCCCAGCCTCTCCCTAACCGCAAAAGAACTAGACCACGCAACTAGCATTCCAGCCTTTCCAAGTTTTACTCAAGTTTTACTTCTCTCTCCTGCCCAGAGAACTGATGGAGCCTGGTACACATACTATTCCCTTGGGAGTACAGAGAACAAACAGTGGCTTGAACAAGAGTCTGACATTCACCACAGACCCTACCTCCAGCTAAGCACAGAAACTCCAGCTCCCGACTTTTCTCTGGAAAAGGAAGCACCAGATGGCATAATTATGCATTTTCACTTCTCTACAAGTTTCCCAAGGGACTGGCTTCTGCTCTGTCTATCTTAGAATGCTCAAGGGACACATGATAATTGAAGTGTCAAAAGTCGTAAACAAAGAGAATGTTGATGGTAGCAGGACAAAAGTGACTGGTTACATTCAAAGGAAACCCAAATACAACTATCAGTTAACTTTCAGAAGAAGCATCATAGGTCACAAGGGAACAGGATGATATATTTAAAGTATTGCAAGAAATAAAAAAGGCTAAGCAAACAAAACAAAAACAGACTCATAGGAACAAAGAACAAACTTATGGTTGCCAGAGGGGACAGGGGTAGAGGGATGGGTGAAAAAGGTGAACGGAAGTATAGTTAATAACAGTGTGATAACTCTGCATGGTGACAGATGTTGTTTGGTGACTGCTTTGAAAAATACATTAATGTCAAATCAGTATGTTGTGTACTAAGATTAATATAGTAAAAAATATTATAATATAGACTGCAGTCTGATACCATATACAAAAATTAACTCAAAACACATTAAAGACTTGAATATGTCTCAAGACAATAAAATACACAGAAGAAGCCATAGGCTCTAAACTTATGGACCTTGGTCTCGGAGGGGTTTTTGTGAACTTGACCCCAAAGGCAAGGGAAGTAAAAATAATAATAAATTAAGGGGACTACATCAAGCTAAAAAGCTTCTGCACAGCAAAAGAAACCATCAACAAAACAAAAAGCAACCAACTGAATGGGAGGAGATACTTGCAAATGAAAATATATAAAAACTCATACAACTCAACAACTAAATACAAGCAATCCAATTAAAAAATGGGCAGAGGATCTAAACAGACACTTCTCCAAAGACGACAAATGAACAGCCAACAGACATATGAAAAGATGCTCAACTTCACTAGCTATTAGGGAAATGCAAATCAAAACCCCAATGAGATACCACCTCACACCTGTTAGAATGGCTGGCATTGACAGGACAAATAATAACAAGTGTAGGAAAGGTTGTGGGGGAAAAAAGAACCCTCATACACTGCTGACGAGAATGTAAATTGGTTCAGCCACTATGGAAAACAGTATGGAGTTCCTCAAGAAACTAAGACTGGAATTACCACATGACCCAGTAATTCCTCTTCTGGGTATCTACCCCCCAAAAATTAAAAACATTTATTTGTAAAGATATATGCACCCTAATGTTCACAGCAGCATTATTCACAGTGGCCAAGACATGGGCACAACCGATATGTCCTTTGATAGATGATTAGATAAAGAGGTGATACATATATACAACAGAATATTACTCAGCCATAAGAAAAGATGAAATGTTGCCATCTGTGGCAACTTTGATGAATCTTGAAATTATCATGCTAAGCAAGAAAAGTCAGACAGACAGAAAATGTTGAGAACCATGCGATTTCACTCACATGTGGGATATAAAACTGAAAGTAACAAATGAACAAGCACACAAAAAATATACAAGCTCATAGACAGAGACAACAGTTTAGTGGTGACCAGAGGGAAAGGGGATTGTGGGGGAGGAAGTGGATAAAGGGAGTCAAATACATGGTCATAGAAGGAGACTAGACTTCGGGTAGGAGCACACAATAAGCTTTAAAGATGTCATGAAGTTGTACACCTGAAACTTATATAAAGTTATTAACCATTGTGACCCCAATACATACATTTTATAACATTTTTAAAAGATAAGAATGCAAAGAAAGACATTTGGAGTATTTACATTTTTATTTTTTTGCTAAGACAAATAAAGCTGCTATTCACAATTGTGTACAGATATTTGTGTGGACATGTATTTTAATTTCTCTGAGATAAAAGCTCAGGAGAACAACTACTAGATCATATGCTAACATATGTTTAATTGGGTTGGGTTTTTGTTCTTTTGAGAAATTAATAAACTGGTTTTTGGAGCATGATGCATTTCCACCAGCAATAGTAGTTCTAACCAGAATATAAGACTCTGGCTGCAACAATCAATACACAGTTATACCTCCACACTAATAATTTTTAAAATGGAATATTGCAAATATCAGACTATCCCAAAGGGCAGCAAAAATAAAGAAAAAAAAGTCAGTTGGACAAATAGAAAACTAAGTCCCCAGTTTCCATATTTAAATGATGAAAAGTAAACATTCGAGTGACAAATATGGTAGCTTCTACTGCCTAAAGACAGTAGAAACTGGGTAAATATAACAAGTTTACACCCAAGACTGGACAGTGGGTTCCCCACCACAAAGCTGCCAGCGTGTGGGGAATCACAGTGGACAGAAGCATCAAGAGATTGGCCAGTGCCTTGTGGGTGAGAACCATGTGCCTTGGCCTCTGGCTGTAGCCCAGCAAGAGACACGTTATAGCAGAAGAGACCCCCAAACCCCTCCTTCATTTGACTTCATCCAATCAGTAAACCTTCCAGAGGGTCAAGCATGTAAAGGAAGTCCAGGCTTAAAGAAGAAGCTACCCAGGGGATGATTTCAGTGTTCTGAGTAACTCTACAGGATATTGGAGAAGTGCAAATGAGATAAAGACACAAAATAACATAGAAAAATATCTTCCATCTGCCAAGTTTTTTACCTTTGTTTATGAAATCAAATCTCCTCAATACTGAGATATGTGCCAGTGTATGCTAGGTATGGCCCATACCCACATTAAGAGAAATTTTGTAGAAACACTTTAAATATTTCTGAAGGAAGAAGAATTCTTTCAGAAAGCTACACTGATCAAGGGAGAAACTGGTTTCCTCAATGATTGTATATACCTTTCTTGAGATGATCATTTGATGGAGTGACTTTCAGATCTCCCAATGCAGCATCAGTATTAAATTGACCTAGGATCATTGGATTTTATGGAAAAGGTTGGTACTGAGTGCAAACAGCCAAAGGTAAAACATCTAGTTATAAGTCAATGAGCCCTTGGGATATGATATACAGCCTGGTACTTTAGTTAATAATAGCACATCATATATTTGAAAGTTGCTAAAAGAGTAGATCTTAAAAGTTCTCATCAAAGGAAAAAAAATTTTGTAACTGAATGTGGTAATGAATGTTGACTTACTGCAATAACCATTTTGTAATATATACAAATATTGAACCACAATGTTATATATCTAGAATAAATATGTTACAGGTCATGTCTATCTCTAAAAACTGGTGCTGAGTAAATGATTACTGAATAGAATAACGACGATTACTATTGAAGCAGTCTTCTACATATTTAGCATTTCAACTGTGAGGTCAACACCTCAAGAGCAGACCCGGGGGATTGAGGATCTCTAAGGACCAGTAGAAAGGGGCTAAAAGTGGAAAACATGAAGCCACAGCATGCATGGTCTGCATCAACCACAGACAGGAATCCAAGAAGGCAGTGATATATAATGCAAACCCGGAATTCAGCATGTAGAAGGTGACAAAGATGACCACCATGATTTGGATGGTGTGGGTCGCTCTGGTCTTCGGGGGGCATCTGTTATGGCCACTGGCTGCACTCTCTGTTGGTGTCAGTGCAGGAGAAGCACCACAGAGCCACTGGACCAGATCATGAGGCCAATGAACATGGCATTGGAGATGGAGTGCAAGATGAGGATGTCAGCACTGGGACTCAAGCCTGAACAGAGCCAATTCCCTTGGGCATCAGTATCATTTTCTGTATCCTGTGAACCATTTAATGACACAGAAATATAGGCATTAATTAAGATATTGAACACACACCAGATGCAGCAGGAAGGACCAATGACCTTGAGAACTCCTCTTCAGAGCTTCATCCAGTCCTCTTTCCCGGGGACAAGCATGAAGAACTGGTAGATATTCAGAACACAGGTGGAGCACAGGATGGTGCTGTGAGCCACCCAGTGTATTTAATAGGCAAGCTTATACCTAAGACTGGACAGGGCGTTCCTCCCCACAAAAGCTTCCATCGTGTGGGGAAGGAATCACAGTGGACAGAAGCACCAAGAAATTGGCCAGTGCCATGTGGTTGAGAATCATGTATGTCAGCCTCTGACTGTGACCAAGAGTGGGGACACATTATGGCAGAAGAGAGTGACATTGGCTGGAGCCCCAACTCCACCTGCAGAAGAAAGATGGTTTTCAGAGCCACCTCCACCGTGGTCCTTAGAGCACTCTTCTAGGAAAACACAGCAAGGGCTTTTGAGTGGCCTGGAATGAAGAGCAGGTCTGCAAGTGTGGGCAGGAGGTGCTTCTTAGCAGTGTGACCTTGAGAAAGGGGTCTGGGCGTGCTCTTCTCCTGAAAAAGAAGTCTGTGTCATCTTCCACAGGAAAGATTTAACCTGGAGAATACACACCTGGAACCAACTTCACATTTTACCATTATTGCTCTGTATTTGTTTGTATTAATTTTGACATTCTGACTCCCCAGCAGAATGTAAGGTACTAAACTTAGGACAATGCCTGTCAGTCAAAACTATGATGAACACATAAAGGGTATCAAATAAATATGTACTTTGCAAGTGCATCAGTGAGACAGGTACTCCATACTCCTCTTAGAAATAACAATTATCTGTCATCACAATTTATTGTAACATTATAAAATGAAAAAATGCAAACTAATGTTCAAAGTATAAGATTATCTGACTCATTAAAACTGCAAGGGAATCAATTGTCAACTTTGAGAACTCAGTGTTCTTCATCAGCATGACTGGATATAAAATACCTTTCATGAAAAAAATCAGTAATCTTCTAGGTCCTTCAGCGGGGGTGTTGGGTAAGAATGGTGACTGCATTAAGAAATGCAAATTGGCAGTTACAAAATAGTCACAAGGATATAAAGTGAAGCACCAAGAATATTGTCAATAATATTGTAATAACTATGCATGGTGCCAGGTAGAGACTAGAATATTCAGAGTGATCACTTATAAGATATAAATGTCTAACATCAATGCTGTTTACCTGAATGTCAACTCTGAAATAAATTAAAAATTAACAAAAGTAGTTTCTGAATATAAAAAATTACCCTAAAATATCTTCTGATATTCTACTCAGTATAGAGAATAAAGTCTCCAGGGGCCAAAACATCTAATTATTAGCAATTCCACTTGTCTAAACTCACTGAGAAGTGAGGTTCTATAGAGCTTTTTCTGAGTGGCCTCCACCCCGCTCACTTCACATGAAAAAAAATGATTGTCACACCCATGGCAGACTGTCCTACATCTCCATTTTCTTTGGGGCTCCTGTGTCTTATCTGACTCCTTAATTAGCTCTGGATTTCACAAACAGTGTTGGGCTAGCTGTCTCAGCTCCAAATCACCCAAAGCTCATGTGGTATCACAGTAAAGTCTCATCAGAGCCCTCATGAATGAGTAACAAGTTTGTCAGAAACAACACAAAGAATGACATATTCTGGTTAAAGGGGTCATGTCCCCCAGAGACAATCATCTTTACTATTCCTATAGGACTCTGAAGCCACTTTCAGGTACAGGAGAGATAATGTAAGTTTGAAGCAATAAGCCTGGCATTACCAAAATTCCTTTCTCTTTGGAAAAATTGGGTCCACCGTATGAAACTACTGTGCAGAGAACACAGAAAGTAGCACCACGAACATATAGGCTGATAACTCTCAGCTTGGAAATCACCAGATCTATTCTTTTTCTTAATTCCCCACTCACTGGAGTGGAACATTAGAACTCCTCTCCCTTAAGTTTTCAAAACCTTGTTTCCTCATTGTAATATGGGATGATAACAGGACCATGGGTGAAAGCCATGAGGTAGGTTGTTAAAATTCCAGCCTATGCACCAGACAGCTCTTACTCTGTATCAAGTCACACATGTAATAGTTTAGTCTACCCTGGGGAATTTTGCTTACCAGTCTGCCCCTCTTTCTCTTTTTTAAAAGTAAAGTAGGCACTAACACAGAGCATAGGTCCGAAGCCTGGTGCAAACACACAGTGTGCTTTTCACGTTAACTATTGGTCACAATGACCAAACAAAGTTGGTTCCCAATGACATCACAGAGGCAGTAGTAGTAGTCATTGTAGAGACTACGGTTGATGGTAGATACCACTCATTTCCTTGTTTTGATTATCTATCACTACCCAGGAGGTGAGGAAAGAATATTAAAACATAAAATGACAAGAGGAGATCAGGTATGTTCCACCAAACTATTTCTGAGATTTGACAACGAAACAGAAGTCATCTCACTAACATTTTTTTCTCTCTCCCTTACTACCTCACATCTACAAAACACACATAATACAAAATAATGACCCCCAAAATCTTTGAAAGAATCCTGATACCAATGCATCCCACTGCAGGATTTCAGCAAGGGAAGAAAATGGTCATTATTCCATATCATTACACCACAAACTATTCTTCTCTGTGAATATCTGTCTGTACATGTGTGTGTTGAGGGACCTCATTTTATGTCAGGATTTTGAAGTTGCAATACAAACTCTGCACACCAAGTTTCCACTTGTATTCAACCCCAAGCCTAACAATCTGTCAAGTTTGAGAAAATTAGAAAACTGTCGCATACCTGCTTGAGGATTTCATGGCGCTGGGCATCCAAGGCCTAGTTCATATTCCAAAGGGACCTCCACGCTCTGTTCTCCCATTGTTGGAAACTCTAGGATGCACAGATTTGCAGTGAATCTCACCACTGGGGTCTCACCCAGTGATGAGAGATGGTTTCCAGCACAAGGCCCCATCCACCAGGCCAGCCAGAGCACAGAGGGGCTACTCAGACTCAGATGGGGTTAGCACCCATCCTGCCCAGTGGTGCTGCACAAACCCAGTCCTGAGTCCTCTTCTAAAGAGATTCCTCCTCTCCTGATGTCTGCCCCAAGACAGGAAATAAAGACAACCTTACCTGGCTTGTCTTTGCTCCAGAGCTTGTGCAGGTAAGTGTCAGTCAGGATCAGCCCAGGGTAGCCGAGGCCATAGTTATAGGGACGGGGTTCCTGGACCTGATCTCCCCACAGATATCATTATCACAACACCCATAGCATTAGTGACACTGACTGCATTGAGAGGCTGGGGCAACTCCAGTAAGGAGAAAACTTTATCTCCACTGCTAATCACTATCAGTCCCTTCTGGAGATTAATAGAGACTTTATTAATTTTTGCAATTAATGAGAAGGCCCCAGTGAGCAAGTGAACCACAGGCAACAGAAGTTTTCTATGTTCCCTGTGGAAGAATCTAAGCTCAGAGTTGAAGCTATAATCCGTGGTAGATCTGAAACTCAAGGCTGGGTCAAGCATTCCTTTTACACTGCTTATTAGGCAATTATACTATATTCACAAATGGCACTGTCTTCAATGCCCTCGTGTTTCCAAAATCTGGCTTACACCCAAAATTGGCTCTTACTGAGCATCTCCATTTGATCTGTCATCTGGTCTCTCCCTTGATTTAAATGCTACAATTCTTGCTGCTCACGGTGCCAAATTTAAGCCTGGAGAATATCTCATTGGAAGCTTGTCTAATCCACCTCAGAATCCCTGGGTATCCCTAATGTCCACATGATGCTGCAGGAGATGGTGATATGCTTCCTAATCACCCTCAGAACGCTGCTCCCTTGTCCCTCATTGGACAACCAACTAGCTGTCCTTTGAGGATGTTTCCTGTGAAGAATTCCTGATATACAGACAGAATTCAGGGGAAAGTAAAATGGGACAGAAAGAGGAACGGCATCTGAATTATTTAAAATTGAGGAAAAAGCCAAAAAACAAATAGAAAGTTGAGCAAAATATTTTTAAAATTTACAAAATTGATGAAAAGATGGTCCTGAATCATAGGAATGTTAAGGATGGTAAGTCATTCAATTCGTTGTTTATCGAGACTGATTTGGAAAGTCTATATTATTTGCAGTTAGTACTATTTTTAGAGTAAGCGTGCCAGTGCCAGCAAGGGCAACAATGATGATAGCACCAACAGGACAGGACCCTGATTAAGATATGTTAATTGTTCAGATAGACTAGGGACTTTTGTAGGAACAGAAGGTACATAGAAAATAAATCTCAGTGCCTTTCTCTCAACTCTGCTATCAGCCTAAAACTGCCCAAAAACTAAAATTTATTTTAAAAATGTTGAAAACATACTCAAAAATAAATTTATATAGGGTCAGTAAGGCAGGAATAATTTATCATACAGGCAATGGAGAACCAAGCAATGTTTAATTATGACAATGAGATATTTATGTATATTTGAAAAAATAAAACATTGAATTAAACTGTGTAGATACATTTGAAAAGGATAATCCTGAATGTTTAAAACATCATTAGAGTAGTATATGCTAAAGGAAAAGTGGAGATTTGGAGATACATTTTTTTAATTAGGTCAGAAAACAGTTCAAATCTAAATTTGGGAGGGTGATGTCAGCATCATGATGGAATAAGAAGACCTATTCTGTCTCCCCTTACATTTACAACAAATCAGGCATCTATAAATGCAACAAAGGTTCCTCTGCTCAATATATAAACACATCCAAGAGATTCACTCATCGGGATCTCTGAAGGCAGGACTACTGGAATGTGTAGGAAAGGCCAGACATGGGAAGGACAGGGATAGAGTCCTCAGATGCAGGTTAGCAGCCACTGCAGCTCCATTAATGCAGTAGCAGTGGAGGAGTTGGGGTGCAGCCCCCATACTATGGACCAGTGGAGGGTAAGAGGGGCAGAAGCAAGGTCAGTGCCCAAGAATCTCGCTCCATCCCCCCTATCCCACTGCAGTAGAAATACATCTGAGGCCACCTGCTATAGCATAGCAGTGTAGTTGGCCATAAGAAACAAGAAAGCAGCACTGCAAGCTTGTGAACCCAGCTCTTCCCCACCTGCCATATCCCCCCACCATGATTGTGGTGCTCCAAAACACTGAGGTAACACAGACACAGCAGGGATACCAACTATCCCAGTTATCCAGACATCGATTTCCATGATCACAGTGACAACCTCCCCACACAATTCCCAGAGGAGCAAGTACAGCAGATGAGAGAAAACAAAAACTGAGCTAAATCTACTGGAAAATGAGAGAAATGCCTCTACTTCCCAACCTGCTAAAGTGTTAAGATAAAATGGCATTTAAACAAGAAAAGAGTTCACTACTTCAAATGCATAGAAGAAGAACGATTCATCAAGTACCATGAACAACCAAGATAACATGGTAACAGAGAAAGAAAATGACACCAAACTCAAAGTCATGGAAGAGTGTAATCTAAATGACAGAATTCAAGATTGCCATCGTGAAAACTCACTGAAATACAAGAAAATGCCAAAACTCAGTTCAATGAGTTCAGAAATAAAATGAGTGAACAAAAGGAGTACTTTACCAAAGAGATAGAAACTAGGAGAGAATCAAACAAATTCTGGAGCTGAAGAACTCAATAAAGGAGATGAATAAAAGTTTAGAAAGCACTGGAAATGGAACAGGCCAGATGGAAGACAGAATTAGTGAGCCTGAAGATAGAAATCTAGAAATGACCCAAGTGGAACAAAAGAAAAAACTAAGAGTTTTAAAATATATTAAATAACTCTAAGAGAACTATCTGACTCCATTAGAAAGAACAAAATAAAGATATAGATTCCTGGAAGGAGAAAAGAAGGAGATGGGAACAGAGAGCCTACTCAAAGAAATAATTGACAAGAACTACCCAAATCTAGGGAAGGAATTAGACATTCGAGTGCAAAAAGCTAACTAAAAGCAATTATCTTGACACAAAAAGTCCTTCTCCAAGACACATATTAAAGATGTCAAAAGTTAATGATATCCCAAACAAGAAAAAGCTAAAATCATCACAAAACCAGTATTACAAGAATTGTTAAAGAAATTTTTTTAAAAGAGGGGTAAAAAATAACACAAATATGAATGATAAAATGGCAATAGCTCTGTACCTATCAATAATCACTTTAAGTGTAAATGGTTAAATGCTTCAATCAAAAGGTATAGAGTGGCTGAATGAATAAAAAACAAGACCCTTACATATGATGCCTATAAGAGACCCACTTCAGATTGAAAGACACACAGAGACTGAAAGTAAAGAGAGAGAGAGAGAGAGAGAGAGAGAGAGAGAGAGAGAGAGAGAGAGAGAAAATGTTAATAAGAAAGAATTCTCAAGGCAGCCAGCAGGGAAAAAAACAGTAATCTACAAATAAGGTTATCAGTAAAATATATATATATATAGGCCAGGAGAAAGTGGAATGATATATTCAAAATATTGAAAGAAAACCACCAGCCAATAATAATAATACTTTAGCAGCTATTCTTTATCTATGAAGGAGAAATAAGGCTTTCCCAGACAAACAAAAGCTAGGGAATTTACCACCACAGGACCTGCATTACAAGAAATGTTAAAAGAAACTATTCTACCTGAAGCAAAAAAACAAAAATATACAAAACTTTTTGAGTAAGGTGACAGACTGAAGCAAGAAATTGCAAATCTATTTCAGAATGGGGTATTAAACATGATAACATAAATATCAAAGGGGGAAACATGAAAAATAACTATAGCTAAAATACACAGCTAACATATTCAATGGTGAAAAGCTGAAAGCTTTTTCTCTAAGATTAGAAACAAGACAAGGATGCTCACTCTAACCACTCTTATTCAACATATTATTAGAAGTCCTAGCCACAGCCATCAGATAAGAGAAATTAAAGGTAACCAAATTGAAAAGGAAGAAGTAAAATTTTTACTAATTGCAGATGGCAAAAATTCTAAAATCAATATGGAAGCATAAAAATACCCTGAATATCTAAAGCAATCTTGAGAAAGAAGAACAAAGTTGAAGGTGTCATGCTCCCTGATTCCATACTACACATAGCAATCAAAAAATTGCAAAACTGTTCTTCTCAGGAGCATTTGAGATCTTGGTCCATGGCATATATAGGTCATCAGAGTTTGGCTCAAATAAACTCATATAAAAATTCTCAAAAAAAAAGCTGCTCTAATCAAAACAGCATGGTGCTGGCATAAAAACAGACACATGGATCAATGAATCAAAATAGCCCAGAAATAATCCATGATTATATGGTCATTTAATCTTTGACAAATGAGGCAAGAATATACAATAGGGCAAAGATAGTCTCTCCAATATATGCTATTGAAAAAACTGGACAGATAGAAATAAAAATAATAATAAAAATAGAATATTTTTATACTATATACAAAAATAAACTCAAAATGGATTAAAAACTTAAATGTAAGACCTGAAACCATAAAACTCCTAGAAGAAAACATAGGCAATAAACTCTCTGACATTACCTTTAGCAATATATTTTTTTACACCTACAGCACCTGGTCTTCCTAGGTGGTCTCCCATCCAAGTACTACCAGGCCTGACCCTAGCAATAGCTTTTTAGATAAGTCTCTTTGGGCAAAGGCAACAAAAGCAAAAAAAAAAACAACTGGAACTACATAAAACTAAAAGGTTTTTGCACAGCAAAGGAAACCAACAAGATGAAGAGGCAACCTACTGAATGGGAGAAAATATTTCCAAATGATATATTCAATAAGGAGTTAATATTCAAAGTATATTTTAAAATATGTACAATTTAATATAAAAAATCCAAATTAAAAAACGGGCACAGAGTCTGAATTGACATTTCTCCAAAGAGGACATACAAATGGTCAATAGATATAGAAAAAGATGTTCATCATCACTAATCATCAGAGAAATGCAAATCAAAACCACAATGAGATATCACCTCACACTTGTCAGACTGGCTGTCATCAATAAATCAACAGATAAGTGTTGGTGAGGACGTGGAGAAAAAGGAACTCTCATGCACTGTTGATGGGATTGCAAATTGTTACGCCACTATGGAAAACTGTATGGAGGTTCCTCAAAAAATTAAAAATAGAACACATGAACCAGAAATTCCATTTCTAGGTACTAAAAAATATATAAAAACATTAATTCATAAAATTACATGCACCTCTATGTTCATTGCAGCTTTATTTACAATAGCCAAGACATGGAAACAACCTAAGTGTCCACCAACAGATGACTGGATAAAGAAGACGTAGTGTATACACACACACACACACACACACACACACACACACATACATACACACATACATACACACATACATACATATATGCACACATGATAGAATATCATTCAGATATTAAAAAATTAAATATTGCCTTTTGTTAGAACATAGATGGATCTTGAGAATATCATACTAAGTGAAATAAGTCAGATGGAAAAGGATGAAAACCTTATGACTTCACTCATATGTGAAATATAAAACAAAAAAGTAACAAATGAACCAGTAAAACAAAACTGAACTCATAGATACAGAAAATAGAATGGTGGTTACCAGAGGGGAAGTGGGTGGGGGGAGGGCAATTTGATAAAGAGAGTCAAACATACGGTGATGGAAGGAAACTAGACATTGCATCTAATTTCTAGATTTTAGTAGAGTATATAGGTGTCAAATTACAAGACTGTACACCTGAAATTTATGTAATGTTATTAACCAATGGACAAATTTTGACAAATTAAAAATCGAAAATTTGGGAGGATGTTTTGAGTAGCACCAACAATAAAACCTAAAATCAATAGACACATTCTTAGAATCACTTCTAAGTCAGAAATGTCAGAGGACTGTGGTTCCTTCAAACCCAGGCTCCTATATTCCAAGACATCCAGTAAGATAAGTCATGATTTCCAAAGTGTTTATCCTTTTAATGAATTTGTTCTAAATATTACAAGGTAGAATGGGGACTTTAGAGATGGGGACGAAGGTCTTAGGCACAGATGTGCATACTGAGTCACATTCCATGATCATTTTGAAGGAGTAGCTATGACATCACAGTCCCCACTGCCATGATGAACAATTAATTCATAGGACAGGATATGCCAGGAGGGGAAACACTCATTGTTAGATTACTTCAGGATATCCCCCATCAGAGGAGAACACCTTTGATCATGTACTCATCCTTGTCCCAGGGTTGATGTAAAACGGTCAGGTGGGGTCTTTTCTCTTCCATAGCTGTCATCAAATGCAGATTTGTCCAGCCTGGAAAGATAGAAATATTTGGCCTCTATACAGTGCAATGCCTATACTTTCCTCTCTATTCTTCCTTAGAAACAACTGGAAGACCTGCATTGAAAGTGGAGAGAAAGCAGGAGTCTTTCCTATAGAACAGGAATGTGAAGAATAGGAACATGAATGATTTTGTTCATCCTCAGCATGTCAACCAGAGACCTGGCATCTAAAAAGCATTCAAATATTCATACTACAGGTGTCAAATATATACAAATATTTGACAATGCAAATACAATGTTTAGAACAATATTAACTGCAACTGTGCCAGGAATGTACTTTGGGTCAACATTCTGCTCAACCCTTTATAGAATCCCTCCCACCTCAGAGCTGGGATTACATCTTTATGGGCAATGTAAGTAGAAGATGGTGTTGCTGGTAAACAAGTGGTTCTCATCTGAGTCAACCGTGCCTCTCAGGAGACATTTGACAATATCTGAAGACATTATTTTTTTATTTCAGGGAACAAGCATAATATCTGTTCTTTAATTTTTTGTCAAGATATGATTGAAATATAATGTTGTATAAGTTTAAGGTGTACAACCAGGGGCCTGGCATCTATAATTGAGAGACATGACGACCTCCATCATGTCTCTTAATTATAATTTTTTCATGGTGAAAACAATTAAGATCTAGTCTCTCAGCAACTTTAAAGTTTCCATTTTTTATCATCATGACTGGAAGGAGGTGCTACAGTCACATAATGTGCAGGTGGAAGCCAGGGAAACCACTCAACATCCTTCGATGCACAGGACAGCCACTCATAGCAAAGAACTCTGTAGCCCACATGTCGATCATATGGAGGTCAGGTAAACCTACCGATAGTAGATTAACCTCAATCTGAGGTCCCTCACCACTCATCCAAGCAGCTGCAGGACACAGTCCGGGTGGCTCAAGGCTTCACACAGCACCCTCAGCCTATCATGGTCCAAGCTAGTCCAGTCCAGGTTCAGGCCTCTCAGCGATTTGCAGACAGTGAGCTGAGGCCAGTTCCTTACAACAGTCAGAGGTGAGCTGACATATTTCCAGCCTGCAATAGGGAAACATATGAGAAGCCACCCCCAGCTTTGCATGGGCTGGATGACACACCATTGTGAGATGCCAATTCCATGCCTCTGAGCAGGAGACTTTATATTCTAGAGTAGTGGTTCTCAGCTGGGGCCACTGTCTTTCCTGGGGGATATGCAACAATGTCTGGAGATGTTTGACACAACTGGAGAGTGCTACCAGCATCTCATGGGTAGAAAGAGGTCAGGGATGCAGATAAACATTTACAATGCACAGGTCAGTCCCTAATCCCCATCACAACAAAGAACCACCCAATTCAAATGTCAATATTGCCAAGGTTGAGAACCCTGCAAGGACAGCATTTTACTTATCAAATTGCTCTAGACACCCTGGGTTTTAAACCACTCCCCTTCAGTCCTATCAATCCTTCAGATTTTTATATTCTTAAAATAGAAAAGCCTTCCCATAAAGATAATCTGTGGACACTCACCCCCCAAGATTCTCTAGTTTACGGTTAGGGTGATTCAAAACTTCACATAACTGTTTGACACCAGAATCTTGTTTTTTATTGTCCCCTAGATTTAGGGTCTTTAGTTTTTCATTGCTACAAAGAACAGCAGAGAGGTCCTTACAACAAATAGAAGTGAGAAAACAACCTGCCAACCTGGGGTAAAAATACACACAAACAGATATAGTCATGAGGTTGAATGCTTAATGGCCTACCTTATTTCATTTATTGATATGAAGAACAAAATTCCCAAGTACTTTTGAGATGATGAGGATGATGGTGTGATGTTGACGATGACTGGTGATGGTGCTGATGATTGTGATGATGATAATGACAGTGATGTTAGTGGTGATGATGATGATGATGATGATGATGATGATGGTGGTAGTGGTGGTGGTGGTGGTGGTGGTGGTGGTGGTGGTGGTGGTGATGACGGATGATAATGAAGATGATGGTAATAAAGATCCAACAACTTCTCAGTTCCTCCTTCTCAGCCCAACACTCTGGGCTCACTACAATCCTCCTACCCTGTGTGTTCTCCCCATTCCAGGGGCTCTGCCCTTATTGTTTTCACTGGTTGGAACGCTCCTGGTCCAAATACCAGCAGGGCTACCCCTCACTACCTTCAAATATCTGCACAAATGTCACCTTTTGGTGAGGGCTTTCCTTATATTTTATGTAATATCATGTCCCCAGTCACTGTCCTACATTTAAGCTCATGACTCCCCACAATACTTCTTACCAGCTAACATATGTCTGTATACACATGCACACATATACATGTATACATACACACCTATGCATAAATTTGACATGTGTATATATGCATGTATATGGTCACAGACATATAGGTACATACACACACACACACACACACACACACACACACACACACATATATCAGATAAGTGTGTGTGGTGTGGGTATGCGTATCTGTGGTTCTCAAGCAGGGCACATTGGGTAACGCCTGGAGACATTTTTAGTTGACACACTGGGTAGAATCCAGGGATGCTGCTAAACACCCTACCAAGCACAAGACAGTGCCCCCTGACCAAAGAATGATCTGGGCCAAAATGTCAATAGTGCTAAAATTGAGAAACCATGATATATACACTTATACACACGTACTTGCAACCTCACTTATACATGTGTGCATGCACCTACGTGTATGTGTATCTATGTATATATATGATGCTCCATAAAATCAACATCCATGGAGCAGTTCATTTACCAATTTATCTCATCTACCCAGAAGAGTTCCCCGTACCTACTAGGGGGAATGAATGATCCTCCTGCTATGTCTCCTACCCCCATTTACTGAGCACTTACTATAGACAAGTCACTGATAATAGTTCTGTATGTGCCTTACTCCCACTAGCTGCCTCAGTTTTTTGAGGTGGAAAATATAATTATCCTCAACCTCCATCCCAGGAGAGGTAAGGCATCCTCACAAGTACATCTAACTGTCTAGTCAAGAGAACAATGAACTCCATTTCCTGTCTTCCTGAGGCCAGAGACCATTCTACAGAGTAGCAGGTCCCAAACGTTATGACAAGTCCTTTAAGACACACAAACATCAGCCCACTGCTGGACCTTCCTAGAAGTATCAGGCGGAGCCAACATTTAGCCTCATTTTTTTCAGCAGACCCCCTGCTCTTCTCCCGTCCCATTTCCTTTGCAGGATGACATACCCTGAAAAAAACCCTGACATTCAAGCAAATCATAGCCAGACCTACCATAGCTGCTATAAGTTGCAGCTTGGCTGCTTCAGTGCCTCACATAGAGACATCATTCTATTGTTTTCCAGGAAGTTGAACACCAAATCGGGAAGGGACAGAGATTTATTACACAAAAGTGCTTGAGAGATGTAGTCACAAGCAACAGAAGTGAGGCAACAGTATGTTAACCTGCAGAGAAAAGGATATACACACTCAATCTGTCAGCCTGCCGAAACTCTGTATGATAATATTTTCACAAAGCCACATGCAAAAACTTTGTCATTCTTCATACTCCAAAGTCACTTGAAAAAAGTAAGAGAATTAAAATGTGTAACACCTGTGGAAATACAGAAGCAAGAATGTGGAATATGGTGTCCCAAACTGGGAAACAGAATCTCAGATCCACATCAGATCTCCACCAGCTGGACCACCTTGGACAAAGTCATCCTTCTTTGAGACAGTGTGCTTATTTATTTGGTGGAATGTGCTAGATGACATCCTATTTAACATAATTTTTCTTTCAAAAATATTATCTAAAATTTTGTTCTCAAACTGTTATTTAAAAATTAACAATATTTGTATACACAGTATTGGAAATTCGAAAAATAAGGGGAGGCTTAAGAGAGAAGTTTCTCTATCTGGTAACCCACAGCTGAATATAACACCTTGAATGTAGCTGGTTTAGTTGACATCATGTTTAATCAAGAGATTTCACATGGAATTCTCTGCTTTCCAGCTACCACCAGATAAGCCAGACACCTAGAATTTCACAGCAGATGGTCACACAAAAGAAGGGAACAGAAATTTCCTATTGGGTGGGGCAGGCAGTGTCCAGCTCACTGCCACTCCCACCCAGCCCTTGCTCACTCCACTTATCTGCCCATTACCCTTCAGGAACACCCAAGAATGTGACATCTTACAGGAAGAATACACAAGTCCTCGATAAGCAAACACTACTCCCTTGTGATGGGCCTTCCCTTCTAGTGTTCACAATTTTGAGATCAGACAATAGACACCTAATTTATACTTTCCTCAATAAAATAAGCATTTTTCAATATTTCAAAGATTTGTCAGTACTTTAATGGTTGCATGCTGAAATCTCCAAAGGCTCACTATGCTGTGATCACACATTCCCTGAATATTTCCACATGCATTCTTTCACTTGCTGCCATTTTAAATTATACCCAATTACCATCTTGCATCAAAAAATTTTTATTTGAAGTGCTGAGGTTTACTATTAACAGATGTTTCATTTTGGTTTATATGCCAACTTACCTTGCAAAAAAAACAACAAATTAAAACTTCAGTCATAGTATAAGTTTGCCCATTTTGCAGAATCCAGGCCAAGTGAAGTCTATCTCAAAATTGTACACATTTGTTTAAAAGGGTGTTAATTTGTTGATCATTTTTGCTTTTTAAATTACTAGTGACACTTTAAAAATAAATATAAATTAAAAATTAAAAATGACTAGCAACAGTCTTGCATCTTTGGTAGTCTTTCAATGAATAAAGATTTAAGACTAAAAAAAAATAATGTTAAATGATGTATTTTAAAGAGCTCTTTTGATAAACACAACTCTTTTTAATTTCCAGTCATTGCATACGGTATAATTCAGCGGTCCCTAACCTTTTTGGCACCAGGGACTGGTGGCCCTATGAGAATCTAATGCCTGATGATCTGAGGTGGAGCTGAGGCAGTGATGCTAGCACTGGGGAGCAGCTGCAGATACAGATGAAGTTTCACTCCCTGGCCCACCACTCACCTCCTGCTGTGCAGCCTGGGTTTTTAACAAGCCACAGAGAGTACCAGTATGCCGCCCAGGGGATGGGGACTCCTATTCTAATTCTCTTTATTGTATAACATCAGTTAATAGCTAAATTTTTTTATCTTCCAGTATGTCATTTCTTTTGTACCTCTAAAGATGTTCTAATCTTTATAGCTTGGAGTTTGGGGGGTTTTTTTCTTTTCTTTCTGTTTGAAATAGTTTGGTTTTAGTGTTTAATGTTTCTGGTATTTATTGTACTGTTGGATTTCTTTTACAGTCTGAAAAGTCATCTCAGAGATAGTTAGGATCCTCACTCTGTTCTATTTTAAATGCCATGGTACATGCCTATGATGCATATGTACATACGCATGCACACATGCATGTACACACAAAAAGAAGTTTTGCTCCCAGGCGACTCATCTGCTCCCACAGGCTTAGATGTTCTTGCACCTGCCCCAATTTAAGGCACTGACTCTCTCTGCTTGATTTAACACTGCCTTTCGTGTGCATATTTCACCTTCTCAGCCTCCCCCATGAGCATGTGGTTGCCTTAATAGCTGAGGGGTCTGAGAGCACACACACCTCTGCTCCTGCCGACTTATAGCAGTGTCTCTAGGGCACAGTGTGGGTGCTTCAGGGCATTACATAGCAGCATCACACTGTCATTCATCACGGGGTTTTCTATCAAGGAGAGAAGCTTGAGCCTCTGGTTGCAGACTAGGACAGAGGTGATCTCTCTGCAGGCTTCAACTTGCCCAACTTGCATATTAGACATGCATTGAGGGACATGAGCAGAGGTATCCAATGCCTCATGCTAAGTTGGCAAACAGACAGACTCATAGACGCTAAGAACAAACTGATGGTTGCCAGAAGGGAGGGGGCTTGGGGGGCTGGATGACAAAGGGGAAGGGATGAAAAAGTACAAATTAGCAGTTACAAAACAGTCACAGGGAGGTAAAGTACAACACAGGAAATATAGTCAATAATATTATAATAACTGTGTATGGTGCCAGGTGAGTACTAGACTAATCTGGGTGATCACTTCATAAAGTATATAAATGTCTAAGCACTATGCTATACTCCCAAAACTAACATAATATTGTATGTCAACTGTAACTGTAAAAAAATTTTAATTGGCTGTGGACCACACCCCAGTTTCCAATCTCACACCTGCCAATCCAATATCTATGTCCCACACTTTTCAAAAGCAGAAACATAATTAATCTCTGATTGCTTTTCACTAAAGTTAGGAAAAAGTCTGAGCCAGTGGTTCTCAACAGGGGTGACTGCTAACCTCAAGGAGACATTTTTTGGTGTGTGGAGACATTTGTGGTGGTCGTGGCTGGGGAGCAGGGTGTTCCTAGCACCCAGTGGGTGGAAACCAGGGATGCTGCTCAACACCCTACAATGTTGTAAACAGCCCTCCTCAACAAAGCATTATCTGGGGGCTCAATCGGTCTGATCATCTGATTATTTGTCAATAGTTATGAGGTTGAAAACCCCTGGTCTAAGCCCTAATGCAGCTTAAAAGAGCATCTCACAGGCTAGAGCAGGTCTCTCACTTTTTGTGCTGCTGACATTTGGGGCTGACTGTTACAGGAAGCTGAGCAGCACCCCTGGCCTCCCCCCACTAGATGCCTGTAGCATGCTCCCCATGTAATTGTAATCATTGGAAAAGTTTTTGGACACTGACATCTCCCAAGGCACAAAACTACCATCCATTAAGAACTACCAGCTAGGGAGACTCAGATTTTGAGGCCCTCTTATCCCAATACCAAACAGGACTCAAGAGTACAGCCCCAAAGAGGAAACTTTCCAGGTATAAAATGTCTGCAACCGACTCCTGGTTTCCTAGCTCTGTTACCCCATTCTGAGGCTAACATATAACATATAAAACTCTATGCAAATGGCATAACATGAGGCGGGGCAAAATATTCAGAAATTCTGTAAGTTCCCTCTGCATTGCATGAGAAAGCTAGAACAGAGGAAATTGTAGTGACATGGAAATGCTCTGAACAATGACTAAGATTCACAGCACACCTGAATGTTCAAGCAACTCTTATGCAAGGAACCCACCTCCTTCTCCTGATTCATCTTGATGGGTGCAACTAACCAGGTGTGTGTGAATCCAACCATCATATTTTCTATCGTTCCTGCAAAAAAGAGGGGCTAAGCCAGGAGAGAAAAGAGCATGTTTTCTTGGAGGGATTAAAGAGTTGGTTTTGTTTATTCCTACCTCTATTACTTCTGTTTCTTTCTGCAAAAAAAAAAAAAAATATGTTGAGCCTGTCCAAAAATCACTCAGCCATGGTGGGTTCATGCTGGGTAACTCTTAAAAGAAAGAAATAATTTGGGGTCCAACCAACCACTTTCCCTTTGGACCCAATTTTGCCATTGGGCAGATTAGACAATCACACTTATGGTCACTGATACGCTTTCTCATATCACATTTATAGGATTATCTTCAGGAGGAAGTATTTGGAGTTGTGGTTTTGGCATGGTTGGTCAAAGGCAGAAGCAAGAAGAATCATGTCATGTGTCCATGAGAAGTCAGTCAACTGAGTAACACAGAAGGGACCAATGGGACAACTCTGCTGCCAGGACAACTTGCCCATTAGAATCCATCCCCACCTTACTAGGTGGTCTGAAGATGCTCAGATGGACATTAGGGAAAATCTGGGAGACAAAGGCTGATACAGGAAAGGAAATGAGCCTACTCAAATGCCAAGTCCACTGTCACTCATCACAGACAACCCCAAGACTTACATCAGCTGCTCTACATTGCACATAGGGTGTTTCAGCATCTCACACAGCAGCCAGACTTCCACAGGGGAGAAGCTGGTGCCATGCAGGTTCAGGTATTTCAAATGAGGGTTATGAAGAACATCCTTGAAGAATCAAGATCATTCCCAAGGCTGGGAGCAAAATTATACTTACAAGAGAAGAGATATTGGAACCTATGTGATGAAGCCTAAGCGCAAAGCAAGGTACTTTGTACCAAATTCTTCCTACATCCCTGCAGAGGCTTACGAAGCTGTTTTTAAATCTCTGGTTTCTCTTGCCTATAAATTATTTCTCTTTTGATCTTCAGATGCCTGACAAGCTCAGAGGCTCCATGGCATGGATCTCTCCTGTTTCTTCCTAGTCCTTCCTATTCTACCCACCACCTCTCACGCTGTAAGAGGGAACTCAAAGTCATCTCTCAAATTCATTGTTTTGAATTCTCAGCACCAGGACAGAGACACCATGTTCATGACTCTGTGCATCCCTAAGCTAGCACAGCACCTCACATTTAGCAGAGATGTACAAAGTTGAATTAATGCTCCAAGCAAGACTGTGTTACCAAGGAAAGAACCAACGTGGAGAACCCTCATGCACTGTTGGTGGGAATGTAAATTGGTGCAGCCACTATGGAAAACAGTATGGAGGTTCCTCAAAAAGTTAAAAATAGAACTACCTTATGACCCATCAATTCCACTTATTGGTATTTACCCAAAGAAAACCAAAACACAAATTCAAAAAGACATATGCACCCCTATGTTTACTGCAGTGCTATTTACACAATACCCAAGATATGGAAGCAACCTAAGTACTCAATGATAGAAAAGTAGATAAAGAAGACATGGCACGTATATACAACAAAATCTTGACATTTACTACAACATAGATGGAACTAGAGGGTTTTATGCTAAGTGAAATAAATCAGACAAAGACAAATAGTGTATGATCTCACTTAAATGTGAAAACTAAAAATAAACAAATGAACAAAGCAGAAATAGACTCACAGAGAACAAACTGATGGTTGCCAGATGAAAGTGGGGTTGGAAGATTGGGTAAAAAAGAAGAAGGGATTTAAAAAAGATTTTTAAAAAGTATATATTTATATATACTTTTTATATTATATATTTATATAAATTTATTTATATATTTTAATTTTTATTTTTCAATTAGAGTTGATATTCAATATTATTTTATATTAGTTTCAGATGTACAAAATAGTGGTTAGACAGTTATACAATTTATGAAGTGATTTTCCCAATTATACTCTTATTAATTTATATATTTATATGTGCTTATATTTATATTTATATATACTCGTATTTATATATGCTTTTATATATTTATATTTTTCTATCTTATTTACATATTTATTATTGACATGATTTATAAATACATGCCACACAATCTGTGACTCTCAGTTTCATGACAGCAGACTTGAGCACCCTGACTTCTCCCCAACCAATCAACTTTGAGAAATGACAGAGGCAAAAACAAGGAAATGTTCTGCCATGTTCAAACACCACAGTGAGAATTATGAATAGGAAGAAAATAAAAATAGAGAAGAACAAACTGACAAGAAAGTGGCAGCCTGGAAGCTTTGTGGCCATTCCGGACAGAGGGGCTCCCTAATTGTGTGGGCAACATCCACGGCACTTCCAGCCCTGATATTGAGGGAACAAAGGAACAGTGTCAGTCACAGTCAGGATGAAATAGGCTGAGCCTGCTAACAGAGAGAAGTGCTACCATAGAAAGACAGGGAATGCCCTTGATAGCCAGAGATCTCTGTGAGAAATAAAGGTGTCAGGACACCAAGGTCAGGCCCCCCCAACGACTTTCTCACTGAAAACACTGATTCACAGGGCAGGCAGCTCCAATGGACTCGGACTCCAGGCCAGTAAGAAGTCCTGAGTCAGTGGACAGTAGGATAAGAAGATGACCGCTGAGTGAATGTGCAATCAAGACTCATCGCCAGTGAAGGGTCAACAACCTCAGGGAAAGGAAACAAACTAAGAAGTGTTAGTGAGAAATAACGCAAGCAGAGGAAGACACACACCATGTGATCTCATTTACATTTGGAATCTCAAGAACAAATAAATGAAGAAACAAAACAGACAGACTCACAGATACAGAGATCATTTTGATGGTTTACAGATTGGGAGGGCGTTGGGGGACTGGGTGACAAAGGGGGAGGGATAAAGAAGTGCAAATTGGCTGTTACCAAATAGTTTGAGGATGTAATTACAGCACAGGGAATATAGTCAATAATAGAACTATGAATGGTGCCAGGTAGGTACTAATCAGGGTGAGCACTTCATAAATTATATAAATGTCTAACCACTATGCTGTATACCTGAAACTAACATAATATTGAATGTCAACTGCAATTGAAAAATAAATTCTAAAAACAATTTTTGAACATTAGGCAAAAATCACAACAGAGGCCACAGTTTAAATGTAACCCTGGACCAAAACATGCAGTCTTGAAATCAAAGTGTGACTTCAATTTTCCCCAAATGTGGGTGCTGATCTTAAACAAAACTTGAGCTTTCTTCATGTCAGGGTGACCTTGGAGATTCCTAGCTAATCAGCTGAATACATGTGAACTGATCCAACAAGACGGCACGTACAGTTCTTGTGATCACATGTAGAAGCAAGCAATACATTTTGTTTCTCCTACAAATTTGTATTAAGTAATGCTTTCTGAGTTCACTTTTAGCATATCAGATTGTAGCTGTGTTAACACATTGATTATCAAACCAAAAAGCTTAATACTGAATGTCAACTATAACTAAAAAATTTTAAAAATAAATTTAATTTAAAAAGAATTACAACAAAAGGGGAAATATGAGGAAATTAAGGCTTATGAAAAAGTGATGGCTTATTATTTCTAGGAAAGAACCTAACATTATTCTTATTTCTAGTCATTCTTACTTGTTCATTGAATATTTTAGTTTATTGAAATATTTGTACATATTCAAAGAAATAATAAAATACAAAAATAAAAAGTTTGTGCACAGCAAGGGAAACCATCAACAAAATAAAAAGACAGCCTACTGAGTGGGAGAATATATTCGCCAATGATACATCAGATAAAGGGTTGACATTCAAAATATATAAGGAACTGATACAACTCAATAACAAAAAAATAAACAATCCAATTGAAAAATGGGCAGATGACTTGAATAGTCATTTCTTCAAAGAGGACATACAGATGGCCAATAGACATATGAAAAGATGTTTATCACTAACCACCAGAGAAATGCAAATTAAAATTACAGTGAGATATCACCTCACACCTGTCAGAATGGCTATCATCAATAAATCAAAAAACTACACGTGATAGTGAGGATGTAGAGAAAACAGAACCTTCATACACTATTGGTGGGACTGCAAATTGGTGCAACCACTATGAAAAACAGTTTATAGTTTCTCTAAATAAATTAAAAATGGAACTACCTTTTAACCTAGCATTTGCACTCCTGGGTATTTATTCAAAGAAAACGAAGCACTAATATGAAAGTATATATGCACCTTTATGTTCACTATAGCATTATTTACAATAGCCAAGTTATGGAAGCAACCTAAGTGTCCATTAATTAACAAATGGATAAAGATGAGGTGGTACATATATATAACAGAATATTACTCAGCCATTATAAAGGAAATCTTGCCATTTGCAATAACATAGATGGACCTAGAGGATATATGCTGAGTGAAATAAGTCAGAAAGAAAAAAATAGCATATGATTTCAGGTATATGTAGAATCTAAAGAACAAAATTAACAAACAAAACAGAAACAGACTCATAGATACAGAGAACAAACTGGTGGTTGCCAGATGAGAAGGGGTGGAGAGCGGGTGAAAAGGAGAAGGGGAACATAGTCAATAATATTGTGTTAAGTTTTTATGGTGACAAATGATTACTGGAATTAGTGGGGCTATCACACTATAAGGTATAAAAATGTTGAATCACTATATTGTATACCCGGTACTAATATGATACTATATACCAACTCTACTTATGTAAATTTTTTTTACATAAGCCAGAGTAGGGAGAATGAAACTCTGCTGTAAAGAACAGGTTGACATCCAACTTACATCAGTTTTTGGAGTCCGCAAATGGGCTGAGCCAGCACTCTGCAGAGGATGGTCTGGGAGGCCTCGTCGATACAGTTGTCCAAATCCAACACCTGGAATTTCCTGCTCATGGTGAACACTGAGCAGAGGTCTCTCCAAAAAGCACAGCTTCTGGGTGTCACTATCGAAGAACAAACACCATGTTTCTCCAGTGGTGAAATTCAACTCAGGACATGCTCAAAACAGGCAGGACACCATTCCCCAAGTCCCTTCAAGCTGACAGATGCCTAGGGAGAGGTGCAGCCAGGTAAACTGAGTCAACATGGCATGGTAGTTGAAAGCGTAGAGTCACAGCAATGGAATCAAACCTCATTTAAACCACTTATTAGCTATGTGACTGACCTGGGTAAGTTATTCCATTGTATTCTGCCTCCATTTTCTTCTCTTTTAGGCAATAAGTTGAATCTGAACAAAGGTTAGTATTGGGTGATCTATCAGTAAACAGGAAACATTATCAAAAAACATTACCATACAGATATAAAATAAATAATTCCTTGGGTAATAATGTGCAGCCTGGAACTACAGTTAACAATCCTGTTTTGCTTATTTGAAAGTTGCTAAGAGAATAGATCATAAAAGTTCTCATAACAAGAAAAAAATTCTGTACCTATGTGTGGTAACAAGTGTTATCTAGACTTATTGTGGTGATTGTTTTGCAATACACACAAGCATCAAATTATTATGTTGTACACCTGACACTGATATGTAACATGTCAATTGTATCTCAATTAAATTAAAATTAAAAAAAGAAAAACATGACTGTGAAAAGTGGCATGTATTTGAGAGCCAAAGTGAGAGCTGGTAACATAAACCTGATGAAGCATACAAATTAAAATCGGCAAAGAGGAAAGACACATGGAAAAAAAAATCCAGAGGAAATCAGGCACAAGATCCCAAGAGTCCCTTCCTAGTGGAGTCACTATGATATGCTAAAATCCCATAAGGGCAAGAAAAAAGGCATAGTCATGGCAACAATAAAAACTGCCTTTTTTTCTATCTCCCCCTTGGCTCCAGGTAGGTAAAACATTTATTCCTATTTATACAGACGGGAAAACCTCAGATGTCACAGCTCATGATCACACAGCTAGCAAATTTTATTACAAAAGTCAAGTTTCTTAAGAGCAAAAGTATAGTGATACATGAAAAACCCAATGGGGATTGGAAAGAGCTACAGGTCTGGTATGGGGCAGGGCAGGTATTAATAGATGGACTTACTTTAAGATGGCTCCACAGTCATCTGAAAACACATTTTCTACACACAGGTGAAGTTTCTGCAAATTTTGGCTATGTTTGAGGCAGAATGCAGATACCACCCAATCATCTGTGTTATTGCTATAAATGTTAACATCTTCAAAAAAATCCATCACTTGTGTTAGAAATTCTTTGTCCGGGTCTCAGATAAACTGTTGAACAACTCATGGAAACTCATCACAACCTGGTTGGGGTCATCCTGACTTAAACTCTGAAGGTATTCAGTTATTTCCTGCTTTTTCTCCTTGGACAGTGGGAAACCAAAGGATGTCTCCAGCATGTTCATTATTTTTTCCATGGAAAACCCAAACAGGAATATTTCCATCTGCAATAGGTAGGTTGGGGCTTGAGTCACAGTTGCTTTTACAAGCTGGGCCACACTTCCGATGGCTGGGTTAGCATTGCCCTTGGATTGTCTGAGCAAATACAACATGGCAGCACAAAACTCTTGGATACACATGTGGATGAAGGTGAAACAATCACTGTTCCTTTGGAGAAGTCGCAAGTCTATCCACATGGAGTCGTCAGATTCCAATACTCCATTCCTCCTGAGGTCCTCAGGATGAAACACAAATGTGTCAGTTCAGATGCCATCTGCAGCCAAGGTGCACAAGCTTTTCAGCTGGGCTCTGCTCTGCTTTGGCGGACAGTTCCCCAGTCCTGATTTGAACACACTGGTAAAAAAGGAAACATACAGAGAAGTGGTGGTCTGGGAGGCAATCCCAAGGTCTTCTCCTCTCTCCGGCTGCTATTTCAAATACATACAAACCAACCAGCAGACAAGGGGATAGTAGCACAAGACAGTGAAACACTGTCTCTCACAAAACTGAAGGCTCTAGAGGATTTATTTTTCTCCCTGAAGAAATGGGAGAAATATAGTTTCCTATTGTGTTCAGAGAGCCCTGGGAGAGCGACGTACTTTGGATGCTGTCACAAGTAAAAAATTTTCTTCATGCCTGTCATTCCCAGTGTGACCAGCAGAGAAGACTCTAGAAGCAATTTTTTCTGTAACAGAGTGCTCAGGATAACCTGCATTGGCCGCCGCTGCCTCCAATCACTGCATCAGTTGGCATTGAGGTCTAGGTTAAATTTCAGTTCCTCAAAGCTATCTATGAAGAACAGGACCCTCTCTGGCTGGGAGAAAATGTCTTCAACTGGCTCTGCAGACCCAGGCCAGTCCCTGGAGAGGAGCCCCACCAAGCTCGTCTCTGTGATACTGTTCACGTCACAGCCATCCAGGAAGAAGACGAATGTGAACTTTTCCTTTCATAAGTTTCCCTCTGCCCACTCCAGCATTACCTTTCTCAGAAGGGTTGTTTTTTCAATTCCTTGAGAAGCTTCCAAGACCATGGTGAGGTAAGGCTGTCCAGCCTGGCCAGCAGTATACGCAGCACGCAGTTCTTCATATTCATTCTTCATGGCTTCAATGTAGAAATCATCAGGCACTTGAAGGCAAGTTTCCTTTTTCCATATGAGATGGAATTTGTCCTTCATGTAACCTTCATGAGCTTATCTGATTAATGAGGACAGAATCCAAGATGATTTAAAAACACATTAATTCACAATGGCCAAGACAAGAAATGACTGGATAAAGAGGTGGCACATATATACAATGGAATATTACACAGCCATAAAATGTAATGGAATACTGCCATTTGCAACAACATGAATGGATCTTGAGGGTGTCATACTAAGTGAAATAAGTCAGAGAGAAAAAGACAAGAACCACATGATTTCACTCATGTGTGAGATATAAAACAGAAAGCAACAAACAAAACATACAAACTAACTCATAGACACACACAGTATGGTGGGGTTTTTTTAGAGAGAAAGAGGGGGAGGGAGGAGGAAGAGAGTAAAGGGGGTCAAATATAGGATGATGAAAGGACACTAGACTTTAGATGGTGACCACACAGTGGAATGTACAGATGTCATATTACAAAGTTTTACACTTGAAACATGTTAACAAAAGTTACCCCAATACATTTAATCTTTTTTCAAAAACGCACTTATTTTTTCATACTTATAATAACCCTACAGAGTTACTTAAACACATGAGGAAAGATGTATTTCCATGGATGACCAGGCTAATTAACTTAATTTCGTTAGAATCTATCTGAAATCCTGTCCATAGAAGCACCTGAAGCCCATCTCAGAGTTGCAGGCTACACAAAGTATGGACATTTGGAAATGTAGACACTTGAAAATTACATTCCAAACTGAAAAAGTGTAGGGGTGGTCTCTCCCAAGTAAAGAATTGTAAGTGCCACCATTTATGAAGGGTATGCCAGGAATCAGGTCAAAGGGCATTGCTCCTGCTATTGTATCTTGCATCTCCTCAAGAACCCATTAAGATTCACTCAACTCCCACTAAACAAAAATATTGAGAGTTTATTATTCAGTTAATTTGGACTAGTGAATAAATATTAGGATCAGCGGTTTATCCCATCTCTGACCTGAAACCATGAGGTCTAGGTGATTCCTACTGTGCCATGCTACTATAGTTAATTTGAGAAAGACACCTTTGAACCACCCTTACTACCTACCATCCATGTTCAAGGCAACACACTGGGGTGCACAAAACTACAAATTCAGACAAGCACCTCATCCTGTGCTGAAGAAACACACATCTCAGTGGAAGAGGCATCTCTGCATGTCTTCCAAGCAAAGGGCATTTATGGATAGCTTTGTTCAAGGATGTATGACTAGAAAACAGCCTTGGGATAGAAAGAGAGTTTTTCCCTCTCTGGGACAGAGAAAGATTTGTTTATAAAAACAAAAGAAATTTAGAGATCTATGTCTGCCTCTCTGTCTGTCTCTCTCTCTTTCCTTCCAGGAGTAAGGGCAGGCTCATCCACAGTCATGACCTGAGATCAGCATCTCTGGATCCCTCACCTATGACATGGACCTACTATGCACGCAGTGTCCACCTGAGCCCACCTCCACAGTGCCACCAAGAGACTTGGAAACAAGAGAAACCAATGTCAACATTTCATGTTTCCTATTATGCCATGAGCAATAACCATTCTACATCCATCTGGGTGTATTATGTCTTTGCAGAACCAGTTTTGGAGAGGGCTGGAGTGAACCAAATGGAGGCTTGTTGCTCTGGAGCTGCCTTAGCAAACAACAGTCCTCACCAGTAAGCTAGGTGTCCGCACACCAGGAGGCACCCTTTGACTTATCTACTTCCATGCTGATACTTCAGGGTGATTATAATCCTTCTGAGTCTCAGTTCACTTATCAGAACAGAAAGTCTAGTCTCACAAGTAGATAAAATCAATGAGAGAATAACACGTAAGACTGGTCAAAGCATGCTGTGGTTTTCAATTACTGTCTTAAAGATGAAATTTTTTTAAATTATTTGTCTGACATTTTGTCTCTTCATTTGCCAGGACTTAAAACTCAACTCATCTTCTTTCTGGGGGGAAATAAAGGAGTATACTCTCAAAAGAAAGGTATAAATCCCCAATGAGTCAAAAATAACTGGTGCGGAGTCAGATCTGTCCCTTGTAGGGACACTGTTCAGTCCACAGCCTTCCCATTGGCAAACATCAGAGTCACGGTGATAATGAAAAGACATTATGCATAAAAAGGGCTTCCTGCATACTAGGAACAGAAACACTATAGTTATAACCTAACATTAGGACTCTGCCTAGGAATTCCATCTCAGCAGACCTGATAATGCAGACACTAAGTCCCAAGTCTCTTTCTGTGATAGCATAGACTTGTGCTGGGATAGAAAAATAGGGACACCACTTAGATGACAGTCTGTCTCAGGAAACTACCCACCTGTAACCTATCACTGGCCAGTGTATGAGTGGAGTTGGCTTGCAATTCTTCTACTGCCTCCAAGGCTCCCATTGACCCATGACACATTGTCAACAGACAAAAGGGTGGCTTTTAACTTAGTGACAATGTCACCTTCTTTATGACAAGCTCTCAGTGGATCCACTTCCTGCCGTGGCTCCCACCCTTGCATCCCACACTTACTTCTTATCTCTTCCCGAACCTTGGACCACACCAATGGATCTGTAGAAACAGGCTCAGTGTCACCTCCCATGCCTGTTTTCCTGGGTAATGTTTGTCCAGAAGTTTTGCTAGATCTTCCCTTGACGCCTTCTTGTGCATGGGCCATGGGACTGGCTTGAGTTCAAATTTCAGAAGTTCTTGCTTGAGGACCTCCTTGAACTTCCAGAACTCTTCCTTTCAGAGCTCTTTCAGGTATCAAAAGAGGCCAAAGTCAGAAAAAAGAAATTCGGCCATCTTGTCCCAGGATTGTAAGCTGACTCTTCCAGAAACGGGGGGGTGGGGGGAAATCTTCAAAAAAAAAAAAAAGAAAAAAGAAAAAGAAAAAAAGAAATTTGATTCCTGGAAAAGAATGATGTCATTACAGAGTTAAATCACAGCAGTTGAAAGTGGATTCAACTTACTGATGTCATCCAACTGCTTGCTGAAAACACATCTAGCCAGCTTCATCTGTGGAAGGCACCCCATCCTTCCTCTACATTCCACAATCATGCATGTAAATTCAGTGCTAGAAATAATGTTATTTACACTAAGCCAAATGCCACGGAGAGTGATAACTACCTAAAACCATAATAAGCTTTGGGGAGTTATTGGTTAGACAAGGACATTGACCTTGGGTCATTACGGGAACTTCTGTCTAAAGTTCGAAAAAACCATGTTATTAACGTTCCTTGAAGGAGGACAGTTTCTGGTCTAACTTGCTAAGTGATGAATACCTTTAAGAATCAAACACCTTTGTATGGATGGATGACATTTTCTTGATCCAGTCATCCATTGAAAGACTCTTAAGTTGTTTCTATGTCTTGGCTATTGTAAATAATGCTGCAGTGAGCATAAGAATGCAGATATTTTTATGAATAAATGTCTTCAAATTTTGGGAGTAAATACCCAGAAGAGGGGAAGGGGGTGAGAGGAGGACAAAGTGTAAAGGGAGTCAAATATGTTGTGACAGAAAGAGGCTAGAATTGGGGTGGTGAGCACAAATGGAGTACACAGATTATAAAGTATTCGGAAATTGTACACATGAAATTTATATAATTATTAACCAATGTTACCCCAATACATTTAATTTTTTTTTAATATCAAACATCTAAAGCTATGCCTTTAGTGCATGAATGTTTTAATGAATCCCTGAAATGTAGAAAACAGAGTTGTGGTTGGAAAAAAAAGTTTCAAATTTCCAAATGAGTCATCCATGGGCACGCCAGCTTATATCCTGTGGTCCTGGATCTCCATCTCCATGATGGGTCAAGGAAATATGCTTCAAACCACGTGGCTGGTCAGCACACAGCACAAAGAGAAGGGATGAAAAGTGTAGATAGTGTTAATGGCTCCAGAAATCTCAACATCTCTCTCACTGAAGTCCTCCCCACCACACACACACACACACACACACACACACACACACACACACACACAAACACAGAGGGAAAGAAATAATTCATAAAAGAAAGCTTTCCATACACATTTTCAAGATAGAAGACCTTGCCAAGAATTAAGGCATTGAAAAGATAAAAACTCATATCATATTCAGATTCTATAATTCCAAAGATAAAGAAGAAAAGTCTAGGGCAGCTAAGCATATTATACAACTGTAACATAACAAGAGCCACATTTGTAATTTTAAACTTTTGAGTAGCAACATTAAAGAATTTAAACCAACACGAAAAATCAATTTTAATAATGTATTATTTCACCCAGTATGCCTAAAGTATCAATTCAACGTGTAAACAATATTCAATTTGATGAAATATTTACCTGGTTTTTTACACTGTCTTCAAAATTTCAGTGTGCATTTCACACTTAAATACTGTCTCAATTCAGATGCTAAATTTCCATTGGAAATACTCGATCTCTGTTTAAATTTCATAAAATATGCAAGTGAGAAAAGGAAAATCTCATACTCAAGGCATTTCATACATATACAAGCCTCCTGAAAACTGAATTGGGAATCAGTGTTAAAATTAAAATTTGCATTAATTAAATTAAGAATTGAATTCCTCCATCTCACTGAATACCTTGCAAGGGCTTGACTGCCACATGTGACTACAAGTGGCTACCATTTTAGACAGGGTAAGGTCTAGACTTTCAGAAATGTATGAGGTTTGCTCATCAGAAGGGGTGATAGTCAAATGATTGAATACCATTATATTTCATAACTGCCATATTTGTTCCCAAACAATGCACTGAGAATCACTTTTTGACAAAAGAATAGGAATCCATTTGTGAGAATCTTTACTAACAATACTAAATGTAAGTCAACATACAAAGAAAAAAGTCTGCAGATATTAAAACAAACTCTTAATGCATCTACAATTAAAGCACAGTAGGCCTCACAAATGAAGAGGCAAGAAGAGTACGAAGTGCGAAATAAACCAAATCACAGACAGACACCTAGTAACTGATAAAGCATGCATTTCAAACCACCAATGCAAAGGTGGACTTTGGGATAAATAGTTCAGGAACCACTCATTGGCTAATTAGAAAGAACAAAAATTAAATTCAAGCTTCACCCCTATACAAGAATAAAATACATATAGATCTGTGACCGAAATATAAAACTGAAAAACCTGCAAGTATTAAAGTAGTGTGTGAATTCCTGTATTACCTGGATGTAGGAATAATTTCCCAATTATTACTCAAAATCCAGATACAGCAAAAGAAGATTTGATATTTTTAAAGGCTCACATGTAGATGCATATATACAATTGAATATTACTTAGCTGTAAAACAGAATGAAATCTTACCACTTTCAATAACATGGATGGACCTAGGGTCCATCCACTTACTGTGAAATAAATCAGACAGAGAAAGACAAATGCCATATGACCTCACTTACATGTGGAACCTAAAAAACAAAATAAATGAACAAACAAAATGAAAACAGACTCATAGATACAGGGAACAAACTGATGGTTGCCAGGTGAGTGGGTGGGTGGCTGGGGCTGGGTGAAAAGAGGAAGGGATTAAGAAATACAAACTAGCAGTTACAAAACAATCAACAAAGTACAGCACAGGGAATGCAGTCAATAATGTTGTAATAACTCTGCGGTGCCAGGTGGGAGCATTATTTCATAAGGTGTATAAATATCTGACCACGGCTGTACACCTGAAACTAATATTGAATGTCAACTGTAATTGAAAGATAAATTTTAAAAGGATATTTTAACAAAAATTTTCTTTACAAACATTAAAAAAGTAATAAGTAGAATTCATTGTAATATATTTTTATTTAAAAATGAGAAAAATATATATAATTTTAAAACTTACATGTGCATTATAAATAATATAGATTGATGTCATATAATTAATTCTAATAAATAAAGTGGTAGAGTATTTGCTCTTTGGCCTCCTTTGCTCGGCACTATATTGTAAGACTCATTTGTGTTGCTGTCTGAAGCTCTAAGTGGTTCATTGTATCATTGTATAGTATTCCACTGTTACAGCTTCTAAGTGCTGTGGTTGACCAGCATGTACATATTTTTCTAGCTTTTCTACAACATGAATGATGCTTCTGTGGAGAAGCTTTCCCATGTACGCTGGTGCATTTAAGCAGACATCTCGTTGGGTTTATACTTACAGACTGCAACCTGTATGGATTGTCATATTTATAACATAATGCCCAACTATTTTCCCTCATGAATATAATAATTTACATTTCCACCAGCATCCTATTAGTTTCTCTGCTCTACCATGCTGCACATACAGAAGAAAGTCTAAGCCAATTTTGATAATGGAAAAGAAGGAAATGACATTAGAATCACACATGATTTTATTCTAGGAGATGGAAGTAAAAAGTGGGGAGAGAACATCAAAGCAAATTTAAGTTTTCTTTTATCTGGGGGGAATGCCTTCTAATTACTATAGAGTATAGGGGGAAGTTAGATTTATTGTAGGTTAATATTTATAAAGGAATTACAAGTTCCCATCATCAATAAAACTCCACATGTCAAAACTTTAATTGTAAACCAATGATCATAGCAGTGTTATCACAAGAGCCAAAAGATAGAACCATCCCAACTGTTCATCAAGGGATAAAGAGATAGAGAAAATGTGGGGTGTGTGTGTGTGTGTGTGTAAGTGAATGCAATGGAATATTACTCATCCATAAAAAAGGATTGAAATTCTAACACATGCTACCATGGGGAGAAGCTTTAAAAACAAGTTAAGTGAAATAAGCCAGAAAAAAAGGACAAATCTCATATAATTTCTCTTATATAAAACACCTAGAATTGTCAAATTTATGGAGACAAAGAATAGAAAATAGAGATGCTGGGAGGACGGACAGGAGCTGTTTAGTGGAGAGTGTCAGCTGTGGGAGAAATTCTAGAGAAAATGGTGGTGATGGTTACATAACAATGTAAATACACTTAATGCCACTGTACTCTTAAAAATGGTTAAAATAAGGGAGAAGAGGGTTGGGGGAGGACTAAGAAAGTGAAGGGGGTCAAATACCTGGTGACAAAGAGAGACTAGACTTTGGGCAGTGAGCACGCAATGCAATATACAGATGACATCTTTTGGAATGGGACACTTGAAACTTATATAATCTTATTCACCAATGTCACCTCAATACATTTTAAAGTGATTAAAATAGAAACTTTGTTTTACAGACATTTTATTACAATTAAAAAATTTTTTTTAAAAAACATTTCTGTGTCCTGAGCTTTTTCTCTAAATATTCCTTTCTGTTCCTTTTCTAGCTGAAACCTTCTTCTAAATATGGTGTGGGTGTCCTTTGAAGCCCTCCCAAATGCTGGCTGATGAATCTGGCACCCCTTGCACCACAGGGTACAGAGGTAGGTGGGTGGCCTCACCAAAGAGCCCCAGCTCCTCATGGCCCTTCATCAGGCAGCATTAGGCCCTCCAGCCAGCATCTTCTCCTGTTATAGCCACCGTGTCCCTGACACAACCTGCCCCATCCTCAAACTCACACCACCTGGCTCACTCCCTCCTCTAGGACTCCTGTGGTAACACAAAACCAACATCAACCACAAAGTTACTTACACTTGATTTAGCCTAACATTAGGACCCCCTAGAAACTCTGGAGGGTAAAAGGTTAGTCTTTAGACGCCAGTCAACCCAATCACCATGAACACCAGTCTGGAATTGCACTCCCCACACCCACCCATGTGCTCTTCCCTTCTGTGACCATCCCTTGCCCAAATCCCAGTTTCCTTTTGTCTCCCCAATTTGAGAATCTGATAATCAGAATTGAGAGGCCAACCAAGACTAAGGAACAGCAGCCCTTTGACTAGTGGAGGGTTCCATCATGTCCCCATGGTCCTCTGACACTCGAGTCGTCTCATTCGCTCACTAATTCAGAGTCCCCTTCTTCCACCTAATACAGAGTTGGAAATAGAGGTCTCAAGTGGTGTGCTGAATGCACCATCTCCCTGTGGATTTGAACTCTTTTCACTTCAGCACGCCCTTGCCACAGCACAGGAGCTGGACTAGGTGCTGTTGGGACCCCTCTGCCTTGCTCTTTATGCAAGACCTACAGTGGGCGCTGAGAGGGGGAATGAAGAAGAAAGTTTGGGGAGAAGACACCCTCACAGATGCAGCCACTGGTTCTCCAGGCTGGTGCCCATCAAAGAGCAGCTGTGGAGGCCAAGGCTAAGAGGTTGTGCCTGCCCTCCCATTGGCTGGCGTGGCTCTTGATTGGCAAGACTCAGGGAGTGATATGAAACTGTCAGGGCTGTGTCCTCTGCCACGAGTGTATACAATCTTCCTTCAGATATGGCTTGATGTCCCTTCACAGAATGCTGGTAATAAATCCTCCCAATATGATGCTATCTCTCGGCTGCTGTGAGCAGTCCTCTCCCACCACCAATGACAGCGATTTGGAGACTGGCAGAGGGGACCCCTTTTGCCTAATCTGAGTGTCTGACTTCCCTGTCCTCTGGGCGATCTCTTGCATCTTCTTGACATTCACAGCAGTGCCTAGAACTACACCTTCATGGATGAGGAGACCAACGCACGTCCTTGGATAACTAGCTCTGGGTGGGAGGGCTGAAATTAGAATTTGCAAATCTTATTTTTGTTTTTGTTTTTGTCTTAATTGTGATAGGAACACTTAACGTGAGAGCTACACTCTTACCAAAATTTTATGTGTCTGACACAGCGTTGTTAACTAGTGATAATACTGTATAAGAGAGTTCTAGAACTTACTCATCTTGTGTAAGCAAAGGTTTATACCTGATGAAGTGACTCCCTCCTTTCCCCTACCCTCTCTGCTTCTATTGATTCTCTTGGATACTTCATGTAAGTGAAATCTTGCAGGGTTTGTCCATCTGTGACTGGTTGTTTCACTTAGAATAATGTCCTCCAGGTCCATCCGTGTTGTTGCCTATTGCATGACCTCCTTCATTTTTAGGGCTGGGTAATATTCCATCAAAGGTATCTATTAACACGCCATTACTCTTATCACGGAACACTGTGTGAGCTCTGCCATTATCACTCTGATCATCATCACCTGCCACTGATGTCTTAATTGTCTCCATTATGGTCTGTAATGTTAACTGGGTGCTAATGATCTAAGAGCCCTAGCTGAGGGCATTTCCTGCATGACTGGATTTTCCTCAGCCCTGTAGAGTAGGTAGTATTATTACTCTTTCAAAGGGACTTGAGCCCACAGGGGTGAAGGGTAGAACTGAGAACATTCCTACTTGATCAGCCCAACTTTTAGCCCAAATTTTAACCTTTTTACTGTATTGGATCAATGGGCAGCCATGGCTTTATGCTGCCTCTGAGACTAGGCTAAGAGATTCAGTGGAACTTTTCTCTCCGAGATTTTTTTTTTTTCTTTTAGGTGAGACAACCTTTGTTGACCTCACAGACTGCAGGGACCTTGTCAGCTTACAATCCTTTATTTTTTACGCCTACAGCACCTGGTCTTCCTAAGTGGTCTCCCATCCGAGTACTAACCAGGCCCAGCCCTGCTTAGCTTCCGAGATAAGACAGGATCAGATTTGTTTAGGGTAGCATGGCTGTAGACCCAAGATCTTGATTTGGGTTAAACCAGAGCCCTCTACCGAAATTCTGACCTGATGTCCTCATGCTGCCTTTCTAACCCATCCTTAGCTGGGCCACAGTCACGTGTTAGAGAAACCTGTCTTGGATTCCTTTTTTGTGGTCACCTGGTTGCTGCTCCAGGATCCAGCATAGAAGGCTAAAAGTGATGTCATGTACCAAATTCTCTGTCGTTTAATATCAAAAATCCAGGCTAGGTGATGATGTCCTTAGACATCAAGAGGCATCAGTGGTTACTACACTGAGCAGTCCTGATATGGGGATAAGTCTGGACCTCTGGAGGGTGTTTCAGAAAATAGGATCGAGGCAGAAAGCTTGCATCCGACAGGGCAAGACCGCCGCCTGCGGTGGGGTCAGCTGCGAGCAGACAGCACAAGGGTGCCACCTGGCGGTCAACTGAGAGCTGACCCAACTCAGGTTTTATCACCTCATTTATCAAATGTCAGAAGTGTATGTAGCAAATCTTATCCAAGCTTTTGATATTTGGGCAATAAAAGCCAAATAAGTAGAAAAATATTTTTAAAAACCAAACCTCAAATTTCATATGTATAAACTATCAGCATGATTTTCTAAATCATCTCATCTTCCTGGGGTCATCAGAAGTGCCACATCCAACCAAGGTCACATCCATTGCGGAGGGAAAGGAAGTAATTTACAAAGGGACAGATGATGTGGTCCAAACATTCCTTTTTCGTTTTAGCCGGTTTATTACTGCTCATTCCTCAGCCAAAAAAAACTCTCCCACATAATTCTTTCCTGAACTCTCCAACTAGGACCAGATTAATGACCCATGTTAACAGATCCTGCCTCATAATAGTTAGTTAATTAATAAACATTTTTAAAAGACGGAAGAAAGCAATGTAAAATATGAGGCTGAATCATTTTTGAAATTTTGAACTTTGTTTTTTTTTTCTCTCTGTACCACCCAATTTTACTTCCCAAAGTCAACCACTTGGCCACAAAATAGAATAATAAAAAAAAATTTTTTTCCCCACAAGTCTAAGAAAAAAGCCAAGATTATGTCAGGTATCACAAATTGGTGGTCACCAGATGGAAGGGGGATGGGGACTAGGTGACAAAAGTGAAGCGATTGAGAAGCACAAATTGGTAGTTACAAAAGAGTCATGGGGCTGTGAAGTACAGCACAAGAATATCGTCAATAGTGTTGTAAAAACTATGGATAATGCCAGGTGGGTACTAAAGTAATCGGGGTGATCACTTCATAAATTATATAAATGTCTAACGACTGTGCTATACATCTGAAACTAATATGGTGTTGTATGTTAACTATAAAAAAAATGTTTTCTCAGATATGCAAACCAAAAAAAATGGAATTTCTGATAATGTAATTAATTATTTACTTGATATCAAATCTTGTGTAAAAACATAACCCAATTTAAAATTCTTATCTACAGAGTGAAATGGCTGCTGGAAGGATTGTAACAGAGAATAGATGATTTGAAGGTTTGAATTTCTTTATTATATGAACAGTATAAGGTGTTGAAGTTTTTTGTTAACTTTTCAAATGAAGAGATAAAACTAAAAAAATAGTAAATAAAAAAATAAAGTTCTTATTTTTTAAATAACATTCTTAAAATTATATATGCATAACAAAAGGGATTTAAAAGGCCCGTTTGGGGCAATTTTTAGAACAAAGGAGAGATGTGAGCCTGGTGATTCTCAAGTGATGCTGCCATCAATATTTTCAATGATTCAAAAAATTTTTTAGGCAAATTAGTCACCAAATCTCAAAAGGATCGAATTTCACTATTGAGAGATTTTTTTCATCGTTTTTGATACTTATTTCCCAAGGAAAGAACTGTGTCAGAGTGAAAGCAAGTCAAGCTTTTTTTCAGCTGTCCTCAGAGTTTCAGATGGCTAAGACCTTTCTCAGGTAAACATTATGAGAATAAGATTTTATTTGAGGATGTTATTCAAGACCAAGACATTATTTAAGAAGAGTCACATAAAACTACTGAAAACACATCATATGTTTTTAAGTTATGGAAAAACACACTTTCAGAAAAGCCATGGAAATGCTGTGGCCCAGACTCTGTGAGGAGCTGAATATGGAGGGTGATGTGATGTGAAGTCTGAACAGGGCCCGGGTTACAACAGCTCAACTCCTTGAAGTCCTGGAAGCCAGGACATACCTGCAGGAATGGGAGGTGGAGAATTCATCCTCACCAAGTGGGATATTGAAAGTCAAGGCCTTTCTCACAAATAGGAGACTCAAGGCACTGGACTGCCTATGACAGTGTATAAGAAAAGTGTACCAGCCACTGTCTACAGGGGCAGGAAGACAGACCCTCTCTGTCCAAATTTCCAGTTGGAAAAAAAATACTATCGGTCACCAATAGCCGCCCCCCCCCCAGGGGATAAGGAAACCTACTTTTCTCTTTTCTTCTCCTTAACGCAAGAATTCCTAAGCCAAGATATAACAAAAATGCCATTCTAAAATGAAGGGTATTTGGGGAAAATCAAACCAGCACAGAGGTCACCTGGTATTCCCAGAGGGTATGAGCTCTGCCTCATGATCTGCTCAAAATAAATTAGTGAAAAACTCAGTACAAAATAATGCCCCACAAGCAAGAGTCAAAGGAACCACAGGCATGAGAATGACTACTCCCAGAAGTATGGGAACACTGTAGGAGCTGTGAAATAAGTTAAATTCAGCTTGTGAAAGTAATAAGAGAAATGAAAATGTCAATAAAATATCAAGTGTCAACTCTAATTTAAAAATAAAAAAATTTTTAAATGCCATACAAATATGTGAGTGTGTTTCATTTTGCCCTAAGGAGACACATGACTTCAAGAGCTGGAGTGAGCCTCCCCTTGCATGTGAAATGTGACAAGAAGTCCAGAAATCAGCAGCAAATTATCCCTGTGGAAATGATGGAGTGACAGCCTTGTTGACCGAACACCTAAACCTAAACTGACTTCACCTCATACATCGGGCTCATCCACAAGTCATTGAACACCAGGAGAAACGCTTTTTGAACATGTTTTAAAAGAAATGTACTCATTCTGTATATGTTGTAGTGCAAGCGAAGTAGTAAAAAATATCTTTTATCTTTGATTCTATAACTAACAAAAGCCTGGACTTTCCCTGGCTGGCCAGTGTCCCAGAGGTTTGGGGTTTCTTTACCAAACTTCTAACCAAAGATCGCCACGTTTGTGAAGAAAACACTCATTTGAAGAAGTGACTGAGGTCAACTGCGTATGATTTTAGGAAAGACTTCTGAGTAGGCTTAACTGAATTTTCTTGATCCAAATGTGAGATTTTACTATCATAATCAAAAACCATTTGAAACTGTGTTGGCTGGAGAATTACTGTTTAAAAATTAATTACTTGCTGGAAATTATTGTTTGGCTATTGCCATAGGGAAATAGGCTACTAACTATGGAAACATATTCTAACAAGCTTTCTGCTTCTGTACCCCGGCTTGTTCACCTGACCGGTGGGTTGACAGGTAATGAATAGAAGAAAAATAGACCTTTGTGCTCAGACAGAATGAAGAATGGGATTTTGGGCTTAAAAACCCTGTACCTCTACATTTCGGGGCTGCTTAATTTGGGGTCTGCGTGCCCCTGGCAGACCCAGCTGACTGAATAAAGAGTGTGATTCCTATAACTCACTGAGAGTTCTGGTGGTCTGTGTGTCTTTCGGGGGCTGGCGGCCACAACAAAACCAGTTTTCCCCACCCCCCCAAAAAAAAAACTTCCCCCTTCATTTTAGAACAATTAATAATGATGGCCATTTTTAAATTTGAATCCTAATTTCAATTCATCGACAGATATACAAGATCTAATCTGAAATAATACTATGGCCTTCTTTTGTTTAAATTAGTTGAAAAGTAACTTTCATGTATGATACTCTCCTTTGGTTGCGGTAACCTCTCATTAAGACCAGAATTCAATCAATCCCTGATTGGATCAAGCAGGATGGACAGGAAGGGAGTGAGCAGGGAGGATGGACCTAATAAAAATCGGGTGCTGGTCGACCTCACTCCAAAACTGAACTGTCAGTGGAGGCAGCTGGAGGCCAGAAGGGCACCCAGTACAGGGAAGGTGAGTCAATCTAATGGGATTTAGCTTTTCAAATTTCCACAAAAAGTCTAGGGATTGGAGGAATGTTATGAATCCAGCAAGTGCTGTCTGAGGCCCACTCAAGGCCAGACATGGTATGTATACCTGGGGACACTGGGACCCTTGATGACAGCAGTAGGCAGAACTGAGTTTCAGTACCAGGTTGAGAAATAATATTGTGTCGTTGTCCTGAGTCAAGTCAGTTCAGCTAACTCTGTGAGGTGGAAAGTAGGTGTCAGCGATGGCTTTATTACAGCTCTTATGTTCCATGAGGGTTTTACCACATCCAGCGTGGGCGGCTGGGGGAGGGTTTCTGCATCTAAGCCAACTGGAACTATGAGGTGACCCACACGTGTCATTGCAAATTCATTTAGTAGCCACATCAACAAAGTAAAATCAAACCAATCTAATTTATTGTTCCTGGCAGAAGGCTGTCATTTCAACATGCAATCGAGTGGTGAAGGATGTCGAGGAGATCATTCCATTCTCTTTCTCATGGTGTCTTCAAAACTGAGGGTGTATCTTAAGCTCACAATACATTTCAGAGTGTATAAGCCCCACCGCAGCTGCTCGATAGCCACACGGAGCTGGTGACTGCCACGCTAGACAGCTCAGGTGATGTAGAGAGGCGCTCTCACCAGCTAACTCACAGCCCACAGAGAAATTCCATCCTCCAACAGCAAACATCAGAAGTTCAGGGCCACGAGTAATTTGTATTTGTAGTTGCACTGTATGTCATTGTTTAGGAGCCGTGACTGCAAATCACAACGCAGGTAAAGGGGGCGGTGTGCCAGGACCAATGCGTCCAGTTCACTCGCAGAAATTCTAACAGCATGTGCAATTTTCCCCCACCCAGCAACCATGGCTGGACACTTTAAAGGAGCGTGCAGATGGTCAGTCTTCCCGACTTACCTTGAGAACCCTGGAACATGAAACATGGATGCATCTGCTGTCTCAGGTGTATCAGCTCACTGAGGAAGGAGCCTGGCGGGGATGGGGTTTTGTGCCCCCCCTGCTCCGAGGTCTCTCAGAAGAACGACACCAGGCCCGGTAGCCAGCTTGGCAGGCTGGTGTCAAAGGTCAAGGACTTGGAGCCCCAGCTGAGAGCTGTCCTGCAGATGAATCCAAAGATGCAGAGGTTCCAAGGTGAAACACCTGTGGGACCTGCCAGTCCCATCAGTGCCCAGAAGGCAGAGACTTTCAAAGCTCCCCATTACATGTGGGCATCAGCAGCGTTCTGGCACCTGAAATGTTTATTCTTGCCCAGGGACAGATGTCCCCACCTGTAAGTGGAGGTTAGCACGGTCCATCAGTTTTTAAAGACTATAGTATTTAGTCACGTCCCAGGCCTGTACTGTCCGAAGTCTGCGATAGCCACAGGGAGCTATTTACCACTTGGAAACAGAGACTGACACCAGTAGAAGTCAGGTTTTGGATATACTGGAGAACATAAAATGTATTTCTAAAATCAATTCTACCTGATTCTTATCATTTTTTAATACATTTGTAAGAAAATTTTATTTTTGTTAATGTATCCTTTTAATTTTTTTTTCAATTATAGTTGGCATACAATATTTTATTAGTTTAAGGTATACAGCACAGTGGTTAGACATTTATAGGATTTACAAAGGGATCACCCCAATTAGACTAGTACCTACCTGGCACCATACATTATTACTACAATATTATTGACTATATTTCCTATGTTGTAATTACAGCCCCATGACTTTTGTAACTACCAGTTTGTACTTCTTAATCCCTTTCCCTTTTCCACCCAGCCCCACAACCCACTTCCCATCTGGCAACCATTCGTGTGTTCTCTGAATCTAGGAGTATGTTGTTTGTTCGCTTGTTTTGTTCTTTAGGTTCCACATATAAGTGAAATCATATGGTATTTGTCTTATTTGACTTATTTCACTTAACATAATACTCTCTAGGTCCACCCATGTTGTCACAATGGCAAGATTTCCTTCTTTTTTATGGCTAAGTAACATCCCATTGCATATGTATGCCACCTCTTTACCCAATCATCTATTGACAGACTCTTGGGTTGCTTCCACATCTTGACTATTGCAAGTAGCACTGCAGTGAACATAGGAATGCATATGTCTTCCGAATTAGTGTTTTGGATTTCTCAGATAAATACTCAGAAGTACAATTGCTGGGTCATATGGCAGATTGTGTGGCTTTTTGTTTTGTTTTATTTTGTTTTGTTTTGAGGAATAAGAAAATTTTAAATTGCACATGGGATTCACGTTGTTTCTTTGGGCAGCACTGGCCTGGAACAATGATTCTCAAAGTTGAGCATATATGAGTTCCCTGAGGGTCTTATTTAAATGCAGAATCTGCATCCTGGCAGAGTTGACCTGTGAGCCTGGATTTATAACAAGTGCTCTGGCTATGTGGATGCTGCTAGACAGGTCAGGACAAGCAGCTCTGTGTACTCATCCTCATAACTGTAATCAAAAGGAGAAATGGCCACCATACATGGGCATTCTGCCCCTTTGAGCAATGCCCCTAGGTTCAGGTTGAGCCCTAGGTCCAGGTTGTTGCCAATACACCCTCATCTTAGGACCCCTAGCATTTCTCTTTTCATTTAATTACAACTCTAAGACAGAAAAGGCCTGGCACGCAATTGCCTATTTAACAACAGTAAATAAAGTAATTACAAAAAAAAAAAGAAAGAAAAAGACGTTAATGTCAATGCTATTCTGAAATAAGCAAAATATTTTCCATCATTTGAAATATGCATTTGAGGTCTATCTTTGACAGAACCTGTGCTAATTTGTGCAATAATCTTGAGAACAAACAACAGTCATGGTCTCTTTTTCCACATGTATTCCAGACTAAGGAGAAGAAAACTCCTTAATCAAATAATCAAATAAGTTAATGGAAAGAAACTAGACAACCTAAATAAGAAGGACTAGTTCCAATTATAATCATTCATTCTCTACATAAAATTTTATCCAATCGGAGGCCAGGGAGTCTCCCCAGGAAACTTGGTTAAGAAATATGTGTAGAGTCAGAGACGTGAAAGTAAGACACCTGGACTGGAGGTGGACATGCAGGTGGCATAAGGTGTGTGTGTGTGTTTGCTGACTTGATTGCTTCTCTGTCCACAGTGGACATGACCTTTGATGTTGAAACAGCCAACAACTACCTCATGATTTCTGAGGACCTGAGGCACATCTGCTGCGGACCTTTCAACTATGCCATCTGTGTCCTAGGAACCCCTCGGTTCATCTCTAGCCACCATTACTGGAAGGTGGATGTGGGGACGAACAAAGAATGAAATGTGGGCGTTTGCAAGGAATCTGTCCCTCGGCAGGACAAAGTTGTGCTGTCTTCAGAACTTGACTTCTAGATTGTCAGTTCAATGAGCAAAGACATCGTCTCAGCCAGCACCGTGCCTTTGACAGTGCTCATAGTTGGCTCATCGCTTACACCATGCAAGCATGTTCTTGGACGCAGACAAGGGGGCCATTTCCTCTTATCACATTGGCAATAGGTCCCATATTTTACATTCCCCAAAATCTCTGCTGCAGAGCCACTGCATCCATTTTTTGCTCCTGCAAATCCAGTCATGGATGATGAAAGCTCCCTGACAATGTGTCCTGGGGTGGACCCAGGCATTGCCTGTCTTCCAGTGACTCCTAGGTAAGGCCAGTGACTTTCCTAGCACAGACATTTACAGAAACTTCTGACATGCTCAGCGCTAGAGCTGAGTACTTTTCTGCTGGTTAAGTATGGTACCAAAATATAGCAGAAAAATATGAAACAGTGTGATTCCCAAACACAAATTAATTACATTTGGAAAAATTACACTTCCAAAATTCAGAGTTGTTGCAGTCGGTTCCTCTGGGACTTTGTTTATATTTCTGTCCAATTAATATGTTCTGAACTTTCAGATCAGTTACCAAAGGTTTTCCTTTTCACCATTTGAAAGGTTCAGGTAGCTGCAATGGAGGTTAAAAATGAAATTAAAATTTGAGTGTGACCCAGCAGACTAGTTACTTTTCTATATGATGGAAACCAGACCTATGTAAACAGTTAAAGTAGAGATGCGTACGTATTCAGTTTCACCAATGGGAAAATGCACATTGTTCCAAGTACCCATCGAACATTCAGGGAACACTTGAGGCAGGAGGCTGCAGGAGCAGCTTAATCAAGGAGCTGGTTTCAGCTGATGCTGAATCTCAGCTTGATCCCATCGGGGCTCTGAATGGCACCGCAGTTGTCCTGCCTTGAAGCAAGACGTATGGACTTTGGCTACATCTACTATTAGCCCCCCTTTCCCATTTCATCCAGTGTAGGATGGAGAGGACCCCCTGCCAGCCTTTCCATAGGAGCCCACTGCAGGGACCCAGGGTAGCTCTCCAGAGATGCCTGTCAGTCCCTGCACGTGGAATCCTCCAGGCCGAGGGAACATAGATCTACCCTTTTCCAAAACTACCATTTTTAACATTTGTTTTGTTCACACACTCCAATAATCTTTTTTTTTTTTTTTTTGCTTATAATGTTCAGAGTTAGTGATGCTGAATTAGATTTGGGTTTGGAGCGATGAGAATTAAAATGGTTTTAAAGAATTCTTACACTGTATCTCTACTTCATAATCTGATCTGTATAACCAGGAAATCCCTTTCCAGTGCTACTGCCAGAATACGGGACAGGCTGGTGGTCCAAGAGCCTCGAGGGTGGGGCGACCCTGGGTGACAGGGAGCAGTTGACAGTCTCCTTGTTGAGTCACGGGGACAGAGAGAGACAACAGAGTCTGAGCAGGAAACACTGGTTTCACAAGGGGCGTTTTCCAGCTTGAACAGACCTGAGGCCATGAGTAGCAAGAGCCGCAGGGAACTGCAGCTCACAGGGAAGGCCAGCCCCCAGATCACATGTGACCAGTGTGCGGGGACTTGGGGACAGAGTTTGGCAAAGAGTGAGAGCATAAGGGGAAGTGCCTCGTGGAAACCCAGTACACAGAGCCCCAGTGGCACTGAGGGTCCCTGTGCCCCAATGACAATGTTGATTCTAGATTTAGATTCTCCACAGGAAACATGGGGACTTTCTCTGCCTTCTGTCCCACTATGCATGTAGATCTTCTCAACAACTGTCATAGTGTCCCTAACCACCAGAAGTGGCCAAGGGTGACTGCACAGGATTGGTTTGCGCTGCACTAGAGATGCCCCATGCAGACAGTGTCACCCATCCTGGAGATGATACAATAATGGCACTTCTATGGAGAGATCAGGCCCACGTGCTCTCTATAACTGGTCAGGTGCCACAGAGTCACTCCAGAGCATGAGCTCTGGAGTAGAGACCAGCCAGGTAAGGTCATCCTCATGTCCCGTCTTGGGGCAGATGTCAGGGGTGGAGAGTCTGCACAGGAAGGGGCTCAGAGCTGTGGTAGGCAGTCCCATTAAGCAGGACAGTGCCAACTCTGCCCTGTCCTGAGCTGCCCCATTCAGGCCCCAGCTGGGTATGCAGAAGATGGGGATGTTCTGGGGCTGTTTCAGGTGGGACCTGAATCCTGAGGTCACTAAAGTCCCTGTGTCCCAGGGTCCCTGACAATAGAGAAAGGGGGGGGGGTCTTTGGCACTGGGACAAGCCTTGAGGGGCCAAGGCAAGCCACTGAGCTCCTTGACCCCTCACAGAAGTCTATTGATTTTCTCAGACCTCAGGGAGGAGGACTGGGCATGAACACAGCAGGACAAATTGACGTGCGGAGTCTGGGTTGTGCTATACAAATCCTGACGTGTGAAATAAGATCCAGTGACAGACACATGTGCCAAACAGATACCCAGAGAAGTGGCCTGCCCCAGGTGACATGCATACTCCTTCCACCTCCAGTCCCACTCAGGATGATGCAGCCTCCTCAACAATTTTTGCCAAGGTCACGTGTCACCCTTCCGTGTGTTGGTTGTGTGTGTGTTAGTCCCATTTTATCTCTCACTAAATAGGGAGACCCATCTGTCCTCTCTTAACCTGAGGCAGTAGGGCAAGAAAACGGAATTTGCAGCAAGACGACGTCTCCTTAATTTTCGAAACGATGAGAGTTGGAAACTAAGCCATAGACCCTTTTTACACAAGTGGCATCAGGGATTCGAACAAGACCCTCTACAGTAATGCGACGGTGCATTTTATATTCAGAAATCCAGTGGATGTACATTGGGCCCTGCCATGATCTGGTCGTCTGTGTCCCCCCAAATTCATAGTGGACTCGAACCCCCAAAGATGACAGTGTTAATAGGTGGGGTGCTCAGGCCATGAGGTGGGCCGATGGATGGAATCAGCAGATGCCCTCACCCTTCCTCTGTGTGGACACAACGGGAAGGTCGCCATGAACAAGGGCCCCACCCAAAGGTGACCATGCTGGCGGAGGAAGGCCAGCACTGAAAGGTACCTGATGGCCAAGACAAGGGCACCATCAGAGGCCATTCTTAAGAGGGTTTGGCAAGTCCATACTGGAAGCAAAGCCCTCCTTCCACCAGCTCTGATGGTCCCTATGTGCGGGGCCTATGCCCCACTCCTGTGTCCCTTACCCTTGGCACAGGACACACTATTAGCAGAAATTTCTCATTCTCCTGGGTATGGACCAGCCAAGCCTGTGCCATCAGTCCGAATTCATTCCTGCTGCTTCCATGTGCTACAATGTCACAGAACTTACAAGCCCCCAGGAGGAATGTGGAAGTGAATAGAGCAGAAGAGCTCAGGCACAAGAGGGACACAAGCACCTCCAAGTCGTTTTAGTAAAAGCAGAGCTGTGTCATCAGGAAAGCATTGGAAATTAGGTCATTAGGGTTCTCTTTTTTCCAAGAATGCTTTGTCCGAAAAACAGCAAGTGACCTACCCATGCTGGTCCCTCCACATTGAGGGAAAAACAGGCCACAGGGCTAAGAGGTGCACTCTGTGACAGTGCAGTGCACCTTCTGTCATTTGCTTCTAACTCTGCTGTGGAGTCCCCATCTATGACTGCATGGGACTGGTGGGTGTTGCCTATGCAGGGACATGTGTGTCCCCTGCAACTCTGATTCATGGCTGTTGGGTTGGCGCAGGACCTCACCAGTGAGGTTGACCTCTGTGCCCCACAGAATGAAAACCACTGGTTTGGGTGCATCGCCCAGCTCAACAGGCTGTCAGCCCCCCCGGGAAGGAGCTCTGGGCCATGTCTGCAGCAGGAGCAGTGCAAGGGGACGAGGGGGATTTCCATGCACAAGGAGTCACTGAAGGTGTGATGTAGGGCCTGCTTGGGGTTGTGATAGGGTCTGTGAGGGTCCACGTGGCAACGTGGTTTTGTAGGTTCATTGTGGCCAGAGAAAAATGACACATGGAGAACCCTGGAGCCATCCAGGTGAGAGTTACTCAGAGGAGACTCTTGTAACTGCAGTTTCTGATAAAACTGCGTGGAGTGGGGGTCCCGCTGTTTGGGTTGATTATGGATGGGGGAGTATATGTAGATATCATTTTTAATATACTTCTAAGATTGAGAATTAGAAAAATGAAAGTTATTAGTTTACCTTTCCTTCCTTACTCCTTCTCCAACACTCTCTATGTGGACCCGTTTCTCACCCGTCCTTTTGTCTCTTTTAAGCAGCTGTCCCCAACCTGTCTGGCACCTGATGATAAGCTGAGGCGGTGATGCTAGCGCTGGGGAGTGGCTGCAAATACAGACGAAGCTTCACTCTCGCACTGTTCACCTTCTGCCGTGCGGCCTGGTTCCTAACAGGACACGGACCAGTACTGGTCCACAGCCCGGAGTTTGGGGACTCCTGCTTTAAGGAACTTAGTAGGTCATTTCTTTCAGGGAAGAATGACTGGCGCAGCTCCCTTCTGTTTAGCTTTGTTGGGGAAAGTCTTTCTCCTGCACTTTTAAGGGAGGATCTCGCAGGAAACAGAATTCTAAATCGGTGGGATTTTTCTCACTATGCTTTCAATATTTCACTCACCTCTCCTCTTGCTCGCATGGTCTCAGGAAAGGTGAACATCCTTCTTACCTTTGCTCCTCTGTAGATAAAGGTGGGTTTTTTCCAGGATTTTTTCTTCATGTTTGATGACCTGTAGTTTGGAAATGGCATGCCTGGTTGGTGGTGGTGTTTGGCACTCATCCCGCCTAGCGTGTTCTGGGCTTCCTGCTTATGCGGTTTGGGGTGGACACTCACCTGGGGGATTATTCCAAATATCCCTGCGACCCCTCATCTCTCTCCTCTCCCAGTCATCCTATGCTGCGTCAGTTATACCTGCGGTAGTGGTACCATAGTTCTTGCAGATTCTGTTATCTTTGTTCTTTTTTTCCCCTTCAGTTTGGGTGGTTTCCATCCACGCAGCCTCAAGCTCAGCCCTCTTTCCTCAGCTGTGTCCAATTTAACAAAGCTATCAGAGGAGACCCCTAGCACCTTTGGTCTTTCTTAGACTTCCTTGTCTCTGATGTCACTGCTCATCCTTGCATAGTCTGCTTCATCCATCATGATCCGCAGCATCGTCACCACAGTGGATTTACATTCTTGGTCTGATGATCGCTCCAGCACACTGGTCACATCTGCTGCTGAAGCTGTTCTGTCTCTTCCAACTGCATTTCTTGCCATTCAGTATGGCTTGCATTTTTTTCTTGATAGCCAAACACAATGGTCGATGTACACAGAGCTGCTGTGCACAGGCCTTTGTTGACGTGGCAGTGTGTTGTGTGGAGAAGCCATCCATCTAGAGTGGGGTCCCCAACCCCAGGCCGCAAATTAGTACTGGTCCATGGCCTGTGTGGAACTGGGCAGCACAGCCAGAAGTGAGCAGCAGGCAAGCAAATGAAGCTTGTCGGCTGCTCCCCAGCACCGCCTCAGTTCAACCTCCGATCATCAGGCGTTAGACCATCATAGGAGCACCAGTCCCTGGTGCTGAAAAGGTTGGGGACAACTGCTCTAGACCCTGTGAGTAGGTCTCGGTCTTTACTGAGCCCCAACCTCCAGTCTGTGACCTTTGCGCTGCGTTTCTCAGTTCTCCCTACTACCACTGGGTGGGACAAGACAGGTAGAGTGGGTGGGACTTGAGTGTCCCCTTCCCAGGTCACTTAGGTCCTGATGACATCCCAGCAGGTTAGGCTTGGTAATGAGTATGAGTGCAGGCCTCACTAATAAGTCAGAGCTCTGGTGCATTTCATGCTTTTTGTTCATTTGTCTGTTTGGCCTTTCTCTGCTGGGAACACAAGAGGATCTTCCTCTGGTTTTTACTGGGAGAAACTGGTTGAGCTCCTGAAGGAAGAACACACAAAACTGGGCAGTTTCTAAGTCTACACACTGAGCCTCCAGCAATTCCTCGATTCCCCTACAGGATCGCCCAACTGGCCTTGTTCCTGCAGTGGTCTCTGTGCACCTACTCATTCCTCAGGTCTCCAAGGCAGCAGTGTCCCCGCATCCTCACCTGACAGGTGCAAGAATTTTCGATCTGATCAGTCATACTTGTGAGGACAGAGTGGTGACTTTCAAACTCCTTACCCCAAACCAAAAGGCCAGTTAACTGATGAGTTAAAGAATCCTCAGAGGTAGACAGCTGATTCTCAGAGCAGCATTAAAATTAGAAAATTTTATAAGCTCAACAGTTATGTTTGTATTTTCCACTTCATTTTCTTAACACATTCTCATGACAGGCAGAGTGGCCATGAATTCTAAGGGGTGTGGAGTTTATCCTTGTCTTTGTCCCCTGTCACTCCTTCAAAGACTCAGTACCTAGTATTGAAAACTCACTGTGGGTCAACTGTTTTGTTGACCAGGATGTGGTCCTAAGTTCTCGGACATTACATTCTAGTGGAGAATCAGGACATAAATTAGAAAAGAGATACAGATTAATAATGGGGAAAGGTATAATGGGCGCCAGCTGTATGTTTTCCAGGCAAAGCCATTTCTGTGGAGTATGATGGTGTCTCTCTGCTCAGGAGAAAAGAAAATCCTTTACCGTGGTAGTCATTTACAGAGACTGCTGATGTCCTCACAGGCAGAGAGCCTCCTTCTTGCTCCAGGTCACTCCAAAGCCCTGCCATGTCTTCTCAGAAGAGTGCGCTAAGGGCCACAGGGGAGGTAGCTCTGGAAACCATCTTACTTCTGTAGGTGGGGGTTGGGGCTCTGGCCAATGTCATTCTCTTCTGCTATAACATATCTCCACTCTTGCTTGGCCACAGGCAGAGGTCGACACACGATTTGCACCCACATGGTGCTGGTCAATCTCTTGGTGCTTCTGCCCACTGTGATTCCCCACGTGATGGCAGCTTTTGTGGTGAGAAGCCCCCGTCCAGTCTTGGGTGTAAGCTTGTCTGTTACAATCACTGGGTGGCTCACAGCACCACCATGTGCTCCACCTGTGTCCTGAGTACCTACCGGTTCTTCACACTTATCCCCATGAGAGTAGACTGAAGCTCCGAGGAGGATCCCCCAATTATTTGTCCTTCCTGATGCATCTGCTAGGTGTCCAGGGTCTTAATAAAGGTCTGCATTCCTGAGACAGTCAGTGGTCCACAGGACATGGGAAATGATACTGATGCCTAAGGGATTTGGTTCTGTTCAGTCTTGTGTCCCAACGCCTGCGTTGTCATTTTGTGCTCCATCTCCAATGCCATGTTCATCAGTCTCATGGTCTGGTCCAGTGGCTCCCCTGGACTGACACCAGCAGAGAGTACAAAATAATTCACACCCCCAATGGCAACCACAGACGCCCCCCCAGAGATTAGAGCCGCCCACACCATCCTGATGCTGGCAGTCACCTTTGTCACCTTCTCCATGCTGAATCCCAGTTTTGCATTGTATATCACTACCTTCTCAGATTCCCCTCTATGAATGGTGCAGACCACACATGCTGTGGTGTCATGTTTTCCCACTTTCAGCCCCTTTCTGCTGGTCCGCAGGGATCCTAGAGACCCTGGGTCTGCTCTTGCATTGGTGACCTCATGGTCGAACAAGTAAACACATAGATGTCAGCCTCTATGCCACCCATGAATACTAATATCTAGTAATTGTTTACCAGTTACCCACTTCTATATTTTGTTATAAAAAATATATAAAACATTTATGATTTTGACCACATGTAAGTGTACAACCCAGTGGCATCAAACACACTAAGTGGTATAATCATCACCATCATCTATGCCCAAGACTTCGTCATCTCCAACAAAAAGTCGGAACCCATGAAGAGTTAACACACCAGTCCTCTCTCCTCCCAGCCCCAGACATTCTCAATTCTACTTTGTCTCTATAAACTTCCCTGCTCTAGGTACTTCATTTAAATAGGGTCATGTAGTATTTTTTCTGTGCCTGCCTTGTCTAAGCATCGTTTTCAAGGTTGTTCCACACTAGCATGTATCAACATTTCATTAATTTTTATGACTGAATACTCTTCCAGTCTATATACGTACATTTTGTTTACGCATGTCTTTATTTAATCGTTCATTAACTGATGAACACAGGTTGCCTCCACCTTTTGACTACTGTCAATAACGTGGCTGTGAATATGGACATGCAACTATCTGTTGAGTCCCTGCTTTCAGTTTTTGAATATGTACCCAGGAGTGAAATTGCTGTCACACCACAGTTGTACATTTAACATGTTGAGAAATCACCTGTTTCCCACAGCTGCTGAATCGTTTTACACTGCCACCAGCCATGCACAGGAGTTCCAGTCTGTCCACATCTTCCAACCTGGTTATTTTCCATTTCTCCAACATTCATCTAACAGGTATGAAGTAGTGTCTCATTGTGATCTTGATCTGCATTTTTCCAATGACTAATGATGTTGAACACCTTCTCACACGCTAATTGGCAGTCTGTATATCTTTGGGAGAATGCCTATTCCTTTCCCCGTTTCTGTATTGGCTCATTTTTGCTCGTTTTAGGAGTACTTTATATATTCTGAATATTGATTCCTTATAAGAGCCACAAACATGTTCTCCTTTCTGTAGTTTAGTAGAATGCTGCAGTCAGCAGAGGCTGGCTCTCAGAGGACTGGCAACCTGTCCCTGCAGGTGCGGCTGAGCATGCCAGCAAGGTAGGGGGAACCTGAGTGCCACCACGGTGCCATTTTTAACATTCCTGCTTCATTCACCATGCTCGAATCACCAGGATTTTCTTTATGCTTCCCAGCCAGGAATCACGTAATTATCATTCTCCAGGGGAAGGAGTGGTAGGGGGTACAGATGAAACCAGACCTGCTCAAGGTTAATGACGGCTGTAGCAAACAAGGCTGTTCCCAAGGTGTGAGTGGGGTGATACTATTGTCTCTAACGTTCTGTGCTTGAAATTTAAAATGCATTAAAATTTATATTTTAAGATGCCAGTGTTAAATAGTGCTCTTTGAAATAAATATTCCAACAGATATAAAATGAAGTGGATGAAACATAAAACTGAAGAATTAGCCCTAAAACTAGAACAAAAACATGAAGACAAAATAAGAAACAAAAGACAGCAAAAGGACAATTTTGCATGGAGTCTGTCGGAAACCCACAGGGAGTGTGTGGTTGTAGCAGGGCTGGGGATGGGTGGCGGGCGCAAGTCCCACAAGTACAAGGAGTTGCAGAAGCAATGTTTTTTAAAGAGCCAGATGGTCAATGTATCAGGCTCATGGACCACACGATTTCTGCGACACCTACTTAATGCTGCTTTTGCAGGTGGAAGGATCCACAGGCAACATGAAAATGAATGTGACTATGTTCCATTGCAACTTCATTCACGAAAACAGGCGAGCCCACGGGCCAGTCTGCTGACTGTGGTAGGACATTATGCGGTGGGCGATGTTGGATCCCCCCCCCTCACAGAACCATGACGGGTGCGTCACACACATCAGAAGCATGAAAGGGGTGCTGAGACTGACATGATGGGAAGAATGGCATTCAGGGACCCACCAGAAGACAGAGAACCATCTGCAGAGCGAGCGAGTCCGAAAGAAAGTGCATTTCTGTTTTGAGGTAAACGTGAGGTAAACGCAGAGGCTTGCAGAGAGGGGGCAGTGTATGAGTGGATTTGTGAGAAAATCTGAAATGGGGTGAGACCGAGAACCTGTGAGCATGGGTTGCCTGAAATCACTGCAAAAACGTGCACATGCATGTGAGGTGTGTGTCTGTGGCTGGGTGTTGAGAAAACGTTCCAGGGTACACGTGAGAAAAAGGGTGCAGGTGAGAGCAAGTGTGCACCAGCGTGTCCTGTGAACGCATCTGGTGCTAGCAGCGTGGTTTCCCCAGTGCAGCCTGCAAGCCTCGCCCCGAGACCCCGCAGACCCACACGGTCTCCCGGGACCCAGCCACCTGGCCCCACTAGAGGAAACGGCCTTGGGGGATGCCCATCCACCTCAGCTACCTGCACAGAAACCCTGGTCGGAATGTCACCTGCAAGGCCCTCCCCAGCACCCTCACAGGACCCAACGCATCTTGGCCCTGCACTCAACACCTGACTGTAAGCCCTGCAGCTATATCTGAGAGATGACACGCGCATACGTGACGCGTACACAGTAGGCGTGAACCGGCAAGGCAAGAACGGTCATCCCAACATCCAGTGATGCGCTCCCTGGGTGGTCCGGCCACGTGCAGGGTAGAAGAGGCTTAAATGGCAGATCCTGGTAAGAAATGCTGCCTGGAACATTCTGGAAAGACTAAAGGAGACATGGGAGCTCAGAGCTACTGTGCTCAGATCAAGCAGAGGTGCCCACTAGGGCAGGCCGAAACAAGGTTCTGACTCAACGCAAGCTGCTGCTGGGGTCTGTTGTTTCATTCCTGTCTTCTCCACTATGACAAATGAGAAACTAAGAAAAGCCTCTCACCTTTCACTTCTCCACTACAATGAGGTACAGTACAAGCTTCTGAGGCAGCAGGTAACAAAGGTACTCAATCCAGCAAGCGAGAAGGTGACGTGGTCTGGACGGGCCCTCTCCCTGAACCCACCATGGCTGGACCCCCACATCGGGCCAGTGTGGCCCCAGCTCTGCCCAGGGACGGCACTCCAGGCCCTGGCAATAGCCCCCCAGCTCCATTCTTGTGCCCCAAACTCCTCATAACTCAGCAGACAGGGCAAGGGCCACTGCCCTCCAGGTACTTTGAGTCCTGAACCTACTGAACCAACACGGTGCCAGGCCCATCCTCACAGTGGCCCACAGCCAGCTTGGACAAACTCCCCAACACTGGCCTGCAGAGGGTGCCCACAGATCGTACACTGCCTGGCAGGCATGTTTGACCGCTGCCTCCAGCCACACACGCCCACTCTCACTGCCATCCACCTGCAGACCACTGTCTCCACTAGCTGTTTATGACCCACACACCACCCCCTCACATTGGCCATCTGCCCCAGGAGACACTGACTGCCATGATGGGTGGGGGGTGTGGCAGCACAGGCCGTCCTAGTCAGTTTTGCTGCTCCTTCTGCTGTGACTCACTGCTCTGCACCTGCCTGTGCCCTCACAGGTGCCCAAAGTGTCTCCTGGGCCAGAACACAAACTGGCTGAACTCAGGTGCCTGGACCAACCCTCGTGAGCAACAGTGCCTACGCCTGCAAGGCTGCTACTCCACCAGGGCTTGGGGGCCCATCCACCCAGCTCAGCCCCACCAGGGCTCCAAAAGGTCAGGACATCAGGGCTTCTGGGAATGAGGTTCCGGCTACCATGCCCCAGGTCCCCAGTGAAAGGCCATGTGAGTCACTGATGGGAACTCAAGGAACCACACCCATGTTAACTGCCATTTATTCCCACAGTTGCCAAAATCATCACCAAGGATTCACTGAGGATGTTGGGGGAGAAGGAGGCTCAAACACTGATTGAGGGGCCAGACAGAAGTGGGGGGACGGGCACAGCTATCCCCATTCTAATGCCACAGGAAGGGGCCCTCCTCTGGCCGGCACCCTCCCCAAGCCCCACATCCAGTTTTTCAGGATGCAGGTGGGGGATGTAGGGGCGGTGTAGTGTGAGTGGGCCCAGGAATGGAGGGCACTGGGGGTCCCTGCTTCACATGCACTCACAACACTGGTCTCCCATGGAGCAGCAGTGGGAGCTGGGCTGCCCCTGCTCATAGGAGAAAGGGGTTAGTGCTGGGAGCTGGGGGTCCTGGGGGCATCATGGGGGGCAGGCCCGGGCCCCCGCCCAGCGGGGAGATGTATGTTGGTGGTGCCCCCGGTACTGGGGGCCCAGGGCTGAGCCGGAGCTGGTTCAGGGTGAGCGTTGCAGGGGGCGCGGGCTGGAAGGGGTTGGTGACGGAGGGACCAGTGGCCGGGGCTCCTGCAGAGAGAAGACAGAGATGCACAGAGCAGTCAGGGGGTCTACCCAGAAGAAGATCACTGGCGGGGTCAGGGTCCCTGCCCTGGGAGCCACACTCACCACTTGGCAGGAAGGGGTTGGAGGCCTTGGCTCCTTGTGGCGTGGGGCCCGGCCGGCTCACCAGCGAATCCAGGTCGACGAGGGCCGCGTTAGGCCCCAGGAACGACTCGGGCGTCTTTCGCGTGGGCGGCGTGGGGGCTGGGGCAGCTGCAGGTGGGGGGCTCCCCACAGCTTCGGCCAGAGAGCCCCCGACCCCACTCATGTCGAACGCCCCGGGACTGCGGGCAGGCACCTCTCCAGCTAGCAGCTCCAGCTCCCCTGGAGGGGCAGAGGGGCTCAGAGGAAAGACGGGTGGTGGGGTCTTGGAAAGGAGGTGATGGTACCAGGTAGCAGAGCCCGGGGCCAAAACCCGGAGGGCCTAAGGCCGAGGGACAAAGGTCGCAGGAACACTGACAAGCTCCAGAGCAGTGACTGGAGAAACTACGACAGAACCCAGCAGGTGGAGGGCAGATGCGCCTGCTTACGGGGTGGCCAGCCCCACATGCCTCACCAGCCCACAGTCCAGACAACAGTGCACAGTGGGGAAACCACAAGGACCCCAAGGGCCTGGGTGATATTTGTTAGTCTGAAACCTAATTTTTGAAAAAATTAAGACTCCTCTCTTAATGCAGAAAAAAAATGCACAAATTCGTGTGAACGAAAAGGACTGAGAATGTGCTCACTTCGGCAGCATACACTAAAATCAGAATGACACAGAGATTAGCACTGCCCCTACCCAAGGATGACACACGTAACATGGCATAGACAAAAACATCTGCAGTCAGCAATACACTCAAAGGAACATTCCAGGATGACAGAGAGATCAGGGTCAGCATCTGGGGAACCTCAACCAAGTGAATTCTTTGTACTATTTTTACAACTTAGAAATTATTTCAAAATGAAGTTAAAAACGCCTTTTTGAAGATGAGTGATCATAATACCTCAATAAAGTTGTTTGAAAAAAAGATGGACCCAACCCAGAGCTGCCTTCATCTCGCTCAATGGACCCGTGGAGCAAGGTCTCTCGGACATCGGTGTGGGGCCAGGTGGGAGCAGGCGGGGCAGGCTCACCTGTGCTGCTCCCTGAGGTCGGTAGGGCTGTGCGCAACCGGTCAAAGTCAGAGAACTCGTCAGGCTCTGTGTCAAAGCCCCCGACCACTGTGGTGGGGGTGGTCAGGGTATCCACTCAGCTCCTCCAGGGGCTCACCTCCATCCCCAATCCCCGGTACTCATGAGACCAGACTCATCCCTCGTGACTCAGGGCCCACCCAGTACCTGTGGTGCCATTAGTGCTGGGCTTAGCAGGTGACCCCCCCCAGGGGTCTGAGAAGGCCGGGGCCCAGGGATCGGAGGCCGAGGGTCCACTGGTAGGGGCCCCACCTGGGTGAAGGAGTAGGCACATGAGGCACTGGGCTCTACCTGCCTGGCAGGAGGTAGTCTGTCTCCTCCGAAATCCAAAATAGAGCCCCACTCCAGCCCCCACCACTCAGAAGCATCCCCAGTTCCCCCAAGCCCAGCCCTCCCCTCATCACAGTCTAGCCCTGGGCGCTCACATAGCCTGGCCTTTGCCTGTGTGTCCCCTCCTGTCTAAGTCCTCAGCCCTGAAGCCTCTACAATGCCCCCAGGAAGCCCCCAGCCAAGATGAAAGGATGGATGTGCTTCTGCCCTGTCCTCCCACCCTGCTGAATCCCCCACCATCCCCCACCACCCCCAGTCCCACCAGTGCCTACTCACTGTGCCCCCTCCCCACCCTCCTCAGGCCAGGCAGGCCCAGGGATACATCCAGACAAAAATGTAGGGACTGGCACTCACCATCTGAGCTCCCCCATGGGTCAGGCGTGGGCCCTTCTCCAGCTGCAGGGGTCTGGGTCCCACCCCAAGGGTCGGCTGGGGGCCCCACAGGGGCAGCAGGCCTCCAGGGGTCCCCAGAGGCCGGAGTAGGGGCCGGACCACCCCAAGGATCAGCAGCTGGCGCAACAGGAGGTCCGCCCCATGGGTCTGAGGTGGGAGCAGCCGAGGCAGTGCCCATGGGCACTGGGCACCCCCAGGGGTCTGAGGCTGTCGGAGGAGCTGGGGCCGTGAAGACATCCGCAAGATCCATGAGGGAGGACTGCAGGGGAGGAGAGGCTATGAGGGCACAGGGCAGATAAGACCACAGGGAAGGGGCTGGCCAGGCCGGGGCAGTAGTCCCAGGAGGCAGCGGCCATACTTGTGCCTGGTCTCCCTGCCCAGTCCCAGGCCAGCCCTCGATCCACGCCTCATGTCCACTATGGCCCAACAAGGAGAGAGAGCAAAGCCAAACAGGGAGCCGCACATCCCTGGGCAGCCAGGCTGATCAGCACACTCTGCTGGCCAGGGAACTCCAGGTCCCCTGAGCAGGCCTGGCTGGAACCCAGCAAATGTGGGTCACTGCACACGCCTGGCTTCCCAAACACCACACACATACACGCACGTGCACGAGTTCTGTGTCTTAGGGAACCCAGCTGACCAGGGCCCATGTTTCTGGATGTGAGGCCCCACCATCCTCACCAGGGTGAAAGGGGTGGTATGGGGCTGAGATCCTGCTAAGCTATATGAGTAAGGGCACTGTAAGACCCCCATGCCAGGCCAGCCACGCGCCGTCTACTGCCTCCCAACAGTGGGGGTCTGGGCCCTACGCCAGGAATCAGGGCTAACCTCGTGACCTGCAGCCACTGTCTGGGAGGCTGGCTGTGCTACGAAGACACTTGGGACACTCACGTGAACTATGTAAGCTTACAGAACAAGAGACCAGAGGACAAGACCGCCTTAGACATTTGCCGCATGCACAGAGGACAGAGGTGGGGGAGACATGGTCCCTCACCCACCTCCCCCCACACTTACTTCGTCCCCACACCCACCTCCACACATATCCACCTCCCCCCAAAACTCAACTCCTTCAGACCCTAGATCACCTCCTCTTCATACCTCCTCCCAGCCTAACACCACCACCCCACTTACTTCCCACCAGCCCCCTCCCCCACACTCACCTCCCCCTGGCCCCCTGTCTCCCGCCTGCTTTCCTCAATGGCCATCTGCAGCCTCAGGTCGTCCCCACGGCGGATCCGCTCCTCCTGTTTGGGCCACAGAGGCAGGAGGCAGGGGAGAGTCAGTATGAGTGACTGGATGCCTGAGTACCCTCTCTCACTCAGAAGGCAACTAAAATTAAAATGGGATGCAGACAACATGTGGGATGGGGTGGGACACAGGGTCGCAGGCAGGGGTGGTGACAAGGATGGTGCTCTGACAGGCAGGGAAGCACGGGCCTGCCTGCCTGATGCTGTCTGCACTGCCGTGGGCAATGAAGGCTAGGACTGCAGTGGGGGAGAGGGAAGGCCCTCGCCACCAGAGCCACCACAGGCACCTACTTCACACATATGGGTGCCATCTGAGGATCCGCTTTACACAAGGTACTAGAGCTAGAAATGCCATGGTGTGAACATGAGGGAACTGCAGAGGGATGGTGGAGTGGGGCCCTTCAGGAAGGGGTGAGGTGGCGGGGACCTAGGGAGAGTCTCAGGGGAGCATGGGGGGCGGAGACACTGCTCTGACCTTATCGTGCTCCTCACGGCTCAAACTAAGGGCCAGCTGGAGCTGGACGTCATCCTCAGGGCCGCAGGACGGGGGCTGGGGAGAGAGAGTGTGAGGGGCCGGGGCAGGGGCCAGGCCAGGAGAGAGGGAAACAGACAGACATAGAACAGGGGTCAGACAGGCAAACACACAAGGAGACAGTCAGTCCCCTAACCAGTGAGGAGCAGGCAGAGACAGAGCAGGGAGACAGCTTGGGCAAGGGGACAGGAGCCAGACAGGGCAAGACAAGCACCCAGGGAGAGAAAATGGAGGCGTGTTCCCAGATATGACAGAGAGAGACAAGGTCAGCGGGCGAGCAGAGACATGGACAGAAGAATAGACAGAGGAACAGAGGAACAGAGGAACAGAGGAACAGAGGAACAGAGCGGGCCTGAGGGAGGGGTGGGTGGGGCTGCAGGGAAGGCATGGAGATGGGATGGCAGACGGAAATAAAACCCTTCCCCACCGTGTGGGCCCAGGTGGCCACAGTACCTGGTCGGCCTCCTCCTTGCTCATGGCCAAGGCCAGCTGCAGTTGCAGCTCCTCCTCTCCGCTGCTCTGCGGCCAGGCCTGCTCTGCCTCAGGCAGGGGCCCGGAGCCCACAGCTGCAGAAGAGGCTGCGAGAAGAGCCAGGGAGACAGTGAGACACTGAGGAAGCAGAGGAAATCCCCCAGCCTGGCCACTCCCAAGACCACGGCCCCCACCCAGGACACAGATACCAGGTTCCCTAGGAATCTGGAGGGTGGGAGAGGAGCTCTCCACCTGGGGCGGGCAGGTCACAGAAGGCTCACCCTACTGATAAAGAGGGAGGAGACTTCAGGAACCTCCAAGCCCTGAAACCTGCATTCCTGCTGCATGTGGAGCCAGGACTTCCTGCGTGCCCCCAGCTTGTTGCAGGGCCTCCAGGGAAAGGCCTGCATACCCCAGATATGGAGACTAGAGCTTTGGTGTCTACGGCTGCTCAATACCTGTACCTCTGCAGGACCATGGGGTCAGGGGAGCACAGCACATGCATCCCACCCCCAAATCCCTGACATGCCCCAACTCCGTCCCACGTGAGCAGCCCGAGTCATGACCATGAAAAGGACAGAGACAGGAAAGGGAGAAGCTGGCTATCTGCAAGGGTAGAGGATGAGCGCATGGGCCAGGCTGTGGCAGCGGGGGTGAGGTGAGCGACCGGGCACCACCTGCCCTCCTCCCAATGTGGCCAGGCCTCTGCTTGTAGAAAATCAAAGGCCCTGGGCAGACCTTTGGGCACCTGTCCAGGTCCCTCTCAGAGCCCCATGACCCTCTCAGCCCCTTGCAGTGTGTCAGAGGCGCACTTCCGGCTGGCCCCACACTGTGCCCCAGGTCTGGGGGGCAGCAAACTGGGCTGCGGCCACATCTGCTCTGCCTGCCCACAAGCCAAGAAAGAGTTCTCCAATTTTGAGCAATTAGGGTGGGAAACAAAAAGTAAGATCTCAAGATGTGTGATCTACACGAAATTCAAATTTCAGGATCTGGAAATAAAGCTGAAGGAGCATAAAACCCAGAGCTCAGACAAGGGCCCAGCTGAGGGGCAGAAATGGAGCAGCCATGAGGGGAAAGCGGATATATGGGCCCTCTGGTTCCACAGAGGATGCCACAAGGCTTGCCCAAAACCCACCAAAAGCACTCCATTCTCCCCCGCATGTGCCCCCTTGCATGACATGCTATCTTCTGTGGCCCCAGGCATACCTAACATGCTCGTGGATACGGGACAGTGACCATACATGACAGGCCCGAGCAGAACATCCTGCCATCCCCAACATGCCAGGAACCTGGTTTGTCCCACAGGCCCAAATGACTCTGCCTCCACGTGGATAAGGTAAGTCTGCCCTGAACTTGTCCCTGTCCCAACCACTGCTGAGTAAGATGCCACCTCTCATCTCCTGGTGTCCCCTGAGGCCCATGCTCTATGGCAAACCCCAGGCATTAACTGGATCTTCCCTCTCCTACCTGGACCCTGCAGAGCCACCCCACTGCATGCACTCCTCCATCTCTGGACTAGCTTATGTGGCGAGGTCTTTTTCACACCCCAGACCCCCAGTCCCTTTGGGCAGACAGATTCCTGACATAGACACACTGGGACCCTCTTCTCTCTCTATTCCAACTTGTTCTTTTAGGTGCTAGTTGCCACCTGCCAAATGGAGCTCAATGGCCCCCATCACTTCCTAAAACTTAAAAGCAAGCCCTGCCTCCAGTCTGACGGAAGGACAGCCTCTCAGCTATCAGCGTGCCTGTCCCCTCGCCAGAGGGCTGTCCCAGCCACACAGCCACCTCCCCTTGGGCATTGGCCACCCTTGGAAGGACCGTGGGGCACTGGCCTGGCAGCTCTAGGGCCCAGACTGAGGGCAGGGCACACCTAGGCCCTAGAGAGGTGACTGGCTAATATATGTGAACATGATGACACATCTCAGCTCCAGAGCTCCATGGCGAGAGGGAAAGGACAGAGCCAGAGGGAGCCTGTGTTGGGTGAAGAAAGGACAGTGAAAAGGGGTCACAGCCAGGCATTACCAGCAGCTGTCTGTGCCAGCTTCTCCTTGGTCTTGAGCGCGTGGGCACGCTCCTCCCGCAGCCGGTCCTCGTCTCGCAGCAGGGCCACCAGCTGCTTAGCCTTCTCGCGCACATTCACACCTTGGTCCTTGCCGTCACGGTCCACGTACTGGAAGTCCTTGAGCGTCTGCACAGCATACATGTTCTCCTTGCACTGCTGCGACACGCGCTCCGAGCCCGTCTTGATGAGGTACTCCATCAGCGTCATGGCCTGGGGAGCAGGATGCAGAAGGTCACCCAGAAGGCCACCCACTGGGACTTCCCCGCACCAAGTTAGATGCCATTAGAAGGTGAATGAACCAGCACAGCCCGTCCACACAATGGGGTATCATACAGCCCTGAAAAGGAGGAATACACAGACAGGTGGGACCTGGGTGTGCCATGCTGAGAGCACAGCACCAGGAGCACAGCACGTGATCCACTCACATGAAGTGCCAGGACAGGTAGACTCAAGGAAAAGCAGTCACGCCAGCTGTGGGCTGGGGATACCAGGTGTCATTCTCGGTGGGCACAGAGTCTGTTGGTGTGATGAGAATGCCCCAGACTGCAGTGGTGAGTGTGCCTGATAGCCCTGAAGTGCCCACTTGGAAAGGGTGAATGGTAGAGCCTGTGATCCACGTGCTCCTCCATGAAAGGACAGGGATATGGCAGCTGCAGTCACCATAGGCCCACCTGGACATCACCAGCAATGCAGACCTTGCCCACTTCTGTGACGTGCGAATCTAAAGGAGCACGGCTGGGAAATGTCAGCCACACCGGGTTCATGAGGGCCACACTCTCCACAGCTCCGTCACTATGGGGTGGGTCATCGCTTCTCGCGTAAAACCTTACCCCAACACACTGGGAAAAAGGCCTGCAGGGTCCATTTGGGCCTGGGCTCCTGGGGCAAGACACACAGCATGCTAGAAGCTCAGAGAAGAACCAACACCCTTTGGTGGTTTCAGCATTTTATGACTTGAGAACGAATTCTCTTTCAGGCAAGTTCAAACTAAATAGGAAAAGAAAACCCAGGCAAGGCCTCTGTGGTCTTGGATCCTGGGCTCCAAGCAGGTCTGGGGACAAGCAGGTCAGGGTAATGGCCCCTTACAGACTCTGCATGAGACTGTGGAGCCACCCTTGAAAGAAGGCACACCTTAGACTTTGCAGATGATTCCACAGACTCACAGAGCCCCCCAAACCCACTCAGGAAACAACAGAGGAAGGAGCTGGCCATTTGGGGCAAACTCTCTGACCTGCTGTGATGTCTGCTGGGGTTCACCAACACTCCCCCAATCTGGATGTGCCAGCTTCTCAAAGGCGTGCTGGATATCTAGCTCTGTCATCTGCAGTTAGTCCTTAACTGGCCCTCCAGGGTTTTGCAGTCGGAGCAGAAAGAGAAGGACCAGCCGCACCCACGTGGAAGGTGAGCTCCAAAATCAGGTCCAGCCCTGCTGCTCCCACGTGTGACAGAGCCCCCAGCTGAGGTCACACCCACAACCTCCAATATGGGACTGACGAACACCAGATAAACCACCCTCACTTCAGTCCAGGTCGGGCCATGCCCCGAACAAACTCTGAGAACTTTCATTTTCAGAGCTCTGAGGACTTTGGAACTGCAGTTAAAGATGGTGAACCCGGAAGTAACCCAAACACCTACTGAGCCCAGGATCCAAGACCACAGAGGCCTTGCCTGAGTTTCCTTTTCCCATTTAGTATGTGCATGTGTGGGGGTTACACACGTGAGCTGCTATGTGCTCACATGCTGGGAACACATGGATGCCTTCCTATGCACCGACCACCCAGACAGGCCATTGCTACGTGTATCCCTGGAACAAAGTTACAGAACAATCTCAGACAGAGGGCAGGGCCCGGGCCTCCGGGGTACAGGAAGAGTCCTCTCTCTGGGTGGTGGCCACACAGGTGTACACACACCTCGATGGAAAATGTTTTAAAAGGGGACAACTAGACAGCCCAATGGTCCCTGTTAATTCTTAAACCAGCTTAGTCAAGGCTGTCTGAGACATCAGAGCACAAGTCTCAGTTTATGACAGAGGAGAACAGGCATCTCTGTGAGGCCCAGGCAGTAACGCCAAGCTTTTGGGGCCATAGTCCCCACCGGAGAGTGGGGGCAGCACATGGAGGGGCCTGACCGCATGTGGCAGAGCCCCGCTTACAAGGTGGGCAGGCCAACTTCAGCTTGAGCCAGAGTTCACTGACCATCCTGCGCTCCTGGGACAAAGAAGTGACACGGCCAAGCCAAGAGGAGCTCTGGGGCTCCCCTCAAGTCCCACTGCATCCTGGGTACCCTGAGCCTCCCTATGCCTCAGTCTCTTACCCTAAAAATCAGAGACAGGAAAAGCTCCTCCCACTGTGCTCTGCCCACATACAGACACCCCCAGCCACCCATCAGGAAGAACCTGCCATCCAGGGCTCAGGACTCACCCGACTCATGCGCCCAATTCTCCAGCTCTGAGCTATTCTCTGGGTGTTAGCCCAGGAGGCCCTGTCCCTTCGGTAGCCTCCACAAAAAAGCTGGCCTAGAAATGACGAGTCCACCAAGTTATTGACCCAACCTGGGTTTGTTGGGGTGCACAGGGAACGCCAGGACACAGCCCTGCACCTCTGCTGACTATGAGTGAAGCCACCCCTCCAGGATCAGTCTGCTCATCTCCGAGACAAAGGAACCACCACAGCCTCTACAAGAGAGAGGGCACCAGTGTGGGCCCCAGGCTGGGTCCCTGAGGCCAGTGCCTCCCCACCTCGCCCACCAGCACACACAGCTCAGGCCCTCAGCTGACTTGTATTGAAGAGCCCCACCAACACTCCTGAGCTAGACATACTAGCCTGGCCTGAGGCCCAATCCTCACAGGAAGGGAGGTCCAGGGACTGATCCAACGTAACTCTGCTAGGAGTAGGGTCTGGCCAACTACACTAGCCCATGCCCTTGGCCACTTCTTGACTAAAGGAGGGGATGCCAGGCCCCCAGAGCAGAAGTCAAATGGGAACCTGGACACTGAGTGCTTCCTGCAGACTTGATCCTTGTGCCCAGAGCCTAAAGTTTGCCTCTCTGGACTCTGGATTACGGTGTGTGCATTTGTCTCCATGGGTGAATAAATGGGCCACTTCTGTGGAGGGCTCTTTGGTCACATTTATCAAAATGACACATGCATGGATCCTTCAACTCAGAAATTCCAGTTTCAGAGCATATGAGGATACTCATAGCAGCCATGGTTGTAAAAGCGTTACAACTCACTTAAAAACCCATCACCAGATAGCTGGTTAAATCAATTATAACCCACCCTACACAGGAGACTGTTACGCCTTCATAAAAAAAGAGAAAAGTAACCAAACTTTCATGTCCTGATGGGAAACAACCTCTAGGATTTAGCTTCCTTTTCTTACTTAAAAGGGGAGTATAACCAATACAAAGTAACACCCACTCTCAACGTACAGTCCTAAGTTGTGACAGTGCATGCAGCCCAGGAACCAACTACATTTAAGGTCCATGGCCCCAAAAGTCCCCGGGGCCACCTATTAACCTGGACATGTATACAAAGATGGCCCTGGAAGACAAACTGATAACATGGCTTCCCCAAGGGAGGAAACTTGGCACCTGCTTAGACCTTCCAGGGGAGTACACCCTGTGAAAGTGCCACTTCTTCAAAATCAGTTTAAACCATCAGGTTCAAAACCCTAATACATTACATGTGTGGCCTCCGTTAAATAAGAGAAACCGTACAGAAAGGCATAGGCACCTCTGGAAAACCAGAAGGGTTGTGGCAACCCAGGTGGCACCAGCCTGCCCATGCCTGCCCACCAACCTTATAGACGTGCCGCCAGTTCTTGCCGTGGTCGTTGAGCCGCTTCCAGATCATGCTCATGATCTCTGAGAAGGCGACAACATTGTAGGTAAGGTCGGCAATCTCGGACATGAGCGAGCTGGACGGGCCCCAGGGGTCGTTGCTTGTGGCCTCACGGACCTTGATCTCAGCCTCTGAGTAGTTGTGGACGATGTTCTTCATCTGGCGCCGCAGAGAGGAGGTCGACATGGTGGCCGGTGGAGGTGCGGGGACTGTGCCCCTGGGACGTGGGCAGAGGGGACAACTTGAACAGGAACTGGTGCGTCACCACATCTGAGAACAGGAGAGGTCCTTGGAAACACAAAGGGCACCTGGGGCCACCCAACCCAAACCCCTATACATACGGGTCCTCCACTGTATGACAGATTGAGGATGCCATGACCTAGAAAGCTCTAGCCCTTGTCAACCTCCATCTTAGTCATCCTGTCCATTTCGGTTCCTCAAATGTACCCAGCTCTTTCCTGCTTGGGTCGCCGCTCAATGAGGCACAGTGTGCAGTGACAGATCATGGGCCCTGGGGACACACCCCATCCGGTACTTCCTGGTCCAGCCACCTGGGCAGGCTGACAACTCCTGCACCTCAGTTTCCTCCTCTGTAGAGGGGGGTTCCATTCAGTAACCCAGAAGATTAAGGGTCAGGGCACCAGAAGTAGTGTCCCTCACCTGCTCTTCCTCTCCCTCCTCACCAGGTCACTCCCAATTGCCCCAAGGGCATCGCTCAAACTTCCTAAATCCCAAGGACCCCATTCCCAGGGGCCTCCTGGGTAGACCACTGCCTAGGGATGTGACACTTATTTGTCTGATTCTGTGGCTAAGGCTGCTACCACCAGCCCCATGGAGCAGAGATCATCTATTTCTGGACATGGCTTTCTCATTAGAAGCAATGGCCCAAAAGAGCTATTCAATAAACTGAAAGGGAAGGAGGGTAGGAAAGACCTCTGGAGCAAGGGTGGAAGGAACAGAACCCAAGACTGAAACAAGGACACACAGAAAAAGGAGACAAGGGAGTACAGCGATGGGGGAGGAAAGCCAGGGACAAGAGTCCCAAGGGTGGGGAGAAAAGAGGACCAGGCGACAAGAGATAAGGAACAGCACAGCCACAAGCTGCTTCCCAGGTACCTGGCAGGGGCTGCCTGAGCGCTATTTCATTTAACACTGCCCAAGGGGTTTCTCACAGGGAAGCAGGTCCTGGGAGGTTGAGTAATTCAACCAAGGTCATCACTATGCCTAGCAGCACAGGCATGACCCCAGGCTCCCCTGTACTCCAAAATTAATGTTTTTCAATTGACCTCTGCCTAAAGGAGGGTAACAGGGAAAGAAAGAGAAGGGCAGAAATCATGTAAGTAATGACAACTGCAGAAATTATGCAGCCCTGACCCTGCACCAGTACTTTACTTGTAGCAACTGGATTAATCCTCACAAGTACATAATCCAGGCCGGGAAGGAAATGAGGCACAAAAAAGCTAACTCCCTTGCCCCAGGATACATGCCTCACTCCCAGAGCATTCTGATTCCAGGGCAAGCTCTGACCACCACAGTTCCAGCCTCTCCAACAACCACGGCCAGAGATCTCCTGAGCTTTCTCACAACCTGAGTCCTGGGGCCGGTGGCTAGTCCCTGCCTTGAACTCAGGCTGGAGAACCAGGCGCTTGGAGACAACAGAAAAGAGAAAGCCAGACAACCAAAATAGCCCCAGCCAGTCACACTAAGACAAAGAAATGATGTGACAAATACAGAGAAGAGTGAGAAGAGAGGGAATGAGAGAGACAGGAAAGAGAGAAGCAGAGAGAAAGCCAGGCAGTGGAGCAACCCAGAGACGTGGTGAGACAAACAAGGATGCAGCCAGAAACTGACAGAAATGTGGAGATAGCGAGGCAGAAAGATAAAGAGAAAAGGCCCTGAAATAAAAAGAGGCAGCAACTGGACTGAGAAAGAAAACTGGGAAATAACGAAAAGAACACCCAATCCTGGCCATCAGCTCCCAGCACAGCAAGCTCCACTCCCAAACAAAGAGACGAACTCCTACCTGGCAGACTCGTTGGTGGAAAAGGATGGGCACATGAAGTGCTTGGCCCCGAGCCCCACTGATAGTAGGCACTCAATAACACTGGCTGTCGCTATTATCAGAGAACATCCAGAATGGTTCCAAAGCAGTGCCATCAGAGAATGCACTGTCTTAATACTGTGTATGCATCAGAAAAACACACTAGCTCCCCAACGCTAAGATTTCACAAGTGCTCCTTAAAAGGAGACTAAGCTTTCCAAAAGAAGTTGACTCAAGATGATTGTTAGATGAAATACAGAACAAATGCTATGGCAAAATTCTCCAAAGAGCATTCAAATGACCGACAGCGAACATTTGTGGATGTGAACATGTGTTAATAGTGGAAACCAGAGCTCTAGTTGTTACACATCTTCCCCTGGCCAGCGTGGACCATTTTACAAGCATCACCTCCGTCAAAACGCACAGTGGCCCTGTAAGCAGGAACAACGAACACCCTAGTTTTAAAGGACACTGAGGTCTGGCGACAAGTCACCTGACAGGTATCACAGGCTAGCAAGCAGGCTATTCACTCCCCACCCCCCGACTCGGGAGCCTGGAGCGGCAGAGCCTAGACCAAGCACAGACTGCGGACAGGGGCTCGGAGCCGGAGAGGGGCCAGGAGGGAGAGAGGGGAAACTGCGGCAGAGGGAAGCGCCTGAAGCAGAGTGGAGGCACCTGGCACTGAAGACTCACGAGCTCGGAGACGCGAACACTGATCTTGACCGTCAGACGCGGGACGTGGCGGCGCGCAGAAGCAGGACGAGACCCGGGGCAGACGCGCGCGGACGAGGTTTTGTACAAACAGCGAAGCGGACACTATCACGGCTTAGGCCCAGGCGCATCCCGCGGGAGGCAGAGGCGCTGCCAGAGACAGACGCCAGAGACGGAGAGACGGGGGCGGGCACGGCCAACGCGCGCACAGACGCGACGGCCGCGGAGATGACCGGGGCCGGCAGACGCCGGAACGCTGGGCCCCGCGCTCACCTCGGTTCCCTCAGGCCGGGCTCCGGGGGGTCATAGCGGGCAGCCCCCTGCCCCCGCTCGGCCTCGGGGTCACGGGGCGCGCGCAGAGGCGAGGGCGGCAGACACTCAGGCACGCTCCGGCGCACGTGCGGAAGCCCGGAGAGCCGCACGGCGGCAGCCCTGCCGCCCCGGCAGCCGGGAGGGGCGCGGACAGCCGGGCAGGGGAGAGGAGCCGCCGGGCGGACGGGAAGCAACCGAAAGCAGCGACGGACCGGAAGCGGAAGTGACTGCGAGCCCCTCCCGGCTTGTTTGCGGGGCCCGCGCGGCGCACTTCCGCCGGCCCGCCCACAGGCCCGCGCCACTTCCGGCTCGTGGGCCGCTTCCCTCACTTCCGCTCGCCGCCGCTGGGGCCCCGGGGGAAACCCGAGTTGTTCCCAGCCCGCCCCCGAGCCCGCCCCCCCCCCCCCGCCACCACGTCCCGGCGCAGGCGCCACCGTGGGGCCAGGCCGTCGTGTCCCCTTCCCCGGTCCACGCCCAGCCTGCAGCGCTGGCGCGCAGGCTGGGGGAGCCCCGGGACGAGCCAAGGACAGCAGGGCGGCAGTGCCAAAGGCCAGATGCTGGGCACAGTCCGGCCTCCTGGAGCAAATGCTAGGCCTCCAGCCAAGGGAACACACCCGGGTTACACACACCAGACACAGAGCAGCTCCGTAAAGTAAAATACAACAAAATGTTTAATGAGCAAATTCGTTTTAGCAAATATGAAACTGCCACAGAGAGAGGGACAAGGGACACGGGGCTGGGGACAGGTCAGGGGAGGCTAAAGAGAATCAGCTATGTAAGAAACCAGGGAGAGGACCAGAGGCCAAGAGGATGGGACTATGGTCCTGGAAAGGGAGAGGGCAGGGCACCGGGCCGGACAACAAAATTCAAAATTGTTTGGCCATAAAATATAAACACACTATGTTTCTACAGTAGGGAAGGGGAGAAAGGAGGAGAAAGGAGAAATAAGGGAGGAGAGGCTGTTTTGGGGAGGGGCTGTGGGGGGCCTACCCCACCTTGCTGTGCACCCCTCCCCATCCCGACCCCTTCCTGTGTCTGTGGGTGCGTGTGTGTGGGCCTGTGTGCGCACTTCCCCAGTCCCCTCCCTGCCCCAACCCCCCACCCCACCCTTAAATTGCTGCCATTCCAGTTGCTGCCGGCTGTCACTCGGCTGTCACTCCTCTGCCCATGTCTTCAGAGGGGGAATAAGGGGGGGGTGGCAGGGCAAAAGCCCCACGCCAGCCCCGCCCCACCCTCCCCCACCGCCTCTACCAGAAGTCCCTGCGGTGGTAAGAGTCGGGGTCACAGTATTTTGTGACAACCACTCTGTTGGCGAACTTGCGACCCGTCAGGCCCTGCATGGCTTTCTGGCAGTCAAACACAGAGGTGAACTCCACGAAGATCTGTGGAACAAGAGGCAGATTATGAACGCCGGGTGGCCTCTCCAACCCCAAGAAGGAGCTGACTCACAACCACCACCAGCATCCACCCAAGCTAGGAACTCCTGGAGAGGAAGCGATAGAAGTTTGGGGGCATTTCCCCAAACATCCTCTAGAACCCCAGGATCAAAGAACAAGAGAACAAAAAGCAAAGGGTGAGAAAGCAAAGGCAAGCTCAATTCAAGACTCAAGTGGACAGAGGCAAGATTCCTGGAAAAGATACCATTGTGTTGTCTCCTCTGCACCAGGTGGGTCCCAAGCCACCAATCCTAAAGTTGATGTTCTCTCCAGATAAATTAAAAGCAGCTCAAAAATTAGGATTTAAACCCAGGCTGATACAAAAGAAAAAAGGTGAATCTTGACAATCCTAAAGTTGATGTTCTCTCCAGATAAATTAAAAGCAGCTCAAAAATTAGGATTTAAACCCAGGCTGATACAAAAGAAAAAAGGTGAATCTTGAACTACTCAGGCGTCTATCTCACATGAACCACTAATTCAGAATATGGGAGAATTCTATAAGACAAATACTCCTATTAAACAAGTATAATGGTTTGCAAAAAAAAAAAAAAAGTGGCGGAGAACTGTAGAATTGACAAATTATAAGGAAGTTTTAAACCAAACAGCATGATTCCTTCTCTGGACCCTTAAACCAACTAGAAAAAAAAACATTTTAGGACAGTAAGGGAAACTTGAATGTCAACTGGCCAGTTACTGAGGACACTTTTGTAATGTGGTAGTGATACTGCATGCAGTTCCATTAAAATTTTTAAAAGGGTCTCGTATGAAGCAGTTGCCAACCAAGGCGAATATGTCCCCAGGGAACAAACATGTGGCAATGCCTGGGGATGTTTTTGGTTGTTGGGGAGGCAGGAGGTGCTACTGGCATCTAGTGGGTAGAGGCTGGCGATGGGGCTAAGCATCTAACAATGCACAGAACAGACCCCAAAGCAAGAGTTACCAGGCCCAAAATACCAGAAAAAAATTATACATATCACAAATAAAATACAATATATGCTTTTTATCAGTAGATAAAGAAAGTGGGGTGGGTGGGGAGCTGGACACAACTTAAGAACAAGATGTCGGTAACTTGGAGCTGGGCACTGCAAAGCCACTGTACGTGCTGTCCACGGCTTAAGTGGCATACCTTAACATAGCCCTCCCTGCCTTTACATGTGTGAAAAAATCGAGAATACAGGTTAAGAACAAAACAGGTAGACTAAACCCAAAGACCAGGCTGAGTCTTTTCGTTTGTTCCTCCCACAAATATTCACTCAGCTCCAACACAGGCCAGGTCCAGACTGTTCTAATGCTAGCTGACAACACTTTAAGAAAGTGACAGACACATCAGGGAAGGCTGGCCACCACACCACTGAGGAGACGGCAAGAGACTGTCCACGTTCATATCAGACCTCACAGTGGGGATGCAGCTCTGTCCAGCTCAACACTTCTTTTGCATCTCTACTAGCATGTCACAGGACCTCAAAGCCAGCCGCATAACAATGTCATCCCCCTCCCCCAAAACTACTCATTCCCCTGGCTTCTCACCTGTGTTCCCTACCCAGTCACCAAGGCCAGAAGGCTGAGCCTAATACTTGATTCCTCCCCACCCTCTTGCACTCCCTAAACCATAATTCTTCAACAAGTCAACAGGCTAACCTGGCTCAAATCCTGAACCCCACTCCATTCTCCCATGGATCCACTCTGGGCCCCAGCTCCTATCCTCACACTCCTGCCCCAAGGGCTCTGCACCACCACCCAGGACCCTGACAACTGGGTGTCATTCAGGCCTGTTTAATGCCACGTCTTGACCTTCCTATCTGGAATCAGTGCCCAGGGCCCATTTCCTTCCCCACTTCAGGTCAGCACAATAACAGCATACCCTGCCCTCACCCCAGCTTGAGGACAGAAAGGCAACCCCCACCAACGCCCTGGGTAAGTGGAAGGCAAAGGCACAGTGCCAGAAGTGACAGGACTCAAGTGGGCTGGAAAATCAGGCTGCAGACTCTGAAACCTGACCCTGCAGCCAAGTCCTCCAAGGACAGGGTTCAAGAACTACAATGAGTTCAGGATAACACAGGTGAACCAGCAGGGTACCTGGCTTCAGAACACAAATGGATTTGTGCCTGCCGTGACTCTTGTTAGCACTTCCCCCCAGGACAGAGAAAAGGCCAAACCACTTGCACAAGGTCACAAAACAGCCAAGGTATGACCAAAGCTGCTTCGATACAGAGCCCAAGTCCTTGCCCAAAGCAGCCCTGCACTCCCACTGCCTTGCTGCACCCCTGGGTCCCGGAGAGCCAGAAAGGTGGGAGGACGTAAGAGAGAGAGGTGGTATAAGGGGGCGCACAAGCACATACCTTTCCACAGCCGGGCACCTCGACACCATCCACGGGCCGGGGGATCTCAATGGACTTGACCAGCCCATACTTGCTGCACTCATCACGCACGTCCTCCACGATCTCCTCATACTCCTCGTCGTCCAGCAGCTCCTCGGGCAGCACCATGTTCATGAGGCACAGGACTTCCGTTGGGTGGCCACCCATCTGCACCTGGGAGCTCATCAAGCCGGGCACTTGCAGGGTCACGGGGGTCTGGTTGATGGTGCTCTGTGGGGCAAGCAGGTAGAGGAGTCACAGGCCCGCCTCCCTCAGATGCCATCCCAGGAAGACTGCCCTGCCCTTCAGGCTCAGGAAAGCCAAGGGCAGAGCTGAGGAGGCCCCACCCCACCCACCCCACCCACCCCTCCCTACATCCCGCTAGCCAATGGAAGATGACGTGCCGGGGGGCTCACCAGCGTGGCATTCTTGGCTCCCACACTCGCCCTCTGGACTAGCAGTTTCTTGTCACCCAGCTGCATCCCATTCAGCCCCGCAATAGCCTGCGTTGGAGGGAAGATGGGGGAATGCAGAGAAGAGGTGAGGGTCAGGGACTAGGAGCCCGACGCCACCCCTGAGCCCTAATATCCCAGAGCTGGGCAGTGGAGGAGAAAGAGGGGAAGGCAAAGGGCCAAGAGCTTGGGAAGCCCCAGGCAGGCCCTGCCACTGCTGGCCACCTCCCCTCCCCAACCCCAAGGGGAGACCTCCAGGTGGACATAGAGCAGAGTAAAGGCAGGGTGGATACGACCGCGCCATGGGCCTGGGGCTCACCTGATCCGTGACGTTGATGTCCACGTACTCACAGAAGGCGTAGCCCTTGGAGAGCCCAGTCGCGCTGTCCTTAACTAGGTTGAAGGCCTTGAGAGGCCCAAATGATGTCAGCAGCTCTTTTACCTGCCAAGGAGATCATGACTCCACTAGGATTGGTTTGGGCAAAGGTGGGGTGGGGTGGATGGTGAGAGACCTACCTGATCATCATTCAGGTAGTTGGGAAGGCCCCCAATGAACAGCTTGTGGGCGGAGTCTGGAACCACAGTGGACACAACTCCTGAGGGAAGGAGAAATGAACGAACTTTGGTGCCCAGCCAAACCGTCACCGGAACCCTGGGGATCCGCAGGGAGGCCTGCCTTCCTCCCGGCCCGGTGACGGCTGGCAGAGAAAACACCGTGTCTCCCAAACCTGCCCAGCTGCCACAGTTCCTCAGAACAACTGTGACAGATGCCAAAGTGGCAAAGCAGCAACAGTCCCACCCTGGGACCACAAGGATCCAGGTTCACACCCAAACCTGCCACCTGCAGAAAGGTAACCTCACCCTATTAGTGAGGGATCTCAAGAATACACAACCCCCTCTCTTCATCCTCTAGGCCTCAGCTCGGAGCTCTTTCTTGGTCACCAGGGCTTACATCAGGTCCCTGAGGAAGAGAGGCTCTTGGCCTATCCTCCCTGTGCTTAGCACAGCCACACAAAACCCAGCCACTCTGAGACTCAGGCATGGATAATGTCTTTCAAAGAGCTCTGCTATGTCTCTGAGGGCTGAGACACGCCCAGCACCCAGTGGGGCTGACACAGCAGGGTTACAAGGCTGAGAGTGTTTAGCTAAGTGGGTTTAGCGACCACTGTGTGTCCACCCCCAACCCTGCTCTCATCCTGGACTCAGACACATGCCTGCCACATAGTTCTGCCCCAACCCCGCAGGCTTCTTTGCACACAGGCATGCCATTCCCAGAGACCCAAGGCCAGACCCACTTTCCTCCTGACCCTGGAAAAGTGACAACAGGTGGGGTATGAGCCACCACGCCCCTAGGAGTGTGCTCCCCTCCCACCACCCACTCAGACCCCCCAGGCCCATGCTCCCATCTCTCTGGAGAAATGCAGGACCAACCCAATGCCAAGATCACCAGAGCTGAGCCCCTCAGACCATGAGACCTGCCTTCCCAAGCTGGAGAAGCAGCATCTGGGAGCAGGATCCTTGGACCAAGCTGTCCCCACAGGCCAAGCATCCAGGTCAAACTCACCCAATCCATGACCTCAGTTTTCTCCAAAACCCTGCCTGCAGCACAACAGGGGTAAACTGAGGCACCAAGAGGCAGTGCTAGCATGAGATCACAGAGGCAGAAAGAAGGGCCTTCCCGGGTCCACTCACCCAACTACACAGCAAACTAAGGACATTGTACTAAGGGCCATCACCTATCCGACAGCAGACGAGAACACAGAAAGCAGCCTCATTACCCGGGCAGGTGAGAACGGCTGGGTGAATCCCACTTTTGGGCCTAGGCTGTAGCCCACACGGTGCCACACACCTCAAGGAAGCAGCAGCCCTAAAGACCACCCAAAGTCAAGCACCCTGTGTTCAGGTCTGGGGCAAGCACCAAGCGAGGCTCCCTGTCCCCTCTGTGGGGAGAACACTGGCACCAAACTGAAGGCATAGGGATGATAACAATTCACGCAAAATGTCTATGTCACACAAGCCTGAGGGTGGGCTCCGCAGACTAGCCCTAGGGAACACAGTCAGTGCTGTAATCACTACAGGGCCTTTGTGGACACTCAGTCCAGAAGCAGGAAGATGATCTTCTAAGGTCCCACAGCCAGAAGAAAGTGATGAGAACTGGGAACTCCGTCCGGCTGATCTCAGTGCCCAAACTCAAGATACTGACAACATCTGACAAAACTGACACACAGACAAGCCCTCAAACAGGCCAACTATGGCCTCTCTACTGCTTCATATGTCTGTTTTCTCCCACCTACCCTCTGAAGGCCACCCTGGACCCCCAACAACACATCAATCTTTTCCTGTGCCTGCAATGCCACCTGTTCTTCAGCAGGACCTTGACGCCTCATGCACTGCTAGACCCCAGCACTCACTGCTAAGCCTGGCATGGCCAAATCCTGCCAAGAGGATAAGTGCTGCACATAGGCAGGTGCCTCCTGAGCCCCGGCTGACTCACCAAGCTGGGGTGAGCCTGGCACTGGTAGGTGTTCAGAGCCACGCTGAGCCACTCTTGGTTGCTGTGCACTACCTCTGGAGGCAGTGCCAGTTCTCCAGGCCCTGGTCTCCCTCCTATTTGATGGACTTCACACAGGGCTCCACACTAGCACTGGGCAGTCAGGCCAGACCGCAGTGTGGACAGACTTAAGATGCAACCGCCCCGGCATGTGTTCAGGTTCGGGTCCATACCCTCCTGCCCAGGTGAGGAAGCTGCCTGCCAGGCTCCTAGTCTTTCCCAAAAAAAATTCCTGCTATAGATTTTGTCAAATATTTTCTCCCTACGTTCACAACGTTGATTTTTTTTGTGAAAAAAAGAAAAATCAAAACATCAGCTTTATTAGAGAAAGAAATAGGACTTGAAAATGCTCAACCTACAGGCAGAATCCTGCTTCCTGGTGTACACACCCAACCTCCTAAAGAGGTCAGTGAGTGACTCTTCTGCTGCTTAATCACACAGACAGCCACATGCAGAAAACCGCCTGTAACTAAGAGAACACAATCTTAAGCAACTATCTCCATAGCTACATTTTGGTCTGCATAGGAGAAAGAAAACTGGTGGAGCAGACAGACCCCAAGTCCCACCCCTAAACAAGTCAGCAGGCACCCAGACTGGCTTTCCTCCTCCATGATGGGGTCACAGCCTTCACCAGTTTACGGGCCATGGGGTCTGTCGCTACTGCAGCATGAGAGCAATCTGAACAGCACACGAGTGCACACAGCTGTAGGCTAGCATTTAAAAAGCAAGAGGAACCACACTGGGTCTTAATTGTCACTCAACAACTCTTACACTACAGGACGGTCAAAAAATTGGCACATGACCTGGAGAGAACACTTAGAACAGTGCCCACCACGGGAATGATGGGGGCTCCTCACATAATGATAAGGGACCGAAATAAGCTGCATTTACTGAGAGGGTATAAAGGAACAATCTGTAGCTAGACATGGGAGCTGACCCCCCAGACATATATATGCACACATCAAAACACACGGGCTGTATACTTAGAACGCAGGAGATGAGCCGGCATCCAGGCCCAGGGGCCCCTCTGGGACACCACATCCCTGCTGCTCTGCAAAGTGAAGAGCTTCTAAAAGGTGTCCTTTGGTGCAAAGCTTCAGCGCACAGAAACCCCCACTCTCCAAACCTAAAGGCCTGGTTACCCTCACTGAGCATATCAGCACCCCCATTACCACCTCCGTCATAGCATCTCCAGGGCCTGAGCCTGGCACCCAGCTCAGTCACAGCACACTGGCTCCTCCAATGTCAGTGCCCCCTGCACCCTAATAACGCCTCTCCCAGGCCCAAATCCTAACATGCAGCCCAATCTGGCAAACTCTCTGAAAGGTCACCATGACTCATGCATATTGTACAAAGCCCAAACATCACTCCCCAAATTTAATGTAGCTAGGACACAGCCACGCCCACCTGCTAAAGTGTCCTCTGCAACTCTCACACCTGGACCACAGATTAGTCTCATTTTCACAAGGACCTTATGACCAACAAAACCCAACCAGCAGTCCTCTGGCCCCCTGCAGACAGAAGCAAGCCTCCCCTCACCCTCGCTTCCAGTCCGCCCTGAGCTCTCAGCATGGACGGCAGGGAACACGCAGTGAGGCAGGGCCCACACACGGAGTCCGCAAGAATACCCAGGTGTTGGCCCTGCTTCAACCAAGAACCAACTCAAACAGGCTTTCTCATGCTTCTAACAAGACACAGTACAAAAAAAAGAAAAAAAGAACATGACGTAAGCCACACCACGACATCACGCACTAAACAAAACTGACCTTAGGTGACACCTGGAACCAGAATTGGGGTTTGACATTGGACAACCAGGACCCGCTCAGAAGGAAAGGCCTGTAGTCCACGCACCTGCCACTGGAGCCCCCACTCACCTGCCCCACCAATCCTGGCCCTAACCCCCCATCAGGACAGGCTTAAGCCTTGCCTCTGCCTACTTGCTGGGGGACCTCACAAAAAAGCCCTTTCTCAAAAGCTGATGTCAGAGCATCAGCCACTGTGCATGCCAGGTCAAGTCCCTGCTCAGCAATGTGGTGACCAGCTGCTGACCCGGGACACACTGTCCCCACTTCCCAAAACACCTGCACTCCGGCCCTAGACCTGCCACCAACAAGTTGCGTGTCTCCATCAGACCACAGGTCACCCTCCCCAGTCCCAGGCGCCAGTTCTGCCAAGCAGGGAGACAACCAGCTCCCAAAGGTTTGGGGGATCAGATGAGGACATGTGTCTGTTCCTAAGTACTCGCAATGCTCCCAAGGCAGCTGGGCTGGAGGGGACGAGTGGGCGGGACCCCCACTCACCAGGCACATAGACAGAGGGATTCTCTGACATGCCGGGCAAGGGTTGGTAGTCATGGGGCCTGCGGATCTTCAGCGACTGGCCCTGGAAGATGATGCCATCAAAGGCCATGGCCTGGGTGGTCTCGTCCACTGAACGGAACTGTAGGAGAGAGAATGGGGTACTGAGAGACAGAGGGGCATGGCCAGTCCAGCCCAGCGCCAGGGGTGCCAGGGATGGGGATGGGAGAGGGCCCAGGGCAAATGTGCTGCTGCAAGGGTGCTGGAGTGCACAGGCCAACAGTGGCACCAGCTTACCTCCAGGAAGGCGAAGTTCTTGTCCTGGTTAATTTGCACAGCCAGGACGGGGTTGCCAGGGGCCTGGGTCAGCCCCCCCAGGCGCATCTGGGCATTGAAGAAGTCCATCATGGCCTCCTGCAGAGGGAACAAGAGACGGGGAGGGGAGGGGAAGGGAGGTGGAGAGAGGAGGGGAAGGGTGAGAGAGGGAGACACAGAGGGTTTGGGTGTAAGGGGAGAGGGATAGGAAGGGAGAAGGTGGGAGTGGAGGGGACAGTGGAATATGGATGGGGGCACAGATATCAACAGCAGGGACAAACACAGGAGGGTCATGAGAGAAAAGGGAGGAGGCCACAGCAGAGACCAGCGGACAGATGGGAGGTGTGGAAAGAGATGTAGGAAAGCACAGCAAGAAAATAAAAACACAAAACAACGAGACAGGACACACGAGAGAAAGAAACATTCCACGAAAGCAAAGAGGAACACAGTAGGAAAATAACAATGCAGCAGCAAGCAAGACAGAGACCCAGAATCAGAGAGAAAGAGACGGGAGAGAAGAGAGACAGATGGGGGAGAGGAGGGAGAGCAGGAGCAGGGGAGGAGGGTGGGCAGGAGGGGAGGAGAGAAGAGTGATGTGGAGGGATCTGGCCCTGGAGTCGGGGGCTGGTTCATCAAATGTAGCAAAGTGCAGGTTGAGAAAGTCAGAATGGACCTTACTTGCCTTCGCCGACGGTAGCAAACTTTTTGTTGCTACGAGGGATCTCAGCCCCACAATATTTCACTTTAAAGAGAAATGGAAACAACTCTTTGATCTCGGGATTCTCAGGGGTGCCACGGGAAGGGGTGGGGATGGGTGGGGAAAGGAGCATGGGGAAGGTGGGGAGGTCAGGGCCATCAAAAATAAAAGAGCAGCGGCCAAGGGAGGGCTGTGGGGATAGGGTGGGGCAGGGCAAAGAACAAGAGGCGTGTCAGAAACTGAGGGACGTGCGTCTGTGTGTGTGTCTGAGTCTCCCTCTCTGTCTTTCTCCACACGGATTCAGATTCGGAGTTAAGTTATGTGTGTGCTTTGATCCCTGGGTTGCTGGAGGAGATTGGGGGAGAGGAGATGGGAGAGGATAGAGGAGGGAGGGAGGGCCACCCCCAGCCCGGCCCCTGGCTGGCTCAACTCCATCGTCCGTCTGGGAGGGGGCCGGGGGGTCTTGCAAGAGCAGAGTCTGACCCGTGCAGGTTGGGGAGGGAGGGAATGAAGGGAGGGAAGGGGGGGGTGAAGGAGGGCGGGAAGGGCAGTACCTCAGTGATGCCAAAGGGGATGTTGCCCACATAGAGACGCCGGGCCTGTCTAGTCATCTGGCTCCCGACCACGGGCACTGGCGTCGGGGTCACAGCCAGACCATCCGGAGTCATGGTGGGCAGGAGGGCAGTGGCTGGAATCTGACCCGCAGCTTCAAGAGGCAAGGGAAAAAATCAAGCGGCATCAGGGCACTCCTGGACCTGCGCTCCAGGACCACCCTCATACCCAAGGCCCCCTTTCTCAGCCTCTGGGAGAAAGTGGCCCCCAATAGACCTAATTGCCTCTGAGAAATCGGGTCCCGATTGTGGTCCTGTGGGGAGCCCTCATTCCCCATTCCACCATAGGGGCTTCAAAAGAGTAGACAGGAAAGCCCAGGGTGCCTACCCTGCATGGCCTTATACTGCATAGGGGTGATGTGCTCGAAGCCAGGCGGTGGCACGTCCCAGTACTTGCGAACCTTCTTCTTCTTCTCATGGCGAGGGGAGCGACTGGGGGAGGGCGGAGGGGAGAGCGGGCAGGGCCACCTCAGTCTGGCCCTCAGAGGGCCTGTGAGACCCCCAGGCCCACCTGGTTCCCAGCAGTAGCCTACTCTCTCCAGAGGGAGAGGGTCAGGGTTAGCCGCACCCAGGCCTGGGCAGTGGGGGACAGGCTTGAAGGCAGGTGTTTGGGCCAGGGCTGGGTAGGAAGGGAAGGACAGGGTGCCAGGGTGGGAGAGGTGGGGTGGATGTCAGGGTGGGGGCAGGAAGAGCAGCTCACATCAGTCCACCGTGCTCCTCTTTAGCGCCTCTGGTCAAAGGTTTGCTGGGGGCAGGAGGGAAAGGCGTGGGGAGGGGTGACTGCGGACCCTTATCTTCCCCACATGCCACACCCCCCCAAAGATACTGAGCCCAGGGCTGGGGGACAGGGCCAAGGGGAACATGGGGCTAGCAGGCCCCCTCAGCCCTGCCATTCCCTCCAAGGCCCACCCAGGAAAAAGTAAGTAAGGACAGTGAAAGAGCCAGACACTATCTACTAGGAGAGTTTGAGGAGAGGAAGGCAAGACTTCCACCCACCCCCTTCCTCACCCAAGGGAGCAAAGACAAATGAGGAGAGGAGCTAGAGCCAAAACACAAAGTGAGGTGTTGCCCTGTCCTCAGGCCTCCCTCCCCCCCCCTTCTGGGAGGCAGAGCATAGCCCCCAGGCTGGTCAGAGAGAAACTGGGGGCAGGGCAACCCCTCAGAAAGGACAGAATCCACACCCTGTCCCCAGGCTGGTCTCCCAGAGAGAGCACTGTCGCCCGACAAGCCCCTAGAAACTGTGGGGACCCACAACACAGGAAAAACTGAAATGGCAACCGTCAGACGGAGCAGCCTTGATGCGGGGCACATGGTCTGTACGGGCCAGCCCTGCCGACCCTCGGCTGACCCACCATACGGCGTGAGGTACCTGCGTCGCCGCCTGTCCCGGGAGGCACTGCGCTGGTCCCGGTTGCGCCGGTCACGGCTCCGGCTGCGGCGCTTCCGGTCCCGGCTGCGAGAGCGACTGTGGCTGCGCTTCCGGTGCCGGTTCTCCTTGTCCCGCTCTGGGCAAAGGGGAAGGGGTGAGCTCAGGGAGGGTGCAACCCAGCCCACCCACACTGGTGGCCTTGCCCCAGCCCCAGGGAGGCCACCCCCATAGGACGGGACTCAGTGGAGATGGGAGAGCAGGCTTCCTGGGTCCACAAGTCAGTCCAGGGACCCTGGGGACCACGGGATGGGAGCTGGTTACCTGAGGGGACAGGGCCTGGAAATGCCCCCGGGGTACAAGATACCTGAGGCTGCTCAGGAGGAGCTGGGGAGCCAGAGAAGACAGAGGAGGCTGGCTCCTGGTCCCCCTCGAGGGCTGAGGGGCCTGACCCCAGGGTCGTCCCTGAGAGGGGCAGGGCTAGAGGCTGAGGAACCAAGAGACCCAATGATGTTTTCCTGAAAGGACCCACGGCCCCTCAGGAAAGACCTCCTCTATCAACCAGATGCGCCCACAGTCCCATTGTCAGGCCCAGGGTTGGGAGCCGGGCAGGAAGCAGGGAAACCCCACCCGTCCCTTCCCAACCAGGACACCCACCCTGAGGCCCCTTTTCATTCCACACAGACCTGAACCCCAGGACACCCCATTCTGCCTCAAAACCAAGCACACAGAACCCGATAGACTGGGATTGCCCTGCCAGCAAAGCCACAGAAACCTGTGCTCCCAAAAGGGCTCTCAGCCATGGGAGGAGGTGCAGGCTAAACCCCAAGCACGGGGAGCTTGAACTCTGCCTTCTACTTTACTTCCTGGGTTCAAAGACACCCCTGATTCCTGAACTACCCATCAGGCCTCATTCTCGTGCTCACAAACGTCACCATATTCCTGAGGACAAGAGGCAATTGGGGCAATAAGTGAGTGGCTCTAGCCTGATCTGCACCCTTTTACTTTTCTGATATAAATAAACATGAATTTTTTACAAACAGATCTCAATTCCAAAATCACTGACACTCAGAAAAAAACATGCACCTAAGAAGGGGAAAGACACAGCAGCAGGCAATGGGATGTTTCCTAAAATTGGCGGCTGTGGGCCTCTGGCTCCATGAGCAAGCCACAAGCCCCAGAAGCCTTTCCTGTTGCAAGAGACAGCAGGCAGGTCAGACAGACACACGAAGCACTGATGCCTAGCGGGTGCCTGGGACACTCACTGAGAAATTAATTCCCTGGAGACATGGGTGCGATAGGCAGGGGCTCAAGTCAGGAGGAGGCTGGCTCAGAGACAAACCCCCACAGGCAAAGGGACACAGGGGTAGCACTTCCCCCTAAGGCAAGAGTCCCCCATCCCTTACACAGACCCTACACAGATGAGAACAGAAAGAAAAATTGGTTGTTCAAAATGCTGCCACCACCTTGTGGGGACAGTGTCACCAACCCAGGAGACATGCAAGGGCCGAGCACTCAGGCAGCTCATTTACAGGAGCCCCAAGGTAGGGCTCAATAAGCTCCACCTGGTGGTCCAGCAGCCAGAACTCTGGGTCAGCCCCAACTTTTCTGCTTACTAAATGTACACAGATAACCACACAAAAATAACTAAACCTTTAAAACTCGGTTTTCTTTTCTTTAAATGAGCATCACGTCTACCCGCAGGTGTGCGAGAACTTGGCCGAATGAAATCTGGAAGTCACCTTCCCCAACTGATACCACCTGAGTGAGCTGAAGACCTGCTCTCCAACTGAGAGTGTTCTAGACGCAGTAAGGTGTTCAGGCACTTAATGCATGCCAGGCCACAGGCCACACACCTCACACACGTTACCCTATCTAACCCTAGCTCTGCCTCTGACCAGACCTGAAAAAGCCTTTAAGCTTTCTGAGCCTGTGTCCGTCCTACTCTGCAAAAACAAGAAAATCATTTCAGCCTCATGGAGCTGTTACAAGGATCCACTCAGAAAAACCGCACCAAGACCTTAGCAAAGAGCCTGGCTCAGGGCAGGTGCTCAGAGTTTAATTACCCCCTTCGTTAGCATCACCCTTAATTCCCAAAACTCCTGACAAAAGGAGGATACTGGCCAATCTACAGATGAAAACAAACACAAGTATCACAGCAGCAAAGCAGCTATCTGAAGCTGAGCACCATCGACTCCCAAGTACACAGCGCAAAGACAAGATACCCTGTGGGCACGCAGTAAATGGGACGACTTCTCCAGGCACTGTCTCCTGATCCGGCCACCCCTTACCCAGCTCTAGACTGCGTTCAAAAGGGAAGTTCTGAGCCCTCATTCAGCCCTTCAAACACGGGCAGCTTAAGCCTCAAGCCCCAACTTCTCTACACCTAAATTTCTTCGCTCTCAAACCTAAATAGGGCAGAAAATTTTTAAACGTCTCCCAATTCCAGTATTCTCAGCCCCTAAACCGATAGGCACCCGCAGGGTCCTGAGCTTAGCTCGGCATCACCGGAGACCTGAGGGTCCTTGCCGCCCAACCTCCCCTCCGGTGTCCAAGCAGCCCAGGTCCCCCTACGGAGCCTCAGCTGCCCGTCTCTACGTTGAGACGATTTAGGAGACTGACTCTAGGTGCCTCCAGTTTGGGTTCGGCCAAGACCAAGCGTTTGTATCCAGCTGGGAAGAGGTAGGAGACATACACCCCACATTTGCGATCCTCGCCAATGCCAAAACCCGTGCGTACGCACGACGTACGCGTGTACCAGGACGACGTGAAGGCACAGGCCGCCCCTTTTACGAGGAAACCCGCGTCATACGCGGTTACTTAAGGCTCAAGCCCAGCGGCCGGGGCGGAGGACCCTACGGCGGACGAGTCAGCAGGGCACGGCGGGAAAGGCAGCCGCGGATGAAGAACCGGCCACACGACACAGCCCTGCCAGCGCCCACGTGTGTGGGGGGGTATCCCAACCGCCATTTTGGAACAAAGGGGGCGTGGAGAACCGGGCCAAGGGCCGGCCGGAAGCGGAAATGCCGAGGCAGCGGGAGAAAAGGGGGGACCACGAACGCACTATGTTTACGTACATACTCTCCTTCCCAGGACAGCAAAAATAAAGAGTCCACAAGGAAACGCCAGGCAATGCCCCCAGCCCACGCCACCTCCGCCAGGACCACGTGGGGCGAACTAAGAACGGCGCGCATGCGTACAGGCCCGCGCCCGCTGTCCCCACCCCTGCCGCGCGCGGAGACACGCCGGGTGGTCACGTGAGCTAAGCGCGCAGGCCTGGTGGGGGGAGCGCCGCGCGGCCCGGAGAGGGGGAAGCGACGGGAAAATGGCGGGGGGCGCGGAGGGAAACCAGGAGCCGCCCCACCCGCCGCCCCGTGTCCCCCGCGCCCTCACCTTGCTTATTCTCATTGAGCTGCCGCTCGAACTCGTCGAAGTCCGACATGCTGAGGCGGCCGCGTAGGGCCCTGTGCAGCTCTCGCTTCGCCTTGCCGCCCGCTCGCTCCGGACGCTTCGGCTACTTCCGCCGCTCGCTTCGGCTACTTCCGGGCGCCGCCGGCGCGCCTCTGCCTCCTGACTAATCAAGCCCGGCCCGCCTGCCCCGCCCCGGTTCCGCCCCTCTCCCCGCCCGCCCGCAAGATACCCCTCCCCCCAAGCTTGCTCCCGACGCGCGTCAGTATCCGGACCGTGGAGACAGCAGCCGGGCGCGGCGGCGTCGGATGCCTCCGAAACACTCAAAGTGAGGGTTCCCCTGGGTTGTCACTTTTCGGAAAGCGGCTCAACCTTCGGTCTTTTCCGTAGGTCCTCGTCCTCTTCGGCACCCGGCCACACACCGTCCCAAGGGTTCGGCTTCTTCCGACAAGTCAAAGCGTCCCAGTCTTTGGCTGCCTCCGCAAGGACTCCCCGTCCTGCTCTGCCCGTCCTGTCCGAACAATCCGCTTTTCCCGACAAGTCTAACCGTCCAGGTCTTCGGCACTTCCCGAAGGTTCCCGGCGCTCGCCCTCGGGCCCCGCCACAGATTAGGCCCGATCCAAGCTTCGGCTCTTTCCGGAGATTCCGCTCGCTCACTCCTTCCCCCCCGGCAAAACTTCGGTTCCTTCCGCTACCGCTTCCGGAAAGCCTCACTCACGAAGCCGGCTTCGGCTCTTTCCGTCTATGCTTCGGCTTCTTCCGGCTCCGGGTTCCGAAAAGGGAGGGCGGATAAAGACGAGGTGGGTCTAGGGAAGGGATACGGGAAAGGGGCGGGGTCCCGTGTCCCGGCTCCTGCCTCCCCGGGTGGGGAGAGTGGAAGAAAAGAAAGGCCGACCTCGTGGAAAGCCTAGGAAGGCTGCGCGAGGCCAGAGCAGCCGGCGGGTGGAGGGTGCGCGCAGCCGCTGCGGAGGTTGGCGGCGCAGCTCTATGCGCCTGCGCAGGATGGACGCGGGGGGGGGGGAGAGGGGCACCTCTGCGCCTGCGTGGAGGTCGATGCGAGACGCGAGTGCTCGCCGCTCGGGCAGGACCGGTTTCAGAGCCTCCAGCGCGCGCGCGCGCGGTTTTCCCTTTTTCCGGGGAAAGCTCTGCGTTCCCGACCGTTAGGGCCGCCCTTGCCCGGTTGGCGTAGCAACCGCGTGAGCGCGCCCGCCCCCCGCCGCCGCACGGGCGCCGCAGAGTCTGGGCCTCACGTTGCCGCTTCCCGGCGGGGGGAACCCTGCCGGAGAGGCCCGGTACGCACTCCACTGGCCGCCTCCGCTGGAGGTCATTGAGTCCCGCCTCCTGCCGCCGCGCGTCTAGTCCAGACAGCCCCGTGGGCGGTGCTCACGCCTCCCGGAGCTCTGCCACTCCGAGTTCCCGGGGCGTGACTGCTTCTGCCCCTCCTGTCGCTGCCTCCGGGCGTGTTAATTACACCCTGCCTCGCAACCTCACCGTTTCCTACCTGACTGCCCGCTCCCTGGAACTCCCGCTCCCTGGATCACCCCCCCGCCCCCCCCCCGTCACTGACTCCACGGCAACGGCCCCCGCTTCCAGGAAGATGCCGGGGCCTAGTTTATTCCAAATTTTATCGTCTTTTTAATTTAAATTCTCTGAATAATTCTCTGTCTCACGGGGACCGGGAGGGTGGGAGGGCAAGATTCGGGTCCTCGGGGCTGGGCGCTGGGAGAACGGGTATGTACAGTGCCCCAACCCTGCAGAGTCCCGCGGTCTTCCCAGGAGGAAGGGCTCAGTGAGGGCAGGAGTGGTGCGGGTGTTTGGGAAAGGTCAGTCAAGTGACGCACCTCCAATCCTGGGAATGTGGAGAAACGGGAGCGGGTGGGAGTGTGGGAGGCAGGTCTATAAACAAGGGACCTGGGGTGGGGGGGGTCTGCAGGAGGCACACGCAGAAACACGCTGTCCACCCCCAGGCCCTGGCAAGGGACACAGCATTCATGCACACGCTTGCCCCTGTGCCAGGTGGGGTAGGGAATTGGGGGCCAGAGATCTTGTCCTGGGCCAGGTGGGGCAGGATCACCGCTTGAAGCGATAGGTGATGGGGAGCAGCAGCTTGCTCTTCTTGAGGGCCTGCACCTTCTTGAGGGTCTCATCGTCCAGTGCCAAAAAGCAGCGGCGTGAGTACTCCAGCAGACGTTCTTTGGAGGGGTCGAACTCGCCCACCTCTGCCAGCTTCTCTGGGGCAACGATCAGCAGCTCCGCGATAGGCGTGGTCAGTGCCACCGTGTTGCGGTCCACGCGGTGGTGCTCAAAGGCCCGTGACATGCTCTTCAGCTTCTGGAAGGTGCCCAGGATTTTCTTGTAGCGGCAGAGGACACCGTCCGCATCCTTCACTGCAGGGCCAAGGAGAAGGAATAGAAGCAGACATGAGGGAGTAGATAGAGAGGGAGACAGATCCATGTGGGGAAGGCAAACACGGAGGTGTAAGACAGAAATGGGAGGGCAGACATGTGGACAAGAGACAGAAGTAGGGTGAGGGATCCACACAGAACAAAGGAATGGAGACAGAGAAAGAGACGAGGGGTGGGAGAGGAATTGGAGGGAGGCCCAGAGGGGAGGATGAGGAAATAATGACCACAGAGGGAGAGCAGGAGAGATGAGTTCCCAGTTGCCTGGGCTGTTGCCTTTACTGACTGCTGAGGCTGGCTAGGTCAGGGCAGGTGGACCAAAATGTAGAGGCTGGGGCCGGCCAGCAGGTCTCATGTATTACTGAAGGGAAGGGGGAGGTGACATGCAAGACTCAGCTCAGACCCTGTCTCCCTGCATCCCCACCCCGAGCTCACCCCGCTGCCTCTCCCGGGCCTTGGGTTTCCCGAAGCGCCTCCGACCAGTGCCTCCCTTCTGTTTCTGCCTCTTCCTGTCGACATTACTGCCTTCTTCAGACGCACCGCTGAGTGAGGAGGCAGCCGAGTCAGGGTCCGAGGCCTCACCCCCAGCCCCACATCGGCCTTCGCCCTCGACCCGCCGGGGCCCAGGTTTCACCCGGCAGTGGTCCTCTGGAGAGGAGGGAGACACACGTATACTTTAACTGCGGGGGCAGGAGGGAGGTGAGAGATCTATCTGCAAGGCCAGGATAGCTCTCACATCACACCACACAAGTACTCAGGAAGGGAGACCCCCAAGGAGGCAGGATAAGAAATTAGGTCACTGAGAGAGAGAAAACTGAATACAGGACAATTAGCTGGGGTTTGGGGGCTCAAGGTCATAGGTAGGGCTTGCAGTAGGATGGTCTGTTGACTCTTAAACTTGGCAAGCAGTCTGGGAGAGGGGCCAAATGGACTGAGATCAGACCAGAGTCTGACTATGTGGGGTACCCACAGTGGAGGAGGGGTTTCCTGGGGACCCAGAGGGACCTCCAGAAGAGTGCAATCTAGATACCCTGGAGGCAGGCAAGGCCCTGGTTAGGGTGTGGGTGAGGTCTCAGGTTCTAGTAAGCTCAGGGTGGCAGGCTTCTGCCCCCACCTAGGAGGGGGGGTGCTGAGGCGTTATATAAGGCCCCCAGAAGGTGGCGGGGCAGGTCATGTTGGGGTTCCCACTGAGAAAGTCCAGAGGCCACTGGGCCTGGCTGTCCTGGATAGGTTTCCATCGCTGGGGAGACAGACAATGGTAGGTCCCAGCAACCCAGGCTAGAAGTTGTTCTGAAGCATAGGGTCCCCGATAACAGCAATCTTGACAAAACACAGGCCTCCTGCCCTGGCTTTCCATAGAATTCACAGAGAGGGGGTGTGGGAGCATGTGAAGGAGCACTCCAAAAGGGGGAGCATAGAGGTAGGGTTCTCTAAAATGCGCTAAGAATTGGGCAAAGGAAAGCCCCAACCACCTGGAGAAAGACATGGGGCCCAGAGGCCTGCCAGTCAGCGTAAGCGGGAATAAAGCTGAGCCTGAGGTTCTGGGGATACCAGGGACTAGCAGAGGGTAAAGAGGCCAAGTCCTCACCAAGCCACCTAAAGATAAGTGTGTGAGTGAGAAGGGTTCTGTGTTCTCAAGAAAGGCCAGAGCTGGGTGCAAGGGGTGGTTCAGAGAGGTGCCTCACCGGGCACCCTTACCTGAATCTATGCGTGCAGAGGAGATGAATTTGTCCAGCTGACACCTCAGGAAGTCCCTTTCCTCTTCCAGGTCCTCGATGCGCTTCTGCAGCCAGGAGTTCCTCTCCAGGGCCATGTGCAGCTGAGCCCTGACACCATTCATCAGGGCTACTGTCGGGGATGCAGCCTCTGGAGACTCTAGGGACAGCAGGGGACCCTCATCACACCCCAGACTCCAAGGGCCCTGTACTCCAGCTGACTCAAGTCCCTCCTGGCAACCCCCAGCTCACCCTCAAAGTTTCCCTGAGTGGGGCTGAGATGGTAAAAGACCTGGGGGTCTAGGTGGGGCGTCTCATCAAAGGGGATGGCGATCTCAAAGGCTTCATCATCCTTCTTCACTGGAGAGGAGAGCAAAGGCAAGGGTCAGCCCAGGGATGTCCCTGAACTCCATGGACCAGCACCCAACCACAGCAAAACCCCCAGGGAGGAAAGAGCAGGGATTGGCAAAGCGGCCATGGGACTAAGGGTGGGGCAGGGTCCCAGCTTCCTCACGTGTCCTTCTCCGACTGTTTCGGTCATTCATGTTGCAGCCTCCGGCGGGCCCAGGCAACCAACCGCCTCAGAGGCACTGGACAGAAAGAGCAGCCACAGATGGAGGGACACAGATGGACTCCAGGGGACATCCTGGGAGGTACGGCCAACTCCCCAGGACTGAGGGGAGACGCTGAAGGCCGGGACTCCTGGGTCTGATAGAAGGGGTTGGGGGGGACCCAGAACCCTCACGAGGGGGGGAGAAGACCTGGGCGTCCAAACCATCGCGCTCCTACATATGTACTGAGGGAAGGAGAAGCTGGGCTCCCGTGGGATCCACCAAGAGACATCCCGTCGTGAATGGGCTGGACCCTCGTCAAGGGTCACCTCGGGACCAAAAGTGAGAGGTGCGTTGGGAGACTGCCCCAACTTCCAGGCATGAGGTGAGGGTCCGGCCCACGTGCGGCGCCTCCGCACCCGTGGACACCCTCACGCCCTTCCCCCGCACTCGCACAAGTAAATATGTCTCCTCCCCGTGGCGGGGGGGGGCTGGGCGCGTGCGCAGTACCAGGGAAGGTCACGCGTGGGGATGTCCCCCCACCCCCGCCCTTTGTCCGATGGTGGGAGGGGGAGTGATGGTGTCAAGGGGGTCCCAGCAGGAGACGAGCTGGGCCGCGGGTATCGATGCGGCCGCCGCCTGCAGGCGCCGGGGGTCGGAGGGGCCGGGGCCCCGCGCTCACCGCCCGTGCGCGGAATCCGGCCCGGGGACCGACGGCCGCAGCGGCGGCGCCCATGTCGGATGCAGGCGCCGGGGAGCGTCTGCAAAGTGTCGCAAGGAGCAGAAGGAAGAGCCCACCCACCGGCGGGCGGGGTGGGCAGGGACACTCGCCCGGTCCCGCTGGTCCGCGCGCCTCCTCCGGTAGTCCGGGCCTCGAGCGCGGGCTGCCTTGTGCGGCGGAAGCCGGGGCTGCACTTGCGCGATGGCCCCTTGCAGCGTTCCCCCGCCCTTCGTGAGGCCCAGGCAGGGGACGTCAAGAAATTCGTAATTCCTGGAGGTCCTCCGGATGGGCGGCAACGCGCCCAGTGGGCAGAGAGGGGAGGAGTGTGGGAGACAGCCCGGAAGGTTAAAGCACGGGGATCGCCGCTTTGAGAGACTCCCCGGGAGCTGGCCTGGGTAGGCCCTGGAAACTGCCCCTTCGTATCCCACAGGCATAGCAGCAACACAGCGAGATCCACGGTTCCCAGGATCCTGAGGGAGCGAGGCATCCCTTCCTGGAAATGGGAGCCGAAAAGCCCTGCAACCTCTGCCCCCGTGTCAACGCTTTAAGGGCTGGCTTTGGCACGTTCAGATGTAAGTCCGAGTCCTGGCTGCTTCTCTCCTGCCTCGGCTTACTCACCTGTGCAGTGGGGAGGATGCAGTGACGTGACACGTGCAAAAACGCCCAGCCCAGTGCCTGGCCGTAATCAAGGTTAAGATCGGGTGCTATTAGTACTGCTTAAGGTCAGACAGTGGGAGGCTCGCTCCCTCGTGGGGGAGAGACAGCTGGCTTGTTCAGCCCAAAAACAGTTTAGAAGGAACAGGGTCCCACCCAGCACTATACCTGGCACAAAACAGATGTGCGCCCAAAAACATGTAGGCGGCAGGGTTTATTCTGCTTCCAGCTTAACTCTGCTTGCCTTTCCTCCTCCTTCAGGAGGAACCTCCATGCTCTGGAACTTGTGGCAGCCCCGATGAGAGCACAACTGCAGAGGGAGAACCTAAATGTCAGAGGCCACACTCCCACCGCTTCACCTTATAAGTGTTTTTCTAACTGCAGGGTTCTACGTGGAGAATTTGGTACAGGGTGGGATCAGCAATTAACACAAAAAAATCGTAGATGAAAGTATCAGAGTGACCTGCACATGGCAGAGTTGACTATAGTTATTACACATATTTTGCATACCTGTACAGTGGGTCACCGTATAAAAGGTATTTCTTACAAGGGATCATGGTTTTAAAAATAAGTTGAAAATCACTCTGCCTAGATCAGGGGTACCCAAACCCAGGGCTGCAGATTGATACAAGTCTGTGGCCTGTTAAGAACGGCCTCACTGCAGGTGGGCAGCAGGCCAGTGAACAAAGCATCATTTGTTTTTGCAGCCACTTCCCAGCGATGCATCACCACCTCAGCTCCACCACAGATCATCAAGCATCAGGTTGTCATAAGAACACCAATCCCTGGTGCCAAAAGTTTGGGAACCGCTGGCCTAGGTGACAGGTCCAGGAGCCAAGTGGGAACTAGGCCCAGGGCAGGCCAGCCTTCCCTGTCCCCAGTCAGGCAAGCCAAGGCCCACTGGGCCAGGCATTTGCTGAGTCTGTACTGGGCAGCCAGCAGGCCAAGCCACTATCACCAAAAAGAAGCCTTGAGTGCTCAAAGTGGAAAATGGGTTTATTGAGTGTCCAGTCCCAGGCTAGTGAGAGGTCCCTGCCTGTAGCAGTACAGAGGCCTCAGGAAGATGGTGTGCTTCATGATGGCCCCCAACCTCGTTTTTAGAATTTCCACACCCAGCACTCCCCACCTCCACCCCCGATCAGGCTCTGCCTAGAACAGCTCATCTCCTAAGGCTAAAGGACCCTACTCTGTGACTGTGTACTCTTATTCCCATCTTATCACCAAAATACTGGAACCCAAAGGTGACTGAGGGGTTCCTGCCTTAGCAGGAGTCAACCTCCACAAGAGATGGCCTGTGTTTGTGTCCAGGGCCCAGTAACCCAGCCACAGTGCTCGTGTGATGTCTCAGGATGACAGGAGTCCAGGCTCCCTAGATCCCATGATACCTGAGGTACCCACAGGCCAGCTCACGGATGCTTCCAGCGCATGTGCTTCTGTAGTGTGTTCTGCTCCATAAATCGGCGCGGGCAGTGTGGGCACTGAAACGGACGCTCCCCTGAGTGGACCCGACTGTGCTGGGCCAGCTCCCCCACTTCCCGGAAGCGGCGAGGACAGAGTGGGCAGCCATGGGGCCGCCCACCACCTGCCCGGTGAATGGAGTGGTGCCGTGCCAGGTGACTGGCGCGCTTGAATGCCTTCCCACAGGTGTTACACTCGAAGGGCTTCACCTCTGAGTGGGTGATGCTGTGTCGCTGAAGGTATGACATGTACTCGAAGACCCGCGAGCACACTGGGCAGCTGTAGCACTTTTTCTGAGATGAAGCCCCATTAGCCCCAGGCTGCCTCTGAGCCTCTTCATCCACCAGCACCGTATAGGGGACGCCCTGGGTGTCAATTAGCAGGTAGTGGTTGGGCCTCGGAGGGGACGAGGTCTGGGGAGATGCTTTGGAGGAGGAAGGTCCAGGTTCTGAGGACCTGCCTGTCCAAGAGGGAGGGGCCTCCATGGCCTCAACGGAGGGCAGCGCAGGGGGCTGGGGGTAGGGGGCCGGCAGCACCAGCATCCGGAAGGTGGCTGAGGCCTAGTGGGTGGGAGAGAGGGGGAGGTTACACGGCTCCAGTCTTCCTCTCTGTGGCCCCTGCCCAGGACTTTTGATGCCACCATCCTCCATCCTCCTCCAGTCCTTATGCCCTGGACTCTGACCCTCCGTGAGGCTCCTACAGTCTCCCGCGGGAAACCCTTCCTATCCTCTGTTCCACCTCTCACTGCAGGCACAAGACCTCTGCCCATCTTGACACAACCAGGACTTCACTGCCTCCCCTACTGTGCCCTATTCAGGCCACTGGGTGCCCGCTACCCTGGCCCCGCCGCAGGCCCCCTCTCCCTTCTCTACGCCCATGAGCCTACGCACTCCATCCAGAAGCCTGTCCACCTCTTCAAACACACCCAAGCCTTCGCATGCGGACTGCCACGTTAGGACCGCGGGTGCGAACACATCTGCCCCTCCCCTAGCGGGCTACCTCGAGGCTCTAGTCCACGCCCATCTACCCCCAGTTCCGCCTAGGTCCTAGCGCTCCCTAGTGATCCACCCGCGTCTGGGCCTCCAGGCCTCTCCCCGCGAATGGTCGGAAAGAGCCCGCGGCAGGCACCCTCCCCGCCCCGCGCGCAGGTTCCCTCTGGCCCGGCCCCGCCCCCTCCGCAGCCGGCGCCCGCCTCCCGGCCCCCATACCCAGAGCAGCAGCCTCTCGGGTCGCGGCGACTTCGGAACGGCTCTGGGCTACAGCCGTGGTAGCAGGCGGCGGCGGCACAGGGAGTCTCCCGACAGTTGGCGGCGCCGGTAAGAGAACCCGAGACAGAAAAAGAGGGTCCAGAGAAGGAAGGTGGGGGAGTGGGGCACCTAGGCCTTCGGCAAATGGCTCCGGCCAGAAACACATACTACGATGAAGGTTCCCAGGTGCTTATGGTCCGCTCTCTACCCGCAACCCCGCTGTCCCGCGCCCCCAGACCCCATTCGCAAATAAGAATCCTAAAGTGGAGTGTGGAATGTTTATTGAGTAAAGGGTGAGGGTAGTGGGTGGAAGGGGGGTTGATACAGAATGGGACCAGACCGTGCCGTGCTCCTGTCAAATCTACCGCACGGGCAATCGTTCACCGCTTCGGAGCAGAAAATCAGGGCTCAGAGAGGTTAAGTCACTTGCAAAAGCTCACACAGCACAGCTGGGCCAGAACCCAGTTGCGACTGGTTCGCAGGCCCAGGGAGGGGTAACGACTTGGTCTACATCATACAGCTAGAGAGAGAAAGAGGGAAGGTACGAATTACGTTTCTCTCTTTGGACAGATAGGGAGACAGGCCCAGGGTAAGGCAGTAACCTCAGCAGAGCCAGGGAGTGTGTCTGGGAATGCCGCTGTGTGGGTCAGACTCAGAGGCCCAGAGCCGGGTAGAGCAATACGGGCCCTGTGGGAGCTTAGTGTAGGCGCACGTGCTGCGCAAGCTCCGCGGCATCCTGAAAGCGGCGCGGGCAGAGTGGGCAGGTGTGTGGGGGACCAGCGCGAGCGCGGTGCGTGGCGCGGTGCCGGGACAGATGGCTGGAGCGCTTGAAGGCCTTGCCACAGGCGCCGCACGTGAAAGGCTTGAGGTCCGAGTGCGACACGCGGTGGCTCTGCAGCCGCAGGGGGCTAGCAAAGACGCGGGCGCACTCCGGGCAGCTGTAGCCCTTTCGAGGACCAGGCTCTCCAGGTGGAGCCTCGCGCTGGGGCGGGCCCCGGGGCTCCTCCTCCAGCTGCACCGTGTACGTGTAGGGGACCCCATTGGCGTCGATGAGCAGGTGGCGGCCCAGCCGCGGGGGTCGGGGCCCCGCTGCCGAGGAAGGAGTGGAGGAAGGGCCTTCCGTCTTGGGGAAAGGGGGAGCCTTGGGGGGCGGTGGGTCCATGGCCTCCGGAGAGGAGGACCGAGGATGGGGTGGCCGCGGAGGCAGCAGCAGCATCTGGATCGGCAACTGGGAGCAGTAGAGGGGAGAGAAGTCAAAATCGCCACTTCTGGGGAAAGTGTCCCTACCCAATCTATACCACTAACCTACCTCCCCTACAAGAAAGAATGTGACTCCAGGCCAGACTTCTCTGGTTCTGTCAAGCTTGTTCGAGGGACACCTCCAACTGAGCTTAGCTTATCCTGGCCCCAACCTGCCCCTCTGCCTGGGTCCCCCTCTCAGCCACCAGACCAGGCCTGAGGGCATCATCCCACCACTTCCCACAAGAGCCAATGGATCTCAAGTCTATTTCCCCTCTTTACAGCTATTTGGCCTCTTTTATCCCACAACCTGGGCCCTTCAGGCCTCTGGAAGGGTCGCTTTCTCTTCTGGCAGCCCCAGCTCAGCCCCAGCTCAGGTTGCATCCTCTCCCCAGGACCACTGCAGCAGACCCTTCTCTGGCCCCCGAAGCACCCCAGATCTGCATCCCCACTAGGTATCCTGTAAGTCCTCCCCATCTCTGGATACATCCGTGTCCTCTTCATTTCCTTCTGAGGTACGTCTCCAGAACCCAACTAACCCAGTTCTCCACTTTTCACGCAGGGCTCCTCTATCCTGTTTCTACCCCATAGCACCTCAAGGTCTCCCCATCCTCGCTTCACTCCCTAACCCATCATCTGGATTTCGTGTGTGCGTCCGCAGGACCCTCAGCAGCCTGCCGTCTGTGTACCCCACCGCCCCTGAACTTTGCTACCTCCTGCGTTGTCCCCAAGGGTTCCTCTATCCCCAGCCCTACACGCAAGCCACCAATACCTTCACTTCTCTCTGTACCCTCAGGGGCCTCCTCCCTGTCACATGCACCCAGCCCTCTGGGGTCCCTTTCCCAAACTACCTCTCCCAAGGACTTCGCTCTCCTTTCTCTGTGCTGTTGGCGTCTTTAATTCTCCAGCCCTCGCGCCGCTATACCCAGCAGAGCCCCTCCACCCGCTTCTCTCTCTGTCCCCTTCCTCCTGTACCCCAGCACTCCTCTGTCTCCGGCCGCACTACACCCCGGGACCCCCTTCGCTCCCACACTTGTGCAAAGCGCTGGGGTCTCCATCTCCTCTGCTATCTGTCTCCTCGCTCTGCCCCACCCCCACCCCGGGAGCGCCAGCCCCTCCCCGCCTTGCCCGGCCTCGCGCCGTCTGGGAGCCAGGCTCTTCCCTCCATCCCGGCCCCCGTACCCGGCGAGGCAGCTTCTCGGGTCCGGAAGAGCGGGAGCGAGGTTCCGGGCGGCCCGGCCTTCCCCTCGCGAATGCCGGAGGCGGCAGGACCGAGACTTCCGGGAGCTCCGCGCCGGCCGCGCCGGGGATGCGGGCGCGGGGGGCGCGGGAGCGGGGGCGCGAGGGGCGGCGGCGTGCGTTGGAAAAGGCGCCGGCCGGAAACGCGCGCCGCCACGAAGGTTCCGCCGCGAGTGAGCCGCGGCTCGCGTTGCCCGCTCTTGTGGAGCACCCCCGGGGGCGGAGGACGAGGGTCTGGGAACGAAGAAGCCAGTCCCTGTACCGCGCTCCCCTCACGACCCCGGCAGCTACAGTTCAGTCGCTGTGGCAGTGACTGATTTATGAACTGGCTCCCACAGGGACGGGTGCGCCCAGGTTGTTCTGCTTACACTGGTCGTCCCACCTGCGTCCCCTGCCCAGCGGTGCCCAGGGCGGGGGAAGAGACGTGTCTGTCGGAGGGGCAAATAGGGAGACGGGGGTCTGGAAGCCATCCAGATTCTCTGACCTAGTATACGGGGAAAGTGGGGCCCAGAGAAGGCCGGACAGGGAGGTGGGGCACATTCCCACCGGCAGCTGGGGAAACCGAGGCCCGGACGTCGCCAGGGAGATGGGAACCATGGCCCTTCCATTAGGGCAGCTGGGGAAGCTGAGGCCCAGGGGGTATTAGCGGCCGGTTCTTGATGGCAGCCGGCACAAAGCGCGTTAGTGGGAGGGAGAAACTGCAGCAGGAAAGTGGCGTGAGCAGGCATGCCGGGGTTCGAGTCGGGGCCGCGCCAGGGAACGGGGCGCTCAGAGGCCCGGCCGCAGGCGGCGCACGCGAAGGGCTTGGGCTGCAGGTGGGCGCGGGAGCCGCGCGCCCGCCGGGAGCCCGCAGCCCTGCCTTGCGCTGCGCGGTGAACTCGAGGCGCTGGTCCCGAGCGTCCGAGAGCGGGCAGGGCGGCAGCAGGACGCCGAGCGCGCTGCGACCCGCGCGGGAGCCAGCGGAGGCCGGGCCCGAAGGGGACGCCGGCAGCTGGCAGAGCAGCTGGGGACTTCAAGGGGAGACAAGTGGCCCGGAGGCGTTCAGAGCCGCGTCCCAGGGAACTGGCAGAAAGAACTTTCGCGATAACGGAAATGTTTTATGATCCGCGCAGTCCGATGGGACAGCCACCGGCCACAGGGCGCTGCTGCGTGCTTAATGCCTGGCCAGTGCGGCTGGGCACCAGGATATTAAACATTTCCTCGTTTAAATCTAAATAGAGATTTAAGATGTGGCTGTGGCTGCCTACCTATGGGACTGCTGTAATCCACCTTCAAGGGCCAAAAGGGGCCCCCGACGTACTTCCAGGACTCCGAAGGAAAGGAAGGATGAATGACTTTGGTGCTGACTACATTTTGAAACAGTCCTACCTTGGACGTGTTGGGTTTCCTAGGGAACGTTATTACACTCGTCTCAGCAGTTCCTTTCGCTTGTTTAAGTGTGGCGCACATTCTGTTTCTACCAAGCAGCCTTCTTGAGGTCCTTCCTGTCTTGTGATTTCATGAGGAGAGTGGAGACTGATAAACTGAGAGGGCACGAGAGAGATAAGGTGGGCAAGGACCCTTCTGTTTACACCATGGTTTCTCAGCCTCCGAGCTACTGACATTCTGGGGCTGGGTCACTTTGCTGGGGCGGGGGGAGCTCTGGGATGTTGAGCAGCATCCCTGGGCTCCAGCCTCCAGATGTGAATAGCACCCTCCTTCCCCACTCCCTGTAGTTACAACAGACATTGCCAGATGTCCCCCAGGGGTTAACTTTATCCCAGCCTACAGAGAACTACCTAATCTGAGTCTCCCGCCCAGATCCCTTCCTTGAGTTTCAGACTCATAAACCCATCCCCACCCCCAGAAATAATGACAATGACCAACACTTACTGATGGCTCACATTGGTGCCAAGCCACTGCGAAATGCACCACACCTCAGAGCAGACCCACAAGGTAGGTGCCACAAGGATGCTGACTTTGGAGGTGAGGAAACTCATCAGCATGCTGCCCCACCAACCCCTCCCATTCCCCAGAGCCCTCGTGTTTGCTGTTCCCCTCTCTGAAATGTTAACTTTCAGCCCCTCACAAGGACAGAACCTTTCTGGCCACTCGGGTCTCAGCTCCAATGACACATCACCACTGAGGCTTCGCTGGTTATGTTCTAGATAAAGTAGATGATACCCTGATCTGTCTTGTGAATCTGTTCGTTTCTTCACATGCCATGTTGCCACTAATACAGTCTTGCTTATTTACTGATTTGCTATTTCACTACCTGCTTTTCCCCCTCTCCACAAAGGCAGGGCCTGGCTCTGTGCTGGCCAAAACTGTCCTCGGGATCTAGCAAAGGTGTCAGGAGAGGGTAGAGGTTCAAATCAATATTGGTTGCATGATGAGTGAATGAATGAATAAATTTGATCACCCCATCCAAAGTGAAGCATTATTTCCACCATCCTCCCCCAAAAACCCACTTCTCTTCTGGGACATGATCAGGATGAAGCCGCACCAGGCACACAAGCCTGGAACCTCAAATATCCCCACCCCCAACACACTTCCTCACTGCCCACAGCCAGGCAGGCACTAGGTTCTGTCCACTCCCCCACTCTGAAATGTTGTCAGAGGTATATCCTCCCCTACATCCCCTAAACCCCAGCTCACCTGGGCCCCATACCAGCCTTCCCCCTGGCCCCCTCCCACACCAACCAACAAGACTCTCTCACAACTGTGGTGGATGAAACTTCTGCACCATTCAAAACCTTATCATGGCCCCTGGTCCCCTGAGGATCAAGTCCCCAAGTTCCTCCATCTGGTATTTCAGGTGGCCCAACCACTTTGTCTCCTCTTGCTCCTGTGCTGCAACCACACATGGTCTCTTGCAGGCCCAACTAGACCTTGAACTTGTGTGGCTCTGGGTGCAAAGGCTCATGTGTCTTTCTCTGCTGCCAGGCTCCTTCTCTGCCTCCAGAAGCCTCTGTGCCCCACCTCCCAAGATGGCTGGGCACCTCTGGTATGCCATGCTCAGCAGTCCACCAGCTCCAGAAGGATCTAACACTGCCTCTTCTTGGGACCCTCCCAAGGCTCCACCTACAATCAAAACCCCTTAGCCTGGCATTTAAGGCCTCTTACCATCCACCCCAGCCCTTTCTTATCCCACCCCTCATTCCAGCCTCACCAGATAGCAACAGTGAGCCATTCTCACTTCTCGGTTCATGCTTCAAATTATGAAAACCTGTACCTCTTCTCATGCTAACTGGGATCCAGGCTCTTCCACTATCAAACAAACACTGTAGCCTTCAGCTGTCTCTCTCCAGCCAGCCTCACCTACAACTTATTGGTTACTCATGTCCTCCATACTCCAGACAGCATGTTCGTACCAAGGACCCCACCTACTCCTCTCAATAACCCAGTGGGGTGGGCAACCCGCTCACTGCCTTGGATCTCCAGCCCTGGGACCTGGAGATGCACCTGTCTTGCACCTACCACTTCCTCGAGTCCCAGCCAGCCTCCATACTTAGGTATAACTAACTTTTGGGTCCAGAAGTGGCTGCAGGGATGAGTTCCAGGATGGCTCCAACCTCTGGAACAGAGGGAGGTGCCCCTAGGAAAGCACTCTGGCCAGCAACTTACATCCCCAAAAACAGAGGTTTTTACATATTTGGGTTCCAGCCCTACCTCAGAAATTATAAAAGAATCAAAACTAACATACGTTTATTGAGCCTGTCTCAGCAGGCACAAGTCACTATAAAGAAGAAATGGAACTGTGTGTGCTTCCTTTGCATGGCATGTGACATTTGTAGCTCACTTGTAATACTGATGTCTCATTCATCCCATAGATAAATGGATGTGGAATGCAGGCTGTACTCTGTTTTTCAGATTGGGAAACTGAGTTCCAGAATGGGACAGTGACTGATCCAAGGCTATAAAGTGGCACTGTGCAGTCAAAGGAGACTCTCCTGCCTGTCACCACAAGACATTCTCTATTTCAGGAATGAGGAACCTGAGGCTTCTACCCTCTGTACAAGAAACGAGAGCCTATGGAGCCCCTCTGGCTCCCCACCATCCTTCCAGCTGTGCTGGGCAAGGTGCCCAGCCTCGTGCAAATGCCAGCACACTGCGGGCGGGTGTGAACCCAACCCTACCAGGCTGGTGTACGAAGCAATGCCAGAAGATAGTGGCATAGCTTGGAGGCCTCACTGCAGACAATGGCCAGAGCTCTCAGTGGTAGACACAGGGGTTCCTCAAGGGCAGGTGACTCTTGAAGGCCTGGAGGCACTGGGACAAGTGAGCCCTTGGGAGGCTCCACCTCCAGGTAGGAGTGGTCCTCCGTGTACAGAGATACGGAACACAATTCCTGTTAGTGGGCAGGGGTCAGAGAAACATGGGGGCCAGTTCAGGGGCAGGAGGCCCTCAGGAGGGTAGAGGCCCATGGCCTCCAGAGAAAACTAAGGGCTGCCTAATTCTGGCCCTTGGTGTTTGCTGTGTAGCAGCAAAGTCACTAGCCTCTTCTGATCTGGGTATTACATTCAGTAATACAAGCAGCTAAAGGAAGGAAAAACTGCATGAATTAAAGGTGGGGAAAAGTAAGCTAAAAGTTGAGGTGACCACGGAACCTGCCTGTATCCCCCAATCTTGGCTTCCCTGTGTCATCCTCCATCCCCTGCTCCTTAAACTCATCTCTCCCAGGATTTGCAGGGACCTCTTGCATCAATCAACCAATTCCTAGGAGATGCACTGAGGGCCTTCTTACATGCCCCTAGAATCTGTGTGACCCATATATTTCTTTAATTGCCTTCCATCTCCTCTTTCCAACTCCAGAGGGTTTTGTCTTCCCTGCATTCTTCTTCTGCCCTGCAAGGGTAAGCCTCCTCTCTCCTAGAAACTCCCCAAAGTCCTGAGTGTCATTATCTCCCCAATTCCAACATCTTTTCATGCTTGTCCTGTGACACTAAGTATGTGTTTCATTTCCCTGGAAGTCTGTCACCTTGGAGACCCATGCCGTTGTAAGGGTTAAAACTTCCCAGTGAACCAGCCACAAGGAGGTGATATCTCTAGGCAGTAAATCAGCCACAGGAAGAGCACGCCAACCCGGAGAAGACCACAACATTCCAGGATACAGATAATAAGACCATCTGCAAGGCCATGTTTAAACTAGCAAATTCCCCGGGTACATCCATCTTTGTAATGACTAACTCCTGCTAGCTTTGTGAAGGACTGCCTTCTGGTTTTGGTTTTTGTTTTAGCTTACTTTGTTTCAGAATGTGGTAGAGGTTTTTGTAAACTGCCTCCCCTAAGAACCCGGGACTGGTCCCTTCTAACCCTGCATGGTAGAGGGTCAGTCGCCAGCCGGCTAATAAAGGCTCATAATTAATCTCAATTTGTTTCGTGGGTTTTGGTCGCGCCACATCATTTGGAGGCCCCAGCAAGATCTCTCCAGAGGGAGGGATCTCCTAAGACCCACGACCCCTGGCCACCTTGGGTAAGGACTTGCTTCATCCAGGGGGCGGCCACTGAGAGACATTCCTCAGCCCAGGACACTAGGCAGCCTCGCCCAGGAGGGCGGGAGGAAAAAAATGGTTTCATTTTAACTGTAATTGGGCACGAGCCACCTGGAGCAGCTTCACCGTTGAGTAAGACTGCGTTAGCATCTATCTAGATGCATCGGTTCTGGTTCTGTCTGACTGGTCCCCTGGATAACTAGTGGAAGGCTGACGCAGCAAAACTTCCCTAGATCGGTCGGTCTGAGACGTCAGACCTTGACCCTGTACCTGCTCTGGTTCTGGTTTCTGATGCGCTAGCGTTTTGTGTTATCTGTGGTTTGTCGTGTCTGTCTTGTGTCTGTCTGGGCTGGCCGAATGTACTGTCACCCTCCTATTGCCTCAGTCTTCATACTCACTTCGATTTCTGTCAAGTTAGTCTCATTATCTGACCATTCCAGTTTTTTGAATGTTTCTCATGAACTTTTCTTGTTATTTTCTTCAGTCTATGAACTCTTCTTTTTGCAGGGTTTCTTGCCGCTACAGCACCGCCCGAGTGGCCCCCGAGTCACCGAGTGGTCCTTGCTCTAACATCCTTATCTTTCGCAGGACTCTTATTCTCATTCACGTCCATTCCTGCTGCATGGGACAAGCTTCTTCTATGCCCACTCCCTTGCGGTGCCTTGTGGACAATTTTAGGGATTTCAGACGACGGGCCCGAGGGTATGGGTCGTCAGTCACTCTGTTCGATCTCCAGAAGTTCTGCCAATTAGGCTGGCCGGCCTTTGGAGTTGGATGGCCACCTGAAGGTTCCTTTGATTTGCAGACTGCTTTTAGAGTCAGAAGTGTTGTTTATGGGAATCCTGGTCACCCCGATCAGGCCCCATACATAAATGTTTGGACAGACATTGTGTTTGATGCTCCTAAGTATCTGAAAGGTTGTCAGAGCAGGTTAGACTCTCCGGCATCTACCTCTCATGCGGTCCTTCTGGCAGAACCAAGGAGCACTCCGGCACCTCAGAAATCACTCGACCCTGTTCTGCAGGCACCTCCAGAAGATCCGGAGATCCTCAGTCCCCCTCCTTATTACTCTCCTGGTAACCCCTTTAGGCCTCCTGATTCCTGGGAAGCAGCCCCTCTCCGGAGCCCACCACATACTCAGACGGGAGCTGTCTACTGCCCTCCACAGGATCCTGACCCTGTCCCCGACTCATCACAATCTGTGGCTGTCCTGGTGCCTCTCCAGCAGATAGTCCCCCCGGAGGGAGACACCCAGGCCTCTTTCATGGTGTATGTCTCCTTTTCAACTAGTGATTTGTATAACTGGAAACTGCAGACTTCGTCCTTCTCAGAAAAACCCCAAGGCTTGACCTCCCTTTTAGAGTCCACCTTTTTCACCCACCAGCCCATGTGGGATGATTGTCAGCAGCCTTTACAGGTTTTGTTCACAGAAAATAAGGGACACATTCTAAGGGAAGCTGCAAGAAGGGTCCTGGACCCTACTGAGCAGCCCACCACTGACACCGCATGGGTACAATTTGTATTTCCCAGCACCCAATCCGACTGGGACCCCAACACAGATCAAGGTCAGGCTCTCCAAAGGTATCGCCAGTTGTTACTCCAGGGCCTCCAGGCAGCGGCTCGCCGACCAATTAATTTGTCTAAGGTAAGTGAGGTTGTTCAGGCTAGGGACGAGTCACCAGCAGCATTTCTAGAAAGGCTGCTGGAGTCTTACAGTCCTATTGACCCGGAGGATCCCAATATTGGCGAGCCATTAATCTAGCTTTTGTCAGTCAGTTGGCCCCAGATGTCAGAAAGAAACTACAGAAACTAGAAGGGTTTGAGGAAGAGAACTTATTCAGGCTTCTCAAGATTGCCCAGAAGGTGTTCAGCAACAGGTATGATGTCCAGAAGGTTATGTTCATAGGATAACATAGGCCACGGGGCCCTCACTCGGTTAGGGTCGGGGCTGGGGGCCAAGCCGACACCCTGAGGGAAAGGCGGACCAGGGTCGGAGTAACTTAGAGATGGACCAATGTGCTTACTGTAAGAAGAAGGGACACTGGAAGAACAAGGGCCCCCAAAAGGGCAAAGGCCAGGGCCAAAGCCAGCACCTAGGGAAAAAGGCCCCATTTATTATGTTAGAGGACGCTAAATGAGGAGGTCAGGGCTCCTACCTTATGAGCCCCTGGGAGCCCAGGGTAACATTACAAGTTGGGGGCAAATCTGTGGACTTTTTAGTAGACATGGGGTGACTTATTTGGTGTTGCAGGAAGCCCATGGACCCATTTCAAGAGAGAAGACCCTGAGACAGGGAGCCACTGGGCATGGAAAATCTTACCCTTGGACCCAGGCCAGATTACAGACCTAGGAAAAGGAACTTACTCTTTCCTTGTCATGCCAGAATGTCTGTACCCCTTGCTTGGGAGGGATTTATTACAGAAGCTTCAGGCCACAATATCATTCAAGGGAGACCATACTGAATTGACTTTGGGAACTTCCATCCCATCCTCAATCATGTTAACTTGACCCCTCTTAGAGGAATACCTCCTGCTTGAAGAGCCAACCCCTTCACCTGCTCTGGGTACTAGTCTGTTAAAAGAACTACAACAGAAAGTGCCCCGAGTATGGGCAGAGACTAACCCACCTGGTTTGGCAACACACCAGCCTCCAATCATAGTAACTTTACTAAGTACTGCAGAGCCCATTAGGGTTCAGCAGTACCCTATTAGTCAGGAAGCAAGAGCTGGCATTGCTGTGCATATCAGGAGGCTCCTGGATGAAGGAATCCTAGTACCCTGCCACTCCCCCTGGAACACTCCCTGGCTGCCAGTTCAGAAGCCAGTTACCCAGTATTATTGGCCAGTGCAAGATCTCACAGAAGTAAACAAGCGGGTGGAGACCATACACCCTACAGTCCCTAACCCTTATATTCTCCTGAGCCAGCTGCCACCTAGCCATCAAGTATATACAGTATTGGACCTGAAATGCACCTTTTTCACTCTGCCCCTGGCCAAGGTAAGCCAACTGTTATTTGCTTTTGAATGAAAGGATCCAGATAAACTGTACTCAGGACAGTTGACCTGGACCCGACTACCCCAGGGGTTTAAGGACTCACTCACTTTGTTTGATGAAGCCCTGAGTCAGGACCTCATTGACTTTCACCAGGGCCACCCTGACACTGTCCTGTTACAATATTTTGATGACCTCCTTCTAGCCTCTACTACAGAGGAAAGATACAGGCAGGCCACTGAGGACCTGCTAATAGACTTAGAAACTAAGGGCTACCAGGTATCCACTAAGAAAGCCCAACTGCATTCCCCAAGCCACTTATTTAGGACACAAACTGCAGGATACCCATCAGGCCCTGTCAACCAGTCAGGTTGAGGCCATCCTAAGAATACTTCAACCCACCACAAAGCAACAGGTTTGCGAGTTTCTTGGGACTGTGGGATGTTGCAGGTTGTGGATCCCCGGGTTTGCTGATTTAGCCAAACCACTGTATATCAGTACAGGAGGGAACGCTGAAGCCTTGAGTTGGGGCGAAGAATAACAAAAGGCCTTTGAAGCCTTAAAGACTGCCTTAACCACAGCCCCTGCTTTAGCATTGCCCAACCTGGAAAAACCATTTCAACTTTTTGTGACTGAAGGGAGGGGTATCACAAAGTGGGTCCTCACCCAGGTTCTAGGACACTAGAAGTGACCGGTTGCATACCTCTCAAAAAGACTAGACCATGTAGCCATAGGTTGGCCTAACTGTTTAAGAGCAATTGCTGCTACAGCCATCCTGACCAAAGAGGCCTTGAAGCTAACTTTAAGACAAACCCTCCAGATTGTAGCCCCACACGCTGTTGAGTCAATCCTACGCAGCCCTCTGGATTGATGGATATCAAATGCCAGGATTACCCAATACCAGGTACTCCTCCTTAACCCCCCACTAATACAATTTCTGAAAACTTATGCCCTGAACCCACCGACCCTTCTCCCTGATAACAACCCACAAGAGCCTGTGCATCATTGCCTTGAGTTTCTGGAAGGTATTGTCAGCCTCAGGCTGAACCTGAAGGACACATCGTGGTCCCAACCAGATGCCACCTTGTATACAGATGGAAGCACCTTTGTGTCTGAAGGAGTAAGGTATGCCGGGACAGCAGTTGTGACTGGGGAAGACATCATTTGGGCTCAGGCGCTGAGCCATGGGACATCGGCCCAACATGTTGAGCTCATTGCAGTGACCCAAGTGCTGAGGTGGGTTAAGGACAAGACTGTCAACATTTACACCAACAGCAGGTATGCATTTGCCACTGCACATGTGCTTGGGGCACTGTATAAGGAAAGGGGGCTTCTACTTCTGGGGGGAAGGAAATCAGAAATAGGAGATTCCGGCCCTCCTCGAGGCCATCTGGCTACCAAAGAAAGTGGCCATTATACACTGCCCGGGCCACCACAGGAGCAATTCAGAAGAAGAAAAGGGAAACTCCTTTGCTGACCAGACTGCAAAGGAGGTAGCCAGAGAACCAGTGGGGCCCATCAACATTTTACCAGCAGTACCTCCTCGGGTCCTTCCTGACTCACCTGAATATACCCCTCAGGAACTTGAGTTGAGCAGCAAGCTAGATTGGGTAAGAGGAACAAAGGGGCGGATCTACCTTCCCAATGGGCGCCCTTTAATACCCAGAGCTCTGGGCCAAGAGCTCATTTTTCCTGTGCATCAGAGTACCCATCTGGGGGGTACCAAACTGACTGAGTTGTTAAAGAGAGACTACTGTATATTAGGGCTGCATCAAGCTGCTAAGGAAGTAACTGCAAGATGTCACATCTGTGCCCAGGTGAACCCCAGACCACCCGCTGAAGTCCAAGTTGGCACCAGACTTAGAGGTCAAACTCCAGGAGAACACTGGGAACTAGACTTTACAGAAGTCTGTCCTGGAACTTTAGGATTCAAGTATTTGTTTGTGTTTATATTCTCAGGAAGGGCAGAAGCCTTCCCTCCTAAAAAGGAGACAGCTCAGGTAGTAGCAAAGAAACTAGTGTCAGAAATAGTACCTCGATTTGGACTTCCCCTAGCCCTGGGGTCCAACAATGGCCTGGCATTCATCACCGCCACGAGTCAGACAATAACAAAATTACTAGGAATTAATTGGAAATTGCATTGCATATACAGACCACAGAGTTCAGGACAGGTAGAAAGAATGAACAGAACTCTCAAGGAAACATTAACCAAGTTCAAACTGGAAACGTGAGAATTGGGTGAGCCTCCTTCCCTTCGCCCTTCTGAGAGTAAGATGCACCCCATACACTCAAGGTCTAACCCCCTATGAAATAATGTATGGGAGGCTGCCACCTCTCCTACCTAAGATAGGCTTAGGAAAAATAACTGAAGTACATAACTTTTCCTTACTCAAGTCTTTGCAGGCTCTGCAGCTAGCCAGACAAGGGACCCAATACCTGGTCTCCGCTACCGGCAAGAGCCTGGGGCCTGTTAAGCCGCATACCCATTCTCCTGGCGATTCGGTCTAGAGAAGGAAAGTACAGCCAGCAGCTCTCCAACCTTGTTGGGATGGACCCTTTGCTGTTATCCTCACCACCCCCACTGCAGTCAAGGTTGCAGGATGCTGGCATTGGATCCATCACACCCAAGTTAAAGCTGCACAGCCACTGCCAGAGACAGAAAAATGGACTACACATCAGGCCGAAGATGCCCTAAAGATAAAACTGTTACAGGCCGTTTGGGCCCTCTTGATTCTTTTTGACTTTTTCCCTCTGTGTCTATGTAGCAATGCCCACCAACCCCATGCATATAAGTGGAGATTAATTAGATCAGAAACTGGGATTCATGTATCTGAGAATCTGACGGCTTATCAGCCATCCTTCCACATTGATCTGTGTGACATCTTAGGAAAGACTTTTAATACAGTCCCGTCCAGTCTCAGTAGAGGGCGGGCACCCAGTTTTTCAAATGATCCCTGGTATAGATCTAGTGTTACCCTTAAGGAAGAGAACCTCCAAACAGTTCAGGTATATATGTGCCCCCAGACTGATAGCAGCTCCTGTTCCAGGTCGGGTCAGTACTACTGTGCCGCCTGGGGCTGTGAAACCAATGCCCCATGGAAAAATGTAGACCCTTTCCTAACTGTAAACCGTCCAACTCAGAGTGGGTGTCAGACACTGGGGAAAATGTAATCCAATCACTGTAACAGTTAAGCAGTGGACTAATCCCACCTGGGTAACAGGGAAGACCTGGGGGTTACGCCTATATGTATCTGGCAATGACCCAGGGCTACTCCTCACCATTCAGAAAGAACCTATCAGGGAGTGGACTAACCCCATCAGCCCTAATCCAATTATCAACCCCTAAGGCCCGGACACCTCTATGTTACCCCAAGCCCAGCCACAGGGGCGATGACCAGGACCCCAGGACCCCAGGGGGCAGCCGCCTCATTACCCTACTACTTCAAAGTCCTATTTTGAAGATGTTAGATGCAGTCTATAAGTTTATAAACCAGAGTAGCCTAACTCCACTGATGATTGTTGGTTCTGACTGAATTCAGCTCCCCCTTACTATATAGGCCAAGGGACTGTTGCAGATCTTAGTGAATCTGAAAATAACATCAGAAATGTATCAAACCCTAACAACACCCTGTGTCCCTGGAATAACCAACCTAGACTCACTCTTGGAGAATTGCAGGGCCAGGGCACCTGTTTATTAGCTTCTTCCCACAATTTAAGTAATTCACCCTATACAAGCAATTGCAACTCCTCCACTACTGTAGACCCTAGTTCACCCACCTACCTAGTTGCTCCGAATGGAACTTGGTTTGCTTGTGACACTGGCTTGACCCCTTGCATTAACCTGCAATATTGGAAAGAGACACCTGGCTTTATGTTCTAGTACATGTAATACCTCAGATGTATTTTTATTCAGGAGAAGGGGGACGTGAACATTTTCAATACTGAGAGAAGCATGCCCCCATCCTAGTACTCCTCCTTGTAGGAGTAGGCATAGCAGGATCTATCGCAGTAGGTACTGCTGCTTTAGTTACAAATGACACTAAATACAAGACATTGAGCTTACAGGTCAGTGAGGATTTGTTAACCTTAGAGAAGTCTATCAATCATCTTGAGACGTCTCTGAACTCCCTAGCTGAAGTTGTACTACAGAATAGAAGAGGCCTTGATCTCCTGTTCCTGAAACAAGGAGGCCTATGCATAGCACTTGGTGAGACTTGCTGTTTCTACGCTAACCATTCAGGGATAATCAGAGACAGCTTAGCTTTAGTCAGGCAGCAAGTGAAAGAGAAGAACATTTGAGAAGAGGAGAATCTTGGTATGAAGGATTGTTTAATAGCGCCCCATAGCTCACCACGCTTTTAACCTCTATAGCTGGACCCCTGAATTTAACTTTCCTAGGACTCTTGCTTGGACCTTGTACAATTAATTGGATTACTAGTTATGTCAGAGAAAGAGTGCAAGCAGTGAAGCTCATGGTTCTCAGAATGCAGTATCAACCCTTACAGGTTGGAGAATCAATGATTTGAATTCTCCTAGAAAACCAGTGGGGAATGTAAGGGTTAAAACTTCCCAGTAAACCAGCCACAAGGAGGTGATATCTCTAGGCAGTAAATCAGCCACAGGAAGAGCACGCCAACCTGGAGAAGACCACAACATTCCAGGATACAGATAATAAGACCATCTGCAAGGCCATGTTTAAACTAGCAAATTCCCCTGCTACATTTATCTTTGTAATGACTAACTCCTGCTAGCTTTGTGAAGGACTAACTTCCATATGTTTGTTTGTTTGTTTGTTTTTAAATTACTTTGTTCCAGAATGTAGTAAGGGGGCTTTATAAACTACCTCCCCTAAGAACCTGGGACCGGTCCCTTCTAGCCCTGCGTGGCAGAGGGTCAGTCGCCGGCCGGCTAATAAAGGCTCATAATTAATCTCAATAGGCTCTGTGAGTCTTAAAACTGATCACGCTGCAACACCATCACTGCCCACCATCTCTCTCTGGTTTCTGTCCCTTCTGTGTTCCCAAGGGATCGTCCGTCATGATCCAAACTCCCCGAGGTCCCCACCCCCTCAAGCTCTGGGACCCCAACTCCAGGCGTGGCCCTATCCATCCCTGCAGAATGAGCAGCTGCCGCCTGGGAGTCTGTTTCTGGGAACGCAGCAGACAGGGCAAGCGGGGAGCTGCACAGGGCCATCGGCCTGCGACTCACAAGAAGGGAGAGGGTGTTCCCGTGAACGTCTTCCCGCCAGAAACACGCAACCTCGAAGGAAGGGTTCCAACAGCCTCTAGTTCCACTAATGTGCATCTCATCTCAATCATGTTCAACAAATATTTGTTAAGTGCTTCCCACATGCCAGCTTCTGGGGCTAAAACGGGGCGAACTCGAATGAAGTAGTCCTTGCTTTCCTCCTGGAGGCGACAAATGGCATCTTTATTTGTTGCATGCTGCCACAAGGAACTCTCCTGGGCCTCGTGGGGGCGACAAAGACCAAAATATCGACATGTCTCACCCACTTCAGCACCTGGGAGAATTAAGTCAGGATAACAATCCGGAGACTGAAATTTAGAGATAGGCATGGACGCGCTCAGCGTCACTAAAGACTCTTATATAGGCTGAGACTAGATTTCGAAAAAGGTCCTTTAGTGTCCCAAATTCAAGCGATGTTCGTGATGCTTAAGCTTTCGAGGCTCCTCACACAAGCCCCTCCCTAAAGTAATGAGCGTGGACAATTCAGAGTAGTTAAGATTAGGAACTGCTACACACACACACAAACCTACACACTCACACAAACCTACACACACACACACACACACACACACACACACACACACTTAGAATGCCCACAGCAGGTACATACAACGTCTAGGGCCCATGACACTTTTAGGAGCCATTAAGAAAAAAACTTCGAAATCCAAAGAAAAATCTAACTTAGCCTAATTTATCTTTGTCTTTATACCAACACAGTCATGAAATATAATTTAAATATTTTTTTTAGAAATAAGAGGCCCATGAAGGCAGAAATGCCAGGGCCCATGAAAACACTGGAGACAGTGAACAAATCATATCATCTCATATATGTAGCAAAATAAGAAAGACATGCATAGGAATGAGAAACAAAATGCAAAACCTAATAACCTCAGGTGAGGGAGGGAGGGAGGAGAATGGATGGGGGTACAAGGAGGGCTTAGATTGCATATATAACATATATTTTAAGTTTATTAGTGAGTGTGGGGAGTTGTCTATGTTATTCTGAATACTGTTTGCATATAAAACTAATTCATAATAAGATAAATATTTTAAAAGGCTTCTTATGTGTTAGTCAAGATAGTATAGGTTATGTTGCAGTAACAAACACCCCAAAACTCAGTGGCTTGACACAAAAAATGTGTATTTTAAATGTACATCTCCAAGGAAGGCCAGCACCAGGTTGTGTTCACTGTAGATACTCTGGAACTTAAGCTGGTGGGAAACTTAACGTCGACCAGCAGATCCCTAAGCATAGAATGACAGGAATGGAATGGGGTGACCCACTCCTGACTCTCACTATGAGGTGAAGTTGACATACATTGCTATCGCATTGGCCAAAGAAAAGTACATGGCTTCGTCTAACTAACTGCAAAGAGACATGCAATCTTACCACATTCCCAGGAGGAGGAGAAATGGGGAATTTAGGATGGATCGTAATGTTTAGGCACCTCCTATGATGCCTTTCCACAAAAAACATGTCAGGGTGTCCCAAAAGTCTTTCACATCCCTTTTCTCACTGGGTTTTCACAACAGCTTTACAGTTTCATGCATGAGAAACTGTATACAGGGTCCAAACAAGTATAGTGACTTATCCAAGGTCACACTGCCAGGCCACGCAAGGAATAAGTGGATGGCCAAGAGCCCAGGCCTGTCCTTGGTGCTGCCGAAAACACGCGTCTTTTCCCAAACATCACGCCGGCCATCAGTGTTGCTGTTTGCAGAAAATCTTCCTGTAAACGGACTTAGAAATCCGTACATTCGTAAACTTTGCATCACTGCCTTATCGCGCGAGCCACGCAGATCAGGTGCTGACAAAAACACGTGGTATGAACAGAGAACAAAGGTCACTAAGTTCTGGTGAGGGGCAACGGACAGCCAGGAGTCTACCAATTTCGGTTAAACGGAGAAATTCGAGTTAGCTCTCGGCCCCACGCAGGTTTCCTCCTCGCGGGCAGCGCACCAGGTGACTCGGGGAGAGAGCTACGTTTCCCTCCGGGGACTGGGGAGCCGGCACCACCCGGGAGCCTCGCCCCACCCCGCCCCGCCCTCCAGGGCGCCTGCGCCGCGGCTCTGACGGGTCTGAGCCCCTCCCCCTTCCAGAGCGACCACGGGCTCTGGGGGCGGGGCCTGGACACAAGATGGCCGCCGCGCGCCCGGAGCCCCTGGGTCTGAGCTCTGCGGCCCCAGAGCCGCGACCCCCGGAGCCGCCGGACGTGGTGCGGGCGAGGAAGGGGTCTGAGCGGGGAGCTCGAGGCGGGAGGAGGTCGCAGGGCAGGGGGCGAGGCGGGCCTACGAGGGCTGGGCGGGGGTTTTGAGCGCCGGCTCTGGGGGCGGGGCCTCTCGGTTGGGAGAGGGGCGGGGCTTGAGGAGGAGCCTTGGAGGGGAGGGGCTTAGTGGGGACGAGGCCTGAGGAGAGGTGTTGGGGAGCACCTGGGAGGGGGAGGGGTCCAGGGAAGAGTCCCAGGGATTGAGTTTGTCTAATTAGGGGGCGGGGTCTTCAGAGGGGTGGGGCCACCGAGAGACTCTGAGGCTAGCGAACTTGGATGGAAGGTTGAGTGACCCTGAAGGACAAGGGTGGGGGGTACCCACGTTAGAGTGGGGTGACAGTTCTGCAAGGGATGCAGAGATGCATCTTGAATGCCCAAGGGAGGACTTGGGGGGGTGGAAAATGACTGCTCCAGGTGACTTCGGAACAGCCCCCAGGTTCCCTCATTCAGGATTGGAGAGGAACTGAGGACATTCATTCATCCAACAAACATTTACTGAGCTCCGACTTGGGCTCAGTGGATGACTAGGTGAACCAGACAAAAAAGGACTGCATCCTGGACCTTGCAGTCTAGTAGCAGAGAGAGACGATAAAGGAGATTTATTGTTATGTTCTAGAAAGGAAGTAGATGGAGCTGCTGGAGTGGAGGTAGGGCAGCTAAATTTAGACCAGAGCAGTCAGCTGTGTGCCAGTTTATATTTACACTGGGATCAGAGACAGAAAGAAGCAGGAGCCAGGGAGCCATGGCTATTATGACGGTCTTGGATTTTAGGTGCAGTTGGAGCCATGCGAGAATTTTGAATGGCAAAATTACTTATCTTTTTTCCATTCTCAAAGGCTTATTCAGGCATTAGAGGGATGGGTTGTAAGGAGCAGGCTAAGGAGTTCTGTTCTGGTCAAAGCAAGAAATTTCTGACTTTAAGTGGGTGGAGAAGAGACATGACTGGGCCGTGATATATTTCTGACAGGAGGGGAAATCTTATTGGGGATATAGCAGAATCCTGGAGGTGGGAGAGCAGGGTCTAGAAACTGGGGTGCCCAGTGTGCTACAAAGAAGATGGCTGTTTGATAAATGGGTGTGCTTTGAGGGGCCGTTGAGGCAAGGTCCACAGGCTCCTTGTCATCCTCTCCACCCCCAGGTCCTGGTGCCTGATGACAGCCGCCCTGCCACACCCCCGACTGACCTCATCGAGATCCAGGTGGTGAAGGTGACAGACACCACGCTAGTACCTGAGCCCCCCGAGCCAGGTTCTCTTCACTGTGCCTTGTGCCCAGCTGCTTTCCGGCTGGTGTCTGAGCTGCTGTTCCATGAACATGGCCATCTGGCAGGGGCTGAGGGCGGCGGGCAGGGTGGGGACCGAAGCCGGTGTCATGTGTGTGGCCACAGCTGCCCGGGCCCCGCCAGCCTCCGCGCTCACTACAGCCTGCACACTGGAGAGCGCCCCTACCGCTGCCCCGTCTGCCCGCGGGCCTTCAAGGCCCTGGCGCCCCTGCTGCGGCACCAGCATCGGCATGGGGTGGAGCCAGGGACCTCTGAGAGGCCCCTGGAGGCAGCGGTGGCGGCTCGGGAACAGGGGCCCTGGGTGCCCGCAGAGCGGTCGGAGGTGGTGATGGCGGCGGCAGCCGCAGGCGCGGCCGTGGGGAAGCCCTTTGCGTGCAGGTTCTGCGCCAAACCGTTCCGCCGCTCCTCGGACATGCGCGACCACGAGCGCGTGCACACGGGCGAGAGGCCCTACCACTGCGGTGTCTGCGGCAAGGGCTTCACGCAGTCCTCGGTGCTGAGCGGACACGCCCGCATCCACACAGGCGAACGCCCCTTCCGCTGCGCGCTCTGCGACCGTGCTTTCAACAACTCATCCAACTTCCGCAAGCACCAGCGCACGCACTTCCACGGCCCTGGGCCCGGGCCCCGGGACTCCGGAAGCCAGCTGGCGGCGGGGGCGGAGGGGCTGGGGAATGGGTGTGGAGCGGGAAGCACTGTGGAAGAGACGGCCACAGTGAAGGCAGAGGTCGACCAGTAGTCTGGGAGGGGAGGGACATTGGTCTGGGAGAGGAGAGACATTGGGCATCCATGTGGGAGGTAGGTGGTGGATTGCAGGGGTGTTGGGGTGGGTGGGACAAAGAGGCGACAAAAGATGGGAATCTGAGGGAGAGATGACAGAAAGCCATGAGCAGCTAGTGTGGGAGAGCAGAGGGACAACCAACCAGGTTATGGCGCTCACAAACCCACAGGGTACCTCCAAGAGAATCCAAGAAAGGCACAGATACAGTCCTGTGGATGTCCAGCTAAATAGAGGACCATGGATGGATGTCACTACCCCATCTACCTGCTCCTTGGGTCATCCTTGCCCAAGAAACAGTGTATCACAGCAGAGCCTGTGCATACACAGGAGCCAGGGTTGAATGGAAGGGCACATCCAGGGTCTACCATAGTGTCCCTGGCAAGCCTTTCATCTGCAGAATTCTGGGCTGTTTTGGGGCCTCGGGTGGAACAGATGGAACCTCTTGCCTACCTCACTGGGTCATACTGAACATGGGACACCCACTCACCCACCCTCAGGCAGAAGATGCCAGCCAGGTCCTCCACAGAGACTGAGATCCCATCACCTAGAAGCCAGAGGTTCCCCAAGTCATAGCCAAGATCACTTGAGCCTCAAGGATGTCATTGTGACCAACCATAAGGATCTTGACTTCAAGAGCTGCTATCCTTTTTCCCATGGTAGTCCCTCCTTTGCCCACCAGACTCCTCTTCCCAGGTGACCAAAGCCCCAACAGAAAACAGTCCCTCCTAAAGTTTTAGTCTCAGAGCCCATGGCTCTCAGGTCTACGAAACAGCCTCTGGTTTCTGTAATTTACTCCACTCCCAATCAGAAGCAAACAGAATGGTACCTAGTCCCAGGCCATCCCAAGGAAGAGTTAGCAGATGGCAAAATGGTAACTGGGCAGCATGTAGTGGTGTGCAATGAGAGTGGGGGTGAGGGAGAACTTAGGCACTGGAGATGGGAAGTCTCCAGTTCTGTCCCTATTAAAGGACTTTATGAAGGCGTTTTCAATGTCCATCTTATGTTTGGGTTGCTGTGCTTGGGGATCAAGGGGCCACCCTGTGGTCTTGCAGCATTCCTCTGTCCAAACCAATTTGGAATGAGGGTGGACAGCATCTGGCTATTCATGGGTAGGATGTGGTCCAGATGTGGGACTGGGGACCAGGGAAGGTTGGCAAAATAAAGGGACTCCTGTGATCAGTGACTCATTAAGGAGTCCGGATTTGCACACCTTCCTGTTCACCTAGCACTCCCATGATGTATCCCAAAGACAAATTATAACATAAACAGAAGCCCATTTCCCCTAAGGAGATGTCCACGTTTCCTACCTCCTGGCACCCGAGCTGGACACCTGGGCATGTCCTCTTCAGCCTTCATCCCTCCTCTACTTAGCAAATCCCTTATCGACTTCACACTATTGAGCCAGTGAAATCGCTTCAGAATCCGAGTGCTCCTTTTTACCATTACTACTCTTGTGGGCAAGCTGACAAAGGCCTCTAGTAGGGATGACACCTCCCATACAGTAGCCCGGCCTCCAGGCAGTGCCGCTTTCCTCCTCCATCCAGCAGTCATGTGGGTCCTTCAAAAACACAGATCCCAACCTTGTCACCAATCCACCACTTCATGGGGCTTTCAGAAGGGGTCCCAAATATGAAAGCCTATAGAAGCCAGGTGGCAGTGTAAATGAATGAGGAAGGTGGCCGGGTTCAAAGGGGAAATACAGAACGCACAAGTAAAACATGAGACTGACATTTGAGCTCAGAGTTGGGCTTGGGAGGAGTGGTGGGAACTGGTGGCAGACTGGAGAATACTAAATCGTCCCAAATTTTTAGAAGTTTCATTAGTTCTTATGTAAAATCTTTTTCAAGTGTGGGCAACTAAGTCCAACTCTTTTTTTTAAGCATGGGCCAATCAAAAAACGTCAGTGGCTTGGATCCAGCTTAGCAGCAGCCAGCTTCCAGACTCTGGGGTTATCCAAGCCTCACCACTTGGAATTTAAGGCCCTTCTGGATCCAGCAGCCTATACCCCAACACCTCCAGCTATCTTATTCTATTTGAAACTCTGGAAGGGTATGGTTTAGCCAGATACACTCAACCTCCACCTGGAATTCACCACCCTCTTGACCCTGGCAAGCTCCCAGGGCTTTGTCATCATTTGGGCACTTTCTCCTCCAGGAAGCTGTTTTAGCCCCCAGGCTGATAAGGTGACTCTTCTGTGCTAATTAAGCCCCAATGTCCTTAACTTGGGGTGCTCCACATCCATGTGACTTTTGAACCCTGGGACACTGGCATGACATCTCATGCTGGGCCTTCATTAGAGTGTGGTGGCCACCCTTGTGTGTGGTCACACTGGACTTGCCCAGGCAGTACCCTCTGAGCCGGCTTTGGCTTCACGTTTTACATGGAGGCCCTGGGACTGCAGCCCTGGCCCTACTATGGATCTGCTAGGTGTCCTTGGAGCCTCATCCTTCTTTCAGACCTCAGCCTCCTCTTTTAACAAATGGCATAACTAAATACACATTGCTGGGAGTGCAGCTCACTGCTCTGAGAATCTAAGGGCTGTGAGAGTGCTTTTGGAGCATCCCCAAATTATCCTGGAGGGACAGGTGCTATAGCAAGCTGTACCATAACCATAAGCCCACACAAGGATGGAACATGCAACAGCTCACCGGGATTTCTATTCCATCTCACTGGGGGGCAAGGAGCATGTCCTGTGTTTCCCGATGGCCAGTGAAGGGCCCAGCAGACAGGGGGATTGGGGAGGCGAGGGCCAAGGGAACAGATGTCATGACAACTTGAAAGGGACGGCATCCAGGCATGTCCATTCCTGAGAGCAGACACTTACCTGTCTTCTTGGTCTGTGTGCCCAGCTTGCAGACACGCTCAGAATGCAGTAAACCCTCAGTAAATACCGGGGGATGAGGACATGCAGAGAATATGAGGGTGAGACGGAGAATGTGGGGGAATTGAAATCCCAAGGAAACAAGCTGTCAGCCTTCTGTTATCCAGCACTTAATCTCTTTCCCCTGGGGTGTAAGAAAGAACTCCATGGCCCTGGTGATAGTTTATTATATCTGCTCTGTACAAGCACGTCTGCCTCCCCACCCCCCACCCCACAATCCAAAAGAGAACCCAGGCCCCCTGTGCCCTCCCCACTCACATCCCACTGTCCAGCTGGATCCCAAAGGAAGGGGAAGGGACAGTTCACACCTACCTCCACAGAGGCTTGTGGGGGACAGAATGCTGCTGGGGCGCCAGGCTAATGAGGGTTACAAAACAGGGGTGGACACAGGGTCAAGTTCAGTGTTAGATGAGATGAGAGGAGGGCCAGAGGGGTCCAAGTCAGGAGTGATTCAGCCTTGAGTTTGTACAGCATGGCCTTGAAGAAGGCTAGTCTGTCTGAAGTTCTGAAGGATGGAGGAGAAGCCACAAGAAAGGAGCAGTCTGACCTGCAGCCAGTGCAGGGCAAGTATGGAAGGTGACATCTGACTGGAGTGGTGGATAGGAAGCCCCCCGGTCAGGCCTCCTTCCCGGCCAAAGTGCTGGCCACCACACCAGGTGTGCCAAGGCCCTCGGCCTTGTGGGCCAGGCGGTGTTTCTTGAGGCCGTAGGTGTTGGCAAAGCCCTCACCACAAGAGGAGCAGCGAAAGGGCCGGCCACCCTGGTGGGCTGCCAGGTGCTTGCGAAAGTAGCCGGGATCCTTGAAGGCCTTGAGGCAAGCTGGACAGCGGAGCTCAGGCCGCGGCGGCTCGTGGGCACGCTGGTGGCGCAGCACAGAGCTCAAGTAGAAAAAACCCTTGCCGCAGTGCTCGCAGCGGTAGGCGCGCTCGCCCAGGTGCAGCCGTTGATGCTCCAGCAGGTTGGAGCGGTAGCGGAAGGTCTTGCCGCAGGCGCCGCAGCGCTGGGGCCGGGCCACAGCATGCAGCCGCCGGTGCTCCGCCAGGCTGGACGACTGCGCAAAGCGCTTGGCACACACCCCGCACTTGAAGGCCCGCTCGCCTGTGTGCACCACGCGGTGCTGCCGCAGATACCAGGACCGCAGGAAGCCTCGGCCACACACACCGCACCGGTAGGGCCGCTGCTCTGTGTGGCAGCGCTGATGGCGCATCAGCAGGGCCGCCTCCCAGAAGCGCTTGCCACACACAGGGCAGCGGAAGCCCCGCTTCTGCCGGTGGCTGCGCCGGTGCAGGAGCAGGTCGTAGGCACCAGCAAAGCTCTGGCCACAAAGGCCGCAGCCCAGGGTCCGCCGCACCAGGTGCACATACTTGTGGGTGACCAGACCCAGGAAGTGCTTGAAGCTCTGGCCACAGGTAGCACAGCTGAAGCGCTCGGGGCCTGAGCTGGCGCCTCCGCCGCCTCCTGCTCCGGCCACCCCACTGGCATCATCACCCCCAGACACCCCTGCCAGTGCCGCCACGGCTGCCCCCACCTCCCCCGCCAGCCCGTTGTCCAGCACGCTGACTGCCTCGGCGCCACCGGAGCCCTCTGAGGTTTGTGCACCACCAGGTGTGGGTGGGAGCAGGCGCTCAGGGGCAGCCTGGTGGACCAGCTTGTGCCACATGAGGTTCTCAATGAAGCCAAAGGTCTTGCCGCAGGAGTCGCAGCCATACGGCTTCTCAGCCATGTGGGCCTCCTTGTGACTCATGACGTGGAACAGATCCGGGAAGTGCTCACCACAGTCAGAGCAGGCGTAGCTCAGGCTCTCGGCAGCCCCAGTCGATGTGGCCGAGGAGCCTGGGCCACAGGTGCCTGTGGCGCCCTGTGTCGTGGGAAGGCCGGCAGCCCCAGCCAGGGCGCAAGGCAGCTGCAGTCGATGCACCTGCCGGTGGCGTGTAAGGCTCTGCGGGTAGCCGAAGACCTTGCCGCACAGCTCACACTTGTAGGGGCGCTCGCGGGTGTGCACTACATGGTGCTTGCTCAGGTGGAAAGACTCGCGAAAGCGCTTTCCACACACTGGGCACTGGTGCGGCTTCTCGCCCGTGTGGATCCGCTCATGGCGCTTCAGGGTCTCACGGCGCCCGAAGCCGCGCCCACAGATGCCACAGCAGAATGTCTTTCCGGGGCCGCTAGCACCTGCACTGCCTGTCCCACTCGTGCCCGCACCACTAAGCAGCAGTGGGTGCGCGCCCAGGAGTGGCACAGGCACAGCGCCGTACACCACGGCCGCTGCAGCCGCTGCGGCCTTCTCGCTGTCGGTGGCGGGGGCATCGGGCGGCAGCAGGTAGGGGCCTGCAGGGAAGGCGGGCGCAGGCTGTGGGACAGAGGCTGCCGCGTCCTTGGGTGCATCCGGGGCAGTGGGTGGCGCGTGCGCGGCCTTGTGGCGGAGCAGGCTCTGTGGCGCAGAGTAGGACTTGCCGCACAGGTCACAGGGGTACACAGGACGGGGCCCTGCCGCACCCGCGTGCGCCGCCTGGTGCTTAAGCAGGTAGGCGGCATCGCGGAAAGCCTTGCCACAGACCCCACAGGGCAGGCGCAGCAGGTCGGCCGAGTGCGTCTTCACGTGGCGCTTGAGGCTCTCCCTGCGGTTGAAGCTCTTGCTGCACACGGAGCACGAGAAGGGCTTCTCGCCTGTGTGGATGATCTGGTGCTGGTGCAGGTGGCTGGGCTTCTTGAAGACCTTCCAGCACAGTGGGCAGGTGAATGGGCCCTCGCCGCCCCCCGTGGCCGGAGGGGGTGCCCCCCGACCTGCCGGTGCTCCAGGGGCTGCACTCCCATCGGCTGAGGCTGCAGGCGTGGTGGGCTGGCCAGCGGGGGCCGGGGTGGGGGCGCCTGCCCCAGCAGCGGGTGGTGTGGGCAGGCCCAGCGGTGGGAGAGGTGCGCCTGCCTGTGGCAGGGCCCCAGAGGCCGGCGGCACGTCTTTGTGGCAGCGGCGGTGGCGAATGAGGCTGGAGACATGATTGTAGGTGCGGCCACAGACGCCGCACTCGTAGGGCCTCTCCCCCGAGTGCACCAGCATGTGCTGGACCAGGTGCGAGGACTGCTTAAAGGACTTCTGGCACACACCACAGGGGAAGCGCCGCTCCATAAGGTACTTCAGCCGGCGGAAGTAGCCTTTGTCATCCTTGGTGGGGTCGCAGGCTGCCCCGGAGGTGGGGCCCGGCGGAGTCTGTGAGGGCGCAGGGAGCGGCCCGGGTGTCCCTGCAGCAGTCGCCAACCCTGGAGTCACTCCCGGTCCAGACCCAGGGCCTCCACGTTTCAGATTCCCAAATAAATGCTGGTGTCCGGAAAGGTCTACGATGCCCCACTGCGGGGCGGGGAAAGCAGCGTCAAAGAGGGGGGGCGGGGGCGCTCCGAAGGAGGGCGGCAGGGGCGGCTCGGCCTTCTTGGCTTGGGAGGACGATGACGAGGAAGATGCCGCCACTGCCGCCGAAGGCGCCTCAGCCTTGGGCTTAAAGGTGGCTGGGGACGGGTAATCATACTGCGGTGGCGGTGGCTGTGGCGGTGGCTGTGGCGGAGGCCCAGGGGTGCAGGGCAGTGCCGCCACCGCCTTGGCATGCTCCCCATACAGCTCCATGGGCTCAAAGCGCTGGTGGTTGAGGAACTCTAGGAAGTCAAAGGGGTAGCTCTGGAAGTGCACCCCATCCTCACCCCCGATGCTGCCACCACCCCCTCCACTGCCAGCAGCAGCATTCGCCTCCATCTCTGCCAAGCGGGACGCGAGACCCTGCGGAGGAGAGGAGGTGGCTCAGGATGCAGGACGGCAATAAGGGGCTGCATGTGCGGGAGACTATCACCTATCTGTCCCTTCTCTGAGTCCTCACACATCTCGCTGACCCCTATCGGCGATGTGGCATGTGGGCCTCAGCTTCCTCCCCTTCTGGACCTGAGTTCTCCCAGCACTTCGCACCCTGTTTCAGTCCCCTCTGCAAGCTCTTTGGTCTTGCTGTGTCTCACCCCACCCCACACACCAACCCTCTGTATTCAGTCACTCAGGTCACTGGTCTAATCATAACAGCAGTTTCTATCAGAGTGGTTTCCAAGTGGCCTTCAGAGCCAGAAGGCCAGAGAAGAATCTGTGTGACCACAGGCAAGTTACTGAACCTCTCTGTGCCTGGGTTTCCTCATCCACAAATAAAGGTGACAAAGCACATCCCTACCTCACAGGGCTGCTAATATAACAACAAGGCCCTTGGGTGGCTGGTCCCTGGTGCTCTGTAAGCCCCTGACAGGCGGAATGTATTATAATATCGTCACTGTCGCTACTGGTAGGAACAGAAAGTGAGCCCAAACCAAGAGAACTGGAGTGAAGACAGTGTTGGGAGGGGTGTGTTCTTTTCCTACAAGCTGAGGAGGAGAATCTGCTGGCCTGGGACAAACAGGTTACAACCAGGGGGTTGGCAGAAAGAGAAGGCAGCCTGGCACAGCAGAAAACACGTGGGCCTGGGCAGATCAAGTCCCATCTCCTCCCCTCTCTTCATTTTGAAAGGGGCGATCACCCCTAGACCGCAGGGGGATTTAAGGGGGTTAAAACAGGATGCACAGGAACACACTGGTTGGCAGAGCTCACTTGGTCCCTGGAGCTCTTTGTGCCTTCAGTAACATCATTCACCAGGGCGGAGCCTGATGGCAGGCACTCAGGGAGCCTTTTTCTGCCCCCCTCTGAGATGGTGGTCATTCTCTGGGCACTTCCCTCCTGGACTTTTAATTCCAGATTGCAGCTATCCATGTCTGCCCCTGCCCAGCCTCAGACCCTTGTAGGTGCCTTGGCCAACGCCTCTGCCAAGTTGGGGGTGAGCCAGTGGGAGAAAGGTCCCCGAGATCTGGCATGCTTCTTGGCTACCGTCCCTATCTCTGCCTCCTAGGGGCATGGCACTGAGCCTGGCCCAAGGTTGGGATCAGTGGGGCCTACCAAAACCGGGGGCTGTCGGCCCCCTTCTGTCAAGCTGGCTCTCTCCCCGACAGGTGAAAGGTGTTTCCTCCACCCCTAACTGGAACTGCTATTTTAAGCGCCTCCTACTCTGGGTGTCCTTGGAGAAGACCCAACATCCCATGTCCTTCACACACTCTGATTCATCTAATCTCCAGTAGTAGCAAAAGTATGGCTGGCATGGTAGTGGAACCTCAGTGGGGGGACAGGAATGGAGTGGCTGGTGGGCATGTAGAGAGCACACAGAGCTGAGAGGAGAGGAAAGGAGGGAAGGTATCTAGCTAGGAAAGGCCCGTACCAGGGCTCACCTCCATCAGAGCATATACTACTAACAGCTACCTTTGACTGGGCACTTCCTACAGGCCAGCTGCCATTCTGAGCATGTCACACATACTGACTCAATGAATGCTACCACAACTCTACAAGACCATGACAAATAAGAACACAGGCACAGAGAGGTGAAATAACTTGCCCAAGGTCACAGAGCAAGTCTGTGACCCTCCCCCACACAAGGTTTTCCCCCAGGGTTGTTCCCTAGGGTAGAACTGTAGCTGTAAGACCCTTACTTGGGGTGCTCTCTCAGTTATGAGGGGCTGGATAGGAGACAGAGGTGGTTACCACCCTGAGCAGACAGAACAGTGATGTTTTGAGACTGTCACCTGCCTAGAATGTTCTTCCTCAGATCTAGAGGCTCTCTCCCTTGTCCCCTTCTAGTTTCTGCTCAGATATCACCTCCAAGAGAGGTGACACCCCAACCTCTACCCCATCACTTGCTAGGCCCTCATCCTGCTGCATTTTTTTCCATCATGGTCATTGCCATCAACTGTGTCTATTTCCTCTGCTGTGTGTTTCCTGCCTATCCTCCTCACCTAACAGTGAGGACTTAGCCCACTGTGTTCACCGCTGTGCCCCAGCTCCTAGCACAAGGTGTGGCACAGTGTGGGTGTTCCATAAATATTTGATATGTGAGAATGAAACAGCACCATCCTAAATCACCAATGGGTCCAGGGAGATTAATGAATGAAAATGGAAATGTAATATACGTGGGAGATGCAGCTAAAGCAGTGCTCAGAGGTAAATTTATAGCTGTAAATGCCACATTAATAAATATTTGCTGAATGAAGGGATGAGACTAAAATGACCAGAATTCCCCAAGGAAGGGAGGGGGACATTTAGCAGAGATGGTGCTGATATCTAGGGGGGTTCCCCAGGAAAAGGAATCCGGAGGGCAGTGATGTTGTAAGCAGGGCCTGCAGGGCAGGCAGGCAGATGCTGAAGGGTTCCTCCTGACAGAGGGACAGGAAGTGTTCCTGGGGACAGAACTGATTGGACTCATGATTATTTTCACTGGGAAATAAGAGAGATTTCCATATTCAGGGGATCTAAGCCTTACACTGGTGACTTTGCAAAGGGAGATGTATCATGGGAGGGTTTCCTCCAGAGACATGATGGGAGAGAATGGTCCCAAGGGGCAAGAGTCCCACAGCAACCACAGCTGAAATCCTAACAGCACATTTACTGTTAGACCAGTTTGACAAGAATGTATCACAATAGTTCTGAACTGTTAATTGGTCTCATTTTATAAGTGGAGAAATGGAGGAAAGGGGGGGAAGGGTCGTTTCTCCAAGGTCACATAGACAGTACAAGGGAAAGCAAGTCTAGGCTTCTGGGTCTGACTCCACGACCTGTGCACCATACCCCTGCAACTAGCTGCCTTGTGATTAAATTCGTCTGTAAGTAACAATACTTTCCACATACCAAGTACCTGTCTAAATCCTTTACATGTGCTGATTCAGTGAATCTTCCCAATAACCCTAGAAGACGATTACAATTATTAAGCTAGGTTTACAGAGACAGAGACTGAGGGTCAGAGAAGTAAATTAATCTGCTAAAGTCACACCACTAACAAGTGGCAAGGCTAGGAGTTGAAGGGACTCCAGAGTGGGTGCTGTTACCCCCTAAAACATGCTGTCGTTCAATATTTCTCCAAAGAAAAGGAAGGTCCCCATTACACCTTTTACATCCACTTCCCTGGTACCCAACCCCAGAACTAGCCACTAGCATACACTGAATGCTATCTGTACTAGGTCCCTTATGTGTCTTAACTCAATCAAACTTCGCAATAGACTCATAAGATTATTTATAAACTGGAGGACTAAGACCAGAGCATGTCCCTCCTCTGCTCAAACACTGCAGTGACCTGCTTCTCACGCAAAGTCAAAGTCCTTATGATGATGCATATGGCCTCCAATGTGCCAGCTCCATTCCTGACCCAGGCCCTTTGCAAGGGCTGTTGCTTCTGCCTGGAATGCTCTGACTTTCACATATACACCTCCTTCACCTCTTTGCTTCTCAGTGAGGCTCTCCATGACCAATGCAACCTGTCACCCAGACCAGCACACCGGTTCTCCCCAGCCTGCTCCATTTCTCTCCTTACCATCACCTAATAAACCATAAATTCTGCTTGTCTCGGTAGCGGTGGTCTCCCTCTCCAGAAGGTGGACTCCATGCACAAAAGGATTTTTGTTTTGTTCACTGCTTTATTCCCAGGACCTAGCACAGTGCCTGTCTCCAAAAATACCTGTTAAATAAGTGAGACTGAGGCTTGAAGAGGAAGTGGATTGCTCAGAGATATGAACACTAGTGGCACACGGGGCTCATCTGGTTAACCATTCCATTCTTAGGGTAGTGGGGACCGTGGTTGTCCAGGAGGAGGGGATAACTTTTTGGTACCTGGCTTTTTGGAGGGACAAGATAACAGTATCTTAAAAAGGCCTTCCTGCCACCCTGTCTGACACTGTAGCTCCTGTAACCCAATACACTCATCCTACTGTATTTTCTTCACATACAGGTATTTTGTTTTTTAATTGCCTGCCCTATGAATTAGCATACGCACTTCATGAGGTCAAAGGTTTTTGTCTATTTTGTTCTCTGCTGCATGCCCGCTGTGTAGCAGGTGGTCATTAAGCAGGTGTTGAACAATGAATGAACAAATGAAGTACATTCTGGGCTTGGTAGAGCTGACAAAGGCCAGATAACTGATTGCAATGCCCTCACCTCCAAGGCTTGGAGATCACACCTTTTCTCCCCTCGATCATCCCTTCAATTTCTCTGCTCCAACCTCACAGGCCTCCTCTGCCACCTCTCTACTCACCACAATCATGGCTACCTCAGGACCTTTGCACTGCTCTTCCCTCTGCCTGGAACAATTCACCCAGATCTCTGCACAACTAAGTGAGCTCTACTAATTCAGGTTTCACCTCTGAAGCAGCTCACCAGGCTCAGGGAACCCAGAAAGCAGTGTTCATCTTGTTTGTTTTTGGTCTGTCTTCTCAAGTGGACGGTAAAAACCCACAAAAAAAGAAAATTTAGTGCATCTCTCTCCCTCACAGTTGTATGCCATGGACCTAGAACAGTGCACATCCAGAACGAACAAATGAATGCATGCCTGGGGAAGCAAGAGTTCACGTGCCAGTGAAGCTGGAGACCTTCTCCAGGGAGTCCAGGACAGAGTATGAGCTGGGTCAGAAGGGGCAGGTCAGGATAAGCGTTGTGCCAAAAAGAGGCACATTCTGAGGGGACACCTTAATGAGGGGCACTGCCCTGTAGGAGGAAGGACTAAAGACAGGAGGTGACTTTGACCGGGAGAGAGATGGGGTGGGAGCCTGAGGCTAAACTGGTAGCTAGTTCTACCTGAAGAGGAACAGTGGGTATGCGAACACAGCTCTAAATGGAGCTGTTCTACGGGGTAGGGGGTTGAAAGGGGTATTTTCGAGGAGAATTACTTGGGGGTGGGGTGGGGGGGCAGAATGTAAAAAGGCATTCATTGCGAATGACCAGAACGGCAAGTATTTTTACACCAAGGACAGAGGCACTGGCGGGATTAGAAGCTTAGTGGGGGCTGCTATGTGGAGATAATGGGAGGGCAGTTCTGCTGTAGAGCACTAACGCAACACTGTTGGGGGGCACCCTTCAAGGACTGAAGGGAGGTTCACGCGTAGTTACTCTGCGTGGGGAAGGGCAATACTGGTGGCCTTTGGGGGCTGTCCTGCAGGAAGCAATGACTGGGGTCTATGCAGACGGGATTCCGCGAGAAAGCACTATTGTGGGACCCTGGCAGTTCAGGGGAGCGCCACGAATGAGGGCGCTATGGCAGCCGCCCTACGTGGGCGCGTTAAGGAGGCAGGTATCGGGGGTGCTCTCATGCAGGAGCAGTGATGGGGGACCCCTGGAGGGCCCGGTGGAAGAAACACTGATGGAGACGTTCTGAGAACCGGAGCGGGCCTGGGCGGAAACCCCCGATTCCCTGTCCCCGGGCCCCGGGCCACGAGCCCCGTCACTCACCGGCGCCGGGGTCTCCGCCGGGAGGAAGCCAAGGAGGCGGAGGAGGCGCCGCAGCTCCGGGGAGACCCGAGGGCCTGACCGGAAGTGCCGCCCCCCGCCTCCGGCAGCCCCGCGCCGCCCGCCCGCCTGCCTGTCCGCCCGGAAGCGGAAGTCGCGTCCGTCTCCGAGGCGCCGGCGTGGGGGAGAGGAAAGAGGAGGCGGCGGCGGCGGCGGCGGCGGCGGCGACGCGGGGAAGAGTGCGCCTGCGCGCGGGGCCCGGGCTGCAGGCGGGGAAAGCCCAGGCCACTTCCGGTGAGCGCGCTGAGCAAGTTGCGTCTGCGCTCTGAGCGCCCGCTCCTGAGGGCGCCGCCACACTCTTCCGTCAGCGGTTAGACCACGCCCCTCGAGCAAACCGCACTTAGTCCCCGCCCCTAGACCTGAATCGCGCTCGTTCAGAGCTTAGAGATCACAAGGCCCGCCCGCCGACTCAAAATTTATCCCCCCGACTCCAGCCTCGAGAATTTTCACCTGTTATTGCCACCTCCACACCTCCCCCTACGCTAAATCCCCCTCCCTCCTAAGCCCCACCTCCAGCCACGCCTCCCTTGTAGAGCCTGCCCCTCCAAGCTTCTTAAGTTCAACCCCGCCTTCTGTGTTAAAACCCCGCCCCTTCCGCCCCATAGTCTTTAAGTTCTCGCCCGCCCACCCCACAACTTCAATGCGATCTTTGTGCCTCGCACTTCTGAGGTAGTCTCTTAAGTAAATGGTTCTCAAATGACCCAGAGACCAGCAGCAGCATCACCCTGGAAATTGTTAGAAATTAAATTTTCAGGCCCCCTGCCCCAGAATTTCTGAATCAGAAACCCTGAGGGTAGCGTCTAGGGGTCTGCATTTTAAAATACGCTTCAGGTGAGGCACAACTTCCAGGAATAAAATGAGACATAGAGTTGTGCAACATACAAGAATGTATAGTCGTCAGTATCGCAATAACTTCGTATAGTGACAAATGGTAACTAGACATTTCATGATCGTTTCATAATGTATAGAAATATTAAATTATGTTGCACACCTGACATTGATATTGTACATCAACTATAATTCAATTAAAAAAAATAAAATGCCCTTAGGTGATTCTGATGCAAGCTGAAGTCAGAGCCACAGTTTTCCCACATTTTATGCTTGGTTCTTCATATATCCCTGTAAACTTTGCCCCTAACTCAACCCCACCCCAAGCAACTAAGCCCAGTTCTACTCAGCACATCTGCTATGCTCCCCCTCGCAGGAACTTCCCTCAGTCACTCCTCTTTTAGGTATCCACTTGTCTCCCCTTGGCCTGAATAGCAGTCATGCCCACCTCTCAACTTCTCTTAACTGTTAAGTCCCACCACTCCTGACTCCTTCCTTTCCCAGTTTCCCCTAATGCCCTTCCTCTCAGATAAACTCTACCCATCCCTTCCAAATTGCTCTCACTTTCTGCCGTCCTGCCCCTACACCAATTTGAGCCACCCGATTTCTTAGAGCCCGATCTCTTAAGCCCCGCCCATAGTCCTCAACTACCTGCTCAAACCTTAGCACTCAATCCCAGCCCCACCTCCTGCTTCCTTAACCCCGCCCCAGCCACACCCCTTTCTACCTAACTCCTACCAAAGCTGTCACTTATGCCCACAACCTTCAGCTGAGTTTTTCCTTCTAAACAGGGTCAGGACAAAGAGATGGGGCGAAATGGTGGCTTACAGAATTTCCAGAAATCTGGCTGGAATGGGGGTAGGGGACCTAAAGTCACATTTGTATAGATGGTTCAATGTTTTACTTTGAGTGGATATCTGGGGTCTGCTGGAGATAGAAGGGACAGAGTCTTCCCCTAAACCATTCTTTAGCACCAAACTAATGAGACACATGACATGGGGTCCTCCCCAGTTGCACAAACCCCTACTGGAGTGGTGTAGTGACAAAAAGACATTTGAAAAAAGGAGAAGAGGGGGGACAGCCTTGGTCTCTTCACTGAACATACACAGGAAGCCAGAAGGCAGATTTATTTTCACGGCCCCTGCCCCCAAGGGCCTGTTAGTCCCAGGGAGAGTGGCGGAACACAGCAGGGTCCAGTAGTTTCGGTCCTCACCCGAAACCCCTTCCCCCAATAGGGAGACCACCAGACACTAGGGTGTCCCGACCTCCCTGCGCAGGCAGAGCACCAGCTGAACCCCCAGCCCTAAACCCAGTCCTGGGAGGGTTGGCCAGGGGTGTGGGTCAGGCCAACTTTTTCACCTCTGGGTCCTCCCCCTCCTCTTCCTCGGCCCCTGCAGTGGCTGGGATGCCCTCGTCGTCCCACGGAGGCTCAGGCCCTGGGTCCGGGGGACACACAGGTGCCCCCATGGCCTCGGGGTGCTTGCGTTTGGCATGACGCCGGAGCGTGTTGGCCTCTGTGAAGCGCAGCCGGCAGACGGGGCACTGGTAGGGGCGCTCCCCAGAGTGGACACGGTGGTGGTGGGCGAGCTCTCCCGCCTCGCGGAAGCGGCGTGGGCAGAGTGGGCAGCGGAAAGGTCGCAGGCCGGCATGAATGTTGCAGTGCCGCCGCAGATGGCTGGACCGCTTGAAGGTCTTGCCGCAGTCCTTGCACTCGTGGGGCTTCAGCTCCGAGTGCGAGATGCTATGGCGCTCCAGGTCCGAGAGGTAGGGGAAGGCCCGTAGGCACACCGGGCAGAAGTGCGGGGCCTTCCTAGGGCCGGAGCCCTCGGCCCCTCCTGCTGCTGACCCTTCAGACACTGTATAGGGCACGCCCTGATCATCGATCAGCAGGAGGTCGCTGCCACCTCCGCTGCTCACAGGGACTGTCACCCCCTGCGTCATCGGGGGCTCCTGCCTTGACTTGGAGGGGCGGCCCCGCTTGCGAGGGAGGCAGGCTTTGAACGTCCGACTGGAGGAGGTGGCCCCCCCCGGACGTCGGCCTCGGCGGCCCCGGGGAACAGAAGGAGGTAAGGCCAGAGGTTTCTCTTCCTCCCCAGGCAAAGGCGAAGGCAACGGGTCTGGGCTGGGGGTGTCCATTGAGCAGTGGGGGACTTGGGTCTGGGCACTGGAGCCGGGCTAAGAGGAGAGAGGGGGCAGCCGTCAGTGTAGGGAGGGTCTGGAGCACCCCATGTCCCCCAACACCTCGCCCATCCCTCGGACCAGTATCTCGACCTGAGCATGGCTGACATTCACCTGGATGCACAATTATAGCCAGGCTGGTAGGTAAAAGAGCATGGTAATTCGTGCCAGTTGGTAGACACTGCCCTGAGCCCCACAGGTGTCCCCCAGGCCTCCCCAACTCTTGCCCTGGATCTCGAAGTTCTAGGTCAATTTGAGCCAAAACAAAGAACTCTTCAAGGGAGGGCAAAGTCCAACTGGGGGTACAGGTGACTTCTGTGAGCCTCAAAACAGAGAGCCCATCAAACCCCAGAGCCACAGAAGCCTCAGAAATGCTTTTGTCCTGACTCCTGGTTGGTAGAAGCGGGAAGATGAAGAGGTTCCAAACGGGAGGAAGAAGGGGACTGGTCCAAGCCCTGAGTCGTGGATGAGGAAATATACTGGCACTGTTAAGAGTCTGGGCTCCATTCTCTGTGGCTTTGAGCAATGTGCTCACTTCTCTGAGCCTCAAGCCTTCTGCAAAACAGTACAGAGTCTAGCACCTTCTAACATGCCATGAGGATGATACACATGAAATCCTCAGCATACAGAAGTGCTTGGGAGACACTAGCCCTCTGAATAAGGGCACCAGCCTCTCATTTTGCAAATGGGGAAACCGAGGCACAGGAAAGCCAAGTCAGTTGCCCAAGCTCCCTCTGTTAGAAAGTGGCAGGGTGAAGATTCCAACCAGATTACATGCGGACTCAATGGCCCAGGGAACGAGAAGGGACCCAAGGGAATATCATGGGGTCCCTTGATCCTGGTTTTGACTCCAACTCTCTGAAATGGATATAACAGGGTCATTCCTTGGCATATAGTAAGCACTCAGTCAACTACCACCACCATCGCCATCACCAGAGCTGGCACGAGAGGCCTGGGTGTCACACAGGGGAGGAAAAGCACAGGTAGATACGAGGGGGGCTGCAGGTGCCATTGTGCCCCCTTGCAACAGGCACACAGACTGAGGTCCAGAGTGGGGCTTTTCCAGGAACGCACAGTTCGCTTGGGTGGGGCGGGGCTGGATTAGAACCAGGGCCTCTGGAGTGGTGCTCTCGACCCTCACCCTACGCCCGCCCTCGTGCAGGCGCGCGCCCGCCAGCCCCCGAGCGCGCGGGGCGGGCCCTGTGCAGAAGGCGGCCAATGAGCGGAGCCACGCCGCGGACGGCGAGGGCCGCCAGGAAGGGGGTCTGCGCGCGCGCGTCCGGGCCGGCTCCACGGGGCGCGAGGTCGGCGCGCGCGCCGCAGCGAGCGCGGGAGCAGGTGTTGGGGGCGCGCTCCAGGAGCGCGCGGCCCCGAGCCGCCCCTCCCTCCTCTGCCCTCCCCCCAGCCCGGGCCCCCCGCCTCTCATGTACCTCATTTGCATGTCGCCAGAGCTCGCGAGTGTGCGCGCGCGGGAGGCGACGGGGCCGAAGCGTGGGAGGGGGCGGGGGCGAGGGGGCCTGCCGCTCGGCGGCGCGCGCGGGGCGGCCCCGCCCCTGTCGCCGTCGGACCCGCGCCCAGGGGAACAAAGGGACGCGCTGGGTCCTAAGGACCGGTCACGTCCACGTCTGCGCACCTGGCGCCTTCGCTGGCACAGAGCGAGAAGTAACCCACCCGTACATCCCCAACCACGTAGAAATGTCTTTCCTCACACAAAGTACCCATCTCGTGACCCAATCAAAGACAGGTACCGATACGATGAGCATCGGGAAAATGGCTGCTCCTTCCCGTAATTAACATGGCGCCTGATAAGCTTCAAAGTCCCCCGGAGGACTGAGAACGAGATGGAGCCAGCTGTTTTCTCCTATCACAACTGGAACTTCCACTTCTTTTCTCTTGAGGCAACTCTATATTCTACCCAAGAGGAGCCCAGGGCTGCGAGAAGAGACTCCAATCTGCCCTTGCGTCGTCACGGCGGGGAAGAGCTGAGGGCTCGAAGGGTTGCCCTTAGTCTGGATGGCGCCGGGTCACTCCCAAGCCACGCCCCCTTCTTGCCCTCACCCAAGATGGCGCCGACCTGACTTCTCTAACTGCCAGTGCCTGGAAAGGGACTAGAAAGAGGGAGAAGGGCGGGTGGCTGGGACGGGAGGGAGGCCAAGAAGGCGGGAGAAAGGAGGAGTGCGGGGGAGAAGGGAGCCGAGGCGGAAGTCGAGGGGCCCCCCGGGTGGAAGTGACGCTGCCCCCGCTGCCCAAAATGTCGGCGCCCAGAGGGAGGTGTAAGTAATTAAAGAGGAAAGACGACTGACTTTCCAGGCCTCCCGGGGCGGTCTTAGGGTTCCAGAACCCCCGCACCGTAGGAACGAGGTGGACTCTCCCGTTTGCGGATCCCGCCTGACCTGCCCTCCAACCGGGCGCCCGCGGCCACACCATTTAGAGACAGGGGGGAGGGGCAACAAAAAGCAGATTCTCGGGGCCTGGGTCCTCGAGCCGACTGGGGGAGGGGGCGGCCCCTGAGGCAACTGGGTGGGGAGGGGCGGGGCTTAGCGGCGAGGGCGGAGCAATGGCTGGGAGGAGCCTTGGTGGGCGGGGCTTAGGTTGGAAATGAACGGGGCGAGACTGCGGGTGGGAGTGGCTTGGATGATGGGGCGGGGCTTAATAAAGGGCGTGGCTCGGTGAGCACGGTTGGAGTACCCCATGGGTTGTAGGGTCCTAATTGGGGCTAAGTGGGGAAATGGGGCTCAGTGTGATGGTTGCAAGAGCTTAGTGCAGAAGGGGTGGAGTTTGTTCAGGGGAGTGGCTTAAAGTGATGGGCACACAGTGAGTTTAGGTGTGTAATTTGGGGAGTCTGTAGAAATATCAAGTCTTTATAATGGCAAATAAAATGACGTAAGATTCTGGGGCAGGACTGAGAAGGGCTGAGAAAGTGGGAGGTGTTGAGTGGAGGGGGTCTCCGAAAGGATGGGGCTTCAAGGCTGGGTTTAAGGAAAAAATGAAAGGGATTCTGGAGGCTGTCCTTAGTGGTCTCTTGACGGTGGGACTTAAAGAGGACAATCGGAGGAACTAAGAGGACAGTAGTAATCAAAACATACTACCTTTTGAGACTTTGTTGTGCGCAGGCCTAAGTAAGCAGGCAGCCTGCATGGCTACAGTTTTGCTTAGTCCTCACTGCCACGCGGTGAGGTAGGTCCCCCTATTATCCATATTTTGCGGTTAAAAAAAGTTTCAATTTGGTTTCATATGAGGTACCAGGGCTTCCATCCTTAGAGGAGAGTGGGAAGAGCTTAGAGGGGAATGGGAAGAGCTTAGAGGGGAGTGGGAAGGGGATTGTCAAGGAATACTAGAGGCTCTGGGAACAGTGGAAAGACTTTGGAAGGAGTAGGCGGGACTCATGAAAGAGTGGGCAGGGCTCAACAATAGTAGGCAGGGCTTAAAGAAGCAAGAGTCTTCTAAAAAATGGGGTAAGGCTGAAAACAGTGGGGAGAAGCGACTTGGAATGATCAGGAAGGTTGGCAGATGAGTGGGGAAAGGTTTGTAGGAAAGTGGGAGGAGAATAAAGAATGTGGGTGTAGTCTTGGTGGGCACGGCTTATAGGATGAAGAAGTGACTCCCTCACCTGCCCTCGTGTCTTCCCTGCTCTAGAGAACCCCCACCCGCCACTGCCCTCGTGCCACGCCACCATGGATGATGCCCCGCTGTCAGCGCCCCCGGTCCCTGCCCTACCCCAGGCCCCAGCACCGCCCGCCGCCGCCCCCCGCGTCCCGTTTCACTGCAGTGAGTGTGGCAAGAGCTTCCGCTACCGCTCGGATCTGCGGCGCCACTTCGCCCGGCACACTGCGCTCAAGCCCCACGCGTGTCCACGCTGCGGCAAGGGCTTCAAGCACAGCTTCAACCTGGCCAACCACCTGCGTTCTCACACAGGCGAGCGGCCCTACCGCTGCTCCGCCTGCCCCAAGGGGTTCCGAGACTCCACTGGCCTGCTGCACCATCAGGTGAGTCCTGCAGGCTGGCCCAGCTGTCTCCCAGGGCTGGACACGCCCTTAGAGCCCCGGCCCCACTCTGGGCAAGAGGCCCACTCACCCACCTCCTCCCTTTAGGAAATTTTTTCTTCCTCTCTCCCTGCCACAGTGCCCAGAGCAGTCAGAACAAGAGGGGTTTCTCTTTCAGTCACCACTCAATCCACAAAGGAAAACAGATGAAGGACATTTGCCCCACCTACAGGCTGCTCCTCTCTCCCATCCCCCTGCTCACAGCCCCGCCCCAACACCAGCATCTGCAATTTTGTTTACTGTTCCCTGTTTTTAAATAGATTCACCACGTTGTACTTAATTCATATATTAAGCGATTATCTATTGAGGGCTTTTCCTGCTTCCCAACACCGTGGTCACCAAAGTGAAATCAATAGAGTCAGCTCCAAGAATTTAATTCCATTGGAGGTGGTCAGGAGCCAGTGAAGCTAACAAGAAAGCAAATACACATGCAAGAATATTCTGAAAAGGGAGAGGTGTTGGGAAGAAAATTTAAAAACAACAAGGAGCTGATGTGCAGGAGTAAAGAGGGGAGAGCTGTGGGCCACCAGACAAGGTGAGGGTCAGGGCAGGGTGATATTTCAGCTGAGACCTGAAGTATGAGCAGCATTGCCATGGGAACAGCATTTAGACAGAGGGAACTGCAAGTGCACAGGCCCTGATGTGGGAAGGAGCTTGGTATGTGCAAGGTAGGGATGGGAGACCATGTGATTGGGGTAGAGCAAGTCTAGGCTGAGCAGGTGGTGAGGGCAGGTAGAAGCTGAATCATGTACACCTCTCGGCTATTGTGAGGAGGGGGATTTTATTCTATGAGCCGAACATTCACGCTACAAAGATAAGTAAAACCAGATGTACTTCATGCTTGTCCCCTCCTCTCCATCCCCATAGCATTTGCCTTGGTTCAGGACCTTGCATCATGTGTCTTGGCCCCAATTTTCTAAGTGGTCTTCCTGCTTCCTGTCTCTCCCCTTCACATCCAGCTTCTGCTTCCATCATGGTGACCAGGATCCCCACCACACACACACTCAAAACCTGTGATCCTTGGGATGATGGTGGAGCTCCCTAACTTGATGTGATATTCACAGCCCTCTGAGGGCTCACACCTACTCATTCATAGGTTATAATTCAACTGAGCATTTATTGGTCACCTATAATGTGCAGACACAGGGCTAGACTGTTTGGGAGAAAAGGGGGGAGACAAAACAGAGTACTCCCAGAGCCAGGTCAACTAGGAGAGACATTAGCTCAACAAGCAGGTTAATGTCAAATTGCAAGTGAGGCACATGGGAACAGAGACTAACCATTTTCTGAGGCTGATACAGGAGAGACCTGGAATGGTCCAGGTCAGGGATGGAGTCTAAAGGAATGCTCCCACTTGCTACTTCTCATCCTGCCCCTGACAGACATTACTAATCTAACACTGTGCTCTTTGTCATCTAGCTTCACACACAGTCCTCCCCACAGCTCTCCAGACAGACACTACCAATCAGTGGGACTCTACACTCAAAATTTGTGTCCACTGTCCCAGGACTCCTAAATAAATCACAAAGGCCAATATCAGCAGAGACCTCTGTAAGTGATACAGTCTTACTTAGCCACCTAGCCACATTTCAAGTTTTCAGTAGCCACATGTGCCTAGTGATGACCATATTGGACAGTACAGATATGGAACATTTCCATCACTTCAGGAAGCTCTATTGGACAGTTCTGCTGTAGAAGGTTCTAGAGCCACCTCCCACCCCAGGTGATTGCAAAAGCCCCTCTCTTGCTCAACTCCCCACCCCCTCATCTCCTACCAGTATCCACTGGTTTAGAGGACATCAGTCAGATATGGGAAAGTTTGTCAATAATTCCAAGTCCTAGGAATTGACTAGTCATTTCGTGATGACTTGACCCTGTCCTTACAATAAAGCTGTGAGGTGGCACATCTTATTGTGCCCATTTTGCAGAACAGAAAAGCAGAGCCCCAAATACCTGTCCCAGTTTTCATGGCAGAAGGTAGAGCTGGGCTTTAAACCCAGGTCTGCCCGGGCTCAGAGCCTCAGTGTTTAGCCACTCTCCCAAAGAGTCCCAGTCTTCTGAGTGGGCTTATTGGCAGTGAGTAAGAGTGAGGAGGAGTTGGGGAAGAATTCCCCAGACTGAGGGGACAGCACATGTGAAGGTCCTGAGCCTGGAGGGACTAAAACCATGCCAGGGTCTAAAGCAGAGATGGTGAGATCGAAGCTGGATAGTAGCCTTGTAGACGTGTGGGGGCTTGGGCAGCATCTCTCGTGGAGATCAAGAACCTGTGCGGTGGCCCAGACCATCAGCCCTGACATTGTGCTCTCCCTCCCTCCAGGTTGTCCACACTGGTGAGAAGCCCTACTGCTGCCTAGTCTGCGAGCTTCGATTCTCCTCACGTTCCAGCCTGGGCCGCCATCTCAAGCGCCAGCACCGCGGAGTGCTCCCATCCCCCGTGCAGCCCAGGGCCGGCCTGCCCAGCCTGAGCGCGCCCTGCGCCATCTGCTGCAATGTGGGGCCCTGCTCAGCCTGTGGGAGTGCCAGGGCCGGCGGCGGAGAGGGCCCAGAGGGCGCGGTCTCGGGTCCCGGCAGCTGGGGGCTGGCGGAGGCGGCAGCCGCGGCCGCGGCCTCGCTGCCCCCGTTCGCGTGCGGGGCCTGTGCTCGGCGCTTTGACCACGGCCGCGAGCTGGCGGCCCACTGGGCCGCGCACACCGACGTGAAGCCCTTCAAGTGCCCGCGCTGCGAGCGCGACTTCAACGCCCCAGCCCTGCTGGAGCGGCACAAGCTGACGCACGATCTGCAGGGCCCGGGGGCGCCCTCGGCCAAGGTCTGGGCTACGGGGGCCGCTGCAGGGCCAGAGACCCCTGGTGAGGGCGAGGCCCCGCCGGCCTGGGACGGAGGGCTGCCCGCTGCAGGCGGCGTGCCCGCGCTGGGGCAGCTGCCCCCGGAGGGCGGCGGGGAAGCCCCCGCGCCGGCCGCCGCCGCGGAGCCGTCAGAAGACACCCTGTATCAGTGCGACTGCGGGACCTTCTTCGCGTCGGCGGCGGCCCTCGCCAGCCACCTGGAGGCGCACTCGGGGCCAGCCGCCTACGGCTGCGGCCGCTGCGGGGCGCTGTACGGCGCGCTGGCCGCCCTGGAGGAGCACCGGCGCGCCAGCCACGGCCAGGGCGGCGGGGCCGAGGCGGCCGCGGCCGCCCCCGAAGGGCAGCCCGCGGCACGGGAGCCCGCCTCCGGCTCGGGCCGCGGCAAGAAGATCTTCGGCTGCTCCGAGTGTGAGAAGCTGTTCCGCTCGCCGCGCGACTTGGAGCGGCACGTGCTGGTGCATACAGGCGAGAAGCCGTTCCCGTGCCTCGAGTGTGGCAAGTTCTTCCGCCACGAGTGCTACCTCAAGCGCCACCGGCTGCTGCACGGCACCGAGCGGCCCTTCCCCTGCCACATCTGTGGCAAGGGCTTCATCACGCTGAGCAACCTCTCCAGGCACCTGAAGCTGCACCGGGGCATGGACTGACCCGCGCCCTCCAGCACCCACCACCCGGGCCAGACTCAGAGCCCGGCCCAGGGGACCACCCAAAGCCAGAAACGGGCCCTGCCATGAGGACACCCTGGCTGGAGAGATGGGGTGACCAGAAACCCACACAGGCCCCTGAGCTGGGGAGCAGCAAATAAAGTGAGAGACCCCTCAGTTTGGGTGTCCTGGGTCTATGGAGAGACTCCCGAGCTTGAAGGCCCCCTGGGTCCATGCTGGGCATCCTCAAATCAATGGGCCCCTAAGCTTGGGGCCATCAGAATGAGAAACGGGTCTCCAGATGTACTTCTCACCTTCCGGGACCTAGTAAAAAATGGGCCCGCCTCCCCCAAGGGAAGCCTGCCCACTCCCTGAGAGCCATCATTCCCAACCAGCTTGATCCGGATAATGTGTGTGTGAGGGGGTATGTCTTCATTTCTCTGAATCCCCTCCAGATGCTACTCCCACAGTCACTGGTACCCCCAGATAATGGATATAGCCGGAATCTGCCCCCCCCATTTCATTACCTCTGCGGAAAGAGGACCAGGGTAGACACCCCCCACTCTCAACTCCACTCCCCAGTTTGGTCCCCCTGCCCTTCTAAGGAATGGATCGACCCTTATGGTCTCCCCAAACACTAGAATAGGCTGGTTTGGAATCCCCCTGCCCAATAGAATGGACTGGTCATATTCACACATCCCTGTTCACTGGAATGGGCTAGCCCAGGTGGTGGCCTGCATCCCACCCTCCTTAGAGTGAGTAGGGCAGACACTCCCCCTCCTCTTCCACGTAGTTCCCCATTCTGCGAATTCAACCTGAGTGGAAAGTGGTGGGCACTGGGGTATCCCTCCTGCTCTGCTATAGCACCTGTCGGTCTCTCTCTCCATCTCTGTTGGGTCGTCTGTCTCTGTTCCTCCCAACCCCAAGGGGAAGAGGGGGTTGGCTAGGGGGTCCCCCCTGTGAGCCTCGACCTCACCCCCTCTTTTCACTCCCCAACGTCTCCAGGACCCCAATAAACCTTGTCCTGTCAGTCACTGCCGTTTCTTTCTGGTCTTTGGCTCTGGAGGTGGGGATTTCTTCCTCCCTGACTTAGGACAGACCCCCTAGAGACAGCCTTCATCCCTCTCTCAGAAATGTTAGGTCCTTCAGATAGTGCATGACTTAAAATCAGAGATGGTTTTACTCTCATCTGAATGAAACCTTGCCCCCTCTCTTTTTTATCATTTTGTTTGGAACAATGCCCCTTAAACACAAGGTCCACCTCCATGGACAGACGAGCTCCCTAGGATCAGACAGGCCCTTTCTAAACCATCAGTGCAGGACACATCTCGTAAAACCCCTGCCCCTTAGACTCTGCCTCCCGGGCAACTGAATATGTATCTGAGAAGCTACCTGGGACCTCAGGGTTAGGATCTGCCCATCAGAGAATGACTGGGCCTTCAGATTGTTTCCTAAGTGCCAGATTACATTTCTGTACCCAGTGCCCATTCTGGTCCAGGTGTTGTAATCCCTTCTGGGGACCCAACAAAACAACTCCTCATGGAGTTATAGTCTAGTGCGTGGCTGACAGGGTGTAGAATAGAGTAACAAAGAAATGAAAAAGGCAATTTCAGAGGGTTATGATATTCTGAAGGAAATGAGGAAAGGCATTAAGAAAGTGAGTGCTTGAGCTATGCCACCTTAGATGGGATGATCTGGGCAGACTTCTCTGCAGAGGTGGCATTTGATCTGAGCCCAGAAGGGTGAGGAAGGAGCAGCCAGGAGGAGGGAGGGGTGAAATAAGGTGGAGAGGTCAGCAGGGATCAGGTTGCACAGGGCCAGGTGGGCCCCAGTAGGCATTTGAATGTGCTCCCTGGGTCACAGCACACAAGATTCTAAGTATAAAGGGTTGTGACTGCTCTCACACTACAAGAGTCCCTATGGTTACTGAGTGGCAGAGGGACTGGAAGGGCAGGATGGAAGCAACAGAGGGCAGTCCACTAGGAGAGGTGTGCAGGCCTGGACCACAGTGAGTGAGTGAGTGAGTGTGTGTGTGTGTGTGTGTGTGTGTGTGTGTAATAGAGGAATCAGGAGGGATTGGTTGGGTGGTAGCACTTTGTATTTAGACTGGAAAACTGGAGAACAAGATTGGGTAGGGGCAACGGGGACCAAAAGTTCCATCCTTGGTCTGTGCTTCTCAGCTTTAAGATGGTTCCGAGGTGGGCATACTCTAAAAAGGCTGCAGGTGTGCCTAGCCTCTGACACTGTAATCTCACTGCTAGGCATGACCTTAGAGAAACTCGTGTCCCCTGCACCAGGAGACAGATTTAAGAACATTCGCAGCAGCAAAATGTACAGCCCCAAACTCAGGCCAACTGAAATGTCCACTACTATGCTCTGAATGTTAGTGTCCCTCCTGCTCAAAAATTTCATATGTTGAAATCCTAATGCCTGACATGATAGTCTTTGGAAGCAGGACATTTGGGAGGTGCTTAAGTCATGAGAGTGGAGCCCTCATGAATGGGATGAGCACTATTATAGAAGAGACCCCAGAGAGAGCTCTTGCCCAGCCACCATGTGAGGACACAGCGGGAAGGTGCCAACCAAGAACCGAGAAGGGGGTTCTCACTAGAAGGTGACCATGCTAGCACCTTGGTCCTGGACTTCCAGCTTCCAGAACTGTGAGCATTTCTCTTGTTTATAAGCTACCTGGTCAGTGATATTTTGCTACAGCTGCCCAAATGGACTAAGATATCCACCAATGGAACAGTGGAAAAATAAATGGTGGCATGTTTTGGAATACTATATAGCAATGAGAATGAATGAGTACAGATACACACTTATGTGAATGGAAGTCACAAAGAAGCCAGACACAAGAAGCCAGATGCATAGGGTATGACTCCATTTCTATAATGTTCAAAAACACACAAAACTAAACTGTAATATTGTTTAGGATTCACTGAACCTTTTAGGAAAGCAAGGAAAACATTTTTTCCATAAAACTCAGGACAGTGAAGTTGGACAGGTTAAGCTGGGATGGTCACAGCAGGAGCTTTCTGGGGTGACTGCCAACATTCCATTCCTTAACCTTAAAATAATTATTTTGTAACTATTTGTTAAATTGTGCATTTATATGGTGCCCTCTTAATCGATGCATCTTATATTCCAAAAAATTTTTAAGGGGCATATATTTGAGGGGATATAAAACAAGTATGAGGCTGGCCTTCAAGGCAGACTTTTTGGCCTGGAGAGCCACAACTGCCCATTTGAAAAGGCTTCAGGTCAAGCCCCTGGGGATGCTCAACCTTCAAAATATTCTTCTCTACTCTGTCACCAATATCCAGGAATCAGGAACCAGGCTCATCCCATTGGGGCTAAAAACAAAAACCCCAAACAAACAAAACCCATCTGCAGTGGAGAAATAGAGCCTGTCCGTTTAGATACAAGCGCCCCACACACACACACACACACAAGACCCTCTCACTTCCAGACCTGCTCTGCCTGGACAGTTGAGAACCTGGGGAAATGCCAGGATTGTCATGGAGATGGTGTCTACCTGTGGAGCCATGAATAGGGAGCTCAGGAAGCTGAGGCTGAGGCTCACCACACCTCCACCTGAATCTTTTCTCTGAAGGCAGGGCACAGCGAACCCCATCCCTCAGGGAATTTATGTTCCAATGGAAGGGGAGATGGGCTATCAGTGGGGAACAGACAAGCAACCTCATGCTTGCTGGCGATAAGTACGATGAGGGAAATTAAATCGGATAAAGACTAGAGGGTGACAGGAGATCTGTTTTAGCCAGGGTGGGCAGGACAGGTGTCTCTGAGGAGATGTGAAAGAAACGAGGGGAGTAGGGACACTTTATGGGGACAGGCGTTCCAGGCAGGGGGAACGGCACGTGTAAACGCCCTGAGCCCAGAAAGAGCAAAGAGGGCGATGTGACTGCGGCAGAGCGAAGCAAAGGGGCGAGGAATCGTTCGCTGGGGCAGGGTGAAGAAGCGGGGAGGAAGGGTGGGGATCGCCGGAGGGTGTCCAGGCGAGAGTGCCAGGACACGACCTCTGGGTGCTGGAGACCTGACGGGAAGCAGGGGAGCCAATAAGGAGGTGGTTGCCGTGGGACCCGCAGCCAGAGTGCAGGTTGCGGAGCCTCGTTCCCAGCCAGGAACGCCCCGCCCAGTCCCCTCTCTTCCCTGGACCGGCGCTGCCCACTCCTGCTGCCGCCTGGGTGCCCCCTGCATCCAGCGGGGCCTCCTCACGGCTCCGCCAGGAATTTCTCTAGAACACGAATCGGATCGTGTGACTCTCCAGCTTAAAACCTTTTCAGTGACTTCTCAGTTCACTCGGAGTGTGTCCTTCTTTCAGCCTGGACCCAGAGGCTCCACACAGTGGTCCGCGGGGTTCTGGCCTCCCCCACCACACTGGCCGCGTCTGACGCCCCAATCCAAGGCCCAGATGGCCCCCAGGACACGATTTCTATCTCCCGCACCCCACGCAACACGCCGCTGTCTGCCTGAAATATACTTTCTCATCACCTTCATTCCTCAATTAGTTTCAAAAAAGATAAACCTTTAAAATTTGGATAATAAAATAACACACACATACCCTAGATATGCACTCAAAATAATCGGAAATAGCTGTTCAAACAAAACTGTAAGCACGAATGTTCACATCAGCGCTATTCACAATGGCCAACAAATAATCAAAGTATAAAGTGCCCACACAGTGAAATATTATTCAGCCATGGACAGGAATGAAGTGCTGACATAGGCTACGACATGTGTAAATCTCGAAAACATTACACTGGGTGCAAGAAGCCAGTTGTAAAAGCCCACATATCTTTGACTCCATTGATATGTCCACAATAGGCAAGCTCACAGAAAGCTGACTATTGGTTGCCAGGGGCTGGGAGGGAAAAGGGAATGGGGAGTGATTGCTTTTCGGGTGATGAAAATATTCTGGAACTAGATAGTGGGATGGTTATGCAACATCTTGGATATACTTAATGCCACTGAATTATATACTTGAAAATGGTAAGTCTTATGTTACATGTATTTTACCCAACAAAAAAATCCACCCACACACATCCATGTACTCACTCCTGGCTTTGAAACTTTAGAGGTACACCTCAGTCTCCATAACCCCACATGGGATCTGATTGTCCTCCCTTCTCAAAGGTAGCCCCTACCCCAAATTTGGTGCTATTGTTTCCATGAATGTGTTTAGACTTTTACTCCATATGCACATACCCTTTAAAAAATAGTATTATTGACCATGTGCTTTTTTTTTTTGACCATGTGCTTTTAAGTATGTTCCTGGCCTCATCACTTCTCTCCTCTCTTTAGGAAATGCAAATATTTACTGAGATTCACTCACTTCAAAGTACCTTTTAGTACCTCACTTTGCTACTCTCTAAAATGGGGGAGTCATGTTTCCAACTTGATAAAGCAATGAAGAACAGGTGAGCTTGTATTTGTCAAGCCCTAACAAGAGTAAGTTATAACTTTCTTTTTATTTATTTTTTATCCCCCACCCATGTCTTTTTCCTTTACTCCTCTGAGTATGGGACACATTCCTATGGTTTCAGGTTCAAAAATAGAAAAGGTTAGAATGTAGTTAAGTTTCAGTCCTGGAAGTTGGACAATGTTGCTAGTTCCTTCTATCTTCTTCCAGGTCTCCCAGACAAAATCCTCTCATAAGCAGAGAAAACAGGCTTCAGGCTGTTCTCCCCCTCCAGTGTCTTCTCCCCATCACATTATCACTTGGAGCCTTTCCATGTTATTACACAGTGAGTGTCTTCATCTTTTTTTAACAGACACAGCATTCCACTGGGTGGATCAAGCATGACTTATAACTCAAATCCCAACCAATGGGGTTTAGCTCATTTCCAGTCTTTTGCAGTAATGTGCAAAACTGCACTGATCAAAACCTGGTACATCCTTTTGCATGTTTCTGAGCACATCTATCCGACAGATAAGTTCTTGGAATTGCTCGATGGATAAGACTGTTTAAAATTTTACTTGCCCCAGTCATGTACAAAAGGTCCCGTTTCCCACACTCTCCAGGAGGGTGACTGGACCTGTGTCTGTTTGCTTCTTTCCTTACAACCTGACCTACCTGTAAACAGGGTCCAATGACCTCTTCTTTGCCACTGTGGCTTCAGCACCAAGGACACATCCAGCCCATAATAGGTGCTCAGTAAATGTGGATGGCTTAGGATCCAGCAAAAATATATGCAAAGTTGTCCTACAGTAGGTTGTTTAGGATTGAATGAATAATATGTAGGGCTTATCCCTGGGAAGAAACTAAGGCTCAGAGAAGAGAGAGTCGCTTGTCCAGGCAGCCAAGTGAAAGCCAGAGTCAGATTCTAGCTGGGTGCCAGTATTTTCCCTGAAGCCTATTTCATTATTTCGTTCAGTTCCTCCCCCAGCCACCCCACCCCACCTAACACAGTGCCTGGCACAGACAGGTCCTGATAAATGTGCATTTGTTGAAGGAATGAATGAATATGTGTGTGTTTCGAGGGGAGGGGAGCTGGACCCAGCCTCATAGGCCCCCAGCCCCCTCCTCCCTTTGAGAGCCCAGAGGACAGGCCCCCAGC